>OY728151.1:1033062249-1035562249 GCA_963277665.1 Viscum album
GTACTAACCATCCCATTCCCACTAATTCATACACACCATAAAACCATTTCAAATAATGTATAAGTATAAGAACATCGACATTTGGGGTCGCCGCCCCACTTTCCCAGTGGTTAATTTCTCATTAATATTGGTAAACGTCTTGACCCTACCACTCTTCCAAAACAATGTCCCACTGCCACAACCTACACACACACACCTGGGTCCCAAACCACATACAAAATCTCGGCCACAGATACCTGGGCCACAACCACAAAAACTCTTGACTGAAGAAACCTGGGCCTCATTCCAAAGACACTTGGGAAAACAAACATCATTGAGGGATCTGGGATTATGGTAAGCCTCATATTTTCATATCCATCCTGAATACTTTTTATCGTTTTTAATCAGAAGAGGGTGTGAGTAAAAATGTCTGTAACAAACCATCCATCCTCCAACTGTGATGTTGGGAATGAATCCCACCTCCATAAATGGCGGTGATCAGCACATGGTTCTCAAATAGGGTGGGATGTGTATAGAAAATCATATGGAAATCTAATATGTGGATACTAGTTGACAAAAACTCATCCCATCCTATGGCTCCCAAAACAGACAACTGGTCTAGCAGAACCACTTTTTACGCTCCCCCTATATGTACAACCACACAAACAACCACTACTAAAGCATAATACCAACTACCGTTCATTTATCCACCATCCATTTAATAATTAATTAAATGGTTCACTTTAGTTTATTCCAGCACTACCTGGGGAAACTACCGAGCACAACATCTGCAATCACCTAAAAATGTGAAGCTCCATATTAACTAAACACACAAAAAATAAATCACCGAGTTTATAAATATTTCCAATATTGAACAATGTTAGAGGGACACCATTAAAAAATTTAATCTTTCAAACCCAATCATAAAAAAATTGAGAACTACCAACCTGCAGTACCATTTCATGCCCCCTTCTCCCTATAAATATCTTCAACTACTCTAAACTATCATTTGTCAATTTTATATCGCACAATAATACTCTCAAAACAAGGTCTGGAAACCCAAAACCAAAAAATGTCTTACATGTGATACCTTTATTCATGGAGTCTGGACACAACCCGAACCTAAAACCCTGTTTCCCAAACAGTTCCAAGATTTAGTCCTACTACATAACTTGTTCATAACCAAACCACAGTCCCACAACCCAACATTGATCCATGACCAGAATAAATTCAATGGTTTCCCCACTACCAACTTGTCCTTCCATTCCACAATAAATTTGTTTCTCAAACATGGATACTAGCACACCCCATGTACCACATCATACACAAACCCCAGAATAACTAGAACTAAAACCAAATCCCCACTACTCAAACATACCATACCAACTCACAGAACCGACATAACATAGCATGCATCCATTCCATTATTCCAAGATAATTCAGGGTTGGAAATAGGGGTTATTTAATTCACCATTAAATAACCTGGTTGATCAAAAATCATGTGTTATATGGGCCATCCATTTCTACTATCCATCTATAAGTGGTTTAGAAAATTTAATGTTATATCGATTTTCCATGAATCACAATATAATAGGACATAAAAAATTTCCAAGAAAAAAACACCAACACCGATGATTTTCAGAAGGCATATAATCACAACAAACTATAAAAGAATCATATAAAATAGGAGATCAACCTCAAACCACTCCAAAACCATTATTTTATTAACCCCTATTTCTTTTTGAACATATTACCTTAGTCTTTATTTATTTTTTATGAATATTATTAACATATTATTCACAAATAATCATTATTAATACAACCCCACAATCTTCCAAATTCACGAGAGCCTTAAAAAATCCATACTTTAAACAACATGTGACCAAAACTCTTATTTTTGAAAAAACTCAGGATCACCTAAACAGAAGTAATCTCCATGAAAATTGATCTACTGGGGGATCTAACGTAGCCGCATGACTCATCTAGATAAGAATGATGTGGGCTCACCAAGATGGAACATAAGACACACTAGGAAGGGAAGATCGTGGCTAGTAAGAGCAAACTCCTATATTATAGGAAAAATGGATTCAATGGTCAATAAAGTAGGATCGTGGTTAGGATTTAGGTAGCTTAACTGTTTCATATTCTAGGGATTGTTATGATATTAATGATATAAGTAATATCCTTTATAATTCTATAAAAATTCACAATCACACCATTAAACTAAATTTTTCTCAAATAAAATGTTTGAGGGGAAAACTAAAAAATATGGAAAATTTGGGAAAATGTAAATGGGTCACATATAGATTAGGAAGTAACGCAGATCCACTTATGGGTAAGCTACTAAAGCAACCTACCATGGTTGTGTTGGGTCGGAAGAACACCCCAAGGAGGGAGGAATGATGGCAAGAAGGGGGTGAATTGCCTTTTAAAAAATTGATTAACAAATTAAAAATCAAAGTAAAGTGCAGCGGAAATAAAGAGGCAAGACACACAAATTGATAACGGAGTTCGGCCAAAACCCGGCCTACGTCTCCGCTCCCAACTCAACCGTTGAGAGATTCCTACCGCTTGCTTTTCAATGGTTTTAGCAAGAAACCCACTAGGCTTTGAGGTAGCACTAGGACCTATTACAGCTTGCTTTTAGTGGTTAAGCAAGAACCCAATGCTTTTGATGGTTAAGCAATAACCCACTAGCCTTTTTACGGGTGAAGGCTAGCTCACCGATCTCAAGCCTTTTACAAGGTAAGGCTTGGAAACCTCTTCACACCTTAGTGGTGGTGTGAGAACCCAAAGAAAAGGGGGGATGAGAAAAGGTTGGGGTTTGTAGGCACAAACCCAATTTTAAAGCTCAAAATAAATATACAAAGAAAAACCGTAATGGAGAAGCCTTGGGCGCCTTTGATTGATTGATGATGTTTGAGGGCCGCTTCCAAGCTTCTATGGAGGTGCTCTTGGATGTGGAAGTTGTTGGAGCACTTTGGGTTCCCTTGGAACAATCCGTCGGAGCTTCGCCAAAGATGTAAAAATGTGTACGGTGGCTTGGGTGTTGTTCCGGGGCTTCCTAGGCCTTTATTTATAGGCTAGGAACCTTCAAGTATCCGTTGGAGGGCTTTGGAGCCGTTGGAAAAGGCCTCGGAGCCGTTGGGAGGCTTTTGGAGTTGACTGGTCAAAGCCAACGGCTAGTTTGACCAGTGCTACCGGCTGGCCGGTGCAGGTCCACCGGCTGACCGGTGCTTTGACAGTGGAGGAGAAGTCAGGTCCAGGCTCTACCGGTCGACCGGTGCCAGAGCCACCGGCTGGCCGGTGGTGAGGTAGTAGCAAACCCTGTTCAATCTGGGTGCCACCGGCTGGCCGGTGCTTGGCCACCGGTTGGCCGGTGAGATGGCAGTGGCTCAGCATCCTTCCCAGGGTCCACCGGCCGACCGGTGGTGAAGCCACCGGTTGGCCGGTGGACTGATTTTCAGTCCACTTGTGTTCCTTTGCCACTTAAGTTTGCTTGGCCCAATTCCTTGGCCACCTGATTTGATTCCTATCAATCCAAAAACACTTGAAAGAGGATTAGATAAATATGAGGGTGATTGTGATCATAAAAATAAAACCTTGAGGGGTTCGAGAGGTACAACAATCTCCCCCTATTTTGATGATCACAATCACCAAAACAATTAATGTAAAAAACTGAAATTGAAAGGAAATGATAAGCATGAAGAAAAAGATTCTCCTCCAATCAATCAAGAAATTTCTCCCCCTTTGTGATTATCAAAATAGCGTGGGGCATGAAACTTGATTGAGGGATAATATTTGAAAAACAAGATTTTAAACCAATTGACAATAATACCAATTGTTGAAAATTTTGAAATGAAAATTGAATAACAGTTTGAATTGAAAGTTTTGAATCAAAAATTGAATTGAAAATTTTGAAACCAAGAGTTGAAATTGAAAGTTTGAATCGAAAATTTTGAAATTACAAAAAAGCTTAAAAGATCCTAACTCCCCCTAAATAAAAACAAAAAGTCACCGGGGAGAGGGATTTTGGAAAGAGATGATTTTAGGCCTGGAGAGACTCGCTAAGAGGGATTTTTCAATCCAAACATGTCTCATGGCGGGTCTTCTCCTATAAAACTCGTCACTATAGAAAATAGACTTGGGTTGGCCATACCGGGCGTTTTTACAATTACACTCATAAATGAGGTGCCCGGGTTTTTTACAATAGTTACAAAATTTGTAATCGGAGCTCCCCCTTACAAAAACAGTGGGTGCATGGGAGGAGGAGGCTTGGTTGGTATAGCCAAGTCCATTGGTGGTTCGGGAAACCCTTTGGGAACCAAGTATATTGTTCAAATTTTGTTCCCCTTGGGTGAACTTGGCTAGGGTCTCTCTAAGGTCTTTGATGGTTGATTCCATGGAATCAACATTTGGAAAATTTTGGATTTTAAGGGTGAGTTCCTCCTTCTCTTTGAGAAGTTGGTCTTTTTCGGAGGAAAGTTTTTTGAAAGACTTTTTCAATGCGACAAATTTAGAAGAGAGTTCATGAAAACCTTTTTCTAATTGGTCTCTAGCAAATGAGAGTTCTTCATAAGATAAATGATTTAAAGAATTTGAATTTGAAGAACATGAGGAAGAGGAATCGGAAGATGTTACCTCATGGAATGCCATTAGGCATTTTGTACCTTGGTCACTCGAGGAGGAGGAGGAGGATGAGGAGGTGTCACTCCATGTGGCCTTGAGGACCTTTTTCTTTCCTTTATCCTTTTGCGTGGCCCGTTTCTTGTTGAGTGGGCAATCGGGCTTGTAATGGCCCTTTTCGCCGCACCTGTAGCATTTCACCTTGGGCTCGGATCTTGCGGTGGGTTCTTGCTTTCGATGCTTGCGGGATTTCTTCTTCTTCTTGTGCATCTTCATAAATTTGTGCATTTGGCGGGCGAGATTCTCCATTTCCGAGTCGCCGCTTGATGATGAAGAAGATGAGGAAGATGAAGATGAGGAGGAGCTTACTTCTTTTTGTACCTTGAGGGCAATATTCTTTGGTGTCTTGATTGGTGTGCCCTCCTTTTGAGCTTGCCTCCTCATTGTGATCTCATATGTCATTAGGGATCCAATGAGCTCCTCTACCGGCATATTTTTGACGTCCTTAGCTTCTTGGATCGCCGTCACTTTAGGTGCCCATGAGCTCGGAAGGACCCATAGGATCTTCTTGACCATCGTCTCGGCTGAAACATTATCACCAAGAGATTTCCTTCCATTGCACACGTCAGTAAAGCGAGTAAACATATCGGAAATAGACTCATTTGGATGCATTGAAAATGACTCAAAATCTTGACTATACATGTCCAATCTAGTGGCTTTGACTTTATTGGTGCCCTCATGAGTTACTTCTAAAAGTTTCCAAATTTCATGTGAGGAGGTGCAAGTAGACACTCGATTGAACTCATTTCTATCTAAGCCGCAATGTAGAGCGTTCATGGCTTTGCCATCAAGCTCGAAATTCTTTATATCGGCTTGGGTCCATTTGGATTCATCGGGGGTAGACAAAGTGTAACCTTGCATGACTATTTTAAAAATGGGATATCCTATACTTCTCAAAAAGGTGGTCATGCGGGTTTTCCAATAATTATAGTCGGTCCCATCAAAAAATGGAGCCCGACCCAATGAGAGGCCCTCGGGGGCGAAAGAGGTTGATGCCATCAAAAAAAAATAGGATCTTTAATTTGAAACCGTTTAAGGATTTATTCAAATACGTCCTCTGATACCAATTGTTGGGTCGGAAGAACACCCCAAGGAGGGAGGAATGATGGAAAGAAGGGGGTGAATTGCCTTTTAAAAAATTGATTAACAAATTAAAAATCAAAGTAAAGTGCAGCGGAAATAAAGAGGCAAGACACACAAATTGATAACGGAGTTCGGCCAAAACCCGGCCTACGTCTCCGCTCCCAACTCAACTGTTGAGAGATTCCTACCGCTTGCTTTTCAATGGTTTTAGCAAGAAACCCACTAGGCTTTGAGGTAGCACTAGGACCTATTACAGCTTGCTTTTAGTGGTTAAGCAAGAACCCAATGCTTTTGATGGTTAAGCAATAACCCACTAGCCTTTTTACGGGTGAAGGCTAGCTCACCGATCTCAAGCCTTTTACAAGGTAAGGCTTGGAAACCTCTTCACACCTTAGTGGTGGTGTGAGAACCCAAAGAAAAGGGGGGATGAGAAAAGGTTGGGGTTTGTAGGCACAAACCCAATTTTAAAGCTCAAAATAAATATACAAAGAAAAACCGTAATGGAGAAGCCTTGGGCGCCTTTGATTGATTGATGATGTTTGAGGGCCGCTTACAAGCTTCTATGGAGGTGCTCTTGGATGTGGAAGTTGTTGGAGCACTTTGGGTTCCCTTGGAACAATCCGTCGGAGCTTCGCCAAAGATGTAAAAATGTGTACGGTGGCTTGGGTGTTGTTCCGGGGCTTCCTAGGCCTTTATTTATAGGCTAGGAACCTTCAAGTATCCGTTGGAGGGCTTTGGAGCCGTTGGAAAAGGCCTCGGAGCCGTTGGGAGGCTTTTGGAGTTGACTGGTCAAAGCCAACGGCTAGTTTGACCAGTGCTACCGGCTGGCCGGTGCAGGTCCACCGGCTGACCGGTGCTTTGACAGAGGAGGAGAAGTCAGGTCCAGGCTCTACCGGTCGACCGGTGCCAGAGCCACCGGCTGGCCGGTGGTGAGGCAGTAGCAAACCCTGTTCAATCTGGGTGCCACCGGCTGGCCGGTGCTTGGCCACCGGTTGGCCGGTGCTTGGCCACCGGTTGGCCGGTGAGATGGCAGTGGCTCAGCATCCTTCCCAGGGTCCACCGGCCGACCGGTGGTGAAGCCACCGGTTGGCCGGTGGACTGATTTTCAGTCCACTTGTGTTCCTTTGCCACTTAAGTTTGCTTGGCCCAATTCCTTGGCCACCTGATTTGATTCCTATCAATCCAAAAACACTTGAAAGAGGATTAGATAAATATGAGGGTGATTGTGATCATAAAAATAAAACCTTGAGGGGTTCGAGAGGTACAACAGGTTGATCCACTGACACTGAGCTACATTGAAAACGAATCATCAATGCCACAACTTAATGAATATATGACACTGACACCCTGGTACTGCCACCACGGAATTGACACCCTAACACACCGACATTGACGCCTTCAACTCACTGATGGAAATAGTCTTGACTCACAATCATATATTCTCCCGACTCTACATTATGTATACCCCTAATGCACATACATTGATGCTCAAGACTCACTGATCCCTATGCACCTGACTCACTGATGCTGCAGTTCAAACTAGATCTTGGGAAAACTCATAGAATGAGTCACCAAAAGCCCATATAACACCACAAACATTGGGTTTTGACAAAGGAAAGTCCCTAGAGGTGTCTAGGATATTAAATATATACTTTTTTAATCATGATACATAAATTCATATGCATTAAAATAAGCTTCTTGAAATTAAAAAATTTCTACTCATATTGTTTTAATTGATTCTTAAATATGAGATAAATTAATATTATATATATAATACATTTTAAAAATTATCCAATTAGCACATCATAATGTTACATTTATATATGGGACATGTAACTCTTAAATATTTCAATGGTGATTAAAAAAATTACCATTATTTTAAATCATCATTTCTATGTACTATTTTTTACTCTCTGAGAAAATATTAATATAATTTGTCACATGGGAAAATATTAATTGAACTCTTTTATTATTATTATTATGTAATAATAATGTCGTCCCCGACATATTACATTGTAATACATGATATTATTGAGTCATTATATAGTAATCTAGAGTTACATTTATATACTGTATTGGGAATCTATATTTATCAAATTTCATAATGTGTTGTTAATTGGTACTTTTAAATACTAGTATTCGTTCATCACCTTTTGAATTATAAACTTTTTTTTCCTAAAATTGTAAAACACATCAATTAATTATAAAACATATTTAATTATTTTTTTGGATTCTGAAATCAATCTGAATTAGCTCAAAATTCAATATATTTTTTAAATCAAAATATATTTTCATAACAAAATCACTCAATTTACAAAATTTTGAAGAACATAAATACAATATTTTGAGAAATATAATAAGACTTTACATTCTCCATTATTTCATTTTTACACTTTTCATTTTCCAACCATATTTTAAATTATATTCAACATGTATGACTATATCATTTTTACATTAAAATACACATATAGATTTTCAATAGTTCAGTCATACTTGATTGTCATGAACATCCTAATCATAGAAGATAATTATTTTTTAATCTATAAATCTCATAATTTAAATTTATCCTAATTATTTTTTGTGTAATATATATCTCCATGAAATAATAGAACTTTAATTTAATCATTATAAGAAAATTTACCATTTAACACATGTATTGTGAACTTATAAATTTCATTGAATGTAAGATAATGTCATTCTAATTCCACAATATGATTAAATTTAGTATATTTTTAATTGTTTTAATATCATCCAAAAAATTTTAAAATCCTATTATTGAAATTAATATACTTATAAAATATTATTTGTAGTATTAATTTAATCAAATTTCTCTCATTTTTACATATGAATGGATCTTCAGAATTATCCAATTACCTATCTCTCATTAATTAGATCAATCTCATGTAAAATTTACTAACCATTATAGTGGAAAATTATATACCATTTAAAAAATTTATGTTACCCACATTTTCATGGGAATAATAAAATATAATTACATCGACAATTTAGGGTGATTATTTTTTCTTAAACATATTCCCCAATACATATCAAATTTTTGGAAATAATCCTATATGATGTTGTTCTCATAAATTTAATTTTATTATCTAATTTATCAAGGGATTTTTTTCTATGATATAATAAATATAGTAAATATATATTGATATATATTTAATATACTTAATATTTTCTAAAAACCAAAAAAAACATCTTATTGGAATAATAATCCCCCACATTCTTAATTTTTAGTAAAAAAATAAAATACAATGGATGAATTATTATTATCCCCTATAAAATTATTTTCAATGCAAATATCTAAAAATAATATCAATTTTTTATTGAACAATTTTATTCTATATTCAAATAACTATTAAAAATATATATATAACATAGTGGGGAGGTAATTTCATTCCCTAAAAATAATTCTACCATAAATTAATGAAAATTAAATGAAGATGATCAATTTTTGATGTAAAAAATTAACATTGTAAAATTATGATAGAAGAGATATGACATACTGAGTTGGGTACCAATAATTTTTCTATGAAGATATTGGTCCACATTACCTCAAGCCCTCTCAAAATTCTAGAGTCCACCAACTAGTAGTGACATCTAATGGTGTATTTTGGTAATTTTATTCCCTTATTAAATTATTTTATAACATCGGATAAATATAATTTGAGATAAATAGTAGATGCATATGTAAAAAGATGGAATTTTAGAATTAAAAACTATTAGGGCATGACCATTATCATGACATAGTGGTTGTATACATAAACAATAATCAACATAAGGAAATAATAAAAATAATCAAGATGGATCTAAATCATATACAATAGATGATAATATATGTAATGAATCTATATGAGAATGAAAACAAGGATATAATGTACTTTGACGAATTACATTAAATGACATTCAAAATGAACCAAAAGATAGAAAAATAAACATAACATCCTATGAAATGGATCCATCATCTACCACCATGATCCATCCTAAATAAGGAGATAAATATGAGCTATCCAAAATGAGACACTTCACCTTATCACACATGAAAACATATAATCAACTTCGGAACAATATGCAGCCCAGATAAGGTTTTAGATAAAACTCAGTACTCCAAAACCCAAATATTCCATACCATCTAGTATGAAAAATATAATATAAGGTCTTCAGGTATATGTAAATGTAAATATGTATAGTATTTTTAATATACTGATATCATTTTCATCCTCAACTTGTGAATAAACATGTAATTATCAATTTAATTAAAATTAAATTTATCATAATTTTGTTAACTAGATCTATGTTGTGGACAAGGCATGATATAACAACAATCATAATTGTTGTTGATCCAATTTGAAAACCATGTAGTAATTTATGATGATGATAATAAAGAAGATAAATGTTAGAAATCAATGCATCATTTTTCTTTGGGGTTGATAAAATTTACCGATAAGCTATAGCTTAGATATAAGTGGTATTATTTTACTCCAATGAGAATATCCCTAGGAATTCCACAGTGATATTATTATAACTTAGTCCATGTATCACTTCCATGGTATCATAGTCAAGAAAAGAATTGACAAAATGGTTGTATCTATGGTTCTATGTGCCTGAAGATGTCATTCTATATCCAAGGAGTGTGTCAATGTCATAATAATATTTAAAATAAGAATGAGTGGTCCTATAACTTTATTCCAAGAATGCATAAGATGATTATGTATAGGTTCTAATTTTGTATTATCGCTTAAAAAAATGAATCCCTGAATCAGAATAGTGTCCTCAATGTATCAAAGTAATTATCTAATGAATCGAAGGATATATCATGTCTAACAACTAGTATTAATATTAACATATTCATATGATATAAAACCATATACATAAGTAAAAATTTAATTTTATAAATGTAAAAATACATCATTATAATCAATCAATTGGATTATTCCATGCCATTTGTTAATGTGACAATGCTGAAAATAGAATTCATCCATTTCATTCTTTTCAAATTTAGTTATTATTTAACTACCTTAAACTTTCACAAACTTGAGATGGTGGGAAAATAATGAATAACCAATTAACATTATATTATAATTACATGGACACTTGATTTCAATAACTATACATTTCTTTTACCATTTTCAATTCAATTATTATATTTTAAATGTTTCAACGAATGGTTTAATCAGTATATATACATTTTTTTATTATAAATATATAAATCACTTAATTTATGAGGGATAACCAAGAGATGGTTCAAGATACACACCCAAACAATGTAACACCCCAAGATTTCATAGTGTGTTATTTCTTCAAAATAATTCAATAACTTGCACTACACGCAACACTGAGTTCAATCACACCATTAAAAGAGGTCATGAATAGTATTAACTACATTTTGAACTTTATATAATCCTTATAATTTTAGAATCTCTATTATGAGTTTCTTAGTCATAATGCAAGAACAGATTCATTTTCAGTATTTCACTTTTATCAACTTCTAATAGTGAAACCTTTTTAAATACAATATTTTAAACTTTTTGACTAAATGGGGACATCAAAAATTTAAAATGAAACACCCCAAGCTTCCACGGTACGTTTCCCTTTGAATAATGTGATAGCGTGTGTTGTACGCAACACCGAGTTCTAACACACCATAACTAATTAAACTAGCCGTTGTGAATAGTAATACCTACTTTTTGAATTCATATATATTCTATATTTCAAAATGGACTTCATTTTTGGATTCGGAATATCAAAATTAGCCTAGGGTGAAATTTTGGTACATTTCGGATAACTTTCATATTTTGATGAATAGTGAAAATTACTAAATTTTAATTAAAAACAACTTTTTTAATCAAAATAATTAATAGTGATAAATTGTGAATTTGAGTGGTTTAAAAGTATATTTAGAATATATTTTTACCATTTAATATAATTTTGGTCATTGGACATAATTTTACAATTAAATCAAACATAAACAAGTGTCAATCTTTTGATAGTTATTACCTCTTAAAAACACGCTTTTTGTTTTGACAGCGGGAATTAATTTTAAATTAATTTCTGCCACTTCTGTGTTTTGAATCTAGGAAAATGGATTCCATATTTGGAATCAGGATGTCCAAATTATGTAAATAGGTAACTTTTATTTTTAGACATTTTGAATAATTACTGCGGTAAATATTTTATTTACCATGGTTAAAGGGTAAATCCGGTAAATAAGGGTTAAAAAATAATATTATAATAATACAAAATTACCCTAAGACGTGTCCTAACCTTATTGGTGGACACATACCCGACCATGAGCATCCTTGGGTCAATTTGGGGACCCCTTGGAGCCACTTGTATGTGGTAGGGACACATTATATTAATAAAGTTAAAATAAAAATAAAAATGGCATAAGCTTACATCTTTTAGAAGAACAATTTTTACATAGGGTTATACATGTTGGATTTTCGATTATAAATATTCATTAGAAAGATAAAAATATTTCCTACATAATGATATTTTATTTATAATTTTCTGACATTAAATAATTTATTTTATTAATGACACGATGATGATGCAGTAATTACTAAAATAGTAAAAAATTAAAATAATTGATCTTATAAATACCCAAATAATTACAATATGAAACTTTTAATTAATTAAAATAATTTTCTATGATAATATGATATATTAGGATTTCTTTAATTGACTTTGTTCGAAGTAATCAATCTGTTAGGAGTTTCACAAAAATCAACTATTGAATAGTGTCAAAATTGACATAAAAGAGTTCTTAAAACAAATATTATATTATTAATTGATATTAAATTCCTAAAAATCTAAGGTTCGGCCAAGAGACATATATTATTATAGGTTCCTCATTAATGGACCACTTGGGGGTCTCTTGTATGTATATAGTAAGTTTATTAACCATATTATATAAAAATACAAAGAGACATTGTAAAAGTGAAACTAATTAACTTAGAGTTAATACTTAAAGATAAGGTTAATATAAGTACCCAAACCTGTCTAAATTCTATTGGTTGAGTGGTTTTCGACCTATCCCCACCTTAACCTTTGAATAGTCAACTTTGGAGCCATTAGAAACCGAATATGAATTTATTATAAATTAATATTTCTAGCTTTTCCAAAGGTGCCCCTCACCCCTCTTATAAAAGGGCACTCCTACTTCTCATTTCTTCACACCTCTCAAGCCACTTGGCTCGTCCAAACTCTGCCCAACTAAGCTCCCCACATCCTTCTCCTCCTCCTTGAAGCTTCCCCTTAGGCAGAAAGCATTTCAAGAAGTCCTTTGGTTCCAACCAAAGTGAGTTACCTAAATTAAAGGTAACAATTTCTCTTAAAGTATTTTCATTTATTTTGCTTCTCCAACCCCCAAAATCTTTTTATTTCCTTTCTTTTGTAACAACACCAGTATCCTAAATATACTAGGATGTTGTTATAAGAAGGATTCAAACTACACATACACACAACTCCATCTAATGGATGATGAACATAATGTTTCTGTGGATGGAAAACTAACGCCTCACGAAATGATGATTGTTCAAATACATCTTACCACCTCTCATGGTGGCCATTATGATGGAACTGTAATTAAATATGATATTAATGATATATATTTTATATATAAGCTTCTGTAATTCCATTTTATTTCATTCCATTATTCGTTTCATGTTGTATATACATACGATAATTTCATTTGAGGAAGTGCGGACTACCGCCCCCTTAAAATGATATGACTCGTTCATACCACACATGGAACGTATAAAGGATGGTGTTAATGAACTTAAGTAACATATATAAAATATTATATTATACTGGAATAGTAATATACCTATGTATCATTTGGATTTGATTCTTTTAAAATGAAAATCAAATGGAAGTAGCGTTCGTGCGTACGTACGGACTACCGTCTCCACGAACGCGATAAGATTCATTCTCCATCATATCCATTCAAGTATTATTCTCATTTTAGGGTTAAAAATAATGTTAATGTCATTCTGATTATGAATAAGATATAATCTATCCATTACAAACATGTCTTACGTAACCAAACATTTAAGAAGAACGAATCGATTATCACCCGAAACGACGATAATACTAAGATATTATTAATAAAGAAATGTTAAAAGATCATATATGATATCATATTAATGTATATGATTCTTGTATAATTTAATAACAATTATTTCACCATTATACAGGAGGTTAACCTACCCCAACAAAGGAAAAGTACAAGGTAAGGGTTATTTCACAATCTCTTCATTATTCGAGGTTGTTTATACGTAATAATCTACTGGGATCTCTTTATCATCCACATCCATGTTTCTTCGAAATGTATTTCAAAACATTTTTAATATTTACAAGAATATGGGTTAAGGTCATTTATACCCTTGTTTGACTTTTTATAAGAGGTTTATAAAGGAATCTTTCCGTCTTTTTCAAAACAAGGTCCTTTTTAACCTTTTCGACTGAATTGAGGTAAGAATGTTTTTTTTAACTTATACGGCGGGTGCGGTTATTTTCCGCCGTTATAAAATCGTCAAAGCTTTCCATACAAGCTTATAAGAATATTTTCAAAGAAAATGTTTTATTTTATATGGATCTTAAATGATTTCAAAATAAAAGGAGATACTTCTTTAAAAAGAATGTTGATTTCATCTATGTCAACATCCTTTGATGGATTTTAAGATTATTTGAAGTTGATTTATTATGATACAAAACTTCTATATTGTATTGAAGGTTTTGTGATATGTTTGACTGTGGATGTGCTATTTTTATACCATTCATAGTTTATGGTGAAATTATTGACATTTCGTATGCTAGTTTTAATACGAATGTTTATGTTATGTTTAAACCTTTTCATATGGGAATGCATTGGACTTAATAAGTGACGGGTGGAGCCCGCTATAACTCCTCGATGCATCGGTAGGTCTCATGAGACAAACTAGTGTCTTGGCACAAGGCCTTGACAAAATCTTATTTTTAGTCTTGGCACGAGGCCTTGGCTATGTGGTTATGATAGTCTGGCATTATGCATTCCAACATTATGAAAGTGGTTATTGATTTTTGCATGTGATTATTCGATTAGTAGAATATACATGTGAATAAGTAAATGGCATTATTTCATTTTATTTATGCCATACCATGCTGAAAGTTCATGTTTAAAAGGCTTTTGTTTTAGTTATAAATTGCCTTAAATGTTTATTCTTATTTATGAAAGTTTCCGCTATATTGTTATCCTTACTGGGCATTTGAGCTCACCCCTTTTCTATGTTTTATTTTTCCCAGGATGTGAAGAAGTAAGTTATGAATGACCTGCAGGGATTTTATGAGGGGTTAATAGTGTGTATTGTGGAAACATTATGTTGTTGTATTAGTTTTTCATTTTATGATGTAATGTAAAACATATGAATATATCTAGTATTTCCAAGGCTACTAAACCAATCGGTCTTTCGAGATTTGATCTTTCTTGTGATCATGCCAATGTTACGAAGTAATGCACCGACTCTGGGTAGCTGGGGTCGGGGCGTTACAGTTGGTATCAGAGGAAGTTTAGTACAAACCTTGGAAGCTAGATTTAGATAAACTCTGATTAGAGCACATAGTCCTAAGATGAACTTTGAGGATTAGTATAGAAGAACTTCCTAGAATTATGGTATTGTAGAGATTTTGTGAGTTTTCTGAGCAATACATCCCTGACTGGATACGAGCAGGTAGAGGCGGCTCTGGCACAGATGTACCTAGGGGTAAAACCCGAAAACACCGCTTTGAGCTAGACTCGAACGGGAACTGGTGCACGACAACGGGCCTTGCTGCACTCTTGGTTACGACACTCCCGAGGGATATGCTTAGGATAACTCTCATTTTCTTTACAAATCATTATGAAGGGTTTATGAGTATATACTTTCTCAAAGAAAACATTTTTATGATTATGGATTATATCCATAGATAGTTCAATTTATGTTAAGTGTTTTATAAGTATGGGATTATGTATTTTGATTCATAAACTGATCTAGTTTATGCCATTGTTTAGAAATGGCGCCCAGTAGAAGGAATGAGAACTCCGAAAATGCACATGATCCAAAGAGAAGGAAGGATCATATCTTTCATGGTCTTAAGCTAGAATTTATAAGATAAATAGTCTCCCATGTATTATCATCATGTGAAGAAATAATATCATGTATTGATAAGATAAGTAAAGAGTTTACTGAGTCCTATGGCTTTGAAGGGAAGCAAGAGAAGAAAAGGATAGAAGAGAGAAAGATGGATAAAGGGAAGAGGGAAAAGAAGAATTTTCCCATATGTGGTAACTGTGGAAAGAAACACCCTGGAACTTGCCTGAAAGGAATGGGAGTTTGTTATAAGTGTGGAGGAAAAGGGCAAAAAGTACGTGACTGCAAGGGTAAGAAAATGGTTTCAAATGTACAATGCTTCATTTGCAAGGAGTTTGGACACTACGCGAACCTATGTCCCAGTCATCAGACTATGCCGCAAATGATGTTATTGGATAATAATCATGTTATGATACTACCACAGATGAAGAGGGATGATTAGAGTTCTTATGTTGATTATGTCAATTGAGTGTTGTATCAACAATGTACTTGTTATAATAATTATGGAGTATATAAGGATTGTACTGCAGTACTATTTCATTAAGGACTTGAGATTGTGTGGAACAAAGAAAAGTGACTCAATAGAAGGTTAAATTTCTGGAAAATATATGGTTGAGAGAATGATAAATCATAATATAGTTCTGATACTGAGGTAGTGATTTTGGAATAATATGTGATTATTTTGGATAAATTATATTGGATATTATTGACTACCTTGGAGCTGATTAATGATTTGTATATTCCATCATTGTTGGGGTTTAAAACATTTTTGGATTAATGAAGTATATCCAGCATTCTATATGGAATAAGGGAGCATGAATGTAATCAATAAAGATTATGGTAATTCAGGATGTTTCAGTGTATTAAAAGAATACATGATGAAGGTATTCATATGCTATTACAGGGTAAAAAGGATCTATATTATGTTTACCTTCCTTATAAAAGTTGGACAATGAGTTTGGAATGAATTATTTTGGATAGTTCTTGTTTGGATTATTTTGGATTGCCATAAAAGGACAACCCGGAGGTCGGGCGGCAACCCGTCGCGTCCGGCAAGGCTGCGAGACTTGAACCCGCAACCGAAGGGCGACAAGGGTGTATCACCTACCACTGGCCCACGAGATGTCCTGGATTAAATAATGTAGTTTTTTTTAAAAGATCTGGTAGATGAATTATAAATTCGTTTATTTTGGAACCCTCTATGAATAGTATAAATAGAATTTTTTTACGAGTGAATGATGAGTTTTGGTAGAAATTTATTAATGGATAAAACTCTAATTATAAACTAAGTATATCTCCTTATGATCTTAGCCAATCTCATAAATAAATTCCTCATCATTAATAAAAGGAACTTAGAACAAAAATGTTGTCCTAGATGGTACCTTAAATCATCACTAATTTATGGCTTTGGGATTGTTGGCCTTTTCATAGCCATGTTCTCTACCACTCTCCATCAGATAATTTATGGCTAGATTTTTCTTCCATATCCATATTTTCTTACATGGAACCCTAGTATGTGTTATTTTCGGTAATCTTCATACTTTCCACTCTTTATTTTAAATAGAGGCCTCATTAATTCATTTTTCGATGTGGGATTTCAACTAAGATATTTTGAAACGTCAAAAATGTGTTATCCTAATACCCTATGTTTTGTTGAACCGATGGTATTTCAAATCATCATAGATTGATGAATTTAAGGACCTCAATTATACACTTGTTTGTGATTGATGAACTCAATCACTACCTATAAATATTTACATTTTTCCTCCGATTATATGTCTCTAATTTCCACCAATGTTCTCCTAATCGAGATCATAATTTGGTGGTGACCCTTTGATTTCTCTTTTCCTCATATTAAGACTAAATTTTAGTAACCCAATTTCCGATGTGGTTTTTCCCACAAATATATTTTCTACTTTCAACCTTTTATTTTTTAAGAACAATTTCAAATTGCGAGGACGCAATTTATTGAAGGAGGGGAGAATGTAACACCCCAAGATTTCATAGTGTGTTATTTCTTCAAAATAATTCAATAACTTGCACTACACGCAACACTGAGTTCAATCACACCATTAAAAGAGGTCATGAATAGTATTAACTACATTTTGAACTTTATATAATCCTTATAATTTTAGAATCCCTATTATGAGTTTCTTAGTCATAATGCAAGAACAGATTCATTTTCAGTATTTCACTTTTATCAACTTCTAATAGTGAAACCTTTTTAAATACAATATTTTAAACTTTTTGACTAAATGGGGACATCCAAAATTTAAAATGAAACACCCCAAGCTTCCACGGTACGTTTCCCTTTGAATAATGTGATAGCGTGTGTTGTACGCAACACCGAGTTCTAACACACCATAACTAATTAAACTAGCCGTTGTTAATAGTAATACCTACTTTTTGAATTCATATATATTCTATATTTCAAAATGGACTTCATTTTTGGATTCGGAATATCAAAATTAGCCTAGGGTGAAATTTTGGTACATTTCGGATAACTTTCATATTTTGATGAATAGTGAAAATTACTAAATTTTAATTAAAAACAACTTTTTTAATCAAAATAATTAATAGTGATAAATTGTGAATTTGAGTGGTTTAAAAGTATATTTAGAATATATTTTTACCTTTTAATATAATTTTGGTCATTGGACATAATTTTACAATTAAATCAAACATAAACAAGTGTCAATCTTTTGATAGTTATTACCTCTTAAAAACACGCTTTTTGTTTTGACAGCGGGAATTAATTTTAAATTAATTTCTGCCACTTCTGTGTTTTGAATCTAGGAAAATGGATTCCATATTTGGAATCAGGATGTCCAAATTATGTAAATAGGTAACTTTTATTTTTAGACATTTTGAATAATTACTGCGGTAAATATTTTATTTACCATGGTTAAAGGGTAAATCCGGTAAATAAGGGTTAAAAAATAATATTATAATAATACAAAATTACCCTAAGACGTGTCCTAACCTTATTGGTGGACACATACCCGACCATGATCATCCTTGGGTCAATTTGGGGACCCCTTGGAGCCACTTGTATGTGGTAGGGACACATTATATTAATAAAGTTAAAATAAAAATAAAAATGGCATAAGCTTACATCTTTTAGAAGAACAATTTTTACATAGGGTTATACATGTTGGATTTTCGATTATAAATATTCATTAGAAAGATAAAAATATTTCCTACATAATGATATTTTATTTATAATTTTCTGACATTAAATAATTTATTTTATTAATGACACGATGATGATGCAGTAATTACTAAAATAGTAAAAAATTAAAATAATTGATCTTATAAATACCCAAATAATTACAATATGAAACTTTTAATTAATTAAAATAATTTTCTATGATAATATGATATATTAGGATTTCTTTAATTGACTTTGTTCGAAGTAATCAATCTGTTAGGAGTTTCACAAAAATCAACTATTGAATAGTGTCAAAATTGACATAAAAGAGTTCTTAAAACAAATATTATATTATTAATTGATATTAAATTCCTAAAAATCTAAGGTTCGGCCAAGAGACGTATATTATTATAGGTTCCTCATTAATGGACCACTTGGGGGTCGCTTGTATGTATATAGTAAGTTTATTAACCATATTATATAAAAATACAAAGAGACATTGTAAAAGTGAAACTAATTAACTTAGAGTTAATACTTAAAGATAAGGTTAATATAAGTACCCAAACCTGTCTAAATTCTATTGGTTGAGTGGTTTTCGACCTATCCCCACCTTAACCTTTGAATAGTCAACTTTGGAGCCATTAGAAACCGAATATGAATTTATTATAAATTAATATTTCTAGCTTTTCCAAAGGTGCCCCTCACCCCTCTTATAAAAGGGAACTCCTACTTCTCATTTCTTCACACCTCTCAAGCCACTTGGCTCGTCCAAACTCTGCCCAACTAAGCTCCCCACATCCTTCTCCTCCTCCTTGAAGCTTCCCCTTAGGCAGAAAGCATTTCAAGAAGTCCTTTGGTTCCAACCAAAGTGAGTTACCTAAATTAAAGGTAACAATTTCTCTTAAAGTATTTTCATTTATTTTGCTTCTCCAACCCCCAAAATCTTTTTATTTCCTTTCTTTTGTAACAACACCAGTATCCTAAATATACTAGGATGTTGTTATAAGAAGGATTCAAACTACACATACACACAACTCCATCTAATGGATGATGAACATAATGTTTCTGTGGATGGAAAACTAACGCCTCACGAAATGATGATTGTTCAAATACATCTTACCACCTCTCATGGTGGCCATTATGATGGAACTGTAATTAAATATGATATTAATGATATATATTTTATATATAAGCTTCTGTAATTCCATTTTATTTCATTCCATTATTCGTTTCATGTTGTATATACATACGATAATTTCATTTGAGGAAGTGCGGACTACCGCCCCCTTAAAATGATATGACTCGTTCATACCACACATGGAACGTATAAAGGATGGTGTTAATGAACTTAAGTAACATATATAAAATATTATATTATACTGTAATAGTAATATACCTATGTATCATTTGGATTTGATTCTTTTAAAATGAAAATCAAATGGAAGTAGCGTTCGTGCGTACGTACGGACTACCGTCTCCACGAACGCGATAAGATTCATTCTCCATCATATCCATTAAAGTATTATTCTCATTTTAGGGTTAAAAATAATGTTAATGTCATTCTGATTATGAATAAGATATAATCTATCCATTACAAACATGTCTTACGTAACCAAACATTTAAGAAGAACGAATCGATTATCACCCGAAACGACGATAATACTAAGATATTATTAATAAAGAAATGTTAAAAGATCATATATGATATCATATTAATGTATATGATTCTTGTATAATTTAATAACAATTATTTCACCATTATACAGGAGGTTAACCTACCCCAACAAAGGAAAAGTACAAGGTAAGGGTTATTTCACAATCTCTTCATTATTCGAGGTTGTTTATACGTAATAATCTACTGGGATCTCTTTATCATCCACATCCATGTTTCTTCGAAATGTATTTCAAAACATTTTTACTATTTACAAGAATATGGGTTAAGGTCATTTATACCCTTGTTTGACTTTTTATAAGAGGTTTATAAAGGAATCTTTCCGTCGTTTTCAAAACAAGGTCCTTTTTAACCTTTTCGACTGAATTGAGGTAAGAATGTTTTTTTTAACTTATACGGCGGGTGCGGTTATTTTCCGCCGTTATAAAATCGTCAAAGCTTTCCATACAAGCTTATAAGAATATTTTCAAAGAAAATGTTTTATTTTATATGGATCTTAAATGATTTCAAAATAAAAGGAGATACTTCTTTAAAAAGAATGTTGATTTCATCTATGTCAACATCCTTTGATGGATTTTAAGATTATTTGAAGTTGATTTATTATGATACAAAACTTCTATATTGTATTGAAGGTTTTGTGATATGTTTGACTGTGGATGTGCTATTTTTATACCATTCATAGTTTATGGTGAAATTATTGACATTTCGTATGCTAGTTTTAATACGAATGTTTATGTTATGTTTAAACCTTTTCATATGGGAATGCATTGGACTTAATAAGTGACGGGTGGAGCCCGCTATAGCTCCTCGATGCATCGGTAGGTCTCATGAGACAAACTAGTGTCTTGGCACAAGGCCTTGACAAAATCTTATTTGTAGTCTTGGCACGAGGCCTTGGCTATGTGGTTATGATAGTCTGGCATTATGCATTCCAACATTATGAAAGTGGTTATTGATTTTTGCATGTGATTATTCGATTAGTAGAATATCCATGTGAATAAGTAAATGGCATTATTTCATTTTATTTATGCCATACCATGTTGAAAGTTCATGTTTAAAAGGCTTTTGTTTTAGTTATACATTGCCTTAAATGTTTATTCTTATTTATGAAAGTTTCCGCTATATTGTTATCCTTACTGGGCATTTGAGCTCACCCCTTTTCTATGTTTTATTTTTCCCAGGATGTGAAGAAGTAAGTTATGAATGACCTGTAGGGATTTTATGAGGGGTTAATAGTGTGTATTGTGGAAACATTATGTTGTTGTATTAGTTTTTCATTTTATGATGTAATGTAAAACATATGAATATATCTAGTATTTCTAAGGCTACTAAACCAATCGGTCTTTCGAGATTTGATCTTTCTTGTGATCATGCCAATGTTGCGAAGTAATGCACCGACTCTGGGTAGCTGGGGTCGGGGCGTTACAAACAATTTTATTTTTGAACCCACATATGTTACTAATGAATAATTTGTGACATTTCCTAATTTTGGCTATATGAACTGTGTCATAAAACTCTAACCACTTTATTAAAAATACTAAAATGGGCACTAGAACATGAGAAAATGAATATAAAAAACCATATTAATTAAATTAGAAACACCCAATGAAATATCTATTCACACTCTGATGTCATTTTATAAACTATAGAAGCTTTAGTGATGTGTCACAGACTACCTACCATTATCATAAAATCCCCCCTTATAAATTATGATCCTCATGTTCTTCTTGGATCGGTAAAAATTTGAAAAACAGATCAAAATGAAAAAACTAAGGATTATAATATTGTATAAAAATAGCATCATCAAGAAAAATAAATTTATCAAATGTATAATGATTAGAAGATTATATTCTAGTTCCCATCCAATTATAAAAATTAGGGTTGAATAAAATAATAGATGAATTAAAATAATAAAATTCTATAGGGGACAACTTTGGTAACTCAAATGTGATATAATTCTATCGTCTCATTATTGAAAATATAAAAAGTGATGTGGGTGTATGATATATTGAATATAGGGGAAAATAGTCATTTACAAAAAAGCCTGTGTTATTATTGTTACACCATTTGGTAAGTTTTCCACAAGAACTCCTTCTATGGGTAGAAAAACATTATATGAAAATATCTTCTGCTACTGAGAACATATGTCGGCTCCCCACAAACATGTATCATAAGGTGCATGGTTTTTCTTCCATCTATTATATGTTATATTAAAAAACTAAACTTGAAGAACCATCGTGATCCAATAAAAATTGATTATAAGATACACCTCAAATGAAACATCAAGATCCTACACATTCTCATCGGGATCAAATGTAGGAGGATAGTCATCATGAAAATGAAAATGTAATGAATTTTGGAAGATTCCATGAATTAAATATTACCTTTGACATAGTAAAAATAAACAAGCTATCAGACTAAATCAATAAAAAATCTAAACAGGGCTGACATAATGCAGTGATAGCTTCCCATGACTCTAAAACAATCAATGATGAATCCTAGGAGACACTGACAAAAATACATGATCAATGACCTCAAACAATCAAGGGCATCGATGGTTATAGAGATATAATTTTTATATACACATAGGTGTGTAAATATTCATCTTGATCAAAAATAGATAATTAAAATACTCCTTCACATGGTGATGACTTAGTATAACTACCTCTCCTAACAATATCCAACACAAGGGTGACAACATATTCTGCCACCCATGGCCTCATTGAGAGACAATTTATTATTCACTTGTAAAAAATTATTACATTATAACCCAATGATTATTATATTATTCTCCCACGAACCACCAAAAATGGGAACAAGCTCGATGAATGACCAATAACACATGTATCATCCATTCGGATTGAACAACGCTCTTAGAGTGAAATGTTTTACTCAGATGCTCCATAGCCTTCTACAACCATGATCAAACCCCTTATGTGAATCATTCATCACTATAAAAAATGATATTATGGGGGACCCCATGTAGGTTTAAATTATCATAAAAATATTTTATTCCTACCTCATCAAATAATAATAACTATTAAATAGTATTTCAGTTTGATACATTATCATGTATATCAACCACTACGCAATCTATTTTTCATCCTCAAGATGTACTCGATATGCCAAGAATAAAATAAATTACAACATATTCCCATTTCCATTTTTGGATTTGAAGTTCCTATGACCAAAATTTAGGCTATTGGTTCTCTACCTCCATCCTTAGAATGTTTGAACACCAAGTGGTAAAATATTCAATATAATTTTAATTCTTTATACAACAATATTAATGTTGAATAACTAGATTCATATTTCAGATCCTTAATGATCATTAAAATGATTATAATCGAAATATCACATTAGTTATTATCAAAAGTTAATATGAATATAAACATTCCCTTATATATTGGACATGTTAGCTTCGTCTATATACCAATATTAACACATTTCTTCACTACAAATACCCCCCAATAGAACAAACCCCTCGGGATTTGAAAACTACCATGTCTTTAAACTATCATGAAGGCAATATGTAACATCAAAGGTTGTAAGATAAGATTGTTAATTGATCCCAAGGAACCCAAAATATATATTATAATATTGGTCCATCAATTTCCATTCAACTCTAGCATCCTATATTACATGGGCATGAGTTTTCTGACTCAGCACAACATCTAATGTGTAACACGCCGAAATTTTATACAAAATATTCTTTTTAATTTTATTGATGTCTTTTGTTGTTTATTACAACAAAGGAGTATTTCACAACACGCAACCCTAACTTGGCTTCATTACACGCAATCACTACCTTCCTTGATATCTTGCGTCGTACGCAATACCGAGTTTCACTAAACAACGGTATGCTATTAAAATATTATTAAAACCAACCGTTATGAATACAAATAACCACTTTTTGAAATTTCATAAATTATATTTTTCAAAAGCGACTTCGTTTTTGGACTCAGAAAATCGAAATTAGCCTAGGGTGAAAATTTGGTATTTTTCTGGAAACTTTCAATTTTTGATGAATAGTGAAAACACTGGGTTACTATTTAAAAACCGACTTTTTATTTAAATAATTATTTATTTAAATTTATTTTAGGTAAAAATTGATACATAATACCTATATAAGTTCAATGTAATTCATTGGAGTAATTTTATAATAATTTTAGATATATAAAAATTTTAGTGAACTTTTCACCGTCTTTTACCCACTGCCTAGGAGAATTTTCATATTTATATAAAACATAATTTTACCGCTTCTGTGAGTGGAATTTCAAAATTCCAAGAGACACGGTTGATGTCAGTAAATAAATGTGGTTCAAGGAGATGAAAATAATTTTTGGTCAATTGTAACTTTTTACTTTTTTTACCACTGTTAAATGTAAATAGTCTAATTAGGGGTAAAAATGATATTATTATTACTCTAACACAAGTCCTAATTCTATTGGGTATGTTTAATTCGACCAAAAACAACCTTAGGAATAAAATATGACCATTTAGGCCCACTTGTATAAGATTAGGACATTTATTATTAATTTATTGAAAGAAGTGTTAAAATAGTTAAAATCAATGTTTAATAAGTAAATCATTTTTAATATAGGGTTATACATAAGATAAATTCGACTATAAATATTAATTAGAAAGGTGAAGATATTTCCTACATAATGGTATTTTATTTATAATTTTTAGACATTGAAGAATTTAATTTATTATTTACACAATGAAGATGTAGTAATTATCAAATTAATGAAATATTGACATAATTGATGATATAAATACCCAAATAAATGTAATTTGAGAATTTTTAGGAATTACACTAATTTTCCAGGTTAATATTACATGTTAGTATTGATTTAATTAACTTTTTTCGAACTAATCATTCTATTATTATTTTCACAAAAATCAATTACTACATAGTGTCAAAATTGAAATAAAATAGTTTTTAAACAAACTATTATATTATTAATTGTATTTTTTCCCTAAAAATACAAGGTTCGGCCAAATGACATAGATAAGGTTATATATATTAATAATAAAGAACTTGGGGCTCGTTTGGATTGTTATATTATGTTTATTAACCTTATAGTATAAGAAAACAATAAGACACGGTAAAAGGAAAATTATTTAACTTAAGGATAAATCTAAATGATAAGGTTAAAATAGAAACTTATATTTGCCTAAATTCTATTGGATGAGAGTATTTCGACCAATACCCACCTTTTATTCGAAATAAATCAATTTGGAGATATTAAAAACCGAATATGACTTTATAATAAAATAATATTTTTAGTTTTTCCAAAGGTGCCCCTCTCCTCCCTTATAAAAGGGCACCTCCTCCCTCTCTTCCTCACATCACTTTGAGACTTCAAACTTGGCCAACCCATGAAAAATTCTCTTCTAAACTTCTTTAGAAACACCCTAGAGGTCATGGTATTCTTCAAATACCAATTTTAGTTCCCTAATAGGAGTTCTCAAAGAGGTGCTTCAAAGAAGAGGTAATGTCTGTTACCGATTCTTTAAACTTTATTTCTTCTTCCACATCTTATTATTTAGTTGTTTCATTATGAAGTAATAACATCAGTATAAATCATATACTTATATGTTATTATATTTATGAAACTACCCTATTTCACCATCTATCCATCCTACAGAAAACGAAATCACCACGCTTGCGTACGTACAGAATACCTTCTCGACGCCGTGGTGAAATCTGTTTTTCCACCAACACCTTACATGGATGGGTATAATGGTGTAAAGAATAAATATATATGGTTATTATAAAATCATACAGATTATGATATATTATATAATCCACTCCAATTTTATTCAATAATTATTGGAACGATATCATCGCTCATGCGTACGTACGGACTACCGTCTCCACGACGCGATGAGATTCATTCTCCATGTTAACCATACATGAATGATCATATAGGTTATATAATGAATAATAATGAAATATATGAAATAATAATTCTAATGGATATATATATATATATATATATATTTTTATGCCATCTATTTAGTTTCATTCAATTCAATAAGGAAACGAAAACAGCGTTCATGCGTACGTACGGCCTACCGTCGCCATGAACGTTGTATTTCATTCATTTTTTCAATCTATAATATACATATGTATATGATGAATATATATTATATATAAATCATGTTTTAAATTATGTAATTATGTAAATCATGATATAAGTAATAATATCAAGAACGACAAGTCGAAACACATACGATAAATGAAACGATTTTACCCAAAATGCTGCTTTAACATGAAATTTACAAAAGAAAGGGTAATATAAAGTCAAAAGTGAAACAAATATGATATCAAAACAATTAATATGATTCTTTAATAAGTCAATGACATTATTTAGATCATTATACAGGAGGTTCGGATACGTACGAATCATATCAGACCTAAGGTAAGGGATAATTGTGCAAATCTCATTTTTATACGAGATTTCTTATTCGCAAGTGTTTACTTGGTTTATTGCTATCATCCATGTCCATGCTTTATAAATGTGTATTCATGTATGTTTAAATTCCTTTTTACCCATTTGACTTTTACCCCATGCTATGGAAGGAATATTTCTTTTATTTACACTACAAGTTACTTTTTGAATTTTCCGACAAAAGTACTAGAAGAATGTTTTTTTTAACGTATACAGCATGAAAGGATATTTACGGTTTTATAAAGCCTTATTTTCATGAATCTTCCTCCAAAATATTTCATGACTAATTTCAAAATTACCCTTTTCTTTTAAAATTGCATGGCATTTTGTGAAAAGAAAATGATTTTGAAAAAAAGGATATTTTCCTCAAGAATTCATTTCAAGTGTTATATCAAAACCATTTTTCCATCTAAGATTACATAATTTCATATGTGTATGTTTCAAGTATAATGTATCTATGATTTACATGGTTTAACTTTTCTTATTATGAAATGATATCCATTTCTTTTATATGGATTATGTGGTGATGTGATGATGTTTTTGAAACCCATTTTATTCGTTGGGTTATTATGAATGATGTATGATTATTTTGTGGAACAAGTAATAATGATTTCATTATGATATGGGTGGGACCTATATCTCCCTCTAATTCATTGGGTAAAGATTTATATCTCATGAGATAGACATGGCAGGAATGGTAAGTTAACCCGGTTCCGTAATACAGGACTAGAACGAGGAGTGAAATCGATTCAGAAAGGGGCTTTTTCCACTAAGATGGTATTGGAAGCAATGCCTTGGCTACTATGAAAATCATATCATGTGCTTAATGGTTGCCACATTCACATGATTTGTTCCCATGATATTTTATCCTGATTAATGTTTCTTTATGATCTATGCCTTATGTTCTTCCATTTTTTATGTCATTGCTCAAGATTTTGTTGTTTAACCATTATGTTCATGTTTTTAAATTCAAATGTATATGATTTGTTTTATTTTATTCCTGCTTACCCTTACTGAGCATTTGAGAACACCCTTTTTATGTTTTCTTTTCCCCAGGATATAAAGAAAGGTTTTAGGTAAGAAAACAAAAGGGGAAGATCTTTATGGGAGATGTTGAATATCTTTCACCACGATTAGAAGATTACATTCCTAGTTTCCAAAGACACTAAACTATTACAGTCCTTCTGTGTCTATTTTTGTTATGTATTACGTATGCCGCAAAAGTAATGAAATGTCCATGTACGTCAAGGTTTGGGTCTCTAAAGTTGGTATCATAGAAAAGGTTTAGTCAACCTTTGGAAACTAGGATGCGAAAACGTTAGTGAGATTCCTAGAGATATTTCTAAGGTATGTCTAGGGATGTACCTAAGGATAAGTATACAAATAGGATATAGTCCTAGAACTATGGTAACGATATTAGTATTTAACCTAAGATGTTAGATATTGAGGGAACTCCCCCTTTACTATGTTGTTTTCCCTATCATGATTTTTTCCTCCCACACTATTCTTTTTGGGTTTTAGAAAATGGCTGGAAACAGGAAGATTCATGATAATGGAGGATATGTCAGGCAATGGAATGATATTCTTCATGAGCACCCAAATGAAACGGTATTTGGAAGTCCAAACATCGTTATTATGCCTAATCATCAATCTCATAATATGATCAATAATCTCAACTTTGGTAGGTTTCCCGACTCAGATAATATGAGAGAGATGGAGTTTCATGATGATCATAGAGGAAATAAAGTTCAATTTCCCTCATGTAAATCATGTGGGAAGAGGCATCAGGGAGACCATTTCAAAGGAATTGGAAGATGCTTTGGGTGTGGAAAATAAGGACACAAATCCAGTAAGTGAAAAGGAAAAGTTTCAGTTAACACCATGGACAAGGATAATGGTATTGCTACGACATCAACAATGATTAGATGTTTTAAATGTGGAATGTACGGGCATTATTCAAACCAATGCCCTATGGGAAAATCTCATGAAGAGAATCAGCATGGTCATATGGGTAGTATTTATGTGGATGATGATGAGGAGACTATAAATGATATATGAGCTGAAAGAAGTGTTGAAGCTCAGTCAGTTGTTTTAGAAGGTAGTGGAATGATTGTATGTTTATCGAGAGTTATGTTGTATAGTTAATGTTACAATGGAATAAAGAATCATCTAAGGATTGTTACACTATTGTTTTTACTAAAGAATTTGAATGTATATGATGAATGGTACCAGTAACCATGGAAGGTTATTCAGATATTTTAGGAAAGTAGATGATATGCGCATAATGAAGGAATAAGAAGATAATGATATGTTTGATTGTATTCATGAGATCATGATTGATATAAGGACTAAGTGATATCGTGGTTTGAGTATATAATATTTTTTGGATTTTGGTATGTGGAAAGTCTTAACTTTTAACAGCATTCATGTTTTCACTAAGATTCAATGGGTATTCATTTTTCAATAGAATACATGATTAAGGCCTTCGAATGTTTGGAATGTGACCAACAAGACATATCTTATGATATATGGGGATCAACGATGGTATTAACATGCTTGTTGTAAGTTCAATTTAATTCATTGGAGTAATTTTATAATAATTTTTGATATATATAAATTTTATTGAACTTTTCACCGTCTTTTACCCACCTCATAAGAGAATTTTCAAATTTACAATAAACTTAATTTTACCGCTTCTGTGAGTGGAATTTTAAAAATCCAAGAGACACGGTTGATGTCAGTAAGTAAAATGCAGTTCAATGATGATGTAGTAATTATCTTATTAATGAAATATTTACATAATTGATGTTATAAATACCCAAATAAATGTAATTTGAGACTTTTTATGAATTACACTAATTTTCTAGTTTAATATGAAATCTTATTATTGATTTAATTAACTTTTTTAGAACTAATCATCCGTTTATGAAATTCACAAAAATCAATTACTAAATAGTGTCAAAATTGACATTAATTAGTTTTTTTAAAAAAATTATATTATTAATTGTTATTTTATTTCTAAAAATCTAAGGTTCGGCCAAATGACTTAAATAAGGTTATATATATTAATAATAAACAACTTGCGGTTCGTTTTTCTTGTTATAGTATGTTTATTAACCTTATAGTGTAAGAAAACAATAAGACACGGTAAAAGTAAAATTATTTAACATAAGGTTAAATCTAAATGATAAGGTTAAAATAGAAACCTAAACTTGACTAAATTATAGTGTATGAGAGTATTTAGACCCATCCCCACCATAGCTTCTAAATAAATCAATTTAGAGCTATTAAAAACCGAATATGACTTTATAATAAAATAATATTTTTTGTTTTTCCAAAGGTGCCCCTCTCCTCACTTATAAAAGGGCACCTCCTCCCTCTCATCCTCACACCAGTATGAGCCTTCAAGCTCAACCAACCCCTGCCAAATTATCTTCTAAACTTCCCTATAAACATCTTAGAGGTCCTGGTATTTTTCAAAGACCACTTTTAGTTCCCTACGAGGAGTTCTCAAAGAGGTGCTTCAAAGAAGAGATAATGTCTGTTACCGATTATTTGAACTTTATTTCTTCTCACACCTCTTATTCTTTAGTTGTTTCATTATGAAGTAATAACATCAGTTTAAATAATATACTGATATGTTATTATAAGCATGAAACTACCCTATTTCACCATGAATCCATCCTATGGAAAACGAAATCACCACGTGTGCGTACGTACGGAATACCATCTCCACGCCGTGGTGAAATCTGTTTTGCTACCAACACCTTACATGGATCAGTATAATGGTGTAAAGAATAACTATATATGGTTATTATAACATCATACTGATTGTGATATAATATACCATCCACTCCAAGTTTATTCAATAATTATGGAAATGATATCATCGCTCTTGTGTTCGTACGGACTACTGTCTCCACGACGCGATGAGATTCATTCTCCATGTTAACCATACATGAATGATCATAAAGTTTATATACTGAATAATAATGAAATATATTAAATAATTATGGTAATGGATATATGTATATATATATATGTATTTAATCTATTTAGTTTCATTCAATTCATTAAGGAAACGAAAACAACGTTCATGCGTACGTACGGCCTACCGTCTCCATAAACGGTGCATTTCATTCCTTTTATCGATCTATAATATACATTTGTATTTGATGAATATATATTATATATAAATCATGTTTTACATTATATAATTATTTAAATCATGATATAAGTAATAATATCAAGAACAAAAAGTCAAAACACATATGATAAATGAAATGATTTTACCCAAAATGCTGCTTTAACATGGAATTTACAAAAGAACGGGTAATATAAAGTCATAAGTGAAACATATTTGTTATAATAACAATTAAAATGATTCTGTAATAACACAATGACATTATTTAAATCATTATACAGGTGTTTTGGATACGTACGAAACATATCAGACCTAAGGTAAGGGATAATTGTGCAAATCTCATTTTTATCCGAGATTGCTTATTCTTAAGTGTTTACTGGGGTTATTTTTATAATCCATGTCCATGTTTTATAAAAGTGTATTCATGTATGATTAAATTAATTTTTACCCATTTTACTTTTACCCCATGGTATGGAAGGAATCTTTCTTTTATTTACCCTACAAGGTAATTTTTGACTTTTCCGACAAATGTACAAGAAGAATGTTTTTTTAATGTATACGGCATGAAATGATTTTTACGGTTTTATAAAGCCTTATTTTCATGAATATTACTCCAAAATATTTCATGAATAATTTCAACAAAACCCTTTTCTTTTAAAATTGAATGAAATTTTGTGAAAAGAAAATGATTTTGAAGAAAAAATGATATTTTCCTCAAGAATTCATTTCAAGTGTTTTATCAAAGATATTTTTCCATCTAAGATGACATTATTTCATATGAGTATGTTTCAAGTATAATGTCTCTATGATTTAAATGGTTTAACTTTTCTTATTATGAAATGAAATCCATTTATTTTATATGGATTATGTGGTGCTGGGATGATGTTTTTGAAACCCATTTTATTCGTTGGGTTATTATGAATGATGTATGTTTACTTTGTGGCACAAGTAAGAATGATTTCAGTATGAGATTGGTGGGACCTATATCTCCCTCTGATGCATTGGATAAATATTTATATCTCATGAGATAGACATGGGTGGAACAGTAAGTTAATCTGGTTCAGTAATACAGGTTTGGAACAAGGAGTGAACTTGATTCAGAAAGGGACATTTTCTACTAATATGGTTTTGGAAGAAATGCCATGGATACTATGGAAATCATATCATTTGCATAATGGTTTCCACAATCACATGTTTTATTCCCATGATATTTTATCATGATTATTGTTTCTTTATGGTTATGCCTTATGTTCTTCCATGTTTTATGTCATTTCTCAAGATTTTGATGTTTAAACATTATGTTCATGTTTTTAATATCAAATGTATATGATTCGTTTTATTTTATCCTTGCATACCCATACTGTGCATTTGAGCTCACCCTTTTTATATTTTCTTTTCGCCATGATATAATGAAAGGTTTTAGGTAAGAAAGCAAAAGGGGAAGATCTTTATGGGAGATGTTGAAGATCTTTCACCACGATTAAAATTATGCGTTCCGAGTATCCAAAGACACTAAACTATTACGGTCCTTGTGTGTCTGTTTTTGTTATGTATTAAGTATTCCGCAAAAGTAATGAAATGTCCATGTACATCAAGCTTTGGGTATCTACATAATGCATATCTTATTCGACACATATGGGCTAATTAAATTGTCTATGGAACAAATATCTTCAACCGATAATCACATTCTATGATTCTATTCATATTTTTTAAAGATTTATTTTTGTATAATTTGGTATGTATACACCATAATGATACCATCGAAAAGACAGTTTCTCATACAATATAAGGAATGAAAAAATGATGCAATATCATGGTTGTATGTCAGCTAGTTTCTCTTAGGATGCATCTAATTGTAACATCTGTTTGAAAAAACTCAACCCTATCTCAAAATACTACTAAAAACCCAATAAAATAAGCATAAAAACATTGTAGAACCCCTTTATGGCTGTGGATTAATCATAATAGGTTATGAAATATGCTGTATGTTTTACTGTTTAAAATATTTCTCACATGATTCCGACTGAAGGAACATAATATCAAAATTTTTAAGAATATTAAGAGGTGAATCAAGGATTGATAATCCCTTCTTGGAATTAAAATAATACCCATCCATCCATATGAAACTGAATATATCAAACATGTTATTGAGCATCTCTTATTAAACCATAACACTAACAATCTATTATACAATACTAAATCTTGAATCCAAGACACTATTACCTATGAAGTGATCTTTTTCAATCAGTAAGATTGCATGTAAATAATGGCGAAGATAATATTCCCTATTTGTGAATTTATAATGATATCTATGTGAATATCATCGTTTCTATGAGTATGATAATTCTCTGAAATTTTATCCACAAATACCACGATAAAAATTATACAATAGGGGTTAAATACTCTATTCACGATGGCCAGGAAAATGGTGGTCATGTCCCAGTGAATTAAAATCATACCATGATACTTATAAATACCATTCTTATAATGATAATTGTTTTGATATATTTCTAAAATCATTAATTGATCCAAATGATTATACTTTCTCAGTTTGATCTTCCTGAAATCAAGACCTCTCAAAACCTTTTCAATGTGATCATTTATTCCCGGATGTAGAAAATGTTATTTAATCATAAAATTGTTCATTCCTCATTAATAAATGACTCAATGATGATTAATTACATTATTTTTGGTGAAAATAAAAGTTGAACCCCGTGACTTTATTATAGGCAGTATAAAACCATTGGATTATAGATACTCCAATTGCAAATTGAGCTTCTAGATCATAGAGGTTTCAGTATTCTAATGAGGAAGGGATAGTGGAGTTTCTTCAAGAAAATGTTAGATTTTAAACTATACCACAAACTAATGAATAAATATATATTTGTTTGGAATGATAACATTAAAATGATCCATTACCAGTGGGAATTCAATCTGATATAAACCATAATACTTGATGAAGTGATTGGAAATCCGTGTAGTCACTCCACATTTCACATTATGCCTTGGTCCATCTCTAATGTCCTAGACAATCCACTGACCATTATTGATATAACTACTAAACTCTTCCAAACAACACCCTATAATGATAGAAGTCTAAAATGGAGTGATATAGATCAAATAAATCCATGCTAAGAATAACATCATAGATCATAATCTCAAGAAAATATAGTTTCCATTTGTAGGGGTACTACATACCTCAAGGTGTATTGTATACAATGGATTATCCCCTCTTACTTACTCCGATTGGTGTATCCAAGATCATCAAACCACAATAATACTAAATTTCCAACATGATACCTTCCATCTTAAAAAATTAGATAAATTCGTTACAAGCTCCCATATTGTAAAAAGTATGAGAGATATCAAAGGATAATAGAATAGTACATTTTAACATTGATGGTCCATCACTCTAATCGATTTGTATTAATTGTATTCCATGGAATTGTAATGATACTCTGTCATATGGTATAGTTGTACTACCCTATGTAGTTACTCTTTTTATATGTTTTTAGTCAAAATCCTTGCTACCTTCAACATGACCAACGCCTCTTGTAGGCCTTTCGGTGGTACTTGAAATCCTTTCTTTTCAAAATGTAAAATATATTGGTATTAAAATTGGAGCAAGTTTGGATCTTCTTCCACTCAACCATGTTTTAATGGTCCAATAAGATATCTTTTAATCCAAAATATATCAACAATAAATGAAATCTAACGGTTTGGTATCCCAATGAGGATTTATATATACATATTTTACACACTATTGTCATAACATAGAGATGATACTATAGATACAATGGCTTCCAATACCTTAAATGCATAAATAAAAGGAATGAATTACGATACCATAATAACTATTGGACTACCATGGCAATGATCGTCTTTTTTTAGTACAATTTCCTTCCATCATGTTTTGTTTAGTGATAAGACCCTGATTAACAATCTCGGATAAAGCAGGTAAGTGCATGATATTATCCTGAGTATGGATGTCATACTATATCCAATCGTCGAACCATCTTGAACATGATAGCTCATCACCTGCTAGTGGTCGTGAAAAGTGTTATGACAAGTAAAATAGATAGAATATTCCATTTATGAAATAAAATCCCTCTTTATACATATAAACAATCTACGTTTTTCAACTATTAGCCTTTGGAAAAATATGTGATCATTGATAGATATTTGAAAATCGTTCTATACCATTCACTGAAGACAACCGGCTTGATTAATCACATTACACAAAATGATTGGCTGAATCATGAAGCATGTTAGTGATAAAAATAACATCTACTCTATAGATCCCTTCAAATTCTAAAAATTATATATGTTCAATTTTATATTTCAAACAAATGATTGGGTTCCACCATCCTTTAAACATATCGGATGATTATATAGTTTAAACTCTCACATGAGATCATCCATCATAGGTGGAGGTCATGGATAACCCTTTATGGAATACATTGGACTTTGGATACTGTCACAAAGCTATGTGTTAGTTTCTAGATCTGGTACAATAGTTGGTTATTCATGTGGTACTCCTCGTAGTAGGACTGGTGGAATAAGTTCCACTATTGGTGGAGTATGTTCATCACCACCCTCCAGGTGCACTACATGTGGGAATCCTTATAAAATACAGTTACAATTTCCAAAAACACTGTACATAATAATATTTGATATTAGGTTAATGAACTAGTGGATGAAGAACATAAGAATAAGGGATCTATACCGATGAAATACTACAGTAACTAATTTATTATGAAACTATGTATTGATATATTCTTATCATTATATTTACAGAAATTCCATTGGGTGAAGGTTAAATAAAATTTTTCCTCTGTATTTACTAGGAACCATTTCATTTCCAATGTAAATATTTACATTCAAAGTATAACTTTTGTTTTACACTTATATCAATGTTGATTATGTGGTTTGTAGTTCTTAGTGAATAAGGGAACATACACATTTTCTCCAGAATCCACACAGTTTCAATTTCTAATTAACAACATCTATATTTTGTCATAGAATTTAATAGATAATATATAATGGCTTGATGATATTATTTTCCGATTCCAATTTACTAGGGCACATACACCTCATAAATTAATAGTTCGAAATTATAAATCATAGACCATGATAAAACGATATATAAATATAACATCCATGGATCACTCAAAAAAATTACCAATTTCGTGTAATAAAATCAGTAAAATTCAACATTATGAAATTACATATGTATATAATGTGAAGCATAGCTTCCAATTATGATGCAAAGAAGAATTCGAATTACACATGACTCATCGGGATAAGGTGAAAATGAAATCCCCAAACATAATAATAATAACAACATAAAAATCATGGTGAATCACCCAATGGTGAATGGATATCGTTAATAATTAGAATAATATAGAACAATATTTCCTTGTTTCATGAAACTCGGTATTTACCTAAAACGTGGGCTAGCTACGCCCATGTATGAATTTTAAAAAATAAATAATTCATCCATTATCTTTTTTATATTATCTCAAAATTGTAAATAAAGACATTAAATCATGATTTCATACAACTTTGTGACATCTCGACCAAATTTCCACTAAAAGGTGTGTCAAACATGCCTTCCACATAACCACACCCCCATGATATTTCATTGGATTCCTTCAAGTATTTATTGTCAAAGGTGTGATTATGGGGAGAATATGATCTTTTTATTAGATTGTAGAGCAATATAAGTATTAATAGTTATATAATGGAAGTATTTGTGAAGAGATTGTACTATAGAAATTGGAACTCTAATTACAGGACTATTGGCCTAATGTATGAGAAGCAGACATAAATAATTAACAATAAAAGAAACTGATAATAATTCACATTATAGGCCTAAATCATATAAAATAGATTACAATTTATGTATTTTCTCTATAAAATACAGAAAACATGGATACACCATAATAGGAATCATCACAATACATTTTATTAAAAAATAACCCATTTGGGATAAATACAATCCAACATATCGAGCTGTAACTCGGCCATATATTACCATGCTCCATCATTATGATAGCAACCATCATTAGGTGTCCAAATTGAGATATTACCACTTTTCAAAACCATTATCCATACACAATTTTCTGGTACAACCAGAAGTCGAAATACAGTTTGAGATAATTATCAATAGGCCACCTTTAAATGAAACTAAACAATCCAGTTTGATAAATAAACTAATAATTTGTATATTTGAATACTCTATGTGCAGAAGGAATTCTATTGGGATTAAAAGGCTAGGAGATGTTTGGAAACTCATATAAATATGAATTAGTGTATATCCAACAACACCATATTCTTAATTCAACATTTAAATTTAGTCTATGTAATACTCATTCCTTTTAACGATTCAATTGGTTATTACCATGACTTTTGATAGTGTGACGTTGTTAAAAGTAAATGCAGCAAATTTTTAAATTTCATTATTAATTATTCAGTTCAATCTATTACCTCTGATAAAAAGGAATATATGGAATATGGAGAATAAATATATTACAATTAATATATTATTACTAGGCCAAGTGATATATGTAAATACACATTCCATTAATCATTGAAGATTCATTTGTTATAATAAACCAAATAACATATAAGGGTAATGTGGTTACAAAACATTATCTACATTAGAAATTTATTAATAAGTTAATTTTATATGACTTACCATTAGTAGGTTCCATCTACTAGGTTAACATTTTCATAGTTGAAGCCACATGGGATTCCAAAGAATAATTAAAGAAACATGGTACATTTGTTTATAATAATTAAGATATAAAACAACAATAATTTGATAATGAATTATGAAAATAGTTCGAATTCAAGTGCATGATGTTTTATAAACATGGTATTTGAATAAAATAAGAAACACCTGATGAAATATTTGTAGGAATAATAAAGTCAGTTTATAAAATGGGGAGACTTGAGGGAGGGGTCATATACCAACTAACATTATCATATTACGTTCTCCATATATTATAGGAGAATTTAGTTTTAATTATATCTGATGGAATATTGATAATAGATTAAAATTATTAAAATTGGGCTTTTGAGTCTACATAATATTATTTTCATTAAGGAGATTACATATAAAGAACGAATGATATTGAATATAGTATTTACTGATGCTCATCTAATGAGAATAATGTGTATAGAATCAAACATATGATGAATAAGGATATCAATAAATAAGAAGGTGGTATTTTGAAGCCCCAAAATGAGAACATGGAGCCCTCATTTAATGAAAATTGATAAGGAGGGTAGGGTAAATTATATAGAATTTATGAAAAAATGGAATTTTCCCAAAAATTACTAGACCTCATGGTTTAGCCACACGGTTGTATAAACAATTCTCCATTAGTGTTCATTGGACTACTTCAGGGGGACACCACATTATTATGTCTCACTATTAGAGAAACCATGAACCACCCATAAAAAACATATATACAACATTTTTCTAAGATACATGAATGGGTGTGAAGCCCTATCCCATGGTTATGGAAAAAAATTCTCCATTTATGGTCCTTTTTCCGGCCCCATACAAGTAGTTTAATCCATGTAGAATTCACTATATGGTTGTCTATAACTGTGCGACCTATATATGTTTCACCAAAATATGTGATATAGACACAGAAAAAAACCAAAACAACCCTAATAATCAATTTTTATTATAAGGATTCATATTTATGTCCAATATAAAAAATGTAAATGAATTTAAAAGGATTTCTTCCGAATGGAATAATTTACATCTTATAAAAAATTCCATAAACCAAATAATAATATGAATCCAAAATCATGTTATGAACATTATGGATAAAAAAATTTATGAAGAAATCAATTATTTGATATATAACAATTTGTTTGACCTATATATATTTGAATATAGATCTTAATGTAGAGAATAAAAATACTAAAAAACTACTAGCAGTACATCATATAAATTGAATCCCTTGAGTTTTATCTAACCCTCTTAAATTTATAATCCATTTTAAAATTTTACTTCATCTCGTTACTGTAAATTATTATTCTATGAAATCATGTATCAGAAATTTTATATATAATCATCTCCAAAGAGTAATCTAAAATAATATTCATATTTCAATATTTTAAAGAAATTATAATTCAATTATTTTGTAAAATTATATCATACTCTGGGGATATGAACCATATCTATCATTTCATCAAATATCAATTAACAAAATTATATTTAATATGTAAATGATTAAAATCCGTCTAATATAGTGTTTTCTATATGTTCTAAAATTTGTATTATCTAACTATTAGTTCATTGATCACCCCCATTAATCATACACTACCATTATTTCGATAAAATGGAAGAACAAAAAAAATATTAAAATAATTTTGACCAAATTTTTTCTTACTAAGAATTACATGATAGATATTATGTACTCTATAAAGAAACATAAATCTTTATAATTCCATGTTTTTGTGGAATCTTTTTGATAACCCATCATGATGTATATAGTGAATCATTTTATGGAAGTAATGTTTGATTGATTCAATGATTATTTAATTTTGTTGTGTCATTTTTGTTGACACCAAATAATGATGAAATTGAGTATATTTGTTATATAATAATAATAAAAATAATTTATTATTTATATTATATTTATATTATTAGATCCATGTATTTTTGGGAAGCATATTTATTCCATCCACAAACATTATCACAATATATTATTCATGAAAATCGTGATAAAAATTCAGAAAATTCGATTTCATAATGTGGAATGACATATTTAAATTTACCATATTTAATTACATAAGATTATTTTATAATTTTTTACATATAAAATCATTGTTATAAAATGAACATTATTTTTAGGGTCATGGTCGTTTTCTATTGAATATTATTACGGATTATTGATAATGTGTTTCCCCTAAAGAGTAATTTTATTAAATTATTTTTTTAAATATAACTCTATTAAAATAATTTCACATTGAATAAAAACACTATTACAATTTATTCCAACAAAATAGCATTTTATCATCATGAATTAATGAAAAATAACATCATATATGGATTTTTATTTTTCTTTCACATTATGGGAATTCATTATTTTAATTTTTTCCATTCAAAACAAATAAAAATTCAATTTCATATAATTCACTATTTTTATTTTTTAATTTTTATTTTCCTATACAGAATTTTTAAACAAGATCTTTTGTTTTCTAAAAGAATGAATTATCAGTCTGAAAAGGATTTAAAAAATAGAATTATTTCATTCATTCACATCATTTTTTTAGAAAAGATAATTAGAACAATTTAATCTATTTTTGTAATATATCATACATGGAAACCGTAGAAAAGAAATAAATTTTCTGAAAATGATATTCAAAATTAGTCTAAAAATAAATATCCTTTTCCCACAAACTATTATATAGCACTTATTGAAAAATAATACTTCATACATTCTAATGGTCTATAATGTATATATAATTTATTATTTTATATTTTTGTGATTCATTATTAATCAGTTATGATTCATTAGGGAAAACATCTACCACACCTCCATCATTGAGCTTCACATAAATAAGGGTCGTTCGATAATTTTCTTACATTGTAAATAATGTTCTACTACAAAGACAACCATCAAATTATTTTTGGAAAAAAAATCAAGATAAGATACTTGTAGGATAGAATCCCAGTACAAAAGAAAGGGATATGAGATGGTGAAGGTTACATAAAAAGGAATAATGGGTAAAAGGATTATAAGGGACACACATGAGATGTGTTCCCTCTTTTCTACATAGTCTCTTCACTATAGGTAATATTATCACTAACTATATAGAACTACATGCCATATAGGTGGATGTCATAGTGTTCATTATCCATTTATGCACGTAGTAGTTCCCTTGGTCGAGTCTAATATAGTATTCCTGTATCCATGTATAGCGATACATGGTGTGTCAATCCACGTTGGGATCTTCCCATGTCCATATCCTTGCCCATGTAGATCATTACAAGGCTAGTTCTTTACCATGTTCTCCACCACAATATCCTTTCCATATTCTCCAGACAAATGGTTTTTATACCAATGGTTGGATATATTTCATGTATCAAGAACACATGTAGTGTCATCCATAACATTCTCAAAACACTCGAATAACCGGAAAATGGTAACTATACTTCCTGTGTTAGTTTAAATATACAGGTTCTAGTTTATATTTTCATAAAATACTAGATCTATTCACTGCATTCCCATTTTAGCTCCACTCAATCCACATATACATTGAAATTTCAAATAATCAATAGGGTAAGTCTCTATTCCTTAATTTTAACCCATATTTTTTCAATAAAAGGATTTTCAATTTATTCAATTTTATCATATACACATCGTATCACTTTTACTATGAAAAACCCCACTTTAGATCCTAGATCCGAAAAATAGTTATCTAATGCATGAAGATCCTTCTAGTACATCCCTTATACATCCTTCTATTTATTTTATTGAAATCCATCCACAATTTTGGGTCTCCGACCAGGCTTGGCCCTGCACGAAAATGATGAACCCAGACCTCGTAGTCTAATTGATAATGAAAAAAATATTTATACGATAGAAATTTACAATAAATATGATCAATCATCATTGAATATGATATCTTATCCAACAAGAACAAAGTTGAATTAATTTTTTGAAAAAATTCAATAATATATTACAAATGGTTTATGGGTGGATGCCTGGCTAGAAATTGACATAGGTCAAAGAATAGCATTTCCAGATTGCTTAATCAGTTGGGGAAGATTAAAAAAAATATTGATTCTTACCAGGTTTTGGATCATTCAAAAATTAAGAATTTCCTCACCAATGAATATGAGGGGTTTCACTGTCCATTTTTTATTGATCTATAAGGATCCGAGTCTGATCTTCCAGTGATTCTAATTCAAGAACCATAGATGGAAGAAAAACCTCTGAATTCTTCAAGGGCTTATGAAACTAATCCAAGAGATGAATAATAAAAGTTATTTTAAATGTAATTTGGTTTAGGAAATTTAATTTTAAATAAAATTATTGGATTAAATATTTTAATAAAACTCACATTCCAAGAGATGTGATATCATAACACCAAATGCTGAAAAATTTTAGATCACGCTTATGGCAAACCATGTATTTTAGATTCAATTATAGTTTCTTATTTCTAATCCTAAATTCCATTTAATAGTTCATTTAATTTCATTATTGTATTATTCATGTGTAATATAAATTAAATAGAATATATTGACAAAATTAATCCTGGCCTCATCGGTCCTTAGAATCAAATTTCACTTCATCACATGGCTCCAAAAATATATATTGAAATATTCCAATGCCTTAAAACAAAAAAAATCGGTATCTAAATGTTTCCACCCTTCATAAATTTCATCCATGAATAGTAAAAATAATCAAATATCAAGGGATATAGAACTTAAGTATGGATATCCTTCTCCCAAGATCTCTCCGACATGATCATTTTTGTCTGTAACACACACTCCAATAAAAAAATCCATAAACGTAGGGTCCTCTCATATATATAATTTACTTCCATCATGTGCTCCACCGATGAGTCTTTATCCCTTATTTCGTACTCATCACAATCAATAATGGTTGTGTGTGTTCATGCATTTATCTATTTAGCTGTGACCTAGTAAAAAATTCATGTACATACTCCTACCATAGGATAGGGGGACGTATGAATCAATTCCCACACACTTCATGATCTGAAACTAATTAATAAACCTAACAGAATGATTTTCTCTTTAGAGAAATAAATCCAATCATCATTATGGTGAGGAATTTAGAAAATTTGATATCCAGATCAACCTCTAAGGGTCTATGATTTCAATCAGGTAATGATTTCAACCTGTTATCAGTTATCAACATCTGTCATAGGATGACCTATACATTCCATATCATCTCCTACATAGTATCTTGACCAATAATTTATAACATTGTAATCTATGTCCAATAAAAGGGAGTCCTTCATGGTATCTCATATAGGACATCAAAAGGTTCCATGATAATAGTACAGTAGAAGCCATTATTGTACATAAACACTACAAAGTTCATGTTATCCTACTACTTATGGATAGAGCATAATTTTTTGGACCTCAATATATACCATAATATGTGGATATTGTTCTTAGTCATCTGATCTATCATAGGGTAGAGGGAAGTTACCAACCTCGTATAGGTCTTGAATGCCTCCAACATTCACCAGCACAACATTGATGTGAACCACACATATAATTTAAGAAAACAGTTACAGAACCCCATGATGATATAACTCTCTTGTAGAGTCATCTGGGTTGAACACTCCATTAAAATCTTCTCCATAATAAAACTGAATCTTGTATACTTCATGAGTTATTCAATTATCACCCATATGGTTTCATGGCCTCTAATGTTTTTTAGAAAACCTTTCACAATGTATATAGACATTCCATCCCTTTTAATATATGGGATCTCAAGGGGATGAAAGAATAATTCATGAACAAGGATAAAAGCCTTCAACTTCGGACATGTTATCCACTATAGGCAGACTAATCCATGTTTCGTCATATTCTATCACACCAAAACTTCCACTTATTTTCATTATACATCTTCCTTATATACGGATGTATTGATATTTGGGAATCTTCAAACTCTCTTATAATCCCCTCATTCATAATTATTGGGCCGTCCTTCATTGCTATAAAAGGAGGATGTGATTCCCTAATATATAAAATCCATCAGGGGAATCTATTTATGTAATATGGTCATGAAATATTTCATAGTATATGTATCCCAACTAGTACTCCCTCACATAATTGATAAACGGAGGAGTAAAAACAGTTATTATGAAATGATAAATTGTCATACACAACTAGGATCACCTATGGGGAATCAAAATACTAAGACACATGCTTCACTAAATGTGCATGTGATATCATTATAGGGGAATATTAAACCTTATTTCACATCCTTTGAGTACTGAATTTATCGATGTCATATTACTATAGAAATTCCAAAAAATTTCATCTATAAGAACTTCATGTCTCCTACAATGAAGAAAAAATTGATACATTGATGGTCTGAGTAAACCACAAATAATTCTCCCCAAATTTAGTATCCTTAATTCCCTGATGTGATGAATACACTAGCAGCTCTTGTCTTGATTATCATAGTTATTCTTGTGGTATTTCTTCATCCTATTCTACATATGTTATAATCTCCTTTCTCTACATCAACACACTATTGAACATACCTCATGAGGCATCACAATAAGATAGTAACTTCACACACTCCTATGATTTACTCAATACATGATAACTATTAAACCACAGACTCAAAACATTGAAGTCCATATGACACAAATGATTCATGGTAAATGGTTTCCCTTTTAGTGTCAGGGCAGTCAAAGGTGCTACAATCAAGGATATTTCTTCCAAAAACCGTCAGTAATACCATGTTAGTCCAAGAAAACTCATCACCTCTAATATTCCCTTGGGGGGATTCCATTAATATACTACATAGATCATTTTTGGGTTCATATATATTCCATTCTAAAAAATTAAATTCCACATTAACTAAACACTTGAATCCATAACTATAACATTAATATATTTCCATAAGTATGGTTATTCTGAAAACAAATACAGTACCATCCTCAAATGATTATCCTACTTCTCATAAGATGTAGAGTAAATGAGTATGTCGTCAATGAAGGCATCCACAAATTGGTCCAAGTAATGCTTGATTATTTAATTCATCAAATCCATACTACTTTTTTGGAGAATTCTTTTCACCAATGGAAATAAACATGAACTCATTTTCTATATAGTGACATTGGAAATCATGATTTGGAATTTCCACCTCAAAAAATCACAAATTCATTAGCTAAAACCTATGACCAATATTAGTTATCCAACTTGCACTACCCAATTGTTCTATGAGGTCTTCAATGATTTAAAAACAGATCTTTTTTTTTGTTATTTGTTTTCATGGATGTGGTGGGGACCCATGAAAATCCACAACCTCACATCAACCTTTTCGATGAAAAACACTAGAGCTTCTCAAGGGGACATAGTTAGTCTAATAAAACCCTTCACTCCAATTTACCCCAACTTCTACCATAGCTCCTAGATCTTGGTAGGGTCAATCCGATATGCCTCATAATATATATGATTAGTCCCAATAATAATTCCATTGAGAAACACCAAATCGCACATCAAATGTAGTCATTTATTGGAATCAATGAATACAAATATGAAATCATCCATGACTAATAGATACCAGAATCTTGGAGAGACTATCAGAAAAGGGATATATTATACAACAAATGGGAGATTGTTTATAGACTCATGCTTTCAAGACCCACTCATAATTCATTAAGAAATCTCACAACCCTAAAGGAGAATGCATTCCAATTAGAATGATGTAATATGACTCATCTATAGTTAAATTGAATATTAAATCTGGCAATGATATCATAAATCTATAAATCATGTTTTCCAATGTGTCATAACTATCCATTTATTGTAACAATTTGCAACCCCGAACACCATCTCCATGATTCTAACACATGTAACGAGGTGTTTTTGGTGGAAGGATATCATTGGGTATTCCACCACCCGAATATCAACTTACATGTTCTCCATCACAACTTCGTCTATCTTATACACACCGTGACAACAAAAAACTCTTATAGGGTATCTCTTTTCATAGAAATACCCCTTCTATGGTTCCTCATTCACTATAATTTTTCCCTTATCATCACATTGGATTAGGAATATACACGATATGTGACAATGCCCATCACATGAATAGAACCTCCCCAATCATGGTTCCTAGTCCTTTATGTGGTCTCTTTTTAGCATGAACACATGACCGATACATGTCATGTGGAGGTCTCTTTTTGTAATGATCCAAATGACTGGCGGTTTCTAGATAATAAAGATGATGTATATCTATAACACTGATTACATGCTCTAGCTTCTTAGCATCCCTTTGATAAGATGATCTTCATAATTACCACCCACTCTATCACCACATCATAGTTTGGAATTATAAATGGTAACGTTGTCATTAAAATATGTATTCTGTGACCCTTAAAAAATATTGGTGCACAGATGTATCCATCCAATTTCATAACAAGGGAGTTTTGTGTAGGGTTTTATTCCTATGATGTCTACTAATCCACTATCATCCCATAAGGATACATCTCCCTAATCATTTGAATCTGATAAAATATCATAAAATATGGTTAGTAATCCTCATGGAATGACTATTGGATGTCATGCTAAGAGTGATTCAGCTCCTAAATTATAAATTTTAAAAGGCCACACAATCACAAAACTACCCTATGGGAAATACTATATCTAGAAAAAACATGTAGTGTGTGTATTTTGGATCTGACATAAAGAATAAACCTCAGAATCGAGGAATTCCTACGATACATATAGATCTGGATCACACTAAAACCTAAATGGCCTCAAATTTTTGAACATGGAGAGAACACTAATCCTATGTTCATTATTATCGTTCTACTATGGTATGATATAAATCAACATAGGCGGGGGTCATATAACCTATCCACCTAGAGGAATTATATTATTGGATGGACCCTAAACTTCATCCACATAATTCACAGGATCATTTTCATAATACGAAACTAGTAACATGGAATATTTATTCTAAGAGAAATCCTAAAATTTTATCCAAGACAAACCATCATCCAATAAAAATATATATAATATGGATAACATAAAAAAAGGAAAATAAAAATACTAAATCGTATATAATGCATGTACTCTAAATCCATAAACCCATTATGATAGAATGTATATTGGAATAGAAGGTAGTAAGAGTCTCAGAGAATGGATAAATCAACTACCACACTAAGACCACATTCCCAAACCTGAAATCCAAACATTAATCACTTTTATAAGATTTGCTTAAATACCAACCAAATTATTATAGGAGGACTACTCAAATAACTATCCCATGGACCATACCACCTTTGATACCCATATGTAATGACCCAACACAATGTGGATCATGCCACAATTATTCCAAACCACCCTCCACAGGTCAGGGGATGGAGACAAGTGTTGACATGCATATTTAACACAGGAAGCCATTTGCAAATGTAACTGTATGGACACACCCAACAATATCAATGTAGTGGCTCTGATGAATAAATAAAAATGACGAAACAAGATGATTTAAAACAAAACATTAAAACAATAAAGTGAATATAAAGAATTTGTTAGTGTGAATATAAAAATAAAGGGGAAAAATAAAGACCCATCCAAATTGATGCAATAACATGAAAAATTTAGAGAAGTAATATCACGAGAGATTCATCATCCTACTATCAAATATTTCACCACTTTACGTGGTCAAATTCACAACATATACATTTGTTCTTATAGAATAAACACCTACCAATACATTATCTACCTATGGTGCGACACATGATGGAAAATACCATGAACGACTGAGTATATACAAGCCCATTAGGATGCCCCAAAATATGAATGAGGAGAAGTAACACAGTTGATAAGAATAGAAAAATATCTCAACAACAAAATGGAAGTACAATATATGAATACTTGGATACTGAAATATGTTTATTATCAACATGATGATTCAAAAATGGGAGAGAGAAAATATATCTATATCAGATACTTTTCTTTGGAATGAGTTCCCACATTTCCAATATTCCATAATTGATTCCCAGCATCTTGCGTGTACATATTGAGACATAACTATGCAGGTGGACCTTTCCTCACCACTATGACACACAGTTGAGGAAGAACTATCACTATGCAGAGGCCTCATATCATAGCTCATTAGGGAATACAAATCCACCCTCTTCTAGGATGACCGACACCCTATCCAATATGTTGTTACAATTTTATCAAATGAGGATTTGTGGCCTTTTACATAGGGGACGAAAGGGGGTATGACATAGTTGTTAGAGATCAATCACCCTTACTCCATTGTGGGTAATAATTAGTTGATATAGAAACCTCAGCCTAACACTATTAGGGTGTGGTATCACTTAGTTGTTAGAGGACTCAAGAACTGATTCTATAGGGTGCACCACACAGTAGGTAGATGACTTGCATCCTAACATCATTTTGGGTAACAATCTATAGATAGGGGACCATCAACCAAATAAAATTGGGGAGCCACTCAGCAGATAAAGGTAATGCACCACCAAACAATAAGGGATACCAATCAGTAGGTAATAGATCTGCACCCTAATTCCATTGTGTGGTCCGACATTGAAGAAAGATGAACTTCACCTTAAAACCATCTGGGGTGCCACTCGGTAGGACAAGGAAATAAAAACTATTTCCATAGAGGAGTACCATTCATTAGATATATGACCATCACCTGGAAGACAGAGGGGGTACCACATCATGGATATTGGATACCATACAAATACCATACATAGTAACACTCAATGTATTACTAGGAGAGGACTCATGTCTAGCACTAATTGTGGGTTCCACTCTGATCCCTATGATGATCAGTCATGATCACTGTCATTTATAAGAATCTTCTAAATAAGAATCTCTAATCATAAATCTCACAACAAATATGAAAATACAGTATTGATGAAATGATCACATTCTATGTAAAATATCCTTCAAGATAAGATACTTTAAATCCAAAATACGAGTCCAAACAAGTTATATAAAAATAATTAATGTTCCACGTATTTGATGAAGGGGTACACGGTGTTTAATGGACCCACATGGTGTGTGGTCCCTCATTTATAACTAGTTTTTTCCCTTCTGGTACCTCTCTCCATTTCCATGTATCAATACATTATGTGTTGTTGTACGGCATGACATGCCTCATCCTCCAAGGGTCCTACCCATACTCCTTGTCATATCCATATTTTTATTAATGTGTCAGTGTATCTTGGTTCATGGAGTGTCCTTCAACATGGGATTATGACTATATTCCAGATCATATTACATTTACATCATAGTAGGGCATGTTCCATGATGTGTTCTCCCACACTGGATCTATCACTTCGGCTATTGGTACATGGCATGTCTACCTGGGGGTGTATACACATTGTGTGGTCCTTCCACATGACTTGTCATCATTTTCAATATCAAAACCCTAGATCCATGAAAAAATGGTAAACTACATGGATGGTGTTCTCCAAACATTACATAAAATTGATAGGAGTTTCTAATAATGTTATTTTTCGTCACCACATTCCAGATCTGGTGTCGTTGCATCCAACCACACATCAAGATCACTTAAAATCAATAGGGGTGTCTCTATTAATCATTTCTCACAATATATTTGTAGTAAAATTGATTTCCAAATCAAAAATTGAATCATATTTACACGTACACATCATACCACTCAAAACCATACATAGAATCCTAAATACAGAAGTAGATCACTTGAAACATGTAAAACCAAGGAATCCATCATAAATTTCTTATATATGAAATTGCTGAAAATATGGTGGTCTGACCGAGCATGGTCCCACCTGAAAATTTCATTCAAAAAAATCCTAGTCTAATCAGTAAAATACGATAAGATTAATTTGTAAAAAAATCAAAATAAAATTTGTTCAATGATGTCTGGAAATGTTTCATGGATAGAAAAAACAAATGGGTTAGTCTGGGGTGTCAAAAACAAAATAATTGATTAAAAAGTGTACCAGACTACATGACATGGAATGAAATTTAGGTAGATAAAGAATGGAAACTAATCATTATTATATTGTTTTTTTAATTGAGGTATATTCCACAAATTGAATATTTGAACCTACTTTTGTATTGTTCATTAATGAAAAAAAAATCACAAATGAATTATTGGTGTCACTACATTCGCAATGTCTTGATATTCATAGATCAAGATTTTTCTCATCCTATGATTTGAACATTATAATGATATGTGGATGAAAAACACTTAACTTATTTTTCATTTATGTAGATTAACCTATAAATTCCTTATAATAGTGATTTTAATGGGAAATCTATTTAGCCATTTAATTTATAATAAATAAATTTATTTAATAAGATTAATTAAACTCGCATATTTTGGGATGATGTTGGGTATTAAAGGTTTATAGAAGTAAGAAAAGTATGTTTATGAAGAGTTACATATTTTTTTTCAAAGAGGGTGAATCAAATCACCCTTTATATGGCCTTTTTGAATATTGTGATGATTTTTTAATTTAATTTCAAAATATCATATGTTGTTTGAAGAACATGTTACACAAGAATTATTAAGAAATGAGGGGACAAAAGGTGATTCCAATAATATTCATTTTTGATTGGATATAATTATGTTCCTAGAAGGTTGGGATGTAGAAGTACATCTTTTGATAATATGACGATGCTAAATGTGATCAGTCAAAATTCAAATATTAATAAAGTTATGATTTTTAATGAAATTAACTGAGAGAAAAATAATCTAAATGATAGAGAAGCATCATTTTGTGAAATTGGTTTTCAATGTTCAACAAATCAAAATAAGGAATTTGAAATAAATATGAGCATGATTGATGGTTGTTTAGAATATTGCCTTCATGAAATGTTTCCAGTTTAGAAAATCAAAATACGGAAAACTCATGAAGTGCGTAAATGATCTGGAATGTGTGTTAGAGGTCTGGATGCATGATGAAGACTTACTCACCCAATGAAACTTCAATGGGGTTTGACATGCTAGAATATGATTTTTTATATGAATTATTATTTTCATTTTAAGGTTTGGAAATGCCTATAAATATGAGCTGAACACCTCTCATTTGAGAAGATTGATACGTAGATAAATAAAGATCTCTATATCCTGTATGAATTGTATGAAAATTTACATCATTGAATGAATGAAGATTATCTCTCAATAATGGGGTGTTTCATAGAATAATAGAGTTGTGGGAAAGATTCAAGTTTCTCAAAAGGAGTTTTTTTTAAAAAAAAGTTAAATATTGAATGGAAGACACTAATGTTCCACATAATAAACTAAAAGGTTGCGTGGAAGTTAAAATTAGACTATGATATTGGGATATGTAAAATTACGATGTCCAGAATGATCCTATTAGCTTTTGGGTAGAAATTAGATGAATTTTTTTGAAATATCAAAATGTGAAAGGTGACTAAGAAGAAAAAAAACTTTGTTTTACCCTATTTGTGCTTAGAGGGAGCACATACAGTATTGTATACCTATAATAGTTCTACTCGAGAGCATGGTAATATCCAACTTGGTTAGTTCCACACAAAAGTATTGTTTTCTTATTGATTGTGTTGTTTTGGATTGTTTCGAAACCATACCATGGATGTAGAAACTCATAATGAGTAGTGATCCTTGTAAATTCGTGTGTTCCTATGGATGTGTGATAGAATTTTGTTCAAAATGAATATAAATCTTTAACAGGATGTGATGGTTTTTTAATATTAAAGGGAACAAAAAAGTATAAAATATTACTAAATCAACCTTCCCCCTCTCTGTGATACTTGAATCCTTCCAGGGGAACATCAACCTGCCAATAGTTGTGATATTTGAACTCACTGTAGTGACATATGTTATGAAAAAATAGGGTAATACTAGAATTAAAAAAATAAACATAGGATTTTATTTATAACCAATGATTTAATATATTATTTATCAAATTCTGTTTAAACAATATTAATCATAATTTTAAATATATTTAATATTCATAAAAAAATAATTCCATGGAAATCATGACAGATAATCACATTTTGTCTTAACATCAAGCTATAAAAATGTATATATAAATATTCAAAAATATGACAAGAAAAAAAGTGACTCAAAATTATATGATTTTTAGCATCATAAAATCAATACAATTAAATAATTATCTCTTAGTGGAAGTTTTTGATATAGTTTCTTGGAATCATTATATATATAAAATGAATGAAATTTTAACAAAATAAAACATAATAAAAATTTAAATTCGCATGTAATTTATTCCTTATTTTTCAATGTTGTATCTTCAATCTAATAATGAATTACCAGGTAAATTTATCGAATGATAAATATGATGATAATTCAATGAAAATTATAATAAATGTGAGAGAAAAAAATTGGTGAATCATAATTAATTACATTAGAACTTGTTCATAGTAAAATGATTAATAATGTAATTACATTAACATATTAAATGAGTAATAACATGGAAATGTGAATAGAAAAAATACATGTTAAATTAACCATTATTCCTTCCATGTTCATCATGGGTATGGAATTATGGATTCATAAATGGATGTCCCATATAAATAGTTTAATGATACATATAAATATTACAGAAGAATTAATATAGTGTTTATTATTAATGAAATGAATACATATCATGGGAAACTAATAGTTCAATTAATCAGGGTTATTGGTATACAATATGAATCATTGAATGGATCACTCCATGAATATTGGACATCACTGCTAGAAGATGACATTTGTTGAGTGGTTCAGTCACAAATTTGTAAAGTCCCTTTAAATTCATGAAACTATCAATTTAATTTTTAAATAATAAATCTTTACAACTAGATTCGGCCCGATCATATATTTTCTCAGATATAAGAAAACATATATTGAATAATTAAAGTGTTGATAAATTTTCTTTTAAAAATAATGAGGTATAAAAATCAATATAAAAAATAAATAAATGAATTGAAAATGTTGAGGATTAGATCTCAAACATTATGAATATTATAATAAAATTTAATGATAGACTCCATAGAACCATATATCCCCCTTGGAGGGACTCTTTAGAGGTTTATTTGAAGTTAATTTTTTCTAAGTGTAATTTCAGTGGTGTGTGTGGAGGTAATGGAGAGTATTTATAATTTATAATGGGTGGATATATGGGATAAATTTCTGATTATTTTTCAAATATGAATAACAACATTTTAGAGTAATTAAATATAATTAATTTTGATGATAATTAAAGATGAAATGTTTTCTAGGAGATGAGAAACACTAAAACAAACCATTTAATGATAGAATATTTTTAGTTGATATTTATTCTCCTCTTAATTTTATAAATTTAAATTATATTACTTATACCACAGTAACTCAATTTTTTACCTTGGTGACATCTTTTTACCCCAAAATGATATTGTACTTGTTGAATATATAAGAAAACATTAATCCAAATAATTAATTCATTTTAATTTATTAATCTTATAAAAGTGAAAATATCAATTCTTTTATGGTATTTATATAACTAGGAAAAATGTTTTTAAAAATGAAATAACATTTTGGTTTTGAAAATTTTATAAATTTGTTTGTAAATGTAACACATTATATATATATATATCTTATTTATTATTAAATTATGAAAAATAGGGATTTATAATTCTGAAATCATGATCATATCAAAATTATATCATATCAGTTATTGAAATTTATATAACCTATATTTTCAATTTTTAGAACAATATAATTTTTTTAAAACTACCATTATTCACCTTAATATTACATTAATATTATAAGTCCCAAAGTTATCTTTTATCCCAAAATAATTCCCAAAAAATTTCAATTTTATCATATGAATATAAAATCCTTATTTATTAACAAATTATAGTTCTAATGATATATTAAACTATTTAGTTGTTATAAAAACTACACAGGACATCATTTATTTTGTTTTATTATTTTAATTATTGATAAAATAATATTTAATGGAAATTATAATTATGATTAAATTATTAATTAAAAAAAAGAATACGGTTAATTGAATATATATATATATATCCCTAAATAATAATTATTCTACATTCCTTCGTAATCTAAACATATTCATGATTATATATTTATAAGAAACAATAATAATTAAAAAATATCTTATTCAGTAATGGTAATAATGTCGATCAACCATATTTCCAGATGTTTCTATATTTTACAGGGTTTCTGAAATATGTTATCTTTATTGGGTAATTCAAACTTTTGGTATTTATTTTAGAAATATTAGTATTATTAAAAGTGTATATATGTAACATATTATTTGTTTTAGTTTTCAATATCAACACATTATACATAAATTTATAATATGGTGTAATTATTATTCTACTTCCTCATAATATAAGAATATTTATAATATATGAGTTCTTTTATTAATACCATAAAGGAATTCCTTAATTTTTAAATATCCCATAATAATAAAAAATTTATAGGGAACATAAAAATTACAATGAAAAAATTTATTCAAATATAATATATTAAAAAAAACATGTAATCTATTTGTAGAAGCACATTAGATATTTCAGTGAAAATATTGACAAAATTATATGGCACAAATAAAAAATTAAAAAATTCCTAGAAAAAATTGAAAAATGATATTATATTAATAAATCATTAAAACCTGAATATCAACCTTTATAATGATTAATGGTTAATAAATTCATAGTTAAACTTATTCTATATATGTTGAATTAATATTATTTTATCAAATTTGTAAAAATTTCAAAACATTTTTTTTAGAAATTGTCTAAATGTATTCATTTTTCATACATATAAATGAAGTAAAAAATAGTATGTAATTACATATAATATAACTTTTATCTTATTAATATCATCCCCATAATAATTCATAGGATGTCAATATTGAGTTTAAATTGTATAAAACCGTTATAAATTTGAAAATATGTTTTTAATGTATGACCAGTTTCCTCATCTCACAACATTACATGAACATTGATTAACAACTATATACTAGACATATAATAATTATTCAATTTTTTTTATTATATAGAATTATATACTTATCATAATAAAATTTTATTTCATATTAATGTTTCTAATACAGTAACAATATCGATTATCTTCATTTCATCTTTTTTAGGACATTAATTTCATAATCAATTAAAACAATTAGAAAGTTAACAATGTTCAACATGTATATGGTTCCAAAAAATATATATTATAATCACGAATTTATTATTACTTATTTTCATAATATATAATTTTAGAAATTTGAAAAAAAAATATCTAACACGAAGCAACCAAATTCGTTTTAAATAACCTTATTTTTTGAAGAATAAAATAACATTACTAAAAATTGAGTTATTTTTTAAAATGAAATATTCAAAAAAAATATCATTAGTGGGACCTTGTAAATATATTCTATATCAACAGATATTATATAAATATAAACCAATTCAATGACTATGATATAATTGTTATAATTGATAAATAATATTTTCCCATACATAAATTTTAGTGAACTGTGTTCTTCATGTTATTGGACAAATTATTTTTAAAAATCATGGTGTATTATATCATAGTTGTAATATTTTATTTTGTATATATGGGAAAAGATATATATCGTTTTAAAAAATTCTATATATATATATATATCCAAATTGAAATACTATTTTTCTATCATATATTTATATGACTAAGTAAAAATTGTTTATATATGATTGGTTATGTTGTTATTTGTTGGTAAAGATATTGATCCTAATATTTTTTAAAGGTTGAGAAACCCGTTTCATTATAAATTTCATGTTTCAATTTAAATATCCCTATTATTTTATGGGTTATGAATCCCTTAATTTAATATTAACAAACATTTATTGCATAAATAATAATATCAAATGGAAAAATAAGGGGTTAATGATTGTTCAGGGTGTGTTCTGATCTTGGCGGTCCAGTTTTTAATGAACTAGAATGAGCCACACATTTGGAACATGGTTAGGAAAAACCATGTTGCTCAAAAATACATCCCAAATATGAGAAGAACTGTTTGTTTAACCACATGATGGACACAGTATTACAGTGTAAACACCGATACAAAACTATATATGAATATCACATGTTTTTTCAATATTTTTTTAAACATTCACATTAATCATGTGTGTGTTAGATTAATTTTTTTTAACACAAGTATTATATACGGTTTTTATAACCATTCACCTTTTCTATGTGAGGTTTTTCTTCTAATACAGATGTTACATCATTATTGATGCATGGGTTGGCTAAAAATGTGTCCAAACTATGCCCCCAATTATAAGATGGGAATTCACTATTTTACGGTATTGTTTTTAAAACATTAACCCCTTTTCCACAATATAAAACACATATAATAATTTTTCCATTTTGTGCTCCACTCAATCTTCTTCTATGTATTTGAGATATAACATTAATTAATTGTTGTTATAAAGCCTCATTTGTCACATTGGATTGCACTCATCAAGCTGTTGACTCCCTATCCATATTTCCTCTATTTCTCTTAGTATATTTAATATTATATTTATTTTAGATAATATGATATATTTTGATAAACAAAATTTGGCTTATTGATTTGTTACATTCATTACTGAATATAAATTTAATTTTATATAAGGAGTTATCTACATGCATAAGGTAGGTTGTCTAATATTTTTACCTAAATTTATAGTTGATTATATTATGTGTTTTTGTGACACACAATGGACATTCCATTTGTGGAATATAAAATGTTAATTTTCATTAAATAAATAGTGTGTAGAATGATGAGAAACTCCAATATAAATTTTATTATGTTTGATGTCAATGACCACAATACTTTCCACATATTTTCTATTACTGTTCATGTTCTCTGAATCATTTACAACATCTATATGACTAAATCACCATCAAAGGAATTATTCAGATTATTTCCAAAATAAAATTGTTAAATGAATTTACTTGTGTTTTTAATAGTATGGTTGTGGTAGTTTTTCACTATTATATATAAATTATTATCATAAATAAATTGGATTAAATTAGATAAAAAAATTATATGTTTTTAATATGGTCCTTGATAACAAATAGTTATTATATAATTAATTATCTTCATTATATAATATTATTATAATTCCTTCCTTGGGAATGTTTTGGATTCCCCATCTGTATGTTTTGTGACTGCATAGTTGACTCCATCATATTCATTGCTTATTTTTTCAAGGGATTACATCCATCATGGATTGGTTTTTTGTCATAAAATGACGGATATTTAGATGTTGATATTTATAATAATTTATAAATTCTCTAGAAATTAGAATTCCATTTTCTATCTATTTATGTTCATATTGATATCTTCAGTTTTATTAAATAATATTATCTCTTTAGGTTATAATAATATCTATATTGTGGCTTCTTAGGTCTTTTCCCCATGTATGAAAACAGTTATTGTTTCTAGAATTGTATTCTATGGGTACACCCTTACAATTAACTCATCACTTTATGCCAACTTCACCAATGGTAATTTTGAGTTGTTTTATCCTTATGTTGTCTTGTATTTTACTATTATTGATACTATACATTGATTCATAGGTTATTCCTTCGGTCATGGATAATACATATTACACATATATATTTAATAATATGAATATATATACGGTGAAACTTGATAACATGCATTACATCATAATAAAAATGATATATGTCTGACTGGGGCACTACAATTAACCTGGTCTCAATTTCTATTACTTTTAAATAATATAATTATATTATTGTATTCCTACTCAAAATTAATATAACATTCAAACTAATAATTATATTTTTTGTCCTTCTTGGTGGTAGAGTATGATATATTGACAGTTTTTGTGTGAAGAATATTGGTAGACATATATAATTAAGGAATGCAGGTACATAAAAATGTATCACCCATACTTGGATTCATGAATTCTATTCATGGATAGATTAAAATTATCGGACAGATCTAGTTCCCCTATTACTATTGGAGTTTATATTTTGACTTATTTTAAATTTTTGAATAGAATATTATTATTCATTCATACATCGCATTATTGTATTGAATCATAACATAAAATCTTAATATATGAAAAATAATAATATCATGTTGATTATTATTGCATCGAGATGTTTTCCTTCCATATTTTACAGTATACTACCTCTTCTAGTTTATTATATTACTCACCAAAATTGTTTACATTGATAATTATTCTATTCTCCCCACTATAAAATAATTTACCAATGATGATATTCAATATCACCATGTGTGTGTGGAGGCAAACATGAAGTGATACATCAAATAATATCATGTTATTCATGAGTGAAATGCATTTGAGATGTCAAAATGTTTTATCAAAAATCGTTTCTCCCAAGTTTTAGTATTTTGGGATGAAAGAACGGTGGATTGTTTGTTTTGAAAATTCGTAATGATTCTTTTTATAGTAGAGGCTATCCTACATATAATGAAAATGGTCTGTTTCTAGTGAAGGGACATATTGAACTATATTTCCACTATTATAGTTTGAATTTCTTTTCATATGTGTGGTGTATCTATAATATCATATGTACCTTGATTTATCTTTACAATATTTTTGTAATGCTTATTGTAGGGAAGTAGGACTAATTAAATTATGTTTATGAATCAACAAAAATAGTGTATTATTATATTGATTTGAGGAAGAACATTATTTAGAAAATTTCATCTTTATTAAAACAGTTTATTTATGTTCATGAAATTATTAGATATATTACGCTATGAAAACATCCTGTCAAACAACAAGAAAGTGGATATTACCATGATTCAAAAGAATTATGACCTGAATCACTAGTGATATCATTAATAGTACTACATACGACACCTCATATTTTTCCAAGATTGAACATCAATTACTATCATTGACGGTGCTCCTTAATTTTAATAAAATATTTTGATGAAGTCCTATAAGATGCATCAAATATATCACATATGACTCAATAGTTCAAATAATTACACCTCCTTTTTTTTTGGAAATCTGTTCTTAATTTAGCGAATTCACGGATAGAGTAAATTATTATGACAATTGATCATCTGTACACATCTTTGAAAAAGATAGTTAACATCACAATATACAAACCATGATGGTATTAAAATAGGGGTTCCTATTTTGTTACCCAAGAATATTAAAATTAGATTGTTGTTTTGATGGTTTTATAATAAATCATTAATAAATACTTGTTTCATGATACAATAAGGATTGAACGATCATGTGAGTTTAGTTTCATGGAATATGGTAAGTTATCTATTATTGATTACTCTACTCATTTCCCTGAGCTAAATAATTTTATTCCTTCTATCATTGGGGTTGATTTAATTCAAACAAGGTGATCTGAGGATGGGAATCAATATTTCATTCCATCATAGCTAAATTTATTCTATTTTATTATTATACTAAAAAATAATCATTAGATTAATCATCATTGAACAAAACCTTTGTCGAGTTGATGATGTGAGTTAGGAAATTACAGTACCTACATTGGGAAGAAATACAAATTATGGTAGAAATTGTCTCCTGGGTAATACATGTTACTATAATCTTAAATAATGTATCTTCACTACTAATAATGTATAATGAATCATTTCTTGGTTGGATGGGAATTTGAATCACATGATCATCAAGGACCCAATTATGTGATGATCATACGAAAAAATGGTCCATCCTCAGTAGTTTTCAAGAACCATTAATTTTGTGTCCATTGAGAGAAGATATTCCATAACTCTAGGATCTATAGTATGATAAAATACTCTACATCATGTAGGAGTTTGGAAGAAAACTAGTTTTATTAGATATTGTGGTTGATGAGGATCTTATATTTATGCATTTTATGTGAAACATGATCTGAATGATCCATGATCGGGTAGTCTTATTTTAGCTCACGTCCATGATTTAGAATGGAAACAAGTAGTAAATCTATTTTAAGGAAGATGATTTATTGGATATGTCAAATTGAATGTTAGTAATATGGAAATCCCTGGTACAAAGGTGGGAGAATAAAAACAAGTATGCTAGTTGGTTCAGAAGTCATTGAGGCCAGGATTCTTCTAGATGGATTTATTATTGCAACAATTACTATATTGATACATGATCAAAGAATACAAGACCATATTATGAAATCTCCCATAGTGGATAGTAAATAGGAAAACCTTCTTGGAAACCTTTGGATCGTGGGGCATGATACAGTCTAATAGATCATGCACAAGAATGATGTTTGTAGTTTAGTGAGGCAGGTACCACCGTGGTATGAGTTTCCAAGAATACAACAAGATCATGTTATGTATACTAAATTTTCCAAGGATATATATATTTACATGATTTATATTTTATGTTTTTCTATCCTTAGATAATTTTTATACCTTGTTTATAATTTATTTTAGAAATTATAAATGGTAAAAATGGGATTCATTAAAATGTATTTTTTATTTTTAAAATTATATCTAAAAAGTTTTTTTCAATTTTTGAATGTTTCTTATGAAAATATTCATGTTAATTTTCATATAATTTTATTTTATGGAATAATTTCTATTATGTGAAATACTACATGTATTTATCACACACCCTACATACACCATTGGGTATATATATAATTTATTATGTATGAACCAGTTAAATGACCAATGTATCATGTTGATGGTTGATCTAGTTGCTATAGTACCACTTCTTGTGGTTGTTGGTGTTGGTGGTTCATGTATTTTCACTATCTTGGAAGGTGGAGTATTTTAGGATATTTTTTTATTTTTATTATATCCATCTTAGAATATGGATATATTTTTAGACATTGAATCTGAATATCACTGGATCTTTTTTGAATTTTTTTGATTGGTTATTATGATGTCTATTTATGTTGGATGAATTATTTTATAAAAATGGTTGAATAATTCAAATAGATATATTCTGATTCCCTAGAACTAGTTTCCATCCCATAGAGATCTGGAATTATCGTCGGTCCATGCTAATGAATGGGTCGATTTTTAGGTTGGATGTAACTCCATATTTGTTTGGGAAAAAATCATATCAAAGGAGGTTACACTATTTAGGGGTCATGTTATTTAGGATGAGTCTGTATTAAATGGATTTAGGATATTGGGTGCTTGATGTTTGGGTTGAATTTAGGGATCTTGGATAAGACACCACTTGAGAGGACTCATGTCACCATGGGATATTGGGATTTTATTTAGAATCTAATCACATGAGTCATATAGGATGAAGACTATATATGTAAACTATATAGAGTTATAGTAGGTTGGATTAAATTTTTATCACAATGAATTTGGTTATTTATTTATTTATGGAATGTTGGTATAATTTTTTGCTTCTAAAAATTTTCTGAATGTGTGTTAATGGCTGTATTAACATATTTACATTTTTTTTATTTTATGTGTCACATGATTACTTCCTATATAAATCATGTGAAACTGCCAGAATTTGGGAGAGACATTTGTCATCAACTAATTGATCTGATGTTAGTTGAAGCTATGGATTAGTATGTCCATGACTTGAGATAAACTATGGGCTCCTGTCTTTCTTAGGACTGATAATCCAAAATAGCTCTTGGGATGATCAATGATGAAGAGTTTAGGAAGAAAATTACTACTACTTCATATGGAAACATTAACCCACAGGATGTAGCTGTGTGAGATGATAATAATTTTAGGATATTTTTGTTCATGGATAATCTTAAGGAGGTCAATATGAAATGTTCTTTCATCATGTTTAAAAGTCCCAATATGATGTTTTAAGACCCAGTGGTGCAAGCTTAGAATTATGAGAAGATGGCCTGGAAGGATTTTTAATATTTCCCCAATGAGATGCATTTTCTTGTAATTTTTCACATTTCCATGTCTTATGTCGTTTTGGATCATAGACAGAGAGATCAGTCCATGATGGAATATGATAACCTTTTTGTAGAGCTTGTTTATTATGCACCTGAGAACATTTCTGATGAGCAGATGAAGGAACATATGTTCAAGATGGGATTTATTCTAGAGAATTGGTCTCATATTCTCTTGTTCGGTATGAAGACATATGGTGAGTTATTTGTTTGTTAAATGATGGTAGATATCGAATATGGAAGAAAGTATTGATTTAATAGAGTTATATCATTAGTGGGAAATCATAGTTGATATGATCTGAAGTGGAAGTGATATGAATAGTGTAATAATTGTGGTGACACATCATGTAATCATCCCATGATTTCATCAGTAATGGATTTTATTTTTGTGTTGGTCATGTGAAAACTATTTGATAAGGAGAGATACAAAAGACCTTTGTGTACATATCCACCCATGCCTTGTAACAACTATGGAATTCATGAAAAATTTCATTGATTTTTTAATGTGGTGTACTAATATCACAGTTGTGTATGACCTATGGTATCAAAAGTGATGTATGACCCTTAATAGCCATCCAGGAAAGAGGTTTCTGAGTTTGGATGTAATGGAATCATGAGTGGATCATCATATGTGGAGAGTCAATTTAATGCAGGGTCATAGGCAATTTTTAAACCTCATGCTCATGTGAAGATGAGGCCAATCCTTTTTGTGGATCGAGAACCAATGAAATCATATATAGAGCCTTTTATAGTTTTCGGTACTATTCTTATTCCATTATATTTATCAATTTTATTTTTTAATATTGTTTCTTCGGTTTCTTTCATTTATTCCCACCTTGTTGATGTCATAATGTTACCGACCGATTTATTTCTTATGTTATGATAATGGTAACTCCCCATGGTGAAAAGAGAGTGTGTGTTTTAAGGTGTCTGTATTGTGAAATCACCATGTCATCTGTTGATTTAGAATAGTATTTTATTGTTTAATTAGTGGGCCCACTCACCATGATCCTTAATATTGATTTGATTATGAATTTTCAGGAAGACATCAGTTGGTATAGATATTGAGTGAGTTTTGAGGAACCCGATGGATGTAACCAAATTTTTCAATGAGAATGGGATCATTAGTCCTATCGTTATGGACCACCACATTTGAAATTTGGCTATCTAATTTTCTAGATCTCATCAGTTGTTTTAGAGAATGATGATGGTTCTCATGTTGGTGGATTACCTCTTCTATTGATTGAGTACCCATAGTTCTAGAGGGGATTTATTATGATTTACCCTAGAGTAGGATGTGGAGTTTTCCATTGGTTTTGTACTCAGAGCACAACCAATATCTCTTCCCTCATAATATATTAACCAACATTGTTGAGGGTATTATTTCTACATCTCAATGAAATGGAAATTAATTGATTCATTTTCTTGAGCATCTCACATTGGTCCACTCAAGTATTATTTTCTGAAATGGCTTCTAGATCTCTACAAATGTGTATTCAATACCGAGAACTGAATGAAGTGATAATTAGAAAAAATATAATTTACCACAAATTGAATATATTTTTCTTCAGTTAAAATGTAAATTTTTGTTTTCTATGATTGTCATGTGTTCTGGTTATCTCCTCTTAGGAGTTAGACATGCTAATGTTCTGAAAATAGCCACCCGAAGAAGGTATGACAATATTGAATACATGGTCATGACATTGGGATGTAAAAATTAAATAGTTTTATTCATGGAACTCATGAATTGTGTGTTATAATAGTACTATGACACTTTTTTCATGGTATTTTTGGAATGAATCATGGTCTATTCTGGATTTAAGGAGTTGAATGAGAGGCATTTTTGGATTCCAGTAGCCACAAATCAGGATAATCATCTGTATTATATTTTTTCTCAGTGATCCATATAGATTAAATAGGATAAATATATAGGTATGTATTCTTAGAAAAATGGGTTTTAGTTGACTCGAGTAAGATTATTGTTTTATTGTCATAGGAATTGATGAAAAATATGTTCGAAATAAGACTCTTTTTGGGACTATCAGGGATTTACATGTTGTTTTATAAAGATTTTTCTTTACATTAATTTTCATGCATTGCAATAACACTTAAATGGGTGATGATTGAATAGATCTTATAATGGAAGTATACCTTCTAAGATAATATGATTTTATTTACCAAAGATCCAAATTTTTTTAGCATATATGTGAATGGGTTATGTGGCATATACTGATTCATATGGTATGGGTATGGGGGTCTGCTGATGTAGGATAGCCTTGATGTAGATTATGGTTCAATCCATCAATGAAAATATGAAATTAATTACCCATCCCTTGACCTTGTGTTTATTGTATTTATTTATAAAATAATTATTTTTCACCATTATCTTTTTATGGAATATTTATTTGTTTATTCTCATTATAAATGCATGACCAGTGTTTTCATTTAGAATAATCTGAACATATGGAAGTGTACATGCATTGAATACCTATTATGGGTTTATTTTATATAGTCAATACATTGGGGAAAAATAATATTGTGGATGATGGTTTGAGGAAGAGACTACAAGTGATGAAATTTAAAAAGAGTTGTGAAGAGTAGATGTTGATGGGAATTTTTCACAAATGGTTGTTTTTCTTCAGGGGTTATTCAGTGGTGTCATATTCATTTTGGAAGGTGACAATGAAAGATATCCACTAGTCTTAGTGGTCAGTTCATAATGCTACTACCAAGATGCAATGGTATGTGAGATTATTGTTTTTCTGGACATGTATGACGTATGACGTAGAAGACATTTTATTATGGTGTTATACATTTCAGCAGTTTAATATAGTGCACCAAAAGCACTCCAGTTTTCTTCAGCCACTATCCATTTCTACATTGATTAGGGGAAGCATTTACATTGAATTTATATTAAAAATTACATATATTCCCTAGGGGATTAAGGATATTTTTGTATTGATTGATATTCAGAACAAATCGTTAAATTTAATTATAATTAGGTATTCATCAAGGTGGATGAGTATGGTCAATTATATGATTTGGGTTTTGTGAGCATTTATTATGTGTAATAGTAAATTCTTCTAGAAACGGATTCCCATTTTACTTAGTGATTTTAGGATCTCCTTTAGAAATAAATGGCGTCACAGGTCATGTTGAGCATGAAATTACATCTTCAAAAATGGTTTTAAATTGTTTGGGAGAATAATATTATAAAAGATATAATTTGGGAATGTTTTCATGAATTTGGATGTTACAGGGAAAAACATTTCTGATTTCTAGAGTATTCTTAATTTTTTCCCAATACTGTATTTTAATATATTCATTTTAGTCATATTTTGGTCGATAGTGTTGGTCCCATTTGTGTTGGGATGATATTGGTGAATACTCATTATTGGGAAATATCCATTAGTAAGATACATCAGATAAAGTCAATATAATTAGGAAATGTTTGTTGATATCTAAGATTCTCTAAAAATAATATATCGATTAGAGGCACTAAACATTTGAGTTTACGTTGGGTGACTTAATGATTCTAAAGTATCACCTTGATAGGATGATTGTCATTTGGGTAAGCATGTGAAGCGAACACCAAGGTATGTTTCACCTTTTGAGAATAAAGAGAAGATTGGAAATGTTGAATAAATGATATATTTTCCATCATATTTGGCATTAATATATAATTTTTTCATTTTATCTATACTAATATTGTAATAGAGATATGTCTCATCTGTTGAATAAGGAAGATTCAGTACTATATTCGGAATTATCTGTATTTGACTGATTAGGTCATATAATAGAGTATCATGCTAAATATTTCATCAGATTTCTATTATGTAGGTCCACATTATATTGAAAATATGGAAATAATGTACATGAGACTTAGTAAAAAATGTCTTCGGTTGAAAAAGAGTATATATTTTATTCATTGATCATGATTTGGGATCTTTTTTAGGGGTCAAAAAGTATTCATTGTGGGGAGTGTGGTCACATATTTGTTTTTTCTTTTGAGGAATGTATTCTATGTATTTTTTTCCTTCATTTATCCATTTGGTTTACCATCTATTTTGGTGATAAATAGAGAATTTGGGATTTTTAGCAGGTGGCACATGGTATGCTCATGGATAGGTGGAACCATACACCCTTTTTAAGGAAACTATGCATGAAATTTCATTTTTAGACTTTGTTGAACCCAAGTATTGGTTTTTGGTTAATGTTGAAATTTTTTAATTTAAAAATCATTATGCCTTGATTGTCTATGGCTATTTATTAATGTGATTATTATTGTGGTTGTATTTTTATTAATAATAAAATTAGTGAAATTATTTAAGAAGAATATTATTGGTTCCTAGGAAACTGTTGCTACCACATGGGGATCATGAATACCCTTAAGGTCATGAAATAGACCGGATCAGTTTTTGGGATGGATGGAACTCCGACATGGATCATAAACCAATTTCATATTTTATTCTATATAATAGGATAAAAAATAGCATATGATAACATGGGTAATACATTAAAACATGGGGGATCTAGAAATCCTATTACATGAATAAACATCATAAGGAAACAAAACATGTGATTCAAATGCACAACTTGATATCGTCAAATTGAAGGATATTGAGTAATCATATCGATTATTAAGAGAAATAACAAAATATAATTAGTTAATAAATTCATAGGATATTTTAATAAAACAAAAATCAATATATAAATATGAGTCAAAGATATCTTACTATTGAATAATGGATTGTTGAAAAGACCCATAATTGAACAGGTTTATTACATAATCCAACAAATGATGTCTCGTGAAAAAAAAAATCCCAATGAATTGTAGTTTTATATAATCACACCTATTATTACATGTCAAATATTATGTGTTCCAAAATATGTAAATCATTCATAAGGAATAAACATTATAATTTCTCAGGGAAATATTTTTTTTCCATAATATTGTATCATATCATAATGAAATAAAATTACCTAATGAATGAATTTGAGAGATGAGTGTAAGGAATGTACTAAATTTTAAATTTATTATAGAATAAGATATGTATAATTTTGAGAGAGACATATAAATAATTTAGATAATATCTTTATGATTTTTAGTGGTCTCATTTTATGAATATATATTTAACAGATTACAGGTTGTAATGTTTTTTAATAAAATACAATATTGAAATCAAAATATCTACTTCAATATATATAAATTTCAAAAATATTATATAAAACATTTCCAGTAAATAGTGTCATCAAATATAATAATATAATATTCAATGAATTGAGTGGCCGTGATATTCACTTGTTTGTAAATTAAATATAATTTAAGAAACATTACATTTATAATATTTTAAATTTAAAAAAATCATCTATTACAAGATGATGTGAATATTCCATTCAAAATGTTATGTAAAAATTCAACTGTGGGTAAACATTCCCTTCAAAATTCATTTTATCATATTTTTAAACACTTTTCAAAACATTTTTAGAAAACCACTATTGGATGAAAAAAGATCTTCTATCGATGAGAGAAATGAAGTCACATTTTTTTTCAAAACAATTACTTAATAATTTTAATTAAAAAAGAGGTATTTGGATGTATGACATGATATTTTAGTTAATAAATTTACTATAACAACATATATTATATTTATGATCGAACTATCAATCAATTCTTGCATGGTATGCTTAAATAAAAAAATTCTGAATAATTATGAGAATGATAAACTAACCCTTACCACATTGCTATATTTTGAATATTTACCAATATAAAAATAGTAACAACAAATGAAACATTAGATACCACTATGAAAAATTGATTCTGATATAAAATCCATATTTGAGGAAGATACACCACAAAATATAAATAATTTGTTATTATTTAATATTTCTAATGTAAATAAAAATGAGACGAGAAATACATTACCACGTGGTAACATTCAATTGATATCCAATTTGATTATATAATTAAAAATCATAATTCCATGTAATATTAATAATTCAACATATTACATGTAAATGTGTTAGTATATAAACAATATATAAAATGACTATGTAGAGTATAAAAATATGACTCAATAAAAGTAAATTAACATAATGTTCTTTAAGATTTTAGAAACGTATTAATAAACAATGATTGAGAGAGAAATAATGAGTCCTTTTTAAGATAAAATTAATTTAATAATTGTGGTAATTTTTTTAAATTTTTATTTTCTAGTATATAGAAAATTTTATATAGATTATCTACACAATTGAGTGAGTGCCTCAATGAAAAATGTTTCTAGATAGAAACCAATACCACTGTTACATACTTGAATTTTGTCTTCATTCTCATTAATATGATAAGTATAAACTTATTTTTAATCCAAACATTAAAAGTACAATAACTTATAATTTAACCACATATAAATTTATTTTAATTGAATATTTTAATATATTCATTTATGTCTATATCTGGTGGTTTTTCAATGTCTTGATCATAATTTCAAAATGGTATTTTTGTGTTTAGAATCATCAAAGGGGTCATTATTCCACAATATCTATAATAATAATCATTAAATGATTATAAATTTAATAACTAAATTATACATTTAATAAAAACCATGATATATGGTTATGTAAAATGAATAGAGTTACAATCATGGATGTGGAAGGTCATAAATACGCGTTAAGAATGTATCAATATTTCAATTACCATGATAAAAATAAGTTATGTATTATTTTACCTATAAAAAATTATAATTATATATTTCATATTACCAATTATATCTATGTCATAATGTAAATAAAAAATGTATCACATTGCTTCGGGATACATTATACCATTATTTGCTCGAATGTTTGATATTATTTTGAATGATTGATATAGAAATAAATTATATGATATATTAATTTTACATTAATATTAATATAACATGGTAATAAAATTTATTCATTAAATTAATCATTACATATTATTGTGAGAGGAGATTATTGGAATCTAATTACATCAGTTTACGGGGTAGTTATCTTCCACACATAGGAATGACATTTTGGTTTCTCATTTTGTAGATGTGGATATGGATTAATATTATCTAATTAACATAATAACATCCAAAAATATGATATAGGGAAAAATTATTATATAATAATTTTTTAATAATTTTTTAATGATGTGGAAGATAAAAAAAATAGAAACACATAGTTAGAAATGATGTATCTTCTTCAGAGACCCTCATTATGATTATACCGAATGCCTCACTAGAATATCTGGATAATTGAAATAAAGATTTTATTTCATTTTTATGGATGTTGGAAATTGATTTGTGAAGGTATTTTACAAAATAATAAGAATTTTATTTCTGAAAAAAGGATACGAGGATCCCTTATATAAGTGAGATGGAGTGGTATTTTTGTTAATTCCAATAACTATTCAATAATGGAAAGTCACTCTAAAAACATGTGCCTCATAAATTGACAAATAATGTATTGAATGGGTGATATAGATGAGAAAACCTCAAATACACAAAATTAATCATGTTTTAATTTTTTTCCATTTATCTCTATAGATACTCTCCATTATTTTATTTAAATTTTTTTTCCACGATAACACGAATATCTAATATGCGTAATATTAATTATGATGAAAAAAATAAATTTTTCACAAATGATAATTTAATTTTAATTATTTTTTATTTTTAGTAAATTTTTATGAATTTATTAAAATTGAATTACAATAATTATTTTGCAAATTAGTCATATAAATAATTTTGTAAAATGGGTTTTTAGGAAAGGCATATATCAATAAATTAATGTTAGTGTATTAACATAATTCCTAAAACCCATCAGTATGTGAATTTAAATTGATATATAAATATATTTATAATATATTATTTTCAATTTAAATAACATTTTAATTGGTTTATATTAATTAATTGTAATGAAAAATATTTACAGACCTACAAACATTTATAAATAACAATGTTTATAATCATAAAGGTAAAATTATACCAAAATAATGAAAATTACTGAATAAAAAGAAATTAATATTTTTATAATAATTAACAAGTTTCATATATCACATAAATAATAACTAAATAATATAATGGGGCATTAAAATTAAAATATTTAATTAAAATAAATGATAGTTTAAAAAATGATATTTTTCACCATTCATTGAAAAAAAAATCTTTTTAGAAAAATCATAACATATAACCCATATTTAATTTTGCTATTATTATTTATAAAATTATTAATGTTTTTTAAAACAAAAAAAAATTAAAATATTCAAAATTAATTATAATTTATTCGCAAAAAATTAATACAAATGTTTTTTTCATGAAAACATATTTCTTGACGAATATATGTTATTATTAAAAATATAGCAACTACTTTCCAAATCATTAGTAAATAAATCTATACAGGGTATAAAATTTTTATGTAATAATTAAAATAGAAAATCATTTTCATACCATCTGATTTAATAGCTATGTTATAATAGCTGTATGAAAATAATAATATTTTAACTCAGAATATTTGATATTACGATGATAATAAAATTATTCTAATTTATATAATTATAAAATATAAGCATATTATTTTTTTAATTACTATATCCATAAATATTTTTTTAATTTTTTGAATGTTTTTATTAGTATCTGAATTTGAAATATAATTGATAAATAAATATATATATATATATATATATATATATGTGGAAAGCATTAACCTCAACAAGCTTATGTATCTAATATCGGTTTCTATACATTGATATAACACTATAATTAACTGAAATAAGACTATATTTATTAAACATCAACTGTTTTTATTTCATAATTCTCAATATACTATCATCTTATCATTAGTATTAGATTATGCAATCTATAAAAAACCTTTTGAAAACCAATGATGTTCTAGGTTTAGTGGATCATTACTCATCATTCATTATATCTGAGAATTATTTAATTTTTTACATATCATGGAATAATTATTTGTAAATATTATTGAAAAATATAAATTTTTACTAATGATATTAATGTATTCAAAAAATCATAACACATCATCATTATGAGATTTATGTATTCTGTTAGAGATAAAAATTAACAAATTAATTTTTCTATGTTATCTTTTTCAACACATTGTTAATATATATATTTTCTATTTATCTATTTACCTCCATAGTAATATATATTTAGATCTTGTACCATAAAACATATTTAATGTCATTATGTTTTTATTTATTATTTATCTTCAATAATTTTCTTCACTCAATGTAATCCCTTTGTCAATGTTTTCATATTATATAAATATATTATTCATATATGGATTATACAACTCATGTGGAATCTTTTTTTCAATTTAGTTCCCATTTATTTATATATTTCATATATCATACATGTTTGGGGGATGTTTTGGAGGGTTTGTACTACTTTTGAAAACCTTTTGGGTCTTTTCAATGTGTTCATATCAGGATAATGGTCAGTAGAAACAATGACACATCTACCTAATATAAAAAATTATGATAATTTTGTGTCTAGGTTGTCAAACAGTTATATGTGCGGATTTGAAAAACCAATCATCCACGTTGGATTAAAAATATATTGGTGAAAAAGTCATATGCATGGTTAGTGAATGATTTTCCCAACTGTGCTCCCTAATAATGCATGTCAGTAAATTTTGATCAGAAAATTGTGGATCTAATTAAACATTTCTCATTAATGTATTCTTTACTACCATTTCAAATCAATCAATGTTTCCTCTCAAAGTGATGTCTATTGATAACTTTCTTATTGACTCGAGAATGATCTTTTGGATAATTTCAGTGCTCTGAAGAGAAAATTCATTTGTATTTCTCTTTTCATTATTGCTTCCCTTAGATTCTTCTTATTCAATCACGTCTAATGATATATCATATCAATTGGGGATGTATCTGGGTGGATTCATTCTAATCAAGATATATTTTATCTTTTTTGATGTTAGGGAATTAGACATAAGGGATATTCTTTGTTTCTCTATTCCCGTTGATGAACTATTTATTCCCTTTATTATTTTTTCTATAGTTTTCAATATAGGTGGTTAAAATATAGACTCTTCTTATTTGAATGTGAAAGTTTGATTTCATGTTTATTATTTTTCAAGACATTTATTGTGAAATATTTATGGAATATTTAATGGAAATATTCGTTGGTGATATTTTATTTAATATATGTTTTGGGGATTTTGGTGGAATGTTAATTTTCTAACATGATATTAAAATTAAATTTTTAATGTAACTATTTAGTTTTGATTTATGGAAATTTTTTCTCAACCAAAAAGTAGTTTTATTGAATAGTTTTGGAAAATAATGTGTTTGGAAGGTTGTTGAAATAAATATTTATGATTGAGTTGAGATTGATGGATAATGATCGTGACTATCCAAAATCAATGGGAATGAGAATAGACATGATGTTCCACTATCAATAATAAATAAATACTAGAGATTATGTGTTTGGGTGACTATGGGTGAAATAGAAAAGGTTATAAAAATGATAATTTATAATTTCTTGAATGAAATTTTTTCTTTTTTTTCCATTGCAATTGTTTTAATATGGAAAAATGTTTTCGTGAGAAACTACATAGCATTGATATAAACAATTAAAATGTTTTAAATGAGTTTTAAATTAATATTTATATAGAAGTGTGATACTTTTTCGATGCTAGTGATGTGAGTAGAGATGTAATTTTGGTAAACCCTATTATGTTTCATTACTCACCACATACTTGTGAACATTTTGGATTTTCCATATGTTTAGTATTTTTAAAATGTTCAATGAAATTTATATAAATTATTTATTGATTAATTGAGATAAATTAAAAATAAAACAATGAGAAATATCATAGAGAATATTAGTAGATATGAAGTTGGATTTCAGGAGTGTTTCAGTTTTTTGTTATTATATTCTTTATTGTACTCTTGTATGGTGAATGGTTATAGTTCGGTATAGTTTTCAATTGGTATTATTGATTTTTTACATATATTTCATGCATCAAATAGTTGGTGTTTGCTTATGAAACACATTATTGTGGTTGTATTATTTTTGAAATGGTAAATCGTCACTTAAATATATTGATGGGTATGAAATTTATTTCTAGCCTTTTCTATATTGGGGATTACACCTAAGGAAAATTTATATCGTAAAACAATACCAAGCCAATGGGGATAGGCGTGATATTCGAAATGGTATCATTTTTAGCTGATCTATCATTCCTTTCAGGATAATTTTTTATTTCATTTGATGATTTTAAATTTAATTAGTTAATCGCTCGAGTTTGGATGGTCGAAAGAAGTATTATTTTTAGGACCAGAAATGTTGAATGTAAAGAGTAATAGATAACCTATTTATGATGTAATACAATTTACAAGTGAGTTTAGGAAGATAAGGGTTTTAAGACACTTATAAGATTCTAACATCATCAACATTAGTTTAGGTAAGGATAATAGCATGAATTACATTGATAGAAATTAATTCTGACTATGATTATTTTATTCATGTTGAGTACTGATTTATGATTTGGTGAAAACGTGTTTGTTTTTTAAAATGTGGGGGAAATTTTCCAAATGTGAGACTTTGAAATAGAATGTTAGTGGTGTTTTTAAAATTTTTTATATTAAAATGAATGAAGGAAATTTCAGAAGTAGATTAATGTGTAAAATGATGATTTTTGGGTTGAAATTTTAGATATATGTGATTTTGGGGAATTTGGAATTCTTTATCCTTTTGGTTCGAGAGAGTGAGACATATGTCATTTTGTTTTTTGTGATAGAAAATTCCCCTAGTAGGTATATACGAAACCAAATGAACAAGGATAATCTTATTGTGGACCCACCTGAGCTACATGTGAATAAACATATAGTTAAAGGAATTGTCTTGGGTTTTATAATGTGGCTAGAGCTAATAGAAGTTATGATCTATGGAATGGTGATCATTCCATTCAGTTCCAAAAGTCAAATTGGCCAAACCATTGGGTCGATTTAGAACATGAAAATTTATTTTTGTAGTCAAATATGATGAATCAAATATTTTATTTCCTATGTTCTCCAATATAGATTAATTTAATGAAGGAAACATACATGCTTGAGGATATATCATTCTAGTTGTTGGAATTAGTAGTCCTCACTAAATTGGACCCTAGTATTTATGAGATTATTTTTAATAATAGTGCAATATATTATTATATCCTCACATTCTTAGGATTTCTATGATGACATAATATTTTATCTTGATTTAGTGTAACCTCTAAGTTATTTATTTTGTTGATAAATTCATAAATTTAATCTATTTTTCAGTTGTAGTTTCTATATGTTCATTCTTGAAAGAATTAATTTTTATATTATAATTGGGGTATGAAATTCACTTGATGATGGTAACACTATGTATAATGTATTAGAGATAAATGGTAAATAGAGTGATGAAGTTTGAAATGGATTATCAAGATCTATGAATGGAGGGATCATGTTAATACAAATGGGTGATGGTGAGATATAAAATAATAGGGACAAGTGTATGTGGGAAATGAATTCAAATTATAACATCCCATGTAAATAAAGAATAAGACATATTTCATATTTATTAAAAATTTTGAATTAAATATTAATTTTACTTTAATGGGGTTTCTATGTTCGACAGCGTACCTGATACGCACCTACGAGTTTCTTTGAAATCATCTGTTGCACACTAATAAATATAATTTTACTATTTTAAATGGAATTTAACTCCTAGCCATATTATTGGCATAAATTAAAACAATTAACTACAATATGAATATACATGATTGTAAAATTATTTGACATTTATCCAATAAAAGTTAGGGGCATAATATATGAATGAATCTAATTTTAAGCACAAATACTCCAATACTCGCTAAAAGGTCGATTTACAGCCTTTTGATAGAGAACCCTCTTTAAATGATTTTTTGGTGATTTTTTTATGTTCTATTTGACAAAATAAAATTATTATATACATTCGGGACATCATATTATACTTTAGATAATATTTTTGTAATCTTCTGATAAAGTTCATTTTTTGATAAATAGTGAAAAATACTGTATTTTAATTCAAACGTTCCTTTAAATATAATTTATTTAAACTCATATATTATCTTTTTAATTGGTTTTAAAGTTCATTTAGAATATATTTTTAACATTTAATCCAATTTTGGTCATTGTAATTAATTTCACTCTGAAATTTGATCTAAACAAGTGTCAATCATTTGATAGTTATTGTTTCCTAAAAAACCCTTATTTGTCTTAACAACGAGAATTAATTTTTAATTAATTAATGCAACATGAATTTTTATAATTTGGTAAAATAAAAATCATTTTTAAATTTTTAATTTCTAATATATCATAGGCTGAATTTTTGGTATTTTTCTTAAAAACATCAATTTTTGATGAATAGTGAAACTACATAGTTGTAGTTAAAAAAACTGAATTTTTCATTAAATGAAAATTTACAACTTCTATGATTTTAATTTTTAAAATCCTACATAAATGGTTTTTATTAGTTAGTAAAATTTGGTTCAATAAGACGAAAATCCTTTTTGGTGAATAGTATCTTTTGACTTTTATTTACCGCGCTTAAAGGTAAATAGTGTAATTCAAGGTAAAACGAATATTATAATAATTCAAAATTACATAAACACTTGTCCTAACCTTATTGGATGTGTAATGGCCAACAATTGTCATCCTTGGATCTATTTTGGGACCCCATGATGCCACTTATCAATGAAAATGACACTTTAGATTTATTATTTTAATGTAAAGGAAAAAATGACAGAAACAAAGATATTTTTGTAAATTAATTTTTATATGGTGTTATATAAAACATACTTTTGACTAAAAATAGTAAATGGATATATAAAATGATTTCCTACATGATATTATTTTTTTATAATTTTTAGACATCGAATAAATAAAATTATTCATCAACAAATAACGATGTAGTATTTACCTGATTAATAAACGATTTAAATAAATAAGATTCTAATGATTATTATATTATCCAAAGCCTATACAATTCATATTGGATGATTTTATTTCAGCCATGAGTAATTTTATCTTCGACTATAATGATTTTTGGACCTTTAGAAACTAAATGTCATTTTATATATAAAAAATTATTCTCAAACTTTCCAAAAGATCCCCTCCTCTCCATTATAAAAGGAGACCACTTCTAACAACATCGTCACACCTCTAAAGCCTTTAAGATCATCCAAACTCTTCCCAATTATGCTCAAAACATCCCTATACTCCTCCTAGAATCCATACATTAGGCTGAAGTCACTTCAAGAAGTCATTTTGGTTCAAACCAACGGAAGTTACCAAATTTAAATGTAACCGTTTCTATTAAATTCTTTTGTTTTATTTAGTGTTATTTTATTTATACAACCCCTAAACTATTTTTATTCCTTTATTTTATAGAAAAATCAGTATCCTCAATATACTAGGATGTTGTTATGAGAAGTATTTGAACTACACTTACACACACTTCCAGCTAATGGGTGAAGAACATAATGTTTCTATTGACGGAAAACTAACACCTCACGACACGATGATTGTTCAATTATGACTTACCACCTCTAATGGTGGAAATTATAATGGAACTGTATTTATATATGATATATATTATGTTTATGTTTTTTTATGCTTATGTATTTTCCATTTATAGCATTCCTTTATGGTTTCCATAGTGGGTAAATACGATAATGTCATTTGAGAAAGTGCGGACTACCGCTCCATCAAAGTGGTGTGACTTGTTAATGCCTTATGTTGGATGTATAAGGATAGAGGTAATGATATTATGTATGATATTTTACTATAATTATAATATACTTGTGTATCATAATTTTTTAATTCCATTAAAATAATAAATAGAGATGAAAGTAGCGTTCATGCGTACGTACGGCTTACCATCTCCATGAATGGTACACTTCATTTAGTACCTCAAAATGTTATGTATTATTATAAATATATGTATATACTGGATATATATGATATATATGATATCTAAATAATTAATTTCATTCGGTATATAATGAACTATTGACAACACGGACAACTTGTATATATAAGGTGTTAATTTTTGTCTCAAGAACCAAATATCTAAAAAATGAAATTTATTAACATAAATGATTACATAATATTTATAACATGGTAATAAGTGGTAAAAACATAATAATAATATTGAAAAATGTTCTTCATCATGTAGAAATTAGCATTAGTTTATTATTTCGGATATTAAAGAACAATCCAGTCAAGTCGCACATGAGGTAATGGACTTCGTTTCAATCTCCATTCATTGAGGCATATTTAGTTTTATACACAACCTTATTTTATTCTGTGTATAAACCACATTGACTTTTCATTTCATTCAAAGGGAATATTTTTATATGAATCGTTTTTCTAAATGATAAAAAGGAATTTTTATTATCGTAAGTGGTGACAACATCATTTCCACCGCCGCGAGGATTATTTCATCTTTGGCTTCCTTAACAAGCATGAAGGCTTTTAAAAGTAAAAAATCAATACCATATACACTTTTTTTTACATATTTTGGTACTGAAATTAATTTTTAGAATGGATTTATTATTTCAATATGTTGAAATTATATTTTATTATTGTAATGTGGAAATTTTATATTTCCTTTATGCTTATGTTATGTGTTATGAACATGTTATGGTTATTCGGAATTATTTACATATACAGGTGGTTTCGTGATATACTAAGGGTGGGTGAACCCAAGATAGATCTCTAATTCCTTGGGTAATGTGACAGAGGTAAATGTGAATGTTTCTCCTAAGATATATAGGGAATATATTGTGATGGGAATTTCAAATTAACTCTCTATGTAGTTGTGATACCTGTAATGTATGTATGATATGGATTCCACAAGATATCTTAATGATTTATGATTTCTATGTGTCTTTCATAAATCTTATGATTTCATGAGGTAAGTAAAAGTGTTCATGTTTTGTATCTATTTATGAAAACATGTATTCATTCTTTGTTTTTTAACCCTTAATGTTCCTTTTATGCTCATCCCAAGTTTTGAAATGTTTTCACATGACTGAATGATGAATAGTGTCAAATACAGGATCAAGGAAAAGTCATTATGTATAAAACCTGGAACTATATTTGACTCAATTTTTTAAGAGTTTTTATTTTCCAAAAAAAATTAAACTGTGTGGAAGTGTCTACATTGTAATCTTTTGAGATGTAATAGTTATGTCCTAATTCTGTAAAACAATAAAACTGAAAATATTCTCAATGTGAAATATTAATTTAATTCAATATTATGTAATGGTTAAGGTTGGGTCCATATAGTTGGAATCAGAGGTCGGTTTAGAAAGCTTTAGGAGTAAGGGTATTGTTATATTAATGTCCCTAAATTAATTTATGGTAATATTGAAATGATATAGAATTTAAAGATTACCATGTTGCTTCGCCTAAGATATTTCTATGTTATGAATGGTTTTTCATAGAGTAAATAGAGCATCTTTTCTGGGAAGGCATATAGAGGGAAATGAACTTCCAAATCAGTACCCTGAGATGGTAAGAATCAGAACTAAATAGTTTTTTGTACGGATGGATTAGTTGACTCAGGTGAAAAATGTTGGTTGTTTTTATTGATGACATTCTGGATTATTCTAACAGTAATGAGGAACATGAAATTAATTTATGTGTTGTTTTTCAAAAATTAAATGAAACTAAATTGTTTGGGAAATTCAGAAAGTGTGAGTTTTGGTTACAAAAAATTTCTTTACATAGTCACATTGAATCAAAAAATGGCATAACTATTGATCTTTAAAAAAAATTGTTGAAGAATGGCCAAGACCCTAAAATATATCAAAATCTGTAGTTTTGTTTGTCTGGTGGGTTATTACCGGAGATCTGTTGGTAATTTTTCACGGTTATGTAGTCCAATGAATTAGTTAAGCCGAAAAGTTGTTATGCTCATTTGGAAAATAGAATGTGATGATTTTTTAATGAATTAAAAAGAATATTGGTGAATTCTTAGTTTTGGAACTGCCTTCCACAAATGGAGAGTTTGTTATTTATAGTGATGCTTCATTGAAAGGATATGGATGTGTCCTTATGCCGAATGGTCAGTTAATTTCCTATGCATCATGTCCATTGAAACCTCATGAGTTAAATTACACTAAACATGATTTGGAATTAGATGTTTTTTTGCTTAAAAAATTTGGAGGCATCATTTGTATGGAGTAAAATGAAAAATATATACTGACCACAAAAGTTTAATGTATATATTCACTAAGAGAGAATTGAACATGATATAGAGTAGATGTCTAGAATTAATCATGTATTATGATTGCATGATCCATTACCTACCATGAAATGTAATTAAAGTGGCTGATGCATTGAGTTGAAAAACTATCAGCGAAATCATCTATATTAGACAGAATAAGGAAAGCTGAAAAAAATACAATGAGTTGCAGAAAAAAGTATAGTTGGTTCAGATGGGTATGTTGCCTGATTTTAACGTTGATAAGGATTGTGTTTTGAGGTTTGGGAAGAGATTATGTGTGCCTTGTGATTCACAATTGAAGAATGAGTTGTTGGGTGTAGCTCATAGTTCTCCCTTTTCAGTTCATCCTTGTAGTACTATGATGTACAAAGATCATCGAGAGTATTTATAGTGGGATGGAATGAAAAGATAATTTTTTTATTTGAAAATGAAGTGTTTGACTTGTCATTAGGTTAAATCAAAGCGATAGTTACCGAGAGGGATGCTACAGCCTCTACCGATGCTAGAGTAGAAATGTGAAAATATATCCATGGACTTCGTTGTGGGATTACAAAATACATCTCGAGTTAATATTGAAATCCAGGATTTAGTTGATCAATTGACTAAATCTTCTCATTTCCTTCCTATTCAAGATACATTGCCTCTATATCAACTTTCTCAAATGTATGTTAATGAGATAGTCAGGTTTCATGATGTTTTCTGCTCTATTGTATCTAATCATGATCCCTGGTTTACTTCTATGTTTTGGAAACGCCCTCAGAAGTCGTTGGGTACTAAATTAAATTTTAATACAAATTTTCACAATCAATCAGATGGGAAATAAGAATGAACAATTCATACATTGGAGGATAAGTTACGTTCTTTATCGATGAATTATCAGGGATGTTGGTACAAGTATATTTCTTTGCTTTAATTTTCTTATAACAACAGTTTTCATTCCAGTATACAGATGGCTTTATTTGAGGAAATATTTGGAAGGCATTGTTGAAATCCATATTTTTGGGATTATGTTGGTGAAAGGAAGCTTATGGGAAAAGAGTTGGTAGAAGAGATGGCAGATAATGTTTAGTTGATTCATAAGCACACGATATCATCTCAGAGAAGACATAAAAGTTATGTCGATAACCAGGGGAATCATATTCCTTTTGAGGTAGGTGATCATGACTTTCTCAAAGACTCTCCATAGAAAAGTGTGATGTGTTTTGGTAAGATGGGAAAGTTGGGTCCAAGGTTTGTTGGACCTTATAAAATTATGGATAATGTTGGATCAGTGGAGTACATAGTGGATTTACCTCTATTTATATCCTAGGTACACAATGTTTTTCAAGATTCGATGTTGAGAAAGTATATACCATATCCAACTCATGTTTTGAGCCCAGAGGTAGTTCAGTTGGAAAAAATATCTATTTTGAAGAACAACCAGTCCAGATTTTTTACCGTAGAGAGAAAGTGTTGTGGAATAAGGTAATTCACCAGGTAAGGTTTTTTTCGAAAACCGTATGGTTCAAGAGGCAATGTGGTAATCTTAATATGATATGAGGGATAAATACCCCCGATTATTTTGATACGTAAAATTGCGAGGAAGCAATTATCAAATGGTGGGAAGGCTGTAAAATACCAGGTAAATAATGAAAATTACATATTTAATTTTTATTAAATTTTTTGAATTAAATATTAATTTTACTTTAAAGGGGTTCTATGTTCGATAGCATACCCGATATGCAACAATGGGTTTCTTTGAAATCTTACATTGCACACTAATAAAAATAATATTATTATTTTAAATGGAATTTAACTCCTAGGCATTGTATTGGCTTGAATGAACAAAGATATGTAAAATATTATTTTACATGATTGTTAAATGTTTTTACATTTATCCAATGACTGTTATGGTCTTAAAATACGATTGAATTTGATTTTATGTATAAATAATCTAATATTTTGTAAAAGGTTGATTTGACGCATTTTGAGGGTGAAGCCTCTTTAAATATAGTTTTGGAAATTTTTATATGTTTTATTTGACAAAATAAAATTTCTCTTTATATTCAGGACATCTAAATTTACTTTGGGTAAATTTTTTGTATTTTTCTGATAAAGTTCCATTATTGATGAATAATGAAAATATTGTATTTTAATTCAAAACATCTATTTAATCTAATATATTTATTTGGTTATATTATATTTTTAATTTGTTTTAAAGTGTAATTATAATATATTTTTACCATTTAATCCAATTCTTGTCATTGTAATTAATTTCACTTTGAAATTGAACATAAACAAGTGTCAATCTTTTGAAAGTTATTGTTTCATAAAAACACGCTATTTATTTTAACAACGCGGAATTGATTTTAAATTAATTAATGAAACATAAATGTTTATAATTTGGTAAAATAGACATAATTATTGAATTTGGAATATCAAATATAGATTAGGATTATTTTTTGGTATTTTTCTAGAAAACATCAAATTTGAATGAATAGTGAAACCACCTAGTAGTACATAAAAAACATAATTTTTCATTTAAATGAAATTTTACTACTTCTATGAATTGAATTTATAAAATCATAAATACATGGTTGTTATTATTTAGTAAAATTTGGTTCAATAAGATGAAAATAATTTTTGGTGAATAATAACTTCTGACTTTTATTTACTGCGGTTAAAGGTAAATAGGGTCATTCAAGGTAAAACAAAAATTATAATAATTCAAAATTAACTTAACACTTTCCCTAACCATATTTGATGAGTAATTTAATACCATGATAATATTTGGATTGACATTGGGACCCCATGAAGCCACATACGAATGATAATGACACATTAGATTAATTAATTTATTGTAAAGGAAAAATGACATAAATAAAATGCTTTTAGTAAATTCAATTTCACATGGTGTTATATAAGAAATGATTTTGCTTATAAATATTCATTAGAAAGATAAAAATATTTCCTACATGGTTTATTTTTTTTTTAATTTATAGACATCGAATAAATTAAATTATACGAGACACAATAAGGATAAAATATTTACCTCATTAATAAATGATTTAAATAAATAAGATTATAATGATTAAAATATTTTCTAAAACATATTTAATTCATATTGGATGATTTTATTTAGACAATGTGTCATCTTATCATTGACTATAATTATTTTCTTTCATATATAAACCTAATATAATTATATAATAAAATAATATTTTCACACTTTCCTAATGAGCCCCTCCTCTCCCTTATAAAAGGAGACCACTTCTAACCAATTCCTCACACCTCTAATGCCTTTAGGCTCGTCCAAACTCTACCCAATTAAGCACCCTACATCCCTCTTCTCCACATAGAATCCATACCATAGAGATAAATAATTCCAAGAAGACCATTTGGTTCAAACCAAAGGAAGTTACCCATATTAAAGGCAACAGCTTCTCTTAAATTCTATTGTTTAATTTTGTTTTATATTATTTCTCCAACCCCTAAACTCTTTTTATTCAATTATTTTATATAAAAACCAGTATAATAAATATACTAGTATGTTTTTATGATAAGGATTCAATCTATACTTACACACACCTCCATCTAATGGGTGAAAAACATAATGTTTCTGTGGATGTTAAACTAACGCCTCACGAAACAATGATTGTTCAATTAAATCTTACCACATCTCACGGTTTCCATTATGATGGAAATGTATTTATATATGATATATATTATTTTTATGTTTTCTTTATGGTTCGGTATTTTCCTTTTATAGCACGCCTTTAGGGTTTCCATAGTGGGTAAATAGGATAATCTAATCTGAGGATGTGTGGACTACCGCCCCCTCAAAGTGATGTGACTCGTTAATGCTTTATGTGGGATGTATAAAGGATAGAGATAATGGTATTATATAATATATTATACTGTAATTATAATATACCTATGATTCATTTTGTTTTAATTCACTTAAAATAATAAATAGAGATGAATGTAGCGTTCATGCGTACGTACGACTTACCGTCTCCATGAACGGTAGATTTCATTTCATACCTCCAAATGTTATGTACTATTATAAATAAATGTATATAATGGATATATATGATATATATGATATCTATATAATGAATTTCATTCTAGATATAATGTACTATTGACCACATTGAAAACTTTTAAATATAATGTGGTCATTTTTTACTCAAGTACCAAATATCGACAAAATGGAAGATATTAACATAAATGATTACATAATATTTATATGTAGGTAATAAGTGATATAAAAGGAATAATACACGTTAAAAATATTCTTAAGAATGTAGAATTTACCTTTAGTTTATTATTCATGATATTAAATAATGATCGAGTAAAGTTATACATGAGGTAAGATACTTCTTCTAAATCTACTTTCATTGAGGCATATTTAGTTATATACACGACAATATTTTATGTGGTGTATAAAACCCATTGAATTTTAATTTCATAACAATTGAATATTTTTATATGAAGCGTTTTACTAAATGACAAAAAGAAATGTTTTTTAACATAAGCGGTGACAACAACCTTTCTGTCACCCCGAGTATTATTTGATATTTGGATTCCTTAAAAAGCATGATTTTTTTTAAATGGAAAAAATATATACCATATACTATTTCTACATTTTTGGGTACAAAAACTGATTTTTAGAATAGATTTATTATTTCAATATATTGAAATGATATTTTATTATTGTAATTAGGAAATGATATCTTTCCATAGGGCTTATGTTATGTGTTAGGATCATTTTATGGTTCTTGAGCATTATTTACATATACGGGTGGTTCTGTGATAAACCTAGGGCATTTGATCCTGATATAGCTCTCCAATGAATTGTGTAATATGACAGAGGTAAACGTTAATGTTTCTACTAAAAGATGTAGGGAATATACTGTGAGTGTTATTCCAATGTAACTTTCTATCTAGCTATTACATCTACAATGTATGTATGATATGGATTCCATAAGTTACATTTATGATTAATAATTTCTATGTTTCCTTCATAAATCTTATGATATCATGAGTTGTGTAAAATAGTTCATGTTTTGTATGTTTTTATGATCAAATATTTTCATTCTCTATTTTAGAACCCTTACTGGGATTTTTATGCCCATCCCATGTCTTGAAATGTTTTCATAGGACATAAAGATGAATAGGGTCATAGATGGGATCATAGAAAATTTATGCTGTCTAAAACCTGGAACAAGACATGACCTTTTTTTAAGAGATTTTATTTTATGAAAAAAATGGAAACTGTGTAGAAGTGTCTACTTTGTAATATTTTGAGATGAAATAGTTATCTCCTAATTCTCAAATAGTCTAATCCTGAAAAGATCCTCAATGTGAAATATAGATTTAATTCAATATAATGTAATTTTTAAGGCCGGGTCCTTATACAAATATTAGTTTCATGTAGATGAATCAAACTATGGAATATGGTGAATATTTCGCTGAAAACAAAAGATAAACCTAGTGGATTTCAGTTTGGTTTATTGGATTATATCATGCATGATTGTATGGAACCCCCTAGAGAATTTCACATTCGATAATAGATGGGAAGTCATCAATAGTATTATCACAGTTCTCCATGGTGAGGTTTTTGGGACACAAGTAATTTTTAACTTATATCATATAGTTCAATATTATGGGGGATTCACAATAATAATTTTCATTAAAACAAAGATCGGAATTATAACTAAAATTATTCCATGACTACTCAACAAGTTAAATATAAATAGTGAAACAAAGAGAAATGTTCATTGAGTAAGAAATTATATGGGGATGAGTAAGTAATTTTTGATGATCTGTCTAGAGAATTGTTGATGAGAGGTATGGTAATTTTGTACTATACTCCTATCAATGTTTTTTATACTTTTTTATCCCATTGAATTATTACTTCACATTTTTTGATCTTCTAGGATCCCATGTTGAAATTATTCCTTCTATATTTATATTTTCAATATCCTCATATAAAATGTGATTTACATTCCTTTATATGAAAATCATGTTTTATAATGATTGATTGAGATACGTTGATATGGTATTTATAGGTGATTGAGACTGATTCCTATGACATAATATTGGGTATGATTTTTTTGACAATGTTCAAATCCCACATCGATTTTTATAATTGAATGACTTGTTTTATGACCCTCAATGGTGTCAAGCATCTCTTTAGAGGAGACTATATTGTAAGGGTAGGTTAAACATGATTTCTTTCATCAACATTTATATAATATCTTACCAATTGGTAGTATTTAATTATGAAATAGTCGGTGTGATTCGGTGTAATGATTTTCTAGCTTTTGGGGATTAGTATATTTATATTTCATTTTATGTTTTTAGGGTTTCCACAAGAAATACCTGTTGAGTTATTGATTTATATATTACGAAGGACTGATCAAATTTCCCTTTTTTCATATCATATTGTAATGAAAATTATGGAATTTAATGTTTACATATAATCGATTGATAGAAAATGCTTTATTCAATCATGAAAATATTATTTGACATAACTAGTCATGTATGTGAAAAATAATGGTGGAAATATTAGTTTAGTTGTGGTTTATCAAATACTTACACATGGTATGCTAATAAATAGTTATACCCTCCAGGCATTGGTCCTAACATTGGTCTATTTATTACATCACAATGGATCTATAAAAATTCTCCTGATAATTATATCACCAATTAAATCTTTTGTTGGATGATTTTATGAAGAAAACTTTTATAAGTAGACATATAAATTATGAGTATTTATTATTCCTTTTGGTATTATTTAGGAAAAATATCATTATGTAAATGATGAATCATATAATTGAATTTTATATGGATTATTTTGTGGTGGTTTTGGTATGTGTCATATTGTTGTATTCATGTAAAATGGAAAAGAATGACTAACACAAAGAGAAAATATTGTCAATTTTGTAGTAAATTTTTTTATGATAAATGTTCCAAATGAAATTTTTTAATACAGAAGGTCTGATTCATTTTAAATGTAATATTTGGAAGCTATATTTTTATGGATTCATAAAGGATATTTATAGTAATATCTTGGAAAATTCCGAATAATTTCATTGAGAAACATAGTTTCCATGGACTAGATGGTTATTATCAACTCTTTTATAGTGAATTTTCATGGAAAGATTCACCTATGACCACTCTTTCAAGGAAAAATATTCCATTGCAATTTCATAAAATGTTAGAATTAATATAAATGGATTTAATTTATTCTAATTTCAACTCTGATCTTGATTTTCCTTGAATCACAGATAGGGTATGTTGTTATTGTGATGATTCAGAATATGGGTTGGGATGTGTTGTCATGCATGGATATCATGTTGTTTCTTACAGATCATGGCTGTTAAAGTTACACATTTACAATTACCCAAATTTAATTTCCTAAGAAGGTAATATACCAAATCCCATTTTAACAAAATTACACAATCCATATTATATATCAAAGTGTAGTAACGTAATAAAAGACTATCAATAAATTGGTATAATGATATTACAATGCTACATATTTTTTGATGTCTCTCCCCAGGATTTTACATCCTAGAACTCTTATCCAATTTGGGGAATTTTTCATGAATATGGATTGGAATCCACATCATTCCAAGCACCACTTGTGAAACAAGAAATCAAAAACAACGCATAGAAACATGGGCCATTACATCACATCTTTCCAAAATAATGATTTTCCACCACATCACGCCATAGAAATATAATTATGGCCTATCACATAGCATATCTTCCATAGAAATATTTCCGTAATAATATTTTTTCACGATAAGAATGAAAAAAACCACATGACCTTATCATATAATGCATGACCCCCACCATTAACCACCTCATAATGCCATCAGATATTCCCACTAGTTCACATGAAACTATTTTCCATCACAACCCATTCATATAAAACAATATTATAAAAGAGAACATGGTAGTGTTGGTATCCATTGAACAATCCAAACAATATAGATATTGTGGAAACTCCCCCAAAACATTTTGTTAATGGTACATAGTGATATATATTTTTTGGATATTTATTGTAATCAAAATGAATATATAATATATTAAATTCACACACAATAATCAATCTAGGTTTTAATATACATTTTTTTGGATCCCAACTAACAACATCAGCACAATGCCTCACAACCTCCACCACATTCTCTTTCACATCATATACATAACACCACAAGATCAAGCTAGAGGACACATTACACCATTTCATTTCATCTTAATTCAATAAAATATTTTTCAAATGAAATAATATTATCATTTTTTGCCAAAATAGTTATAATAGTTACCAAACCACTTTAAACACACTTCCATTTTTATCAAGAGTTCATTAAACATTCCAACCAATTCCATTTCAAATTCAAATTTAATATTTATTCTATAACTACATAGTAAGTATCAAGGTGTTTCGTAATGAAAAAGAATATATATATATATCACATAGAATGTCCCTTAGGTCACAACAATACCTTATCATGGATACTACATCTCATCAAAACTTCCACATATAAAAACAAAATCTCATCAAATTCTCTACCTCACAACTAATACACATCATCCCACATCACATCACATCCAACCAAACATATACTCACAAAAAAATAAATACCCCATCATAGAATATCACTAATATCAATACACATAATCTCAAATGGCACATGGAATCAAAAATATCATAACCACACCAATAACCACACATCAAACTACATATATTTCACAATTCATGTTAATTAGATTTCATTAATATTTTTAGGGTAATTCCCTTAAAAAAATTACTTTCAGTATAAATATATAAGATTATTTTCCAATTATTTAAAAGTTATATAAGTCAATTACACCATAGGCTTCCACAATCATAAAAAATAACACCCACAAAAGGACCCCAAAAAGTTTTTTTTCTCAGCATTGAAATAGGCATGAATAAACACACCATAAATAATACAAAAGAAGAGAAAATTTTACCCAATCAGGATTCAATATAAATTCATAAAATTTTGATTTCATTTATAATGATTACGAAAATATTATCCATATTGGAAAAAAATCATTAACCCCTGTATAAACAACTAAATTATCAAACTTGAAAGAACAGCTAACTATTTAAATATTTTTGAAAAATAGTATGAAATGTGGAAATAGGGAACCATCTAAATGATTTTAACTTCATATGGAAAACCAAGATCAAAAATAACCACATGAGGGGTTATCAATAAAAATCTCAGCACAGCAAAATTGAAAAAAATAACTATATTGATTTTATAATGGAATTATATGGATGAAATAATGGACCATTGAGGATAACTCTCCAGATAATAAAAAAATTATACCTCAATAAACCTTTTCTAAATGATAGATAAAAGGGGTTATATGATCTCTCAAAATAACTAATGGGTTGACCATGATTTGAGATATATAAGAATGAAATGATACAATTTGGATGAGAATCCAAATGCATAGATAAGATGCGTCGTCACCCAATAATCCTATAAAATTTATCTTCACATCATGAATCATTGAGAGGTCCTAAAATTAATGTCGTGATATAAATTTATTCCAAGAATTTATCATATTACTGGAGCAACAATATTATGTCAAATATTAATGAAATTATTTACATAATAAATATTTAGTTCATCAATATAGTTATTTGATAAAATAATATGCATCTATGAAATCATTCCATGAACCAGGATACTAATATATTCAAAACAACCACTCTCATTGTAAACATGGAATCACATAACAATCCAAAAATAAAATTCAGAATATTATCTCAAAACTCTATCATACACATCTCAAAGATCCTCCAAAACCACCAAATCGAAAAATAATTGTTTAATGGAACAAATTAAAACAAAAAATTCCATTAGATAAAAATAAAATTGTAACACCTCATCCCATTGGGGTCATCCTAGATATTATATGGATGAGTCATAAAATCCATAATCCCAAATCTAATAGTTGAGGGAATATGGTTAAACCCTGATATAGTATAAAATATAATGTGAGTCTATATCCATTGGTAGCTATATGGATGAATCTAAACATGTTTATGAAATAGTTTAGTAGAATATAAAATGATATTAATATGTTGAGTAAAAAATATAGGTAATAAATTGTTCAGATTATTATTATCTATGATGAAGTATGGAAATGTGTAAATGTATAATATAATCACCCCACTACAAATTAAGTCCCCAAATGACAATTATTATATTATGAATAGAATGAAAGAGTTTAGATACTAATATAAATTTTTTACCACCATACAATGTTTATTTAGATAGATATATTTTTGGTTCACCACATTCACTGCTGATCATTTATTCAGCTTTATATGACATGAAATTTCTAGTAAAATTCCATGTTGTTGTCAGTCTCTAGGCACAAAGTTGGATACCTTGATAATTATCCAGGGAGATAAATGATATTTAAATGGTAAAAAAATTCTATAATAATAGGGAATCAATATGTAAATAATAGATATATATATTCAAATGAAACCATGAATAGTGTGAAGGGTGATATTAACCAAAATTGTCTAGCCTTAGATGATGAGTATTCCCAGTACTCTAATGGTCAATCTTTGAATCCCCTTATCTCAAAATTAAATCTATGAAATCCATATGTAGAACTGAAATAATTCTTCTAAAACACATCCCAAAAAGTCATAGTCTCCAATAGAGAACCGAAACTATATTATCGTAAGTTAATTCTACACAAAAAAGTGGAACTATGCATTGGTGTGAATGTGGATTATCTATGTGAATTGAGAATATTATATTTATCCTGACATGGGTTCATAATGAAAATAATATTTTATATAAAGATAGATAATGTTCACCATTGTTTACTATGCTAAACCACTCAACTAATGGAATCATCATTCACTGGTACAATGGGGGCAAGGGTGGGTTTCCACTTAGTAGATAGAGTACACACAACTGAGTATGTCAAGGCGGATCAAATGTGTAAATTGAGGCCACATTCTGTAGTTTTTGATCAGGTTACCAGTCATTATGTATTGTGGGATATGTTTACCCATGAAATAGTGATATAGTGGGGTTCAAACCATGAAATATTTCATATTATATTTCCTTGATCTCTACAATATCTGATAATCATCTAAACATGAGTCATGATTTTAACATATCAAAAAAATTATTGATTCCTACAATCAATTCTCTAATGACATTCTATTTGAAAAAAACATAATACAGGATACACATGTGGTATAATATTATTTATAATATAAAATATATGTTAGGATGAATTTTTTTAGGATAAAAAAATGGTGTGTATAGTGGTCACCGTTATGTGTGATCTCCCCTTCCTTCTTGTCTATTTTAAACCATCTACATTATTTGGAATTCCATTTCATACTATATGATGTGTACTAGTTGTACAAGGCATGTCTTAGCTATCCAATCATAGAACCTGATCCTCTGGCCATTCTCGTGTACCTGTGAGTGTTCATTTGTACATAGTTATGTCTGGTAATCCTCTACACATTAGACTACATGGATGTTCGCAAAGGACTCTATCCCAGAATGCGTACAAGACCATATCATTGTCGATTTATTCCTAGATTAAATTAAAAACCTCCATCATTAAGGTTACATAATGTATGGTGGGTTGAAATGGAAGGGGTATTTTTTTCTAATATAAACCCTATAAATTATATACATGTGCTATAAAATGTTTGATCCTCATATAACACATTATGCGTAAAATATTTAAAAATAAACTATTTTAATATTTGGAGGATTTAAATCTACCTTCACTGCCTTAAAATGCACCGTTTCACCACCTAAAAAGAGTGAGGGTTCACTAATCCATTTTATTCCCATCCTATGATGGATCGAAATCATATTTTGTAAATATATTATCTTCTAATACACATCACTAGGACCTCTCAATACTATATCTAATTTGGATCCCATATCCATGAATAATCACTAACTAGTCATCTTAATCAACCTAAAATCACAAATATAATTTTCTTCCTTATATCCACAATGAAGATGGGGGTTCAATCATTCTATAACATGATTTAGTAATGTTAAATCATTACCCTGTGGTCTAATGATAATGAACACTTATAACGGGGGTGACAAATCAAATTAACAATGGTGAAACCATCTTTTTTAAAGTATGAATTGAAAAAATTATATCTTTATTCATTTATATGGGTGATCACATGAGTAAAAAAGTAATTTTATAAGAAAAATAAAATAAATTAATGGTGCTCATTTAAAGGATAAAAAATCATTGATCATTAAATGATAATTAAATGATTTCCCAATCCATTAAGGAAATAGAACATACCACATGTGATGAGTGATATGATGAATGGTAATAATAGTTGGTTAAGAAAGAATTCACCATGAATGAGGATGATCAGATGGGATTCCTATATCTTGATAAACCTCAACCTGATTAGATATAATTCTTTGATCCAATCCCCTAAAAAAATACTCCAAATTCCCCTCTCAAATCCTCCTATGTTTGACTGGCTAACAGTTTTGAAATGTCAAAAAGACATATTTATATGGGGAATTTGGGATTAATATATTTAAAATTAAATAAATAGACATAAACATTTATTTTAATTAAATGAATCTCCAGTGACTATCAGTACTGATCTTCTGGTGTCAACCTACCTTAAATAATGCATAGGCTAAAGTCTTCCTTCAATAATAAACCATGGCCTTAAATTTTCAATCTGAGCACGTGAATAGTGAAAAAACATCCAAATGAAGAAAAAAATTCATTTATATAATATATTAATATAATATATTCATTAAGTGGTCCACATATACCCAAAAACAAAACTGACTATTTGGATAAATTCAAATATATATAGAAAAATATTAAAAGTTATAAACCTACACAACCAAATTTGTTACATTCTCCTCCTTCAATTCATTCGACCCCAAAATTCATAACTCTAAAAATGTAAAGGTGATGAGTTATTATCTAACTCTTTAATACCATACATATCTCTCTCTTGATCCCATAATACCACCAAACACAAAACAAGGGAATGGTTTTTCCCATAAGATCTTCTCCTAACAATGCTCGATAGTCACTTGGTACTCAAGGATGTTGTATCCATCTGCAATGTACATATCTCCCCTATCATCAAGGTGAATATGTTAAATAATTATGCAGTCATAAATGACTTATGGATTACATCATTATCTCGGTCCAACTATTGGGTTAAGCATAGGTGATGAGTAACCTCATTAACCCAATGTGGAATCACATATAACTCAATGAACCTTTGGGATAGCTTATATCCCCATTAAAATATCTGCAATCCCTATTGATCAATTTTTTTTTTTGAAATAATGGTCTCTATACTCAAACTCCAAGGACCAATGTAATTGATCTATTGAGGATTTAAACTGACATTTTTATGTCCTCATATTCTCACAAATCCCATGAACCATCTCTATCACCACATACACTATATTCTGAACGACCAGAGATTCTTTTCAGATAATTGTATTACATACGGCTGAAATACATGTTCTCTCATATATATCATGAATGATTCTGCCTCAATTGAATAATGATATTTATTATTATAATAATACTCTACAAATGGAATGTGATCCTCCAATTTCTAGTCAAGGAAAAACACACATGTCCTCGTCATTTCCTCAAACACCTAGTTTTTCTACTTGGTCATCTCATACTTCAAGATTTCAATCACTATACTCATCTATAAAATGGTCCTAAAGGAATTAATTAGGCCTATCCCAAACTGTAATGTGAACTGATTATCTTGGTTAGTAAAAATTCTCGACGATTGCTCATGATGTTAGATGACCTCCATTACATAAAAAACCCTATGTCGCTCAAAAAAACATTGATCCCGAACTGAAAGGAATATTAATTACTAGGTATGATGTTCTACATTCAAACATATATAATCATGATCTCTCACATTTTGTGGAATCCCATCCTGAAAGACCACTGAAATTCTATCTCATTTTCAATTTGAGATCTCAAGAGGTTATGTATTGCCTAAGGGATCGCAGTAAAAAACCATAAAAAATTGATATATAAGACACCAAGTCGGAAAACCCAAAATTCTCCCCCACCTATAAGAACAAAAGGCCTATCTTTGGATGTTTGACTATATCATCACACACAAGATATTATAGACAAGTGGAAAGTGTGAAACACCCTCATTATATTTTATCACAATTTAACTTGAATCTTCACTGGTAATTAAAATAATATAGTGTTACTCTATCATAAAATACATCTAGGGAATCACATGAGGATATCTAGTATTATATATCCACATAGTATGTGTCTCTGTACTAGACCACTCTCACAAGTTGAAGTAGTAATGAAGTGACAACCATATAAAAATAAATTATTCTACCATTACATCCACAGGTGGTAGCTACTTGGAATCTGACTATATATATGAATCTCATCCTATGAAATAATAAGGATTCATGCTAATTGAATATAATATCAAATTCTCAATCCTAGAAGTATTGAATTTTTAATAGTCAAAGTTCTATAAAAACAACAAACAGCCCCTATATACGATGTTTAGAACTATCTATATGATGATATAACTATATCATTGTTGGTCTGAGTATATAACCAAATGTAAAATCATAAGATATTACTCTCAAATTATTAGACTGATGAATACCGCTTAAAAAATTATTTCATGACACATGTAGTTATTCACATAGGGTCCCAAATTCGTTAACCAATATGTGATCCCAGCCTATCCTTGTATCATCATTAGTATGACCCCTAATGCAGTATCATCCAAAGAAATATTAAAAATTCACACCATCATTCTCTTGACTCAACAAAGGATCATTGTTCAATCTCATCCTCAACTCCCCAAAGAATTTAATGAATTTCAGGGTTCAATTAAATGGATTTCTAATCCTTGTTAATAGGTTTAGTCAATGTATAGATGAAGGATTTCATTCATCATCATAATAAACACAATAATTCAAATTCTCATATTGAAATGTATCACTAGGAAGTCATAGTGTCTCTAAAAAACGGAATGTTTTCTTTAGAATATCATCCTAGGAACCCTAATCTACCGGGTAAAAATCCTTATATAGATCTTTGACAACCAACTCGTTCCTTTCCCATTATCAAATCTAAATTCAATTCACTCCAAGGGATACTTTTTCATTATCGTTATGTATTTTAGGATAAGATAATCATTTCAAAACCTCATACTACTATTCATATTTTTCGTGAAAAATACTACCACTTCATAGGGAGACATAACTGGTCTGGTAAATCAATTAACTCAAAGGTCATCAAACTAGACCCTCAACTGTAGTAACTCAATATTCTCCATTAGATAGGTATCTGTAGAATTTAATATTTACCTATCATATACATAAATTTTAATGTCTATCTCCCACCATGAATGTGACACTACATTTTCCTTTGGGAATACATCCATAAAGTAGTCCAATATAGAAGGAATCTAGAAACCTGATGTTCCCATTACTCTGTGAGACGGTATTTAAAATTGATGGTTGATTGTTTTCATAATCCTATATGAAAATGAATCTTTCTCAACTATGATATCTCTCTCACCTATATTAGAGAATATCACCACTTTTTCCAATGGAATCTAACACACTTATTATAACCGTCAATATGGTTTTGATCATTCAACATCCATTTTAATACATAGGATTATGTACTATGGTATTAAGGTGGAAACCACATTTTCCAATGAAAAACTAACCCCACCAATTTCAATAACACATTAAAATTATATAATAGATACAAAATAATCACACCCTATTAGATCCTCTTGAAAATATTGTTGGGATTCAATCAATATTGGAAGCTCTAGATCTCACCCCAAGTATATATTTATGAATTAATTATTAAACCTAATGTCTATCAATACAAATTAAATAATTGAATAAACACATGTCATTGATCATATCATGTCATATATTTCAATGTCATAACCCTTTATTAGCTAGCTACTACACACTACCCCAACTACCATTCCCATAAACCTAGTGTGGGATACCTAATGGTTATTTTGGCGGTTTTTCTAACAATAAAGCCCCACAAATAAAACATCTATTTGGAGATTCACTAATTACTATTTCACCACTTCTTCCTTTGTAGACACCATTGTCCCACCTAAAAGATTAATGATCCCATTTCTACCACTATCATAGAGTTCCATTTCCCAAATTAATTCCCTACAAATAATGAATGGTAGGAAATCATGAGCAATGTGACCTCCATCATTAGAATCATATATTAATCATACTCTTGTATGGAAGGTACCATTTTGAAAACCATGTGTGGTATGTCTATATAACCAATTTTATCATGAATGATCTATCTAATTCTGATGTCCTACTGACCGGATCCAACAAGATGTTATCGATATCTATGATTCTTGATTCCCACTGCCAGATCTATCTTCTTGGAATATCTGAAATATGAAGCAATTTATCACCAAATCCTTCAGAAACACTCTAGAATGACTGATAATGAAATATTAAAAACACCAGCACAAAAGGAATTTGAATAGAATACACATATATATCCATTCCAAAATGTAACCATCACACTTCATAATGAGGGAGTGCCACATAATGTTTCTAAACATCATGAAATAAAAATACCATCATAACAGAATAGTATACCTCAATAAGATCATGGATCGAAATTGTTCACCAGGAATATTGATGGTACTTCATATGAAATAGATTATCGAAGTCATGTTATTATGGACTTCTGTTATCATGAGTTTTTATGTCATCAATCCATAAGTCCCCTTCTAATTCATTGAAATTACTATTTCACAACATAACTATCTGATTGTCTAGGGTCCACATGAGAATAATATCTCAAATCATATACTCAATCCAATCCTAAACCATCCATCGATATTTCCCACCATTAATCCTATGTGATCCTAGATAATGGATCCCAAATAGCCTGATGGTCCTGTGAATATCATTATCCCACCTTATTGGAAATAACATATTCTTGAAAAATGGGGATTTTTCTCCCTATCCTCATATAGTAAACCCCTCATGAAGTGGCCCAAAAAAATAGTCCCCATCACTCATTGGATAGTAACCACATTCATACATCGGTAACCTAACTATTGGTATTCATCGATGAATCGTCAATGTGGTCAATATAAAACTTTGTTAGATGAATATATATATATATATGGGGATCCTTATAATGAATAATAATTAATGGACTCAATCAAATATGATTCATGTACCCCAATTACCAATAACCAATGTCTCTGTACGACTAGTAGAAAATATCATAGTTAGAGTCTTGGTGTATGGAAATGTTGAAAACAACACCAACCTAAGGTTCACAATCCTATGACCTACACGTAAGATAATTTCATGTGGTCACCAAAAAATATTACCTTAAAAAGTATATGTTACATCAATAAGAGTTTATGTTGAATAATAATAAATGGTAGATTGTTTCCCAATATAGATGTATGTATGCATGCAACAATCTCAATGAGATGGTGTAATGTAATAAGAATATATTCTTACATAAACTCTAACGATCCATGAAATAAACTATATAGTTTACAGTATATTAGATAAATTTAATCCAATGAATAAAAGGAAAAAAATACATTCACAACAGGAATTTATTTATTAAAATTATAATAACTATTATATGAATGAATTGAGAGTTCCTGGGTTATGATCTATATGTCTGACAACCAAACATTATCAATGCACCTCGATATTTCGATGAACCTCCAATGTTAATGATGATTAGTGCATCATATGATTAATATAGGGAATGTGTGGGATGATCTCATCAAGGGATTAATATACATGTACCTAGTAGGATTCCCTGAATAGAAAATTGTGATAAATAGATTGATACACCAATATTCATAAAAAACAACTAGAGTAAAATCAAACCGCTCATAGATATATATGATCAAAAGATTCCATGATATGAGACATATGGGATCTACATATCAAAATGGACATCCTAGAATGACAAGTCTTCATGCATCTCTAATGGGTCATCTCAGATTCCCTGAATCTCACATGTCTATCCAACAAATCCGTTAATAGGACATGCACCACTCCACTACTCCACAATCCAAGGTGGATCAATCCCAAATAGAGGACTTGTGCCTTAGTATGATAAGTGTGTGACACTCAAAAGATAAAGGACATGTACCGTTGTACAAAACGGTTTACCACTTAATGAATTGAGGACAAAAAACTGATCAAGATAGGGGTTACACATAGTCAATGGATAACCTACTACCTTGTGTAATATGGGTTTCCATCTCATATGAATAGGAAATGTAACATTTTCAGTAAGTAGGGATCCACACTGAGAAAAGGTATCATGCCATAGCGTGTAGGGGGTACCACATAGTACATAGATTGGAATATAGGGCACTAGCACCCTATTGTGATAAGGAGATTTTTAGCCATGGTAACACCAAAATGATCCTTCCCTTACCCCTACCAATGTAGAGTGTCTTCGGATGAAGCGCAATGAATATAATATTTGACATCATATCTCATATTCCACAATGAATTTATCAATCTGATTATACATAAAAACACTCTGTATATGCTAATAATGGGTCAATATATATGTCATGATAAACAAAATATGAGGGAATGAGTTTTCTAGGTGTTTTACATGATGTGGAGAGGATCCGAATGTAATGTGACCCCACCTGACTACCTATATGTGTTGTTACACGAAAATGGATTGGAAATCATGTTCACATTACTAGTTTTGAATTTGTTGTACATGATATGTCTCATCAACATTTTCCCTAACAATTTCCCATCTTTCATGCATGTGTACCTAGGCCCCATCCGATGTACTCAAGTTTTTCCCATGATCATGAAAATTTCGGTTATATTGTACTACTAAAATACAAGTATTTCCAACAGAACCACACTAGCATGGCATGTGGTGGTCCCCATGGATTCAATCAATTTTCACTCCATGAAAACTTATTCAATGTATCTAGAGGAAAATATTATATGTCTTCATCATACTACACACTTCATATTCAGGTTTCTTTCAAATAGATTTATTTTTCATTGTGGGGATCTTGGTCCCCGTTTTTCTCCATAGAGATCACCATTACACTATATAAAAATAGTGTAGATCATATTCGGCTATTGATTCCTAGCTACCAATGGATGTAAACTGGATTTCATTCATTTGAGGATGACATAATATGTAGCTTATTATTACCCAATAATATTTCCTATATGAATCCCAAATACATGATGTGTTACCAATTAATATTCCCAACCAAACTTTAATTCATCAATTTATTCATCATGCCCAAACCATTGAAAAAATTGTTGTTCAATATTTCTAGAACACCCTATGGAAATTTCTAATTAATATTTAGTGATAAAATAATAATGAATGTGATAAATAGGGAGGGGAATGTACATGAACATATGGGATACCATGTTAGAAACATCCATTGCTAATCAAGTGTGCATTAAGGGAAATTTATTGCATAAAAAATAATAAAATGTCGGTTATGTGAATGATCAAATAATTATAGATCAAGAGAAGATAAAAATATCAATTATCAATTTTTTTATAAAATGGTAGAAACCCTAATTTATTATTAATTCAATGAAAAAGTTCGATTCATAGTGAAAAATTAATTATCTATAGAGGTGGATGACATGATGCATTCATTTCCTCTCTATCTACCTCAATAAGATCAGTCATCATTCATTGATATGATTCATCAATGATGAAAACCCAATACCCATATCAAATACTTCTAGGGTTACATGGGTAAACCTAGAAAATCATCATAACAAAATATTTATAATGATATTTTTGGTCATGGGTATTTAAATTATCATAAAAAATTTAAATATTTATTGTAATTAAAATCCCCACTAATAAATTTTTTAAGTAGATGTATTCTTCCAACCAATGATAGATCATTCCTACTGTAATCCCCAAATCCTAAAATCAGCCATGGACTCAGATTTTCCATTTTTGGTCCCAAAAATATGCAAAACAAAAAATCATTGAATTGAAGAAAAAATGTTCATTAAAATATATTAATATTATAATTTATTTATTTCCGGGTCCCCAGAATACAAAACACTACACCGACATTGAGTATAAATAAAGATATATAAATAGATTAATAAAAAGGAACAAATTTTCAAAATAGTATTTATTACAAAAGTGAAATTTATCCTAGAGAATGAAATCAAAACCCAAAATGGACTTGGTTGGATTGGAACTACCATCCAGTGAGATTACTTGAAGGGATCCCATCGCACCACAAATCGGAACACCACCCAAATATGTGATGTTAAAATGAAAAAATCCATAAAATATCCCACTCAACCACATCACTACATAATTTTACTCAACTATCATGCTTCTTTATTTTCACAAAAAAATTATAACCACTATAAAACCCTATTTAAAAAACTACTCTCACCACACAACACATCCCCCAGAACAAAAATATGTCAATTCAACATTATACATGACGATTTTATCCATATTGGGTAGTATTTTTTTTCTCTAACGGTTTTACAAAATGTAAAAATATAATTCCTCTTGACTATGAATGGTATTTCCCTAATTCATATATATAAATATTTAAAAAACATTATCAAGGGATAATAAAATTTCAAAAATTAAAAATATTCAAATATTACATTGGAATGAAAAACATAAAATACTAGAATTTTGAAAACCAAGTGTACTAAGATTGAATCTTCATATCATGTTCCCATTTACTCAACTCCATGTCATAATTCACAGTCAACTCATGAAATACTTTTATTGTACATCCACCGAATTCGTTTTTTGGATTATCCTGGATCTCTTTTGGTTTCTCCATGAATGAAGCACTATCCTTTTAATTAATCCTATACAGTCAATGAAATTGGAGTTATCAAGAATATATTGATAGATATGAGGCATGTGGGAAACTTAAATGGTTATATATAGTTGTAGAAAAATAATCAACTACTATATTTATAGGAAAATAATATCCTAAAACACAATTGTTCCAAAAAACATGGGAGAAATATTACACCAATTCCTAAATATTTTCGTCACCAAATTAGGGGAGATACTACATGACACACTGTATCCAACCATAAACTACTTAAGAATTAAAATTTGATAATTATAGGCCATATGAAATCCCATTAGTGACCTCATGTAGTATAATACCACCGATATCTTCTCGATTGTTCTATACACAACATGAGTACCATTAATTGGTGTCTCCAAATACTATTTTCATCTCATCATTGAATGATATAGATGACTATAAATTTCCTCAAATGTATCCATGAAATTGATCTCTTGTATATTTTTTTCTAGGAAATCAACCAAATAAAATTTGATTTTTCAGATATTCATATTTCCAAGAAACTAGACCACAACATATTAATCAAATAGTTGATGGAAAAAGAAATATTCCTATATTTCAGAGGATGGAATGAAATGATGGGTGAAAAAAATGTACTTAAATAACAATAAAATACATTATAGAATAATGTGGTAACATGGATCATAATAAAATATGGTGGTACATATTACCCCATGATTCTGTGACACATCATCCATATCCAACTATAAAATTTTTATCATGACAGAATATTAACGAATCGCAATAATTGAGTCGAGTTCATCATCGAGTCCACAAATACCCAAATTCAACACATCCAGATAGAGCATGGGGTATCCTGATGGTGAAATAAATTGAGATGTGTTACAAATTTCACTAGGACAATTCTGATAGATAAAACAATTTTCAAGGAATAATGTGTTCAACTTTTAATTTTTTAAAAATGTACTTCTCCACAAACTCTACTACTATCCATTTCATCATTTCCCAACATGAATACCTCCATAAGAAAATGTACATCTTATATTCATTGGGATGAAGTAGTAAATGTGAGGATTGAAACTTGAATACATATATATTTCAAACATTCAATGAAAAATTAAAATCCCCTTAACCAAACCAATTAGTGACCATCCAACTTGATTATCACCTGGGGAAACTAAATCATGCATTACCTTCACATCTACATTACCACACTGAGACTACTCTAACTACTAATTCAATGATGACTTCAATATCATCTGGAAAGGAAGACATAATAAATTTCATTCATCTATATCATGTTGTGTCATTTTATTTTCCCAAATCAATTTCTTAACATCCATATACTCCAAATGCACAACTCCTTAGGATGTCTGAGTCCTACCATTTACAATAAAATTCACCATTCCCTAGAATAATGATATATATATTTAATGTTAACAAAAAAACATCTTAGACCATAATTTGTTATAGATTCATATAACACAATGAAAAATAAATTACATAATATCATATAATATATGAATGTCATAAAGTGTTTTATAATGATGAAATGAAACAAAAACATTAGATCACACACAATCGCTACAAACACCAGAACATGGGTGGAGTATCTATACACGTGGGGATGCAATTTCCTAGGCATATAATACATAGTTTCCTTATAATATATCTAGATGCATTCCTAAAAAAAATGGTTATTTTCACATAACACATAAACTTCACCCTTTCCTCAGGATAGTTAATAACTATACAACAAATCATTTTCTATTTAAATTAGAAAAAAACTTCATTATAATGATTTATTCAGATAAAATAATAGATCTTCCTGGTCATAACTATCAATGGGGAAATAATCCATGAGTAATATTAAATTATATTTAGTTAATATAATCTAATATTGATTAAACTAAGAACCTATTCATGTTCCTGGGTTCATCCAAATAAAGAACATCCAAAAAAATAGATTATTCTATGGTCAAACGTTAGTAAGACCAAAAATTCACAATGAAATGCTCCTCACATATATTTAACATGAAAATAGAAAACATTAAATAGTCTTTGTGTTGTCAGAAGACATTTGAGACAACTATGTGTTGATTTAAATGATCCTCTTATGACATCATATAGATCAACATTTCATCGATGGACATGTTAATGTACTAGATCAAATACACATGCAATGTCGAATTCCTGTGCCCCATGAACTGAAGTTGTATTTTCATGAAACAAAGACTAGAAAAATAAATAAATCTTCCTATATTTGTAATTGAAATAAATATTCATGATATTAACCTATGTCACACTGAACATGAGTTATATTGAATAGAAATAGTCCTCGTAGAACCAAATAGCTCCTCTCAACTAGTCAAAAATATAATTTACCATTTGAAGGGGTAACTATTATTTATCTTCAAATATCTCAACTTCAAATATTTCATACAACGCATCAGTGCAATGTAATACTTCTCATAAAATTATATCAGAGCACCATATAGCTACACACTCATCCTAATGAAACATTTATTGATCATATCATATATCAATTCCCAAAAACCCTTTCAATTCATATAGTGTCATTTATTATAGATACATTGTTATCAATTAAAATACATATTTTAGATCAATCTCAAACCATATATTTTGTCGAGTTTAAGATCCATAACCTTCTATAGAAACCATATTAGAAATGACATAATATCCATGTTAGTCTAAAACATCCCTCCATATAATTATTTAACTAATTAACATACCATCAAAAACATAATGGCGTCTAGACACATCGTACATATAAAAGAACACTATTACCTATTAAAAACATATTGGTGACCCTCCACACCCATGAAAACAAATTTCCAATGCAATAATTTGATCAATATAAACTATGATGAAACCAAATAATTCATAGTATGAATTAATATGACAATATCTATATAATGAAAATATCCAAACATGGATTATATTTCCCCATTACCATTTTACACCACTATCACACATATAATAAGATGGTGTAGACTTTAACCAGGGTAGTCAACATAAGGGGAATAAAAATACTCTGCATTTTATTTCCTATATAGCATACTAAAGTGGGTACTTGTTATTAGTGTTTCGATCGTAATTTGAGAATGTAACTATAAAATGAGAATGATAAGTTGATAATACAATATAAAACCACATGAAAATATACGACTACCACCCCCATAGCATACAATTATCAGAACTCATCTCCTCTTCATTTCTATTGTAACCCATCTCAATAAAAATATTACAGTCGATGTAAACAATGATATGGGGAATCATGATGTATTTTTATCCCATCCACATATCATATAGATGGATTTTAATCCTTATTCTCCTATATTTAATATTTTTCACTTTATATATTTTCAATATTGATGCTAAATCAGACCACCTACAATCTACTATACATTGAGGACCATTCGGAACTGATTCTAGCAATGACCATAAAACCACATATAAATAAATTTTTTAAAATGTTCCCCATATGAAATTGAAAATTTGTACCCATAAGGTTATAATTTAATCTACTATGGTATATTTCCATTATGTCAAATCCCCAAATTCCATATAATCCAAAACATTCCACCAAAAACAATTCTATTATCAAAGAACAACGGGTTTAACAATCGTAAATACACTCTACATTATTGATTAAGATAGATAACCTATTAATTATCATGAAGATTAATATTAGTCATCAAAATAATATTTTTAACTATATACTGTATACAAAAGGGGAGTAACACCTCATTACGTCATGACTAGGACTCATCATAAAGGAAAAAAATGAGAATGAAATGTATGTGTCCCTTAAATAATATGTCATTATCTTCCCATGAAAATCTATCCATATAATTATTAAGAAGATCTATTAACTTCAATTAAATAATGTTCATTAATAGTAAAATATTTCATAAATCATTATATAATTCTACCAATGAAACATTCCTTCCATTCACCAGGATATAACATCTACCATTGATGTGTTCCTACCGACATCTAAATAACCACTAGAATAACCCCATACTCATTCTAAGAACATATGAACCTAAATATAATATCATTATAGTCTATATAATTATATTTCCCTTGATCACATATTTAAGCATAATACATTTTGAATGATTATCCTTTAAATCATGAAATTTCATTTACCATAGATAATCCTCCTTGAATGGGTCAAACATAGGGTGATAGAATTGGTTATCCCATGGAACATAACCTACCTAATATATATTCGATGAGGTCCATAATAAATACCTAAAAAATAAGGGTTTACATATGGAAAATATTATGTAAATATATTAAATACTAATTAAATTAATGCATTTTAACTTTCCATAACCACACAAAATATATAAGAATAAAAATAATGATTTATGATCCACTTTTATTTTACAACCCTGTAAGGTGTAAAAATTATCATGGGAATTCAAATAGTTTATATTAATTACATTAGATCATGGGGTATTGAAAATAAATTGTATGCTATTCTATCATCCATTGTCTTTTCCGCACACCATGTTCTTGTGTCACAATTTTCCTACCAACCCATACAATTATTATCTTTCCTAACATAAAATCCCACCATATATCTCAACCAAAATCAAATATTCTACACTATCAGGATCCAATACTACTAAAAGTATATATATCTTTCCAAAAATGACAGAAGAGAGATAATTAACCCTCTTGTTTCAACATTAGTAGGTCCAATTTTGGAGCGTATCACATATTGAAAGAAATATAACATATGGGATACATTACCCTATGTATAATATATGTTCTTGGATAAGATTAATCATCTTCCACAATTTTCAATTAAAATTTTTAAAACAATTTAAAAAGAAACAACCCATAATGATTATTGAATTATAAAATTAACGGGATATAGTGAAAAAAATAAATTAATCATCCCATTAAATGTGACCCAATAGAAGTTTTAAACCCTAATCCCATGACATCTATCTCAGTAAATGCACACAAATGAATTTGAAAAAAAACAATTTGTATATATGTGGGGTGAGAATAAAATCATTATTTTCAGGATCTCACTAAAATACTATCATTCACAAGGTATAATTTCCTACTATTCTTCCCAGGGAGAATATAAGATAAAACTATAACCATACAGTTTGATTAACAATTCCAATCCACACAATGGTTGGTTATTCAGATAAATCATCTATTTTTAATGGAATAATAAGAAGTATATCAATAAATGGGGTACCCTAAAACATATAACCATTCATTTTCTAATCTCACACCGCAAAATATTATATCATTGAACACCCATTTGTCCCATAGAATTTTTCCAGAAGACACTTTGGAAAATACATAATGATAAGAAGATCTTGTGAAACAATACATCACATCTGACATGAATGCATTTCACAAATGACAACATCAACCATTTAGAGAAAACATGGCCATCAAAACAAAACACTCATGATGAGACATTTTCCATCGTATTCCATCTCATCTATATATGTATATCAATAATAGTAGGTTATCATGAACAAAATGTACATCAAACATGTGACATTTATAACACCTCATAGTTTTCAAAGTGGAAAATAATGATAGATATAATGTGTGAAACACAACCCAAACTTCACAATAGAACATGTAAAACTTATAATTTATGGTAAATTACACAAATTTAATCTCATCAATTTGTTTTGAAGCATGTAATATTGTGCTTAAATGAAATGTGATACTCTCTTAAAATTTAATATTTTAAATATAACCATTATAACCTTGCCATTATGTAAGTGGATAATAATTTCAATATCTATAGTACAGAAATTATTTTGGGTTAAAATTTCAAAATATAAAATTATTGTTTATATATAAATTTCAATTAAAATATGAATTATTTTAATTAAAAAGTATTTTTTTCTAAAAACATATTATTTTCCAAAGCCGATTTAGGCACCCATATCAATAATAAATTAAAACTAAATTATAACACTTATATATATGTTTTTAGAAAAGAAATATACACATTTTTTCAAATTAGAATATAAAATTTTACTTTGTATTAGTTTTTGATCCTTTTGTGAAAAGATTACATTTTCAATAAATTGTGAGAAATACCAATTTTTATTCAAAACACAATTTTTGTTGATAATTAATAAAAAGATATATGATACATTTTATTGGGTGAAATGTAAAAATAGAAATTTTTTTTTATTATTTGACTATTTTATATATTTTTACATATATTTATAATAAATTTCAAAATATTAACATTACATACATATTAAAATTTTTTTATTGAACCTTATTTTCTATCCTGTCAACTGGTTTAATTAGAAATTGAATTTTTACAATTTTGTAAATTGAATTTTAAAAATTGGATTCCATATTTGGAAGAAAAATAAATAATATTATTTAATAAATACTTAATAATTTATTTACCTAATGAATAGAAAAAACTATGAATATCAATTGAAACAATTACTATAAAAATGGTTTTACCATGAGGATTATGTAAGATGATAATGGTTAAAATTAACCTTAAACATGTCCCAATAATATTTAATATCAATATTGAGACCTCTTAACATATAAGGGTCAAAAAATGGTCAATTTTCGAGGATTTTCAAATTTTAAAAATATTCAGATCTAAATCATGTTTGAAAAAATTCAATGTAGGTCCTCTGCCATGATTAAAAGAGACCTTCCCCTATCCTACCCTCTTCACACATCAAAAATAAATTTTATGTGCCAATAAATACTGAAATAATTTACTAAATTCCCTCACAACATTTTATAGTAATTATATTAATATCAGTACCTTCTACGAAGGCATTATATATAAACATAAAGAGGCTATCATAGAAAGATGTATAATACTTCAATATGCAGATTTTATTTATTTTTTTCAAAAATTAAAATTAATATTAAAAAATGATAATATAAAATAATGAAATTATTCAATATATTAATATTTATTATATTCATGGAATAACCTATATCCATATATACTTCTATTATATGTAAAAAGAACCTTTCAGTCATGTGTTCTACCATTTATTACCTAACAAATCGATGAAATTCTATTTCCATAACTACCAAAAATAGCTTCATATGATGATGGATACTTTTTTTTATTTTATATATGACATTATTATAATTATGAATTTACAATATAATAGATTACTACTTAATTTCCATAAGGTATGATACATGATAACTTCACATATGTGTTTGACATATTATATACTCATGAAGTTATGTTATTCATTTTTTCCTTAAGATTTACATTGAATGTAGTGATGTAAAATTTCAAAAATATAAGTTATAAATATGACCATAAAATAATTAATGAAAAATAATCTGACAAATTACTTTTTACCACCCAAATCTACTGGAATATAATAAGGTCTCTCATGTGTACATGCAGACTACTTCCACCACATCGCAATGTTTAATTTTATTATTTTTATTTTTTAATTGATCATAATAAGGATGAGTTTATTTAAAATAAATAATATATAAATAAAAATAATAATTCATGTTTTTTTAATTAATATTAAATTTCATTTAAATACATTTTCCATAAAAATGCTAACAAGGTTCATGAATCTGTAAAACCTGCCATCTATATGAATGTTGTAATCCAATTTTGTTCTCAAACCTATATACATTACTAATAATATTTATATTGAAAATAAAATATATATTTTTCATGTATATCAAAAGAGTAATTATTGATCCATGATTAGTGAAAAATGTATAAAATTTACAAACACAAACATTCATGACAAAATACTATAAGAAAAATATATATTCTATGAAATGTATGATAATATTAATGAATTGATAATAAAAACCATAAATAACAATAAAAGTAAATGAAATATGGAATGAAATAAAATATTATTTCTCATAAATATAATCAGACTAAATTATATATTTATTATAATGTTTGTTTGGACACATACAATGAATTTTGAACAATATGTAATGTTTTCTAATCTCATATTTATTTACGTGAATTATATGCCACATTCACAACATAGATAATTTTTGTAGTGTATGCTATTAGACATTGATATTACATATCAGAAATCTTTTGATATTCATGTTGTTTGAATTTTCATTTTAGGTTATTCTATTCATGAGACATATGATTAAAAATTCACTATATATGTTAGTGGTTTTTACTTCTGTCTAATTTTAGATAGGATTATTTATACATAAATTTACATTAAAGAATGTTATTTTATCATTCCCTATATACCACCTTTAATTTTATTTTACACTGGTTAATAATATTTTTTTCTTGTATTATTACCACATTCTAATATCGGTTATATAAACTTATTTATAAACGTTTTTAAATAAAATATGACTTCTTTTTAGACTTTTGAAAAAAAAACAAAATTTTCATCTAAATCCATATTTTATATGATAAATTTAAATATATATAATAATTGAAATTATTTATTAATTATATTTTAACACATATTTTACTTCATATGAAAATATCCTATGAAATAAACCCTTATTATAGATAGGGAATGAAATGAATTTATAGAAATAGAAAAGCATATATTTTGGTAATGTTATTCGAAATATTTGGAATTTATAATTTCCATCAATAATCGGGAGATTATATTTTATTTTATTTCCTTCCAATGTAAATTTCAATCAAAATAATTTTCAAAAATAATTTGTGGACATATAATTTTAAAAGGATATTTCTAATGTGAATATGATATTTTCATAATAATATGTTTTTAATGTTATATTTAATCAATTTTTATTCATAAAAATCAACCCTCATTTTACATGATTTTACAATTGGAATTACTTATAATGATAACATATTAATCATTTATCTAGATTTTCTTATGATTAGTTGTGTTTGATGTACTATTTTAATACCATTAAACATATTTATCCAATGTATTTATTATAATGTTTATTTATTTGGGATAGAATTAAAAATGTGATATTCTAGTTTCTCAAATATTAATTTATATTCATATTATGTTTTACCCCATTCTTATGAGGAATGCATTATACATATTAATTAACTGTTGGGGAGTTCTTTATCCCCTTAATGCTTTGGTAGGTCTCTTGAGAAAAACTATCTTGTGTTTTCAGATTAGAATATTACAATTCTTATATGATATCCTACAATGAGTCATTGATGTTAGGGTTATGATATCCAATATTATTCGATCCCTTAATATGATATTCGTTATTGATGTTCCACAAGATTAATCGATTAGTTATAATATCAGTTTTTATATTTCAATATCATCGCATTATTTATATGGAATTCATGGGACATCTTTTATTTCATCCATATTATACTCTTTTAAGTGAATGTATGTCATGTTTTTTTATATCTTTAAATTACTATATTTATTGACTCATTTTATTCATGATAGATTATATTGTTCACATACCATTATTTAGCATTTGAGCTCAAAAAATTTACATGATTCATTCCCCAGGATTCCAAGATATATATTATGACTGATCTGAAGGGTATTTCTAGAGGGTATAAAATTGATCTTGAAAAAAATATATTTTTTATTTATGATTTAATTTCTAAAATTTGATTGTTGTATGTACACATTTATGAATACAATAAAACATTTAAGTACATTGATATTCGATTCCATGTAACTTATGACATTATAATTCAATAAAAATCTCCTCTATGCTTGAAGGAATATGATATTTGAAAAATAATCTTATCATTCTTGACCAAAACCATAAATCCCTTCATCATATAATTAAATATATAATGTAGTGATATATTTTCTTATGTGAAACAAAACTTATGCATGGAAAACTCATCTGGATGAGTGATCAAGTATGAGGAGGAAGTGACCCATCCACTCTTATAATATGGTTGTTGGGAAAACTAAAAAACATATAGTTGATTTTACCTTGAAAAATATGAGATTTGGATAATATATAAATTATAATGAACAAAATATATAATACACACACGCATAATCACAACCAATGGATAAAGATTTATATCTAATAGTCACACATACAAGCCCAAAATCACATTTCTCATTCTAACTTATCTTTTCATTATATGATATCACATTACATTCAAAATTATAATCCATTATCATTTTAAGGCCATTCATTTTCACATTATTAAGACACATTAACCACACATCCTGATTTATTTCAAGAGTACATTAGCAATTCCATGACACATAATTTCAGTTTCATTAATAACATTCACTCCATAACTATTATTTATTTAACCCAACATATCATAAATAAAGACAACCTATTTATATCACATATAGAATTCCCCAAACTGAGAACACTTCTCATCACAACCAAATCATGTTAATATTATATTTCATTAAAACTGCCATATGGAAAATATTACACGTCAACCCACATCACATTTCTTTCCTACCAACCATCACATTACAACCCAAAAAAAATCTATGATGAACACCACCATTAATGAAAAATTGGCCTCACAACATAATGAAACACAACATGAATAAAAAAACCAAAAATCACATCTCCAAATTCATATATATCACTATTAAAGGGTATATGATTTAATTACCTTAAATTCCAGGAAATACTAAAAAATACCATGATTTTTTATAGGTAACCATTTTTTATTAATATTAAGGTTATTATAAATTTCACATAGGTTGATATCAAAAAATCATAAAATTGGGTACCATAATCATGTAAAATAAAACATAAAATTTCTCCAAAAAGTATTGATTTTTGGAAAACTATCAATCATGTATAAGAACATTAGAAATCAACAATATTGATTAAAAAATTTGTTTTTATCTCTTCATCCATCAATTTCATTCGAACATGTTTTTATCACCATCATTTTCCAATTTCATAAAACATCCCCAAAATAGAAAAAAAAAATCCCAACACATTAACATATAATGTAGTAAAAATAATGAATCCCAAAAATTAAAGATGATTTTCAAAACACAACATTACACAAGGTTTGAGGGAAAAATATATTAATCACTAATGTTCACGGTAACATGTGCACATCTTAAAACCACTAATGCATTTAAAAAACATCTACCAAAACCAAAAATTGATAAAACATAAGTATTGTAATTTCTTGAATGAATAACAACATAGAATCTACAGAAAAATGAGGTTAACTCATAGAGGATTTCGAAAACCAAGACCATTGAATGAACGGCTGTAATCCTAAGGAAGGTGGATGATGGATTTTTACAAATAAAAAATATTTATCAATATGGCATAGAGAAACATGATTAAAATGATTGAAATTGAGTGATTCTCTAATATTTATTCAGAATATTGACATGGAAATTGTCATTCAATAAAAGAAATATTCATGCTAGGGAATCATCATGAATACATCAAAATATATTCATGAAATAATTTTTATCCATTAATTTATAAATATAAAAAATGCTAAACCTTGTACATATTTCAATGTTCCTGTTCATGTCATGAAAAAATACTTCGTATCGTCAATTGATTCCAGAAAGAAAAATTAGTATGATTTTAATGTTGTTAATAACTAGTCTCTTATATTTGGAACAACCTCTACAATAAGGAACTGAATTACACATCATGTCTATATAAAATGATAGTTTTGAGCTTAAAACATTGTTCAGTCATCTTCCATATTTCTATGAATGTATAAAAATATGAAATCATCTATGTAACATGACAAGGAAGAATGAATCGTAACAATATTAAATTTTTTATTTTTGAGATCGAGGAATTACTATAAGGGAAAATTTATTCATCTATAGTAGAAATCACTGAAATATTCTCTATCATAATCATATTTATGTAAATATCACTATAAAACATTTATATTTTATCTAATTCACTATGGAATTAATGAATCAAATATTTAATTGATGGTTTCTAACCATTTCAAGATTATTTCAAATGATTTTTTAAACATTATTCTTCATCAATTATTTATGAATATTATTATTTATATAAAACTATAATTTCTTAATTTTAAAAGAAAAATTCTACTCAACTTTTCATTTAATAAAATTAAATTAATATTACATTTTATATTCCAAAAAATCATTATCAATTATTCATTTTGATATAAAATTGATTTTCATAACCATATTAATATTGGGAAAAAACATGAAGAAATTTAACATTTAATATATTATACTTAGTAAAAATAAATATTATATCCCCAATATTCATGTTTACATTATAAAAAATATTTCATTTAATACATTAAAACCTTATTTTTTCTTCTCAACCCACATAATCATAAAGACAAAGTGTTTTTTAATATATAACATTTTCCCACCATTTAATATCAATTTTCAAATTGGTTAATTTATCAATCCATTTTATTGGAATTTCATCTTAATTAGGTCCACGATATTTTATTAGTCTAATCATTATTAAAAATTATGGATTCAGATAAAGAAAAATGAGGTTAATATTTATTTATATTTATTTCCTTGATCCTTTTGTGATATGTTTTTCATACGTCCATATATTAAATTATTATAAGTGTTTATTATATTTTAAAAAACAATAATATAATAAAAATATCAATATTTTATTGTATAAAATTTTAAATTTAATATAATGAATATTGATTTTGAACGTTCATGGTGAATATATGTATTGATTGATGTTCTAGAATCTTTTTTGTAGAGGTCTTCACTTTTAAATGGCAAATAAAATATTGTATAACTACAACTAATATTAATTATAAAATTTTAAATTAATATGATGATATATAAATCTATAGAATATCTCTTTTATACAAGAAAGTTATTTTCATTATAGGTAAAAATGAAATAAAATCAGAGTACTTTTTTAGGGAATATTGCCTTCCCTTTTTAACTAAGCCATGTAATATTAAATGATTAATGATTGAAATGATATTTATCGAGTATCCATCAAAATTAAAATATTTCAATCTAGTAAATTATTATTACTAGTCATATATTTAATATAATACTATATTATGCTAGAAAAATAAATTTCATTACAAATAAATTTTTGTCACAATTTTATGGTGCCTTTTTAAACTTAATTATAACAATTGTATTTGACTTGAATTTGATTAAATTAATTAAGAATGCAGAATCAGAATAATTTATATTACATAATAAGTTCAATATTATTTATTTAAATAATTATACTTAAATAATTATTAATTATTAAAATTGGTTAATGTTATGATGTGGTTATATGGGATACATATTCTCGTGATAATATTATTATTCCTCATAGATTGGTATTTTACAAGACAAATTAAATCTAATAATTATTAATAGTGGATATAAAATATATAATAATTATGATTTAATTTTTATCTTTAATGAATGAATTTTCAAGGGTAATTAAATTAGTTAGCAAAGGTAAAACTAAAATAGTATAAGTATGTAACCCTTGAGATAATATAAATAACATGTTTAAAATAAGATTCATTTTAGTGTGGGAATTTTGGATCGACCTTATCATCACTGTAACAATGTATCTATAAATATTTTTACATCATAGGTTGATCGTGATTTCACATTGTGAAATTCTTTTTGGGTATTTATTAATATCCCACTCCTCCCTAATTATTGAAAGGCACCCATCCCCTTACTACATAAACCCTCTATAGTATTTGTAATTGGGTATTTTTATTCTCCTTTTTTTTAATAAATTATAGTTGTATGTTATTAAATTTAATTCAAATATTATTCAAGAGTGTTTCAGTCATCAAGATTTTGTCTGTTTCTCTACGACCATTGTTTTTTTCCAAATAAATCTATTTTTTAACACACAATCAAATTTCACAACAATGAGAAATCATGTCACTATTTATTTCCACAAACAGTGTGTGATTGTTTCCACCAAGTGTATGACACCATTGTTGTTCAACCTAATATGTTTCTTTAGATTCATTTTTAACTCCAAAAATATGTTTTTCATCCTTAGTAATTTTAATTTTTGGTTTATTCATGTTATTGTGCAGTATTACATTTAATAAAAATAGTTCAATAGATTTGTTTAGACATATTTTATTTAATTAATTAAATATTCAATAAGAAATTAAACTGACTTTTTATACATATGAGTCTTTCATATATTGGTTTAACAAATTTTATTAGTTATCTTATTTTTCCATCATTTCACCTCAATAGTATGGATTTTCACCCACCATATAGTATCAACTAAAAGTTATTTTTCTTCATAATATATGTCAGAATTTTGATTTTTTTAATTTATTTTACATAAAAATTTATTAATTATATCTTCTTTGATAATATGTAGTTATTTTCTTGATGATTACGTTCATTTTTTTAATTTGGTTCTGTTTTTTACTTATCACCGCTGGACCGTAATAGTGAGACATGAGACTCCACTAGAACCCAATGGTGAGTCATGAGCCACCATTGAAATGAAATAGTGAGTCGTGATACATGAGTTTCTTCTTGAATTAAATTGTTATTCCTGAGACCATAGAAACTGTTGGACATATAAATGTGAGTCATGAGACATCTTTGGTCATCCAACCTTAATTCATTTTTATTGTTTTCTTTAAACCCTTCGAGGATGATATGCATGAAAATATTTGTGTATCTATTTAAATATGTATTATTTATCTTGTCACGTACGTAACCTATTATAGGGTTATTTTAAATTTATTTTCCACTCATGATTTGTTTTGGTGGTTTCCAAAGGTTTTATTGAGAATAGGCGAGTTTTAATGAATTGGGCCAAACTGCGAGCCCAATTCCAGATTTAAAAATAAATTTTGTTTCATTTATAACTTTTTCAATTTTTAATATTTTTGACTCATTCCAACTCCTAATTGTTCTCCCCTGATATATTAACCCCAAATTTAAATTTGGGGCCTTTATAAATCCATAAGCATGGGGGATTGTTGTTTTTATTTGAGAGTTGGGCCAACCCGAAGGCCCATTTTCCAGTTTTAAATTGTCTCATTAATTTATTAATATCTTATTCATTAAAATGGATGTTTCGGTTATTCTACCTCCCTATCGACCCTAAGAAGCCCAGGCGCGACCCCATGCCCTCCTCCCACAATTTGGAGCTCGATGGAGTCTCGAAAATAGTCGAAACTTTCTGGATTTCAGAAATCATCCAGATTTTGGAGAGGTAAATTGATCCTTTCATAACTCCTTCTATTCTTAATCTTTTACCTCCGTTCCAATTCCTAAATGACCTAATAATTCTTGTGAGACCATCCCCTGAGTTTTGGACGTTTTAAATTTCAGATACTAGTGTTTTGGGGAGATTGATTCTAGATTTATCAAGTAAGTTTGTCCATTTCTTTTCCCCTTTCAAATTGATTAGGGTTTCATGCAATTTTTTTAGGGTTTCCTCCTTTTTTATTGAAGTGAACAATGACCAGTGGGTAGGGGTTCGAACCTAAGGTTTAACTTTGGGTTTTCTTGGTCCAATTTTCTATTTTTAGGTTTGATCTACCCTTCTTGAGGTTCGGTGGTGGTGCGTTTGTGTTTTCGCACAAAGGATTCAATGGTTTCATTTGATTTGGTAGGTGATTCCAATGTTGATGCAATATTTGTGTATTAGCATGCTGTATTTATCATATTTTCAGATTTATATAATTTTATTATTGCTACAAAAATTGGTTCTAATGATGTTTCCATTGCAATTGAATTTAAAATGCCAATTTGGTGTGAAATTGGGGGTTTTCCAAAGAAGTGTTTTGTTTGTTAATTTGGGGATGCCCTATAAATACTTAGTTGTTTTTATTGATCTGTAATAAGGCATAAAATATTGTTTATAATGTTTATCCCCTTTGGTAATTGCTGGAAAAAAATGGGTTTTAATTGTGTTTGTAAAGAAAGTGATGTTTTGGTTCCACTTTTGTGTGAAAATGAAGGTTTTACAAAGTTAACACTTCTTGTTTAACATAAGGATGCCCAAAAATTGATTTTTTGTTTTAATTGATATTTATTGGGCTGCCTTTACTATTTTGGTAACTTACAATTGTGAACATCATGTACAAGTGGCTTTCTTAAGGGGTTTTGTGTGCAAAACTACACGAGATTTTGTGAAATTGATTTATTCAAATTCAAAGAGTTTGTTGTGTGTTTTTAGTGGTATAAAATGAGATATCTACTGTATTTGGTGTATGTGACCAGTAGTGGTGTTTTACATTAAAATGGATGTGTGTTAAATCCTGAAATTGTTTGAGCACAAAGGGGGAAGCCCGGGTACCTAGGTGGGGCGGATTTGTACAAGTACGACTAGTGGACCGGATGGGTTTTGTCCCTGTTTCACTTAGCATTTGGATAACGACCACTCTAACTAAACTTTGTGGATGATGATTGGGGACCACTAGGTTATGGGTATGTTCCCTACTAGTGGCTCGTGCACGAGAAAGGATTTTACTATGGTTACATTACACTGAGGTATGAGGTAAATGGGGCCCGAAACTATCTAGTGCCTAGGGGTGTTCCCGGTTTTGTTGCTCAGTGGATTTGTGGTATTTGCCCTTGTTTTTGGGTGTATTTGGAATAATAATGCAGTATCTAATATTCCTATTTAAATGTGTTAACATTCTGAAAGTTTTATGTTGAAAAATGTTTTTAATTTAACGTTTCATTTTGTGGAATTTTTCACCGCTTTTAATTGCATATTAAAACTGCTTGCTTTTTCACCTTGTATTGCATGAACCTTGGAATCATAGGGTGGTATCCTATTGGGCTTAGGCTCACACCCTACTTACACCCCTTGGGTGTAAGTAGACCTTTTTTTTACCCAGGTAAAGGAAAGTCTAAGGGTGATGGCGGTTCAGGGTGTTAGTCCTCATCCTTGGGGCGGAGTAGTGGAGACGACTTGGGGGTGATGACCCCTTGTCATGTGGAGTCCATGGGGCTGTTTTGTTTATGTTCCATTGTGTCTTTGGAGCTTTTTTATTGAATCTAAACCTATGTATTCCGTTCTGGTTTTTGTTTAAACATCATTTGGTATAAATTTTCAGATTCAGTTTATCGATTGTTTTTAATGGTTTATGACTTCATATTCGGGTAAATCGTTCCCAAACCTAAATAAATGATACCCGGGCACTTTTTCCAGCCCGTGGGGATCGGGAACGCCCTTCGGGTCATGTCACGGGATGGGTTTGGTGCCGGTTTGGGCGGCGACCAGATTTGGTTCGTGACAAAATGGTATCAGAGCAGGTTCATGTTAACTCTTTGGGTCATGTTATTTCGGGAAGAGTCAGGATATCATGGAATTAGGATTGTAGGGACTTGGTATTATAGTTATGGGTAGTGTGCTTGATCACCACACCTCATGACAGGATTCATGTTTCCTAGGGAAGTCAGGATTTATCTAAGTCCTTTGGTTTTCTTGTTTTAATGATGGTTAGGGGAAATGAAAAGAGGGTTGGGTTAATGGTCTCCGTAAGCTCGCAGGGCCTGGCAAGCCATGTGAAGCTGGGGATATTCCCTAAAACACTCTCTGTGACAGTGAAGTGATTGGAATATGGCTGCCAACCATATTTCTAAGTCACCCATTGAAACTAGTTTCCTCTCGGATTGTTTTGTGCTTTAGTTTTGAAATCCTGGCACTTTGGTTTTCTGGTGACTTGGTTTTAATAAGAGTAAAGTTTTTATGAAATGATTTTCAAATAAAGAGGGAATGGTCCGGTTTATGAAATTGAGGAATTGAATTTTCAGAATTATTTTGAAATGTAAAATGGTGTGCTTACACCTCTTTTGAAAGAAGGAACTATATTAAAGTTGGTTTTGAAAAGTGTTTCCAATAGAGTTTTCTAAATAATAAAACAGTGTTTTAATGGGATGAGATGTTTTGATATTGATATGAATATCTTGAATGTGGGTTCTTTTCTAAATTGTTGTGTCTTTATGAAATGTTTTGTAAGATGTGAATTGGTATTTTGATCTCATTCTTAGCAGTTTTGAGAAAAAGGTTGGGTTGGTTGAGCATTTTGTTTTTGAAAAGTGGAAGGAATTTTTGTTTTAACCTTTTGTATTTCCATGAGTGACCACATGCATGGGGTTATATGAGATGATGGATGGTTGATGGCATGACTGGATGAGTGCTGGGATGGTTATGAGGAGGGTGCCTGGTGTGACACAAAAACATGCATGTGTGAGGCCCATGGGGTACCAATGGTGGATACTCTTACTGCAAAACCGATTGTTTTCAAAGAAATAGTTTTAAAGAAAAACATGATGTATTGATGAATAGTTTGGTATAGTTTTTATTATGGTTTTTTGATAATGTTGATGTTGTGGGATATTTTGAGTCCAAGAACCCCTCCTGTTTGAACTGTGTTTTGGGTTTGTGTTTGGTCGGTGAGCTGTGTTGTAGGGACGATTAGTGGTCTCTTTTGAAAAATGTTTTGGGATGCCTCTACGGTGGTTCCCTTCATGTGTTTGGATCTGGTTTGAGGCATGTTTTGACTAATGGACTAGATTGGTTGGGTCCTTGGGTTCTCTCATTGGATAAGGTATGCCACCATTAAGGGTTAATGCACAGCTGAAGTGCAATCCATATTGTTTCGCCATTGGAAAATCCTCCATTTGATCAATATAAGGAATATTTTATCGATCATTCTTGATTGAGTCTACACCCATTCATTTCGTTGATTTTTGGATCCTCTTGTAGTGGTAAAGTTATTGTGGAAGGTTGAAAGAAACCATAGTTTCTAATGTTTCATGATTCATCGAAGGTGGAAGTGTTCTTTGGTTGTAAGTGTGGATGAGTGTCTCGATGGTGTATAATAGGACCTTTGGGTTCTTCAAAGTTTCTTTGATGCATTAATTCATGTTAAACCACCGGTGTGGGAAATATGGTCACGATAGGATATTGTGGCCACTTTCTTGGATCGTGTGTTGTTTGGGGATGTTGTATAAGGTCCGTCTCCATGAATTGTTTATATCAGTTGAAATGGTCATGTTTGGTGATGCCTTATGATGTCTTGTACTCGATTGACTGTATAGGTGAAAGTAGTGAAATCCTCTGAGAGTCCCTGTTATGTTGGGCAAACGTCTCCCTTGGAAAAACTACAAAATCATCTATTTTAGAGGAATGTGAGTGTAGGTGTTCTTTACTTATATTGTTTCTCACCTGAAGAAACAAGTTGTGATGTGTGTGTATCTTCTCAGCCCTTGTTTCAGTGAAATATCGGGATAAGGTAAAGTGAGTTTGGAATGTGTTATGTCTAGAAAACTTATTTGGGACTGCGGTGTAGTTTTTGGTGGCACCGAAAAGAAGAATTCTCATTCAGTGGGTTTCCAAATATTAACTACGAGGCCGAAGATGCTTCAATAATTTGAGCTCCAGCCATGGGTCTCGGAGAGAAGCTGGCTCGTAGTCAGGGAAAATCCCAGGGCCATTTAATCCCTTGTACAAAGTCCTATCCTTAGTATGAAAGATGGGAATAGTTCAAACCTATGGTTTCGTCATGGTTGAGCACATAGGTTGTGCACGTTTAGTAGTGGCCGTGTGCTAGGAAGCCATGTAGAAAGAATTATATTCATAGTTAGTGCACAGTTTCCCAAACCATGCATACTAATCCTGCGCCCTTCCTAAATCTTTGATTTCTTTTTGGGTCTTTCTGTGTCGGCCCATGCTGGTCGGTTAAGATGGTCAGTTCTTATGGTGGGGAGACCCACTATGATTCTAATGAATATTCCTTTATAAACATTTAATGGAAGTATATACCTTTTACTAGAGAGTATGTTTGGGCCTCCCACTATTAGTGTCTTCATTCTGTCTCGGGAAAACAATTTAAGTTGTCTCTTATGGTGGGGAGCCCATTTGTGTCTCTTCATACGAGTAACTCATATATTTTTTTTCTTTGGACTTATCTGGGAAGTAGGTATTATCATTCGAATATATCTAACTACCTACATATTCATTGGGTAAACATTGATATTGGAGAGTTTCCAATGGTTTAGTTATAGTAGGAAAGTGTAACATTGTTCAATGTTGTTGTTGTTTTTGGGTAAATTGATTGTGTATTGTTCAGAATGTATTTGAGGAGTTTTCATTTGGGACAAATCCTGAATGTACTTTATTGTTTCAGGAAAGTGGTGTATGTTTGGTTTCTGATAGTATTCCTTCCATCATTGATCACTGGAGGTGTTTTGACCTTTGGGGGTGAAACCTGGCAAGGGTGTACCTATTGGTTTCTCAATTGGGTTTGGTTGTTGCTTTGACCTTGCTGTGACTTTCCGGGGCGGAAAGTTTTCAAGGTGGGGAGAATTTTCATGTACGTAACCTATTATAGGGTTATTTTAAATTTATTTTCCACTCATGATTTGTTTTGGTGGTTTCCAAAGGTTTTATTGAGAATATGTGAGTTTTCAGGAATTGGGCCAAACTGCGAGCCCAATTCCAGATTTAAAAATAAATTTTGTTTCATTTATAACTTTTTCAATTTTTAATATTTTTGACTCATTCCAACTCCTAATTGTTCTCCCCTGATATATTAACCCCAAATTTAAATTTGGGGCCTTTATAAATCCATAAGCATGGAGGATTTTTGTTTTTATTTGAGAGTTGGGCCAACCCGAAGGCCCATTTTCCAGTTTTAAATTGTCTCATTAATTTATTAATATCTTATTCATTAAAATGTATTTTTCGGTGATTCCACATCCCTATCGACCCAAAGAATCCCAGGCGCGACCCCATGCCCTCCTCCCACAATTTTGAGCTCGATAGAGTCGCGAAAATAGTCGAAACTTTCTAGACTTCAGAAATCGTCCAGATTTTGGAGAGGTAAATTGATCCTTTCATAACTCCTTCTATTCTTAATCTTTTACCTCCATTAAAATTCCTAAATGACCTAATAATTCTTATGAGACCATCCCCTGAGTTTTGGCCGTTTTAAATTTCAGATACTAGTGTTTTGGGGAGATTGATTCTAGATTTCTCAAGTAAGTTTGTCCATTTCTTTTCTCCTTTCAAATTGATTAGGGTTTCATTCTATTTTTCTAGGGTATCCTCCCTTTTTATTGAAGTGAACAATGACCATTGGGTAGGGGTTCGAACCTAAGGTTTAACCTTGGGTTTTCTTGGTCCAATTTTCTATTTTTAGGTTTGATCTACCCTTCTTGAGGTGCGGCGGTGGTGCGTTTGTGTTTTCGCACAAAGGATTCAATGGTTTCATTTGATTTGGTAGGTGATTCCAATGTTGATGCAATCTTTGTGTATTAGCATGCTGTATTTATCATATTTTCAGATTTATATAATTTTATTATTGCTACAAAAATTGGTTCTAATGATGTTTCCATTGCAATTGAATTTAAAATGCCAATTTGGTGTGAAATTGGGGGTTTTCCAAAGAAGTGTTTTGTTTGTTAATTTGGGGATTCCCTATAAATACTTAGTTGTTTTTATTGATCTGTAATAAGGCATAAAATACTGTTTATAATGTTTATCCCCTTTGGTAATTGCTGCAAAAAAATGGGTTTTAATTGTGTTTGTAAAGAAAGTGATGTTTTGGTTCCACTTTTGTGTGAAAAAGAAGGTTTTACAAAGATAACACTTCTTGTTTAACATAAGGATGCCCAAAAATTGATTTGTTGTTTTAATTGATATTTATTGGGCTGCCTTTACTGTTTTGGTAACTTACAATTGTGAACATCATGTACAAGTGGGTTTCTTAAGGGGTTTTGTGTGCAAAACTACACGAGATTTTGTGAAATTGATTTATTCAAATTCAAAGATTTTGTTGTGTGTTTTAAGTGGTATAAAATGAGATAGCTACTGTATTTGGTTTATGTGACCAGTAGTGGTGTTTTACATTAAACTGGATGTGTGTTAAATCCTGAAATTGTTTGAGCACAAAGGGGGAAGCCTGGGTACCTAGGTGGGGCGGATTTGTACTAGTACGGCTAGTGGACCGGATGGGTTTTGTCCCTGTTTCACTTAGCATTTGGATAACGACAACTCTAACTAAACTTTGTGGATGATGATTGGGGACCGCTAGGTTACGGGTATGTTCCCTACTAGTGTCTCGTGCACGAGAAAGGATTTTACTATGGTTACATTACACTGAGGTACGAGGTACATGGGGCCTCAGACTATCTAGTGCCTAGGGGTGTTCCCGGTTTTGTTGCTCAGTGGATTTGTGGTATTTGCCCTTGTTTTTGGGTGTCTTTGGAATTATAATGCAGTATCTAATATTCCTATTTAAATGTGTTAACATTCTGAAAGTTTTATCTTGAAAAATGTTTTCAATTTAACGTTTCATTTTGTGGAATTTTTCACCGCTTTTAATTGCATATTATAACTGCTTGCTTTTTCACCTTGTATTGCATGCACCTTGGAATCAAAGGGTGGTATCCTATTGGGCTTAGGATCACACCCTAATTACACCCCTTGGGTGTAAGTAGACCTTTTTTTTGACCCAGGTAAAGGAAAGGCTAAGGGTGATGGCGGTTCAGGGTGTTAGTCCTCATCCTTGGGGCGGAGTAGTGGAGACGACTTGGGGGTGATGACCCCTTGTCATGTGGAGTCCATGGGGCTGTTTTGTTTCTGTTCCATTGTGTCTTTGGACATTTTGTATTGAATATAAACCTATGTATTCCGTTCTGGTTTTTGTTTAAACATCATTTGGTATAAATTTTCAGATTCAGTTTATTGATTGTTTTTAATGGTTTATGACTTCATATTCGGGTAAATCATTCCCAAACCTAAATAAATGATACCCGGGCACTTGTGCCAGCCTGTGGGGATCGGGAACGCCCTTCGGGTCATGTCACGGGCTGGTTTTGGTGCCGGTTTGGGCAGCGACCGGATTTGGTTCGTGACATTTCTTAAAATGATAACACTATGTAATATATGTTTTATCCCAACACTAGACATTTAAAATGGTGTGTCAGTGACAAGCTGACTTTTAAAGTTTCATTAATAATCTTTTGTCATATAATTATTTATGTCCTGAATGAAATTAATATATTAGTGTAACTATTATATTATTTTATTATCATTACAAATAGTTATCATGAAAAGATTTGATATATGCATTCGTCTATAGGTCTCTAATTTAATTCATTATAATAATTATTCAACAATAAAAACATATATACCTATATAGATTAAAAAATGAAAGATTCACACATTCGACAATTCATTAATCAATGATACAAAGTAAATTCATGCAGCATTGAATGTTAGTTCATAAAACATATTAGATATTTTATATTTTTTCATACCCACGTAATATCATCATCGTCTACATCATCCAAACAATTTTGATCAATAAATAAGAGATGAAATTTCCTTCTTCATCATCCACTCTGGTTATTGTTTCTTTTGATTTTAATTATTTTTTATCTATTGTAATTCATCTGATCTCTTGATTTTATTCTAGTGTCTAGATTATTATTTGACCTTATAAAACCCTTTTTGGGTTACTCTTCCAATCTAAAACTATTTCTGGGTTATTCCTCCCAAGCATAATGAAGGAAGGTTCTGACTCCTTGGATAAGAAGGGATTATACCTACAAACAATAAAGTTGTGTACATTTATATCACCATGTGGAAAATGTATGTTTATAATTCATATAATTGGGTTATTACTCCTAATAAAATGTAATGATATAGTGAATACCAATCTCATTGAGGAGTATAAGATATTTAAGAGATGACTATGATCTTGAAATCTGAACCTCTATAAAAATAACTTGTGTGATTGGTTTTCATTCCCTATGTCATTTAATATTTCTTTTATGACATTGATAAATATATAATTTATAATAATAAATTAAAAATGACTATTCACACCACCTCTAGTCACCTTTTCCATACTAAGAGCACTAATAGTTGGTACAATAGGGTGTTTCATGTTTAAGGATTTGGTTTAAATTATAATAATTATGTATATATATATATATATATCTAAACTATCCATTATCCTATACATAAAAATCAATGATAAATATCTATTTCCATGTTATGGATAATCAATAATTCAATATGTTTATTCCTATCAGACCACCTCACTTAAACATTAGTGATTAATACTAATAAAAACACCCTAAAAATGTAATACATAAAAATATTGGTCATGAATATTTTTGATATTATGTCTCAACCATATAAATTATCTGATGTTGATTAAGAAACTCTTTCAAGTATTGAGACTACTAAATGTGTTTTAAATTACAATGTCATGAATTCTTTATATTGGTAATTAAGTTGAAATATTTATTGCAATATTTCATCATGAAAGACTACTTCAGAAAACATTAGAACATTAAAAGTCACTCACCATGGTAGTGTAATATTTTAGAGTACTATTTTAGGTGTTCATCAAGATTAAAATCAATCATTTTGGATGGATTGTCAAGAGACTATAAAAGTGATGTATAATATATTAAATAATATTATCAATGGGTTGGTTTCTATATATGTGACCATGAATAAATACTCCATCAATGAAGGATGACTACAATCTTTACCAAAATGGTGGAATTAAAATAATGTCTCTATTGAATAAATTAAACAATTTAATAAATATGCATTAGATGAGGTGATTGGATTATTAGTACAACATGATATAGAAATTATGAATGAAAATATTTATGATCATGATAAGAGAAATTTTTTTACATTTAAATCAAATGTAAATTTAATTACTAATTCTATTGATTATATGGTACTGAAAAGTAATGATGACGAAATTTAAAATTTCAGCAAAGCTCTTTACAAGAACAAGAAGTGTAAAAGTTGATTCTATACGGATCATTGTAGAGTTTATATAATGGATGAAATAAGGATTAGTAAAATAGGTATGTGAGAAAAAATAATATAAATCAATATTACTTTTCTATGTGTACATGAAAAGGGGAAAATAATATCTGGTTTACCAATGTTAAAACAAGAAGGAAAGGACAAGAAATACTAGATTGAACATATAAACTCTTATCATGCATGATGTAGTTGTATAAAAGAGTCATACATAGGTGTTGTTTGTTTTGAAATTGAAATAGAATATTCAAATATGTTCTTTACGGATTCTAAAATAAATTATGTACAATCTGACTATAATTAGCATTTTGGTGAAGTATCTGTTATGGAAAAATAAATCAATGATTAAAATACTCAAAATGAAAAATATAAAATTCATATATTGTGAATGGATGAAAAAATTTGGGAATTAGAATGGGAAAATAAGATTATCATAGAAGAAATAAATAAATGATTCTATATAATTAAATATAAAAAAGAAAACAGTTGCAGACACTGAATTAGTAATGGTCAAAGTTGAGAATGATGAAAAAAATATTTCCAATATACAAATGTTGAATATAAGTTCATATGATTTAAATTATTCAGTGATTATTTAGATAAAAATGATTAGTAACTCAATATTATTATACATTAAAATAAAAAACTAAAAAAATTCATATTCATTGTCCAATGTGAAAATATGTGATGACCTAAAAGTTGTTCAGAAAAATAATTAAAACCTTAAAAATTAAATTACTAATTAAAAAAGTCTTTATCTCTCTTTGTTTGAGGCCATGAGAATTTTGATAAAACCTTGGCTATAAATTACATAAATATAATAAATTTTTTTTATAATAATCAAATTCCACAAATTTATATAAATTTATTTGTCAAAATATTAAAGGTGAATATTTCATATGTAACATTTTTTATATTTAACATTAAATGGAATTATGAAAAAGAATGTACAGTTTTGTTTACTCAAATGTTAGGCCACAAAATTACTTTCATTTCTAGAAAAAAATCTTATAGTCTACCATACAACAAATCACTCACATCTGTATGGGTACCTAAATCTTTTTTCACTAATCCATTTTCACCCAAACTAGTCTTTCTACCTAAACCACCATATTCATGATCTAAATTCATAGAAAAATTCCGTGAAATTTTTAAAATACCATGAAAAATAGATTTTGGGTTCTGAGGGCACATTACTGGTGAATATTTTAATTTATTCTATTTTAACTCTTTTGATGAATGTATTGATACTATTTTTTTTACAATTATAGAGGTATGGTTAATGGTTTTTGCAAATTTGGAATATTAAATTTTCTTATTATTTCAAATTTACTCGTGGTATATGTTTTAAAACATATCTTAATTATCATATGTCAACTTATTGATGATTTAATGAATGTTAAATTTGAAGATAATAAATGACCTTCTATAAATATAACACTCTATTATTTTATTATAATTGGAAAAAAATATACATTCTATATATTTATTTGAACTAACTATGAATAATGTAATATTCTTAAATGACATTGATACATATCATATTATATGTCATAAGAGTTTATTCTGTTTCCATCTTCTGTAGTTGTATAAGCTACACAAGCATTAATTGGTTCTATGACATCCATTTTTTAATTCTTATAAGTATTAGGTATAAGATTCTATATAGAAAGGAAAATAGTACAAAGAAATATTTCAATCCATAAATATGATCAATATTTGTATATTCTTAGAACCGATTCACCTTGATCATTTTGGACCCATGATAATTTATAGTTTATTCTCTAAAATAAATGTTTTTATTAATTATTGCTAATTATTTTAAATTCACGTAGGCTAATTTCATATCTCATAAAAGGGAAACTGTAAGAAAAATTATTTTTTCTTTGAGAAAATTCAAAATCAGAATGGCAACATAATTTCGTATATTAGAAGTCCAAAAGGTGGAGTGTTTGTTAAATATGAATTTGAAAAATATTGTGCATCCAATGAATAATTCATAAATCGTTATGCCCTGATAATTCCACGATAGAACAGTATTGTAGAGAGGTAAAATCAAAGTATAAAATAAATGTAAATAATAATACCTAATGATTCCATCTTTAAAAAATATTGTTGGGACTAATCTATTAACAATTTTTTCTATATCTTATATAGAGTTTATATGAAAGAATTTATATAGAAAACTTCAAATAATCTTTTTAATCATAAAATTATGAAATTTTGTATTTCAATGATTTTGTTGGTATTGTTTATAATATAAATACTAAAGATTTTTTTAATAATGATAGATTCCAAAATTTCTGAAAGTATCATTTCGGGATAATTTTATAATTCTAAATAATATAGGGTATATAATAAAAGAACTATGATAGTGGAATATTATGTGAATGTAAAATTCATTGAAAATAATGACAAGTAGAGTAATGTTTTTTTTATAATGAAAAATAATTTAAAGATTTCAATTTTTATTATGATAAAACAGAATGTAATGATGCGTCAGTTGAGGAGGAGCCAATATTATCTCAATCAAATACATTATTTTGGAAAAAACACAATAATCATTCTCTATAAAATTTTATAGGATATTTTGAATATTGAATTTTAACTATACGTTTTATTTAAAATTTCTATTCTAATTCATCCTTTATAACTGATTTTGATCCTATTAATATCAAAGATTCATTGATGGATCATAATTGGATTAATGATATGCACGTGGACATGAACTGTTTGGTATAAATATTTTATAGAATCTAGTTGAGTTACCAAAAGATGAATTGGAAATAGGAACAAAATGGACTTTTCTAAATATGTTGGATGAATATTATAATATAATGAGAAGTAAGGATTGATTAGTTTCCAATGGATATTGTAAATAAGAAGGGATCGAATTTGGGGATTCTTTATCACTAATTTATAGATTAGTATCCTTCTAGATTCTATTTTCCTTCAGATGTTTTAAAAATATTAAATCTATTCAAATTTAAATAAAATTATCTTCTTCAAATGATGTAATTATAAAATAGGTAAATTTTAAACAACCACCTAGATTATAAAATAATGAATTGAAAATTAATGAATTCAAAATTCCATGATCTATATACGGCATTAAGAAATATCCTCCAGATTAGCATTAAAGGCCAACATTTTTTTTATCCAAAATCATTTTTTAGATATATGGTTGACCGATCCTTACTCATAATAAGAGTTAAAATAATATATTGTAAATATAAATTTACTTTTATAACATCATTATTTTTTATAAAAATAATAATTAATGTTATAAGTTTTCAAAATTAAGGAAAATTGAGTTTTACATGAGTGTAATGGGGGAATTGAAATTCTTCATTGGATTTCAAAGTAATCAACGAAAAAAATGGTATTTTATTATATCAAGAATGTTTTGCGAATGATTTTGTTAATAATATTGTACATGATTCATGTAAATCAAGGGGATCCCCTATGATAAAAAACAATAAACATGATGCCAATGAATATGGAATGTTTTTCTATGAATAATTTTATATAATCATCAAAAGAAGTGTTTTGGTATCTTACTAATTCAAGACAAGTTATTATGTTTCATATATTCAGGATTCATGATTTCAGTCCAACCACAATGAAATCATACTGAATTATATTAAATTGATAATAATGTATATACATGGAATTTTATGCTCTTTATTGTTTTATTTTAATGATAATTGTTTGGATGTACAGTTTTACACTAACTCTGACAATGTATTTGGTATAATTTTCTAAAAAATTACATCATGTATGAGTCAATTTTTAGGGAAAATAAATTTTCATGGATTTCTAGAAAAATAACTATTTGTAGCTTTGTCAACATCAAAATATATGTCTATTATTGTGGATACTTTTTGAACATTTAGTATTTTGGATAAAAAAATTATATGATATTAATAATAGTTTTTTCAAACTCTCTAATTTCTATGAAAACATTTTTACTATTTATAATTCAACAAATCATCTTCGAAACTCATGAACCAAACACATTTATATTATATTTCACTTTCATAGAAATTATGCTAATAAAGGTGATATATTCATAATGATTATTCCAAATGAGAATTAGTTAGCTAAATTTTATCTAAACTATTTGATTCATTTATATTTTTTTTATTATATTTTGATTTATGCATGTATAACAACCCAGGTTTTTATTACACAAATAATCTTGATTCATTACATAATATTGTCACTTTATAAAACAGAGAAGTTCGAGAGGCCTAGTATCATTGGGGTTCATTAAAATTACATAACATATTAAAACATAAAACACAGAACAACAATATTGAAAACATCCTTTACATGACCACTACATTCCCTTGTACTTAAAATTGCATGGGATAACCTGGGGACATGCATAAGAAAATAGTGATCTATATATCCCAGTAAGAGAATAAAAATGGAATAACACGAGGAATACAATACGTGTAAGACAATAGGAATATCAATGGAGCATAAGAGAAACATGAAAATAAAGGCATGATAATGCATGATAATCATAACATGAAATTGTGGCAACAGCACATAACATGGAATTAGCATGAGCCATGGATCATTGAACATGGTGAATGAGTAAACCCTCATTGGATATGAAGCATGAGTAAAAAAACGTTTCAATTGAATTATCATCATTCAACAACCATTTCCCATGACGTATCATGATACTATAATTTACCCAGTGTATTATAGTGTTATATGGGCGCACCATTCTTAAACATTTCACTTCATGCATAAGTGTGCGACATCGATCATATTACATGGAATCAATATACATCATCGGTTATTCCACAATTAAGTAATGTGAAATGAATATGGGAAAGTACCATTCAATATGCATATGTTCATAATGGTGAATACACATGATATAGACATGGGTATGATATTCAATACACAATGATCATAGCTTAGAAAAATGAGATAAAATTTTGGCAATATAAAAACGTGACATAAAGAGAAATGAAAATTGTTGATGAGATAGAAAGGGGTGTCTCATAATATGTACATTAAATTTAAATTAAGGAGTTTATATAGATAAATTTCCCAAAAAACATAAAGTAATTTAGATACATTATACAAAAGAATTGCTTGGATGTAAATGGGGAGAGGGAAATCCCTCACCAAATTTCGGCATAGATATATGTGTACATGTGAGGAATTATTGAGGGAGAAAGGGGTCTCCATAATCCAAAAATAAATAGGACAGTATGGGGGTGGCGAAAAATCATACCCCATCAATTGTAATTGAAAACAAAATGCCATATCAATGTAAAGAAAATCAGACCAAATTGAGAAAAGAATAAATCCCTTATTTGGAAATGTGATCCCAAAGGCTTGGGAGAGGCTTGAGAGAGGCTTATTAGGATTGTGGGGCTCTATGGGAGGATTATAGAGAGATGAGGGAAAGTGTTGGTAGTACTCCAAAGGCATTGAGTGAAGAGGATGTGGGAGCTTCTGTGGGTTTTTATAGGAAAGTAAAGCGAATTATTTATTATTAAGCTGTGGGAAACATCACATTAAACTAATAAATACCACAAACAAGACCATTGTATTTGCCAATTGTTTTTTCCAAATGGTAGAGGAAAACAATATTTTAAAAGGCCTATGGATGATCATCTTAAAATAATAGTGTATCTTTTGTGGAGGTGAGTCATACTCTCAGGGAAAACAATTTAAAATGTCAATATGTTTTATATGTCTTAGAGGGTGCACAAAAGATTTTTAAAATAAATCAAAAAATATATATAATAACATTATTTTAATGATAATACATATATTGGCCGATCATAATGTTTATAGTATTTTATTATGTCACTACTAGGTCATTATAATTTTATAAAACACAATATATATTTAAACGGTATTTAATTTTTACCCAAACATTCGACTGTCTCAGAATAATTATAGTAAATACACCATTGGATAATTTTGACATCATGATTCCAAAAATAATTTTCATTTTATCTCATTAATTTTATAAATATGTGAGTTTTTTACTTTTAAAATAAAAATAGATATTTACCGAAAATTCAAGCAGTTTTGACAAAAACCTTTTTCAACCCTTAATAAAAATTATAATTGCTTTAATAAAATTATATGATCATTTATATTTAATAAAATGTAATTTAATAGTAATATTTTATGAAAATTATATTAAATTTAAAATCCATTAATTCATCAAAATAGATTTCTTAGATGAATGTTAACTAAAAATTCTCTTTGTGCTTCAAAAACTATTTAAGAAGTTAATATAATAAAATGAATGTATATTTCTAATTATAAAAAAACATAATGCACATAATCAAAGTGTTAAGGTCTTGTAACATATCCTCTTATAACACATGCATAAGACCTAAGGGTATGGTGTGCCATGGTGATATACTCCTAGGGTGCCTCGAATAACATCGCTCGGGGGTTAATCTCTATTCCCTTCCACTTCTCCCATATTCAGTTCTTCTCAAGCTTAACGTGTCAATGTTCGTCTTGGGCATTCTCATGAGAGAATACCAATGACACCACCACCTTTCTGAGCTCTGAAAAATGGGCTTCGTATGCGGAAATTCTACTGGATGAGGCCATGACTTCCTTTGTCTGAGTAAATTGGATATATTAATGCCATATATTTATACTAAGCTTGTTATCACTGTTAAACGACTATATTAGCCACTGTCACAATAAATTAGAAATTTTGAAATGATAAAAATAATTAGAGAGTTTTTGTAATAAATTTAAATCTCATCAATTCTTTTTTATGTAATCGATTTCTTCCACGTATAATTTTAATGTATATTGTTGATAGAAAAAACACATGTGATCACATATGTAGAAATAGAGTTCGAACATGATAAATATTATTGTGATGATCATATATGTACAATTAAAAATAAAGAGAATATTATCATGAATAGAATGACTAGACTAGTAATGTTCCATTGGAAAATCATAACAAAATAGAAGAATGATCGATCCAATGGATGTTATGAAGATAAACCAACATCATTTATTATTAATTAATATCCATTCTAATTTTTGTGATCAATTTTTTTGGAAGTATTAATGTAAACATGACGTTTTCATATAGTATATGAACAGTAAATATTAATAAAAATATAAAAAAATTAATATTTTACAATTTAATTGAAAATAATATTTGATGATTGTAGAATTAAAACTAATTTTCAACTAACATGGTCAAAATAAAATGATATTAAATACCAAAAAATTTCCCATATAAATTAGATGTTATTGATAATTGAAAATATATTATTTAAATATTCCACATTTTATTTATTAAAAAATTAATATAATATTATTAATTTTTAATTTTTAATATCAATTTGATTGAAGTAAAGATAAAATCATTCGTTGGATTTTTTTTCATAGAACCAGTTTTTTAAAACTCATAATGTCTTCCTATATTAATTAAATTAAAAAATCTTCAATGGTTAATTTTTTAAATGAAATTTATTGATTATATATCTAATTGTAATAATATAAATCGGTATAATGATGATTTATAGTTGTGTTATTAATATAAGATCATCATAAGATGGGAATATGTATTTCTTGAAAACAATATTTGTCAAAATATTTAGATAGTGTTTAAACTATCTTCTTCCTATTTTATGAAATTTATTTATTAAAATTTCCTTGATATTTTTTATTATACAAATTAAATTTAGTTTATATGTTGTTGTGGATTTCTCGTCTTAATGTCATGTTAAACTAGTAAAAGTTAAGTATCACTCTTAATGGTAGAATAGTGGTTTTCACTTTACATGTGTTTGTGAGAAATTTTTTTCTCAAACTGCATTACATTTTAATTTGATATATTATAATTTATTATGTAAATCTTTATTTCCTAATTATCTAATAAGGTAAAACATTTTAGCAGTCAAATTACCATTGGTATGAAAATTAATTACCATCGTGAAAACTCAAATTAAAAAATTATAATACAATATATGGAAAAACTAATATGATTATTTATACGATTGAACATGTGTATTATCCTTATATTCCTTCCAACACAATATTTACAATTTTTTGTGGAACTTTTTATGAGATTGACTCCACCATTTTGAATAAATTTGGGTGAATAAAAAATATCACTCAGAAATAATTATAAATGGTTACCCACTCCACATACCTCATTACACATATTGAGAAAATTATATTGATAAATATATGAAAAAATATCTCCCCATTATTCATAATAATATTATAGTTCTGCAACAGTTCTTATATTATTAATCCTACGGTCTTTAATTTGAAATCAAATATAAGTTCTTCTCAGAAAGGATAATTTTAATTAATTTTTAACACAATCAATAATGTGAAAAATTTGGATTATAATAATAACACTATGATATTAATATACTTATGTGTTTTTAATTTTATAGATTCATATTTATTCACCTACCTCTTCATAAAATGGGAAACAAATCCATCACTCATGTATACGGTGAACTACAACGTAATTAAATAGTGAACAGTTTTCTACAAAACGTACAATCATAAATGGTAATAATGATAAAACATAAATATATTTAATAAATATGACATGATATTAATTCTAGACAATTAATTAACATCAATTTACTAACCCTCATCCATTAAGGAAAAGATATCATTTCCGAAGAAGACATAGGAAATACTATGTCTGTGAAGCAATATGATCTATTTACAATGTTAAACATTCATGAATAGTTTTAAAAGGTATCTAATGAATAAATATAATATCTTATTGTAATAATTAAATATATATATATATATATATATATGATCGATATATAAACAATACTAGTGAATAAGAACTTCCATGAGAAATCCAGAATGATAAAATGATGTATGGAACACCTAAAACAATGCAATCAATTGAAATTTTATCAATGTGTTGGTGTAATATCTTATATGTGGATCATATGTTTTTAAAAAACTTAAAATAGTTCTTTTATATACTAATAAAATTATTAAATTAATCAAACTATCAAGAAAATCATGTAAATGAAATAGGAGGATGGGGCCCCACTCGCCTGGTTGCTCTCGAGTGCTCAGCCTGGCTTCCCTCTCCTAGGGTTTCAGCTTCTCCTGATGGCGGCTATCATTCTCCCTCAGATGTTCTCTGTCTAGGGTTTGTTTTCTCTCTCTCTCGATCCCCTTTCCCTCTCTGTGCTAGTCCTCCGGTTTCCTCCCCATCCGGTTCTCCGCGCTTTGACCTTGCGATCCTCCACTTCTCTCCATGTCGGATTTGGAGCATGGGTTCCTTGAGGTTTAGGGTGAATGGTTTGGTGGGCAGCAGATTTCTAGGCGCTACTAATGTTGGGACTTCAGCATACGGTTTCAATCCCATTCCTCTTTTCTTTTTTTCCCGCTTTCATCTTTCTCCCTACAGCGACTTTCACTCACCCGGGGCTGCACTTCCTCACAGTTTTCCTTCTCTCATTCTCTCATGTCCCTGCTTTGTAATGCGCTCCAGTTTTCTTCATGTTTTCCTCTCTGCACTCTGATCTTGAATTCCTCCTCTTCTCTCTAGGTCAGTTTTGGAGCACGGGATTTGCTAAGATTTTGGGCTTGCATTATGATAGATGAAAGATTTCTAGGCACTCTGGAGTTTGTCCTTCCTAGGGTTTTAATCACAATCCCCTTTTCGGTTAGACGAAGGTCCCGAGGGCATTTTCAGGTTTGGTTTTGCTCTATTTGGTTATGGTAGACTCTATCGGTGGTTCAGGATGGTGATTTTTATGGTTATGATTCAATTCATTTCGCATTTGAATGAAGTGAGTTTGAAATTTACTGGTTTCAGATCTTCCTGGTTTGCAATGGCATGTTGTTGGTATTTTACTGTGGTTACAAAGGTCTTTTTGGTGACCTGTGTGATGCTGAGTATGTGACGTCGCCAGCTGTCTGGTCAGTGATGGTGGAGAGTTTCATCTCCGGTGGTAAAGACGGCGATGACTGTGACTCTGACGATGGAAAAGGTATTGATGTGACCGACTCTATTGTAAAGAGGTCTCCTCGTGATGGATGATTGTTTGTTGATCGAGATGGGTTTATTCGGGTATCGAGTTGGATGTGGCGGTTCTTTTGTATTTTCCTATTAAAATTTAAATGTTTGGTATTTTTGAACATTAAATGTGGTGCGTGGTGGTTTTTGTGGAGGTGGGATATGCATGTACTAGTGGAAGTCATTTTATGGTTTCCACTTATACAAAAAGTGGTTTTTTAAAAATAAAAATAAAATTGTTGGTGTAAATGAAATAGGATGTATGAGGTAATGTTGTTTGTCTAACATCTGCTTCTGTGGGACAAATTCTATACTCACCATTTATTTCATTTATATGGTTTATATGTATTCCATTTTAAGTATTTAACATGAATTCATACATATTCAGGTTTTAATGATTCAATTATAGTTTATTAATTTAATTGATTAAATTTTAAAATATACAATAGTGGTTGTAATATGTTTACAATGTCATTTTTCAGTATTTTTCGTTATTAAGGAAAATTAAAAAAATTACACTTCCAAGACAATATAATTTCATTGCCCCTATATACTAAAATATTATCCATATTTTCATCCACATTTTATTTAATTCCATAATTTAATCAAAAAATTTAATCATTATATAAAATCTATTTTTATAACTCTTTTAATCAGATATATTTTTCTACTATGTCAATATTTTTCAAAAATTATTTAAAAAGGGAATTTTAATTACTAAAATTATTTTTCATTTACTTTTTATTTTATCATGGAATTTTATAAAATTACTAAATGGCCTCCTTGATATTTTTTCATTACGGGGAATTTTCATATATATTTAAAAAAGACCAAAGGAATTGTTTTTTAACATATACAACGATTATGAAATTCACCTCCTATCTAACCATTTACTGATATTTTTCTATTTTTACTTGTTTTAAATTGTTTTTTAATGAAAATTATATAATGAATTATTATTTAAATATTTCACATCAATTATATCTTTTCTTCCAAAGGACACTATATTTTAGATATACCAATTCCCATCTCTTATCTCATTTTAATTTTGTGGCTATTATCTATATATTGAAAAATTAATATTATATTTATCATTGTAAATAAAATTTATCTTAAATATAAATGTTCTTTTTATCTAGTATATTCCTTTTATATAAAATTTATACCATCATCATAATAGGATTTTACTATAAATTTTATTTGATTCAAAAAGGAAGACATTAATATGTCAATATTGATCACTAAATGTTATCATTTTTAATAAAAAATATTTCATATTGCTAAAATTTATCATGTAATATATGAGTAATGCATTGGATATGATGTGATGGGTGGGTCCCGGTTAAATATATAATACCAATGCATTGATTGTTCTCATAAGAAATATTATTTGGTAATAATAAAATTGTTTATGTTGTAATCATAACCATTATTTGAAATTATCATGGTGTAATGAGTTAAATGTATATGTATAACATGATTTATTATATTATGACTACCAATATTGGACATTTACATAAAATATATTTAATTTATTATCATCCATAATTTTTTTCTATCATATTATTCCTAAACGCATTTCATTATCATTTGATATTATAAATGGAATGCATTTTTAGTTATTTAGCATTCCATATTGATTTTTTATTATAGAAACATAATATACTCTAATGTATGTAACCGTTATTGAGAATTTTGGAAAACCATTTAATTTATCCCATTACCCTCTACATGGTATAAAATTATTTGTATGATTTAAATGTAATTATATTTTTTCGATTAACATGTTTTTTATATTACCCCAAATGCAAAATTTAGACCATTTCTGTATATATCTCTCCCAAACTCCTAAATTAATCAAACCTTTATGATTTGACCATATATATAAATGATTTTAAAATTAATTAAAAATAATTTATAGGATAATGGAGCTGGGGAAGTCAATTTAAAATACTTGAAACTCTAATTTACATGACTTGGATATTCTATAATGCTTCGTTTGTTGTTTCCTAAAATATCCCATATGATTTTAAATTTCTATATTCATTTTATCATTACAAAATGTAATAAATTAATTTGTAATTCAAAATAATTCTTTAAAAAATTCGAATTTTTTATATTTCGGTTTATTTATTCACATCAATTATTGGATTTATAATTGAAAACAATTCACCTGAGAATTTATTTCATGAAAGGATGAAATATCATTTATCTTATCAATTTATTTATTAACGATCATATTTATGTTAACTTTTTCCATATTAAAAAACAAATGTTTATTTTATTTATCATTTTCATTTCTATGATTCCACCCAAAACATATCAACAAGAGCTTGAAAAAAAGTTTTATGATAATTATAAAATATTTCTCCATAATTTATTCATTAAATGATAGCATGGGAATAAAATATTTTTCTAATTAAAACATAGATATACATTTTAAAATTATTATTCTTATTATCTTGGGAAAATTCAAATTTTATCATACAAATCTATAGATTAATTTTATGATAATTCATCATCATGAAGACTATAAAAATATACCCTTGGATCATAATAAATATTCATTCCATTGCAACATCAAATTTCAAGAATGATTAATTATGAAATAGGGAAATAATATCATCCTAAACCCATAATTTATAATTCAATCCAACTGAATCATTTGAATGTTAATATAGATGTATCGAAATGGAATGTTCACATTCAATTGACTTACCATTAAGGCTTGGAATGATCAAAAAATTGATGTAATTGAGATTATAATTTCATCTATTCTGTCATAAATACAGTCATGAAGGATTCCTCATAAACAAAGATACTTTGAATCCTAACATATATTTCCTAACAAAAACCATATTCGTAATGTCAGTAATTTTTTTTGTTTTAATATATCGACTAGTGTTAGAAAAATATTTGAAAACCATTTTATTTTATTGTTGCTTATTTACTCTTAATCATTTTCAAAATTGGATAGAATATAACTAAATATTCAGAATCAGTGGGGTTATGACAGTTTGAAGTTAATATATCACAATAAAAAATAATTGAAATTATTTATATAAATTATTAGTATATTTTAGATTAATTTAAATATATGAATAACAATTACATTTGATATAATATTTTTTATATTGTAATTTAATGTTCTATTACTTTTCATTATGGTTTTTAACTACTGAAACTAAATAAATCATTAAATGCACCATTTTCTAGAAAAAGGATCATATTTTTTATTCCAATCACTAGATAAAAAATATATTCCATAATACCTAAACAATTTAACATGATGAGTAGTTTATCCAATGTGAAGAAATATATATATGTAAATGTGAAATATTTATAAAATTTAAATTATATCATGAGGAAAATATTTTATAATTTGGTTTCAAAAGCAATAATGAAATTATTTTAATGATGTCAACTACTTTAAATAATGTTATTAATAAATGTAATTTTTGGGGGAGTTTAATTTATTTATATGGAAAAATTGAAAAATAGTTAGTTTTGGAAGATAATGTGTCTCCCTGCCACATGAACTTCTTTACCAACCATGGAGGTTAAATTAACATGTTTTACTGACCAGATGAAAAAACTACCTATCATGTGCCAATTATTCTGATGTCTTGTACTAACTATATATTAATTATTGTGTCACTGCATCAGTATAGAAAGTATCATGCATTGAACACAAAGTGTATTCACAAATGAAACTACCTACCACTAGAAGTCTTATAATTATAATGTTAATTCAATTAAAAATTATCCATATAATATACTAACATCACGTGTTAATTTAGTTAACATATTTGGATATTTTCCTTCATTATGAATGAGACTACCTACCACATGAAAAAAATATAGTAAATATTTTTTTATGGAAAGTTAAATTTTATAAGAGTTTCACTGATAGTATGTTATATAGTAGTTACCAAATGAAGAGATTTACATTACATGATATAAAAAGTATGTATGTCATGATGATATGTTCATACCATAAGAATAAGAATATTAAACTCCTGATAAATGGTTGTTGTCTTTCTTAGTTCGCATGACAACAGACCATACCTAACAAAACATAGCATATGAAATAGGGACTAAATGAGGACCAACCTAATGTGTATATAATATTTATTGGAGTATCTATTGAATAATTTAAGGAATTATTTTTATAGTTAGTAATATTATGTATATAATTTACATTCTCCCTCATTTACATTGAGATATATTTATTTTTATGAAGAAGAACCACTGAAAATAAAAAAAATTCACATATGGTGAATCTTATTGGAATATGTGTGTCCACCTATAATATAAATAAGTTAAATTTATATCAAATTTTGAATATTTATTTTTATAAAACCTTCTATATAATCTTGATTGATCCCTTATAATGAAAAATTAAAGGGCTCCAGAACAATTTAATTTGATCAAATTAAGCTACATCAAATATTTACACTCTTTATATATTTATCTTTCAATATTATCATAAATTGAAAATTATGTCATTCATTACACTTTTGATACATAATAACATCCCCCTCTATTAAATTTGACTATTCTCTAATCATTTTTCTATTTATTATCCATCTATACTCCCATGTATATATATGTAAGAGATCATATGTGACCATAAATCCATTTACCACATGACGAACCATGCAAGTGGAATTTACAAATCATATACTATCTAAATATATTTTTTATAAAATTTTTTGTTATTGTGGATTCTGTTCTATTGTAATATAGACATCATAAGTGTCTTATATCTATGATTATATAATTTCATATTGTCTTGATATAAAAACCCATGTTTATTTTGAATTTGAATTTATAATTTTTTATTTAATCTATTTCATAGTAAATATTTTAATTTGTTTTCTAAACTAATAATAGAACAATAAATTTTTAGTTAAATTTTATTTATGTTATATACAGTGTTTGATCCATGTAATATAATTTTAAATGAGAAAGTATTTTCAATGTAATTTCTTGTTATATGTGAATGAGATTTTATGAATCCACTATGAAAATAAAATTAAATAATTATATATATTTAATTACATAGTAGTTATTAGTTATTCCGTGGATTTATATTTTTAATCATATAAATAAGAAAATTTAAAATTAAATCCAATTATCCCGTTTAGAGTTGTTCTCTAGGAAAAAAAATTTCTATTACTAAATTTTCAAAAAACCCATATCATAGATGTCTCTATACCTAATTATATCAACATGTATATTAATTTTAATAGTTGTGGAAAATATTAGACAATAATGAACTTCAACATATCGTATTCCATAGAGTTCTGGATGTAATTATTCTCCAGGAATAATCAAGTCGAAAATCCACATAGAGTGCTTAGGATTTTATATTTCAAAGACTAATAATATATAAAACACCTCCCTAATGAGGTATTTATTTTCTATCTAAACCTTTTTTTCTAAATACCTTAGGTAAATACTAATTTTCCAATTTAGAATCAAAATGTAAATATGTCAAGAATGAATGAACCTGCATATTTCGAAAATCATCTCAAATAGTGTCCTTTGAAAATATCAAATAATTGAAATGTAATTATGATTGGGGTAACTATGATAAAAATTCTCTCCATCTTGTTTCTCCAAAAATATTTTTAGAGAACTAACTTGTTACTATTTTTCTACACACAACCAAATTACTAGTCTAGAAAACCAGTAAAAATAATGGACGGTGTACTATTTATATATAAAATTGAAACCCATTATGAACAATATGGTCTATGGAATTCAATGAGAATGTGGAATTTATTTCTATAATGTAGTGAGATTCCATATATAATATTGTAACATTGTATATTTTATTCATATACTCGATGGAAATAATGTATAGGAAATCCATAGAGGGGTAAATATGATGAATAAATAAGTTCTTCTCTTAAATATCATGATCATTTTGAGTCTAAATGTACCATTGAGGAGGTGACTGTAAATAGAACTCTAATAATGCTAAGAATGCTATTGGTCAATTGTGATTTAATCAATTAGTTATATTTATTCAATTTCTAATATGTAATGGAAAATGATACTTTTATATACTATGGAACCACAAACATTTCATTTTCATTTTGATTAAAAATTGGATCATGATTGATTTAAAGTTATACATGATGAGAACATGAATGAGTTTTGTAATCATTTATTTAAATTTAATTCCCTTTCATACCCAAAATTAATTATTACCCTATTATAATATAAACGATTAATAACTTGTGGGATATAACATATTGAGATGATCTAGGAGAAATTAAATGAATTTATAGGATTATAATAGATAATTGAAACCACTGGATGGATTATTGGGTAACTAGACTAGAGTATCTGATTATGAAATTTTAACCTATTAAATTTTTTTTATACCAAGGGATCTTGTGGAACATGGAGTTAAACTAAATAAAATTTTTTAGTATTCTAATAATTAGGTGGCAGTTGGTTTTAGAGTTGTTTAATAATGTGATGATCAAGACGAATAATATTAATAATAATAATAAGATGATATGGTTGATCATTATGATGATTATGGTTTGTCCCTTAGGGTAAAAGTGGACACTATCCTCTTATATATGTTGCATAACTGACATCACCACTACCCTTACTATATCTGTAATGACACAAAATATTATAAATGGAAAATACCTTTTTATTATTAAGACACATATTATAAATCAGAAAAATAACTTTTACAATACAATTCAAACTGCAGTAATGAAAAATAATTGAAATAAGATGTATTTCATGGAGTTAAGGAACCTTTACAAATGAAATAGTATATTGAGAATTAGAATGTTAATTTGACCAGTAGGAATCGTAATTCATCGAAGAAAATAGTAACCTAATATATGAATGTATTAATAAAATTTATGCTTCATATAAATTATAATAAAATATAATTATATAATAAATTAAATAAATGAATATAAAAAAATATTTAATTATGGTTTGGTATTTTTGTAAAACATAATTATTAATTTAATATTTAATAGTTAATATAATAATCTAAAATTAAACATATTTGAAAAATTGGATTCATAAATTTATATATTTTATATTATTACTATAAAGCAATTTTATCAACCCATCATTATGTTTTCAAACTCTTATAAAATCAGTTATAATATTAATATAAATATTTCCAAAGTGAATGATAATTTTAATTAAAAATTAAATTATATATATATATATATATTTTCCCTAAAATGGATTACATTTTTTAATTAGAAACATAGAAAAATGGTTACACTTAATTTATGGGATTTTTTTGAAGATACATGAATATTTAGGGAATAGTAAAATATGATAAATTATATTGAAAGATGTATACATGAATTACCGAGTAATATATTATTTATGGTCTTAAAATCTCAAAATTAAAAACAATACTTCATCAAATTTATATATTTGTTAATAATTATAAAATTATTGACATTTTTGTTCCCATATAATAAACTAATGAACAATATAATGATAAACCATCACTCTTCTCCATTATAGAAATCACCACAAATCCACAAAAAATTAAAGATTTGATAATTATCCATATTATATAAAATAATATTCAAAATACACATACCCAATACCATGTTCCCTTGGAATCATGAATATACCAAACACTTTTCTCTATAGAGGTTCTCAAGGAGGAGAAATTCAATAGGTAAAATACTATTTCTTTTTCATTAGTAATATTTTTAGTTAAATTATTATTTTTATCCGAAAATAACTTCCTCATAACAAATAGTAATTAAAATGGAAATATATTTCATATATTTTTATATAGTTATGTTAACAGAATAATTTATCTTCAGGCATCCTTTTTTTCTTCTAAACATGAAAATATCATTCGTGTTGTGTTGATTTTCCACCACTTGGAATAATTCTTTTTCATTTTTCACTACCACCTTCATTGATTGAAATTAAATCGACATTATAGTAAAAAAATATCTTAGTATACATATTATAAATTATATAATGTTTTTTTAGAAATATATAAATATTATTCAAAAAATAATTAAAATAAAAAATGTTGGAAATCTACCAAAATTAAATAAAAAAAATTAATTAATGTTAAATATAATAAATCATTCTTATACCATATAAAAAATTATATAAAATATAATTTAATATTTTTATATTCCTTAAAAAACATAATTATAATTTTGGATTAATATACCACTTTAATATGAATTTCAATACTCATATACAATCGAATTGATCATGATAACCATGAAAATGAACACTACATAATGATGTAATTAATCTAAATAGAACATCAAAAACCCCATAAAATAACATATTAAAACTACAATGAATAAAATGAATTTATAAAAGATTATAAATCTTATAATTATGAATTCAATTATATTGTACAAGATATTATTATGAATAAATAATTATGAAATAAGCTAATTGTATTTCTCGAACCCAATTATATTCCTCTGGGTTATTTACATTCATTGCAATTTTCTGTGAATATATTTTTTAAATTACCAATAATATAATATCTCTGTTCATAAATTTTATTTTATAGTATATACATTTTTACAATATGGTTTTGTGAGAAATTAAAATATTTTTCCCTAAGAACTATTATTTCCTATAATACATCATTTACATCTCTGGTGATTTTTTATAACATATTAGTAATTACTTCTATCATTTCAGAAACCCAATGTTTATTCATGAATGAATTCATTGAGAAATAAAATCAATTCCTTTTCATGGGTTATTTTATTTCCCATCTAGATATATGTTCTATGAGAGATCCATGATAATTTAAATAATATAATGTGATATGTTAACATAGAATTATATTGAACATGTAAATATGATGATGGGATGGGGGCTCCTATAACTATATAGTGCTCCAATTATTTGGGTAATTTTATGTATCTCATGAGATAATATTCAATATTCATGAACATGATTTTTTTTCAAAATGATGATGTTATAATAATGCACATATGTTATGCGTGTATATAATGCTATAATTGTTCACAATTATTTATGGTATTTTACCAATAACAGATAAAATTTCATTGTTTATTATTACATCATTCAATTATTATCTAATGATTCCTCTAATGATTATGATGATGGTCATTTTATTATGTTATGATGATGATGATTATGATCACCAATGTATCATCACCCTTATACATCCTATTATGAAGATTTTAGATCCCCATTTATTATTATGTATAACCTCGAGTGAATATTTTTACTAATGAGAACATGATGGAATATAGTAATACAGAGAATATGGAATTAAATAATTATGGTCATCGTATAATATTAATGTTTTGTATGGTCCAAATATTACGTGACACTAAGCCTATGGATCTTGAAATTATAACATTATAATGTTGTTTATATTTAAAATTATCTTATAGTTATGTATGCAAGATAATTTTCACTATAGTAGGTTTTAGAGGACAGATTATTTAATTTGAGAATTACGGTTAGATAAACATAGTGAAAACCATTAGTATGATAATATTTACAAGTAATAACCAGAAAATAGTTGTTTTAGAAAATGTGATAAATATGGATTCCAAAGGATATTTATTTGTAGTCAATTAAACAATGGAATGAATTATATTTTCAGAAAATTTTGAATTATTTTTTATATACATTTATACTTATGTGAACGGTGTGAACAGAAAGAAATATGACCAAAAATCCATGTGTGGGATAATATAGTGATTACCCAAATGACATCCTGAATTCCATATGACGTGGAGATAAAAAATTCATTGTGATTCGTACCCAGTAATATCTGGAAATGAAAAATAACTAGAAAAATTTGGAAGACACATCATCACATAATATGAAAATTGGATATTAATACATTTATTCAGAAACAACCACTGACATTTACTGTATCATTGGGTCCACTCATCGTGTAATAGTTGGTCAACATGATAGAAAATATTATTCCTATGATCCACTATTCATAGAAGGAAATGGTAAATTTGATTGGAAATCATCTAGATGTAGAGTTCAATTAATGGTGGGGTTGATTAAAAACCAATCCAAATGAATAAATTTAATATATAGTGTATGATGAATTTTAGATAATGATTCTTAACATTTATTTCCATCAAAATCTTTATAAATATATTGAATGTGAATTCATACAGATGAAGAAAATGGGATGTGAATATATCATGGACTATAAAGATAATATCAAAATTCATGGATGGTAGGCATCACTATTTTTTTAGAAAAATAATATCAAAATATAAATATTCTGTAGTGGTTTAAAAACACACCTTTTAAGGAATCTAGATGTTGAAGACATTGGGAGATAAAAAGTAGTAGTTTGATGTTATCTCATTGTGGAGGTGAAATTGGGATAATGTCCCCATAACCGTGATAATAAGATATGATCAATGGAGATTCATGCAATGGTATCTATTGAGAAATATTGAAACAAAACTCAACTGCTAACATGTCAAATTTTTTGGAAGAAGAATAATGGGAACTACCTAAAAGGGAGGGGGAATACTAAATGTGTTAGAGATATAGCCAATATACTCATAAATGTGGATTATACCTAATTATTTCATTTAATATGATGGGAAGAAGGACATGACCGTCTATTTTTCAATTCATCAAATGTAGGGTGCAAGAGAACTATGCAAGACATTAAACAAAACCTCGTCTCGTTGAGGGAATTTAGAGCCATCATCCACCTAAGCTATAAAATTAATGAAATTGTTGTATAATGGCTACTACTAATGTTTTGTGTTAAATTTATGTAGTAACAGATATGTTGTCTTTTCATTCTAGAGTAGATAACACACTATCTCATTGTTTTTCCATTCAGTCATTAAAATCTTTGAACAATAGTAGAACTACTAACAAACCACCTCAAAATATGGTGTTTGAGTTATATATGAGAAAAAAGGGATAAATTATTTCAACCAATGTATATAACTCATCCCTAATTAATGCTTTTGGTCTGATCCTCCTAGAAAATATTTTTCTACTATTTTGGAGTTGTTCTATGAAATTTTGTACTTGGATTGGGTCTATTTATAAAATGAAAACATCAACTATTGGGAAAGGTGAACCACTCATCATATCCCAAGGATTCCTCTAGTACTATATATTTATAAGTAGGCGGGAAATTATCCACTAGAATCATCAGCTAAATTATGGTTATTATTGACATATAAGTAACCATATCTAGGTCAAATTATTGATACAAACAAGAGAGTATAATCAATGTCATTCCCAATGTGTTGGTTTACACTTGTGGGTTCCCTAAATAACATGCAATTCATACTTCTTATCAAGAAGATGATTTCTCTATTTTATATTTTCCTATATCATTGAATAATTCAATGAAACATTAAAGAATGGACACTTTTGAGATTGATAAATAGAAGAAGCTGTTTCAACTGAATATTGACAAGTGTTTTATACTCCCATGTTATATAACATGGGGTCACGTAGTCTTCTTGGTCATGAAAAATAAAGGAAAAATGCACATATAAACTAATTACTATGACCTCAATAAATCATGATAATGAACATATATCCAATTCCATATATTTATGATTTGTTTGATCAACTTTATGGGGATAAATCTTTATCTATGGTGGATATCCAGTTGGGATATCTGTTATTAAAGTAATGGAATGATGATATTTGAATGTATACCTATTGAAAATGGTATTAATACTATATGTTCCTAGTTTATTTGTTCAGAATTTCTAATTCACTATAAATATTCACAGATTTGAGGAATGCAGTCTTTAGAGATTACTTCTACTTATATGTTGTAGTCTATTTCTGTTGTATAATTATATACTCAAATACGATAGAGGAACATGATAATAATTTTAATACCATACAAAAGATGTAGATAAAGGATAAACCTTATTAAAATATAGTAAATTCATGTTCTGGATGGTGGAAGTATTATTCATAGGGTATTTGTCATAAAAAAGAATACTTATCGACCATTCTAAGACAATATAAATTATTGTGCGGACCAAGACAAAATATGTAATAACTATTCATTGATTCACTATTCTACATAGGTTTTAGAAGGGATTCCTCAAAAACTTCTCACTACTTTCAAACGCACTAACCAAGATGACCTGGATTGGAGAAAAGTATGCATGGACTCTTGAATATGATGATTTATTTAATGTGTTAAAAAAGAGGCTTATCACAACACCATTACTCAAACTTCTAACATGTGGGAACTTGTTCTCATTTAAATCGATGCATAAAATAAGGTCTTAGGATTTTTACTAATGAAAAATGATAAAGATATAGACTACATACTGTTATTGTTTAAAATTAATCATCAAAACTATCCCACGCATGATCTGGAGTTGTTAGCTTTGATCAATAATTTGAAATTATTGAAAAAAATATATATGGGGATAAGTGTGAAACATATTATTATCTAAATATCAACAAAATTATATTGATATATAATCAACTAAATATGAACCAGTGATAATGGTAAGACTCGTCAAATATTACTAAAACTCAATCCACTTACATCCTCGTACATAGAATAATTTGGTGGATGTTCTATATTGAATGAATCATAAAATAATATCAATAATGGGAATTGAGAAGGATAAAATAATATTATATTTTCGAAATTTGGAAATGGGAATCATTTAATAAGTAACATCCCAAGTCCTCACTCTAATTCTATCTCAACCATCGCTCATAAAAAAATAATGGATGCTCAAATAAATGATGCAGGAATTCAAATGAAGGTGGAAGCTATAAGAAATGGGAATTTGATGGTTTTTAACATTTTTGAGGATTAAATAGTATTATTTGTCTTCTGACTAGGTGTGCCATCCAATCTAGTGTAAAAATTGGAAATTTTGAATGACATACATATCTTAAACTTCTCTATTCACATTGGGAGCACAATGACAACTCAAGATATCATATAAAACTACTAGTTGAGAAGTATAATTAATGATAACACTGAATATGAATCTATGTTCATGTTATTTCCTCATGTTAACAATAATGGACAATAATCCAAGAGGATTATGAAACTATTACCCATGCAACCTTGAAATTGGAAACATCACCATAGAGATTGTCACCGAACATCCTAATACATCCTGAGGAAACAATGATATATGGGTAGCTCTGAATCATATTACAATGACATAACAAATTATCTCAATTATATAAGACTTATCTGTGGATCAACATGAAAATCTATACAATAGAGAATTTTAATGCTCTATGGAATACCACTATCGACTGTATCTTATAGTGATATGAGAATCCCCTTTGAGCATTAGAAATGTCTTAAAATTCTACAAACACATTACTAAACTTCAATAAGAACATCAACCTAAAAAATATGTCTAATTAGAGTTGAATATTTGAACATTGGAATCCATGTTTAGAGTATGTTATGTGTAATTGAATTTTGTGTGACCAACAACATCCTCAGGTTGAGTTCTCATAGAATAATTGTTTACACTTGAGCATCCAAATGGCTCTATATATTTCCCTTTTTAGGAAAAGTTGTAGAACATTAGAACACTTTGATGATTGTGTTGAATATTAGTTACTAGAAGCTAAAATGGTTTATTAAAAAAGAAAATGAAAACCACATTACATCACATCAAGGAAGCCTAATATTTTAAAAACATCTATTCAAACAATCATTGATGGGACATAGAGTTTATGGTTAGAGACATGGTATTCCTCTACATTTCCCTATAGAAGGGATCGTGAGATTTGGAAAGAATGTAATGAAGAGTCTCATGTAAATTGTCCCCTACAAGATCCTAGATCATGTTAGATATTTTTCTTATCAACAAGCACTAACAACAACCATGACTCAAATATATTTTGTATTCCATGTAGCTCTCATAGAGAAGTACGTACCAGATCCCTTATAAGTACTGAATATAAATGTGTTATTGTTGGAAAATGAAAATTCTAATCTGGAGCACAATATGAATATCTTAGTCCATAATGATAAATTTATACACATCAAGACTAAAAACATGGTTAATGTAACATTGCAGAACTATAAGTACAAAGATGTGATTAGGACACCTTAAGAAGTGATGATGTATAATTACCCTCATGTACATTCATCATGGAATGTAAAATAAAATTTTGAGGGTGGAATTTTATAAGGGGGAATAATTTAACAAAAAAAAAATTTATCAATGGAAATTTCATTCTTCTAAATATTTTATATAGTCTAAGAAACCTAATATCACAATGATAAGACAATAAAATAATTATAAACGAAAAGTGATTTTTAAAATATATATTAATATAATTTAAAGAACCATTATCAATATAATTGTAACATGAAATTTAGAATAGGAATGTTACCATTATGAATTGTAAATTTGCTGATAAAATAGTAACATTATTATTGAATTTATAAATAAACAATATAATCTTATAAATAATAATATTATATAATTATATATAGTATAAGTAAATAAATATTTTAAAATTTAATTTATTAATTGTTACTATTTCTGTAAAAAATTAATGTTTATTTAAAATTTTATAAATATTATACAGATTTAAAATAAAATTAATCATAAAAAATTTATTCATAAATTAGTATTTATTTTTCTTATCATTATAATTTAATTTTAGGTGAGCTTTATTATTTTTTAAATATTTTATAAAATCACTTATAATATTAAAAATGATATTTTTGAATTAAATGATGAATTTCATTAAAAAATAATTTAATTATATTTAGAAAATTATTTTCATAATATAATGTTCATTAATTAATTCTTCACATAAAAATGTCGATAGGATAAATATTTTATAATTTTATAAAATTCATGAATTTTTAATGAATTTAAAAAAAAATAATTTATAATAAGTGATAAACACATGAATTAATGAGTCATAGATGATGTATGTATGTTGTAAGTGAAAAATATAAAACTATAAACTATTATTTCAAAATAATGATTTTGATAATGATCACTCTATTAATTGTCTTGATCCAAAACATTAAACGAATGAATAAAATAAAGGGAAAGTACCCTTATTAGGACCTATAAAATACAACCCCTCAACTCCACTTCTTGTCACAACTTCCATGTTTTAATAATTCCACAAATTATTCTGCATATTCATCCAACTACCATCCCCATAATCCAACATCCCTTATTCTCAAAAATTGACCAAATCCATTTCCCAAATTAGTTTCTCCAGGATGAAAAAAACATGTGTTAAATTCAACTTTCATTATATTTATATAATTTTCATTTTAATTATTATCTTATCATTTCTTCACCCCAACCTTTTTAAGATGATTGATTACATAATTTTCATTTATTTATAGAAATTATATTATATAAATGGAATAATTCATAATCATGAATCCTCCCTTATAATTTTTATTTAAACATGAAAATATCGCTTGCGGTGTGTTTATTTACCACCACCATGGATGATGTGTTTTCATTTTTCACTACCAACATCAAGTATGATCACAATCACATCAGTATGTTTAAATAATATTTTATTATACATTTTCTATGTTCTATATAGTTCTTTATGAAATATATAAACATTATTACAAATAAAATTACATAAGTTCATAATTTTCGTAAAACCACCAATACTAATTATATCATTTTTTATAAAGATAAATATAATAAATAATCATTATAACATATAATAATATGATATATATGAGAAATTAATATTCTATATGTTTAATAATAACCTATAATTTCATTTTTGGATAACTATTCCAAATTTAAATTAATTTCCATTCCCATGTACAAGAGAACTTATCATTAAAACCATGAATACAATCATGCCATAACAATGAAATTAAACTCTATAACTCATAAAAATGCCCATAAATATACATACTAAAATAATATTTAATCAAATTCATCTAAAAAGTTTCTTTTTTTAATTAATGAATTTTATATTAATAAAGATATTAATGTGAATAAAACATTCAGACATAAGTTATGGGGATTTCTCGAACCAAATTTCATTTTTTTGGGTTATTTCTCTTTAATTACAAATTTCTATGTAGATGTTCCCTAATATTCCTCATATATATTTTTCATGTTCAATGATTTTATTTTATATGATAAAAATGTTTTCAATATGGTTGAATGACAAATGCTATGATTTTTCCAAGATAATTATTCTTTCAATAAATTTATCTTTTACTTCGCGTTAGATTATTTCAATGTCACTAGGGATTTATATTTCTTAAGCCATGTTTGATGAATCATATTTCATTTCTGAAGCTAAAATTTTAATCATGAATGTTTGATTTTTGAAATTAATCACTTATAATTCATTGGATTATTTTATGTCCATGATTGATATACATTATATGTGGAATGATGATAATATTAATGTTATGATGTTATGGGTTTACCCATATAATATAGTGCATGTAATTTTTATGATGTGATGAGTGCACCATGAATTATATAGTTCTCTAATTAATTAATTAATGTGAAGTATACATTGAGAAAAAGTTTAATATCTGTGAACATGATTCTATCCTTGAAAACAATGATTTAGTTATGATTATCAACATATATTATGCGTGAACATGACTCTACCTTTGTTCACAACTATGTGTGGTATTTGATTACTATGACATGATGTGTAAATCTTATGAATTTCCATATTTTAAGTATTTTTCAAATTCTTTGTCTCGTGATTATGATGTTGATGCTTTTATTAAATTATAATTAAGATGATTAGGGTCACCCATATTTCATGTCTTTTATTCATTCTCTTAATCTAATTTTAGCTCAACCCTTCATTTAACATATAACCACAGGTAAATATATATACTAAGTAGATCACAATGGCTAATAATTTTAAGGAATAAATAATTAATTTTTTTTCTGTATTATAATCTAATGGTTATGTATAATTCTAATTTTTCAAACACACTAAACCTTTATATCCAATATTTATATAACCATCAAGTTTTTTCTCTTTGAAATTAAGTAACAGCTATGAAATAAAGTGATTGTTCTCTATAATATTTCATGTAATATCAATAATATGAATAACTTGTTGATATACAGGTGTATAAAAACAAGTATAAATCAAATGACTATTGTGACTTTATAAAATATTAAAACAATTCAAATGGGTCTTTTATGATAAGAATTACATTCGAAAAGTCTAGGTTAGATTCATTTACAAAAGAGTGGATGTCCGTAGGATCTACTATTTTTTATATAGTCTATTTAGATTTTGATGTGGATTATGAAAATTTGAAATGTCATCATAGATACGGTGGACCATCAATTTCCACTGCTCTATGGGTTTTAATATCTAATATTCATTAATATAATAGTCTCTATATGTCTTATTTATAAACCTTTTTTACCATACTATGAACGTAATTTTCGATCTACTCTTAACATGGATGTTGTGGAAGATATGAAATTTTATTCTTCTTTTGAGAATGTTGATGATAATGAGAATACTTCCCAAGAAGAAAAACATTTTGGTTGATATGATGATTATTTTGAATGAGATAGATCAATAGATAATGTAAATGATTTATATTTACGGAATTTATCATATAACTGAACTACATATCAATCTAACACAATCCATTACACATATTATATCAAAATAGATTTTTCAATGAGTTCAAATCCGTTAATATGTGTGTCTTTAAGTAAAACTATCAAGGATTGAGGAAATCTCTAAAGCTGATGATATCTGATGATTTATCCAAAAAACAACCTTCCCAATATTCATCCTAAACATAATACCATGATGTATCTATTGATAAATGAGATTGATATTTTTAAATTACATATAGTAACTTTGGAATAATATTTTTCAAATACGATACTGAATCTATACCAATGGTATCTAAGATCAGTGCTTCAAGATTCTATAAAAGATGGCACACTAACTACTCCACTTGTACAATAAAATTTTGTTGAAAGAATAACATAACAGATCATAAGATAAGATATAAGAGTTTTGTTTTATGATTCCAATATTAAAAGATATGTGATGTTTCATGGATTTAAAACAAATGTAAAACAACCATGAAACATATTAGGAATGATGTAAAACTGGATGGTAATGATTTGGAAACTATCTAGAAGGTGATTTATTTATATCTAATTTATAACATCTACAAATAAGATATGAAGGTTATGTTACAAACTACTAAATTTTATCTTTATATTATACAATTTACCATGTTATCTAATTCTCATTATATGAATGTCATGGTGCATACCCTTCTGATTGAATCATTTATAGAAATTATAGATGTCATTATTCATTATTTATAATATTGAATATGGGTAGTGATTTATTTTACATTCTTTTGGATCCATACAGTTGCGCTATTAATTAAAATTTAATATCGTCTTCTATTATTCTTATTCTACTAGCTCCTACCAGTTCTCATATACCCACAAAGCTTTTGATTTTTCTCCTAATCAAGAATCAATTATCTCAGACTAGTTTCTCGAAGTATTTTCTTTGGTGATAATACTTCCACCTCTTCACCCCATACAATATCTTTTATCCTTAACTAATCATATAATATAAATTATCCAATTGATCCTATAAATTGTTGTTATTTTACATATTCATATTAGAATTTGTAATAGGTAATATATGTAACCCATTTATAATATATTTTGAAATATTAATTAAATATCCCCCTTCTTTCAAAATCCTGTATATAGTTTGACTATTATATAATTAATTTATCTTTTATTTACTTAATGTTAATAGAAAATGTCTAAATATTAGTTGTAAGAATAGTGTTAACACCTATATTTTGTATGATACTGGAAAAATCATCGATATAATCAGTAAAATTAATATATGTATTGCTAGTTTAATTTAACATTTAATCATTGTTTTTGATCATCATAACGTATGAGATTATTACCTTGGAATTGAACATCATAATTTTATTGATAAGAAATCATGTTTATAATGTTTTAAATGAAGTAATGTTTTGGGGTGTTTGCCCATTTGTTTCAGAAAAAACATCAAAATATGACTACGTACGAAACAGACCATGCATAGCTACATCATCTAATATGTATACATATTGTTAAGGGAAAGATATTTTGTGGTGATGATCACATGAAAAAACTACCTACGATGCACTGATTCATCATATTAATTATACTGACCTGGTGTTGAAGATTAAGTGACTATATTTGTACTAAACATATTATGTGTGATTTTAAAATTGACCACTCAATGGAATCTACAAACCACATGTGTAAATCTAGTTAATTTTGAGAGGATATGTAAAATATATCCATTTAATTAACTGACTACATGTTTTATTATGTTGGAAACATTATGTTATATACCTACCACAATAAGGAAACATCTAACTAATAATTGAAATCTACTGATCATTCCATATTATAAAAATCTAGAATTTTGAGTGACTTTCTATTTTTTATTATGACATCGTGAAGATTTGTACCTAATACGAGGGAAAATTTCCTTCCATATGAAAATATATACCTACTTTGATAAAATTCTCCCTACTACATGAATGAGTGATGACTTCATTCCACTTTATTATCCACAGTTTTCATGACAACGATCAGTGCCTAGTAACCATTATTCAATGGGGTGATTCTTGTGTGAATACATAACTATCATGACTGACACAAGAATTAGTGTATTTTCATATATCCAAAATAAAATCAATATAAATGAACATAAAATCCCAAATACTGCTTTAGGATTTATTCTAGTATACCAAGATGGTTAGTTCTCATAAAATTATAATATAATCCTTAATATGATAAAACCATATTTCATTCCTATGGATAAAATTGCATATCATATTTCAAAGAATAAATATAGAAAAAATAAGATCCGTAAAATTTATGAATTCATCTCTATCATATAATCGATATACTGGTTTCTGGTGAGATTAAATTAGAAAACAAATTATAATCAATTCTTTCAAAATTATATAAACTTTAGAATTTATTAAAAATTTTGTATATATATTAGTAATATAATGAATACTATGTACAATTCAATATATATCACTTTTTGAATTCCATTTTTGGAAAAATATGTTTCTACTTTATAAGGAAATGGAATGTGTTCCATTATATAAATATCAATGAAATTTTTTTTAACATCATTAATACACGATTTAAAAAATTATCATATTTAAATATAAAAAAATAATTAATAGATATTATCCATACACATATAATAGGAATGTAACATTACTTTCTAAAATATCATAATCAACACTATTATTAAAACAATATTACCATTCAATTCTTCTTCAAAACTATACGTGTGAAGGAAAAATATTCTGTGATGAAACATTACTTGGGGATCAATATGTAATAGTTATTCATTAAATGTGCACATAAAATACATCAAAAAACTATATATATTTTCCGTTGATTATTTAAAATTAAATTAAAAGAAATCCATAATTTAATAAATTACCGTTTAAAATATTTCCCGTTAAATAATAAATTTTAAATTCGAATTATTTCTCAAATTTAATGAAAAAATACAAGTCTAATAGTTAAGGACGTATTTCCCATTAAATTAATATTATTAAATTTCCACCACCTCTCCCTATTAATCATAGAAATTAGGAAAATTAATTTCTTAAACAATCTAATCAAATTTTATCATATTATAAATATGGATATAAAAACATTTATATTTTATATTTTTATAGAAATTCTATATTTTATGTATCTTCCAATATCAAATCTCAAAAGTTAATCATTAAATAATTATAATAGATACATGGGTATTTAAACAATAAAATTAAAAAATGTATTTTCTCTTCCATATATGTTTAATCATTCTGTAAAAAAAATTATCAACATAGTTCACATTAAAAGGAAAATTAAAAAAATACTTTTTAACATGAAAAAATTATTAAAATTTTATAGAATGTTCACATTTTCCCTAATCATGTATCTTAATTCCCATAAAAATATATTAAAACCAACTTATAACCATTAGAAAACTCGTCCATTGTACTTTCATACATTAATTTGAACATTTTATTCTCATTCCCAGGGGTAGTGTAGTATCTATTATTTTCACATTCATAATATTTCTAGTCATTGAGATTAGAGTACTAGGAAATCAATATTTATAAAATGTAAATATTTCTTGTAGAAAATTATTATAGAAAAAGTATACAATTTTATCATTTGTCTCAATATTTTTCCTCCAAATTTTTTTCCCTAATTTCAATGGACATCAAAATATATGGAATATCAAATAATTATTTATGATACATATAATAAAATTATGGGGGAAGATTATTATATATATTAAATATGTGATTTAATGTAAATTCAATAAATATGGTTTTGTCCAAGTCATAGATTTTTACCATAGGGAAATGTAAATTTAGTTCCTGATCATTAGGTGTTAGTATTTGTGTCTGAAGATAAATTATTTAAAATCATTATTAACATGTATGGGTAGATTAAAAAATCCTACACAAAATTTTCATTAAGGGTTGAAAATATATTATTATGTGACCCCTTTATATAATTTATGTGTTGGTTCACCGTTATTTATATATATTATGGTGTCAAATTTCATTGAATTATAAATTAATATGAATTTGGAAGTCATCTATGATGAATTATAAAATGTTCCAAAAAAAGAGTAGTGGTACTAATTTTCCCTTGAGGTGGAATTATTAATCTATAATATTACATAATAAACACATTAAAATATGATTAATTTTCTTCATTTAATTTTTTATTTTTTTCCATTTTAATTTATATATTATAAATTTTTTAACTCATAAATATTCCCCCCATCATTAATTTTTCTTAAAAAAATGATCACTCCAAAAATCACATTAGATGTTTAAAAGATAATTATTTATTTAGTTATCTTGTTAGGAAACGATGGTATATAGAAAGTTTGATTGTTTCATATAAATGACAATTTATGTAGCTTTTAGAATTGTTCAACATTTATAATAAAATATTGGGATCTTAGGGAACTGTATCAATGACATAGTGATAGTTTCATAACATGAAATAATTAATGGGATATCTATATATGTATTTTAATCATTTTCATGGTGTTTAGAATCATTTTTTGTGTCTGTGATGTAATTAGTGACCATTTTAGTCAAATAAAAATAAAATTTTCTAAAATACCATTTTTGTGATGAAAATTAATGAACAAAAATCTAAGTATCTATTTACCACGTAATATAAGATTTATTGATTTTGTGATTGTGAATAAGTGAATTTTAAATGTCAATATGAATTTTACTTGTAAACCCATGTAGTTTGTTACTAGGATAGGTAAATCGTAATATAGAAAAATCACTCATTATCACAATTTGGAAAATCAATCCACTTCGAGAAAACAAACTACAATTAAGTGTTTTGTGGACTATAACACAATCTAACTCATCTAGTATACATGATATGTTGAATGTGTGAATATATTATATGTATTTTCTTTAATATAAAAAATCACGTCATTCGAATAAATTCAATATATTTTTCGGTGAAAAAATAACCCAATTGGATTTAATGTTCTATCTCAAGAGCCAATAAAAGGGTTCCTCAAGTTTTTCAGTCACATGGCATGAATTTCACCTCACCGTATGTTAGAGTATGATGACTAATTATGAAGGACGATAGAAGGAATAATGATAATAAGTTACCCTCATTATAAGTGTATCATATTAGTATAAATTAAAATCTATATAATTATAAGTATGGTTAAATGTTTTGGAATATAATAAATAAAAATAGATAATAAATATATTAATGTTCCTATGTGAATATGAAATAACGTTTTAGTGATAACGACATAATAGGAACTCCTGGAAGTATATATACAATACAATATAATTACAATAGTTTACCAAAACCCTCTATTGATTAATCATTGAGCATCATGGGTACACGCTCAATAAATTAATATTATTTTCAATTTACTTGAGTGATAGCCTATAATATAATATATGTTCATAAATATACTAAGATGATGTCTATTCAGGTTCCAACCAACATCACAAACAATGTGGGAGATATACACAGTAGGATACCACCAACTGCAAATTATTCCATCCATCTCAGGAATATAAAATAAATTAGTGTTCCAATATAATAATAAATATTGTGCAATAATATAAACAAAAACAATCATATCATGCTCATGTACATCAAGGAAACCAGGGAAACCGTACAAGCCATACCATAATTTGGAATACCCTTGATGGTTTGTCAATATATATATATATATATATATTCATATATATGCATAGTCATGTATTGTTGTATGATTTTATGTATCAATATTAACTATATAAAAAATAACACATATAGATATATATATATATATATATGTGTGTCTGTGTGTGTGTGGTACTAGTATGGACCAAAGATGTGACATAGGGTATAATTTATAATGATAAGAGTCATATTTAATATATTGTATTTGATTCTCATGATTCATAATACAAAAAGTACCACATAGCTGAGAATCACAAGGCAAAGGGACTCCCCAAACATGATCAATAAGGGACAACATGGACTTAATAAAAAATCATTCCATCAACCATATATTAAGTTAATGGTGCCTAAAATAATAATGGATTCCACTCCAATAAAAATAATGGACTTCATCCCAATAAATTCTAAGGAATCCCATACCCATACAAAGTAATTAAATCATTACCATTAATAAAAATGTATTACATGTACATTAGTATAATGGGAAGATGTTCCCATATGTAGTTCAAGAAAATAATTCATAATATTACATTTATATGACACTATAAGGGGCGGTATAGATGGTCTCAACATTCTATCTTAATTTTGTTCAATTTTCACAAGTCATTACATTCATTGAATATAAATAAAGGCTTGATAAGAACCTAGGGAATACATTACGTCAATAATATTGCATGTATATCCATTGTTTTAATTGATATGAGATATCACCTTAACATCGGTTTTATTATAATGTAAATTCATGGTTGTCATATAATTTCAAAATTCTAACAATGTTTTATTTGGTCAGCTGTATAATATTATCATACAATCCAAAAGATTCCAAGGAAAACAACGGTCTAACTCAACAATTTAGTTCATTAATGAAATATTATGTATACAAGATCATTTTAATGAATACACTAGAGGGATTATTTATTCATTATCAATGTGATGTTTTATGGTATAACACACTTAAAATAACTATATGTGATGGTTTTGGATGATGTGTTGACCACAATCATGTTAATAGGCTAATAAGGAATTATGGGGTAGATTTGGTATTTAATTTAATGTATTATAAATTTTAAGATAAATTATTTTTATTAATGGAATCTAGCATAATGAAATTATTTTGTAAATGATCAAAATATCGGGGATAGAAATGTACTCCAACTATCATAAACCATTGATTCCTCACTCATTCAATATCATGATTTGGATCATAAAAGTATTAGTGAAATAAATAAATAATTTCCTAGTGGCACGAACTGAATATGGTCTCCATCAAAACAATTTCCTGACCCTGCCCGCGACAAGGCATGAAGGGCGTTCTCGATCAACATGGGCTGGCACAAGTTCCTGGGTATCATAAACTGAAAATTGGGAATGAATTACCTGATTTTATAAACTTCAAACTACAAAAAAAATAAAATAAAGAAAATATGGGTTTTTCAATAAAAAACCTTTAAAAAATAATAAATGAATTAAACAATTTAAAACAATTTTCAATGACTATTACAATGGTAAAAAACCCAACAACTCATACCAAGGACCTTATCATGGAAAAAGGAACCATCTTCCTGCCATCTCCACTACACTACAACAAAAAGAACATTTTAGAAACTCAAGACACTAGTAGTAAAAACTATACCCAAACCTGCGACAAAAATAACCATGTCTAATTATAATCAATGGTGTAAGTTGGGTTTGAGACAGATCCCATTCGGGTACCTCAATTAATATATTCCATGTGATAAGCATTCAAAGATGAAAATATTTCTAGTTTTCATAAACAAGAAATGATAGTTATAATTTCTAATATATGCAAATTAATAAACCAGTTTTTAAGTGGGATATTTTAAAGAATAAACACTATTGAAAATAATTCCAACACTATTGAATATTCTAGGAAACCATACCATATGCTGATGGTAAGAAAAAAATATCAAGTGAGCACTTGAAACATGAAAATAACACGTAGGAACTAGCTCTATGTGGGTCCTAGGAACCTCTTTTCTCGGTGAATGTGAAAATCAAAAATATCTGTTGTAAGAACCCAGTTCATAGTCATGAGGTATGGGATACTTATATTCCTTTTTCATTATGTGTTTTTTAGAAAATAAGTAAAATGGGGGAAAATATCAAATTTTTGGGTACACACTGTGTCTATTTGTACACACGCAGTGTACTTTGGCTATGTGGGATGAGAATATAGGGTGAGTAGATTGGGAGTAAAAACTAACTACATGACAGGTACTTTTGTATAATTATTGGGTACTTAGGCTGTGTGGGATGAGAATATAGGGCATGTAGGCTTATCGGCGATTAAGGGTGCAATTAACTAACTAAACGCCATGTACTTAGGAATACATGCCATGTAATCAGGCGTCAGATAAACAGTGATGCGGTGCAATGTAGCTGCCAGAAGAACAGTTAAAAACTAGTACACGCTGGGTAGTAATATTTTTTCGTTAAAAATTGGAAGTATCCTCCTCTTTCAACAGAGGCGGAAGAGAACTCACTAGGAGTCGTGGGAGTGGAGGTCGGGGCTTGTAGGAGCTCCCGATAAGACTACATGCCCTATATTCTCATCCCACATGGCCAAAGTACCCGATGATTATACAAATGTACATGGCATGTAGTGGGTTTTTACTCCCAATACTACACACCCTATATTCTCATCCCACATATCCAAAGTACACTATGAGTGTACAAATAGACAGGGTGTGTACAAAATAATTTGGGATTTTTCCCACATTTCACTTATTTTCTCAAAAACACAAAATGAAAAAGGAAAAGAAGAATCGCATACCTCATGACTATGAACCAGGTTCTTACAACAGATATTTGTGATTGTCACATTCACTGAGATACAAGGTTCCTAGGACCCACAAAGAGCTAGTGCCTACGTGTTATTTTCACGTTTCAAGTGCTCACTTGATATTATTTTTCTTACCATCAGCATATGGTATGTTTCCTTGAATATTCAATAGTGTTGGAATTATTTTCAAAAGTATTTATTATTTAAAATATCCCACTTGAAAACGGTTTTTATATGTTGCATATATTAGAAATTGCAGCTATCATTTTTTTTATAAAAACTAGAAATCTTTTCATCTTTTAATGCTTCTCACATGGAATATATTAATTAAGGTACCCGAATGGGATCTGTTTCAAACCCAACATACATCATTTACTGTAATTAGACATGGTTATTTTTGTCACAGTTTTGGGTACAGTTTTTGCTTCCAGTGGTTCGGGTTTCTAAAAGGATCTTTTTGTTGTAGTGTAGTGGAGATGGCCAGAAGATGGTTCATTTTTCCATGATGAGGTCCTTGGTATGACCTTTTGGGTTTTGTACCATTGTAATAGTCATTGAAAATTGTTTTAAATTGTGTAATTCGTTTATTATATTTTTTAAAGGTTTTTTTGGTTGAAAAAACCATATTTTCTTTATTGGATTCGTTTTGTTGTTGTATGTTTATAAAATTAGGTAATTCATTCCCAATTTTCAGTTTATGGTACCCAGGAACTTGTGCCAGCCCGTCGTGATCAGGAACGCCCTTCACGCCTTGTTGCGGTAAGGGTCGGGAAATTGTTTTGATGGAGGCCATATTTAGTTCGTGACACTTGGAACATAATTATTTTTTTCACTAATAATTTTATGATCCATATCATGATATTTTATGAGTGAGGAATCCATGGTTTATGAAAGTTGGAGTTTATTTCTATCCACAATATTTTGATCATTTAAAAAATAATGTCATTGTGCTGGATTCCGTTAATTAAAACCACTTATCTTAAAAGGTATAATACATTAAATTAAATACCTAATATACCCCATGATTCCTTATTGCCCTAGTAACATTATTGTGGTCAACACATCATCCAAAACCATCACATATAATTACTGAAATTGTGTTATACCATAAAACATCAAATTAATAATGAATAAATAATACCTCTAGTGTATTCATTAAAATGATCTAGTATACATAATATTTCATTAATGAACTAAATTTTTGAGTTAGACCATAGTTGTCCGTGGACTCTTTTGGATTGTATGATAATATTATACAGGTGAAAAAATAGAACATTGTTAGAATTTTGAAATTATATGACAACCATGAGTTTACGTTCTAATAAAACCACCGTTAAGGTTATATCCTATATTCATTAAAACAATTCATATACATGCAATATTATTGACTTAATGTATTCTATTGGTTCTTATGAAGCCTTTATTTATAGTCAATCAATGTATTGAATAGTGAAAATTGAACAAAATGAATATAGAATGTTGATACCATCTATCCCACCCCTTATAATGTCATATAAATGTAATATTACGAATTATTTTCATGAACTACATATGGGAACGTCTTCCCATTATACTAATGGACATGTAATGCATTTTTGTTAATGGTAATGATTTCATAACTATGTATGGGTATTGGATTCCATACTATTTATTGGGATGAAGACCATTATTTTTATTGGAGTGGAATCCATTATTATTATAGGCACCATTAACTTAATATATGGGGGATTGAATGATTTTTTATTAAGTCCATGGTGTCCCTTATTGATCACGTTTGGGGAGTCCCTTTGCCTTGTGATTCTCAACTATGTGGTAATTTTTGTGTTATGAATCATGAGAATCAAATACAATATATTAAATATGACTCTTATAATTATATATTTTACCCTATGTAACATATTTGGTCCATACATGTACCACACATAGATATATATATATATATATGTCTATCTATGTTATTATATATATAGTTAATATTGATACAGACAATCCTACAACACTACATGACTATGCATATATATGAATATATATATATATATAGACAAACCATCAGAGGTATTCCAAAATATGGTTCATCTTATAAGGTTTCCCTGGTTTCCTTTGATGTACATGAGCCCGATATGATTTTTTTTATTTATATTATTGCACAATATTTATTTATTTATTGTATATTTCTGAGATGGATGGAATAATTTACAGTTGGTGGTTTCCTACTGTGTATATCTCCCACATTGTATGTGCTGCTGGTTGGAACCTGAATAGACATCATCTTAGTAGTTTTAGGAACATGTATTATTTTATAGGATATCACTTATATATATGGAAAATAATATAAATTTATTGAGTTTTTTTCCATGATGCTCATTGATTAATCCTTAGAGGGTTTTGGTCAACTATTATAAATGTATTGTATTGTATATATACATCCATAAGTTCCTATTATGTCTTTATTGCTAAAATGTTATTTCATGTTCATATAGGAACATTAATATATTTATTATTTATTTTTATTTATAATATTCCAAAACATATACATAGACTTTAAATTATATACATTTTAATTTATACTAATATGATACTCTTATTATGAGGTTAAATTATTTTCATTATTCCTCTTATCATCCTTCACAAGTAGTCATCATCCTCTAACATATGGTGAGGTGAAATTCATGCCATGTCACTGAAAAACATGATGTACCCTTTTATTGGCTCTCACGTTGGAACATTAAATCAATTTGGTTGACTTTTGGCTCCCAAAAATATATTGAATTTTTTTCTAATGAATTGATTTTTTGTATTAAAGAAAATACATATAATTTATTCACACATTCTACATATCATCTATACTAGACGAGATAGATGGTGGTATGGTCCAAAAAAACCCTTAATTGAAGTTTATTTTTTCGAAGTGGATTGATTTTACAAATGGTGAAAATGAGTGATTTTTTTTACATTATGAGTTACCTATCCTAGTAACACATGACTTGTGTTTAAAAGTAAAATTCATTTTGACATTTAAAATTCACTTATTCACAATCACAAAATCAATAAATCTTATATTATGTGGGAAACAGAGACATAGATCTTTGTTCGTTAGTTTTCATCACTAATATGGTATTTTAGAAAATTTCATTTTTATTTGACTAAAATGGTCACTAATTACATCACACAGACAATAAATGATTCTAAACATCATGAATATGATTAGATTACATCTATAGATATCCCACTAAATATTTGATGTTATGAAACTATCACTATGTCATTGATACAGTTCCTAATGATCCCAATATTTTATTATCAATGTTGAAAAATTCTAAAAGTCACATAAATTTCCATTTATATGAAACAACCAAATTTTTTATATACCATCATTTCATAACAAGATAAATAAAAAATCCTTATCTTTTAAACATCCAATGTGATTTTTTGGAGTGATTATTATTGTATGAAAAAAGGATTATGGGGGGAATATTTATGAGATAATAAATTTATACTATATATATTAAAATGGAGAAAAATAAAAAATTAAATGAAGAAAATTAATCACATTGTAAATAGTTTATTATGTAATATTATAGATGAATAATTCCAGCTCAAGGGAAAATTAGTACCACTTCATGTTTTTTTGGAACATTTTATAATTCATCATAGATGACTTCCAAATTCTTATTAATTTATAATTCATTGAAATTTGACACCATAATATATATAAATAACGGTTCACCAACACATAAATTATATAAAGGGGTAAAATAATAATATATTTTGAACCCTTAATGAAAATTTTATGTAGGATTTTTTAATCTACCCATACAAGTTAATAATATTTTCAAATAATTTATCTTCATATACAATGACTTATACCTAATGAACATGAACTAAATTTACATATCTCTATGGTAAACATCAATTACTTGGACAAAACTATATTTAGTTAATTTACATTAAATCACATATTTAATATATATAATAATATTCCCGAATAATATTATTATTTGTATCATAAATAATTATTTGATATTCCATATATTTTGATGTCCATTGAAATTAGAGGAAAATTTTTTGGAGGAAAATTTTTGAGACAAATGATAAAATTTTATAATTTTTCTACAATAATTTTCTACCAGAAATATTTACATTTTATAAATATTGATGTCCTAGTACTCTAAACTCGATGAATAGAAATATTATGAATGTGAAAATTATAGATACTACGATACCCCTGGTAATGAGAATAAAATGTTCAAATTAATGTATGAAATTACTAAGGACGCGTTTTTTAATGGTATAAGTTGGTTTTAGTATATTTATATGGGCATTAAGATACATGATTAGGGAAAATTTGAACATTCTATACAATGTTAATAATTTTTTCATGTTAGAAAGTAATTTTTTAATTTTCCATTTATAGTGAACTATGTTAATAATTTTTTTAGAGTTTGAATAAACATATATAGAAGAGAAAATACTTTTATTAATTTTATTGTTTATATACCCATGTATCTAATTTAATTATTTAATCATTAATTTTTGAGATTTGATATTTGAGGATATCTAAAATAATGAATTTCTTTAAAAATACTATATATAAATGTTTTTATATCCATATTTATAATAGGATAAAATTTGATTAGATTGTTTAAGAAATTAATTTTCCTAATTTATATGGTTAAGAGGGAGAGGTGGTGGAATTTCAATAATATTAATTTAATGGGAATCACTTCCTAACTATTAGAATTGTGATGTTTTCTTGGAATTTGAGAAATAATTTGATTTTAGAATTTATTATTTAAGGGGAAATATTTTAAAATGTAATTTATTAAATTATGAATTTGTTTTAATTTAATTTTAAATAATTAATGGAAAATATATATATTTGTTTTGATTTATTTCATGTGAACATTTAATGAATAACTATTACATATTGATCCCTAAATAATGCTTCATCACAGAATTTTTTTCTTCAAACATATAGTTTTGAAGAATAATTGAATGGTAATATTGTTTTAATAATAGTGTTGATTTTGATATTTAATAAAGTAATGTTACATTCCGATTATATGTGTATGGATATGATCAATTAATTTATTTTTTATATTTGAAAATGAACTTTTATTAAATCATGTATTAATGATGTTAAACTAAAATTCATTGAGATTTATATAATGGAACACATTCCATTTCTTTATAAATTGGAAACAGATGTTTCCAAAAATGGAATACAAAAAAGTGATATATATTTAATTGTACATAATATTATTTATATTACTAATATATATACATAAATTTTAATAAATTCTAAAATTTTATATAATTTTGAAAAAAATGAATATAATTTGTTTTCCAATTTTATCTCACATGAAACCAGTATATCGATTATATTATATAGAGGAATTAATAAATTTTATGGATCTTATTTTTTCTATATTGATTATTTGAAATATGATATTCAATTTTATCACTAGGAAATAAATATGGTTTTACCATATTAAGGATTATATTATAATTTCATGAGAACTAACCATCTTGGTATACTAGAATAAACCATCATGTAGTGTTTGTGATTTTAAATTCATATAAATTGAGTTTATTTCAGAGATATGAAAATACACTAATTCTTGTGTCAGTCATGATAGGTATATATTCACAGAAGAATCACCCCATTGAATAATGGTTACTTGGCACTGATCGTTTTCATGAAAACTGTGGATAATAAAGTGGAATGAAGTAATCACTCATTCATGTTGTAGGGAGAATTATATCAAAGTAGATATATATTTTCATATGGAACGTTATTTTCTTCTCATATTAGGTACAACTCTTCAAGATGTCACTATAAAAATAGAAAGTCATTCTAAATGGTAGATTTTTATCATATGGAATGATCAGTAGATTTCAATTATTAGTAGGATGTTTCCTTATTTTGGTAGGTATATAACATCATGTGTCCAACATAATAAAACATGTAGTTAGTTAATTAAATGGATATATTTTACAAATCCTCTCAAAATTAACTACATTTACACATGTGGTTTGTAGTTTCCATAGAGTGGTCAATTATAGAAACATACATAATAGGTTTAGTACAAATATGGTCACTTAATCTTCAACACCAGGTCAGTATAATTAATCTAATTAATCAGTGCATCGTCGGTATTGTTTTCAGGTTATCATCACCAAAAAAGTATCATTCCCTTTACAATATGTATACATATTAGAGGATGTAGGTAATCATGGTTTGTTTTAAAAGTAGTGATCATTTGATATTTTTTATAAAACAAATAGACAAACACCCAAACATTTTACTTCATTTAAAACATTATAAACATGATTTTTTATCAATAAAATTATGATGTTCAATTCTGAGGTAATTATCTCATAAGTTGTGATGATCAGAAACAATGATAAAATGGATAATAAAACTAGTAATACATATAATAATTTTAATGATTATATCAATGATTTTACCAGTACAATACAAAAATATAGGTCTTCACACCTTTCTTACAATTAATATTCAGACATTTTCTATTATCATTAAGTAAATAAAAGTTAAATTAATTATATAATAGTCAAACTATAAAAAGGTTTTTGAAATAAGGGGAATATTTAATGAATATTTCAAAATATATTATAAAAGGGTTACATATATTACCAATTAAAAATTCTACTAAGAATATGAATATATAAAATAACAACTATTTATAAGATGAATTGGATAATTTATATTATATGATTAGTTAGGGATAGAAGATATTGTATAGGGTGACGAGGTGGATGTAGTGTCACTAGAGAACATACTTTGGGAAACTAGTCTGAGATAATTGATGCTTGATTAGGAGACATATAAAAAGGGTTGTGGGTATATGAGAACTGGTAGAAGCTAGTAGAATAAGAATAATAGGAGACGATATTAAAATTTAATTAATAGTTCAATTGTATGGATCCAATAGAATATAAATTAAATCACCACCCATATTCCATATTATAAATCATGAATAATGACCTCTATGTTTTCTATAAATTAGTCAATCACTAGGGTATGCACCTTGACATTCATATAATTAGAATTAAATATCATGATCAATTTTATAATATAAAGATAAATTTTAGTTGTTTTTAACATAACCTTCATATCTTATTTGTAGATGTTATGACTTAGATATAAATAAATGACCGTCTATATAGTTCCCACATCATTCCCATCCAGTTTTCCATCATTCCTAATTTGTTCAAAGGTTTTTTTACATGTGTTTTAAATCCATGAAAGATCACATATCTTTTCATATTGGAATCATAAAACAAAAATCATATATCTTATCTTATGATTAATTATGTTATTCCTTCATCAAAGTAGGATTGTACAAGTGGAGTAGTTAGTGTGCCAGCTTTTATAGAATCTTGAAGCACTGATTATAGTTACTATTGGTATAGATTCATTATAATATTTGAAAAATATTATTCTAAATTTACTATATGTAATTTAAAATTATCAATCTCATTTTTCAATAGATACAACATGGGATTCTGTTTAGGATGAACATTGGGAAGGTTGTTTTTTAGATAAATCATCATATATCATCAGCTTTAGAGATTTCCTCAATCCTTGTTAGTTTTACTTACATACAAACATATTAATGGATTTGAACTCATTGAAACAATATATTTTCATATAATATGTGTAATGTATTGTGTTAGGTAGATATGTAGATCAGTTATATGATAAATTCCATAAATATAAATCATTTATATTTTCTATTGATCTATCTGATTCAAAATAATCATCAGCTCAACCAACAAATTCTTCTTCTTGGGAAGTATTCTCATTATCTTCAAATTTCTAAGAAGAAGAATAAAATTTCATAGCTTCCACACAATCCATGTTAGGAGTAGATCAAAAATTACATTTATAGTGTGGTCAAAAATGTTTATAAATAAGACATCTAGAGACTATTCTATTAATGAATATTAGATATTAAAACCCATAGAGCAGTGGGAATTGATGGTCCACTGTATTTATTTTGACATTTCAAATTTTCATCATCCTCATCATAATCCGATTAGACTATTTAAAAAATAGTACATCCTACACACATCCACTCTTTTTTAAATGATTCTAATTTAGACCATTCATATGTTATTCTTATCATAAAAGATCCATTTGAATTGTTTTAATATTGTATTGAGTCACTATAATCATTCAATATATCATTGTTTTTAGACACTTGGGTATCAACAATTTATTCATATTATTGATATTCCAATAAATATTATAGAGACCCTTCACTTTATTTCATAACTGTTACTTAATTTTAAAGAGAAAAAACATGATGGTTATATAAATATTGGATATAATGGTTTAGCGTGTTTGGAGAATCAGAATTATAATTTACCATTAGATAATAATAAAGAAAAAGTATTCAATAATTAATTCCCTAAAATTATTATCCATCGTGATCTACTTAGTATATATATTTACCTACGGTTATATGTGAAATGAAGGGTTGAGCTAAAATCCGGTTAAGAGAATGAATAAAAGCCATGAAATACGGGTGACCTTAATCATCTTAATTATAATTTAATAAAAGCATCAACATCATAATCACGAGACAAAGAATTTTAAAAATACATAAAATATGGAAATGCATAAAATTTACACATCATTTCATAGTAATCAAATACCACACATAGTTGTGAACAAGGGTCGAATCATATTCACGCATAATATATGTTCGTAATCAAAACTATATCATTTTTTTCAAGGATAGATTCATTTTCACAGATATTGAAGTTTATCTCAATGTATACTTCACATTACATAATCAATTAGAGTACTATATAATTTATGGTGCACTCACCACATCATAAAATTTACATGCACTATATAATATGGGTACACCCATAACATCATAACATTTACATTATCATCATGCCACATTTAATGTATATTAATCAATGACATACAATAATCCAATGAAATAGATGGGATTAATTTCACAAATCAATCACTCATGATTAAAATTTTAGCTTCACAAATGAAATATGATTCATAAAATATGTCTTATGAAATATAAATCCCTAGTGACGTTGAAAGAATCTAACGAGAAGTAAAAGATGATTTTTTTAAAAGAATAATTATCTTCAAAAAATCATTGCATTTGTCATTCAACCATATTGAAAACATGTTTATCAGATAAAAGAAAATTTATGAACTTGAATAATATATATTAGGAATATTAGGGAACATCTACATATAAATTTGGAACTAAAGAGAAATAACCCATAAAAATGAAATTTGGTTCGAAAAATCACCATAACTTATGTCTGAATGTTTTATTCACATTAATATAATTGTTAATATAAAATTACTTAATTAAAAAAATAAATTTTTTTAGATGAATTTTATTAAATATTATTTTATTATGTATATTTATGGGTATTTTGATGAGTTATAGTGTTTAATTTCATTGTTATGGCATGATCATATTCATGGTTTTATTAATAAGTTCTCTTGTACATGAGAATGGAAATTCATTTAAAAATGTAATAGTTATCCAAACATGAAATTATATGTTATTAATGAATAAATGGAATAATAATTTTTCATATTTATCATATTATTATATGTTATGATGATGATTTATTAGATTTATCTTTATAGAAAATGATATAATTAGTATTGGTGGTTTTATGAAAATTATGAACTTATGTAATGCTATTTAACATCATTTTTTTATATTTCATTAAGAACTATATATAACATTTAATGTATAATAAAATTTTATTTAAAAATACTGATGTGATTATGATCATACTTGATGTTGGTTGTGAAAAATGAAAACACATCGTCCATGGTGGTGGTAAATAAACACACCACATGCGATATTTTTATGTTTAAATGAAAATGATAAGGGAGGATTCATGAATATTAATTATTCCACTAATATAATATAATTTCTAAAATTATATGAAAATGATCTAATCATTCGTCTTAAAATGGTGGGGGTGAAGTAATGATAAGATAATAATTAAACTGAAAATTATATAAGATATAATGAAAGATGAATTTAACACTTGATTTTTTCTTCACGGAGAAACTCATTTGGGAAAAGGGTTTGGTCAATTTTTGAGACTAAGGGATCTTGGATAAGGGGGTGGGTATTTGGATTTGTATGGAGAATAATTTGTGGAATTATTAAAACCTGGATATTTTGACAAGAAGTGGAGTTGAGGGGTTGTATATTATATGGTATAATAAGGGAGCTTTCCCAAATAGATTATATTGTTGTAGGTGTCGAAAATGGAATGAGTCCCTACATAGGTACATGAATGTTGATGAGGAGTTAGAGAGCATGTGACTGAGCTTAGTCTTGCGATGCTGATACAATCCTATTTCACAGCTTTGGTTTTGTTTGGTTGTACTCAGTACATTGTGATGTATTGTATCTGATTGCAGTGTCTCCTGTTTGGGCTGCCTTCTTAGTAATAGTGACATGTTGCATCATCATATATAAGAATTTTGGTTATCTTTTACATCAGTTCCATTGTCCATTTTAGGTATATATTGTTTACTTCTTCCGTTTTTTGAGTATTTATATTTATTCCACAGCACTACACATTGATATATGAGGGCATAGTTTCCCCCACTATCAGTACTAGTAACTCGCTGCTAGTCGCATGCCTATGGTGTTTAGGGAAATGTGCTTGATGTCATGTGACCAACCGGGTTCGGGGCACCCATTGAGTGGATCCCGGATCTGGGACATTACATCTATTCTCATGCACAGGAAACTAGTATGGAACATTCCCATAAACTATTGGTCCCCCATCATTATCATCATAGATTAGTTATTTTTGAAATCATCAATAAATTGGTACGTGAATCTATGGACAAACCCAATGAGTTCAATGGAAAAATAGTAAACTTCCACCCACATAGATACATGGGTTTCTCTCTTGTTCTCAAACAAGTACAATAGGATAATAAAGGTATTTTTCATATTAAAATATCACCTACACATCACTAATTATCCAAACACCCCAAATATACATCAAAATAGCCACAAAATTAAATTTTTCATTCAAATGAATTTTGAAGTCATACTCACACCAAAGTATCCGACAACAATTTTCACATTTCTTTAAAACTTCCAAAAATTATTTAATCCATTTTATTAAACCATTCTGATATATTCCAACTCACATAACATCCCACACACATATCACATAATAACCTTCTCACCTTCAAAAGATGTTTTCTAATCATACTCTAATGAAATAGCCCTCATCCCATGTTTCCTATTCACAAAAAAATTTAGAAAAACATTTCATCAATTTATAAAACATTAAAAAATTGTTTAACATCTCAATTCACTACATTACATTTCAAAAACCCATATTTTGTGAAAAAACTCACCCAAAAAGTACGTACACACCCTTTTCCCACTTTTATTAAATAAATAATTCGTTTCTCACCCAAAAAGTACATATACACCCTTTTCCCAGTTTTATTAATGAAATAATTCTTTTATAATTTTCACAAAACAACACCAAGGGGTATAACCATCTTCTGCACACACAAAAACCCATTTCAAAACACCATTTCAATGACAAAATCATACCAAGACCCTACCAATGGTGAGTTTTAATCCCATTAAACATTTATTAGTCCACTCTCATGTGACATAAAATTACATCAAATAATTCCAAAAAAGATACACATGGAAAACACACATTTTCATAAACCCTATAAAGGAGTAAAACATAGTTTTACACAAAAATCCCCTTCAAATCCCCCTATTTAGTCCAACATGACACCAAAACATTACATAAAGAGAAATGGAAGCCACATTCAACAAATAATAAATCCCATTAACGTTTTAAAATATTACCACAAGATATAACACATGAGTTACATTTGAAAAATACACACTTCAATCCAAATTGTGTCTTTAATGATAAATAATATATTATTTCCACCATAAATAGTTTTCAAACCACACAAAACATATTAGAAACATTCTACATTAATAAAAAAAATTATGATAAGTCATCATAAAATGATTACACATGGAATAACGAAGTGAAATTTTCGAAACCCTCAAATATTGGGGAAAAACATGAACCGCAACATCGCTGCACCTCAAAGAAGATAAATCGTTCCCTATAACTCATTATTTAACCAAAAATACTCATGGTTAATCCCACGGTAAGAACACTAGCTTCTGGAAATTTGAAAACTCATTAATGGGTTAAAGAAACCTTATGGAAAGGGACAAAAACAAAAAAGGAATAGTTTATATACAAGATTTTGATGTTTCCCCCAGTGGATATATATTCAAAATTGTGTCCCAAGGAATGGTGAGAGGGATTTGAGGATGTCCATAGAGGTAAGGCAGGAAATGGAGAAGACATGGGAGTATTTGGTTTGTTTTCGGAAGGGAAAAAGATTCAAAACACATCTGATTTTAATGTGCTGGACAATCTTTCACGGTTTGGCTACACGGTTAGGAATCATGCATCCAAACGTTGTGGAATGTTTTAGGAACACAAAAACCTTCAACAATACTCTACATCTAGGGGGTCCAAGGGGGTACCAATGTGGAATTATAGGCCAAGGTTATGGAAGAAATGAATCCCAAAACAGAGAATTAATTCCAACCCAAAACACATCTAACTTTAGGGTACAAACCACGTCAACAACTTACTCAACAAGTGGTCCCACTTGGAGTGTGACTAATCCAACTCCAAAACACCAAATCCTCACACCATAACATTGAAAAAATAAGAGGTGAATTACCATAAGATATATCCAAGTCCAAGGTCATAGGTATAAATACAAGAGACACCCAAATTTTAAACCTGGGACACCTAAAATCCCAGAGAAAGATATGAACCAAAAGAGGAATCGAAACAAAGAAAGGAATTGAAATTCACTGTGTGGAAATTTTCACATCAATAAATATATCTTCCACCAGAAAACCACTACAAGGAAACAATAACAAATCTGACCAATCACATAAACCATGATGGACTACCTTTCCATGTTTCCCCTCGTAATACGAAAACACCTCTAGTGATCAATTAATGATGGAATAATCTCACAACCAGAACACACATCACCCTTATGAATTGATCATGAACATTCCAATTTTATTAAAGGTTGAAACTCCTCAAACACTGTTCGAACAAGATTCCAACAACATACCCAAACAATCAGTAATAACAAAAAAAGGTACACTTATATTGCTTAAATAAAATTGATGGGAATTTTTCAACCCCAATGATTACTCAAGAATGATGTAGGTAGTAAGATTACTCTAAACTTGACTACCTTCCACCATGAATTATCCATGGACTAATCTATTTAACTAGTATTTGGAGACCCAAATGGTATCCCCACTATAATAGACTACTTGAATTTTCGTGAGACAATATTAGGTCACTAACATGGGGGGCCCAAAAGGACTCCCCCGTACAAGGGGTAGAGTTCCATTTATTAGTTCCAAAAGAACACACATAAAATTCATTTTTTGTCTCCACAACCTTAGAACCAAGAATATTAACCAACCATAATGGGATGACACAAAAAGACTCCCAAACATAAACATTTGGGATGAATACATGGTTAATCCATGCTGTTTGGGAAGCCTTGTGCTAACTAGGTCGATCCATATACTTTAATGATTTTTAGGGGCATAGATTTTACTAACAATGTCCAAACCATGTGCTCAACCTATCTATCCAAATTTATAACCTCCCTGCAAAAACACATTGAATGACCCTGGGATTTCTCCTAACCAGGAAGCAGCTTTACTCCGAGACCAATTTTTGGAGTTCAAATGATTGAAGCATCATTGGAATTGTTGTTAGACACTGGAATCCCCCTAAATTAATCTTCTCATTTCGGTTCTAAAAAAACAACACAGACCTAGATGGATCTAACAAGACATATCACACTCCAAAACTCAATTTACATAACCCAATATTTTAGTTAAACAAGGGTTTAGAGGATGCACACACATCACAACAGGATTCATCATGTGAGAAACAACAAAATGAAAGAACACATGAAATCACATTCCACTAAAATAGACGATGTCGAGATCTCTAGAAAGTAGAAATACTTCCAAAAAAACTATTACACAAAAAATATTGAACAATATAACCTATACAATAAAACAAGCATGTGACATCACAACACATCACAGAGCATGACCAAAGTGACTGATATAATCAATACATGGAAATGTACATTATTCCTAGTCCATAAGAAACACAAAATTCTAGAAAGAAAATAAAATAGCCTCTCCTGACAACATTTCCCACATTGGTGTTTCAACAGAAACCCATTATTCGAAGAGACTACAAAGGAACCATAGTCCCTCTTAAACACCATCCATACTGATAACAACAGACCACTTCCACCATCGACAAGTCATGTAAATTATGAATCTAAGTCCGACTTAAATGTTCTATGATAACCCTCTCTCTATGAGACGATACACAAAACAAAAAATGGATATTTCGTAGAACTAATCTCTAAGGATTGATAAAATTATTTTTTAAATTGATCAACTTTAGGGTCATACAATAGTGATACAATCCCAGTTTCACTTCAGTTGTGCACTGAACCTTAATGGGGGAATAAATTATCCAATGATAGAACCCAAATACATAACCAAGAAGGTCCATTTTTCAAAATTTTCCACAATCCAGATCCATACACATGAATGGATACACTATAATGGAATACCGAAAAATTTCTCTGAAGAGACCACTGATCGGGACTTTGACCCACCTTAACGACAAAACACAAAACCAAAACAGGGTTCAAATAGAAGGGGTAATTGGACTCAAAATATCCCAAAACATAATTATTTTCAAGAACACATATTACACACCATCCCAAATCAGTCATCAAGAAATCATGATTTACATTAAAATCATTTCTTTGAAAACAAACAATTCAGAGGTTAGCGTATCCAACAATAATACCCCATGGGACTCAAAAATTCATGTTTCCATGCCATACTAATAATCCTCATAATATCCATCCCATTAATCATCATGTAATGTCATTAGACATCAGTCATCCCATATAACCCCATGCTTATGGTCTCTCGAAGATATACCAAAGGATAAACGAAAATCATTTCCTCTTTTGAAGACCAAAACAGTCAACCAATAATTTTTTTCACAAAATTACTAACCACGAAATCAAACCAAATGATAGATTACCAAGAAATTCTTAAAGGAACAATTGTTCAAATGAAAAAACACTTTAAATCTATTCACATCAATTTCAATACAACTCATCCCATTAAAACACCTTTCAATAGATTTCAAAAGTAAATTTGAAGAACATTTTCAAAACCATCTTTAACATTGTTCTTTCATTCAAAAAAGGTGTAAAAACACAATGTTCCCATTCAAAAAAATTATGTTACTTCAGATCCTACAATTTCAAAAAGAGATCTATTCCTACTTTATTATAAAACAATTCAACAAAAACATTACACTTCTAAAAACAATGTCAAATTTTTTTAAAACCAAAATTCAATGATTTAAAAACAAAAGAATACCAGACAATGCGAGAGGAAACATGTTTCATTGGGTGACATGGATATATAGTTGGTGGCCATATTCCAAACACTTCACTGTAATGAAGAGTTTTATAATGAATTTCATCGACTCCACGTGGATTTCCAGGCTCTACGAGTTCACTGCGACCCTTAACTAATCTATCTTTTCATTTCCCCTAATCATCATCAAACCAAGAAAACTGTAGGACTCAGATAACTCATGAAATACCCTTGGTACTTGAATCTGTTCATGAGGTGTTGTGATCAGGCACACTACTGGTAACCTAAATGCGAAGTCCTATAAATCGTAACTCCAGACTATCCTGAATATTTCCTCAAATAACATGACCCAATGAATTAACCTGAACTTGACCTCCAGAACCATTTTGTCACAAACCGAATCTTGTCACCATCAAAACTAGCACCTGACCCATATTGTGTCATGGCCCAAAGGTCGTTACCAATCTCCATGGGATGGAACACGTTCCTGGGTATCCTAAAAGGAAAATTGGTAATTAATTACCCGAGTTTACAAACATAAACAACATATGAATGCATTAAAACGAATATTAATTTTTCAATCAAAAAAATCCTTTACAAAATTTCAGATCAAAATTACAAAATTAAAAAAAATGTTCAAAGACCATTAAAAAGGCACAAGACATAAAAGGGAATTACAAGAACCTCCTTTTGTCAAGAGGCATCGTACTCAGGCCTTCTCCAGAACACTACAACCAGAAAGACCTACTAGTTACTCGAACCACTAGCACAAAGGATTCTACCCGAACCTATGACCTAAACAACCAATTATACATACACTCTAATGTGATGTACGTTGTGATCCAAATCCTAGTAGTATACCTCCTCTTGGATATTCCTTGTGATAAGCAGTCAAAGATGAAATTATTTCAAGTTTTCATAAGCATGAAATGCTAGTTACAATTTCTAAAAGATGCAACATTAAATAAAAATCGTTTTCAAGTGGAATATGCAAACGAATAAAATCTTTTAAATATAATGTCAATGATACTGAATTTTCCAGCCAACCATACTTTATGTCAATGTTAAGCATAAAATATCTTGTGATCACATGTAATGGGAAAATATTCCCTATGAACTATCTAGTTGTGTTTCACAGGTACCTCATATCTTGGTGAATGTAACCGTCACAAATATACATTCTAGGGAACAAGCCTCTAGTAGGGAACATAACCATAACCACGTGTCCCCCCATCATCCTAATAAAATCATAGTTAGTGTTGTAAGAACCCAAATTTCTACATGAAACTAAGAGAAAATCCCATGGGATCACTATCATACTAGTACATTTCCACCCACCAAGATACCCAGGTTTCCCTCTTGTTCTAAAACATGTTCAGCATGACAAGAAATTAATTTTTCACTTAAAAATATAAATTCCACATTACTCATTCACCAATCAGCCCACAATTACATCAAAGAATTCCAAAAGTACACTTTTTCATTCCAATGCATTTGGAAGTCATACTCACACAAAAATAGCCAACAACACTTTTCAAATTTCATTAACACTTCCACAAAAACATTAAAAATTTCTATAAAAAAAATTCCTAGATATTAAAACTCACACAAAATCCAACACAAATATCACATAATACCCTTCTCACCTTCAAAATTCATATTGACAGTATTTTCACATGAAAAGCCCACAACCAAGATTCTCTCACACAACACAATTTAGAAAAACATTTCTGCAATTAATAAAATATTCTAAAAATGTTTGACATCTAAAATCACAACATTACCTTTAAAAATAATATATCATGTTAGAAAACTCACCCAAACAGTACATATACACCCTTTTCCCATTTTGTTAACGAAATAAAATATTTACAATTCTCACAAAACAACCCCAAGGGGTACAACTATGTTCTACACACTAAAACCCATTTCAAACCAGTATTTCGAGGCCAAAATCATACCAAGACTCTAATAATGTAGAATTGGTAACATATTAATCACTTATTAAACCTCTAGAACTTTCTATAATATTAAATCAAATAATAACACCAAAGATACACATTAAAAACAAACAATTTCATAAACACTAACAGGGAGTTAAACGAGGTTTTACACAGAAAACCCATTGAATGCCAACTTATTGAGACCACATGACACTAACACAATATAAAACCATATTTAATGCCACGTTCATCAACTATTAAATCCCTTAAATTTTTTAAAAAACTTCAACAATAAATGACACACGAGTTACATATGAAAAATACCCACTTCGAACAAAAATATAACATTAATGATAAATACTTCAATATTTCCACCAATAATGGGTTTCAAACAACCCGAAAATGATTAGAAACTAGATAATTTAATAAACCATGAAATAAAAAACATCATAATATTATTACATATGGAATCACCTACCAAAATAGTCGAAACCCAAAAATCATGGTGTGACACATCAACCACACCATCGTCGCACAAGAAAAAAGATCACTCGATCCCTAGACCACAATATTTCTCAAAAAAATCTTATTCGTTAAACCCTTGGTATGAAAAAAAAATTCAACAAATTTTATAACTCATGAAATGGTGAATGAATCCCAATTTAAGGGGATTTAATTCATGAGTGAATTGTTTACATATATGATTTTAACGTTTCCACAATCTGATCTCCTTTCAAAATTTAATATCAAGGAAGGGGATGAAGGCATGGAGGTTGTATATGGAGGTAGATCAAGAAATATAGAAGTGAGGGGCAGATTTGGTTTATTTATGGAAATGAAAAAGGGAAAAACACATCAACTTTTAATTTCCTAGACACCCTTGCACAATTTTGTCGCACGGTTCGGAATCATGCGTCCAAACCGTGCGGCCTTCTCTGGGCACCAAAAACGCATCAATATTCCACCAATTTCATGGGGTTCAAGTGTGAAACGAAGGGGGAAATATACGAGACATATAAGGGAGAATACATCCCAAAACAAAGCACACATTCCAATGTAAAATCATCCAACTCTAGGTTAAAAACCACCTTAATAACTTACCCCACATGTGTTTCCACTAGGACTGTAAATAATCCAACCCCAAATCCCCAAAACCTCACACTATACATTTGAAAAAAAATACTATTCTAATTACCACAAAATACCCATACTTCCAATGTCATAGATCAAGAACATAAGTAAAAACCAATTTCCTAACCCATAACTCCCGAAAACCCAGAGAAATCTAAGAACCAAAAGTAGATTTGAAAAGAAGTGTGAAATTGAAATTTCGGATGTGAAAACTAGATAAAAAGTGAAATAAACATGAAATGTGAATACACTAAAAGTGATAATATGAACTAATAATTGTGTAATGATTAATCATAGACTCAATTTTAATATTCCAACACACATAGAGGTGCTTTAATGTGGCCAAAAAAGAGTGATAATCCTACAGGGAAGAGGAGAAGGATGAGTTCCCACATAGGAAGAATCATTGATGAAATTAAGTTGAAAATGTGTAAAATTTCATTTAAGGGAATAGTGGAAAACATTTATTTTGAGTATTTAAATTTTTTCCATTGTTTGGCTATATATTTAGGGTAATTATACACTAATTGTGCAACTCATGGTGTCTAATAACAACACATTAAATGATTTCATCGAATGTCTTGGTTAATCCATGCTCCAAGATAATGGTGTTACTAGTTATAAGGTCCCAATAATATAGTCTCGCAACACAATTTGAAAACAATGCATATCTCCTTCTATGAACTATGTGATTTATTGTAGACCTATTTTACTATTTTATGCACCACCTTCCATGTTGTAACATCATATACATGGTTTCACATAACCAATTCACTAATCTAGTTATTTATAAATCCCCTGGAATCCCTTCTGATATATTAGATGATGTTTAATAACAATGATGGAAGAGAAGAGGTACAATGGTGATGTTTTAACCTCAAATCAGTGTAACAACATCGGAAATAACTCGATATTATCAATAAAAATAAATAAAATTTATGGGATTTTGTGAATAACTAAAATATATAAATTATGTAATAATAATTGAAATATTATAAAATCTCAACCAACCATGTCATACATATTACGAGAATCACACACAATATCGATCTCATAAAAAGGGAGTCTATAAAATAAGGTGAACAAAAACATCAAGTCTCTATTAATATTTTTCATGCCAACAATCATAATAAATTTACAAATATATATCGGAATCTTACTTCTTGTTATGTCATGGGGATTGGACCTACCTATGAATACCACCATGAGACCACCTACTCAGTTACCCCAATATAATGCTTTTCTAAGCTAGGTGGCTCTACAAAACATTATAGGGAACCACCAATGTGATTCCATAAATATCCAATAAAATGTAGTCTAGGTATATGTGAGTACCATAGCAAAATAAAAATAAAAATAATAACCAAAAAATAAATACAATGAAGGATGGAAATTGAAAATATATAATTCAATATATCATTATATGATCCCGGTTAACTGGTAATGTTCTATCAAGCACGTGTATTTATTTATTCCCCAAAATATAGATATGCATAACTATGTATATACATGAGAATGGATAACATTAAAATGAATTAATAACAATCGATCCATGGGTTTATAATCACTATCATATGGACATCCTTTGAAGAAAAAATTGAGATACACATCAACACTCTCAAGCCTTGTATGATTTTGTTGATCTCTAGGTCTGTAATCATGATAATAAATTAATTATTTTTAAATATACCATAATGGATTGTACATGCTGCGTCACTATAGGGGGTACATGTCCCAGCCCTGGGATTACCGATCCTTTCATCCAATAACAATATTGAAGGATTTCAGGAAATAACTGGATATCTATTGATTTTGACATATATGGATGGAATACCAAAAAATACATGTAATTTCAATTTGATGTTTGGGCCCCCAATCTCGGTATATAATCAATCATGACATTAAATCTCATCATTACCCTATGGGGATGAGTATTAGCTGATTTGTCTAAAATGATCATAAAATAAATATAAATGATAATTATTCATTATAATAAATGGCTCATTATCACCATTCCCATTATGTATATAGGTGGTATGTAGTAATGGTGCATCCATAAAACCATAAGGAAATTCATATACCTCAATTGATGTGAGAATAATCATCCACAGAGTATATTTCAAATCAAAAGCAGAGAGATCCATATCCAATAGTACAGTCATGTTTTAGATAAGGGAGAGTATAATCATTCCCATTACATGAGTATCATAATTATATGAACTCATGAACGATTTAACATAATCATAGGGGAACCATGACTGAGTTTTATACTCATAGGTCCCAAAATATAGATGATATGAAGTGAATCAGAGCATCCTAAATGATTATTATAATAAAATGAAATAATAATATTTGGAATCCTAAGAAATACATTTGGGCATCTAAATATGAAAATAAAGGTCATTGAAGAATGATACTAGTAAATATGTTTTAGAATCGTAATAATTAATTTTTCACCAAATCTTCCTCTACATACAACTAATAGGAATCACCACTTAGAATCATATTTTTATCAACAATAAACTAATGAATTTATAATTAATGAGTAATGATTTCCAAAAACCTAACCCGCCACTAAATCAATAGTTTCACTAAATAGAAGTTCATTGTGGATTATAAGGTAACAACCACTACAATCTCTTCCAAACATGTTGTTCTAGGATATTATTGTTCATCACCAAGGTAGCAAGCGGTTCTGTCCATTCAAATCATTGAAGATGAATCTTAAATGGGATCCTCCATGTAAACATGGAAAACGATGAATCCATGACGGGGTACCTAACATTAGTATATACTATAGGAATCCCTATTGGGGTCCTAAAAAGGAATATATAAACACATCCCACATGGGATCATTGTTCATGTTTATCGCATAAATTCATTTGTATAAAACATCCACATTAAGGATTTTTGTGACCCATGGATTTCATCATATAACACCTACCCATTACATTTATTTAATAATTGCATTTGAATGAATTATAAAATTGGGTAATAATCCTCAGGGATAATCATAGGTGCCAATCTAATATCATTAAAACTCTTAAATATTTAATGTAATGTATGAAAGACCAATTTATATTTGATGCATTAAAATATATATGAAATGGCATTTGTGGCTTTATCTAATCATGATTATATCGGATCCTTGCTACACTAGATTCCATTATACTTACTAACACTGGATAGCCAAACAATATTTTAAAAAAAATTTGACAACATAAAAAAATTTAAATAAAAAAATTTAATACTAGAGATATCTCACTGGATACCTATCACGTGATGAAAATACCAGAAACAACATGGAGAAGGGGAACTTGGTGGACATGAAATGAATCCTAGAAAAATATCAGTCTAATGAAATTAAAATAGCATGTCAAAAATATACTTAAAATAAATAATGTATAGAAAATCATCAATGGGAAATACCTTGGGGAACAACATGTGGATATGTGCAGAAAACCTCTCTGGAAGTCCCCATACTACGTAGTGAAAAATCCCACAAATTGATGGTAAATTCTACCATTACTTGATAGAAATGATGATGGAACCTCAGAAGAATCTACCAAAATTAGATAAAACATGAGAATAATATTCAATATGAATGGTGGAGGAAGATATTACCCACCATTTCTATTGAATCACATCCGTAAATTGCCTTGAATAATAAAAAGTTGATGGGGGTGCATCTTATGGGAGCTCACATTCACACCCTCCTTGGTTCGATGAATGAAATGGAGGATGATCCCAATTCATACAAATTTTATGATGAAATTTTCATTTGATACGTGGTGTGTACCTATTTATATTCATCTAATAGTTTTTCAATGTGTAATAGATAAAATATTTTATTCCTCATGGTAATCCCCTATGCTTTTATGTCATGAACCACCATTCCACATCGTGCGAAACCAGTTCACCTCATTTATTGAATACAAAATGTGAACATCCTGCTAAAACTATATGTATATTCCTAAATAACTATTAAACCTCCATAGAGCTCCTTGAACCCTCAAAAGATCCCGATGTATTTAGAATGAATCCCATAAAATCAGATATGGACTTTTAAACACTCAATACTTCATTCTGATATCATGTTCATAAGATGGATCTTCCACCAATAAAAAAAGATCATACACCCAATTTAATTTATTCTGCCCAAAAAATAGAATAGTTCAATCCACATGGCTTCTATCTTATCATTCTATAGAAGCCATGTGGAAAGAAAAAAAATTCACCCAACCTACCAAGGTCATGGATTCAATCTCAGACATCATTGTTGAATCTCTGAATAGATTATGCACTTCAATTCAATAAATATAACACGCGGTACATAAGACACTAATAATCTAACCAATTATTTTAATAGTGAATGAATCACTAAGATGTTTCTTAGCCTAACATCTGATTTAATGAATGATGAATCACATATGGTTGTCTATTCATAAAAAATATTGGCATCTTTTGTTAGACATCACAATAATATATTTTAAAATCCTATTCCCCAAGGAATATAGATAACATTACAAGAATTGTCAAACAATTCAATATCCTAATTCCAGGTAAATCCCTTATAATACCTTAGCCCTTCTTTACTTGATGTAGTGCCACCAAAAGATAACTACAACCTTTCCTAACCAAAACCCATGGTTCCTCAAAAGATATCCCAAACCAACAACCAAACAAAAACTCCACCTGAGAATGCATATGAACATGAACCCAAATATTTCATTTGAAATTCAGCTGTACATAGCTCAATTTATTTATGTATTCAAAATGAAAAAATAACATGGAATGGAAATTCTCAATGTCTCACAACACATATCATGTGAAGGATTCAGATTGGTTGATGAAAAAAAACACTACGTCGTTGGATCATCCTCGTCATCATACAAGTAATATGAAATCAATAAATTGAAATGAAATCCACTTCCATCCTCAAAATATTTCAATAGAAATGGATAGATATTACTCTACTCAAGTGTCAATTGAAAAAACACACATCATCCATTCATAATCCACAGAAATGGTACCCATATAAAAAGATTAATATTGAAAAAAGATGAGGATAAATAAATAAAATAATATAATTTACCCCCTAATACAAGGATTACTATATAATTATCCCTAATTAAAACCAGAATAAGATTCATCACTAACCCAAAAATGAACATTTAGGAAGATTGATGTTGTTTCAGTTCTCTCTCAACATACACATGACGATATCAAAATAAGGCATGGTTATATATAACATAGGATCATAAAATATTACATGCAAATGAATTAAAACAACATGGTAATCATTTCCATGTAAAAGTATTTAAAAAATCATTCATTGGATCATATGTAGAAATTTATCAATATTTTTATTTAATCTATCCCATACATAACTGGTATTTATTTTAACTAGCTAACAGAATCACATCAATGTGTTCCATAAAAAGGATATTTTTTCATTGTAATTCCATACAGATTAATCCAAAATCCCCCCTGTAAATACTCTTAAAATAACTAATATCACATGTTTCGTAATTATTTCAATGATTAACAATCAAAATGTGTCATTATACTTCAAGTCTATCGACATTTTTTCTAACTGACATAATAAGATGATAATTAACACCAATATATCGAGGAACATAAACAATACATCTTATCAATTCCACTCTCTTAATACAATGACCTAATGTGATTACATAGATTTAAAAGGCTTCACCATTCAAATATTAGATATAATGATCTCCTACCATGCATTGGTATCAAAAGATCATACATCCATGTTCAATACATAAAAAAGGAATCTTTAAGCATTGGTAAACCACTCTTATAGGTTTCACTCAATCAAAAATATACTCTATAATATAGGGGTCTGATTCAATAATAAGGTCATGTCAGTCTCCCAATATAAAATACCTATCATTTCATGTAATAGGCTATCTAACTCTAACCACCATTCCCAAAAGTCAAACCACTCCAATGGGTGATCAGATAACATAGCCGAATGAATGCCAAAACTATCTTAATCATTTAACTAGGTATCTATTCATCTTTGAGAATTCTCATAAGCAACATCCCCCATGTGTATTAGTCTATAACATAGAATGAAAGATGAACTGAATTTTTTAAAGAATTGTTATATAGTAATACCCCGTTGAGGTCCACTTATTGAAAAACGTATTCCTATATATCTAAATCATACTCAATGATCTTAATATATCTCCAAAAATGAAATGAAATTACTATAAATGGTAAACTATATAACCATCAACTTGTGATACTGTCATACATGGATTAGTACCTTAAAAATAAGGTGTGGATGATAAAAATTTCATTTTATATTGTGCAAAAAAATAGTATTTAGGTTTTTATTAAGACACTAAACAAGTAAACAAATGAAAAATAGCCAATGATGGGTCCTAAATTTGGGAATCATGTTCCTTATCACCATTCTAGGGTAATTTCACCTCCCATCCATGAGGAATGAGTCATCACCCTCACCGTCTACCATCTCAATAAAGATAGACATCACATTAAATAAAAATAAATTACATTTACTTGTCCCCATTATTCTATATAATTCGACCAAAAATTATATAGGGAAAACACATTTGGGTTTTTACCAAAACATTATAAAAAATAACATCTTTATTCAATAATAATCACCCACTGTCAGGCCTATAACATGTTAATAACATGCGGAAAATATAATTAATAAGATGCATATTTCTTTTCTATCCAAGAGTCAAAATCCATCATTGGACCCATTTAAATTGGATAATTTCATTAAATCCCTAATAAATAATTAAATTATCATATCATGTGAATATATCTATGATAAAATCATTTACAATTGTAACATCACAGACCACAACATATATCGAGTATACAAATAATTTGGAATTGTTTTCCAAAATAAGTGTTTTCAAATCTCTTATCTAACATCAATAACATGTTCTAAAAAATTACTAATAGTCATTCATAAAATATTCCAAATATTAATACCGTTGGGAATAAATATAAATTATACCAATTTTTACTATCCAATCCGAAGGGCCACTAAATAGATACCCTGATCAGGTTAGCCACACGGCCTCATGCATGGCTCCTTATATGCTATAGGCTACTGAAAACAATTGAGTATCTAAAGGGGGTATATTGGAAAGACTATATTGTAATATCAGAGTAATAAAATTTTAGAAATAACCATATATCATCAACAATAGTAAATAAATAGAGGGAAATAAGCATTTAATAATAGAAATAGAAGCATGATTTAATAATAATTGAAACAATTTATATTAATGAATAGCCATTTCATATGTAGATCAATGATAACCCACTAAGATCATCTGATATACATGGATAAATAGAATAAATAAATATAAATATTAATGTTTATCCTCCTTTATTGAATCTAAACTACATTATAAATCTCCACATATTAATTTGTTCCATCCTTTTCAATTCATCCAAGGCCACAACCCCATGAGCCTGCAACCAAGTGACCATCTTCTCAGGTATACCATTGTTATGGTGTCCAATGTAGTGTGAATGTAAAAACCGTTGTAGGAAACTACAATGATTTACCATATAGAAAGATTTATATTAAATTATATATATGTGAGATAATAATCAAAATAAAAATAAATATAACATTAATAATATGAACAATTCAAGATATAAATAGAATAAACAATAGTTGATCTCTATGACTATTAAACCGATTGACTAGCAATTTGACGTAATGTATATATATATTTATATGGATATATATAAGTATATCCATAAATATATTTTTTCATATATATGTATATTCAAGTGTATGTTAAAAATAATCATAAATCTAATGTAGTGGATTTTTGGGTATGTTATCCCAGACGCCCAAACAACCTGTGAAGTGGGAAATGAGCGAAAAGTCATACCACTCATTCCATTTATGAGAAAGATTATTATTCTGTTGGTAGTAATAGTAGACAATAACTACTTATTTAAACATTTAACATCTATTTATTATTGAAATACCACCAGAAGGAAAATCATGTCCTAGCCCTAGGTTTACCCGTACTCATATTAAATCAATATATACAATGACTAAATGTAATAACCAAAAATGTTATAAATTAATTATTATGTTGGACACCATTCCACTCATTACATGTAATTATATTATGATTTATGATCCCTATTTCTCACTATATAGGAAATCTTGACCATGGATCTTGAATGAAGACTTTGAGGCTGAACCATATACGATCAGTAAAGAATTATATCTTGATCCAAATATCTAATCGATAATCATTCAAACAAATTACTCATTAGACCCATTCTAAGGAAGTAAATTTGGAATGTTTAGTAATGAAATGTCCATTATTCCATTGGGAGAATCATATGAATTTTTTGTGGATATCCTTATCATCTATATGGAATATTTCAAATCAGTTGTGGGGAGAACCATGCCTAAAATGGTGAATACGTAATATATCCGAGATAACATAATCATCTCCATCACTCATGTATCAATATCATATGGAATTGATATACAACCAGCATAATAATAGGAAATTAATTATCAAGTATCATTATCATGGGTATTCCATACCTGAGTATAATAATAATAGGGTTCTAATTCTAATGAATCATAATCATAGGTCTCAATATCTAGGTCATGGAAAATACATCTACTAATAAACATTAAAATATAATAATCAAATAAAATGATTTAATAAATGATTAGAATAAATATATATAAGAATCAAAATAATGAAATATTTGTTTTATAAGGTAGTTACCATGAAATATTCTTAGGGGCCGCAGTGAATAAATTATCCCCACATTAGGCTCATCGTCCAACTTCTAAGAAGCTCCACTTCCAATCATAGCCACATAAACTGTAATTAATTTAAGGATAAAATAAATAACAAGGGTTGATGAAAAACTATCCCACCCCTAAATCCACTATTTCAATGATAACATGTTATATATAGATTCTATGATGACACCTAATACCATATATACATTCCCGATCCTACTAAATCTGGGTCGATCAACACAAAGATACCCACTGGTCTTGTAGTCTATAATAAAATAGAGGTATGACACTCACCATCCTCATAGTTCACTGGTAAATATAGGCATCCCTATTAATGTTCATTATGTCATTATATATGAAAGGAATACCTCAAGGGATATTAAAAATCCATATGTTGATCCATCCCTTGGGGGTTCCGCATTCCTAGTCACAACATACATTTTAGGGGATGAAATATAGGAATTGCAATTGTTCATGACCCCCTGCATTCATCCAGTACAATCTTCCAATTTCATTTAATGATGTATTTTATCACAATGAATATAAACATGAGGTTTCGCTCTAAGGGGAGTGTTTGTGAACATTTATAATTACATAATCAAGCATTAAAACTGACCGGAAGGAATGAAATACTACATACCATTTGTATGATTAAAACCATTTATGAATATCCATACATAGGTATCTTAAATATTGATGATGGAAGACCCAAGACACACCACCTATTATGCTCCTATATAACATTGGACAGGTCAACCATGGAAAAAAACTACTTACATCATAAACATATTAATATAAAATCAAATAAAAATTTTAGTACATGGTATATATCTCTGAAATGCTATATGTTAAAGAAAATCCATGATGTCATGTGATGAAGGTCTTCCAGGTACCATTGTGAAAATTAATGGGGATGTACGTAACCTAAAAATAATAAAAAATTATCAAAAAATAGTAATAATCATTTAACATAAAGACAAATGATTTTCAGGTATGAATTTTAAATCATTTTGAAGAACATTTCAAACATTACAATAATTGTTGCCCATATACCATATTAGTTTCTTGCCTTTGGAATATTGGAATCAATAACAACTAGCTCATAACACATCTACATCTTCTCACACAAATTTCATCACAACTACACACCATTTGACATATCAAACATAATATATATCTTTTAAATTTGGGGAAAATAGTCATCATTAAGGGAAAGTTGGGATGCTGAATATAGGTAAAAGGTGATGATATGTAAGAAAAATAACAAACATAAGTGTATACAAACATGATATTAATATTATAAAATTATACCCGGAATATCAATGATCATATACCCGAGTCATGAAAAAAAATGATAGTATAGAAGACAAGAATCATAAGGGAATCAAATAACATAATCCATGATATATTAACATTAACATAAGAGTTGATATTGTTGAATAAACATAAATTTGTAACATTGTGAACATGAATCAATATTAATAGGTTCAATCATCAAATTATGTAGAAAGAATCAGTAACATCCATAATCATATGGATAGGAAATAGTGTTCCATGCATAAAATTATGGACATAAAATTAAAGATAAGAAAACATGGGCCACACAATGAATTATGAACAAAAATCACATTCACAAACAATATATATAATTCACGTGTTATAAAAAAATTCCTAATTCATTGAATGGATATATATGTTTTACCCATCGTAAATTTAAAACTATAGCTATGTGTGCCACAATAATGTACAATCATTCACAATATCTGAACCAAAGGAATGAAATAGGATTTATTAAAATCATTAAACCTTATGAAAACCATTTTAATAGAAATAGGGTTGATAAAAATCATTAAATAATAAAAACATTTAATTCATGAAAGAATATTAATTTCATTATTTGATTATAACCCCATTAAACACTAAAAAATGAAAAAGTATGTCATCATAGATGGAAAATAATAATGAATGATTTTTAAAACATTCTCTGTGAAAAATATCCTATACTCAATGAAAAAAATATTTTAAAATCCTTAATTATTTCTCTATAACATCCCAAAATGAATTTCACTATACTCATTCCTCGAGACATAGGTATACAAGGCCTCATCTGCTCCTCTACATATGTCGAAGTCTATTGACTAGAAATGAAGTCCATGGGTGAGATTTTTGGGAGACTATGCCATTATATCAGAGTAAGAAAACATTAAATATAGCTATTTATATTACAATGGTTATGTAAAATGTTTGTATAATAAATATGTGAACTCAAATATAAGATTCTATAATAATATAAAATTCTAAACAATCATGAACAATTATTCCATACACTGAATCATGGTTTAACCACTATCCATCCATATAGTTACATGAGTAAAAATGAATATGAATGTAACTGTACTAGTATATAATACTAACCCTAATCCATGCCACATACATTGTCTCTTTATATTTGTGGAATAGTATGTTCTTGATTTGAAGAAATCACATGGGCATCTCTACTTGTACATGAATCTTTTGGACTCATCCCCATCCACTATGAATCTTGTTCTCAACCACAAAATAATACCTATGGTATTCAGATAAACCAAGTTGCACTGGAAAGGGTGATAAATAATCTCATTATCACACCCCAACAAGAAACCTATAAATGTTATACAATATGTGTATGAAAAATAAATTGCTCAACCTTAGTAATACATAACTTAAAAAGGATATAAAACAAAACATGAAACCATAGTTGAACCCTGGGTTCATAATCCAGGTCAACTAGATAGGTTCCTCCATGGGTTTCAATATCTATATATGTATACATGTATTGTCCAATAAAACTAATAATATAAAAAATTATGAATATAGATTAATATGTGAATCGATCCACCTGAAAACCATATCAGCTGTCAAACATTGAGTCTATAATCCAGATCTCTTTGATATATTGTGAATGAGATTTGAGTTGGACATCTCTTCACTCATGTGGTGTATCCATAGGTGGATCTCTAGGTCTAAAATCCAAATTTACATATACATACATTGGCCAACACTGAAAATTTATCTGAGCAAGCTATGACACCACGTGAGGATACTCTTCCTACACATTGGTTAACATATACTCCCCTCTAATCATCCACAAGTATACGATATACTAATAGTAAAACATGTAAAGAGGGATTTCATATAATCGATTTTAATCATGTAATGAAGGATATCATATGCCAATGGTAAATCATCTAAATCATGATTCTAGAGAGTAAATCAATAAATATTTTAAAAGAAACTATTTTTGTCGCCATATTTCACATGCATACAAATAAAGTCAAATGTCTGAGCCCTATAACTCAGTTTCTAGGATGTCACAACTTTAAGAACACAGATAATACATAAGGTTCTGAAACATATGTGATGTTTTGAGAGAAATCACCAATAAGATTCCATGCTACACCCCTCCAGTCTCATAACTGATCTTGGATTGTGTAATAATCCCGATCATTTTCATAGAAGATCATAATAATTCCCACCACTTGGGAGAGAATAATTGTACAATGGTCATGGTTCATCATGCCTATAAAAAGACAACTCATCAGTGAGATGCCATGAGACACCCCTAGAGTCTCATAAATGATATTATATACTTTAATCCTCACAGTCATTGGCCGATGAGTGTATAATCATCCCAACCAAATATAACTAGCATATGATTCCTTCTAAGAAATTCTGATAATAGGTAATCTATCTTTCTCTCACGACACACACTTCATCTCGTAAGGCTCAACATCCAGATACTAGGAAACCCATCCATATTTCCCAAAAATATATATCACAATATATATACATCCATTATCAATAGAAAAGTTATAGGACATAACTTTGGGAATTCCAGTAAACATTAAAAACAAAATCTATCAAAAATAAAAATCCCAGTTAAAATGGTATGATAATCCTTAGATGAAATTAAAAAAAACATGAAGAAAGAATGGGAATCCCAAAAATAATACATCTAGTTTCTTGCTCAGTATACACAATGAAGAAGAAAATAAGATAACCATAATTGCATAAAAAACCATGTCAATATATAAACAAACAAGTGAGGGTGACCAAAATTCCCATCCCAACACTCTAGCCATAACCCCAAGGGCTTACCAGTGTGACACATGTTTAAGGTGAAACCAAATACCACCTCTACCCATAACCGATTTACAACATTGGTTCCGTGAACCAATAGGATCTTGGTGGGTCCCTCATGAAAAGAATTAAAGATAAATTCTATTTGGGATCATGTTTTCTAAATACTAGCAAATGCATCCTAATTGGTATCCATATCTGTTAAATGTGATGGAGTAATCTTACATGGGATCCTTGAATAGAAATAATATAGAGGCATACTAAAAGAGATCCTAGAAAAGGTACCCTTGAAAGGGATACATCAAGGTACTCATTATGTCACCATATTAGAAATGGAATCCCTTATGGGATTATTTTTAACCTGATAAAAATTTGAGGCATCCTACATGGGATCCTCTATCAAAACTATTCTCAATGCCTCTTAGGGTTGGAGGGCATACCTCATTAGAGAAACATATTCAAACGAAGACCAAAAAGGCCTCACCCACATGAGATATCTCTTAAATAACATTACAATAATGTTTCAAACTAGGTATGGTTAAAACACCAAACATATCATTCAATCCCAGCCTATATATTAATAGAAAAAAATCAATTACTAGATGGAAAACCAATATATATAGATAGAATATGAAAAAACCACATTAACATTCCTTTGAATCCTCTATGGTTTTCTCCATCATTCTGACCATGAAAAACTACTAATAATGGAATACTCTTGAGTCCAACTCAAACAATATGGAATAAGAACATGATAAACTATTAAGTAGTGGAAAAGGGTAATTAAATGATGTGTAACCCTTATTACACTTCATGTACACTGAACATGGAACATGGTCATTAATCCTGCTAGACTAGGATTACTAAATCTCTTGGTAAATGGCATGTTCGGTTGTTACATTGTATACACCTGACTTGGGGTTACTTCATGTTTCTCTCAACTGTCCAGGATGTGTACTTTTACATGACGTGCTACCCACATGGATTCTGGTTGCATATTCTATATCAATATTTACCCCAACATGGGTAGACGAGGTTGGAGACATTGAAACATAGACGAGTACTTGTACATTCCATATATAACCTTATTCTTGGAATGTGGTCCTTAGACATAATCATCCAAAAAAGGAAAAACCCATTTCTTGTCCCTTGTACTACAAGCCATGTAGTATTGTTTTCCCTAATGGAAAAACCACATATCACTTGAATAACCCATAACCATTGATCAATAAAATAGGGGCCCCATACATTTATAATAGTTCATTAAATTTAGAAAATAGAAAAATAATTGGTGTTCTATGGTGGAAACATAAATAGGCCATCTGTTAGGCAGAAACCATCATTGATTCTGTCAAAACAGAAATCCACATCTTTCCCACACCCTCGTTTCTCTCTCATCCTTGTGGAGTAGGGGGATCCAAAAAATAGAAATGTGTGAGATATAGGTGTAAATGATATAAAATAATAATAAAATAAAAAAATAGATGAAATTAAAAACAAATGAAAAAAGGGTATGTGCTGACCTCAACATCCAAATAGAGTTTATGACTAGCCTAGGCAAAAATTATTATTCTGGACTGAAAGAGGGAGGTGGAATCTCAATCCGTTACTCCATTCAAAAGATAAGTCCAAAAAAACTACATGTAAAATTTAATATAAAATTTATTAATAATTAATTATTCATTATTCATTATACATGAAAAAATCGATTGGCTTATATTCATTTTAAACTCATGCCCTATGGAAAACACCGTACAATAGACACAAGAGAGTGGTTAGAAAAATTATCTTATATCATTTTCTTGGGGAAAATATCAATTTACCAATTTATTAGCATCTGATAGAAAACATTCATCTTTGTAATCAAAACTATAGTCTAATATAATATGGGACCTTACAAAATACCCAAAATAAACATTATCATCCTCTAGAATCCTGATGAATAGACATTAAATCATTCTCTCAACCGGATAATCTCCACAACCTAGATATCTAGACTACACAATGACTGGCCTCACAAATACAACAACTACCTTCTACATGGATTACATTTGACTGTGACCCATATGGCAGTCCCCACTAGAGGAATTCCCTTATCATTATTATAGAACCAATCTTTGAGTTTATCGGTCCATGAAAATGCATAAATTCATAATAAAACAATTTTCACCACTCTTAAACTACCAATTGTTATCTTCCCATCATATCGATTACTTCAAAAAACACCTCCAGTGAATCCCTAATATGCTTCACCCACCACTAGGGAAGAACATTCAAACAGAAAAAAGATTGTGATATTGGTTTGATGCTCTGTCAACATACTCAATAAAAATCAAGATATATAATGATAATATATAACAATATTACACACATATATCACATAGGGTATGTAATATATCACTCTAATCCATGCTAACCATCTGGTTAAAATGTGATATGGATTTAGGTAGAGGCAAACTACCACATTGTACCAATGTATTCCAAGATGTAACCACTAACATGGAGGGTCATTCCAACAAAAAATCAGTTATCCATTCCATTGGAAATTCATGGAGCCTCAATCTCTTATGTCACCCAAACACTCACTAATTTAAAAATAAATGATATCACACACAAATAGAATATCTCATTATCACAGGACATGTACTCTAATTATTCATCCATTATAAATAAAAGATGATAGTACTTCATGATATTGATGTTTCACAATCAAAAAGTTCCATTGGAACTCCTCTATACACTACTGGAAATCCAGCATTTCCCAACAGTTTAGAACCGTTAGGAAAGGCTGCAGAACCGTTGGTATATGTTATACCAAGGGTTCTGCAAACCGTGGGGAAGTAAGCCGTTGGGAAAGGCATTTCCCAACGGTTTACAGTGAACCGTTGGGGTAGGTTAGAAAAAATAAACCTATCCCAACGGTTCTGCCAAACCGTTGGGAAAGGCCTTTCCCAACGGTTTGGCCCGTTGGGAAATCAACAGAGAATTTTCTTTCCCAATGGTTCTATGAACCGTAGGTAAAAACAACCATTCAACAGGATATACCAACGGTTTCAAACCGTTGGGATAGGGTGTTTTTACTAACAGTTCCTTGAACCGTTTGTAAAAACAGCTACATAGAGCCTATGCCAACGGTTTTCAAACCGTTGGCATAGGCTTTGCTGTGCAAATTGCACAGCAGCCTGCAATTTGCACAGTAGGTTTGGTTTTTGGGCATTCACCCTCAGTTTCAATTCAATTTTCAATCCAATTATGCCATCGTTTTCAATTCATTTTTCAATCCAATTATTGTACCTGTAACACATATATTGCATACATATAGAGAACAAACCAACACATACAAATAATGTAAACTAACCAACCGACACATATAATGCATCCTGAAAATATACACATCCATAATTAAAGTAGAATTCATAACATAATTATAAAAATACATAATTCATTTAGAATTCATTTTAAAATTTATTTGACAATCATATGTGGAATCCGGAATTCAATTCACAATTTTATTGGTTTTTCATATACCATATATTTTTATTAGAAATGATATCCATTTTAAACAAAATACATACATCTGGAATGATACCGGTGACACCATGCCTCGGATTGAGGCGAGGTTAACTCGTACACGTCACAAATGACTCATTGATCGTTGTCCTAAAGTATCAACATATTCCGAAATCGTTTGGTCAGTTTTCCGTATGTCAGTTGTTGTTTTCACTTAAAATGAAGTGTTTTTTAAATAAAAGAGAGACACTTTGAATGGTGTCGGCCACACCGTGCCTCGTATTGAGGCGGGGTTAACTCGTACACATCAAAAATGACCCATGGATTGTTGTGCTAAAATATAAACACAATCAGAATGCGTTTGGTTGGTTTTCCGTATGAATTTAAAATGTAGTCCATTTTAAAGAAAAGAGATACACTTAGAGTGGTCTCGGCCAAACTACGACTCGGATTGAGGCGTGGTTGACTCATACACGTAACAGATGACCCATGAATCATTGTCCTAAATTTTCAACAGATTCCGAATGCGTTTGGTCAGTTTTTCATATGACAGTTGTTTATTTCACTTATAATCTTGTCCATTTTAAACAAAAGAGACACAGTCAGAGTGGTACCGGCCACACCACGTCTCGGATTTAGAAGGGGTTGACTCTAACATGTCTCAAATGACCCATGGATCATTTTCCTAAAGTATCAACACAATCCGAATGCTTTTGGCCGGTTTTCTGTATGTAAGTTGATGTTTTTCACTTAAAATGATGTCCTTTTGAAACAAAAGACATACACTTTGAGTTGTGCCGGCCACACCACGCCTCGGATTGAGGTGGCGTTGACTCGTACACATCACATATAACCCATGGACCGTTCTCCTAAAGTTTCAATTGAAACCGAATTCGTTTGGTCAGTTTTCCGTATGTACTTAAAATTTTGTCCATTTTAAACAACAGAAAGTCACTTAGAGTGGTCCCGACCACACATAGATGACAATTAAATTAGAATTCATAACGTAATTATAAACATACATAATTCATATAGAATTCAATTTAAAATTTGGATGACATTTATATGTGGAATCCGAAATTCAATTCATAATTTGATCGGTTTTTTCTATACCATATATTTTTACCTCAAATGATGTCCATTTTAAACAAAATACATACACCTGAAGTGATACCGGCCACACCGCACCTCAGATTGAGGCGGGGTTGACTCGTACACGTCACATTTGACCCATGGATCGTTGTACTAAAGTATCGACACAATCCGAATGCGTTTGGTTGGTTTTCCGTATGCCAGTTGATGTTTTCCACTTAAAATGACGTCCTTTTGAAACAAAAGACGGACACTATGAGTGGTGCCGACGACACCATGTCTCCAATTGAGGCGGGGTTGATTCGTACACGTCACATATGACCCATTGATCATTCTCCTAATGTTTAAATGGAAACTGAATGTGTTTGTTCGGTTTTCCGTATGTACTTAAAATGTTGTCCATTTTAAACAAAAGAGTGACACTTAGACTAATCCTGACCACACCGCGACTCAGATTCATCCCGGGATGGCTCTTACATGTCACATAAGACCCATGGATCATTGTGATAAATTATCAAAAGATTACGAATGCGTTTGGTCGGTTTTGCGTATGCCAGTTGTTCTTTTCATTTATAATCATGTCCATTTTAAACAAAAGAGAGAGAGTTAGAGCAGTGTCGGCCACACTGCGTCTCGGATTAAGATGGGGTTGACTTGTACACGTCACATATGACTCATGGATCGTTGTGCTAAAGTATCGATAGAATCCGAATGCGTTTGGTCGTTCTTCCGTATGTCAGTTGATGCCTTTCACTTAAAATGACGTCCTTTTGAAACAAATGATGGACACTTTGAGTGGTGTCAGCCGCACCACATGTCGGATTGAGGCGGGTATGATTCGTACACATCGCATATGACCCATGGATCGTTCTCCTAAAGTTTCAACGGAAACCGAATCCGTTTGGTCGTTTTTCCGTATGTACTTAAAATGGTGTCCATTTTAAACAAAAGAGAGTCACTTAGACTTATCCTGGCCACACCGCGACTCCGATTCATCCTGGGTTGGCTCGTACACGTTACATATGACCCATGGATTGTTGGGATAAATTATCAACAGATTCGGAATGCGTTTGGTCGGTTTTCCATATGTCAGTTGATGCTTTTCACTTAAAATGACGTCCTTTTGAAACAAAATACGGACACTTTGAGTGGTGCCAGCCACACCACGTCTCCGGATAGAGCTGAAACCACCGTAAAACATTCTAATTATTATTCGTGACGTGTACGCACAGACAGCACGTCAATCGGACGTGCGGTTTGCGCGGTACGACTCAATATTTGTGTTTTAAGTGATGTGTGCGCTTCGTAAACGTGCGTGGGGGGGGGGGGGGGGTCCAAACTGGCCGAACGAAGTCGGAATGGCCTAAAATCAGACGACAAATATGGGAGAGTGATTTATGAAGTGGTCAAGCATACGGAACGTCAATCGGAGGTGCCGTGTGCCCGCGGTGACCGACAATGCAGTTCTGGTGTCATAAACGGCCAAAATGGGCGTCCAATGGTCAAATTCATAGCGAACGACCTCAGATTGAGCTGAAACCACCGTGCAACATTCTAATTATTATTCGTGTTGTGTACGCGTAGACAGCACATCAATCGGACGTGCGGTTTGCGCGGTACGGCTCAATATTCGTATTTTAAGTGATGCGTGCGCTTCGTAAATGCGCGTGAGGGGGGTCCAAACGGGCTGAACGAAGTCGGAATGGCCTGAAATCAGACGAAAAATATGGGTGAGTGATTTATGAAGTGGTCGAGCAAAGGACACGTCAATTGGACGTGCCATGTGCCCGCGGTGACTGACAACGCAGTTCTGGTGTCATAAACGGCCAAAACGGGCGTCAAACGGTCAAATTCATAGCGGACGACCTCAGATTGAGCTGAAACCACCGTGAAACATTCTAATTATTATTCCTGACGTGTACGCGCAAACGTAACGTCAATCGGACGTGCGGTTTGCGCGGTACAGATCAATATTCGTGTTTTAAGTGATGCGCGCACTTCGTAAACGCGCGTGAGGGTGGTTCAAATGGGCCGAACGATTTCAAAATGGTGTGAAATCAGATGACAAATACGGGTGAGTGATTTATAAAGTGGTCGAGCAGACGGCACGTCAATCGGACGTGTCGTGTGCCCGCGGTGACCGACAACGCAGTTCTGCTGTCATAAATGGCCAAAACGGGCGTCCAACGGTCAAATTCATAGCGGACGACCTCGGATTGACCTGAAACCAGCGTGAAACATTCTAATTATTATTCGTGACATGTACGCGTAGACGGCACATCAATCGGACGTGCGGTTTGCGCGGTACGGCTCAATATTCGTGTTTTAAGTGATGCGCGCACTTCGTAAATGCGCGTGAGGGTGGTCCAAACGGGCCGAACGATTTCGGAATGGTCTGAAATCAGATGAAAAATACAGGTGAGTAATTTATGAAGTGTTCGAGCAGACGGCACGTCAATCGGACGTGCCGTGTGCCCGCAGTGACCGACAACGCAGTTCTGGTGTCATAAACGGCCAAAACGGGCGTCAAACGGTCAAATTCATAGCGGACAGCCTCGGATTGACCTGAAACCACCGTGAAACATTCTAATTATTATTCGTGACGTGTACGTGCAGACAGAACGTCAATCCGACGTGCGGTTTGCGCGGTACGGCTCAATATTCATGTTTTAACTGATGCGCGCGCTTCGTAAACGCGCGTGAGGGTGGTCCAAACAGGCCGAACGATTTCAGAATGGCCTGAAATCAGACGACAAATACGGGTGAGTGATTTATGAAGTGGTCGAGCAGACGGCACGTCAATCGGACTTGTCGTGTGCCCGCGGTGACCGACAACGCAGTTCTGGTGTCATAAATGGCCAAAACGGGCGTCAAACTGTCAAATTCATAGAGGACGTCATCATATTGACCTGAAACCACTGTGAAACATTATAATTATTATTCGGGACGTGTACGCGCAGACGGCACGTCAATCGGACGTTCGGTTTACGCGGTACGGCTCAATATTCGTGTTTTAAGTGATGCGCGCGCTTCGTAAACGCGCGTGAGGGTGGTCCAAACGGGCCGAACGATTTTGGAATGGCCTGAAATCAGACGAAAAATACGGGTGAGTGATTTATGAATTGGTCGAGTAGACGGCACGTCAATCGGACATGCTGTGTGCCCGCGGTGACCGACAACGCAGTTCTGGTGTCACAAACGGCAAAAACGGGCGTCAAACGGTCAAATTTATAGAGAACGACCTCGGATTGACCTGAAACCACCGTGAAACATTATAATTATTATTCGTGACGTGTAAGCTCAGACGGCACGCCAATCAGACGTGCAGTTTGCGTGGTACGGCTCAATATTCGTGTTTTAAGTGATGCGCGCGCTTCGTAAACGCGCGTGAGGGGGGTCCAAACGGGCCGAACGAAGTCGGAATGGCCTGAAATCAGACGACAAATACGGGACAGTGATTTCTAAAGTGGGAGAGCAGATGGAAAATCAATCGGACGTGCCGTGTGCCCGTGGTGACCGACAACGCAGTTCTGGTGTCAAAAACGGCCAAAACGGGCATCCAACGGTCAAATTCATAGCAGACGACCTCAGATTGAGCTGAAACCACCGTGAAACATTATAATTATTATTTTTGACATGTACGCGCAGACGACACATCAATCGGACGTGTGGTTTGCGCGGTACGTCTCAATATTCGTATTTTAAGTGATGCACGCGCTTCGTAAACGTGCGTGTGGGGGGTCCAAACGGGCCGAACGAAGTCGGAATGACCTGAAATCAGACGCCAAATACAGGTGAGTGATTTCTGAAGTGGTCGTGCAGACGGCACGTCAATTGGATGTGCCATGTGCCCGCGGTGACTGACAACGCAGTTCTGGTGTCATAAACGACCAAAACGGGAGTCCAACGGTCAAATTCATAGCGGACGACCTCATATTGAGCTGAAACCACCGTGAAACATTCTAATTATTATTCTTGACGTGTACGCAAAGACGTCACGTCAATCGTACGTGCGGTTTGCGCGGTACGACTAAATATTCGTATTTTAAGTGATGCACGCGCTTCGTAAACGCCCGTGAGGGGGGTCCAAACGGGCCGAACGAAGTCAGAATGACCTGAAATCAGACGAAAAATACGGGTGAGTGATTTATGAAGTGTTCTAGTAGACGGAACGTCAAACGGACGTGTCGTGTACCCGCGGTGACCGACAACGCAGTTCTGGTGTCATAAACGGCCAAAACGGGCGTCAAACGGTCAAATTCATAGCGGACGACCTCAGATTGACCTGAAACCACCGTGCAACATTCTAATTATTATTAATGACGTGTACGCGCAGACGGAATGTCAATCGGACATGCCATGTGCCTGCGGTGACCGACAACGCAGTTCTGGTGTCATAAACGGCCAAAATACTGTCCATATTAAACAAAATAGAGACACTTTGAGTGGTGTCGGCCACACCATGCCTCGGATTGAGGTGGCGTTGACTCATACATGTCACATATGACCCATGGATCGTTCTCCTAACGTTTAAATAGAAACCGAATGCGTTTGGTCGGTTTTCCGTATGTCATTTTTTGTTTTCACTAAAAATGAAGTCCATTTTAAACAAAATAGAGACACTTTGAGAAGTGTCGGCCACACCGCGCCTCAGATTGAGGTGGCGTTGACTCGTACACGTCACATATGACCCATGGATCGTTCTACTAAAGTTTCAACAGAAACTGAATGCATTTGGTCGGTTTTCCATATGTACTTAAAATACTGTCCATTTTAAACAAAAGAAAGTCACTTAGAGTGGTCCCGACCACACCACATCTCGGATTTAGTCGGGGTTGACTCGTACACATCTCAAATGACTCATGGATCGTTGTCTTAAAGTATCAACACAATCCAAATGCGTTTGGCCGATTTTCCGTATGCCAGTTGATGTTTTTCACTTAAAATGATGTCCTTTTGAAACAAAAGACATACACTTTGAGTTGTTCCGACCACACCGCGTCTCGGATTGATGCGAGGTTGATTCGTACACGTCACATATGACCCATGGATCGTTGTCCTAAAGCATCAACACATTTCGAATGTGTTTGGTCAGTTTTTCGTATGTCACTTTTTGTTTTCACTTAAAATCTTATGGAAATTCATATAGAATATTTTTATATCATATTTAGTATGGATTGGATTTTAGTTGATCGTGCTATGAAACATTTCAGAGCTAATGAAATTAAGGAAGGTGGAGGGGCTGTCCGGGGGGCTGTCCGGGGGGGCTGTCCGGTGGGTGTCCGGGGGGCTGTCCGGGGACCAATGAGGAGGGTGGGGGGCTGTGCGGGGTCTGTTCGGGGGGTATTTGGGGGTTGTTCAGGGGGTTGTCCGGGGTTGTTTAGGGGATGTCCGGGGGTTGTTCAGGGAGTTGTTCAGGGGTTGTTCAGGGGTTGTTCAGGGGTTGTTCAGGGGGTTGTCCGGGGTTGTTCAGGGGGTTGTCCGAGGGGTGTTTGGGGGGTTGTCCGGGGTCCAAGGGGGAGGGTGGGGGGTTGTCTAGGGGGCTGTCCGGGGGGCTATCTGGGGTCTAGGGTGGAGGGTTGGGGGCTGTACGGGGGGCTATCCAGGGGGCTGTCCGCAGGGGCTGTCCGGGGGGGCTGTCCGGTGGGTGTCCGGGGGGCTGTCCGGGGACCAAGGAGGAGGGTGGGGGGGCTGTGCGGGGTCTGTCTGGGGGTGTTTGGTGGTTGATCAGGGGGTTGTCCGAGGTTGTTCAGGGGGCTGTCCGGGGGTTGTTCAGGGGGTTGTTCAGGGGTTGTTCAGGGGTTGTTCAGGGGGTTGTCCGGGGTTGTTCAGGGGGCTGTCCGGGGGGTGTTTGGGGGGTTGTCCGGGGTCCAAGGGGGAGGGTGGGGGGCTGTCCGGGGGGCTGTCCGGGGGGCTATCCGGGGTCCAGGGTGGAGGGTTGGGGGCTGTACGGGGGGATGTCCAGGGGGCTGTCCGCGGGGCTGTCCGGGGGGTGTTTGGGGGGTGTTCGGGGTCCAAGGAGGAGGGTGGGGGGGGGGGGGGTTTCCAGGGTCCAAGAATGAGGGGGGTTGTCCAGGGAGTTTTCAAACACACAACCACTAAAAGACAACAACATCCATAAAAACAGACAATATATAAAAATAACTCAACTCCAATACTATACTACGAGTCTAGATATAACCAACAACTAGAATAGATTAAACATAAAATCTCAGTAATATAAGTCAAAAATGTAACGGATCAATATGTCCCACATCAGCATCACCATCAACATCATCATCATCATCATCACCCTCGTCATCGTCCTCCTCATCATCCTCACCCTCCACAGCGCCTTCCTCCTCGCCTTCGCCCTCCTCCTCGCCCTCCTCATCTCCCTCCTCTTCCGCATCAGAATCCTCGCCATCATCATCTTCAAGCTAGACATCGGCCTGAACACCACTGGAACTGCCACCTGGTGCACCATATATAAAATGTATCGATGACATGTATTCATCAATCGCTGGGCTGGCCTCTGCTGGAAGTGTTGGACGTAGAACATCAATAAATTTCATAAATGCACTATTTTCCCTAGCAGACTGTTCTGCCATCTCTGTGGCCCTTTTCTCAGCCTGTTCTACCTGTGCCCTAACTTGCTGCAGCTCGGTGGCACTACAACTCGTACCTGAGGCAGGCCAATACCTCGTCGGGGCTATCCTAGGTCGGCAGCATACTCTGCCAGAATGATCCTCTCCCAACACCTGATTTAAGTGATCAGATGGCCCAAAATTGTCTTCTTCTTGGGCATCGAGGGCCTCTAAAGCATCCTGTTACAAATATAAATATATTATTAAGTTACAAAATAGATATTAAAATATAAAATCAACAGATTAAAACTTACAATCTGATGCTGAGTCGCTTCGTTGACAGCACTTCCATCCATTTTTCGTCTATTCGAGCAAAACAGTTTTGCTCGAGGCACACGTCCTTCAATATTTTGTACTTTCCTCTAAAATGACATTGAAAACAAAAGTTATATAAAAACTTTAGCAAATGATTAAATAATTGAGGAAAAAAAAGAAAATGTAAGTCATAAAGAAAACTTATAAACAATTGTCATACCTGCTGCCTCTCATGATCCGACGTCGTCGTGCGTCCTAGTGTATGGAGATATTTTTTTGCATCAATGTTTTTTTATTTTTTCCAGATGATTCCTAAATAATATTCGATAATGCAAAGGATAATATTAATGCAAAACTTGAAAGTTATTATTTAAATACCTCAAATGTAATTCATACCTTAAACTGGGTACTCGTCCAATGAGTAATCATCTGACGATACTGCTCTATAGGACAATCATCCATGACTGGTACTGCCTCTAACTCAGTTCCAACTCTAGCACGCCAACCAATATACAGCTCATTCTTGTAGGCTCTCCAAAGCTCGCCTAAATCCTTTAGACGTTCCAGTCGTGCACCCTCACCATCAGGAAAATTAAATCGAAGCTGAAATCAAAATATTAATTCATATAAATACAAAAATAATTCATGGCATTAAATACAACAGATTTGTTTACCCATATCTTTGCCCAAGCTCTATCTTTGACATCATGTGGAAAATGTCTCCACGACAGCGGGCTGACGGGAATGATGTCGGAGTATTTGGAAAGCGTCGCCAGAAAACTCCAACATTGCTGCCCTGTTTTCTCAAGAATCTGATTGTCTTCATTATATTCCACCATAACCTGTGTGTGACAGTTCCACACCGAACGCATCCGTGTACGGCCCCGCCCCCGCCTCCTATCAGTAGATGTATCTGTCATGAAAGAAAAACAAATATTTTATCAAAACATGTTATAATAAAATTAAATATTGCTATAAAAATTTGTTAGGGTTTTATAAATATACCTGCGCTAGTCTGATCAATGAGTGGTGCCAGATCCACAGAACCTGATGGAACACCCTCTGGTGGAACAGGAGTCGAAGACGATGGAATATAAAAGCTCGGAGAAACAGAAGTAGAAGGAAAAGAAGATGGAACAGCTGTATGACCTGATGCTTACCGGGGAGTGGGAATCATCATGGGATGTGAAAATGATGGGGCAGAAGATGCAGAAGTTAGAGAAAAAATCGGAGGCCTAAATACCCCGTGTGTCCCTAACGACACACCGGGATTAGAATGTGGGAAGGCTGAAATGTTAGTGGGAGGGGCAGGGTCTAGTCAGGCACATGCAGCTCTACGTCCTCCTCTGGTACGAACCCTCCTCGTACCACCGGCCTGAGTACTAGGACCAGTACTAGGCTCCTCGTTGAATAACTGTCGACGTAATGGTGGATCCTACAAAAAAGTTTACAAAAAAAATTAATCACATGACATTATATATTATGTTAATATATATATATATATATATATATATATTTGAAATAAAGTACTCACTGTAGGCACTAATGGTGGAATGCCCATCTCCTCCATCCGACGATTGTTCTCCGCCATTTTTTTTCTTCGTCTCTCTTCAATTGGCTGCATTTCTTGCATTTGAAAACAAATATTTAATTAATTAGAAAAAGAAAATTAATGTGTAAACCAAAAAACTAAATATATGAGGGAATGAGGGGATTCATTGGTAATTTAGCTATCAAGTGTTTTAGAAGAGCTTGAATGAATTTAATAAAACATACAAGTTGTAATGTTCACCAAGTTATAAATATTGTTTGATTTGGTTTGAATACAGTTCAATTCCAAATTAGAAAATGCAATTCAAATAAAGCAGCAACCAATAAACATTGAAAATTCACATAACGGTCAAGTCAGCTAAAACATATTTGTGATAAATACTAAATAAATATGAATATTACCAACCTTAACAACCCAACTCGAGGTAAAACAAAAGAATTGAGAACATGGATGAATGATTCTATATATTTCCAACCCCAACATCAGGTTCACAATCAACTCTGACAATTGAGCTATTGGAGTCATCAAAAGAAATAAATAGATTGGTTCCAATGGCAATAGGGACAGTGTCAATTCCATCATCAGCATCATCAAAAATATGTCTTGAAATTACTTCAACTATGACACCAAATTCAGGTTGAATTTGATCTTTGACATAAAAAACTTGTTTATCCATTGATGCCAACACATATGGTTCTTCGGTAGCAAGAGTGCGGGTCATATTAATTACTCGAAATCCACAATCATCAATAAATGTGACATGTCTCATCATCGAATCAAACCAATGACATTTCATCATTGTGACTCGTCTATGAGAGTAATAATCCAATATTATTATTTTCTCAACGACTCCATAATAACCCACATTTTCAAGTTGCGGTCTACTATCTGATGCACTGGCATAACAATCTGTTGTGGAAGTAACCATTATACCATCATGTTGTGTTATCATGTTTTTGGCTTGTTTAGTGACAATAAATCTGTACCCATTGATAACAATTGATTTACAGTCACGAACCACGGTATTAGGACCAAAATCCAAAGCTCTTATTTCCTCAGAGACAGAGTCAGCAGACAAACTCAATACCTGCAATATAAATGACAGTTAATAATAAGTAAATATTCAAATTATTAATTTAAACAGTATTATTTTTACCTTCAATTGTAACCAAGGAGAAAACTCTTTGCTATGAAAAGTCTCTCTCCTTCTCAAAGATAAAGAACGATGCTTCCTATTTATCATTGTTTTATGTTCCCTGTAGATAAAAAAATATGAATAGTTTATCAGATATATATGTAAGATATACATATTCAATTTTGTTACCTGATATAGTCATCGAACAAATCACAGTTGAACAAAACTGTGCGATGTGCCATCTCCCGCTCTTCATGGCTTAATGTCTTCAATGTATATGATCCAGGAATTCCTCCTGTTTGAGGAAGTGATGGAAAACTGGGTTCAATTTTCTCATATTGTTCTTCTTCATTTCTCATTGGTCTGTTCACTCTTGTTGCAAGATCAGACAAATACATTGAACAGAAATCCATACATTCTTGAGCTATGTAACCGTTCACGATAGAACCTTCGGGATGATTCTTGTTTCAAACATAAGACTTTAATGTGAACATATTTCTTTCAGTTGGATACATCCAACGAAAAGAAAAAGGTCCTCTGAGAAGTAATTCAGTTGGAATATGGACAGTCAGATGCAGCATGTATGTGAAAAATGATGGGGGAAATATTTTCTACAACTCACACAATATTAATGGGGCATCTGTCAACATTTTTTGCAAGAAAGACTTGGACAACTTCTTAGCACAAAGATCTCTAAACAAATGGCACAACCGAATGACACCCACCCTTACATTATTGGACAAAAGATGACAGATTGCTATTGGAAGCAACTCATGCAGTAGAACGTGATAATCATGAGTCTTCAAAGATTTTAGCTTCAACTCTCTTCTGTTGACCCGTTTAGATATGTTGCTTGAATAGCCATCAGGAACTCTAATTGTCTCTAATACATCCAAAAATTGTTTTTTTTTTCAATAGGTGTCATCACATAAGAAGCACATGGAAGTTTCCATTTATTTTCACTGATACGCATAGGATGCAATTCTGGTCTGATGCCCCAATCCACCAAGTCACGTCGAGATCGTAAATCATATTTTGTCTTCCCCTTGACATTTAGAAGAACTGAAAACAACATTTCACATATATTCTTTTCAATATGCATTACGTCTAAGCAATGACGTAGCAAATTGGTTGACCAATAAGGCAAATCAAAAAAGATACTCCTCTTCCTCCAATTGTAATAGGTTTCTGTGGAAACATTCTTTCTCTTTCCAGATGTCATTTTACCCTTCCCGAACGAAAAACTGAAATCTTTCAATTCATTAAGCACATCAGTTTCAGACATACGCTGAGGTGGATCATCAGTCTCTATATTATTATCAAATCTTCGACGATTCATTCTATATGGATGATCCTTTGGCAAAAATCGTCGATGTCCCATAAACTGAAACTACAATGATGGTTCAGTCTTCTGGATCGTGTATTCTTCATACGAACTGGACATGATAGTTTTCCCTTCGTTCTCCATCCAGACATCATTGCATAAGCCAGAAAATCATTGATCGTCCACATAAGTGCAACACGCATCTGAAATATGTCTTTCGAACATGCATCGTATGTGCGCACACCCACATCCCAAAGAAGTTTCAACTCTTTTATTAAAGGTTGAATATATACATCAATATCAATGCCGAGATCAGAAGGACCAGATATGAGTATACTCATGAAAGTGAAAGATTTTTTCATACACAACCATGGGGGAAGATTATAAATGTGTATAAAAACTAGCCATGTGCTGTGCGAAGTAAGCATCTTCCCAAACGGATTAAAACCGTCGCATGAAAGACCCAGCCTCACATTATGCACGTCAGCTGCAAAATCAGGATGTCGAGCATCAAATCTCTTCCATGCAAATCCATCTGCAGGATGAACCAACTCATGAATAGTCTTCTTTCTCTTGGTATCATGCCATCTCATTTTTATTGATATGTCATCAGACATAAAAAGATTCTGGAGTCTGGGGATCAATAGAAAGTGCCACATTACTTTCTATGGAACGCGGGATGGTGTTCCATCAGATTTTGACTTCCAGCGGGATGTGCCACATTTTATACATTAATTTCGTTCAGCAGTTTCTTCCCAGAATAAACTTCAATCTTTTGGGCAAGCATGAATTTTGTTTCTGGAAAATCCAAGTTCTTCAACTAACTTCCATGCCATATAGTGGTTTGAGGGAATATCTGCATCATCTGGAAGTAAATCCTTCAAGAGGGTAAGAATTTAATTGATTGTTGTATTAGAAATCTCATACAATGTTTTTCCATGAAACAATCGGATTAAAAATTCCAGCTTTTTCATTTTATCGCATTGTCGATATACTGGAGTCGTGGCAGCATCATTCAATTTATTCACCCTATCAATATCATTATTTTCACTAGATGCAACAGTTGTCCTCATATCGACGTCTTCTTGAGTCGAAATCCTTTCTTTTTCATGATGACGAATAAACGGAAACCGATCATCTAACAAATTCTCCATTCCAGTCCTTTCATTTCGATCATCACCAATTTGAGATTTCATTTTCTCCCCATTGTGATACCACACAATGTAGTTTGCTTGAAAACCATTTTTGGTTATGTGGTAGCTGACTTCTTCACGACTCAACCAAGGTCTACCAACACAATTGGAACATGGGCAGTGTATGCGACCACTATCTGAAGCATTGTGAAATGCAAAATCTATAAAGCTCTCCAAATTGTTTTGAAAATCGCTTGAGATACGATCGGTTTCATACATCCAACTTTTTTCCATTCTGTAAAAAGAATTCATATAAGTCATTTTGTCATAAACAATCCAATAGGATTGAACTTTAATAGAAAATACATTTAAGTAAACGATAAAGGAAGAAAATAATCATGGTATCAACTACACATGTTAAAAAAACATACTAATGTGTTATTGAAAAAATGTAAAACCAACAAGAACTTAATGTGTTATCACATCCGAGCATGCTTCATCCCATAACCATATTAGTAGGGTAACCTTATATGCGATTTACCTTTTTGAATTAATATGCACTTCCTCACCAGGTACCTGAGTAGATTTCATAGATATAATCATCTCACATCCTGTAAGGCTTCCATTATGTATGATCTGCAGAATAATTTGAGTGATCATGAATCATGCATGGGATCTTCCCATGATCACTATAGATTATGAGAAGGAATTATGATAGGTCACGTGAAGAACATCAAACACATATTTTAGATAATTTGAGACATAATATAATAAAATAATGTATAAATCTATGGAATTTGGGATAAAAGGATGGATGAAATACTAAAATATGGGAGACTAAGGTGAAGGAAATATATGTTGACCCAAATGTTCATAACATGCATCACCTATGAAATTTTATTGCACTAGGAAATTTCATCATGTTCACAATACATTCCATTGGAAACCTATTTTGATCATTTGATGTCCCCTTGACATGTCAAATAAAATCAGATGACACCCATGAATATGCCACCCTTGTAATGAAAAGCCTTTAGTTCTCACCATACAGAATACATGTTTTCCAATAGATATGTATCTCTTATATAGGGGAATCAATAAATATTATCTCAGTCTCAAATTAAATGTCAGGAATGTTAGATGGCTCCCTTAACACCCTCCAGGCACACCAACTAGGTCATGTGATGTCCTCAAATCATGTCACTATGGACATAAATCACCCTTCAAGACATGTCACACTGACTCTAGAGTTTCCCTCCCAGTGTGTCAAACATGTCTTTTGATGAAAATGGAGAAGATCACCAAAATCAAGAGATTCCCTATAGGCATTACATCCATGATCATGAAATTCCTTCTAGGATCAACCAATCAGGACTTGTGATGTCCTCCAAACATTCCATCCTTGATCATTAGAGAAACATCAGACAATCCACCGTACCCCCTGGACACCCCGTACCCCCCTGGGATAGCCCCGCCCACCCTCCTAAATAGCCTACACCCCCTCCCCTGCAACCCCACCACCACCACCTAGACATACCACCCCCCTGGACACCCCACACACCCCTCCCCCACCAGGACACCCCACCCAGACCCCTAGGACAACCCACACCCCCTAGACAGCCCCGCCCACCCCCGTGGACAGCCTTTCCCACCCCCATGCAGAGCCCCGCCCACCCCCGTGGACAACCCACCCACCCCTGTGGACACCCCCTACCCCCTAGACATCTCAACCACCCCCGTGGATAGCCCACCCACCCCCTGGACACACCTTCTCCCTATGGACATCCCCCACCCCCTTAGATAGCCCACCCACCCCCCTGGACACCCCTACCCCCCGTGGCCAGCCCACCCACCCCACGTGGCCAGCCCGCCCACCCCTCCTTGACAGCCCGACAACCCCCGTGGACAGCACGTCCACCCTTGTGGACAGCCCGCCCACCCCCGTACCCCCCTGGACACCCCGTACCCCCCCTGGATAGCCCTTCCCACCCTCCCAAACAGCCCACACCGCCCTCCCCTGCAACCCCACCACCACCACCTAGACATACCACCCCCCTGGAATGTGTAGAAATAACATAAAAATATATGATATATAGATATCACAAAATACTCAACCTATGGGTTCACATTAACTAAATAATCACACAATTCACTACTACCATAAAACACATAAACCACACCACCACCACACAAGACGCATAGCATTTCTCACATTCATTTATAATCCACTTCATTCACACTTACATTGTCCATTCATTTAATGTTAAATTAATTAAATCCATTTACCACACATCCATTTCTATTCCTTCTCATTTATTTGATATTTTTTTTTGTTTTAACAGCATAATTTATTCCATAGATATACAGGAAACTAATAAAACCACCACACAAAAACTCACCATCTCACAATAAACATCGACACCATGTTACATCGACCAACCATCTCACCAAAACAACCACATATCACAATAAAAATATTTCACATCACAAACCACCGCACAATCAAAACCACCTCACCACATTATACACCACAACATCATCCCACAACACCTCCACACGACACAACACCACTACACATCATGACTATCATACAACTTCACATGACACATCCATGCCCACTAACCATCACATTACAACCCCACATATCACAAAGCCCAACTGGTCACCTCAATCCCCATAAAACAGCCTACAACATACAATGAAACACAACAAAAAACCTCTCATAGAGGCAACATACCCCAACTTCCACAATTTATTTATTCAAGGTCTTTTATTACATTACCCCTTTATTTAGCATGGACATTATAACACAACTGATATTCTAGGGGAAACTAATTAATTAAGAAAATAATTATTCATTTCCTTATTTTACACCGTGAAATCACATCAAAATACAAACTTAAAACTAAAATATTAGATCAAAAACAATAAAAACAAGGTACCATATGTGTATAAAGAAAACATTACCTGATTTGAGACGATTCAGATGGGTTTTCACCTATTCCTATGGGGGAGTTCGAGAGTAGCAAAGAGCTGCAGCTGGATTGATAACGTAAAACTAAAATACTAGAGCAATAAAAATAAAAATAATAAAGACAAGGGACCATATGTGTATAAACAAAAAATTACTTGATTTGAGATGATTCAAATGGGTTTTCACCTATTCGGATGGGGGATTTGCAGAGTAGCAGAGAGCTGGAGGTGGATTGATAACTTAAAACTAAAATACTAAAGCAATAACAATAAAAATAAGGAAGTATATGTGTATAAATGAAAAGATACCTGATTTCAGATGGTTTTCACCTCTTCGGATAGGGGATTTCGCGAGAGGAGAGTGGTTGAGCGGATGAAATTAGGTTTCTGTGCCAATGGGGGAGAGCAGCCCCGTGGCTGGATTTGGGGGAAATAATTCCCAATGGTTTTTAAGAACCATTGGGAAAGAGATTCTAAGGACCCCTTTACCAACGGTTTGAGGAAACCGTTGGCAAAGGGGTGACCCTTTCCCAACGGTTCAACAAAACCGTTGGTAAAGGGGTGGCTTTTCCCAACGGTTTCAGTGAACCGTTGGGAAAGGCTTTCTTAATCCTTCAAGCCCAACAGTTTTAGCAAACCGTTGGTAAACACCCGTTGGGAAAAACATCATTTCCAGTAGTGATAATATTTATAAACTCAATTACGCAATGATTTTATTAAACAAACACCCTACACCCAACGTCACTCTAGTCATGATTGTCTACCCATGCTGTAAGTACATTAACAAAAACAGAAACACTGGTCGACTAGGACTGGCACACGAAATTTCCCACCAATCATATCTTTTGTAAAAAACACAAGCACAAAATATTATTATAGAATTATGATGGCATAATCATTCCTCTAACTCTTAACTTATGAAAATATCATTCCAAGATCACAAAACAAGTGTAAATCAAGCTCAATGATTATAAGTTAATCTAAAAAATTTCCAAAATCTCGCATGATTTTTTCCGTTGAACAAAATAGACATTTACCTATAAGGTTTTTAGTAAATATTTACTCTTTAGGTATCCTTAATAGTCCTATAGAACAACCCTCACAATTGGGTCAATGGGTTGAACGACCTATCACAAACGATCAAAACCTCTCAATATATGTTAGTGATCACAACATCCTATGTGGTTCAAATCTCATAATGATGCCTATAAAGAATAGATCTGCATAAAGATTCTTTAGAAGGTACATCAACTAATAGGTCACAAAACCATCATAAAGAGAAATTGAACTAGAACTCAATGGGAATTCATATTTGGAAATACACACTGGTGGCCCAGTTCATAAGAAAAATCTGTGTATCCTTCAGAATCGAAATCATTATTCTAACTATATAACCATATACCTTTGAAAAAACACCCTACAATGGGTTCTACAGAAAGGTATCATGTTCCATATCATCCTACTAGGCATAAACACCCACTGTGCAAGAGGACTGAGTCATCAGTATCACAAAAAAATTCCCCAATATTGATCCACATAACCTGACATCAGATTTAATTAAATATTTAAACAAGACCACCTAAATATGACTCAATCATTTGTAACATTGATCAATTGTAGTAATATATGATGTGAATCATTAGTTACAACTATTATTCAAGAGACACGTCTTACCTTGGTCATTCATGATCCAGAATCCATTCCAATAATCATTCCAATGGAAAATATCTAAATATACATTGTAAATAATAAAATTCAGACAACATCTATGCCTTTCCAATAAAAAATTCATATACAATTATAACTTCATAGATTCGAACAACAATACCAACACATGGGAAAACTGAATTCTTACATGAACAAGTGTTATCGATGCACTAGTCCATTATCAATCACTGGTTCTCACAAATTCCAAATAATCATATCTACCATGTCCTAAATAGTATATGCACATAATAGAGCACATTTGATACTACTTTTAACATCTCTACATTTATTACACTAGTCTCGTTCTCATGTCTGGTGGGTTATAAGTCATCTTGTGCACCTCCATGTACTACAGAGGTTTCTAACTAGTAGTGATGGCCTAGTGTATTACAATTGGGAGACTATTTTCTCATTCCGGAGTAATAAAACATCAAAAAGTATCTAATTATCATACAGATAAGAAGAAAATCGGGCGCGGAAGTAGTATAAATATAGATATATAACATTGTATAATAATAAAATAAATGCTACAAAATCCTGATTACTAATTCCATAAAATAAAACATTTATCACAGTATAGGGTAATCATATATATTCAGCTATAAAATATAATTTGGAAGTGAATATACATGGATCTACTACTAACTTTGAGTTGGACCTTGAACATGGTCTCTTGACACTGTTGAACAATAGTAGCCGTATTAGAAGAACTCACACAAGATGATCCCATCAAACATGTAACCCTTTTCCAATTCCCCATCCCTCATGAATATCATGCATAACATAGAAAGAAAACATATGGTCTACAAAAACATTTTGGTTCATGTGTAGTTAGGTTAAATAATCTCCTTAGGCCACCCTAAAAGGCATACTATAAATATGATTCTAGAAGTGTATGAAAAAGTAAAAGCATAGCCATAATTAGAGACTATGAAAAAGGTGTGAAAAATAAATGTGAAACCATAACTGAACACTGCATACATAATCCTAGTAAACTAAGAATGTGCCAACATCGATTTCTATATCTATATATGTATAAAATAATAGTCCCACCCCCATATATATATATAGAAATATGAATTTTCATGAGTTTTTGAATCATGCAATATAAAACTACATTAGTAGTTGACCCATTGGTCTATAATACCAATATACAGGAAATAACATTCAATGTCATTATGATAAATGTCAATCCAAAAATGTCGAGTATCACAAGGTGGATCTATGATTACATAATCGAAATCAATATATGACTTCTTCATCCAATGCTGAAATAGTATCTTACCAAGAAATGTCACCAAAGGGGGATACTCATCCTATAACTAGGTTCACTTGTACTTCTATCTAATCAACAATAAAGATACCATATACAGATGTCCAATCCCTTAATGAATCATTTTTTTATACCGATGTTCAAATTTTTATATAAGGATAAAATATTCTGATGGTCAATCATATGATGACGGATTCCATGGAGTACATACAAACATACTAAAAAGGTCACTAAGTTAGTATCCATGTTACTGAACCCTATAAATCTAGTCCATTGTGTGATCCCTAACTCTAGGTCCATTGGATATCATGACAATTATAATTCAGATAATACCTTAGGGTATGATCCTTAGGCGATTTGTAGAGAACAATCACCTGTGAGACATCAATAAACACCCCTAGAGTCTCCTACCTGATCAAGGAGATCGTAATCGTAGAGATCTTTGTTTGAGGAGATCATAAACATCCCCACAACTAGGAATATCACAATAATCCATTAGTGTTGGGCCTTTATACCCATAAAAATATATCTCATTAGTGAGGCCCTAGTTAATAACCCTCGAGTCTTCTAACTGATTCAGGAGAGTGTAATCATCTTAATCATAGGAATATGAGAGATTAATCATACCCACTACATAAGATTATGAAATTAGTTTGTATACGGAATTCCTACAATATGGAACCTGAATATAAATCAAGGAATACTAGTCAAAATTTGACGATCAATAGTTAGATACCAGGAAAAACCTCTAGAAATCCCAAAAATATATATATAAAAATATATATACATACCTGATCAATAGCCGAGTCCCATTTAGTACCACTAGGTATACCAATCAATATAAAAATTAATTGATTTTATAAGATGGATGCCATCTATTATGAATTAGGCATCACAAAAAGATATACATATCCGTGGAAGAAAGTGAGGTTATCCCAAAAAATGAAAGACGCATTACGACCAAATCCAAATACACCAACCATGAAGCACATTCAGTATACTTTTATTCATCAATAATAACAATGTCACAGAATAATTAATGAGTGAGGGTTTGCCTAACTCATAACTCAGCAACCAAGCCACACCCCAAAAGACATACTAGTTTTTATGGTTTCTAAAGTAAAACACACTACCACCTCTTTCTAAACCCGTCATAAAAATAATGGTTGGTAAAACAGGGGGAACCCAGTAGGTCCCTCAACAAAAACACTACATAGAAATCCAACTATGTATTATCTATTATAAAAAAAGTAAATAAATCATATATGGGATCTTTTTCTATATAATTTTAATGGGTAATCCTACATAGGATCCTCAAATAGGTTACAAATAGGGGCATCAAAAAAATAATCCTCAAAATGACACACTTGTGAGGGATATTATAAGTGAATCCATAAAGAAGAAAAAAAATGACATCCCTCAAGGTATCCTTCACAAATAGTTAAATGATAGAGTCATTTTGCATTGAATTCTCCACCATAATTGTTCTCACATTCTCTCAAGATAGAAGGGAACATCTAACAAGAGAGACCTCCTCAATGGAAACCCATTAAGGAATTTACCATTGGATATATATTTCATATCATCTATGAAAAATGTTTTAAACTAGATTTTATAAAAACCCAACTTATCATTCATACCAAGTATCATTCTCATGGGACGACTGAATTAGATATCTAGAGGAAGAACCTCTCTATATGGATTCAATCCCCAAAACACCCGTTAGGTGTCAGCATAACTCTCCATAGATTTCACCATCACAATGAAAACACAAATAATCTCTTAATGAAAAAATCTTGAGATTAATTTTTTAATTCAAGGAATGAAATGTCAAAAACCCACAAAGTGTTGAGGAGGGGTAGTACATAGTGAGTTAGACTTGGTACACAGTTTGTACTCCCAATGCACCACATGGGCATGTACTCCCACCTGCCTGGGGATATAGAATCCCCAGGTACATGTTATTCATGGTGGGTACATAGTATGTTACAATCATGTGGTACCTTCCCATGTCCCTCAACTGGACTAGTGGTTTACCTAGCTATTCTGGGTAATTATAAAAGACATGCTACCCACATAGGGGCCATTTGTGTACACGATGTAGTGATGTACCCTTAAATGGGTAGTTGGGCCCTAGTACCCACCAACACGGTAGTGTACTGATACACAGTGTATATACCTTTATGCATACCATGTAGTCGTTAAATCTCCTTTTCCATAGACAGGAAGAACCCACGATGTATCCCCTAGACAATTGGCCATGTATGCTGGTTTTCCCAAATGGAAAACCCTCAGATTACAAGAATCCCATATTTTCATTACCAAACACACAAATCTGGACAATTGTGTTCAAATTAAATTATAATATGTCTATATAATTAGTAAATCGAATACCTGTATAGATTTGAGGAGAAATCATAAATGGGACTACCTTTGGGTAGAATCTACCAATGATTTTCTCAAAACCATAATCCAGAGCGGTCATACAACGATCTATCATATTGAGGGATTGATGATGGTGCCACTATTCACTTACCTCTCCCAAAATCCCTCTTTATTTCCCCATACACCTCTTTTCTCTGTTGTTCTAGTGACGTATTAGGATCCGTCGGAGAGGTGTGCATGAGAAAGGGGAATACAGATAAAAAATTAATTAATAAAATAAAATTAGTAAAATAAAAAGAAATTCAAAAGGGGACACCCACATACGTAATTACCAACTATATTTTATGATTAAAATAGGATAAAATCTATGTCTGTTGTCATCGGAAGAGATGTAATCTCAAAGTAATTCTTTATTTGGATGAGACAGTCGAATAAAAAGGCACAATCAATTTATAATTTAATCATTAAATATTCAATATTAATTAATCCACCAAAAATAGAATGATTTTGATTTATATCAAACTCTTATACTAGTAAAATAACATAATATGACACCAATAGTGTGGTTATTGTTAATTTAAAATAATTTTGTTGGGGAAAATAAAATTTTACCCAATTATGATGATCTGATAGAAAAAATTAAAATTTATGCTCAGAACTATAGTATGAAAAAGCAAGATACGTTACATTAAAAAACAATTGGAATTTAATATAACCCTAAATACATATAAATGATTCATTAAAACTATTTTTAGTATCTTTTTAATAACTTTTACTTGATAATGCAGAAAATAACAATTAAAAATATATAAAAACAATTTTAAAATACATTATTTTGAAGAAATACAAATTTCTAAATGTATAATGAATAACTTTATATAAATCTTATTATATATTTAAATAAAGAATATTCATGATATAAAATATTAATGAAAACTATATGGACCTCATAAATATAATATATGTTCATTATTTAACATCTGTCTCAATGAAGGAAATTTGAGACAAAAGTTCTTTACCGATTTGGTTTCATTTGAACCGTAATAAATATGAAATAGAGATCATAAAATGCATATATAAATACCCATAAAATTATGTATAATAATAATAGAATAAATTAATGGTATTTATACATACTAAACATAATAAATTATTATTTTATAATACAAGTGTCCTACAAAAACAAATGTGAGACATAAATCCCTTACCTTAAGTATTGGATCCATACGCACATGTTAAAACCTCATGTATAATTAATATAAGTATAAAATAAATTTAAAATATAATAATGGACATATATATATCATATATTATATTTTATTACATTATATTACAATTTTTTTTATTATTCCATGTTAATGTTATGTTTTGTGTAGTAATCGCTTTGGTTCTCACTCATGCTTTCACTTAATATATTTGTCCATCGTAAATAGTTCATGATTTCAACATCTATATAAATATTTCAATGATATTATAATCATATATAATTATTTCTATAAGTTTTGTCATAATGACTCGTTAATGATATAGATATAATAAAATACATCATTCATGTTGATGATATACCATACGCACCTTTGAACGATATTTTCATATTCATTTTGGGTTAAATGATTGGAACGAATATGATATATAGCTATTAAAAATAATTTTGATGCCATTAATATATATATATATATATAATTCATCCTTTTTACCACCCATGAAAAATATTTTTGAATAACAAATAACATTACATCGTGGAGATGATATGGCATACGTAAAAACATGTTACATTATAAGATTCCCAAAAAATTAGATGGTAATAAGGTATTCATGATATTATAAATTGATTAGTATAATTATATCCTAAAAACCATATATATCATATAAAAGTATATTTTCTATCATAATTCTTAACCATTAGAGGTGGTGATGTAAAAAGGAACAGAATCCTTTCGTGATGCAGAAGTTCACCATACAAAAGAATGGTAAGTTTGATACCTATAAGATGAAAGTGTGTGTTTATGAAAGCCGATAACATAACATAACAAAATATAAATACATTTTGGATACCTATCCCATTATTTGTTCTTGGAATATGTTTAATTGATGTGGAGGAGAAATCAAATAAATTTAATGAGCTTGAGGAATGATGTTACCTCCCCATTGGGTAACTCATTTTGGATTGAAGGAAAGGGAATACTTGGAAGTCATTCTACCCAAAGGATGTACCAACGAGTATATGAGGTATCTTTGTAAGTGTAATGGGTCGATCATGACAAATAATTATAGGTTTTGAAGTGTTCTCAGTAGAGAAGAAATGGTTCCCTTCTATAAGAGAGAGAAGGGGTACTAAAAAAATTTAAAATATAAATAATATATAATTTTTTTATTAAAAATGGTTATAAAGTGATCTATCACGAATATATGATGGATATGGGTTGAGTTACATTATTAAAATGATATTTAGAATTGATTTTTATTTTTTAATCATTGTATTTTTTAACACCTATTTTAATATTTTAAATTTTACCACGATATCTTCTATTTTACACTTTTTTGGGTAAATATAACGAATATAACTTGAAAAATAATGAATAAATGATATATTAATGAAATATTAGGACATATAAAAATTATTTTTCTAAATAATAGATTTAAAAATAATTTACATAATTTAATAATAAATTATTAGTTTTAAATATCAATAATATAATTTTTGAAACTATTTATTACCTGGCATTATAATAGTTTCTAGAAAATATGATATCTAATAGAAAAATAATTTATCAGAACACCAATATGTCAAATTCCTCAATAAAATTAGTGTGTAGAATTATTTATATAAAAAAAATTATTTTTATATTTTTAATATTATTTATTTGATTGTTCCATTATTAAAATAATTCATCTATCATCATTTAGTCAAAATATTAGGGAATTATATTATCAGTAAAAATTATAAATAAATAACCATTATGCATAAAATAATCTTATATTACAAGATATATTCATAGGAATATTTATCTTATATATTACCCAATATAAAAAATGACATTTTTAATGAAAATATGAGTATAAAATCTTTAACTATTCATTAAAAAAAATATAAAAAATTTATTACTCTAATAAAAGTTTCATAAAATGATATTATTTTAAAAAAAAATATGATTTTTCTCTAAACCTAGTCATAATATAAAATTAAAAAATGTTTAATTTTAATTATATAATATATATAATACTAATTTTTTCCGTTATTATCTTTTTTACACTAATCTAAGCTAAATAAAACAAATTTCTAAATTATTTATTATGTAAGAAAATTAATTTAATAAAATAGTAATATAAATATAATATTTATCACAACCATTAATTTTTTTTCCGAAATTAAATTCATATAGTTTTAAAATTTTAGTATAACATTAATCACTCAGATGTGGCGACAAAGCGAGTTATTAATGTTAAAAACTAAAAAATATTGAAATGAATTTATAACACCATTAAAAGTAAAATTAATTCAAATGACCTTTATTAGTTTTATTTATCAAAATTATATAAAATTATCTTTTAACACAAAAAATATATTATAAAACTATAAATATTTTTAAATGAATAAAATGTTTTTAAATAAAATAATTTATTTTCCAACATTCCTAAAAAAAGAAAGCATCGTATAAAAATTAAATAAATATACCAAAGTAACATTTTATATATGTCCTTTAAAAAGATTATTATTTTGTCATAAAAAATATAAGTTTCAAAACATTTATATAAATAGTGTTTTCTAGTAAAAGGGGATAAAATTACCATTTTGGTAAAATGTATTTATACATGAAATGATTTTCGTTTATATCATATTGAAATAAAATCTAATAGATAAATATAAAAATGAATTAATGGAATATATACCATATATATGTCATTAATATCATTCATTTTTTTAATTTATATAATTTATTAATATAAAACTACTTTCAGAGAATAAAAATACAAATATTTCCTTAATAAAAAACCTGTATATTTTTTCACTTCTATTTAATTGGTTAGCAAGGAATTTGTATTGTAACACTAATATTTTCTTCTGTTAGTTAATACTATTTATAATCACTAATTTAACAACTTGGTTATATCTAAATATGTTATATAATTATATTTTAATAATATACTGTTGTTCTGTAAAACTCGGCCTGCATATAATGAAATATATCAAAATTACATGATATTGTGCATAATGCAAGTCCAAAATTGGACTACATTTACCGAATGCTCATATAATTGATGTATGTATCATAATTTCAACATGGTTTTAGGTATAACATAAAAAAATAGTGTTATTTGTATAAAATATATTTATTCAACATTATGTATAATTATAAATATTAGATATAATAAATAAATTGAAAATTTTATTTTTAAAAAAATGTCACAATGTTGCACTATATCCCCCCTTAAAATTAATTTCCCTAACAAAATTCATCAGGTTTACCAAATTTATAATAATTTAAATGTCATTTCACAGAAACCCAAATCATCTAAAATAAAAATATAGAACCCTTTTAAAATGGAAATGTTCGAATATAATGGTTATGCAATGAAAGTCACAACTATGTTTCTATGTGGGAGGACATAGTTGACAAATAGTGCATGGAGGGAAATCATATATGTACAGAAGTGTTTTTAAATATCAATTATCACAATAAAGTTGTTCTTCAAAATAATTTTATCAATCATAAAACGATAAAAAAAATCATTAAATATGTAATTTATATCATCAACCATTATAATAATACAAAAAAATATTATATCATGATTTGTTCCTAAATGTTTAAGAATTTTCATGAGAATATGTACACAAATAATTTCAGGAAAACCACAACCTTTGACGTGCCTTTATCAATTTCAACATCATCTATTATTCCATGAAAACTTTTTGAATTTACCATTCTATAAACTTTATAAGATAAGTAGATCCAGAAATAGAATGATATGTGATTTAATCCATAATTATTACCACAGAAATGTTATAATGGGTTATTTAAGCTGGCATAAATACATATATTTGAGGACTATTCTTTAATCTCTATATCCTCATTTGAATATTATTTTAAAATATCTAATAATTATTATCTCTACACTCTTTTTGAATAATGAAAATGAAAAACCAATTGAATTAAGTGAACTAAATCATCCTAATTATTATCATCTATATATAATTATGTATCTTTTGGTTTTCCCATTCAAAAAATTTGAATACCATTATCTAGTATTCTCTTGAAACAAGGTAGTAACCGGAATTTCCAAATATCCTTATTGAAAATATGCATGTTTTATTATTCAAATGTATATTGGATATGTTCATTAAATATAAAAATATTGTAAACACCATAAAAGAAACCATAAGATCCTCTGAATAAGTACTTAATAAGTTCAAAGTTAATTAGTACCGTCCTACTTTATTTGTAAAAATCAATCATCATTTTATCCAAGAAAAACACAATCTTTAAAACAGCTTGAAAACATTAAGGGTAACCTTCCCTTGATCTAAATATTACATTTCTAATACTACATCCACATTCAAAATATCTAATTAAATACGTTATGAAAAAATAATGATGAATATTATTATATATTTCAAGATTCATATAACATAATATTTTAATTTGAAAACATATAAAGTGAAATCATCAACATCAATGTTAAAATATTACATGGTGTTCATCAGATTATTCCCAAACTACACTTTCTATAAATATTTAATATGAATAATTTATTATTGGTCTTCAACAAAAATCAAATCATACTTCATACATTTAATTTATTCAATAGATGACTAACATCCACATCACATTCCATTTTCAGTTTCATTTTCCTCAAGAGTATAACAAATAATAGACGATCATTCGGATTCTAGTCATGATATTTTTCACATTGAAAATGAATTTTTATCATTATATAATTTCCACATCTAATATATTCAATGTTAACCCAATTTAGTTTACATCACACAATTGATAAATACCATAAATAATGGGGTGGGGGAAATCATATCACTGTAGAACACCACATAATCATGAAAAACTACTTATAGGTTTTTTAATTCATGAAAATTAATTTTTAATCAACAACACATTAGGTTTATAATAGGTTATTCATATACAAAATCCATTTAAATCCTTTATGATGGTTTGTAAGAAGTTTGTGAATTTTAATGGCATATCACCTAGGACTGTCAATACAAGTGTGCAGTAAGGCCCATTTTTATGAAATAGGTTTTTCATGACTCAAGCCCAATAAAACTTTTTAGATTTTTTACCCCTAGGTAAATCTATTCTAGAGTCACATCCACAATTAATATCTACACTATAATTTAATTCTAGGAACTGTGTCACTCTATACTTTACCAAAGAATTTATACATTTTTCTAAACATTAACTCATCTTTATACATAACAATATATACATGCCAAAAAATATACTTAGATATAAAACATTAGATCTAGATAATGATATCACATATGATTTTACAATGTTTTTTTTATATTTTCTTTTATACCGACTATAATGACCCATTGTTTTCATACATGTATATTACATCATTTTGGTAGATGATTTCATATATTGCACAAAAACATTCTTAATGACCATATTAGTTTAGTTCCTTTTAATACAGTGAAATATAAAATAATGGATCATAAATTATCTACATATCCTCCCACCTATTAATTCATTACTAGATCCCTTTTTGACATATCAATATTATTAAATTTCTATTCTCCCTAGGGGAAATCAACCTACGAAATGTTGATATTGGATGCTCAATGAGGATAATAAATGGAGATACATAAGAAAAAATAATGATCATAAGTTTATATGAACAAGATATTAACATTATAAGATTATACCCTCAATACCAATGATAATAAATATGATTTATAGAATAAATAATGGTAGTTCATTGGACTAGAATCATAAAGGAAATAAATATCATAGAACATGACATCATATCATTAACAGAATCTTAAAATTGATGCACACACTGAAATGTGTAAATTTGATAACATGTTTATATAATAAAAGACTGTCTCATTAAATTAATGACAGGAAATCAGACCATTTTTAAAATATATGTACAAGAAAACTATATCCATCCATAATATATTTGACATGAATCCCATGTTGATGAATAGAATTGGAGACATGAAATCTGGTGCATGTATAAAATATATACCTCATGGGTTATCAATATTAAACCAATTAATTAGAGAGAGATATAGGTTCCACCATTCAAATAATAAATATCGTACATTTTTTCAAAATAAGAAAATAAAATCATTAATCATATCAAAAACCATAGAATGAAATTGGAATCCAAAAAATTATTCAATCATTAAAAAACCCTTGAAAATGAAATATGATACATAAAAACCATTCCGTAACAAATATAAACCATTAAGGATAGAATTTTTTAGAATTTTCATAATAAGACAGACCAAGTTACAGTTCATGGTATGTGGGATCAATATTTAACTCATGTGTACTTTTCATATAACAATTTTTTCCAATCAAGAATTCAGATGGCACAATATGAAGCGTTATATAGAAAGAGATGTCGCACTCCAACCTATTGGTATGATGTTGGTGAAAAGAAACTCATAGGACCATAACTTGTTGAGAAAACAATGGAAAAAGAGTATTTTATACAAAACCACATAATAGCAGACCAATGTAAGAAGAAGAGCTAAACCGATATCAAAAGGAAGGATTTGGAATTACTTGTAGGACACTATGATTTCATTAAGGTATCTCTTTGGAAGGGTGTTATGAGTTTCTATAAAAGGGTAAATTGATTCCTAGGAACATCAGACCTTTCAAAAATCTAGAACGAATTGGAGTTGTCACTTATCATTTAATAAAATCCTATATGTCTCTCCAAACGTCATGATGGGTACCATGTATCACTATTGATAAAATACATGCCTGACCTAACGCATGTAATCACCTATGGGGAAATTGAACTGGAACCCGATCTGTCTTATTGTGAAGAGTCTGTCAAAATTCATGATACCGGGGAACAAGTGATGACTAGGAAAATGTATTTTAATTTTATTAATTAAAATTCACAAAATTACCAAAACAAAATTTAATAGTAATCCCACTGTTTTGCTGAAAAAGCGAGTTATTAAATATAAAACATGCAATAGATTAAAACATTTTTATATTTAAATTAAATATATAATAACATTTTTTGTCCTATATAAAATTGTATGATAAAATTTTTATCTAGATAATCATTAAAACTAATAATAAGATTAATTTAATGGTAATAATAATTTAATGAAAAGGTTGTATCTAAGTAAAATACACTATTTTTCACTATTCATCAAAATGTAAATCATAGAAAAGTAAATAAAATAGACTAAAAAAAATTTTATATCATTATATATAATAATACTATTATTTTATATAGATAATATATAATATTTCTAACAATTTGATCAAATATAGGATCATCATTAAAAGTATATATGATTTCCCATGTGAAAAATATGTTTTTATGCACGAAATTCATTTTCTTCTTATATTTTGTATATAAAATATATTAGATAAATAAAAAAGATACATAATATAATATATAACATATATATTTAATTAATATAATTTACTAAATATAATTCATTAAATTTATTAAGGATCAATTACTTGGGGAGCATAAAAAACCATTTACAATAAATTGATATATTTTTTCATTTCTAATTAATTGGTAAAATAATTAATTTATATTAAACAAAATTATATTTTCATAAGTTAGAATATAATATTAATGAAATTTAATTCATCATCTAGTTTATATCTTATTATATTAATTAATAATATTTTATTAGTATACTATGATTTGTTAAAAGTCAGTCATGTGTGTAATGCCTGCTATCATAAGAACTCATTTTTGTGTGTAACACAAGCCAATAATAGTGTTGTATATAACATAATTTAATTTAGGTGAGGTTTTTATTACAATATAAACGTTTCTTTTCATATAAAATAATCTAGACATTTTGTTTTGAATAAAAATTTGATTATTAAATATTGTCTGAAAAGGAAAATATCGAACAATTTAAATTAATTCGAAACTAAAAATTATTTCATAAAATCATAGGGTGTTACATTAAATAGTATGAGTATCCCCATGAATAAATTAATCTAGGAAAAATCACATTGATATGTGATGAAAATATATGGGGCCCTCCCCATCATTGGAAGAAATAAATCCACTACTGAAACTGTCGATTCCACCATACCCATTAGAACCAATTGATAACCCCAAACATAGACTCTCGAATACAATAATGATATAAGAATAATGTAATAGAAGAAATGTGGAATAATATTCTACATAACATTGAAATTTAATTTCACCTAAATCGTCATTGATCATCTATTAATGGAGGTAATGGGGAACAAAATCACATCTTGTACTGTTTACACAATGTACTTCTCACTACAACTATTTTTAGTATCCTAACTACCTTTTCATCATCCAATTATTTCCTAGATCCCCTAGTACATTAAATATTATTTATAACACTTACAAACACATCATGTATACATTTTCAAACAATCAAAACACCATTATTATTCTCAATTCATATATAGGTTCATTCAGAATTGAAGAAAAAATAAAACAATCTCTTCAATTATGACAATACTACAAAATTTGATAATAAAAATCGTTTAATATTCATTTTTACACCATATTATAGGACCTCATTTTTTCTACAATGATAATTCATATTTTAGAATAACCATTAACCCCTATCTAGTACATTAAAATAGATTGTTTTTTGATCCAAATTCTCTCGAAGCACATCTAACAATCTAATAAATATAACTTTCTTAAAACCTAAAAAAAATATTCATTCATTTGTTCCAACCATAATAATTTCATTTGAAGGATAAATTTTTTATTCATCTCATCCATCAAAAAATAAATAAATAAAATTTCATTTGAATATTTACGCAATAGAATAACATGGGTTCTTATATTATCCTAACACAAAAACAAATAATATTTGAGAATACCATTAGAATAACATAAATAGTACCCAAACAATAGAGTATTTGAATTTCCATTTATTCATCATATTTTTGAGGATTGATGAGCTATTAGACTCATGAATCCACCTTATAAAAGGCTAAAAATCTACCAAATTGCATTCCTATGCCCTTATCCAAAATCCAATCATAAAGATGTTTATTACCCAAACTAGTTTAACCAAAGACATGATCACATAATTGTCTCTGGAATATTTTGAACTATGGATCTCCCCACGAATAATTTTATATTTATAAATTCCAATTCCTTATGATGGTACACCTCTTATCATAATTTTGTATTTAAACATACGATTAGATTCAATGATACAATGAAAAAAACTCAATCTAATGTGTGGTTGAATTCAAATTAACCCAAAATTGATTGTTTGTGTTTTATTTTACATGGAATGTATAATTTGACCCTTGAATCTATGCCTATATCATTTTGATGATGTTCTTCATAATGATCCTCCAAAACTGCATCTAGTAGGCTATTACATTGATTCTTTTCTCCTTAAACTGATGCATCAACAAAAACCTATTCTAATTCCTTTTCTGAAGTCATAAAAATATCATTACATGAATTCTCACCAAAGTCCATACATAGAATTTGATGTTGTATCTTATATGAACCACCTTTAAATGATAAATAATAATTATTACAAAACAGAAACCCTGAATCATTTGATGATATACAATACATGGATTTTGGAAATCTAATTCATCCTTAATTCCCAAATATTGTTTTCAACACAAACTATAATTATTCAATTTCCTTGAATTTATCAATGAATATACTCGTTATTTGGACCATTTATTTAATACCATACCCAGTCTAAAACTATTATTCCATGACCAACCATTGGATTTCAAATCCCTTCACACATGAGTGTCATATATTAGCTACCAATTCCCCACTCAACACCATATGAAACATATTTTTTGAAATTTAAATTAAAAGGTAAAGTGAAATTACAACCAAATCCCGGTCCATTTAATGACATAATTCCAAAGTGCGGAAAAATTATCTCCTCTATGAGAACTAACATAACATCATCTCTAATACGTTACTGCTTCCCATCAATATTTATATTTATTTTTCCAAAAAAGATAAAAAAGAGTATAGGGTTGAGAACCATAAAAATTTATTTGTGTACCATGGACCAAGATTCATTACATTAAACTTCTCATAATGATCATATCATTATGAGTTCCTTTTTCAAACAAAAAAATGATATATATGTAGACTTGTGTATACATAATTCCAAATCAATGAAATCTATAAAATTTCAGGACATTTTTAATGATTTCTTCAAAGAATTAAATACATTATTATATTTTCGATTGTACATTATAGCACACATAGTCCATGCTCACCTTAAAATGGGCCACACATGCCTTCATTTATCACTAGCCACCATGTCATTAGATAGAGTGTTTTTAGGTCAAACTATTAGTCAATCCTCTCCTAACACCTAGTCTATTCTCAAATAAGACATCTTCTATGGAAGATTATTTAAATTCCTTTAAATCTCATTGTCACCATTCCCATAAGCATCATGTTTGAATGTATCATTATTTATCCCTTCCTGACCATATCAATGATATTCATTTCAAAAAGCTTCCATGTGTAATTGGAAAGAACTAATCGTATCGTATTCTATTGGTGTACTATTCTATACAACCTAGGTTAATAACCAACTCATGTTCCTTGGATTCATTCACAAAGATAGATATTCTAATAATAAAAAAAGGTATTGCAGTATTATTATGTCACCCATAACCAAGAAACTCCTCTTCAAAATTAGGCATCATACATGGTCTCTGATTTATCGATCTATCAAATGACCCTTTGATCGTTTTTCATAAACACAACTATCTAATGCTAATGAACTGTTCATATATTCCAGTAACCAAAACATTATAACCCTTCGAATAGAAATATGATACACAATCCCTTTGATTCATTCTAGAAAACTCAAAAATTACAGTTCCTATAATACAAAACCCAAGCACTATATATGAACCAATCTCCAAGTGAGTGTAATAACTATATCATTTCCATTAGGATATATTTATCCCCAGAACAACAGTCCTCATAGGTTTCCCTAAATTAGTGAAATTCACCTAACCTACTAGGGTCTTCATCAAAATGTAGGGTACAAACTTCTCCAATGTTTATTGTAGGAATATGGAATAAGAACCATGTCACATTTAATGGAATCTATTACAGTATATCCAAAATTCATGAAACATTTAAATATATGAAATGAAATTGATTTTGTTATAGAATATTTTAAATTCGACGGTCAAAGAAAAAAAATTGTAAAACATCACATTCAAAGAACTATACTTCCGGGCCTTGATCAACAGTGGGCATCAAAATTAGAGAGTTCTCACTAAAATCATAAAACAATAAGAAAGAGGATAAAGATCATATACTATGAATTTATTTGTACATTATTATAACCCTCAATAATTATCATCCCATATAACCATTAATATAAACTGGGTCACATATTATAATCTAATGTATTGCTCATGAAAATGGGTATGAAAACGATTCTTAATTATGTAAAAATAAAAGGATGAATATATTAGTTCATAAGGGATGTGGGAATAGTCATAAATAGACTATCACTTTACATTAAAAGGCATCAACCCTATGAAAATCCAATGTATGAAACGATCGGTATGACATACCTCTTATCCTCTTGGTTTAATATAGCATAGGAAGAACGCATTACAGTTCCCCAACCACTATGACATTCCTATTCAAGGAAATTCACAACTAAAGGTTTTTAGGAAAACCCTTACATGAGGGAATATAATTGAATAACAGATAAAACAATCAATTTTGAGGGATTTAAATAATTCTCACAAATTACAATATATAAAATATCTCAATTATATGTGATATCATGTACACGTTTTATAGAAATCTATAGATAGTACATTATCTAAATTTCACTATTCAATATAATAGGGAAATTTTAGCATAATTTTAATTTAACCATTTATTCAACCATAAGGTTCTCATAACTATACATAGTTAATAGAAATCTCAATTCTATGTTATATGGAAAAATTCCAATGATGTTGGAATTTATATTTTTTATTTCAATTACCTTACTATAATAAAGCTACAAAAGAGATACAATATTTCATCAAGAAAATGGTATTAGTAATATTATATTATAGAATAATTCTATATGTAATAGTATATAAGTGAACTTTAAAACTTTAAATAAAAATTCTTTCCATCATATGTATACCCCCATGGGGAAAAGTGATACTGAATAAAATAATATGGCAACATTTGGGTTCCCATAATACATATCAGGTTTCGATTAAGAGAATCCCAAAAAAGATAAATTATGAAAGAATATAACACACATAATGTGATTATCTTATAAAAAACATGACCTAACTGAAATTCATTGGATAGGGATTTTGGAATTTATCCGTATGGGTTTTTGTTCCCAACAAGGTGGGTTATTAGACATTATAAAGGAGTCAAATCTCTTTGCAAAATATAAATATGAAAATATATATAATTATCATGGAATTGTAGGATGAAATACAACTCCCAATTTATAATGGTGCTTTCTTTTATTTGTTAAAAATTTCATTGATGTTGGTGCAACAAGGATTTCAGCATTGACGTCAAAGCTTACAAATTAATTTATATATATATAATTATATTACTATATGTGTTTTCAAATTAAATTTTGGATCCATATACACTATATATTTTTATCAAAATAATTTTAATTATAATCATAAATTTTTTAGGCCACATAATCAATGGTTCATGGATCAATGATGTCATTATTAGATAGTTATGGTGTCACCATCTTGATTTATGAGAAAATTTTGGTTTTGTTGATGCAGAATCAACAATAAAAAATTATTTTATAAATATTATAACTGTTCAAGTTATCACCCAAAATTGAATTTAGATAACAATGGAACAAAATCACATAATCTTGGTATATGAATAATCATGATAAATAATTACACTAGCATGGTATATAATTTATCGTTTATAAAAAATCTATAATTCAATAAATATTGCAATGAATATTAATGGAATGTAAATGTATATGTTCCAATGAGGATTTTTGTCACAATATTTTAATTTCATATCACTCCAAGTGCAAAAATATCATAAATCAAAAAATCTATTACGAGTTTCAATAAAATTCTCACCAAGAGTGAAATAATAGTAGACTATATGATCGAATAGAATGAAATAAATATCCATAAGTATCATCATGATCATTATCCCATGTACAGGTTGGTTGTACATAGATATAGGGTATTTAACATGTTCCGATATATCCTTATTTTCAATTCTATAATAATAAATTGTAATATAGAAGGAAAATAAACATTGATACCAAATTGTAGCAGCACGACTTTGGAAGCACAAAAAGGGATCCCCGAGCGAGTCTGTCACATGGTCTTGAGCACACATCCTTATACATGAGATGCTAATGACTATAAATGAGGGTCTAAATGAGGTATGATAGGCATAAATGATAATCAATAGCATAATAATTATAAAAAAATTTAGGGGAAAATAGTTACTATGAATAGTAAATAATAATTGAATTAGACACTATGAATGAACATGTAATAGTTTCCATGTGATAGATATATAATAGAATTAAATGGAAGAAAATATATAATACATTACATATATATTTAAAAAATTGCATCTAGTGATAAATCAATGGGAATTAGGATCTCTAGCTTAGTATTTAACTCCAATCCTCTATGCATTTGAGTGTAATCAAATATAATAATCAATGATCCATAGTATGAATCAATGTGGTTGGTATGTGCACCAACTATTGTCCAAAGAATGATATGAGATATACAAATTAGGCCACCAAATATGGTTTCTAAGGAAAAATATCATATGTAGAAAAAATAATTCATTTTTTTGGAATAATATTATAAATATGGTAAGGAAATAAATTAATATAATCATGTCAGCATTATGTCTACAATTTACACCTGACCAAACATACGAACTTCATATTAATCCAAAATCTATCAGATTATGTGTCACTAAATATGCACAGTCACACACACACACACAAACAGACAGATATATATATGTGTGTGTGTGTGTCTGTCACTACTAGAAAATGGGCTTATAGGGACATCCATTGGGGGTTTCTATTTTCATACAACTAAAGCCATTGGAGGTCACTTTTTTCATAAAATGACCACCTTTCGACCGCCATTTTCGGTCGAATTTGGCTCATCGCTCAAGGTAAATAGTGACCACCAATGGTGGTCGCTATATAAGACCGAAATTTCGATACATCGCGACCCCTTGGAGGTCTCTTTTGGTTTATCCTATAGCAACCGCTAATGGAAGTCACAATAGGAGGACTAAAAATCTCCTTCAGTGACCCCCATGGTGGTCTCCATAGGAGAAGATCGCCACATGTGGTCACTATTGGTATTAACCAATAGAGACCGCTAATGGATGCTGTAAATATGGAAAAAATATTTGTTTAAAAAAATTCATTTATTTATCACATATCCCAAAATCAAAAAATCTTTAGCTGAACAAATGAAACACATCTAAGTAGATAAAGAAAAACAATTCAAAACCACATAAACATCAGGTTCCTCAATAACAATAAATGACAGACGTATTTCTTCATATACCGTGATCCAAATAGCACTAATACATTCCAATATTCTCCTTCAATAGGCATACAATATGATATAAAATAAACAAATACACAAAGAAAATAAAAATTGGGCATATTTATTAAGTTTGTATATATATATATATATATATCAAATTGGGCTATTAGGTCAAAATGATAATATGCCATTAGGCCATTTGGACATTACGGTGTTACACTAATATGTCATTAGGGAATTTGGGCAGAGTTATAGAGGCATTCACGCATTAGCCCTCACCAACCTGAATAGCCCCCCCTCACTCCGGACACCCCCCAACCCGAAGAGCCCCCACCCCAACCCCCAGGACCACCCCAACACCCCGGAAATCCCCCCCCCCTCGACCCCCCCTAACCCCCAGACACCCCTCACCCTCAGACAGCCCCCACCCACCAAACACCCCCCCAAGAGGAGATGACACGTCATTCGGACGTGTGATTTGCATGACATGGCTGAATATGTGTTTTTATGATGTTTAGTGCACTTCAAAAGTGTGCGTTGGGTGGTCCAAACTGGATGAAAAACCTTATAATTACATGATATCATAATAAAACAATGGGTGGGTGCATTGTGAAATGTTCGGGTAGATAACACAATAATCAGAGGTTTCATGTGACCGAGGTGACCGAAAACGCAGTCTGGACGTCGTAAATGACCAAAAAACTGTTTAACGGTCAAATGCATACTGAACAACATTGGAATTACTTGAAATCACAATAGAGAACCCAAATTATTATTGGTGACGTGTAAGAGGAGGCGACATGTCATTCAGACGCACCGTTTTCATGGCATGACTAAAAATGTGTTTTTTAGGAGTTCAGCCCACTTCAAAAGCATGTGTGGGGTGCCCAAAACCGACTGAACGACCTCACAATGCCCTGAATTCAGACGAGCAAAAACGTTCGGTGAATTTTGAAATGGTTGGGTGGATAACATGTTAATCAGAGGTGTTGTGTGACCACGGTGAATCAAAACGCACTCTGCACGACGTTATTTTACAAAATATGCATTCAATAGTCAAATGATTTATGAATGAAATCCTAAAGACTTGAAATCACATGAGAGAACCCTTATAATTATTTTTGATGTGTACAACGAGACAGAATTCCATTCGAACATGCGTCTTGAAAGACACGACTAAATATGTGTTTTTTTGGTGTTTGGTGCACTTCAAAAGCATGTGTTTTGTGGTCAATACTATCCGAACAACCTTAATTTTCCATGAAATTGGATGACAACAAAGGGTGGGTGAATTGTGAAATGGTTGAGTAGACAACACCTCAATCGGATGTGTCATGTGACTGCGTTGACCTAAAATGCACTCCTCGTGACGTAAATTCCCAAACAGGTGTTTAACAGTCAAATGCATATCGAACGACAACTTCATGACTTGAAATCACACAAGTGAACCTTAATTATTATTGGTGACATGAAAGATTAGATGAATTGTCATTCAGATATGCGGTTTGCACGGCAAGATAGAATATGTGTTTTTTAGGTGTTCGGTGCACTTTAAAATCTGGAGTTGGGTGGTCAAAACTAGTAGAATGACCTCGGAATTCCATGAAATCGGACGACAACAAAGGGTGGGTAAATTTTTAAATGTTCGGGCAGAAGACATGTCAATCAAAACATTCATGTGACCACGGTGACTGATAACGCACTTTGCGCGTCCTAAATGGCCAAAACCCATCATTAACGCTCAAATACATAACGAATGACATCGACTTGACTTGAAATCACACGGGAGAAACCTAATTATTATTGGAGGGGTGTATGAGGATGCAGAACCATCATTTAGATGTGTGTTTTGAGTGGCACGACTGAATATGTGTTTTTTAGGTGTTTGGTGCCTTTCAAATGTGTGTGTGGGGTGATCAAAATTGGACGAACGACCTCCAAATGCCATGAAATTGGACGTAAACAAAGGATTGGTTAATTTTCAAATGGTCAGGTGGGTGACACATCATGTCGAAGTTTTGGGTGACTGTTGTGACCGAAAACACACTCCACACATCGTAAATGGCCAAAACATGCCTTTAACAGTAAAATGATTACGAAACAACATCTTTATGACTTCAAATCACACAATAACACCGTAATTATTATTGGTGATGTCTAAGTGAATACAACACATCATTCAGGCATGCGGTTTGTGCGGCACGACTGAATATGTGTTTTTATGTTGTTCGGCGTGCTTCAAAATCATGTGTTGGGTGGTCAAAACAAGCCGAACGACCTCAAAAAGTCATGAAATAGGACAAAAACAAAGGGTCGGTGAATTGTTAAATGGTTGGGCTTACAAAAAATAAATTAGAGGTTTCATATGACCGTGGTGACAAAAAAAACACAACGCGCGTCCTAAATGGTCAAAAAAATGTGTTTAACAGTCAAATGCATACCGAAGCACATTGGCCTGACTTGAAATAACACGAGATCACCCTAATTATTATTGTTGGCGTGTACGAGGATACAACATGTCATTCAGATGAAAGGGTTGCGTGGCATGGAAAAATATATGTTTTTTAAAAGTTTTGCGCCCTTCAAAAGGGGGTGTTGGGTGGTCAAAATCAGCCGAACGACCTCGGAATGCCCTGAAATCAGACGACATGAAAAGGAGGGTGAGTTTAGAAATGGTTAGGCATAAGACACATCAATCAAAGGTGTTTTGTGACCACGGTGAATGAAAATGCACTCCGCATGATGTATATAGCGAAAACATGTGTTTAACGGTCAAATTCATATAGAACGACATCAACATTACATTAAATCACAGGTGTGTACCCTAATTATTATTAGTTTCATGTATTAGGAGGCGAAACATATTTTAGATGCTTGGTTTTCGCGGAACAGCTGAATATGTGTTTTTAGGTGTTCGACTCACTTAAAAAGAATGCATAGGGTGGTAAAAATTGGCCGAATGAACTCATATTGCAATGAAATCAGACATAAACAAAGGGTGGGTGAATTGTGAAATATTCAAACAAATGGAATGTTAATTGGCGGTGTCTTGTGACTTAGGTGACTGATAAATCACTTCATGCAACGTAAATGTCCAAAACATACGTTTAACTGTCATATGAATACGGAACGACATCATCATGACTTGAAATCACATGAGAACACACTAATTATTATTGGTGACGTATACGAGGAGACAACATATCATTTGATGCGATGTTTCAATGACAAAGATGAATATGTGGTATTTAGGTGTTCAAAACGTTTCAAAAGCATGTGTTGGGTGGTCAAAATCTAACAAACGACCATGGGATGCCATGAAATTTGACGACAACAAAGGGTGGATGAATTTTAAAATGGTTAGGTAGAATTCACATCAATCAGAGGTGTCATGTGACTATGGTGATCGAAAACACACTCTACATGACGTAAATGGCCAAAACATGCGTTTAATGGTCAAATGCATATCGAACGACATCAGTATAACTTAAAATCACTTGAGAGAACCCTAATTATTATTTTTGAGGTGTATGAGGATATGAAAGATCATTCAGATGTTCTTTTGCATGGCATGGAAGAATATGTATTTTTGAGTTGTTTAGTGTGCTTCAAAAGCATGAATGGGGTGGTCAAATCTGGACGAACGACCTCGGAATGCCCTGAAATCAGATGACAACAAAGGGTGTGTAAATTGTGAAATGGTCGGGAATACAGAATGTCAATCTGAGGTTTCATGTGACTGCGGTGATTGAAAACACACTCCATGAGATGTAAATTTCCAAAACATATGTTTAACAGTCAAACACATAACAACTGATATCAACATGACTTGAAATCACACGAGAGAAACGTAATTATTATTGGTGACGAGTACGGGGAGACAATACGTCATTCAAATGTTATTTTTGCCTGGCACGACTGAATATGTGTTTTTAGGTGTCCGGTGCGCTACAAAAGCATGCGTGGGGTGGTCAAAACAAGCCAAAAACCACCAAATTCCATGTAATTAGATAACAACAAAGGGTGGGTGAATTGTGAAATGATAGGCTAGACGACATGTCAATCAGAGGAGATGTGAGACCGGGGTGACCGAAAATGCACTATGAGTGACATAAATAGCCAATACATGTGTTTAATAGTCAAATGCATACCGAACAACAACTGTGTGACATTAAATCCCATGAGAGAACCTAAATTATTATTGGCGAGGTGTATGAGGTGACGACGTGACATTCTGACGCACAGCTTGAGGGACAAGACTTAATATGTGTTTTTAGGTGTCCATCACACTTCAAAAGCATTTGTGGGGTGGTCATAACCGGCCGAACGACCTCAGAATTACATTAAATCAGATGACAACAAAGGTTCTATGAACTGTAAAATGGTTAGTTGGATGACACATCAATTGAAGGTGTCATGTGACTGTGGGGACCGAAAACACACACCGCGCATCGTAAATGGACAAAACATGTGTTTAACAGTAAAATTCATACCAAACAACATATTCATCAATTGAAATCACATGAGAACACCATAAATATTATTGGTGATGTGTACGAGGAGACAACATTTCATTCGGATGTGAGGTTTGCGCGACATGACAAAATATGTGTTTTTCAGGTGTTTGGCATGATTCAAAAGCATGTGTTTGGATGTCAAAACCAGCCAAACGACATGGGAATGCCCTTAAATCGGACGACAACAAATGGGGGGTAAATTTTGAAATGGTCGAGTAGACGACACATCAATCGGATGAGTCGTTTGATCGCGCTGACCGAAAACGTACTTCATGCAACAAAAATGGACAAAACAAGTGTTTCACGGTAAAATCCATCCCGAACGACATCGTAATGACTTGATATCACATGAGAGAACCGTAATTATTATTGGGAACATGTATGGGGTGACTACACATCATTAAGATGCATGGTTTGTGCGGAACCACTAAATATGTTTTTTATGTGTTTGGCATTCATCAAAAGAGCGTGTTAGGTGGTCAAAACCGGCCGAACGATCTCGAAATTCCATAAAATAGGATAAAAGAAAAGGGTGGGTGAATTGGGAAATGGTCAGGTAGATGACATTTCAATGAGAGGTTTCAGGTGACCATGACAACCAAAACGTACTCCACACATCATAAATGTCCAAATCAAGCGTTTAACTGTCCAATACATTCAGAACGAAATCGACATGACATCAAATCAAAATAGTGGTCTCTTATTGTTATTAGTGAGGTGTATGAGAAGACGACACATTATTTGAATGTGTGGTTTTCATGACACAGATGGATATGTGTTTTTTTGGTGTTCGGTGCACTTCAAAAGCAAGCGTGGGGTGGTCCAAACCGGACGATCGACCATCGAATGCTTTGAAATATGACGAAAACAAAGGGAGGGTGAATTGTGAAATGTTCGGGTCGACGACACATCAATCAGAGGTGTCGAGTGACCATGGTGACCAAAAATACACTATGCAAGTCATTTGGATGTGTGGTTTGCAAGGCAGAAACAAATTATAAAAACCAAATATTTTTCACACAAGAAAATATCACTTTAACCCATATAATAATTGAATCTTATTTATAGATGTGTGAGTATGAGAAAAGGGGGGATTCCAATTTTACATTCCCACTCAATGAAAACATAAAATACAAATCTATCAATTAATAAATTTTACATGGATTCTACATTAGGATAATAGATTATTCTTTAAACATATTATAAACTCAAGTACTAATGTCTTTAAAAAAGAGTCATTTTCTTTATGGGAGAATTACAAATATTCCTCTCATGTTGTTTTGAACATTGAATGATCAACACAACATCTGTAAATTTTATATCCTTGTGTCAATTTTAAAAACCGTATCAAACTAGTATAACATTAGACCATTGAATTTTTTTTCGTAAGAAACATATAAAAAACAATTCCATTAAGATAATCACTATAAAAACAAAATTCATAAAATTAAAATACAGGCATCTTGGAAAATAATATTTTGTTATTATGAATAATTTGAATAACGATTTCACAGTGTATCAATAATTTATGAACACCAAATCGTCTTAGTAAACACTATAACCCCCCCCCCCCCCTCGGAACACCACCCCCCTGGACAGCCCCCCTCACCCCCACCCCAGACCGCCCCCACCCCCCGGATAGCATGTAACCTCATACATCCCTCATGCACCCTGGACAAACCCCCCCCCCCTCGGATAGCCCCACACTCCCGGAAAGCCCTTCACCACCGGACAGCCCCTCCCACCATAGACATACCGGAAACCCCTGGACATCCCCCACACACTTAATATCCCCCCACCCCGTATATCGCATCCACCCCCGGACAAACCACCTCACCCCAGACAGCCCCCTCCCCGGAGAACACTGCCACACCATGATAGCCCACCACCCCTCAGATAGTGCCCCCCACCCCCATACAACCCCCCATACAACCCCCCTCATCCTGGACTACCCGTGAGATCCCATGGCAGCCGCCCAACCACCGCTCCCCGAACAACCCCCCCGCCCTCCTCGGACAAACCCCCTTACCCCGGACAACACCTTCTCAATCCTGACAGCTCCCCCACCCACCGGACATCCCCCCCCCATAACCCCTGACACCCCCCAATCCCCTTAACACACCCCATATTACTGCAGACATCCCCCTCACCCCGGATAGCCCCAACCCCCTGGACACCCCCCTTCATACGACCCACCTCACCCCCAGAACGCCTCCCGGAAAGCCCACCACCCCCCACCCAGCCCACCACACCAGCAAACAGCCCCCACCTCCACCACCAGACTCCCCCTAATGCCGGAAAGCCCTACCACCCCCAGACAAACCCTCCCCCACCCTCCGGAGTGCCCCACCCCCTAGCCCCAACAACCCCTGGTCACCCATGACAACCCCCTGGCCAGCTGTCCCACCCCCGGACAACCCACCGCACCCCGGACATCCCCCCACCACCAAGTAACCCCCCCCCCCCCTCGAACTCAGAGAACCCTTCCACCCCCCGAACAGCCAACGACAACCCCTGACCCCCCCCATCACCCCGAATAACCCCAACCCCTCCTCAGAGAGCCCTGGAAAACCCCATACAACCCCCTCACCCCCGGACACCCCCCACAAAAAAATAAACATTTATTGTCTAAATAAATATATAACATTAATTCAATTATAAATATAAAAGAAACACTCCTCGTGAATGTGATGCATCATGCGCGATCATGGTTGCTACCTTCATCCGGTGTGTGAGGGTCGTACTATAAATAAAAATTATAAAGTTTTAATAAATAATTTAATATACTGTAAATAAATAAATTTAGTATAAACATGAGTCGTTTGATATCCTGCACTAGTACCTGGACAAACATATTCCCTAAGTGTTCTAACTTTAGTTATCAATTGCGCATTTATCTTCCCAGATGCGCACTATTGTGCCTTGAAATATGAAAGTTTGTGTGTGATCTGAGAAACAATAGGACTGAAAAACTCATCGTCAGATTCTACAAAATGAAGAATACCCGTTACATAGGTCATACTATATCCATGTCTATCACGACCTATATTGCGATGGAATATCTAATCCCTTCATATGGGAAGTTGTCGTTGATCCTCTGGTAGCTATTTTAACTCAGCTACAAATTGATCCTATGAAATATTTAAATATATATATATATATATATATATGTATGTATAAATATGCATGTATGTATTGGTAATGTGTTCAAGTACTTACATTAAGAGTTGCAGCCACAGGATCATATCAATCATGAATCCTCATCCACACCAATATTTATACAGTCAGTGCGCATTTCTCCCATAACTGTATACCAGTATCATATAATAATATATCAAAAAACAATTATAATGAAACAACTGAATAATAAATACTTCATGTGGGATCTGAGACATGTGAAGTGTCTCGAGCATGTGAGGTGTTACCTACAACGCTCGATTCTCGGAATGGCGTGCCAAAAACACCAACATAATATAAAATCAAATTTCAATTAAATATAATGTCACACATTCCTGAATATATATATATATACCAAAATTAATATAATTACTGTGGCTGACACATTAGACCAATATGGAACTTATTCACACCACTGAGACAGGAGAACATTTCTCAGGACTTTTGACAGAATGTCTGTGACACCCATATTTGGTACCATGTTCTCCCTCTTGACATTGTATTTATAATCATTCCACATATTACAACATTTTCTCATACACACATACCAAAACTCATTAGATTATTATATTTATTAAAAAAATCAGAAATGTTAGTATTATTAAAAAAATAGGGAAGAATCTAAATTGGACATCATTCCTAAACATCCCTCTAAAGACGATATAATACATCCTGAGGGAAAGAAGCCCATTCACATCTGGATAATAGAAATAGATGTGGGTCACGTATGATATGATTTAGATGAAAAATAATCGTCGGGAAGTCAGTCCCCTAGGATGAAATCTGTTGTCAAATTAAACATCGTAGATTGTGTCTGAATTCCATGATAAAATGCCACGACCAGGAACAATCTTGAGAGGGGAAGAATCAGTCGTGTGTGATCCTATAAAAAACAATTTTATACATAATTTTATAGATGTGAATATATATATATATATATATATCTGTGTGTGTGTTTAGAAATATCATAAAAATTAGAAATACTTACATTCAAACATACCTCGACCATGAGACATAGATGGCTCAAATGGATGATTTGGATATGATGCATGTTCCCCTAACATGCATGTTATCATACATAATATTAATAAGGGGAACATCCACAATGTCAAAAAGATAAATTGGATTGTTTTTTAAAAATATCACACTTGAAAATTATTCAATCAAATAATACAGAATAGAATAAATAGTTGAAAATGGATTTTAAATAATCAAAAAATTAACCAAAGATAATAAAATTAGGTAAAAAAGGCTTTTATTTAGAGCGGGTGTGTTGTGGGGCTGTTCGGGGTGGGTGAGGGTGACTGGGGTGGGGGTTGTCCGGGGGTGGGGGGTTGTCCGAGGGTGGGGGGTTTTCCGGTAGGGGGGTCTCCGGGGTTGAGGGGGACTATCTGGGGCGGGTGGGGGATGTATGGTGGGGTTATCCTAGAGTGAGGTGAGAAATATTGGGTGAGTGGAGAGTCCGGGGTGTGGGGGGTGTCTGGGGGTCGGGGATTTCCGTGCGGTGGAGGGTTGTTGGGGTGGGGGGGGGGGGGCTGTCCGGATATTTGGGGGGGTCTTTCTAGGGGGTTGTCCGAGGGGAGGGGGGGTTTTCTGGGGTGAGTGGGGGTTGTCTGAGGGTTTGGGGTTGTCCATTGTTTGTGGGGCTGTCTGTAGTTTGGGGGCGCTCTCAAGGGTAAGAAGGGGTGTCCATGGTGAGGGGGGGCTATCCGGGGGGTGTCGATGGTGGGGGGTGGGGGGTTGTTCTGGGATGGAAAGAAAAAAATAATACAACTTTTATTAAACCAACAAACCAACCGTTTCTCCATCAAGGGAAACTCTGACCCAATAAATATGTTATTCAATTTGAACTTTCATATGTTGATAATGTTGATTGGAAAAAAATATCAGTCTCAAGTTCATCTTATTCAAATTGAAACACTCATCGCCATGACATTTTCACAACAACATGCAATCTATGATCCGAAGGCAATGTAACAATTAATGCATGTTCCACATGTAATGTCAAAATGAATGGTTAATTATCAACTCATTCATTTCTATATATCAATTAGTTAAAATTAACCATTGTAAACTGATATTGATTGAATTTTCATCCAAGCACAACATCAACCCAATTACACTTTAACAATATGTACTTCAACCCGTGTGCATATAATATTTTAATGATATATGTCAATTGACCATAGTAACAACCAGGATCGACGAATGGGAAACCGATTCCACTGATTTGTGATACTAGTTTGTTATCAACATCATTAATGTGAAATTGAAAGCCATTATCTTCTATATCTTTATAACTACGAGCCGTTATAGATGGTCCCCCAGCTAGTTTGGTAAATTCATCAGTTAGAGTTGGGTCACCTAACTCCCTCAGCATATGAACCAACATAATCCATATAATTTAGTAAATATTTCTACAGAAAACAATTATTATAATACTTCACTCATAATTAAAATCAATTTATACTTACAAAATACTAAAACCAATCATGATATTACGCATAATGAGATTATTGTATTTGATAATTAGTCGAAAGATACATCTCTTCTTTTAGCTCATTAATGTGTTTATTGAAAATTAAAAATCTCCATGTTTAACTAAAAAACTAATGTAAATAACATGTAAATGTTAAATAATAAAATTGATAATATACTTACTGCATTATTGGTGCAACAAATGGAGTATTGGTAAAGATATATCATTGCGCCTTTATCCACTTGATGTTGTCTATATCAAATGTGGTTCATTCTCAAACTATACCATCTTGAATCTGATTGGGAATATCTATTATTGATTCAACATCCAAAAAATATTCTCCACAAAAAAGTTGATCATTCATCCATCAAATCACTATTTTCTATTAATGCCTCGGAATGTTTTCTATTGTGTAGAAATCATTTCAATGTACTCGGATACTACTCAATAGGATACATCCTCTTGAATTGCACTGGACCATGAGACATTACTTCATCATTTAAGTGTCCTTTCAAGTGAACCATAACATCTAAAAAGGTGGGGGGAAATAGTTTTTCAATGTGAAAAAGTGTATGTACAATTAGGTCGAGTTATCATTTTTAATCACTCATTCTACAATTTCATAAACTAAGCTGTTTAAAAAAATTAATCTTCTCAATCAACGGTTGAACAACATTGGGCGATAAAAAATCACATATTGGGATTGGATTTAACTACTGAAATATTATACGATTGTCATGACTTTTTAACAGTTGCAATGTCTTGCTCGTCGAATTCACACACATAGTAATATTTAATGAGTATCCATAAGGAACCTTGAGCATCTACCAAATGGATAGAAATGACTCTTTCTACTTTGTAGTCATCGTATACTATGATGAAGGCTTATATGCCTTGTTTCCCAGAGTTAACTGTAAATACAACTGTTTCCTTAAGCCCATATCTAAGAAATGACGACGTGCATTAACATAGTCCTTTGATATTCCACTGACACCTGAAATGTTCTATAATATATTATCACAAACATCTTTTTAAACATTCATGACATCCAAATTGTGCCGTAGAATATTAGTTTTCCAATCGGGGTGATTGTAAAAATTAATTATATTTTTCCAATTGTGACTGCGTTTTCTACCTACACCACAAATATTACATAATGGTTGAGCCACTCAATCCTAAAATTCTTATACCTTGTGGATGTTTTCGTCCTCAATATATGATAAAATTTTGACTCATGTGATGATCTTTTGTGTTGGGTTGAACTCTCCAGAAAAATCAAATGTCACTTTTTCCTTTTGAAACATGTGGTGAGGGGGGAGAAAACGTATCTGACCCTTGTATGCACATTTTGTAGACTCTTTAATCCATACAGATTTTTTACTTTTATTGAAAAAAGGGAATGTAAATTTCTATTTAATAATCTAGCATGATAAATTTTCCTAATCTAGGAAATCATTGATTGTCCACAATAAAGCATCTTGTAATTTGAATATTTCATTCATTTCACAGTCATAAGTCATCGCAACATCACACAAACAATCTTTCAACACATCAATCAATGGAAGATGCTAACGATTAATCTTATACCCCGGACATCTAGGTCCATCAATAAGAGTGTAAATTAATATAAATTGTTACATCATACAATGCTATGGAGGAAGACTATACGGAAGTAAAACCTCGGGCCATGTGTTATGAGTTGCACCAAACATGGACTTGAATGCATTGAAACCATCTCTTTCCAAACCCAATCAGACATTACTAACATCTTTAGAAAAGTTGGGGTGTCACTTATCGAAATCCTACCATGAATGAGAGTCTTTCGGGTGGTTTATCATATAACTTTCCTGATTCCATTCCACATGCCATCTAATTAAATTAATATAATAAATGAAATAAAAAATCATTTCAAACTCAGTTATTGGGGAAATAAACCATTTGGTTTATGACAATAGGTTTTCATCCTTGGTATATGATTTAATTTTTTTCAACAAAATATGATCTTAAATTTTTCTAGAAGATTTTTCTGCATAAAAAACATCGCATCTTTCACAGGAGGTTAACAATGATTCCATAACTAAGTATACAAGTTCTTTTACTACCTTTGGAATGAAATTTATTTGTAAACGATGTGATTATTTATATTAGGACTACATATAGTGTGTCTTGGGAGTCCCACACCATTTTTACCCCATGATGACTAGTCATGTAGGTTTAATTTTCATTTCATGAATATATATTACATTATCATTAATCTTATGTGATATAAGACTTGTAACATTAGAAATCATTCAATGTACTATCCTATACTGATTATTTTTATATATTTTTTCATATGACTCAGACATTGGAATGTGAGTATTCTACCTAAATAGTTTTATGTTTATAATGTGATAGAATATCCTTATTAATTATAAAATTTGATAATTATTGGTTTTTTAAAATGATATATTCATTATATTTATATGGATTATGATAAGTATCAATGTTGTTGATTACATTGGACCATGAATAGGGATCACCCTTGGAATCGATTATGTTAATAGATGAGGACCCCATACTATAATCCATGTATTTAACATTAGACCACATACACAAGGAGAAGGTATTATAGATCCGGGATGGGGTCATTTCCAATTTATCCAATTTTATACAAAGATAATATAAATAATATGTTTTTCAATTAAAAAAATTGTAAAACTTATTGATTCACATATAATATTAAAACTTAGAAAATAGTGAAATAGTATAAATAAAATATATTATAGTTTTAGAATTTGTATTTATGAAATTATTTAACAGAATTATGAAATATATATTTAAAAAATATAAGGTCATAATCAATGCAATGTAATTAAAATTTTAATATAATAAGACTTAATAAAACAATAAGGTTGATATATTATTTAAAATGATTGATTTATAATAATATGATTTATATGGGTATAATATTAAAAACATGAACATATTATGGGTAATATATATATTTTTATATTAAAAAATTATTAACAAAAATTTCATTTTTAGTTTATAATATATATGAGTCGGAATTGTTAATATTTTTTAAAATGAATTTCTACAGTGAAATTAATTTTCATTACACATATATATATTTTTCAAAATATTAATTATCAAATTTATTAATATTATTTTTAAAAAATAAACACCAATTGATATTGATTGATAAATTTTTTAGCTTATTAGAATTTTTTTTTAGTTTTTTAATAATGATAGATATTTATGTGATCTGTGAACATTTTATTCTGGTTAAAAACATTATTCATTTATTTTAGTATGATGTAATCAAAAAATAAATTTAAAAATAGATATATATAATGAACATATATTTGATTTATAATTGTCATTATGAACATTTAAATATTATATTAAATTTATTCCTAAATCATTGATATTATTAAACAATTTTTATATGTTTGAATATAACTATTAGAATGAATTATACTAATACAAATTTAAATTAAATAATATTACAATACAAAATATAATATTATTCGAAGTATTTAAAATTTTTAATTACTATTTAAAAAATATGTGACATTGACCATTTCATTTTTAGTCATTTTAAATGATTTACTAAGTTAAAAACTATTTACCAAAGTAAAATTTTAAATGGTAAACGTTTAAAATCAATTTTTAAGTTGTCCAAAATCTCACTAAGATGTTTTTAAAATTTAATTTTATGGGATTATTTTACATTATATCTTAAACAATCCATTATAACTAATTTACCGATCTAGTTTCCTTTAGACTGAGATTCCATTATAAAATTGGAAAGAGTATTTAAATAAAACAACCTATTTTTCTTCTAAATTGGGCCCCTCACCACCACTTAAATACCCCTACTAAATCTATATTAACCATTTATAAATTCCCTTTTTATATTATAGTTACCCATTTATTTATTACATTAACATCATTCCAAATGTCTTTAACTTATTCCATTCATTTCTAGGTGATCCTCCATGAAAATCTGAATGTTCTCAACAAGATTTATTCCTTTTTCATAACTTCTCGTATGGATATCTTTTCCTTAAAATTCATAATTTTCAAGCCATATATGTTTACATAAATATTTCTTATATGAAAAAAAATTTTAGTGAATAATTCATTGAACACATTTAATCTTTAACCATATGAAAAATTAAAACACGATTCATGTGTTTGGGTAGATTACATATTCCTAAGAACATCATGGTTGTTTTCATTCACTACATAAGATGGTTTGTCTAAATTGGAAGTATTATTTATATTTATTATATATATATATTGTTACACATCGAGTTTTTATCAACCATTTTTATAATAAATTATGTTTCTTGTAAGTATTTTGTGTCAGTCTACAACTTTTTAGCATTTGATTATATGCTATACCTAGATAATATTTCTATTCACACAACACCGACTTGGATTGCATTAAACGCAACATAGAAATTCTATAAAACATCATTATATTAATTTAAAGGAGATACATATAACATTGTCATCAAAAATAATAGAATGAATATTAATTTTTTTTTAAAAAATATTATTCCTAATGAGTAATCATAAATAAAACATATTTATAAAAAATTAAAATTTTTGGTAAAGTGTTTATATGTTTGATAATATTATTTTCTTAAACGAACTCATTTTTGTGGCCTTATATGAACAAAAATGATATTAATATTACTAAGAATTTGAATTATAATTTGATAAAATATACTTCATTATAGATTTCATATTGTTAAAATTTCTATTGAGGGAGTTTTTTTTAAAACCATTATTTTTTGAATAATTATTGAAAACTACGGAATTTTAATTCATTATTTCATTTAAATACAATTTCTTTAAATTATAAAAATATTTCTTAATTTGGATTTAATGTATAATTAGATAAATTTTTCATTAATTAATTCATTTTTTTATTGGATCCATCTTCAATTTTAAATTGGATAAAAAATATATCAAACTTTTAAACATATTCTCTTAAAAAAAATTCTCAGAACACATTAAGATAATTAATTGTAAATTTATTTATATCACATTTCTGAATATAATTTGGAAAAATAAATTCAATATTTCGAATCATAGTAACTTATAACTTCTAATATGTTGAACATAATTTATTACTAAAAATATGGGTGAATGAAATTGATGTTAATTATAGTGATTAACGTAAAAAACAGATTACTCAGTACTTAAGCACTATTTTAATCGGTAAAATAACCTAGTAACATGTAAAAAAGTAATTTAATGTAATTATTGTGACTAATTTGATACATTTATATAAATTTATGGTAATTTTATTGACATTATGTAAGGCTGCCTCTCAATAGTGATTTCCTTTATCTATTAACAAGATTGATACTCATCCCTGCTATAAAAGGGAAGTCTCCCACACACTTCATGAAACATATCATGCCAATATTTCTCAACAATACCCTACATATTATCCCTTATACATACCTCTATGAATTTTATAATCCTACCATTCGGTATAAATCCAACCAACGAATCTCAGTCATGCAAACAATAATGAGTTACCTAAAGAAGAGGCAACATCATCTCAGAATACATTTTGTTTTATTGTCATTGTCCACTACATAAAATATTCTCAATAGATGACTATGAAATAAAAATATTATCCTAAATATATTGATTTTGTATGCCAATGGTTCTACATACACTCATATAACGTCCATTATATGGGATACTCAATCATCATTCAACTGTACGGTGGATTGCAACCTCGTTTATTGATGTAGTTTTTTCTTACATTTACCACTATAATGGTTGGGAATAATGATGTAACTAATATCAGTATATAATATATAATTTATATATTATGTATTTATGATTTTGTAACTATTTTAAAATAGATACCTTATTTCATTCCATTTTGGGGAAATATAATAACTTCTTTGGTGAATGTGTGGTCGACCGCCTTCTCAAAGTAATGTGATTCATTCAATATTTATATAGAATTAATAATAGATGCTTCTAATATATATATACATACGATATATAGTAAATAATAAATCAAGAATAATTATAATATTTGTATCAATTTTGTTTTTTTCATTTAATAAGACATGAAATAGAAACAATATTCATGTGTACGTATGACCTAGTATCTCCATGACTAACATATTTCATTTTCAACATAAATATTTAATATATAATTAAGAATATATATATACTGAAATTATATGATATTTATTTTCTTTTATATATTCTGTTGATTATGAAATATGTATGACAACAAAATGAAATATCAAATCAAAACACATATGAAAAAACAATGTTGTTATTACTCAACCATTACATTAACAAGAAATTGTTAATACAGTTTTAATATTAAGATATATATAATTCATATATGGATTTATATAAATTAATATTTTTTGCTGATAAATTTATAAAAACTAATTATTATTAAACAAGAGGATTGAATAAAAACGATTAATGTCAACATATAATGTAATGGAATTTTGAGTATCAAACTTATTTCTACAAGACGTAAATCATATTCATCTCTTGATTCTTTTATATGGGGAATAAAATTATTATAAATGTATTATATGATACTTATAAATAAAATTATGATTATTTTCATAATTTTTTTGATATATAAATCATAGGTCAATTTGGTTCAAATTTTACTAAATCGATACAGATTTTTTTGTCTCAATGATCATTCGTTGAGGAACATGTTGTTTCCACCTATATTCAATTAAAAGGTGTATATAATTACATTTTTATTTGTAATCATTAATATAATTTTATTCAAATATATTTTAAGCTTCATTTAAATTAATACTATCATGGGGAGTATTATTTTTACTTAACTGTTTAGTAAGAGTTCATTTCTGAAATCTCATCGTTTATCGGGATTGTATTTATTATCCTTTTAGGGATGAAATTTTATGATCCATATCTCAAGAATTATTATTATTTATTTATAATATATATTTTCATGAATATAAAGTTATCAGTTCATTTTTCTCACTCTTTGGTACTGTAAACAATTAAATAATTGTTTTTAATAAAAGCTTAACTTATTTACCTCTTTGGTAAAAAATATTTTTTATTCAGGAAATAATTTTTTCAAAAAAGTGATTTATTTTTGTAATGGATCTTTTAATCTCATTTTCAAGGAATCAAATTTTAAAAATTTATTAATTTTTAATATCATCATATTCATGTTTTGATATCTATTTTAAACACAATTCAAATATAATTTAAATTTTAAAAGGTGATTTTCCAAGAAGAAAAGATATTTTCTTCATTTGATGTTTTTAAATGATCTGTAATATTTATTTTATATATTATATAACCCACATTTGTATTAGTAATGAACTTTGTTGTTATTATCCCATGTTTCCTTTCATATTCATATTTTTTAATTGAATATTTTTCGATGTTATTGTGTTTATGAAACCTCAGTCTCACTACTAGAAAAGGGGGCATTGAAGCCCCCCGGACTCGGGCGACCGCCATTGGCGGTCTCTATATCTAACCAATAGCGACCGGCAATGGAGGTCGCTAACCTACATAAAAAAAGAGGGGGGGCTTCTGCGCCCCCCCCCCCCCCCCCCCGCGCCCCCTCGACCTCGATCCCCCGATCACCGCCCTAACCCCCTCCCTCCCTCGTCGCCCTCCCTCACCGCCCTCCCCTCCCCCGCCTCCCGGCCTCCCCCGCCGCCCGGCCTCCCCCTCCGCCCGCCCTCCCCCACCGCCCGGCCTCCCCTGCCGCCCGGCCTCCCCCCCCCCCCGCCCTCCCCCGCCGCCCACCCTCCCCCGCCGCCTGTCCTCCGGCCTCCGGCCGCCGCCCTCCGGCCTCTCGGACCTCCCCCCCCACCCCGGACGGCACCCGCACCCCGGAGAGCCCCCGCCGCGCACTCCGGACCGTCCCCCGCACCCCGGATGCCTCCTCGCACCCCGGACACCCCCCCCCCCCCCCCGTGCACTCCGGACCGCCCCCCGCACCCCAGACGCCTCCCCGCACCTCGGACAGCCCCCCCTGCACTCGGACACCCCCCTCCGAAACCGAACAGCCCCCCCCCCCCCCCCCCCCCCCCCGCACTCGGACACCCCCCTCCGAACCCGGACAGCCCCCCCGCACCCCGGACAGGCCCCCCGCACCCCAGACACCCCACCCCGCACCCCCGAAAGCCCCGCACCCCGAACACCCCTGCCCGCACCCCTGAGAGTCCCCCGACACCCCGGACACCCCTCCCCGCACCTCGGACAGCCCCCCCCCCCCCCCCCCCCCGACCCGGACACCCCCCCCCCCCCTCGCTGCCCGTCCCCCGTCCCCTCACCGCCTCCTCTCCTCCAGCTACCCGCCGTCGCCGCCACCCGTCCCCTCCCTTGCCGCACCGCCTTTGGCTCCGTCTCCCCTTCGCTGCCTCCTCTCCCTCCGGCTCACTTTTTTATGTTAATTCAGTCATAAATATTTAGGTTGATTAACTTTCTGATTTTTTAAAATTCATTCACAACTAATTATTCAATCCATTTTTTGTTTGATTAACAACTGTACAAGTTTGATTTATTAAGAACAATCCAATTTATCTTTTAAACACTTTGGACTCATTACTGATATTTTCTATGACTGCAGACATGTCAGGGGAAGAGGCAGAAGATCCACATCATCCACCTGAGGCATCTACGTCTCAGGGTCGAGGTATGTTTGAATGTCATTGTCTATATTTTTTATGTAATTGACATATATATATATATATATATAACATTTGTCAATTTATATATAAAATTTTTTTCAACAGGATCAGACTCGGCTGCTTCTTCCTCTCACAGGAGAGGCCCTGGTCGTGGCATATTATCATGGAATTCCGACACGACGATAGACGTTTCATTTGATGAGGTATTTCATCCCGTGGGACCGAATGCCCCGGAATTTATTCGTCAGCTGGGTCATATCATACGTGACCCACATCGATTTCCATTTACCACGCGTGATTGAGCTTCTATCCCTCAGGACACATTAGATCGTCTATGGAGGGAGGTTCAGGTAAGAAAATAATAATACTTTATTTTCTATTTATAAAGAATACTAATATGTTTGATTATTTTCTTTGTAGAAAAATTTGAAAGTATGCCCTGAAGAGTTTCGGCCCGTGTGTATGAGCAAATGCCGTAAGATGTGGAATGATTATAAAGGAAAAGTAAAGAGGGACCACTGGGTACCAAATGTGGGTGCCCTTGACATTTTGGAAAAAGTCTCGAGAGGTGTACTCCCGGCTCAGTGGCGTGACTTGGTTGCATATTGGTCTACTGAGGGTGTTGCGGTTTGTATATTAATTATTTTGCTGTATATATATTTTCAAGAATATGTGATTTGTTTTAAATTTGAATGAATTGAATGTAGGAGGTGTCAACACGCCATTCGGAGAATCGAGCGTTGCAGGGACCAGCTCACAGGCTCGGGACTCGTCACGTGTCTCAGATCCGACATGAGGTATATATTATTCATTTTTTAATTTATTAATTAATATGGTTTTGTGTTTATATTCTTTTAATATACAATTGCGAGGGAAAGGTGCAGCAACTGATAAAATGTCGGTGTGGATAAGGACTCGTGATCGCAATGATCCAGAGGTTGCAGCATTGATAGTAAGTGTCTGTACTTACCAATAATTACATAAATCTATATATTAAAATATATATATTTATATATATTTAAATATTTCACAGGCTCAATTTGAAGCTGAGTTAGAACATCTACCAGAGGACCAGCGACAGCTTCCCATGCGACGGGATGAGATCTTTCATCGCATTATTGGTCGGGACGGGCATGGCTATAGTTTGATCTATGGAGCAGGGAATCCTCGTTCTGTAGTGTCACGCGCTGCGGTTGTCGGTCCTGCTATTGCTCATATGACACAGCAGATGTCAGATTTTGAGGCACGGCTGCGCGCTTCCGAGGAGACAAATGCGCAATTGACAGGTGAGGTTAGAGCACTGCGGGAATATGTGCGTCGAGCTGATGGTACATGGGATCATACGACGCAGGTATATACTGTATTTATTTATTTAATTTAAATTATTTTTGTTATTAAAATATTTATAATGTTTATTTGTTGTAGGCACCTGGCCCACCAGAAGGAGGTAGCAGTGATGACAACGCGTGACGCAACATATATTCACGAGATATGTTTTTTGTTTTTACTGGTAGGGTTGACATTGATGTACTGTATTTATTCATTTAAGTAATGCATTATTACCATCCATGGTGGTCTTTTAAATATTTTATACACATATTGAGTTTTTGATCAGATAATCTTGAATGATTCTACATTTTAAAAAGTAGAACTTATTCCAACAGCCCCCCCCCCCCCCCCCGCACCCCCGTACAACCCCCCGAACCCCCGTACAGCCCCCCACGCACACCCGTACAGCCCCCCACACCCCCGTACAGCCCCCCGCACCCCCGTACAGCCCCCCCGCACCCCCGTACAGCCCCCCGCACCCCCGTACAGCCCCCACGCACCCCCGTACAACCCCCCACACCCCCGTAGAGCCCCCCCGCACCCTCGTAGAGCCCCCCCCCCCCCCCCCCCCGCACCACCGTACAGCCCCCCGCACCCCCGTACAGCCCCCCCCCCCCCCCCCCCGCACCCCCGTACAGCCCGTCGCACCCCCGTACAACCCCCCCGCACCCCCGTACTGCCCCCCGCACCCCCGTACTGCCCCCTTCCACCCCCGTACAGCCCCCCGCACCCCCGTACAGCCCCCCCCCCCCCCCCGCACCCCCTTACAGCCCCCCGCACCCCCGTACAACCCCCCTGCACCCCCGTACAGCCCCCCCGCACCCCCGTACAAACCCCCGCACCCCCGTACACCCCCCGCACCCCCGTAATTCCCCTCGCACCCCCGTACTGCCCCCCTCCACCCCCGTACAGCCCCTCGAACCCCCGTACAGCCCCCCGCACCCCCGTACAGCCCCCCGCACGTCTGATTGTGTCCTTTTCAGCAGCGCAGCGCGCGCTGAAATGACGCGTTGGGGAGTCAAAACCACCCGAACGACCTCCGAATGCCACGAAACCGTACGAAAACATCCGGGGCGTGAATTTTGAAATGGTCGGCCAGACGGAACCTCATTCAGAGGTGCCGTTTGACCGCGGAGGCCAGAAACGTGTTTTCGGCGCCATAAAACACCAAAACGGCGTGCGGCGGTCCAATTCGGAGCAAACGTGCTCCGAACGACCTGAAACGGCATGGGAACGATAAAAATATTATTCCTGAGATGCAGGAGGAGGCCGCACGTCCATCGGACGTGCGGTGCGTGCGACACGTCCGATTGTGTCATTTTCAGCAGCGCGGCGCGCGCTGAAATGGCGCGTTGGGGGTCAAAACCACCCGAATGACCTCCGAATGCCACGAAACCGGAAAAAAACATCCGGGGAGTGAATTGTGAAATGGTCGGCTAGACGGAACCTCATTCGGAGGTGCCGTGTGACCGCGGCGGCCAGAAACGCGTTTCGGGCGCCATTAAACACCAAAACGGCGTGCGGCGGACCCATTCAGAGAAAACGTGCTACGAAAGACCTGAAACCACACTGGAACGATAGAAATATTATTCCTGAGATGCAAGAGTAGGCCGCACATCCAACAGACGTGCGGTGCGCGTGGCACGTCCGATTGTATCCTTTTCAGCAGCGCGGCGCGCGCTGAAATGGCGCGTTGGGGGGTCAAAACCACCCGAACGACCTCCGAATGCCACGAAATTGTACGAAAACATCCGGGGCATTAATTGTGAAATGGTCGTCCAGACGGAACCTCATTCGGAGGTGCCGTGAGACCACGGCGACCGGAAAGGCGTTTTCGGCGCCATTAAACACCAAAACGGCGTGCGGCGGTCCAATTCGGAGCAAACGTGCTCCGAACGACCTGAAAACGCACGGGAACGATAGAAATATTATTCCTGAGATGCAGGAGGAGGCCGCACGTCCATCGGACGTGCGGTGCACGACACGTCCGATTGTGTCCTTTTCAGCAGCGCGGCGCACGCGGAAATGGCGCGTTGGAGGGTCAAAACCACCCGAACGACCTCTGAATGCCACGAAACCGTACAACAACATCCAGGGCATGAATTGTGAAATGGTCGGCCAGACAGCACCTCATTCGGAGGTGTCGTGTGACCGCGGTGGCCGGAAACGCGTTTCCGGCGCCATTAAACACCAAAACGGCGTGCGGCAGTCCAATTCGGAGAAAACGGGCTCCGAACGACCTGAAACCACACGGGAACTATAGAAATATTATTCCTGAGATGTAGAAGGAGGCCGCACGTCCATCGGACGTGCGGTGCGCGCGGCACGTCCGATTGTGTCCTTTTCAGCAGCACGGCGCTCGCTGAAATGGCGCGTTGGGGGGGTCAAAAACGCCCGAACGACCTCCGAATGCCACGAAACCGTACGACAACATCCGGGGCGTGAATTGTGAAATGGTTGGCCAGACAGCACCTCATTCGGAGGTTCCGTGTGACCACGGCGGCCGGAAACGCGTTTCCGGCGCCGTTAAACACCAAAACGGCGTGCGACGGTCCAATTCGGAGCAAACGTGCTCCGAACGACCTGAAACCGCACGAGAAAGATAGAAATATTATTCCTGAGATGCAGTAGGAAGCCGCACGTCCATCAGACGTGCGGTGCGCGCGACACGTCCGATTGTGTCCTTTTCAGCAGCACGGCGCACGCTGAAATGGCTCGTTGGGGGGTCAAAACCACCCGAACGACCTCCGAATGCCACTAAACTGTACAACAACATCCGGGGGCGTGAATTGTGAAATGATCGGCCAGACGGCACCTCATTCGGAGGTGCCGTGTGACCGCGGCGGCCGGAAACGCGTTTTCGGCGCCATTAAACACCAAAACGGCGTGCGATGGTCCAATTCGGAGCAAACGTGCTCCGAACGACCTGAAACCTCACGGGAACGATAGAAATATTATTGCTGAGATGCAGGAGGAGGCCGCACATCCATCGGACGTGCGGTGCACGCGGCACGTCCGATTGTGTCCTTTTCAGCAGCGCGGCGCGCGCTGAAATGGCGCGTTGGGTGGTCAAAACCACCTGAACGACCTCCGAATGCCACGAAACCGTACGACAACATCCGGGGAGTGAATTGTGAAATTTTTGGCCAGACGGCACCTCATTCGGAGGTGCCGTGTGACCGCGGAGGCCAGAAACGCGTTTCCGGCGCCATAAAACACCAAAACGGCGTTCGGCGGTCCCATTCGGAGAAAACGTGCTCTGAACGACCTGAAACCGCACGAGAACGATAGAAATATTATTTCTGAGATGCAAGAGGAGGCCGCACGTCCATCGGACGTGCGGTGCGCACGACACGTCCGATTGTGTCCTTTTCAGCAGCGCGACGCGCGCTGAAATGGCGCGTTGGGGGGTCAAAACCACCCGAACGACCTCAGAATGCCACCAAACCGTACGACAACATCCGGGGCGTGAATTCTGAAATGGTCGGCCAGACGACACCTCATTAGGAGGTGCCATTTGACCGCGGCGACCGTAAACGCGTTTCCGGCGCCCTAAAACACCAAAACGGCGTGCGTCGGTCCTATTCGGAGCAAATGTGCTCCGAATGACCTGAAACCGCACGGGAATGATAGAAATATTATTCCTGAGATGCAGGAGGAGGAAGAACATCCATCGGATGTGCGGTGCGCGCGGAACGTCCGATTGTGTCCTTTTCAGCAGCGCGGCGCGCGCTGAAATGGCGCGTTGGGGGGTCAAAACCACCCGAACGACCTCCGAATGCCACGAAACCGTACGAAAACATCTGGGGCGTGAATTGTGAAATGGTCGGCCAGACGGCACCTTATTCGGAGGTGCCGTTTGACCGCGGCGGCCGGAAACACGTTTCCGGCGCCACAAAACACCAAAACGGCGTGCGGCGGTCCCATTCGGAGCAAACGTGCTCTGAAAGACCTGAAAACGCACGGGAACGATAGAAATTTTATTCCTGAGATGCATTAGGAGGCAGCACATTCAGAGGACGTGCGGTGCGCGTGGCACGTCCGATTGTGTCCTTTTCAGCAGCACAGCGCGCGTTGAAATGGCGCGTTGGGGGGTCAAAACCACCCGAACGACCACCGAATGCCACGAAACCGTACGACAACATCCGGGGCGTGAATTGAGAAATGGTCGGCCAGACGGGACCTCATTCGGAGGTTCCGTTTGACCGCGGCGTCCGTAAACGCGTTTCTGGCGCCCTAAAACACCAAAACGGCGTGCGACGGTCCTATTCGGAGCAAACGTTCTCCGAATGACCTGAAACCGCACGGGAACGATAGAAATATTATTCATGAGATGCAGGAGGAGGCCGCACGTCCATCGGACGTGCGGTGCGCGCGGCACATCCGATTGTGTCCTTTTCAGCAGCGCGGCGCGCGCTGAAATGCCGCGTTGGGGGGTCAAAACCACCCGAACGACCTCCGAATGCCACGAAACCGTACGACAACATCCGGGGCGTGAATTGTGAAATGGTCGGCCAGACGGAACCTCATTCGGAGGTTCCGTTTGACCGCGGCGGCCGGAAACACATTTCTGGCGCCATAAACACCAAAACGGCGTGCGGCGGTCCCATTCGGAGCAAACGTGCTCCGAAAGACCTGAAATGAGATTATTTCTTGAATCGAAGTTTTTAAATTATTATAGCACAATGATTTGATATTATATATATATTATATATATTAAAACATTTAAAATCTATTATATATATATATATTTAAAATATTGTATTTAATAGTATATATATGAATATATATATATATATATATATATATTTATATTTATTTATATATTCAATTCAATAAAAAATATGTTAAATTTTTTTTTTAGACTAGCGGCCGCCATAGGAGGTTGCTATAGGGTGCCCGACAGAGGGCCTTCTGCGACCGCCAAGCGGTCGCTGAAGGCCGATCTACTGGCCTTCTATAGCGACCGCCATTGGCAGTCGCTAAAAGCCTCTAGCGATGAGGCAACAATGGCGGTCGCTGAGCGGCCGCTAAAGGCCGGATTTTCAGTAGTGTCTCTTTGTCATGTTATTAGCTTATGGAACCGAATTCTTTTCAATAGTTATGAATTATTAAAAAAAATTATGAAACCTCTATATTTTCCATAGGTTATGATATGATTACAAGTTTATTATAACAATTCATTTCATGGGTTATGATATTAATAATTTTTAATTATATAGTGGAAAAGATTTGTGTAATTACATTATGGGATGTGTGGGAAATGTTTTTACCTATAGAACATTTGGTAAATATTTATATCTAAGGAGATATAGATGCATGGAATGGGGATATAACATGATACAGTAAAAATATTTTTCTAATAAGATTGAATTGGGAGTTATTCGAACTAGGAATATGGTCATGGGAGTTATCTATTACTACCAATATGGTTTGGGGAGTTAACTCATACAACTAATATGGCCTTGGAAGAGTTGTATTGACTACCATGAAATTCAAGTTATTTTTAGGTGATGTTAAAAATTATATTTTTTATTCCTATGTTATTATTTCATGGATTATGCTCTAGATTAACTTATGATCCATGTCCTACGAACCAGTAATCATTATTTCATGAATCATATGAATGATCATTAACCAGCATGGTATTTTCTAATAAGGTTATTATCACATTCTCATACCATTATGATTATTATTATGGTTATGTATATCCATTTCATATCATTATTAAGCATATGAGTTATCCCCATTTTATTATTTATTTACCTGAGCTATGATGATATTGATTATGTATGATGTGTCTAAGAATAGTTTTAGTCATGATGAATATAGTGGTACATAAGGTAGCTCACTTATGTGCATGTTTTTATGTTTCCATATAGTTAAAGGAACTAAACCGATATATTTGTCGGGTTTCTTTTTTTGTACTGTATTAAGTACTATGAAAAAATATTTAATCTTAATGTATGTAATCATGGTTCTATATTTTTGGTCAGAGTGGATACTCGAGAGGGGGGTGAATTGAGTTCCAATTAAAATTTCTGTTAAAATATTTTCTATTTAAAATCACCATATTTATAAAATAAGTTAAATTGTAGTGAATTTATATAAATTGTAAGTGTTCACATAGCTTCTCAAATATTGATTAGGTCTCAGTTAATTTAACCACAAGATCAAACAAACTTTTGAAACAAACCAACTGATTTACAATAAGTGTAAACACTTGATAATTAAACTATCAAAGTATCTTTTAAAATAGTTTTGTATTTCAAAGTAATAACAGTGGAATAAATAAGATATATGTAGTATACTTTGAACATAAACTAAATATGAACTGTAGATATAAAAAGAGGTTCAGTCTCAAGACGAGACTTAATCCTCTCAAATTTATATACATTTGATCCACACCCAGGATCAGGGTTAACAACAGTTTACAAAACTGTTCAGGACACGGAGGGACCTCTTCCACTTTTCTATGTGGGAAACAAAACAAAGACCCGACCACACTAGGACCTCTTCCACAGTTGACGTGGGAAAACAAGAGTTAAGAGTTTTGGAGTAAGGATTTGATATCTTCTAGTTCAGTACATGAGACAGTGTGTGTATATGATATTAAGAGTACACCACACTGGTCAAAAGTTAACGAACCAAATCACTCAGAGAAGATAGATAAGAGTTTAGAAAGCTCTAGTTAAAATCAAAGCAGCTCCGGACTCGTTGGATTCAGCAGGAATGCATCTGAGTCCTTCTCTGGTTTTTCTGTTGAAAAATAGACTGTCGTAGTTAAGCTTGTGTTCTATAGGAGTGAGAAAGAACTCTTGATTCGTTGTGTGTTCTTCATTAGTATTGGATTTCTTTCATGAGAGTTCTTTGAAAGTCATTAAATCACTTTCTTTCTCAGGATTGTTCTTCTTGTTCAGCACAGTGCTCTCTAGTGTATGTAAGTCCTTCTTGTTGTATCGTTACACTTGTCTCGCTTCACTTCTTCTCTCATTGTATTGCATCTCAATCATGCTTATATTTCACAAGTTCTATAAGTAGGAATGATTCCCTTTTCATATGTACGAGATATGGTTTCCTGACATGCCAAAAATTAACATTAAATATCATTAATTGCATTAACAACATAAAATATGATTGTTAGCATTATTTAAATAATATTTTCAAAATGATAAGAAACAGTGTCACAGTGTTTATGTAAAGGGTTCCTTCTTCATGTTATATGGTTCAGGGTATGATCTTGTCACGATGTCTTGCTCACGGTGTTGAGGTCACAGTTTTTCCTTCACGGTGTCTGGGTCACGTTTTGTCCTACACGGTGTATGGGTTACGGTGAGTCCTTCATGGTGTCTGGGTCACTGTGAGTCCTTCACGGTGTCTAGGTCACGATGAGTCCTTCACGGTGTCTGGGTCACAGTGAGTCCTTCATGGTGTCTGGGTCACGGTGATTCCTTCACGGTGTCTGGGTCACAGTGATTCCTTCACGGTGTGTCCATACATAGACAAATATATGTATTTGGACTTAGACAGTAATATGCAGAATATGGATTAAGTTTAATCATTAGAGAGTAAGAGAACTTGAATAATAAATATAAAGGTGTGATAATATATGTGAGATTTGTGATCATGCATAAGACTTGTAAATAATAAATAGAGTAATTAACATCCATAAGATTTGTTATCATTAAAACATGATGTGTAGTTATTATTGAGATTGATGAGCATTACCAATATGTGAAATGAAGATTTAGATTAATTAAAAATAATAGGATTTTTGATCATTAAAACATGATTAGCACATGAGGAGTCCAACAATATTCCACTTTTCGATGATCACAAATCATATATAGTCAATATATAAATGTAATGTAACATTAAATAAACTAGCATAGTAGGATAGTATAAATCATTATAGTACTGAAACATGTAGTTTTTCTCCCCCTTTTATACTTGTAGTTTTTCTCCCCCTTTAGGGATTATCAAAAAGTAGAGAAAATGAAATGTAACACTTCATTTTGCATTAAAAATTGTTCAGAATAGAACATACAGGAAAAGTACAAATAGTAAACAAGAAATGACATCCCATCAAAAAGAAAACAGTCCCTGGACTCATCAGGGATCCATCTTTTTCTTGCATTTATCAGCAGTAGGAGCTGGTTCTGAAGTAGAAGAAGACATAGATGTGGTAGACAAAGAGGGTAAGGGTAGACCTTCAAAAACAGATGGAGCCAAAGTGGTAGCAGTAAAAGATCTAGGCTATGGTTGGTCAAGAATGACTAGCCGGATATGAGAAAGAGATTGGCTAACTGTCATGGAAGTAGAGGCTAAGGTAGGTAGACCAGGTCTAAGGGGTATATCAGCTTGAGCAACTATAGCAGTACTCTGCACATGAAGACACATCTTCAATAGATTGATGAAATCAGTAATGATTTCACCACCATATTTCATATCCTTTAAAAAATCATTGTTATTCTCTATAAATCATTCCAACAATATGGTGAACTCGGTAAGCTTTTGAACTTGAGATTTAAAAGCTTGAGTCACCGAAGGGATTCTCAAATGTTCCACAAGATATCTAATGTGATCTCTCATATCACTTTTAGAGAAAATCTAGGGGAGATACAAATATATTTTCTTGGTGATCTCTTGTTGAGTATCATTGGCTATCATAGAATGAATCCTACCCAATTCCAATTCTCTATCACTGTTCTTAACCACTTCGGACATAAAAGATAGATCAAAGCCACTGAAGGCATTATAAAGTTCTTCCTTGATTATGGATCTCAATAGATAATCATCCAAAGAAGGTGTGGAGATCTGATCAGAAGCAGGAGAATCCTTGACAGCTTCGGTTATAACATTGAGTTGTTTCAGAACATTTTGTAGGCATCTAGTGTATTCATCTGTAAGATTATTCAGATTTTCTACAAGCTCCCTCATGCATTCCATCATCTTGGTATGTCTTTTTACCATGATTTCATAAAAATAAAGTAGATATGGATGAACATGAGACACAATTTCCCTAGAAAGTAGGGAATCAGATGTCTCAGGAGAAGTAGCAATCGGTGCAGGGGTAGAAATAGAAGTATGCACTGATCTCAAAGATAACTCATTCTGTAATTTTTCTACCATATTTTTCAGATTTTCAACATCAGCACTCAGCTGCTTATTCTCAACTCTAACGTCTTTAATATCTCGGATCATCCATGGTTGAATATGCAATGTAATATTTTCCAAGAGAATTGATGCCTCTTCTTGACTTAACTGAGTCGATGGACGGGGTTGAGTGGATATGATCTTCTCAACTCCAGCTAACAGCGTATCTCCAAAAACATTCAGATCATTTTTAGTCACAAAGGAGTTATTCTCAGGTAAGGGTGTAGGTAAAGGTAGTGGTTTAGATTCTGGTTGAGGTTCAGAGTCATCTTCAGACTCAGATTCTGATTCAGATTGAGGATGGGGCTCTGGTTCTGGTTCTGGATGAGCTACAGACATTAGTTGAAACAGATAAAAAAGATCCATTCTAGTTTTAGTCACTTTCTCAGACTCATTATCATCATAAAAGCATGTGAATTCATTCCGAGTGTACACAGAGTATGAGACAGAAGGTTGAAAAGCTTCAGCTGATCCATCTTCTATAATCTCAAGGTTTTGAGGTTCCTCCCCCTCAAATTGTGCTTCCATTTCAGAGACTATAGGATCAGCATGATCAATATCCACATGATCATCTCTAAACTCTTCAGAAAACTCTTACCTTCTAGCTGAGAGGCAATTTCCATCCTCTCTTCCCCAGAGGGATTTATCCCAGGAACCGATTGTTCCACTGGTTGAGCTTCCACATTTGCTTCTTTCTCAATAGAAAGATCCTCTTCAATAGGATCTTCCTCTAAGGTTTCATGCTGTTCTGAATCAGGAAAACCCAATTTTTGTGCAGTATTAGGATGAGCTTCTGGAATGACATCCTCCCTAGAAGCTAGAGCTTCCTCTTCTCGAAAACTAATAGCTACTTCCTCTCCTTCTGGTATTTCAGCAGGGATAACTGCAGGGACAACAATCCATTCTTTTTCAACAGGATCTATTTCCAATGGAGGTCTTCCAGCTTCTTCTCTACGAGATACTTCATCTGTTAATTCTTCTTCTTCTTATTCTTCTGAATACTCATCCACTTCATATGGTTCCAAACCAGGATCATAAAGATTCTTAGGCCTTCTTGGATTGTCAACAGGATTAAAATTTTTATACAATTGATCATTATCCTCATCCCGCTGCTTCTTCTAGGGGTTCCATCTAATCTTTATCCTTCTGATGATAGGAATGGATAGGCAGAAATCAAAGTCCTCTAAAGTTTTTTCATTCGGTCCAACCATCCCTTTGGCAACTAACATAGCTAAAATCATCCTTGAGTAAAATAAGGAGGTGGATTTGGAATTGACTTTAATCAGCTCACAGATATGGTTAATAACATACATGCATAGGTTGATCTTATGGCCATTCTTCAATAGGTGAATCAGGAACACATCCTGATACATCATTATAGAAAAATCTCATTTTCTCAAAATAATCAAATTTTGAACAAACATGAACAATAGTCTTGTCTCCCCGTCTAATTCAGCAGCTATGGCCCTTCGTTTGGTGCCATTTCTAGTAAGGATTTCCAAAAAATCTTCCAGGTCAAAGATGTCGGTTGTTGGAGGAGGCTCTCTCTGGTAATCCTCACAAACTCCTTCATGTGGAATCCCTAGGCATGCATCCCACAACCTCGAAGAGAAGGAGAACTTCTGACCATTTATCTAGCTTGTTACCATAAAGCTTTCTCTAAACTCAAAAGAAAACATCACATACTGATATAATTGAGATACCAGCCTTGGGTAAATCGGTCTATTCATTCCAGAGAACCATTTAATCCATACTTGTTATCTTAAAAATTTATCAAACTAAAGATTTACTAGACAGCAGCCACTCATGGAAAACTTCTTTTTCAGGTACAACAATACAACTTACCAGGTTTTGGTTTAGAGGTTCTTCGAGAGCTATCCTTGGTATCTTCTTCTGTTTCATAGTGCGACGCTTCTTAGACAGAGGTGAAGATGGACGCTTCATCCTTATCATACACCGAAGGTTCGGGCGAGAGGGAAGAGAAGGTGTAGGAGAGAGTTTAGGTAAGGGATCGAATGAAACCCTTAAGTTTTATCATTTGGTAATGTCAAACGACCTAAAAACAAAAACGTGGGAAAAAAATAGCGGTGAAATAAAGATTATCATGATACGGGTAAAATAAATAAATAAATAAGAATATAAATAAATCTTCACAGTGAGACCATGAGTAGGCAGACCGTGAGCATGAAACAGTAACTGTAACACAGTGAGTATGAAACCGTAAAGTAAAATACAATAAAGTATTAAACATTAAGATCAGTAAGATAATTACTTATGATTAATCATTCCAAGATCATGTATGATGTAGTCTAATCTTTCAGAATTTAATGGTTTAGTGAATATGTCATCACGTTGATATTCATTACCATTGAATTCCAAAGTGACAGCACCTTTTTGATATTGATCCCTCAAAAAGTGATGTCTTACATCAATATGTTTTGTCCTAGAATGAGAAAAAGGATTCTTAGAAATATTAATAGCACATGTGTTGTCACAGTTTATTGGGACATGTCTGAATTGATATCCACAGTATAGTAATGTGTGTTTCATCCACAAAATTTGTGCACAACAACTGCTAGCAGCTATATATTCAGCTTCTGCAGTAGATAATGCAACCGAATTTTGTTTCTTACTATACCATGATACTAGTGACTTTCCTAAAAGGTGACATGTTCTAGAGGTTCTATTTCTATCTAACTTTCAACCAGCAAAATCAGCATCATAATAACTAACTAATTCAAATGATTGTGCTTTGGGATAGAGTAGTCCTAAATTGGGCGTTTTCTTGAGGTATTTGAATATTATCGTTATAGCATTTAAATGTGACTCTTTAGGGTTTTCTTGAAAACGAGCACAGATACACACACTAAACATAATATCAGGACGACTATCAGTTAGGTAGAGTATAGTTCAAATCATTCTTCTATAAGTGGTTTGATCAACAGATTTACCAACTTCTACAAGATCCATCTTACAGGTGGTACTCATGGGAGTGTCATTACTTTTTTTTCTATCCAATCCAAAACGTTTTAAAATATCTCTAGTATATTTACGTTGAGTTAAAATAATTCCATCATCATTTTGAAATATTTGAAATCCACAAAAAAAATTATGTTCACCCATTAAACTCATTTCAAATTCATTTTGCATCATTTTAGAAAATTCAGTACATAATGTAGTTTTTGAATATCCAAATATAATATCATCTACATAAATTTTTACAACTAAATCATCTTTAGAAATTTTTTTTATAAACAGAGTAGGATCAGCTATTCGTTTTGTAAAACTTTTAGAAATTATAAAAGTTCTTAATCTACCATACCATGCTATTGGATGATGCTTTATACCATATAAAGCTTTTGACAATTTAAAAATATGATTTGGAAAATGAGGGTTTGAAATCCAGGTGTTTTTTCAACAAAAACATCCTCAGCAATATATCCATTCAAGAATGCACTCTTGACATGCATTTGATATAGTTTGAAATTTAGATGTGCAACATAAGCAAGTAAAATCCTAATAGATTCTAATCTGGCTACTGGAGAAAAAGTCTCCTCATAGTCGATACCTTCTTATTGACTATAGACTTATGCAACTATCATAGCTTTATTTCTAACTATGTTTCCAGATTCATCTACCTTATTTCTAAACACCCATTTAGTTCCTATGGTGAAAGTGTCCTTAGGTCTTTCAACAATATTCCAAACTTTATTTCTTTCAAATTGATTGAGTTCATCTTGCACGTAAGTTACCCAAAATTCATCACTAATAGCATCATCAATGTTTTTAGGTTCAAGTTGTGACAAGAAGGCTTGATGTTCAACCTGATTTCTAAGATAATCTCTAGTCTGTGTCCCTCTATAAAAATTTCCTACAACTATATCTAAAGGATGATTCTTTAGAATTCTAGTTGATCTAGTTAATGTAGGGATAAAAACATCAGGTTCTCTTATAGGTTTTTGTTCATTAGGATAAGAATCTAGAATAAGTCCAGAACTGGTTGTCTTTATAGCAGGTTCATTGATTTTATCATCAAGGTCCATAACAGATAAATCTTTTTTATGATTTTCTAGAGAGGTTTTAGGCTCATGTGGATCGGTTTCATCAAACATGATGTGAAAAGATTCTTCTACACACTTGGGTCTTTGGTTGAAATCTCTATAAGCCTTGCTTGTTAATGAATATCCTAAAAATATTCCATCATCACTCTTAGAAGAAAATTTAACAAGATTATCTTTTGTATTACGAATAAAGACTTTGCAACCAAAGACTCTAAATAACTAACTTTAGGTTTTCTATTATTCCACAAATCATATGGGGACATCTTAAGAACATTTCTAATTAAGACACTATTAATAATATAACATGTTTTATTCACAGCTTCAGCACAAAAGTAAATAGGCAGGTCATATTCATTAAGCATAGTTCTAGCAATTTCTTGAAGGGTTCTATTTCTTCTTTCTACTACACCATTTTGTTGAGGTGGCCTAGGAGCAGAAACGTTATGACTATAGCCATTGTGTGAGAAATTGGATCAAATTCATGATTTTCAAACTCACGTCTATGATCACTTCTTATAGTTTTAATCTTAAGTCCACTAAGATTTTCTTCGGATTAGGAGTATTTAACAAAATAAGAACAAGCTTCTCTTTTGTGAGCTAAGAAGTATACCCAAGTCTATCTAGAAAAGTCATCTACTAGGACATAGACATAGTTCTTCCCATTTAATCTAGAAACTCTAGATGGTCCAAACAAATCCATGTGAACCAACTCGAGAGGTTGAGAAGTTGAAAATTATTTCATTGATTTAAAAGAATCTTTATGTTGCTTTCCCTTTTGATAGGGATTACAAACTTTGTCAATTGGAAACTCAAGTTTAGGTTGGTCTCTAACTAAGTTCTTCCTAGTTAGTTTTCAAAGTGATTGTATATTGCAATGTACTAATCTTCTATTCCATAACCATGACTCTTTATGAAAAGCATTTAAACATGTAACATTTTTCGTAGCTAAGGAATTTAAATCAACATCATAAACATTTTAATTTCTTAAAGCAGAAAAGACTAAAACATTTTTAGAATTAAAAACATTACAAGAAATATTTTCAAGTTTTACATTAATAACATCATCACACAATTGAGAAATACGTAAAAGATTATATTTCAGTCCATCACCAAATAAAACATTGGAAATTAAAACTGAATTTGTGTTACCAATTTATCCAAGGCCGATGATCTTTCCTTCAGAATTATCACCAATGGTGACATAACCTCCATCAAACTTTATTAAACTTTTGAAACATGAGTAATACCCAAACAAATGTATTGAACATACACTGTCCAAATACCATGTATTCTTGTGGGAACTCTTCAAGCAGGTTTCCTACAAAAAAGATTTTGATAGGAATTTATTTTGGTACCCAGATCTTCTTGGGTCCAGACAGGTTAGCAATCAAAGCTTTTGATACACAAATTTTTCTTATGGGTCTCATATAATTTACAGAATCAAAATATTTTCAATGATAAAATCTTTTTGATTTATAACTATTTGAATAACTAGTTGAAGAATATAAATGTCCAGAACTAGAACTAGCAGTATTCTGTCCAGATTTAGGAATAAATCTATTCGTGGTAATCTGTCTCTGTCCAGGTTGGTAGACTATTCCAGTAGTGTATTTTGGCGCAACTTGATTACCTAGCATTTGAGTTAGTGTATAGTTTCCATTTGTGAACTTCTCTAAGTCTTTTCTAAGTTGTTCATTTGACATTTTCAGTTCAGTGTTTTCCTTTAACAGTTGAGCATTTTTCACTTTTTCAATAGTAAGTTCGGTTTTAACAGTTTAAGTGAGAGCATGATGTTTCTTCAATGATTTTTATATATCCATAAGTTTATTGCATGTCTCTTCCAGCATATTACAATATTCAAATAATTCCTCACTAGTCATGTTTTCAGAATCCGAATCAGATTCTGTATCATCTCCAGAATAACAAACATTTAAAACAGGAGTATCTGAGGTTACCTTAGATGTGTTTGTCATGAAACACATATTGGCACGATTCTTTTCAGAATCAGACATTTCAGATTCACTTGTGCTATCTTCAGAAGCACTCTAGGTAGCCTTCATAGATTTTTTATACATATTGTCATTCTAATCATATTTCTTCTTGAATTTTAGCTTTGGGAAGTGTGCTTTAATGTGTCCTTTCCTTTTGCACTCATAGAAAAAAACTTCATCAATTTTATCTGGCTTTTTCCAATCCTTCTTCCAATGTACCTTATTGTCATACTTTCCTTTGTAATTTGATTTTCTGAAAAATTTCTTCTTCCTATAAAATTTCTTAAATCTTCTGGCTATCTGATCCATTTCAGCATCACTTTCAGAGTCTAAATTTTAACTTCTTAAACTGTAAGTTTGTATTTGAGCTTTATCTTTGTCCTTACACTTTGAAGCAGTAGTCCTGAAAGTCAAATATTTTCTATTAGGTTCACCATCTTTCTCTTTATTCACTTTGAGATCATCCTCACGCATCATAAGCTAACCAATGAGTTCTTGGACAGGTAGAGCAGCAATGTCGCATGAATCTCTCATTGAAACAGATGTGCCTCTCCATCGGTCTGGTAAACATCTAAATATTCTCATAATTTCTTCCTTTGTTAGAACAAATTTTCCGAGTGAATTTATTGTATGGACTATCTCATTAAACCTAAGATACATATCATAAATAGGTTCACCAATCTTCATTTTAAAATTTCCATATTTAATAGCATAAGTATTTAATCTCATTTCATTAACATTGGTTGTTCCTTCATGAGAAACACCCAAAGTATCCCAAATTTCAAAAGTAGTTTTGAAAGAAAAAATTCTGTTAAACTCCCCATCTCCTAGAGCACAGTACAACGCATTCATATCTTTACAATTATTATTTTTGGTAGTCTTTGTTGGTTCATCCCAAGTTCTTCTTTCAGATTCAGTAATTTTATATTGTGACTCTATAGCAGTCCAGATATCAAAATCCATGCTTTCTAAATGAATTTTCATTTTAAGTTTCCACTGAGCTTAGTCTATACCATTAAAGAAAGGTGGCCTGTTAGTAGCAAGACCCTCTAGTCTATTGTCCATAGATAGATTATAGAAAGATAATTTAAAGAGATAAAATTTACAGCTAACAGAAATTTTAGATCTTTAATGATGCAACTAAAACCACAGTTGAAAAATAGAGTATTTCAAAAATCCTTAAACAAAATGACCTAATCTCAGTTAATCAATCGATTAATTGTTCAATAAATTAATAAATTCCTCATCTTGTAAAATGACCATTTCCATGAACACATTCATCTTTTGATTCCACAATCAATTAATTAATTCATTAACAATCATTATTAATTCAAAATATAAATAAATTTATAAACTTATAATATAAATTTCACAGTAACATAACCAGAAATAAAATCATGACCATGGGAATTAAAAATATTCAACCTCCATTATGGTGATTGTTGATCATTTATAATTCCCCGCGTGCATGACTACTAAACTTCTATCTATACTGGTCACCACATGGCCTCCAGCGTGCCTCCCCATATGGCAGAGGCCAGTGACTATAAATGATGGTATAAGGAGCGGATATTAGGTATAATATACCATCTTAATGAGAGTAACACACAATGGTGTATCAGATAATATATAAAAAACAATAGAAACATCCTTAATTATAAATTAAATGAAATGTATGATAAATGAAATCACTAAATATGATCGATAACACTAAAACATACCATGCATTCATGTCCATGTGATGGAACCTAATAAAATCAGAAACATATAAATGATTTATGTTATCACACCCAAGTAATGAAAAATAATATAATTTACCTGAGGGATGTCTCCTTGAGCATCCTAAATTATATCTCATACTCGTTCTCATAACTCCCAGGTACAAGAATTAAATCACAATAATTTTACCAAGGGTTCAATTTCTATAACTAGTGATGTCTTCTCACGTTCCCTAGTGCAATGAAATCCCCAACATGGTGTGATAGATACATAGTAGGCCACTACTAATGATGTTTAAATCATAATATAGTTTAGTAAAATAATATATTAGTGTTCATGTATGTAAAAATTATGGTATCAATATAAAATAAAAAAAATTTGATCTCTTATTTCTCATGTTCACACATGCCAATAGTACTTGAATCGACCAATGATGGCAATTTTTGAATTGTCTGAAACCTGTTCAAAGGAGATATATTAAAAATAATAATTTAAATGGAATGTAACAAACATCATGAGATGAACCACCCCAATGAATTTGGTTTGGACTGGCACACACTTCTGATGTATAAAAAATACACACTATTTGTTTTTACTCAATATGTATCTATAATATTATATTAAGAATAATTAAGGTAAAAAATAAAGTTGAACATATCATCGAACCTATGAATTAATCCAATATTCTCATAATTCTAGATTACAGAAGAGTTTATCAAATATTTTTCATTTATTTCATTGAAAGTATCATTTTTTGCCTAATGTGATCGAAAATCTTCTGAACCCATACATGATAACTCACATATGGTACCATGTATAACTCGTGGTATGGTATAAATATCACTCATAAAATACCTACTATGGTTTATCCTCTAGGTAACCTATATTTATCATAATTAGGAAATAGAAAATCATGGTGGTCTCATACAGGCATGCCAGTATTTCCCTTAGAGTATACATAACTAAAAAATGCATCTTGTCACAAGGAAAATGAGTCTTTTCCAGAAATTCTATTAAAGGAAACCCAATTATCACTCATGACATGCATCATTCATTAATTCATTCAAATTTTACAATAATATAGGCCATGTAGTGGGAATTATTTAACATTAAAAAAGATCATTAACAATCCCACACTCATTTTACATTTCATATATGAATTTAGAACAGTCACATACAAAATTAATCCATATAAAATCTCAAAATAAATTATTAAAAATATAATCAAATCAACCAAAAAAATCTTAGCAAGATTAACAAATATATCACCATACAATTGAACACAACAAACCATATCTAGTTCATTTATTATAAAAACCGACATTTTAATTCAAACAATTTATATTATTCATTTTAAAATATATAATTTCATAAAAATTATTAAATGAACCCAATAAAATAGTGGTTTAATATAGGAAGATAATTAATTCAATAAGGTTATACTCTTATATAAACTACATAACCAAGAGGTGGAACATTCATATAGAATACATTTTTTTTCATATAGTATTTACTGAACCTATACAAAATGGGTGGTTTAGGTTGATGTTACAACCAAAAACAATAACAAGGATTGTTCATACACATCATAAGGAAATATATACAATTTTATTCAATGAAATTTATTATTTTTACATTACACGGAATAATACTGAAATGCATCCCTATGATGAAATATTATAAAATGAAAACTATTGAGGGAAACAAAATAGGCCCCATCCTTATACCAAGTTGAAATCACATGTATGATTTCAATAATTTATTTGATCACATTTTGAAGTAATAGAACAAACATTTATCCTCCCTAAAAATAAGGAAATTGATATCACACCAAAATGCCGAAATAGATTGCAAGAGAATGAAAAAAATGAATAAGTAAAAAACGAAAGATACTATAAAGAATACTACGCAATAGATAGTGCTTGAATCTGAATTTCAATGATAGAAAAACATTCATTCATAGTGTGGGAGAGGGGGATCTAAAGTAGGAGGGATTCTTCACATGGAGGAAAATAAAATATGGAAGAAAAGAGGGTTTAAAATTAATGTTAAATATTGGTTGATTGGAAAATTGACACTATAGACATGGATTAAATGTTATTATATATAGTTGGTCAAACCATGTGCTAAGAAATAATACAAGGATAGCCCTACACATTTAAGGAACCTATTTTCCTATTTTGTAAAAATAATATATTTTAAAAACAAACTTCGAAAACTCTATATTGGTTAGATGGGTGTACCACAACCCCTGCATGGTTTGACCAACCCATGTGGAACTTCATACTCCTATGGATCTGGACACCCAATTCTTCATAAGTGGTGAATAATATCATACTAACCATTCCCCAAAACATTTAGCAAGAATTTTGAGGTTTTTGGGAACTATAACTCCCGAAACTCATTCAATAACATGAGGGGCCCTTCATCAAATGATGAAAATCATATAAAAACATTGAATTGTTCTAAAAAAATTATTCCATATAAGAGATTTTTATAATAATGTTCCATCAACCAAATGAAAAAAATTTAATTACATTGTAATTTCATATGATCCAAAAACACAGTATTTTTCTTTAATGTCATGGTTCCGAAAGCCACCAAGAGGGGACCCTTCCAAGGTTGGTCACATAGCCTCAAGTTCATTTCCCCAAATGCCAAAGGTAGCTGACTGGCAGTGAGAGCCTTGGGTGTGAAAGTGGAGAAACTATACTCTCATTGTCATAGTACACAATAGACGTAAACAATACATAATGAGCGGAAGTAGAAATAATGATATATGACAGAATATGAGAGTATAAACATGAGAACACATATATAAAATGATACAAGATACATATGTCTAGGAAAATAGCCAATCAAGTCACAATGATGGAATACAACAACGCTAAACCAATGTGAAAAAGAATGAAGACAAACTCCTCAGTATTTCATGCCATAGCTTTGTCCCATTCTCTCATGCTCCACAACAAGTCATGTACCTATAGTAGAAGGGTGGTTTCCCTTATCTACATATGTAACAATATAACATGTTTAGGCACAAATGCATGGCCCAAACAGGGTGTGAAACTAAATCATTGTAGAAAAATACCACATGATATGTGCCAAACGTTCAGTGAATATATGGCAGGTAAAATACATAAGGTAGTAAACAAGGAAGCACTCAGTGGTAAACAACACACAGTTGAAGGCCTTCAAATCACCAAACCAAATGCAATAAGTAATTAAAGCAGATAAACACAACAGGTAACCCTCTAGGTAGTACTGATATCTTATCCTCTATAATCCTACCGAGGAACACAAGCATTCATTTAAAAACAAGGAAACCCTTTGGGATGTACTCAAAGCTTATACCCTCTGTTCCAAACTAACAAGTACAAGAAACCCTCAGGGCAGTACACTCAGTCTATCTGCTCTGGTTCAGCTTATGTATAGACTCTCTGAGGAAGCACTGACTGTCAATTCCTCCCCTATAGTTATGTATTAGTACTAAAGGAACTCTGGGGAAGTACTCAAAATCTCATTCCCCCAGTGTCATGTGTCGAGGAACTACAGATTCTTTGGGGAAGCACTCAATGTTTATTCCCCCTGTGGTCTCACATCGTAAATTATAAAGACACACTTGAGAAGCCCTCAACGTCCATTCTCCCTATGGCCTATTCACCAGGTTCTCATGGTCCACTGTATGTCAAGAAAGTGTAGCAGCGTGTAACGACCAAGGTAAACTTCGTGAACTACATGGCTAGAATTTTATAACGTAACTTCATAACATAACAACAGTCACACCATCCTAAAATACTTGGCATGGGAAAGTAAATAACAGCCTATCATAGAAACTAGACACAAAGGTCAAAACAGGAAAAACGTGCATTGGCAAAAAAATCCAAACCAATGAAATTCACAATATTGACAATTAATTATCCTATATTCAAGAATATCTACATAGTGGAGAAACAATAGGGCTAAAATGGAAAACAGAAAATTCCCTATTCATGGGTATTGGGAAAATTTCCACATAAAACTCATAGTCTCTCAACTGAAAGGGACAAACCACCTACCTCGGGGTTAGGAGGACATTATATGTGAAACCTAAAGCTTGTAAGAACTAGGACCTTCTTTTAATGTAAGTTATTTACTTTTTCTGGTGTTTTTGAGAAAAGAATAGTCTTTGGTAATTTTTGAGGTACACGTTGTGTACTTTATGAGTAGACGTCGGGTACTCCATTTCTGCGTGAGGTAGTTTGCTGGTCTTGTCCGGGCCACAAACATTAAATTGTAAGGGAGATGTGGAGGCCTCTTATTGTGGAGTAAGAAAATGGCTACTATATGTTGTGTACTCCAAATCTACACATCGTGTACTTTTTTCCATTAAACGGATAGGGGTCACGTCTAATCGTCCGAACACACTTCTTCCCCAGCTTCTTCACCTGAGAGCACCCCGTAAGGCCGCAAATCTTTGACGAACCCTTGTTCCTCCATCTGTTCTCGGAATCTACCGCCATCTATTGCATTGGAACCACAATGGTATCCTCTCCATTCTCCTAGAGCTTTGTTCTCCAAATCCTCCTCTTTCTCAAGTTATTCTGGGCTGAACGTTTAGTGTGTTTTCATTGATCTACGGTTTTCTAAAGATATTCATGCCTTGTGGTTCATGTATATCAATCTACTAGAATCAAGGGATGTGGTTTTTGCCTTTCTGTTTGATCTATTTGTGTTTTATGCTCAATTTCAACCAATACTCGTGAACGGGTTATTGCGTGTTTACTGATTTTCCCATGTTGTTTTCATGCCTTGCTTCTATGTTTGTGTAGAGGTAATTTGGATGTGTTTAAGGATAATTGCAACACTTGGATGTTTTTCACATGCCTTGTTCTGTTTATGACCTTTCGGTCTTTTTCAGCCTATAAAACGTTATACTTGTTTTCCATGCCTTGTGATCGTAGGTTGGATTGTTGTTCCCTGACATGCTTGTATTACTATAGAATGGTTAGACAAGTAGTTCTATAGGATAATATGTCCATATAGAATTATTATGCACTAACTGGAACTGGGCCATGAGAATTTGGTGGTATAGACTATAAGGGGATAGACCGAGTGAGCTTCCTCGGAGAGCCTTAGACATTATAGACTATAAGGGATAAACCGAGTGAGCTTCCAAGAGAGTATTTGGATATTATAGACTACATGATGATAAACCGAGTTATCTTTCTATGATTGTCTTGTCATTTATAGACTATAAAAGGATAGACTGAGTGAGCTTCCTCAAAGAGTCTTTGTTGTTTTAATTTCCTTAATCCATTCCACACTATAAGTGTAATTGACCGAGTGAGCTTTTTCAGAGACTATGTGATCATCCTGAGGCTTTAGGAGGAATTGACCAAGTGAGATTCCTCAGAGAGTCTCTAGAACTTGTGTCTATAAGTGGAATTGACAGCATGATCATCCTCAGAGAATCCCTGACTACCTTAGAATGTAAGGGGAATTGACTGAGTGTGTTTCCTCAAAGAGTCTTATAATTTCGTATGATCAAACCAGAGGGGTTAGGATGAGTGTACTGCTCGGAGGGTGGTTGGTACTTCATGGATAGGACTAGAGGGGATGGCTATGAGTACTTCCCAGAGGGATTCCGGTTTGTGGTTATATGCTTGCTTCACTACTACTTGTTGACTATGGATTGTTTACTATTGTGTTTCATCCTATTTACTGTCACTATTTACTTTCACTATTTATTGGTATTGTACTATTACCTTCCATATAATCACTGACTATAAGGAACATATCTTCGTGTGGTTTCCTACTAGGATTTAGTCTCACACCTTGATTGGGTCTTTCTTTTAGGACCAAACCTATTATGTTGTTGTAGGTATAGATAAGGGCATGCACCCGTCTACTTTCGGTACATGACATGCTATGGAGATGGAGAGCATGGGACCAGGATATGGCTTGCGATGATGAAGATTTATCTGTTTAAATTCCTTTGGTACTTTGGTTTAGTACTACGTTCAACATTGTGACATGATTGGCTTCATTCCTAGACAGATATGTATCATGAATCATTTCATATATATATATATATATCTCTATGTGTGTGCTCCAGCTGTTTATTGGTTATTATTCTGTTGTTTAATATTGTTGGATATTTACTACCTCCGCTATTTCATGAGTTATTTACATATTATGTGTACTCTTCCAATGAGGGAATAGTTTCCCCACCACCACACCCATGACCCTCGCTATTAGTCGGTAGCCTCTAGCGTTCGGGGAAATGTGCTTGATGCCATGTGACCAACCAGGTACGGGGTGCCTCTGGGTGGATTCCAGAACCAGGACATAACTAAGTGGTATCAAAGGAGTTATTTTCCCTTGTCTTACTGTTTGTATCCTTTATCCAGGAATGAGATGGAATAGGTACCTGGTAATAAGTTGTGCCCGAGAGTAACTAACCCGTGTACAGGGAAAAGCCATACTACCTCGTTTATTGAAATTCTACTTGTTTTCAATTTTTACAGTTGATTTGATTTCACCATTAGTGAATCACATGATGGGTGTTGTTACTGTTGATATTATTGAGGTTCTATTTCTATTGCAACCCGATGAGATGAGGGTATGCCATCTCATTCATCATATAGTCAATTTCTAGAAATCACATGTCTTTCATTTTTTTCATGTCATCTAGGATTCATTAGTTATTTCATGTTTCTGTGATATATGATGTGTAATAATAATCATGATGTTGTGATAGTTTCCTTGATATAAATACATGTTGTTTTTGGGAAATTTTTGTGTATAGATTTACTGGAATGAATGCCAAATTTCAATTATTGAGGTGTTATGGGCCCTCATGAATCGGAATTTGGTGGATAATTGACTTTTTTTTTTATATATGATATGTAGGAGATGCCAATCATTGATTCTTGAGGATTAGGGCCCCTCCCAAATAGGAATTTGGCACCTTCATGCTTGTTTTTGTGTTTTCTGGGAATCAGAGCAGTTTCTAAGCTACTGCGCAGAAAAACCCAGAATACGCAGCGTGTACATTATGAATACATGTCATGTAGTTTTCAAATAGTGCTTCTGACAGTGTGGTCAGAAACACATGGTTGTGGAAAATATTCAAGAACATGTCATGTACGGTGAGTACACGACGTGTTGTAGTGACCATGTGTCTAACCGTGTGACCAACGACATAGATGGATGAAACATTGACTCTACACACTGTTTCTTGCTTTCACACACCGTTCCTTGTATCCAAAGTACCCGGCCATGTCACGAAAAACACGGGTTTGGGATAGCATTCATGTACACGCCGTGTTCCCATGGAACATGCTTTGTAGATTGATCCATGTAGCCGAACGTGTAACTGACAACACAAGTCATTGGAACCATATCTGGTACATGTCGTGTGGTGGTCATAAACGTCATGTAGTCTAGGATTAAAAGGACCATGTGGGTTATCCATGTAAGGAGACTCGGGTAGGGGAATATAGTTCAATTACACACTGTGTGTCGGGACAATATGCCATGTGGTTGGGGCGTTACATGATCAGTTGTGGCAGAAGTACACGCCCATGTGAATGACTTAAGATAACACACCATGTAGTTTTTATACACGACGTGTTTTCATGTTTTTTAAAACTTGAATGATTCTTTCTCCTATTACCCTCTTGTAATCTTGTCATCTAAGTCTTTGATAATTCTTATCTAAGGTGTTCTTTTGACCTTTCAGAGTTATTCCACCGAGACGTCCTCCAGTTGTACGTCAGCTGCAAAATAGTGATCAGACACTGGATATGGCCAATCAAGAACCTCTTGTAGATCCTCCTGTTGTTCCAGTCTGGGCACCAGTGGTAATACCAGTTGCAGGCACCGATGCATAGTTTTGGGAGGATTTTATGAGGATGATGCATACCATCCAGGGAGCACCGCCTCCTGCCCCGTCGATGGTAGAATTGACACGAGTTTTCCAGTATCACCATCCTCCCACCTTCACAGGTGAAGGAGGACCTCAGGCTGTAGAGTCATGGATAGAGTCCATGCTGAAAATTTTCGAGCATCTAGAGATACCTCTAGAGAATAGGGAGAAGCTCACGACTTATACGCTCTGATACTTCGCCGAGAGGTGTTGGGAGTTGATCTCATAGTCAGGACGCCAGCAGAGTATGACTTGAGATGAGTTTCAGCACACCTTCTACGATTACTTCTACAAGGAGACATTGAGGGCCGATTGAGACTGGGAGTTTATGAGTCTGGAGCAGGGTACTCTTTCTGTTATGGAGTACTCTTCCTTCATTACTGAGCTACAACATTTCACAACTCCTATAGGAGGCAATGAGATGTTCCTTGTGTGGAAGTTTGAGGATGGTCTGAGGCATGACATATGATCGCAGGAGAACATCATCCGGTTGACTTAGATATCCTATATAGTCAACTAGGTTCTAATCACTATGTTCAGTCTGAGGGATTCTTGAGTAGTGATCTATGGCGGTTCAACATCCAGAGTCTGTGTCCCTCCAACTGATAGCAGGAAGCGCTGCAGGGAGTCTGCACGAGGAGATCAGAGTATGCAGAATGTTTCTTCGGGTCGCCATGTAGTTTGATACCAATGTGGGAGGAACATGCATACTATTCCTTAGTGCTAGAGGGACCCGATGGAGTGCCGATATTGTGGAAAGACGATACATCTTCAGCATTTTGGTAAGATCTTCTCATATACAGCTGGTGGTAGGGGATGTTCTATGACCCCACGTTTTAGAGATGCATCGCCAGTTTCTCATCATCCTGGGAACTGGAGTTCTATCGACCATTCGGGCCGAGGTGGAGGTCACGTTCATGGTGGTCAATCACCAGGCTACCAGCGACAGCAGAGTGGATCAGCTTATTGTGGACAGATAAGGTCTCATGGCCGCGGTACATGAAATACTTTTGCAGTGGTTCAGACCCATCAGGAGCAGGATCCTAGCACTTCTACAGTTCGAGGTAAGATGTTAGTAGCCTCAGTTTTATCTTCAGCTCTTTTCGATACTGGTTCTATGCATATCATTATCTCTATTGCTATTGTGGAGAGCCTTGGGCTCTTCATATTTTCCTCTTCTAATACATTGATTCTATAAACACTATTGGGGACTATAGCGGTTAGCGTACGTCAGTTCATAGAGTTTCCTTTTGAGGTTACATGCAGTCACTTTTTATGGGACCTCCATGTCATAGAGATTAAGAGTTATGATGTCATTCTCAGAATAGACTTTCTAGATCTTTTCCAAGAAGTCATCGACTGTTATCGCCGCAAGGTGAGTTACGGATCACCTAGGGTGGATCCTTTATTTAAAGAGGTGAGTGGGATGTCCTGGAAAGTCGAGCAGGACCCGAGCATCGTGGGATATGAGGAGTTACAGCCCAAATAGCTTGTATATATCTAGATTACCAGGGGACTTCATAGTTGGACTTTCCTCCAGTGGTGGATCGTTTCAGAGATTTCTTTCTAGAGGACATTTCAGGTTTTTCATCAGAGCATGAGGTAGACTTCTCAATTGATCTCATTCATGGAGCAGCACCGGTGTCCATCCCTCCTTGTAGGGTGGCTACAACAGAGTTACAGGAGCTCAAGAAGCAGTTGGAGAAGTTTCAGGTGAAGGGTTTCATCTGAACCAGTACATCTCTTTGGTGTTCGTCTGTCCTGTTTGCGAATAAGGAAGATCGTAACCTCAGGCATTTTGTGGATTATCGAAAGCTGAAACAGTTGATGGAAATGTACCGATATCCCTTGTCGAGGATCTATTACCTCTTTGATCATCTTCGAGGATCCTGGGTGTTCTCGAAGATCGATTTGAGGTTCGATTATCATCAGTTGCGCGTATGACCATCTGATATATCTCTTACTGCCTTCAGGAGAAAGTATGGTCTATAACAGTATATGGTTATTCCATTAGGTCTAACGAATGTTCCTGTAGTTTTAATTGAACTTATGAACCGAGTGTTCCATAAATAATTGGATTCCTTCGTGGTGGTCTTTGTGGACGATATCTTTGTGTACTCTCACACTTGACATGACCATTCTACCCATCTTGAGATCATTTTGAGTACACTTAGAGAGAATAAATTATATGATAACCTCACCAAATGCCACTTTTGGATGGATAAGAATCACTAATAGGGTCATGTTATCTCAGAGGAAGGAGTATTAGTAGACCCAACGAAAGTGAGAGCAGTAGTTTCTTGGGAACAGCAGAAGAATGTCTTTGAGGTCTGGAGTTTTCTAGGGTTGGCTGGATACTACAGGATTTTCCTACAAGAATTTTCATGCCTAGCAGCACCACTAACAGGTCTAACAAAGAATGGGGAAAAGTTCTTGTGGTCAGATTCTTGTGAGTCATCCTTTCAATAGATAAAAGGGAGGTTGAATTCAGCACCGACACTAGTCTTTCTAGATCCATGAAAGAGCTATACTATTTAATGTGATGCTTCAGGTATCAGGCTGAGAGTTGTTCTTATGCTGGGAGATGGACTCATTGTGTACGGGTCTTGGCAGTTGAGGCCACATGAGAATAATTACCCAACGCACGATCTGGAGTTGGCAGCAGTTGTTCATTGCTGACGATGTTGGAGACATTGTCTTCTGGGAGAGCACATTGTGGTGTTCACTGACACAAGATTATGAAGTACATCTTCACTCAGTGTGATCTGAATTTGAGAAAGTGTAGGTGGGTCGATTATTTTCAGTCCTTCGACTTTGAGAATGCCTAGACATCTGGGAAAGCCAATTCCATTGCTGATGCATTGAGTTGGAGAACATAGATTCAGGTAGTACAGGAGGCCTGCAGTGAGTGGAAGCTTATGGTTTTGTTCTCTGAGATACACATTGAGGTTTATGACACTCATGGGCATACTCTATTTTCTTCGATAGCTCTAACCTCTACTCGTCCCCATGGGGTAGGGATGATGCATCGATCAGACTCAGAAGGCCTAATCCTATGAGAAAGCATGTCAGGAGATGACCCTATTCCTGTGTGGATCATAGGAGAGGATGCGATCTTAGGTTTCTATGGATGTGTATGGGTGCCAGAATACATAAGTGAGGAGATGATTTAGTACTTTCATTTGTCAGTTTTGATTGTTCATCATGGCATCACCAAGATGTATCGTGATCTAGACCATCGGTATAGGTGGCAGGTATGAAAAGGGATGTTGTTGGTTTTGTTATGAAATGTTCCAGTTGTCTGCAGGTGAAGGAGAATCAGCAGTGACTAGTAGGGATTTTATAGTAGTTACCCATTCCGTACTGGAAGTGGAATTATTTCGCGATGGACTTTGTGACTGGTTTGCCGAGATCACCTGAAGGGAATGATGCTATTTGGGTTGTCAACAACATGGTTACAAAGGTTGTCTACTTCTTTCCGATCAATGAGACCTATAGTGTTGATGAGATGGGAAGGCTGTACATCCGAGAGATTGTACGTCTACATGGAGTTCCGCACTCCATCGTTTCAGATAGGGATGCACATTTTACTTCTCGGTTCTTGCAGGGGCTTCAGAATGTTTTGGGTACACATGTAATTTTGAGTACATCATACTATCCCCAGGCAGATGGCCAGTCCGAGAGTATGATTCAAGTGCTTGAGGATATGTTCTGAGACTGCATTCTAAACATTGGAGGTTCTTGGGAGAACCATATACCTCTTGTAGAGTTTTACTACAATAATAGTTTCTAGGTGACTATTCAGATTGAAACTTATAATGAATTGTACGGTAGGCCATGTCGATCAACCTTATGCTGGCTGGAGGCAGTATAGGTAGCTTTTCTGGGACGTCATCTTGTTCAGGAGACCTCAGAGTAGATAGAGTTGATTCAGAAGAGGATGACTATAGCACTGTCTCGACAGAAGTCTTATGTTGATCAGCAGAGACGACCTCTAGTGTTCGATGTTGGGGATCATTTTTTCTTTAATGCTGAACCAAGGTTGGGACGCAATAGGATTCATAGACAGGTTAATCATTCATCGAGGTAAGCCAGTCTGTTTGAGGTGTTGGAAAGAGTTGGGTCGGTTGCCTATCTGTTGAACTTACCTCAGAGGTATCGGGCTATGCACGACGTCTTCCATGTTTCTCAACTCTGATGTTACTTTTCAGACCCATCTAATGCCTTTTTACCTGAAGAGGATGAGCTGGATGTGGATGCATTTTTTGAGTAGCATCCCATCCAGATTGTCGATCACAGTACGAAGGTTCTTCGTGGTCGGTCTGTTTCTCGGGTATGGGTTCTATGCAGCACAGGAGAGTAAAAGACAAGACATTGGAGAGGGAGGCTGATGTACGATCGTAGTTGCCGGAGTTGTTTGGGGTTTCTTCTTCTCCACCACTATAGGAACATTCAGGGATGAATTTTTTACGGGTGGATGTTTACAAGAAACTTGACATTTTTTCAGGTCTGTTTTTTCCTTTTTCTGTAGTTTTTGAGAAAAGAGGAATTTATGGAAATTTTTGAAGTACACGCCATGTACATTATGAGTACACTTAGTTTACTCCCTTGTTGTGTGAGGCTGTGTGATGGTCGTGTCCGGTCCACACACACATCCATGTAGGGGTGATGTGGAGGCCACTTAAAGCAGATTATGGAAAAGGCTAGTACACGTTGTGTACTCCAAAAATACATGTCGTGTACTTTGTTTTTTTCATTAAATGGACATGGGCATGTCTAATCGCCCGAAAATGCTTCTTCTCCATCTTCTTCGACCGAGAGAATCCCGTATGGCCGTAGATCTAGGACGAATCCTCGAGACTCTGTCCATTCCCTGAATCGACCGTCATCGATTGTGTTGGAACCGTAGCGGTAAGCTCTCCCTTCACATATATCATTGTTCTCCTATTCCTCCTCTTTCTCAATTTATCATGGGTTGAATATTTTGTTCATTTTTATATATCTATGAATTTCTAATGAGATTATAGCTTCGTGGTTAGAGTATATCAATATCCTAGCATCAAGGTAGGTGGTTTGTGCCTTTCGGTTCGACGCCTTTGAGTTTTATGTGCAATTTCCACCAATACCCATGAACGGGGTATGTCGTGTCAACTGTTTTTCCCCTGTTGTTTTCCTGCTATGCTAGTATGCTTGTGTATAGGTAATTTATCTGTCTATAAGGATAATATCTATGCTTTGATGTTTTTCCCATGCCTTGTTCTATTTACGAACTTTTGGTCTTGTTCAGCGTATTGGATATTATAATTGTTTTCCCTACCTTGTGATCATAAGATTGAGTGTTGTTCCCTGATATTCTTGTATTTCAGTAGAAAGGTTAGCCAAGTAGTTCTGTTGGTAACTTTGTCCATATAGCATTATTATGCACGGACTTGCACTGGGCCGTGAGAAACTGGTGCTATAGACAATAAGGGGATATACTGAGTGAGCTTCCTCAGAGATTCTTGGACATTATAGACTATATAGAATAGACTTAGTGAGCAGTACAGAGAGTCTTTGGATATTGTAGACTATAGGAGGATAGACTTAGTGATCTTCTTCAGAGAGTCTTGAGCTTTATATACAAAATGAGGATAGACTTAGTGAGCATCCTCAGAGAGAAATTGTTTTTTGAATTTCCTTAAACCATTCCAGGCTATAAGAGGAATTGACTGAGTGAGCTTCCTTAGAGAGTATGTGAACGACATGAGGCTATAGGAGGAATTAAACGAGTGACATTACATAGAGAGTATCTATACCTTATAGATATAAGAGGAATTGACCACATGATAATCCTAAGAGATTATCTGACAACCTTAGACTATAAGGGGAATTGACTGAGCATGCTTCCTCAGAGAGTATTATAATTTCGTATGACCAAACCAGAGGGGTTAGGGTGGGTGTACTTCCAAGAGGGTTGTTGGTACTTCTGGGATAGGACGAGAAGGGATGGCTATGAGTACTTCCCAGAGGGATTCCAGTTTGCGGTTAGCGGCTTGCATCACTACTTCTTGTTGACTATTGATTTGTAATGTTGTGTATCATCCTGTTTACTATTAATGTTTACTGTTACAGTTTACTGTCATTGTACTATTACCTTCCATATAATCACTGACTATTAGGCATAGATCTTCAAGTGGATTCCTACTAGGATTTAGTCTCACAACCTATTTTGGTCATTCTTTTGCGCTCAAAATGATTATGTTGTTGTTATTATAGATAATTTCCAGCGCCCTTCAACTTCAGGTACATGACATGATGTGGAGATGTAGAGAATGTGACCTGGCTATGGATTGTGATGCTGAGGAGTAATCTGTTTATTTTTCATTTGAACATTGGTTTAGTACTATGTTCTAAATTATGACTTGTTTGTCTGCTTTTATAGACATATATGTATCATGCATAATTTCATATATATATATATATGTGTGTGGGGGGGGGGGTGTGCTCCAGCTGTTTACAAGTTAGTCTTACGATGTTTACTGATGTGGTATATTTAATACTTCCCCAATTTAATGTGTTATTTTCTTCTGCTTTGTACTCTACCAATGAGGGCATAGTTTCCCCACCACCACACCCAAGGCCCTCGCTGCTAGTCGGCAACCTATGGCGTTTAGGGAAATGCGCTTGAGGCCATGTGACCTACCGGGTATGGCGTGCCTCTGGGTCGATTCTGGAACCAGGACATTAAAAAGCATGAATCTCCTTAGAACGTCGTACATCTATGAAAACGTCAAAAAAGATAAACCCGCAATAACATTCAAAAAAAAGAGAAATCCTGAAACGAGATTATAGTATAAGATAGAACACACTGATGTGATTCCAACGCTTCCTACGGTGTTTGATTCGGAGGACAGATGGAGGCTCGGGGGATCATCGAAGATTCATGGCCGTACGGACTCTCTTAGAGAAATAAGACCTAGAAGATGTTTGTTATGCACATCAGACATGTCCTCAGTGCATTTAAATAAAAAAAATACACGGCATGTAGTTCTGGAGTACACGATATGTACTTGCTGTTTCTGAACACCGAATTAGGCATCCTCCAAGTTACTCCCAAACGACCGTGTGTTTGGCTACTACATGGGCAACACATGGCCTTATCCGGAAATGAAGTACATGGAGTGTACATAGAAAATTTCCAAAATTTCATCTTTTTCTAGAAAATGACCAGAAAAATAAAAACATTCCCGAAAAGAAGATCCGGGTTCTTACATCTACAATCACTCGACCATAAAACATCTCATCCTAATGAATATGTGGGGAAATTAATGGAACATAACTCAATCTACTAGGTGTTTTAGGTGTTGTTAAAATGGATTTTTTTTGTTCCCTACATCAAATCATACAACTCAGAATCACCTCCCCACATGACACACAAGTACTACAAACACAATCCAAAACTTATGTTTCATAACTAATTCACTGAGGTATAGATTGTATGTTTCATGAAAAAAATAACCATGTGATGGGTGGGGCCAAATATTTATTTCTTCATGATCGATGAGAAATATGATATCTATATGACCATAAATGGAATGATATACAAAATTTAATTAATGAAAATAAAAAATCGAAATCAAGCCAGAACCAGAGGAAGATCATCTGATATTACTCGTAATTTATTTTATTAGTTAATGAATTACCTTTAATGAACTATTAATTCATTGATGATTCTAGAGAGAGGTCAATAGTCTACAAAAAAATTTATAGAAACAAAGTTTAGATTTTCTATAGTTGTGATCAACATGAGTTCCAAAAATATACATATGTTTTTGAAGGAATTGTCATGATCTAGAACAATTGATCCTTATGAATGCATCAACTTCCTTTGACAACTTTAAAAACCACTTCCAAATCATTCCCCTTTATCTGGTAGAAGATTACTGCTCTCCATTTGTAAGAAATTTCATTGAGAAGAGATATATCTTTGATTAAGAGGATACTACAAATCCATTGTTCAAAACTAAGAAAATGAATTTTTATGATGAAAATTAATCATGATTTCATCTATATATCAGTAGAGTTAAAATAAAATAATTTCACAAGTTCCCTTAATCATTTACTTAATCCAAGAGAAACATTGTTTCACATAATAATAATAATATCATCATTTCATGACATGGCCCTAAATTGAAAATTATAATTATTTATTATTTAACCATATAATACTCAATTTGTGTTATTTCTCACCAGACCAAAAAAAAATTAGTTCACCATTACTCCATAATATTTATTGGACCATGAATGATGAATGAATAATTATAAAATAAATATATCTACATAATTTTCAATATATAGATAATTATTATATTTAATAAATATTAAAGAAAATATATTTATATGTGATCACTCAGAAAGGAATAATTATTAATCCACACATGGGAATAAAAGATATTCAAACTACGATATAATTAATAATAATATATATGATTTAACAAATATTCTTGATACCCTTAGTGTGTGATCCATTATATCACACTCATATCCTTATATAAAAGTCAAATTTTCACTTATATTCTTTGGCTATTTTTTCCACAATTGTTTCCCCTAGGACCCCATGAATTATAAGAACTGTGAACACTTTTTGAGTGGACAAAAGGGGGCACACTATTTTGGTGGGCAGATTTATAAACCAAGTGGCATTGTCGATATTTTTAAAAATGTTGTTAATATATATTTTCCATTGCTATATTTATCCAAAATATCCCCTTTTATCTCAAATTCGACCCTAGAAGCCATGGAAGTCTCTCAAGCACTTTAAACCATCCTTGTAACTCCATTTTAAAGGGAGATTTATTGGAGAAACATCAATCATACTCATGTAAGTGAATATTATACATTGTTCCCTCCATCTAAATGGGATTTATTCCCTAATTCATGAACTTCCTTATGAATAGAAAAATGGATTTCAAACCTAGGGTTTTATCTTGGGTTTCTTGGTCTATTATTATGTTTTTTTGTTTGATATATGTCCCTTGTGGCGTGGTTTAATTCTCACACAATGATTCAAGGGTTGTGAAAAAGGTGGTATGTGATTCCATTGGTAATAAATTCAGGATGAGTAATATTTATTTATTTCTACTTTTATTACATTTCTCCTTCATTATCCTTGCTACGAAATCTAATTTTGGTGTGATTTGTTAACAAAATGATTTATAGATAAAAATTTACTGTTAAATTAGGTGTTTTACATATCTATTTTATGTTATTCCAATTGATGTTTTTTTATTAAAAATTTAATGTTTTTATAGAAATGATTTAGGTGATTAAAATTTTGTTTAAATGAATAATGTTATTAACATGGTGTTAAATGTGGTGTTTTATGGGATTTTGTGTGTAAAACATTGTTATATTTTGTGAAGTTGTTTTAATGATATCCTAACGGTTTTATTGAGTGGTGTAAGTGGTGAAAAGAACGTGAAGCTACTATTTTGGGTATTATATGACCAGACTAATGTTTTTATTTGTTAATATATTTTTGTATATGGAGATAATGGATTTAGCAATAAGGTGGAATCTTGAGTATCTAGGAAGGTAGATATGAACTTGTACACAATTGATCTGAAATGGTTTTATCTATGTTTCATTGAGAAAAATGATAATGACCACACTAACAAAACTATATGGATGATTATTGGTCCCCACTAGGTTATGGGTATGTTCCCTACTAGTGTCTCGTTCACGATAACATATTTTTCTTGGGTTACTTTACATTGAGTTATGAAGTTCATAGGCCCCGAGACTACCTAGTTTCATGTGGTGTTCCCAATATTAGGGATCATTTAATCTTGTGTATTTTTATTTGAAATATGGTGTGTTTTTTTGGAAAATAATGTAGCATACATGTTTTATTGAAATATGATCATTCGTGGAAGCTTCCCTTTGAAAACTGTTTACATTTTAATGTCTCATACATTAGAAATTATTTCCACCAATCTATGCTTATCAAAACTGGCCTGATTTTTTTATTTTATTGTTTACTCTATGGAATCTCTTGGTGTAATCCCATTGGGATTAGGATAACAACAAATGGGTGAAAGTAAACATGCTCATGTTTGTTATAGGTAATGGAAATGATTTAGGATATAATGGTTTAAGTTCCTAGTTTCATTCCATGGTACGGTGTTGTAGAGACAGCTTGTGGTTGATGACCCTTTGACTTATGCCGTACCTAGGAATGTTTCTCAGCTACATTTTTGTGTCTTTGGACCTCTTGTTCTATGTTTAAACTTATGTGTTTAGTTCTAGATTTTTCTTAATCCTTTTTTGGTATGAATTTTCAGATCTTGATTATCGATTGATTTTTATGTTTTATGTATCCATACTCAGGTAAATCTTTCCCAAACTTAAATATGTGATACTTGTGTACTTGTGCTAGCCCATGGGTATTGGGAACACCTTTCATGCCTTGTCACAGGTTGGGTTTGATGTCAGCATTGAGGGAGGTGATATTTGGTTTTTGGGAAAATATTATTTGAGGGAGGTCAATGTTTTTGGGTTAAATTAATATTTTGGGATGATGTAGGATATACAAGAGATATGACTGTCAGGTCTCACAGGTTTTCGTCATGATTTGGGTTCTTGGACTGCACCTCTATTGGAAGACCTAGAGTCACCATGGGACATTGGAATTGTTTTTTTTACTTCACTTCCAAGTGCGACGTGTGGGCTGCAAGAATACACGTGGCCATTAGGCGGGGGTGAAATATTGGTTTATTTTATTTTTGAAATGTATTTGTATTCATTTTATTTGATGATTTTGGTGTTATATTTTACATGTTCTATACTGATTATTTCTCATGTGATTGCTTCCTTTTTGTATCAACATGCTTCCCCTGAAATCTCCCATGAACACACAAGAGGAAGTCAGATAGAGTTCTCCCTCACTACACGATCACATGCTTGTAGAGGCTATAGATCAGGTTGTCCAATAACAAGGACATGGACCCGCACCTTTACCATCTCCTGTTAGTGAATATGATACTAGTCATTGGATGGAAAATTCCATGGAATTCCTGAAAAATAGTCATCCTCCCTTACTAGGTAGCATAGAACCATAGGAAGTAGAAAATTGGATCAAAAATAGTGAGTACATGTTTGAGTTCTTGGACACACCAGAGATTGTATGTGTGAAGTGTGACTCTTTTCTATTGGAAGGTCCTAATCACAGGTGGCGGTAATCGGTACTTCAATATGGGAAGAATGAGTAGAAGCGTTGCATAGATTTCAAGGATAAATTCAATGAACAGAACATCCCTGAAGTCTTGGAAATTAATATATCGCGATAGTTTATAGATCATGATCAGGGGGTATTTCTGTGATTGAGTAAGCCATCTGTTTCGCTAAGCTAGTTTGGAATGCCCCTCTAATCATCTCTAATGAGCAAGAAATTTCCTAGAGGTACGAGAAAGGCTTACAACCAGAGATATACTCCCAGGTTTTCATTTTTAATTTGAGTACCTTTGATGAGGTGTTTTACCAGGCATGTATGGTGGATATTGTCTTAAAAGGGAGAGATGGTTTCTATGTGGCAGCATCATTAGTCGGTAGTATAATATATTCAGAGAATAAAAGGATGTGATATGAGCATGTGAAGAAGGGAGGTGGTAGTCTAGGCCAATCATCAAGGAAGTTTTCATATATGTCTTCTGATGTGAGATTTGTTGTGTGCCACTAATTTGGGAGGATGGGACACATCCGAACACCATGATAATTTCCTATGAAGTCCTATTATCAATGTGGATGTATAGGACACTTGTATCACTTTTACAGGGTGGCATGTCCACTTCAGGGGGGTGTAGAATCAGTGGCTTCCAGATCTGTTTCAGTTGAGTCAGAGCCTTCAATGCTGGGGGGATCTCAATTTTGTGGTCGTGGAGATAGGGATGGGTCATCTTCTAGAAAGATCATATTAATGGCACAACCACAAACTAGTGTTCCTTCTCAGGGAGAGATCAGATATCTCTATTGAGTGGATCTGGCACCAGCACGATCGGAGGTGGGACTATCGACACTTCAATGAACCATTTGGATTCTATCATCTATAGATACATTACATTTTGATACTAGTTCCTCATGTTCATTCATTTTTTCTATTTTTTAGGACACACTAAAATTTCTATTTGATTTTTATCATTTGTGATGGTGTTGGTGACACCGCTTGGAAAGAAGGAGCAGGTTCTCTAGTGCCCATCATGTGTGCTTTCTGTGTCCGGGGATGAGATGGAGCGGGACCTTTTGGTATTAGATATTGATTTATATGAAATAATACTAGGAATGGATAGTTTGGTACATGTTTAGACACACATTGATTTCTAAAGACGGTGAGTGAGTTTCACCACACCTGATGGGAGTCGTTCAGTTTCTAGTGGGGAATGGTATCCTCGGTTGAGTAGTGCAGGACCTCCACTCCCAAAGATGTGAGATTATTTTTTTCAGTTTTTTTCATACACAATATGGGAAGATGGTCATGCTTATAAGAGTGCACTACCACATGTAGTTGATTACTTTTCTTAGGTATTTCTAGATAATTTTTTAAGATTTCCTATAGAGTAGGATGTGGAGTTATCGATTGATCTATCTGAGTTTACACAACTGATCTTTCTTCCCACATATCAAATGGACATGACCAATATGAGGGGATTAATTATATAGTTAGAAAACTTATAATCCAATGGATTTATTCACTCGTGCACCTTTCAATGGGCTTTCTGTATGTAGTTTACGAAAAAGGATGACATATCCATCTGGTAGTGCATTGACTACCAGAAATTGAATAATGTAACATCTTAAAAAATATATACTTTTCTATGAATATATGACTTGTTAGATCTGTTGAAGGTGGATGATGGTTTCCTAAAATCGATATGAATTCAGGATATCATCAACTCAGGGTGAAAGAGGAAGATATCCCAAAGACAACATTTTGAAAGAAGGTACAACCACTTAGAGTACTTGGTCATGCCCTTCAGATTGAAAATTTTTCAAGAAGTCTTTATAGAAATCATTATTGTGGTGTTCCATCATTATCAAGATTATTTTGTAGTAGTATTCATGGATGACATCCTAGTTTATTAGATATCCAAGGAGGAACATAAGAATCAACATTTTATTGTTCTCGACGCATTGTAAGAGCATAACCCTTATGAAAAGTAGTCCAAGAGAACAATCTGGAGCAGGGAGGAGAACGTTTTGGGGCATGTGATTTTAGAGCTGGGGGTTTTAGTAGGAAACAATTTGATTATGGTGGTTATTTAATGGTTGCAAACATAAATTTGTTCAGTATCAAGAGTCTCCTCTAGCAGGATTGTTATTACATGCGGGTTTTTATGGATTTCTCTCGGCATGCTTCACCGAGAACAATGCTCACCAGGAAATGGGTGAAGTTTGTATGGGGTCCAAAATGGCATGTATCATTCAAGGATATGAAGTGGGGATTGACTAACGCCCCTATTCAGAATTTTCTAGATGCTGGAGAGGGGTATGCGATGTTATGTGATGCTTCAGGTACGGTTCATGGGTGCATGCTTATGCAGGATGATCAGGTGGTGGCGTATGGATCTCGCCAACTCCAACTACACAAAAGGAATTACAAGACCCACGAAATGGTGTTTGTAGTTAGGATGAATTATTTGATGACCAGGTGCCTCTATCTATTTGGTTATTTTTTTGGCCAACTCCGATCACAATATCTTGGAATATATCTTTGTGAAAATTGTACTAAACACGAGGTAGTGTCATTGGATTGAGTACATGAAGGGGTTTGACATTGAAATTGTCAATACTAGAGAAAAAGATAAAGTGGTGGCTGATGACTTATTCAGATGATTCCTGGTGTAGGTATTGTGGATGTTTATTAATGAGTGGACATTGATGGAACTCTTTTCCTAGAGGCATGTGTTGACCAAGGAGCATAGTGGAGGTGAGTTCATGGATTGAATTAATTTTAATCATTATCTAGTGGATTTAATTCAGCTTTAGTAGCTTCGTAATGATATTTTCCAGTGGTGAAAGCAGTTTCTTCACGACCAGGAGACGTCCTCTTATTGGTCGTCATCTCTTGACAGCATCTGTTGGTTCATGGGATGTTCATTACTGTCGTTATCTCTGTGAATTGTGGTTATGTAGTATACCCACCAGTCTCTTTGGTATGTCCATCCAGGAGCCACCAAAATTTATTATGATATCATTCTCTAGCTCTGGTGCAATGCTATCAGAATAGACATCGAGAACATTGTGTCGATATGCTACACATTCAATCATGTGAAAGTGGAGCGTCAAAGGCCTTTTGGTCTACATTAGCCGTAAACCATTCCTACTGACCAGTGGGAATATATATCCATGGAATTTATTTTTTACATTACTAATTCAACTCAGGGTATGAATTCTCTTTGGGTAGTGATTGATAGTCTGACCAAATCATCCCACTTCATTATAATCAAAGATACCACTAATGTGGTGGAGTGGGAATGATTGTATCATCAGGAAGTGGTGAGGCCCCATAGTGTTCCATCAGAATTTGTATCATATAGTGACCCATGTTTCCCGTATCTGGTTTGGGAAGGCCTTCATGTAGACTTGGGGTCTCAAATTATGATGATCACGACATACCAACCTCAAACGGATGGTCTGATAGAGTGAACGAATTTGATTTTAGAGGACAAGCTCTATGTATGTGTTCGTAACATTGGTGGTTCCTGGGATATCATATTTTTATTGGATGAGTTTTCATATAATAAAAGTTAACAATATTTGATTTTAGTGGAACCTTTTGAGGTGTTCTATGTCCGGTCGTGTCGGTCCCCCCTTTGTCGGGATGATATAGGTGAGGCCTTCCTACTAGGGCTGATTATAGTGCATGAGACATCTAAAAAGGTAAATTTGATCATGCATCACTTATTGACAGCTAAAAATCTCCATAAATCCTATGCTTTCAAAAGGAATCGAGACATATACTTTTCTGTCAGTGAATGGGTAGTCCTGAAGGTGGCCTCACGTCTAGGCCATCGTTGATTTGGAAAATTACAGAAACTAATACCACAGTATGATAGAGATTTTTAGATCACTGAGCCTGTTGGAAAGGTGGAATTATGGGTGTACATACCTTATTAGTTAAAATCCACCCATGTTTTCTTCCATGACTCCCATTTTAAGAAATACCACTTGAATCCATCCCATGTACTGAATTTGAAGAGTTGGATAAAGAGCCATATTTATATGTTTTTGAGAATCCAGTGAGAATTGTGGACATCTAAGAAACGGTGCTATAGGGGACAATTTGTTCTACAGGTTTGGGTTCTTGGGAAGCATGAGAATAATACACATGATTCATTGGAGAATAACTCCTATGTCATAGAAGAGTAACAATTCCTATTTTATGAAAAAGATTCAGGTTGATCTTCCATGGAGAAATGTATTCATGGAGGTGGGAATTATCACACCCATTTCCTTATTTAAATTTAAATTTTCCCCTATATTATTTCCCTTAATATATTCCCTATGTTTTCCCTATCCCCACCCCGCCTTAAATTTAATGATTTTTTGATACTTTTTGAGTGGAAACATTGGGGAGCATAGTTTGGGTGCACGGTTTGCAAAATTATTTAAGAAAATCATGGGTCCATGTCCATCTAATTAAATTTTTTGTAAATTTATATTTTTTTCCTCGTATGATGTATCCAAACATGCCTTGTTTCCCCCAATTTGACTCTAACATCCATGGTATCCTCCCAAAAACCTCAGACCATCATTGGAACTCTATTTTGAAGGGGTTATGGTGGAGAAACATCAAACAGCCTCATGTATGGGAATTTATTCTTCATTTCCTACCATTTTTATGGGGTTTATTACCATGTTATTGAATTTCCTTATCTCTAGAAATTAGGTTTTCGATACTAGGGTTTGATCATGGGTTCCTTTGTATATTTTTTTGTTTTTACGCTTGATCTATGTCCCAACTGGTGTGACGGTGGGGCAGTTCAATTTTTGCATAATGATTCAAGGGTTTTTACACTTGTGGGATATGATTAAATGTATAATCAATACTAGACGTGTTATATTTGCGGAATTTATATTTTTATCACACTTCTAGTTCATTATACTTGCTCCGAACTCTTTTTTTGGTGATTTTTGTCCAGCAAAGGATTTATAGATACAATATATTTAAAGACCCGTAAATTTTAATGGAATTTTTTTTCATAAATACTTTGAAATTTTACAAGTCTATGGATTCTGACAGAACTTGATTCTGAGACCCGGTGTTCTCGAAATCAATTACTAATGTTTAGGTAGGGTACGTTTAGTAAACGAACCAGTGAGCTTTTCTATCAAATGAACTGGTGCTTAGAATTGAAATCCAAGGGCACCGATAAATTCGCAGCACCGGTAATTTCTTTAGTGGACATTTACTACAGTTCCATTTTATGCGGGTTTGAAGTTACAAATTGTGGTTTAAATATAAAAACAGATAAATATAATTTTTAGAACAATTTTATGTATCTAAGGAGGTTAATTCCTCCCATGGGTAGTTATGGGTGGGTCCCACAACCACCTAACTACCCAAGTGTGGATGTTAGATATGTGTGTCCCACATGAGCCCCAACCATTCATTTTCCTCTAACCTCTTTAAACCCCGTCATTAATTTGGAAACCCCCTTTAATTTAAATCTCTCCACCTCCCTCACTCCAGTAATTCATGAAAACCCCTCAAATTTATGAGGATCTTTCATCTCCCTCTCTTTAATTAATTTCCAACACATTTAATTTATGAGGTGATTTGAATTTTGAAATTTAAATTGCATGTTTAATAAAAAAATAATATTATCCTATTATTTTACCAGAGGAGGGATTTCATGGTGTAGAGGAAGATTGGTAGAGCTCTTGTGATTTTGAGAAGAACACCGGCCCTCCGATGAAGAATGACATCTCCTTCGACGAAGAACACCGGTTCCATGAAGAATGAAAATGCACCTTCCATTCTCTTCTCCGTGACAAGTGAGGAGACACTGCTTCCTCCTCAGATGCACTTTGACGACGTATACAAATCATCACCTCGCGACGTTGTCTTCTGTGACGCTCGACGTTTGAAATCAATTGTTGAGGTAGGGGTTTATTCTTGAAAGTGTATGTTTTCGTAGCCCATTCTTTGTTGGGATTCGTAGTTTATATACGGCCAATTTCTATGGCTTTACACGGAGGACATGGGCCGAACGAACATGGTTTTTCAACCCTATGTTGATCTTGTTTATTATTATTTTTGGATCGGCAATCGAAGGCGGAAGAGGCACGGCATCGTCTCGCCGTGCTGGGAACGTAGTGAAGGAAGGAGGCGTCGTCACGCCAGCTGTGCATGAGGAGCTGTGGCCCACATCACAGGCCATTTCGACGGATGAACCGGCCGTCCCGTCGGCTTGCCGGGCGAAGGGGAACCATGGCGTCGGGAGGGCGCCACTCCGGAGAATAGGTCGGCCCGTCGACCGGCCCGATGGAGCAGATCCGCGACGCCAGGAGGGTTTCGCACCAGAAGAGCAGTGGCCAACCGTGCAGGATGCTTATGCCAGAAGGCCATCTAGCATAGTTGTCCGGTTTGAGAAGGGTGGCGCCGCATGGTGTCACTGGTTCGGAGAGTCGGGGGCCACACCACCTCAGATTGCTTGGCCTTCGGGGAGAGCCAGTCGGGTTGCTCCACTGCGGGTTGGGCCATGCCCCTTTGGGCCAAGCCGCGTTCTTCAGGCCGAGCAGCATTTTCCTTCGGACCGGTCCAACACCCCTGCCAGGTCGGACCCCTCAAACTGGGTTAACCTGACCCGTCGGCCTATTGTGTTAAACGGGTCGGGCCCGTTATTCACTTTAACATGAATAACTCAAAGACGACACGTATGATCGACGCACCGTCTACGGCATTGGGACCCTTTCAAAGAGGCGTTCCTTTTGCGATATTCTAAGTGAGTTTTAGACATATTTGGTAAATGGACTGGTTTGGAATGAGTATATTTCCAACCGGGCACCAGGAACCAAAAAGACAAAATCTCTCAGACCGGGCATCCGTTTGACTCGTTGTCTGTCGTGTTGAGTTATTTTTTACAAAACGGAACTTTGGGATACATAAACTCTAGAATTCATGATTGTTGATGTATCTACCGCTTATACTCATGGAGCGGATGCTCTTAGTATCGAGTACGATGTGTGCGAGAACCCTAGAGGTGGCTGCGACTGCAATGACGATGACGACTGTACTTGGATCCTACGTGGGCTCGGTAGCGAGGACGACTATACTGGGATCCTCTATGGTTTCTACAGCGAAGTCGACTGTACATGGATCCTATGTGGGTTCGGTAACGATGGTTACTATACATGGATCCTACGTGGCTTTGGTAGTGATGTCTTCTGTACATGGATCCTACGTGGGTTCGGTAGAGGATATGATTCAGATGCTACTTGTAGTCATCACCACCTCTCTTCATGAGATGTATACCTGTGTGAGCTGAGTTTGTACTTTCAATCATTATCATTGGTATGATTTACTTCTTTCCTTTGTGGACTAGATTGTTCTTGGGCTCGGATGTTGGAGTCGTACTAAGATTGATGACTTCGGTATATGTATGGACATATACCTAAGTAGTGTTGGTTGATTCTTCGTGTTTCTTCCATTCCTTTGTGGTTTATCCTTCATGGATTCTGGGAGATCTTTTGGGGGTCTCGGGGTCCCTAATGAGTATCATATACTCACCCCTACATGGTCATTTCCCACACAACGTTTTGTTGGATGCAGACGATGGAAAACACTGATCATGGTTGAGTCGTGTGGAGGTGGACGGTATTCGGAGGTGGACCACCTGGAAGGACGTACACGGAGTGAACGGATGGACCGAGGCATCGATGAGACTATCTGTACCCACCCTTTAGGTGGGATTCTCGGAGGACGACTCAGTGTTTTCCACATTACATTATTGCTGTTGTACATTCTTTCTCAGTTGTACTGTACTTTCAGTTGGGTTTGTATACTATACCATTTACATTATCAGCACTTACTTTTGTACTCAATATTACTTGGTGCTTACTTCACATGCATACTCGGTTTTGTTTTTTTACTAATATAAAGGCAATTACATATCTTTTCATCGGGATTTACGCCTTTGGTGCTAGTTTCCAGGCCCTGGCCTATAGAAGGCATGTATGGGGTAGTCACGACATGGGCCCTGAGGACGGGTCGTGACAAATTGGTATCAAAGAAGTCGGTTCTACCGCAGAACACAGGACTCTGATAATTTTTTTCTCTGTGAAGCAATAGTCTTAAGAGTATTGAGTATGTTTTTTAGTCTAGGGAGTCCATTGTTGGTACGGCGGCCGACGTATCCATAAACCCGGACCCTAACTTCTAATTTCTGACTCAGTGCATGAAAACATTGATGGCATGTGTGTTTCAAAAGTTTTCTTTGTGATTACTTTGTGTCAGCTCACCAGGTATACTGTATTAACTATGGCTCACGTGTTGACTTTCAGGATGGCCCCACATAGGCAGCTAGCTAGGGTTATGAGCTATGTGTGATATGGAAGCCCATCGAACGATGAGGGCTCTGTGCAGGGCCCCATTATAGGGGAGGAACCAGCGGTACCACTACCCGCTGGGCCACCGATACAACCATCCCCAACAGGGGAGAGTGTATGCTGCCTGAGTGCGTTGCACCAGTTTCAGAGATAGAGGCCGCCCATGTTTCATGGAGAGACAGATCCTCAGGCAGCTGAGGATTGGCTGGAGGCTATCATCAGAGTCTTCAGATTTGTAGGGACACCATTAGACCTTATGGTGATCCTAGTCGCGAGTCTCCTACACACATCAGTAGGTAGATGGTGGAGCCTGATGCTCCAGGTGAACAATGAGACATAACTACATTGTATGGACTTCGAGAGCCTCTTCCGCTCAAATTTTGTTTCATCCACCCTCTGGGCGGTGCGCATCCAGGAGTTAATACAGATGCGGCAGGGCAGCATGATAGTAGCCCAGTACTCGGCGAGATTTACTGACCTCTTGAGCTACTCCACGTACATGTTACGTGACCCATTCTTCTGAGCCATGACCTTTGAGCAGTGAATGAGGCAAGCGATCAGGAATTCAATGATCTCCCTCTGGATTTCGACGCAGGAAAGAGTACTGGAGCGGACCATTAATGTGTAGAGCATTCTTGCTAAGCCGATGCCAGCAGCGAGACCCACCGCAAGGAGACACGTAGTGGAGTCTTCTTCAGCTTACAGTACACCGATGTCGCAGAGGTCCAAGTGGACCAAGCCATTGGGTGGGCGACCCCAGGATTCTGGTTCGGATATGCAGGGCACACGCAACAGAGCCATCCATACAAGAGGTAGGTAGCGATCTGCATGCGGCGGGTAGGGCTACATGGCTCGTGGCTGACCGACCCGCCATGCAGAGGAGCAAAAGATAGTAAAGGGACCTCCCATGAAGAGGCAGAGGTTCGACCATGGCAGTCTGAAAGGAGCAGTCAGACGTGGAAGAGGAGTTGTCCAAGAAGTGGGTGGGGGACGATGCTTCAAGGCTCTACCACCACCACCACCAGGATGACAACCCCGACCACAGGGAGGTGGAAGACATGGGCAGGCTCAAATCCAGGCAGTCGAGGCCCATGACCATGGCATGCCTGAGATGATTCGTGGTACTATCTATGTCTACTACACCCTTGATGTAGCTCATGTAGACACGTGAGAGAGTCATTCTTCCATTGCTGCTGCCCTTGTTCAGAGTTCTGAGATTCTGACGGAGATGTTGGCTCAATCCTTAAGACTGGAGACTCTTACGAGAGCATACAAGATGATTACGAACTGTTTCCGATAGTGTGAGACTACTCTAGGAGGCGAGATCTTCGGCTGGGATCTTCTTGTAGCGGCGTCGAGGCCTTACGACATCATTTTTGGGATGGATTGGTTATCTGCAGTCCATGCTCAGATCGACTGTATTAGGCACAAAGTGAGGTGTGTCCACACATATGGGAGGAGGTTCACCTTCACCGGTGAGAATGGAGCCTTTGCAGCGCAGGATGGACATACACAGAGGAGAGGGCATCCGATCACCCATCAGTTGGCTAGTCCCATCCTAGGAGCGGTTGATGTGTGGAGTTCTAGTTTTCCTGATATGGTGGATCAGTGTACGAAAATTTTTCCTTATGAGATTCTAGGACTACCTCCTCGCAGAGATGTAGAATTCAATATTGACATGTACACCGGGACATCACTGATATCTACTCCAGCATATCGGATTGCTCCTGCGGAGCATCGTGAGATGCTGGTACAGCTGGAGGACTTACAGGAAAAGGGATACATCCGACCCAGTGTTTCACCCTGGGCTTATACGATTTTATTTTCCAAGAAGGTGGATGGGAGCTTATGAATATGTGTTGACTACCATCGCCGGAATCAGGCGACTGTAAAGAACAAGTACCCACTCCCGTGGACTGACGACCTCTATGATCAGATCAAGGGATCATGATGGTTATCAGAGATAGACCTCTGGTCAGGCTATCATCAGCTCAGTGTTCGAGATGAGGATGTGTAGAAGACGGAAATCAGGTGTCGGTATGGCCACTACGACTTCTTGGTTATGCCCTTCGTCGTAACAAATTCACCATCAGTGTTCATGAGTCTCATGAATAGGTTCTTCCAGCATTACCTTGATCATTTTGTTGTAGTCTTCATCGACGACCAACTGATTTACTCGACTACTGAGGAGGAGCACACCTTCCACATGCGGGTTGTACTAGGAACACTCCGAGAGCACCATCTTTATTGTAAGCTTTTGAATTTCCAGTTTTGGATTTTAGCAGTTCACATATTTGTTCACGTCATCTCGGAGATGGGAGTTTTTGTGGATCCTGCAAAGATCCAGGCAGTACTTTCTTGGGATCCACCCAGGAGCGTGCAAGAGGTGCAGAGTTTCCTAGGTATTGCTGGGTACTATCGGAGATTTATGCCAAACATTTCCAGAGTTTCAGCACTACTTTCAGCTTTGACAGATCATGGGGAACGCTTCGTGTGGTCAGATAGATACCAGTAGAGCTTTCATGAGTTGAGACAGAGATTTACCAGTGCTCCCATCTTGAGGGTACCAGAGGAGGACGTAGGGTATATAGTTTACTGCGACGCATCAGGGACCAGACTCGAGTGTGTCTTGATGCAGGAGTGGGTAGTGATAGCATATGATTCACGACTGTTGAGTCCGCATGAGAATAACTAGGCTACCCATGACCTGAAGTTAGAAACAATGGAATTTTCCTTGAAGATGTGGTGGCACAATCTGATGGGAGAGTGCATTAAAGTATAAAGTGACCACTAGAGTCTCAGGTACATATTCGTGCAAAAGGACCTGAACCTGACACAGTGACGATGGCTCAAGTTCCCCCAGGACTATGTCTTTGAGATAGTCTATACTACTGCTAAGGGGAACGTAGTAGCCGATGCTCTCAGCATGAGATCGGGTATTCATCTACTTGGAGAGGCGACATAATGGTTAGCTACTTTGCAGATATCTTTCGTGGATAGAGATGGGGAATCCTTTCTAATGTCCCTCACAGTTACTCATCCACTACATCTATGGGTCAGAGATGCACAGCGTGGAGGCATTGATTGTGAGATGCAACATGCTCATATTTCCATAGGGAAGGCGCCTAATAGATTCTCTGATGGAGGAGAGCACATCATCCTCTTCAGGGGATGTACCATGGTACCAGTTGCACTGCAGGAGGAAGTTCTAAGGGAGTTTCACACTTCCATTCTAGTGGTACATCCATGAGTGGCAGAGATGTACCAGGAACTCAGACGACAGAACTTGTCGCCAGGTATAATGAAGGTTGTAGCATAGTTCGTTTCACGATGCCCCACTTTCCAGCAAGTGAAGGTAGAGCACCGGGTACTGGCAGTTTTGGTAAAACCATTGGAGGTTCTGGTGTGGAAGTGGGAGGGGATATCCGAGGATTCTGTGATGGGGAATCCACGTACTTCCACTGGAAACGACTCCATCAGGGTGATCTTGGACCGACTCAAAAAGTTGTCCCACTTCCTACACATCAGAGAGAAGGTCTCAGTAGAGAGCTTGGGACGCCTCTACATTCATGATATCATACGACTTCAAGGTGTGACATCGTCTACCATCTCCGATCGATATGATCGCATTACATCCCGGCTTTGGAAGGGGTTGCAGGAGGCATTTGTGTTGTAGATACACCTAAGCACCGCCTTTCATCCACAGACGGATGGTCAGACAGAGAGGACCATTCAGACACTCGAAGTCATGCTACATGCATGTGTCCTTGACATCGTTCGATGCTGGGAGGACCACCTTCCCTTGGTGGAGTGTGTGTACAATAACAACTACCACTCCACCATCGGGATGGCACCATATGATGCACTGTACGACCGAACTTTTAGATCACCTCTGTGATGGACAGGCCCTGGGGAGTCAGCACTCGTAGGACCATATATTGTTCTGGCAATGACGGAGAAGGTGCAGATCATCCAGGAGCAGATGATGATTGCATAGGGTAGGAAAAAGTCCTACGATGATTGGAGGTGGAGACCACTAGAGTTCGAGGATAGAGACCATGTTTTCAATGGGTCTTACCTCGAAGTGGATTATGGAGATGTGTCCGTGGTGGAAATTTATCTCTGCGCTTCATCGGGATATTCTAGGTCCTCAATAGGGTAGGCGATGTGTCTTATTACATGTCCCTTCAACATCAGTTGCACCAGGTACATGACGTCTTCCATGTATCTCAACTGAGGAGATATGTGCACGACCTGACTAACATCATTGAACATGGGGAGATGGACATCGATGATGGGGAGATATTTGGGGAGGTTTCGGTGGAGATCAAGGATCAATAGGAGCGGGTCCTACATGGACAGTCAATTCCTCTTGTGTGCATTTGTTGGCAGCATGGGAACCTCTAGAAGAGAACATGAGAGCGGGAGGCTCAGATGCGTGGAAAATACCCACATTTGTTTCCCTAGTTTATGTTGTATATTTATAGGAATGAAAATCCCTGAGGTGGGAGTAATTTAAAGACCCATAAATTTCAAGGAATTTTTTTTCTTAAATAATTTGGAATTTTACGTGTATGTGGCGTCTGACGATACTTGATTCCGAGGCCCGGTGTGCCCGAAATAAATTTCCGAAGTTTAGCTCGGGTACGTTCAGTGAACGAATGAGCATGTTTTTCTAACTTTTGAACCAGTGATCGGAATTGAAATATGGGGGCACTGATGACTCGCAGCACTGGTAATTGCTTAATGGGACATTTACCGCAGTTGCGTTTAATGTGGGTTTGAAGTTATAAATTGTGGTTAAATTAAAAAAAATATAAATATAATTGTTAGAACAATTTTATTTATCTAAGGAGGATAATTACTCCCATGGGTAGTTATGGGTGGGTCCCACAACCACCTAAGTACCCTAGTGTGGATGTTAGAGTGGTGGGGCCCACACGAGCGCCGACCATTCTTTTTTCCTCTAAACTCCTTAAACCCCCTAATTAATTTGGAAAGCCCAATTTAATTTCCAATCTCTCCACCTCCCCCACTCCATTAATTTATGACAACCCCTCAAATTTATGAGGATCTTTCCTCACCCTCTCTTTAATTAATTTCAAACACATTAAATTAATGAGGTGATTTGAATTTTGAAATTTAAATTTCATGTGTAATAAAGTAAAAGGATTAGCCTATTATTTTACTAGAGGAGGGATTTTGTTGAGCGGAGTATGATTGGTAGAGCTCTTGAAATTTTGGGAAGAACACCGTACCTCTGACGAAGAACGAAGACCCCTTCGACGAAGAATGATGGTTCCATGAACAACAAAAACACACCTTCCATTCTCTTCTTCGCGACAAGTGAGGAGACACCACGTCCTCCTCGAACTCACTCCGACGACGTCTACGAATACTCACCTCGCGATGCCATCTTTCGCGATGCCCGACGTTGGACAATGATTGTTGAGGTAGGGGTTTATTCATCAAAGTGAATGTTTTCGTACCCCGTTCTTCATTGGGAATCACTGTTTATATACGGCCATTTGCTATCACTTTACACGGAGGGTGCAGGCCAAACGAACACGGCCTGTCGACCCTCCGTTGACCTTGTTTAATATTTTTTTCGAATCAGCAATCGAAGGTGGAAGAAGCACGAAACCATCTCTCCATGTCGAGAACGCAGTGAAGGCAGAGGGCGTCATCGCACCGGTTGTGCGGGTGGAAATGCAGCCCACATCAAGGGCCGCTTCAGGGGATGAACCGGTCAGCCCATCGGTCGGCTGCGTGAAGGGGAGCCACGATGCCAGGAGGGCGCTGCACCGGAGAACGGGCCTGCCTATCGGCTGGCCAGGTCGAGCTGATCCGCTATGCCAGAAGGGCACTACACCAGAAGAGCTGTGGACCGCCAAGCGGGCAGCTTGAACCAGAAGGCCATGCGGGGTAGCAAGCCGGTTTGGGAATGGCGACACCGCTTGGCACCACCGGTTCGGACAACCGGGTGGCCACACCCCCTCAAACTGCTCGACCGGCCGGCTGAGCCGTCCGGGTCGTGTACTGGGCCGGGCTGAGCTGTGTCGCACCATGCCGGGCCAGGCCACGCCATGCCGGGTTGCGCCGCGCCACTACGGGTCTGGTCGCGCCCATTCGGGTTGGGTCACGTCCTTTGGGCCGAGCTGCATTTTCCATTGGATCGGTATGACACCCCTACTGGGTCTGACCCGTCAAACTGGGTTAACCCGATCTGTCGGCCCATTGGGCTAAATGGGTAAGGCCCATTATTCACTTAAACATGAATAACATAAAGACCGGGCGTCTGATCGATGCACCGTCTGCGGCACTTGGACCCTTTCAACAAGACAGTGCTTTTATGATACTGTAATTGATTTTTGTGAAATTTTGATAAACGGCCGAGTTTGAAACGATCATATTTTCAACTGGGACCTTGTATCGAAAAGGCCAATATCTCTCATACCGGGCATCTGTTTGATGCTTCGTCTTTCACGTTGAGTTCCTTTTGACGAGACGAAACTTCGGGAAACATCAACTCTAGACATTATGATAGTTGATGTATCAAACCCTTTTACTCGTGGAGCGGACCCTCCTGGAATCGAGTACACTGTGTGCGGGAACCCTAGAGCTAGCTGCGACTGTGACGACGATGACTACTGTACTTGGATCCTACGTGGGTTCGGCAGCGAGGACGACTGTACTGCAATCCTCCGTGGGTTCTACAGTGATGGCGACTGTACATGGATCCCACGTGGGTTCGACAGCGGTGGTTACTGTACTTAGATCCTACATGGGTTCTACAACAACGATATTTGTACTTGGATCCTACGTGGGTTCGATGGAGGAGATGATTCAGAGGCTACATCTAATCATCTCCACCTATCTTCGTGAGAAGTATACCTGTGTGAGCTGAGTTTTGACTTTCAATCATTATCATTAGTATGATTGACTTCATTCCTGTGAGGAATGGATTTTGCTTGGGATCGAAAGTTGGAGCCGTACTAAGATTGATGACTTAGGTATATGAATGGGCATATACATAAGTAGGGTTGGTTGATTATTCTTGTTTGTTTCTTTCCATTGTGGTTTATCCTTTGTGGATTGTGGGAGACCTTTGGGGGTCTCGGGGTCCTTATTGAGTATCGTATACTCACACCTGCATGGGCATTAACCGCACAACGTTGTGTTGGATGCAGACGACAGACAACACCGATCGTGGTTGAGGCTTGTGGAGTCGGACGGTATCTGGAGGTGGACCACCTGGCGGGACATACAAGGAGTGGACAGACGGACCGAGGCATCGACGAGACTATCTGTACCCACACTACAGGTGGGATTCTAGGTGGACGACATAGTGGTTACCACTTTACTTTACTACTGTTGTACATTCTTTCTCAGTTGTACTATACTTTCAGATGGGTTTGTATACTGGCCTATTTTCTTTTTCAGCAATTACTTTTGTACTCAGTTTTACTAAGTTCTTACTTCACATGTGTACTCTGTTGTGTTTGTTTACTTATATAAACTCATTGACTTCCCTTTTTATTGGGATTTAAGCCTTCGGTGCTAGTTTCCAGCCCTTGGCCTATGGAATGTGGGCTTGGGGTTGTCACGACACGGGCCCAGAGGACGGGTCGTTACAATTTATGTGTTAAATTAGGTGTTTTACATGTCTATTTTATGTTATTCCAATTGGGATTTTTTATAACTCATGTAATGGTGTTATATACAATTTTTGGGTTCTTAAAATTCATTTTTGGTGATTATGGGTCTACACATGTTGTTTAATGTGGTTTTATTATGGGATTATGGGTGCAAAACATTATTAAATTATGTGATGTTATTTTATTGAAACCCTAATGTGTTTATTCTGTTCTGTAAGTAGTGAAAGGAATGTGTAGATAGTGTTTTGAATTTATTATGACTTGAACTGATTTTTTATGTGTTAATATATTTTGGTTTGATGTGATTATGGTTTCAACAAAATGATGGTAGCCTGAGAATTTAGGAGGGCAGATATGTACGAGTATGCAAGTTATCCAGAGTGGTAAAATCCCAGTTTCACTGAGAAAAATTGATAACGATAACAATAAAAAAAAATATTTTTTATTATTGCGGACCACAAGGTTATGGGTATGTTCTCTAATAGTGGATCATTAAAGATAATGGATTTATCGATGGTTAAATTACAATGAGTTAAGATGTACATGGGGCCCGAGACTACATAGTGCCTAGCGATGTTCCCGAGATTAATTCTCATTGACTCTTATGTATTTAACATTATAATACAATGGTTTTTTCTGTAAAATAAAATACCATAAATTTATTATTGAATTTTTTTCCTTCATTGAAAATTACCTTTGAAAATAGTTTACAGTTTAAAGTCGCATACTTTAGAAATTATTTCCACAACATTCTTCTTATCAAAAATAGAATTCTTTTTATATTATATTCTATACTCAACGGAATAACATGGTGAAATCCAAATGGGGTTAGTATCACACCCAAATTATAGAAATTTTGTTTATGTAGACTTGATCTTGTTTGACACAGGTAATGGATAGTCTTTTGGTGATGGTGGTTCAGGTTGTTAGTTTCTTTCTATGGTGCAGTGTTGTGGAGACGACATGTGGGTGATGAACCAATGTTGTGTGGATTCCGTGGGGATATTTTTATTTCAACATTTATATTTCTTATGACTTATTTTTTTATGTTTTAAAAATGTATTTAGTTCTGTATTTTTTTAATGTTTGTTTGGAATGAATTTTCGTATTAGTTTTGTGAGTTGTTTTTTATATTTTATGTATCCATACTCAGGTAAATCATTCCCAAACAAAAATATATGATACCTAGGCACTTGTTTCAGCCAGTGGGGATAGTGAACACCCATTGGGAATTGTCACGGGTCGGGTTTGGTTCCAGTTTTGATGGATACCAATTTCAGTTTGTGATAAATTAGGTCTCTTTCTCATGGTCATTAGGAAAATCAGCCTACAGTTCAATGATAGCTTCATGCAACACACTAAGGAAACATAAGATAATGAAGATAATTCTGAAATAACATGATTCCTCAAAAAATTCTTGTGTAATAATATAATCAATTTATCTTGATATTAATTATCATGTAAGATTCATTCTGGAACCACCAACATGTATGCTCGATATCTCATTCTATTACATCTAAAAAATTAATATCCCATTAGATCGTCATGGTCATATTTTTTTTAGGCTATATAATTTTTGTAATAGGGAATGTGATATCAACTTTAATTATTAAAAATTAGGGAATAATATATTCTTACATCACTCTTTAATGAAATATTACTTGTGATGATCCAAACATATCCTACTTCCTCGTGAACTTATGTCATCACAGTTTGGGACAATACATCTAGTTGACAAACATTGAATACTCATCAATAATATTCATAAATTAAAAGGACCAATACAAACCTAAAAAATATTGTAATTTCCAATGAAACATTTAAATTTGGATTTACAATGAGTGCCTCTTTTTCTCCTAATATCCAACTAGATATCTCTAAGGGTGTATAAAATAAGATGGTTCCACAAATTCCTATAAACCCCAAACCATGATAGACTATATCATTTGTGTACCTAAAATGATATCATCATGATATAGATAATATATTCTAGAATTTTGAGGTAGCACATATAGGTTCTCGTCATAAAGGGTAAATTATATGAACATTTAGTGCGAAAAATACTTTTAGGACATTTTCATTTTCAATTTCACACAAAAGAACAATCATGTTGGGATATTTATTTTATTATTTTTCAAAAAAAAATATTACATGTCTATAACAAATCACATAGAATATGGATGTATGGAACATACATCAAATGATCCCCACTTACACTAGATCCAACATCTAACGACATTTGGTCTACTAGATATTACATGATTTTTATGCTTTTGGTGAGAAAATAGATTACTCCTGAGGTCCACCACATTCACTTATGTAGGTTAACTACATACTGTATCTTCACCCCATGTATAAAAATCCTTCAAGTTCCGGAGTATGTTCCTTGCCTATTGTAGTGAAATTTGATCATTTTCAAATGATCTGCTATAGTATAATCACACTAAAATGTGACATGGTATTTACTAATAGGTACCACATCATGCTCCATGAAAATTATCTGAATCCAAAAAGATTTATTGGATGCATCAGAAGCAACTATATACATGAACTCTTTTGTAATATCAGAATAAAATTGCTTATTCGAACTATTCTGTCGAAATGATCCACTGTGAAGACCAAAAACATATCCAGATTGTGACTTCATATCATTATTATCTATCAGAAGACTAGAATCTGTATAACCCATGATGATCAGTTCCTCATCTCCTACATGTAGAGGTAATATTTCCTCAGTTAATTATAGAAATATAATGATATCCATTAAAACAGTCCAATGATATTCTTCAATATCTTTTCATATTTTCGAATAATTTTCAATTAATAAGAATCAATAGGTATATTAAATAATATGGAATACATGATTAATCCAATTGCTGAATCATATGAGATGAAACTCATTATCCCTTTCTATTGTTATGGATGATGAAACAATTTCATACAATGATATAAACTATTAGACAATGGTACAAATCCCCTCATGGATTGTTCCATACTAAAATTAATATGTATCTGGTCTACATATGTTCTTTGACATAGTCCAATATGACTCTTGGGTCTATCATTAATGATCTTGATCCCTATAATTCAGGCTAATTCACTTAAGTCCTTCAAGTATAAACACTTCTTTAAATTTTTCATACTTAATTGTAGGACATGTATGTCATTTAAAATATGTAATATGTCATCAACATATATAAATAGGATAATGGAAACCATTCCATTAAACCACTTGTAAACACACATCTCACTTTATTTATTAATGAAATCAAATTATTTTTGGTCTTCATAAAATCTTATATTCTGCACCCTTGATGATTGCTTCAATCCATAAATCGATCTCTTCAACATTCAAATCCCTTTTCCATCACATGAATTCACATACCCTTCTAGTTTTTTTATTTAGACATATTCCTAATGGTTCTTATTATGGAATGTAAATTTGACATGCATATACCATAAGTCATAATCATGGTATACTACTTTCGAAAACCAAATTCAAATGAATTAATCATGTCAACTAGTGAACAATTTCTATCATAGTCATTTCATTGATGTCTTTAATACTATTTATCCACTAGCATTTATTTATAGTTATTTACATTCAATACCATGCCCATTTTCATCTTGAATACCCATTTGAATCCAATAGGGTTTACATCAATTGGAATATCAATTAAAACCCAAACACTATTATGATACAAAAAATGCATTTCAGAATTCCTGGATTTTTTCAATCTTATATGATCTATGATTTATATTTACACCTTGTAGGATATGGTCATATCATTGTAAACCAACAATGAGTCACCATCCATGGTGAATAGAAAACCACATATTGCTGGTATTTTTACCTCTCTCATGCTTCTACATAGTACTTGTGTTTCAGGTAGTACTTTTTCCATTAAGACATATAGAATATGTTCTTCTTCCAACTCTTGTTCATATTGACCATACACTATTTTGATGTAAAAATTTATCCCATTATCATTTTTGAGGATGTTCTCCCTCATAGGAAATTCATCTTTTTCAGGGACATTCACATTCATTTGGGGTGGGTTGTATAAATATCATTTCCTTGTTTCCATGGGATACCCTATAAAGGTAAATTTTATACCTGTGGGTGATAGTGCGTATCTCAAGAAGGAATTAAAAAATTCCGCGTAACCTAATTCTAGGTACGTGACAACATCAATTTATTTATACACTACATCTCGAATATAATTCCATTTTTCATTAGTTTGAAATAAGTTAAATGTTTATGCAGTATTTTCAATGCATATCCCCAAAAGCATAATGATATATCTTCATGACTCATCGTCAACCTTACTATGTATGAAAAGGTACATTTTCTCCAATAATTTAAACTATTTCACAATGGATTATAAGGTCGAGTGAGTTGAGATATTATCCAAAACTATAATAAAATCCGATGAACTACAAGTTAAGTTGTGCACTACCTCAATCTTCCTTATGATTCTTTATTTTCATAAAATGTTTATTATCTACATTGTTATTAAATTTCATGAATTTTGGAAATTCATCTGACTTATACATCATTTATTATATATTTCCATTTCTAGTCATGACATCTGTAAATTTGATGATCTTTTAATACCCACAGTTATATTAAACTATAAACGGTCCACACATACGAGTCTCTACTAATCCTAGAATATCTGTACCACTTTCACCTTATCCTCTAAATGGTGGTTTGTTCAATTTTCATTATAAAAAACCATTCCATATTTTATTTTTATATCTTATAAAATCAAATTATCCATCTTGATAGAGTTTGGTCCAATGCTTGTCATTTTGAAGACCAATACAAATATTTCAATGATAAGTGGTTTATAATTCTTGTGAAAATGGTTCGTTTTCAATTTATGACACTTCTTTTCATATTTTAATACATAATTAATGTAATTTAAATGAGCCATAAAATATCACATGATTTCCTTATAAAAGAAAAAAATTAATAAAATTTTTAATAAAACCTAATTTTTATAAAGGAATGATAATGAAAATTTATTTTTTGTAACTGCATGTACATAATAAAAATAAATAAAAAACCAAATCATTTTCCCTGTCAAGGCCATGTTGTAGTCACCAATGGACATAGTAGCAATCATTTCACCATTATCATCACTTAGATCAATATATCCCTTGTGAATCGCCCATAATCTACTTGATTCATACGTGTCGATAGAGACTTCGACCCCACAGTCTATATCTTATACCTAATGCGATGATATTGAAATATTTCACTTGAGAAAGAATTAAACATTATCATACCCATGATTCTAGGATAGTTCTTATTCTAGTTTTCAAACTTTCCACATGATAATATACATCCTCCTTTCTATTAAGAAACCCCTAGATATTCTTCTTCTTTTAGAAAATGGTTCCCATGAACTTTAGATTGTTTATAAGTCTAGGTCCCCCCTTCCTTGTTCTTCCTATTCTTATTAACTATAAGGAGTATTTTTTTTAACTCCCCATACTATTATAAAATTGATTATTCATTGTAAAAAGTCCATATAGAATATTATCATTATTACAAATGTTATTTTTATGAATATTTCATGATAAGTTCTTGAAAAGTGATGCAGAATTAAATTTTTGTCCAACTCATTGTGGAATTTAATCCCAATAATTTCCATGGTTCCAATGTATATAATATGACTTACTACATGATGGCCAACATGTGAAGACTCTCCATGATTTTTAATGAACTATGAATTGGTGATCTCCAACCACTCATTACTCACCCTCTATTGAATGTGATCCCAAAGGTGAGTCATATATCTCAAGGAATCCATATACTCATGTTATGATGAAATATCATTATAAATGGATGACAACAAGAGACACTGAAAACCTGTGTTAATATTCATATTTTTCCAATATATATATGATTTTTATCATTTTACACATTACCAGGTGAAACTATAAAATTGTTCCTCCATCACATATGTTTTCCTTCCATTGAGAAGGATTCCACGTAGGTGAATGTTGTTGTCATTGAAGTTTGTGTCGAGGATATGGCTTTCCATATAACTTATGGATCAAAATGAAATGTTTGATGTCATTTTATTTTCCTTTGCACAAAATACTATATTCATAATTTTAGTAATTTATCTGAATTTTTTTATAATTATAAATATTTATTATATTTATTAGTCTCCCACTATTTTGATAAAACCTAATATCCCAAACCATTTGCTTTCAAATATCACGTTTCATAGACATTCTGGAGGTATGGACCCATATTCTCATTCTCATTAACCCAATTTGGGTTTTTCAAGACACGTGAATGGTTTTATATAGGCATTCCGAATAACAAATGCATTAAATCATTGTACCTTGATTGGACTATTTGACTCCCCAATCCGGAAATCATTAATTGGATTTCCTCAACCATGGTCTCATACTAACACTATGTCTTACATCGGTATTCAACCCTTGATGCGAATTAACATTAATCAAACAAATTATCCAATATAAAATTCCTCGATAATTGAATCAAAACAAAGTGGGATTTCAAGCACCATGAACTATGGTTTAATTATTACCAATGTGTGGAAGGATATACCAATTTAATATATTTAATTGAATAATTCAGTCCTATTATGTTTAAATTTTCTATTAATATCATTCTCACATGCTGGTCAAAAGAAAGTTGATTTAATTAAGTGATTAACCATGCCTAAGTTATTATTTACTCATACACAATTTTATTTTTTCTATATTTCATGGTATTCAATTTATTAATTATGTAATCATAACAAGACATCCATAATGAAATAACATTGTATCTGATAGAAATAAAATAATGAATTCGTTTGACCATGAGCTCTTACTTATTGTGAATGTATAATTTTAATGATAATATAATCATTGACCTAAGAAAAATACTACATGTACCAATTAAGGATCATGTTGATGTTTTCACCCTATACTCCTATGTATGTCCTAATATTGGTTTCACCTAGGCTAACATCCTCCACTATATTGGTAGATCTATCCCTTAGATATGCCTTTTTCTAAAAAAAGCTTAGGGGAAATTGGAGTTTACATAAATGAAATCACAGGCACACAATCCCAATATAATGAAAGAAGAGAAGGAACATAGAGCAAAATTTTAATTTCATAATATATTATATGAATGTAATCACCTTAAATTTTTTTTGTAGCTCATGGTCATCCATATGCCTGAAAACAATTACACATTAAAACAAAACTTGCATTAAATTTCTAATTTTCCTTATTTATGATAAATCCTGATCAAATCAATTAAGTATTAGCTTCAATTCATCAATAAATTTATTATAATAGTCATTTGAGTTTCAATTAGAATCTTATAAATTATTATTTTATTAAAATTAATTATTTTCATATAGAATTAATATTTTAAATAAATGTACTTTAGAGGCATAAAGATGAATGCACATCTAATTTTATCCTATAAGTATTATAAACGTATACTTTTTAATAATGTGAACAATGGATTATTCGACATATAACCTAAATCATTACATGTAACACTCATGTGATTAAAAAAATTAGATATTTTTTCACCATGTTTCATTGTTAATTGCAAGTAGTGTAACCACTAGAAATATAAATCATACATGATATGTATATATGAACAACACATAGATAATAATTATGTATTTAAATATTTATGTATATTAAATCCTAACACATGGTGTGTCCAATATTTATGACCACACAGATGTACATATCTCATGGTTTACATAGTAAAATAAATAAATATAGATCTACATTACATTGTATAGGTACAAGACGACTACAATTGATCTATATAGAATTTACACCTTTCTCCATCTATCTAACACACATGCCTTGGGACCCATTGTGTAATATGTGAATTTGAAAAATTTTATTACATGATTTTATAATGGGCCACATGCTATGTGAACTATGAGTTACATTATCATTATCTAGGTAGGTAGTGTATGGAAAAAACAACCCATTTGTGACTCAACGAGTCTAAATGTTATGTATGTGGGATGTATAGCATGTAATCTGTCTAATCATGGACCAAAAAATATTAAAAATCATATAGTACATTAAGTGTTTAATTAATGAAATAATTAATTCATAATATTGAATTTATTCTGGATCAATTTTGATGCATTCAACATGACCAGAAAATGTGAATCTCAAGTAACAGAGATTGTAGTCTAGTGTTGTTTGTTCGGATTCCTTGGAATTACAATCTAATTTTCATGAAATTATTTTAAAAATAAAATTAATTTACATGATTAGATATACAAGAAACTATGGAAGAAGAATCATATTTTGTTATTCAGATTAAAAAAATAATCATTTTTAAATTGAAAAAAAAATTAAAATCCTTAAATGAGGAATAATTAATAAATAATTATTAATAATTTTATGACCACCCTAATACCACATTGATGTTCTAGGAGAAATGGAAGAATAAAATATGTGATTTACATCATTTCATTTTTCATGATTGATGATCAATTTGAGATCTAAATGATGATAAAAAAAGATCAATGGAATATAATAGATTAAAACATACATGGGAAAGTATGAGTGAAGTAGAGGGAGTATCATGATATATTTTTTTTATTTAATTTAAATAAATAATAAATTAACATCGTGGAATTTTTATTATGTTGATTAATCAAGTGATAGGTTATTAGTCCACATAATTGTCATTGTAGAAAAAATGTGTAGATTTCTACTAGTGGTAGTTCACTCATGATCTGTAAATCTCGAAATGCTACCGAAGGAATCCATGAGTACTATCAAACAAGATCATTTTGCGGGAGCCTCCTACCATTAATGGATTCTAGAACACATCAATAGCATTATCCATGATCTTGTGGAGGAGGATCAATCCACGTTGTTTGGATTAATCACTAAGAAGAGATCTCTCTAGGCATGATAATTTTCATCAAATTCATTGTTCAGAATGAAGAAAAATGATTGGATTAATGTGAAAAATAAGATAATTGGTTTTATATGTCTCTAGGGTTAAATTAAATTTTTTTATCAATTTTCATTAATTAGTTATTTAATCCTAGAGAAACCCCATGTCATATAATAATAATAATATCGTTGTTTGTCGACATGTTTTGAGCATGTGATTCATAATAAAATATGATTTAATAAAATAATATTCAATATTTAATAATCAACAATAGACCTAAAAACATGTTCCTCCAATCATACATAATATTTAATTAATAATTATTAATGAATATTTATTTATTAAATAATCATAACACGATTATTATCCAATAAAAGTAAATATTATATATAGTAAATAACAAATAAATATCTATATGGGTTCAAGAATAGATGAATAATTAATAAAAAATATATTTTAATAATATATGTTTTACATTTTATATAAATAATAATAATAATATATTTTTAAATTATGATTATGGATTCAATTCTTGTGTGACCCAATGGTCCTCTTTCTAATTGGCATTAGGTGGAGGAGCATAAAGTCCAAGGTCAATAGCTCGCAACACACCAAGTCACCCATATTGAATGATGTTAAATATAAAATGACATATCCCCTCACAGGGACACATAATGTGTAATATAATCTCTTTATCATCATATATCTAATTATGTAGGTTTCTTGTTAGTGCCATCAATATATTTGCTTGATGTGTCTTTATTTGACATCAGGAAAATGGACATTCTTTTTTGAAACAATGGCATAGGATTTATTAAAGCTATATCATTCTTATCAAAGGGCATGAGATATCAAAATTGGAAAATAATCAAATGTTATTAATCCTTTATTTCATTATTTTCTAGTGAAATTTTACTCATGATGGACTGAACATATTTTACTTTACAGAAAACATTTATCATCATGGTCCTTGTCAATACATCTAAGTGAATGACACATAAAAATAATCAATAACAACCATAATTTCTATTGTAAATTACAAATATTTGTAGATAGGAAATAAAATAAAACATATTACTGAGGATTTCCTATTGGTGGATCACATTCTTATAATATCCTCTAAGATATTACCAAGGGGGTAGACCATGATAATGTTCATCAATTTCTTATGAGTCTACATACCTGACACGTTGTATAATTTGTGTCCGTCAAATGATATCATCTGGATATAGATAATTTATTCAAGAAGAGTTTTGTAGATCTCATGGGATCACTTCATAGAGGGGAACTGCTATGACCATTTTGTGTGATAGATACAATTATGAAATTTTCTAAAACCATTTCATATAGGAGAACAATCTGTTTGAGATAATTATTTTAGTTATAAAAAAATACATGTTTATCATAATGTACATAGAAGTTGGTCATTGGTCACCAACTCGAATAAATCATATCGGAGTTTCCCATTATAAATACATGTTCAATACTATATCCCATTATCCAGTCGGACTATAGTGATTATGCCTTTGTTCTGTGAATTTAATGACCAATTCAGAATCCTGGCACATCAAACATCAGAATTGTCTTAAAAATGTGAATTTATGGTTTCAACGAACCTAATGAAATTGGACATGATTATGTTGAAAGGTTGATTCCAAACAGACAACATTTAATCTATTCATGCTAAACATTCCACGAAAATCATTATCCAACATCTACACTACAATAGTCGTAACATGATGGCGTGATTTAAACAGCCCAAAATCAACCTCATTTAATGATTGTATAGGAATAAAATTAATGACTTTTAATAACAAATAATCATAGAATACATGGATTAAACAGAGGACATATATCAAAATTTATTTGGATCCATATAAAATAATGTAATTTGGGATTTTTTCTGAGAAACACCACCATATCCCGTATCAAAAATCAAATGACAATTTCATCCCAATCACCCATGTTACTATGTTTTCCCTAGCACATCATGGCTATAATAAAGATCCAAAATACCTGGATCATTACCCAATAAACATCCAATTAGAGATTGGTTGAGATTCGGGTATCCTCCAAATCAAAAAATATCTTCCATGGTGATTATCTATGGAAATCCATAATTGATGTCTACTGGTGAGTTTTCAATAATTTTTTGAACATCCATATAGAGGAATTTTTACTGACCCCAAATCGGCATCCTATTGATGGAAATGTCAATTTGAAACATATTGAGTCCTAGAGTATAACAAGGACTTTCATCTATAGGAACCAATGTTTCACTCATGGAAACATATGACTCAGAGGATGATCGTGATTCATGAGCAAGAAATTATGGAGTTCACTCACCAAGGCCAATGATGTTTATAACATTGTGCATTTTAAAACTGATGCTCTCTCAGTGTACATAAATGACGTCAAGGTAGGTAGTGTTTATAAGGACCCGACCTTAAACATTACATAATATTGAATTAAATTAATAATTCACATTGAGGATCTTTTCAGGTTTAGAGTTTTAGAGAATTAGATCATAAATCATGAATTACATTCCACATTTAAACAATGTGGGTACATAAAAGATAGAATTCGTTTTTTCCATCAATGGAAAAATATTTAAAATAAAACATGGATTCTTTCTTGCCACTTCCTTGACACTATCATCATATCATGCACCTTTCCCTTGACCTGTGAAAAACATTTCAAAAACTTGGGATGCACATAAAAAGCTCATTAAGGGTTATAAAAAGTATGGAAAGGAAACATGAGTACATATATACATAAGAATGATATCATATTTTACCCATAAAACATAAGCACTTTTACATAGCTCATAAAATCATGAATAAATCATAGAAATCATAAGACATAAAGGTAACTTGTGGCATTCATAACATACTTACGTAGGGAGTAACCCTCTTGTTTACGTTTGGAATACCCATCATAGTATATTCCCAAAATCTCTTTGGAGAAACCTTAAGGTTTAACTCCTTCGCGTTACCCAATGCATTGGAGAGCTATATCGGGCTCACCCACCGTTAGTTTATCACGGAACCGCCCGTCTTCATAATAATGCCCAAGAACCATAACATAATCGTATCACATAAAACATGCATAAAGGAACATAATATTTCCACTTTTCAATAACAAGATATTAATACAACACATTGATATAAAAACATTATGAAAACCATTTTCAATACAAAAATAAAAGAAAAGTAAAACATGGTATTTATTTTTCTTCTAAAAAAATGTATGGCTTGTAGAGGAAGATGAAACGAAACAAATGGTTACGGCGGAGGAGAAGTCGTTGTCGCCACATACAAATGAAAAAAACATTCCCTTTTGTCGTTTAGTAAAACACGTCGTATAAAAAATATTCTTTTTGGATAAACATAAAAGTCAAAGGGGTTTATACACTGTATAAAAGAAGGTTGTGTATAAATCAAAATATTCCTCAATGAAAGGAGATTGAGACAAAGTCCCATACCACATTGAAGATTTTAACATTTTAAACAATTAATATCTATATAAATAAATCCTTAAAACCATTTTGAATACATGGATATTAATGAGAAATATTTATAATAATAAATCATTAAAACATTTAAAATGATATTTTAGTTAAAGGGTTTTTAATAAAATGAGAGACACTTGAATACAATAATTGAGGAATTACATTTAATAAAAACATTATAATATCATGATAATAAAGGGATTCATGATATAATATTCCACAGGACAGTATATACACTATATAATAGTTAATTGGTGCATAACAACAATGAAGTCTCAATGTAAATGTAAATTGAGATGAAATCCATTATAAAGATGGTATCCTTAAATTAAGGATAAATAAATCTCATAATTATGTGTGACAAATATAAATACACCCAATATAAGTGGATATTAAGTGTAAAATAATCAAATGTCATTCACACATATTAAAAGGATGAAAAATTCAATAACTACATGTTGAACCCAAAGAAATCGAAATTAGGTTAATAAGTTCCCTTGACAGCCTAACGACGTCACATCAAATTTTAGAAAAAGATTTGATGTGAGAGATAAAGGGTATCTCATCGCTTGGACATAAAATTTACGGAAATAAGGATATATAAGAACATATCCCCACATAATAAGATGAAAATTAAAAGACATAACAAAAGAAGTCTTTTAAAAAGAGGAGGGTGAAAGGTTTCGTTACCGATTTGGGTAACTTTCAAAACGTACACCCCATGAAAGAAGGACTATACAACATCGATGTAAATACTCATAAACTAATTTATGTTACACAAAGAGTAGAATAATGGACAGTACATACACCACTCAAAAGGAAATATTGTAAAATGTAGCATGAATCTCACGAAAACAAAAAGTGAGATAAAAAGCCCCTTACGAAATTTCGGCAGCCTAACGGCGCCAATTAAAAAATCCAAAATGGATTGATGAGAGAAAATATCATCTCTCATCAAATAAACATAAAAATTACAGTAAGAGTAATATAAAATAACATCCCAATCATAAGAAATATGAGCTTAAAAGGAATGATATAAAAGAGTGTACTTAAAAAGAAAGAGAGGGGTATGATCCCTTACCTCGGGTCTGACTTGACTCGATTGTTTTTTAACATCCTAAATAATAAAATTGAGTTAAGTAATACTTTATTAAGAACATTTTTGAAGTTAATTATTCCTTTTATATCACTTACTACCATGCTATGAACACTATGTAATTATTTAAGTTAATAATTGTCGTTTTGTAGATCATTGCTACTTGAGTCAAAAATAAACTCTTTATAATTACACATTGTTCATGTGGTAAAATATATATTATATCCAGAATTATATTAATTATTTAGATATCAAATATATCATATATATCCATTATATACATGCATTTATAAAATTACATAACATTTAGAGGTAAAAAATTAAATGCACCGTTTATGGAGACGGTAAGCTATACGTACGCGTGAATGCTACATCCTTTTATATTTATTATTTAATGGAATTAAAACATAGTTATACATAATAGTATTATAATTCTAGTATGGTATAATATATAATATCATTAAATCTATCCTTTATACATTCCACATATGTTATTAACGAATCAAATCACATTGAGGGGGCGGTAGTCCGCACTTCCTAAAATGAAGATATCGCGTTTAAGCATAATGGAAACCATAATGGTATGCCATAAATGAAAAATAAAGAAGCTTAAGTAAAACAAAAAAATATATTATATTATATATAAATATAGTGACATCTTAATTCCCACCTTTGAGGGTGTTAAATGAATATTGAACAATCATCGTTTCGTGAGGCAGAAATTCACCATCCACAGAAACAGTATGTTATTTAACCATTAGATGTAGTTTTGTGTAATTGTATCTCGAATAATTCTTATAAAAACATACTAGTATATTGAAGATACTGTAGTTGTTACAAATGAAATGAATAAAAAGAGTTTAGGGGGTTGGAGAAGCAAAATAAAACAAAAGAACACAAGTGAAGTCATTATCTTAAAATCGGGTATCTCTCTTTGATTTGAGCTCAAAGGATTCCTTGGGAAGATTTCTGCCCAAATTGAGGCTTCTAGGAGTAATAGAGGGATGTGGAGAGACACAATGAGTAGGGGATGGCCGATCCAAATGCTGGAGAGGTGTGGGTAAGGCGGTAGAGTTGGGGGCCTTTTATAAGAGGAGAGGAGCGACACTCTTGGAACGTTACAAAATGTTACTTTATTTTCTAATGAGTTTCGGATTTTAAAGGTCCCAAATTGATGTATTTCGAGGATAATGTGGTAATGGTTTGAAATATACTCATCCAATAGGTCTTTGAAAAGATTATATTATAGTTTTAACTTTATCTTCTGATTTTATTTAAATCCTTCATTAATGAGGCAATCGCTGCATCATCATGATGTCATAAATAATTTAATTTATTTAATGTCTAAAAATTATAAAAAACATATCATGATGTAGGAAATCTTATTATATTTATAATTAATATATATAGTCAAAAATATGACTTGTATAAGCCTAGTTAAAAATTGTTTTATTAAAACAAATCATGCTTGTGACATTTTTATTTTAACTTTAAATAAAAAGTTATTTATGTCATTTTCCAACCAAAGTGGCTCCATGGGGTCCCCAAGTTGACCCATGGATTTTCATGGTCGGCCATGACACATCCAATGAGGGTAGGAAATGTTTCTAGGTCATTTCATATTTTTAAAACAATATTTTTTCCTTAAATTACACTAATTACCTCTAATCGCGATTAAAAACGTAAAAGTTACTATTCACCAAAATATTGTTTTAATTCCATTGAACAAAATTTTACATCCTACGGACTATCATTTATGTCGGATTTTTGAAATTCAACTCTCATAAGTGGTAAAGTTTCATTTAAACGAAAAATCAGTTCTTAAACTACCACTTTGTGGTTTCACTATTCATCAAAAATTTACGTTTTTCAGAAAAATACCAAAAATTCACCCTAAGATATATTTGATATTCTGAATTCAAAAATGATGTCTATTTTACAAAATTCAAAACATATAAGTTAAATTAATTAATTTAATAATTAATTCCCGCTGTCAGAGCAAATAGAGTGTTTTTATGAAACAATAAGTATCAAAATATTGACACTAGTTTAAGTCCAATTTCAAGATTAAATTAATTCAAACGACCACTATTGGGATAAATGGTAAAAATATATTATAATTTCACTTAAAAACCAATTCAAAAGATAATATAATCATATAAATATTTCAGATTAAAAAGAGGTTTTGAATTAAAATACTACATTTTTCACTATTCATTAAAAAATGAACTTTATCGGAAAAATACCAAAAAATTACACGAAGTAAATTTTCATGTCCCGAATATAAAAAAGAATTTTATTTTGTCAAATATAACACATGAAATTTTCAAAAAGTGGACTTAAAATAGGTTCGTCATCAAAAGGCGGTTAATCGACCTATTAAAGAATATTAGAATGTTTACGCTTAAAATTGTATTCATTCGCATTTTTAATCCTCTAAAATTTATTGTAAAAAGAAAAAATATTTGAAAAACATATATAATAATTTTGTAGTTAGTTCTGTTCATTCCCACAATTACAATGACTAGGCGTTAACTTCTATTTAAAATAATATTATTTTATTATTAGAGTGCAACGTAAGATTTCCAAGAAACTCGTTGTTGCGTATTGGGTACGCCATCGAGCATAGTGTCCCCTTTAAAGTTATATTAATATTTTATTCACAAATATGGATAAATGTGAAAATTTGATATAATTTATTTAACTGGGGTGTTACATCCTTCCCCCCTTTTGGGAATTGCATCCTCGCAATTTTAAAATTGGGCTTGGAAACTTCATTGAAAATCCCACATCGGAAAAAGAGTCAGTATAAAATCACTTTAAAATAAAGAATTAGAACTAAAAAGGTCACCCGAGTTAACCCATACTAGGATTCCATGTAGGAAAATATGGATATGGAGGAAAAAACAAAGGTTCATATTCTGAGGGAGAGTGATTGTAAACATGTCTAGGGGAAAGTTAACCATAAGAAATTCACAAACTTGTGATAGGTTAAACGGTATTCGATTCCCCTGTAGGAAATGTTAACACACAACATTTTTGTTTTAAGTTACTCTTCATTGAGGAATATATTTTTTTAGCTTACCTAAATCATAATGAAACATACTTACTTGTCACATAGACTTTCATCTTTTCCTAGATTCCTTAATCAAACTCATATTTTCTCCAAAAGATGAGTATTTAGGAAGACTTGTTCGCATTAAGAGTACTACAATAAACTTCTTTAGAATCACCTAATCCACAAAAGAGAACTATATATTTCCCATGTCTTTAGAGTAAATCCAAAACCAAAATTTTTAGTATGAGATCGGATAATCCACAAAAGTATAATCCTTTATAAAAAGAAAATCTATTCTTATTCTCCAAAATTGGTCCCAAAAAAACACCCAAAGTTCAACAAAGACCATTCGATAAAAAAATGTCCATAAAATTATTCAAAGTAAACCAAACTAAGATTGAAACCCAAATAATTGAATGATTTACTCACACAGTCTTCCAAGGTAAAAATTAACTTTTATCTATAAATAACATCAGTTGCTCTTAAATTCTCATATTGAAAATTAATTAACTTAATCACATATCCTCGATGATAGGTTAATCATTTCCATAGATAACCCAAAATAAACATACTCTTGAATCCTAAAATCATCTAACTAAAAATAATTAGTCAATATAACCAGGGACTTCACGTAGTCCAGTGGTAGGAGATAAATACTAGTCGCACTTTGGTTGTGGGTTCGATTCCCGCAGCTTTGTCCGACGCAATGGGTTGTCACACGGTCTGCGTGTTGTCCTTTTTCCAAAAATATATAATTCTTAAAACATTCCCCAAAATGAGATAAAATCTTCAAAAATAATCATAACATATTTTAACATCAATTTTATCTCATGCCTTTCATTTTCCATCATAATATATAATAACCCATAATTACCTCAATAGTAATGATCATATAAACCCTAATGGTTACCATTATAATTATTACATGAACATCCACATCGATTGGTCATCTCATACATGATTCATTACATAACATACCAAGGTACAATTTGTTGATCATGACTCCGTGATAGTTGGTTTAGAACAACCACGAGCTTCCTCATTGAATCCCCCATTTCATCCAGTCTCTTAATCAGAGAACCACCACCATTTCCTTCAAACCTGTTGTCACTTTAGTGCCTGCTAGATCTATCCATTCACTAAAAACAGAAATGTTAGTGTGAGTATATCAACAAAACCATCATGTACTAAAGTGGATTATAAAAACTAATACATACTTACTCATTCACTTTATCTAAAACTATGACTCTTTCTGAAATCCTAACTATTATTGTAATGTCACTTATGAGTAGAGAATACCATAACCTCTAAAGTTATCTAAACCGACCTTTGATACCAACTATAAGGCCCCAGGTTTAAACCTTACATAATATTGAATTAAATGAATAATTCACATTGAGGATGTTTTCAGGTTTAGAGTTTTTGAAAATTAGATCATAAATCATTAAATACATTCCACATTTAAACAAAGTGGTAACATAAATGATAGTATTAGTTTTTTCCCATCAACGGAAACATATTTAAAATAAAACATGGATTCTTTCTTGACACTTACATGACACTATCATCATATCATGCACCATACCCTTGACCTGTGAAAAACATTTCAAAAACATGGGATGAGCATAAAAAACTCAGTAAGGGTTATAAAAAGTATGGAAAGGAAACATGAGTACATATATACATAAGAATGAAATCATAATTTACCCATAAAACATAAGCACTTTAACATACCTCATAAAATCATGAATAAATCATAGAAATAATAAGACATAAAGGTAACTTGAGGCATTCATAACACACTTACGTAGGGAGTAACCCTCTTGGTTACGTTTGGAATACCCATCACAGTATATTCCCTAAATCTCTTTGGAGAAACCTTACCTTTTAACTCCTTCGCGTTACCCAATTCGTTGGAGATCTATATCGGGCTCACCCACCCTTAGTTTATCACGGAACCACCCATATTCATAATAATGCCCAAGAACCATAACATAATCGTATCACATAAAACATGCATAAAGGAACATAACATTTCCAATTTTCAATCACAGGATATTAATACAACACATTGATATAAAAACATTATGAAAACCATTTTCAATACCAAAATAAAATAAAAGTAAAACATTTTATTTTTTTTTATTTTTTAAAAAAGGTATCGCTTGTAGAGGAAGATGAAACTCAAATAATGGTCACGACGGCGGAGACGTCATTGTCACCACATACGTACGACAGAAACATTCCCTTTTGTCTTTTAGTAAAATGCTTCGTATAAAAAATATTCATTTTGGATAAACGTAAATGTCAATGGGGTTTATACATCGTATAACAGAAGGTTGTGTATAAAGCAAAATATGCCTCAATGAAAGGAGATTAAGACGAAGTCCCATACCACATTGAAGATTTTAACATTTTAAACCATTAATATCCATATAATGATATCCTTAAAACCATTTTGAAAACATGGATATTAATGAGAAATATTTATAAGAATAAATCATTAAAATGTTTAAAATGATATTTTAGTTAAAGGGTTTTTAATAAAATGAGAGACACTTGAATACAATAATTGAGGAATTAAATTTAATCAAAATATTATAATATCAGGAGAATAATGAGATTCAAGATATAATATTCCAAAGGGCAGTATATACACCATATAAGAGTGAATTTTTTCATAACAACAATGAAGTCTCAATGGAAATGTAAATTGAGATGAAATCCATTATAATGATGGTATCCTTAAATTAAGGATAAATCAATCTCATAATTATGTGTGACAAATATAAATACACCCAATATAAGTGTATATTAAGTTTTAAATAATCAATGTTAATTCACACATATTCAAAGGATGACATATTCAATAACTACATGTTGAACCCAAAGAAATCGAAATTGGGTGAAGAAGTTCCCTTGACAGCCTAACGACGTCACATCAAATTTTAGAAAAAGAGTTGATGAGAGAGATAAAGGGTATCTCATCACATGGACATAAAATTTATGGCAATAAGGAAATATAAGAAAATATCCCCACAAAATAAGTTGAAAATTAAATGACATAACAAAAGAGGTCTTTTATAAAGAGGAGGGTGAAAGGTTCTCTTACTAATTTGGGTAATTTTCAAAACGTACACCCCATGAAAGAAGGAATATAAAACATTGATGTAAATACTCATAAATGAATGTTTGTTACAAAAATAATAGAATAATGGACAGTACATACACCACTCAAAGGGAAATATTGGCAAATGTAGCATGAATCTCACGAAAACACAATGTGAGATAAAAAGCCCCTTACGAAATTTCGGCAGCATAACAGCGCCAATTAAAACATCCAAAATGGATTGATGATAGAAAATAGGGTCTCTCGTCATATAAACATAAAAAGTACAGTAAGATTGATATAAAATAACATCCCAATAATAAGATTGATGAGCTTAAAAGGAATGACATAAAAGAGTGTACTTAAAAAGAAAGAGAGGGGTAGGATCCCTTACCTCGGGTCCGACTTGACTCGATCGTTCTTTAACATCGGGAATAATAAACTTGAGTAAATTTATACTTTATTAAGAACCTTTTTCATGTTTATTATTACTTTTATATCACTTACTACCATGCTATTAACACTATGTAATTATTTAAGTTAATAATGGTCTTTTTGTATATCATTGCTACTTGAGTCAAAAATAAACTCTTTATAATTACAAGTTGTTCATGTGGTAAAATATATATTATATCCAGAATTATATTAATGATTTTGATATCATATATATCATATATATCCATTATATACATGCATTTATAAAATTACATAACATTTAGAGGTAAGAAATGAAAGGCACCGTTCATGGAAACGGTAAGCCGTACGTACGCATGAACGCTACTTCCATTTATATTTCTTATTTAATGGAATTAAAACATAATTATACATAATAGTATTATAATTACATTATGTTATCATATATAATATAACTAAATCTATCTTTTATATGTACCACTAATGGTATTAACGAATCAAATCACTTTGAGGGGGCGGTAGTCCACACTTCCTAAAATGAAGATATCGCGTTTAACCATAATGGAAACCATAAAGGAATGCCATAAATGAAAAATAATGAAGCTTAAGTAAAACATAAAAATATAATATATCATATATAAATATCGTGACATCTTAATGGACACCTTTGAGGGTGTTAAAAGAATATTGAACAATCATCGTTTTGTGAGGCAGAAATTCACCATCCCAGAGAAACAGTATGTTCATTGACCATTAGATGTAGTTGTGTGTAAGTGTAGCTTGAATAAATCTTATATCAACATCTTAGTATATTGAATATACTGTATTTGTTACAAAATAAATGAATAAAAATAGATTAGGGGGTTGTAGAAGCAAAATAAAACAAAAGAACACAAGTGAAGACATTACCTTAAAATCAGGTATCTCTCTTTGATATGAGCTCAAAGGATTCCTTGGGAAGACTTCTGCACAAAGTGAGGATTCTAGGAGTAAGATATGTATTTAGAGAGAAAAACTGAGCAGGTTTTGGCCGATACAAAGGCTTGAGAGGTGTGGGTAAGGTGGTAGAGGTGGGGGCCTTTTATAAGAAGAGAGGAGGGGAACTCTTGGAATGTTACAAAATGTTACTTTATTTTCAAATGAGTTTCATATTTTAAAGGTCCCAAATTTATTTATTTAGAGGATAAGGTGGTAAGGGTTCTAAATATACTCATTAAATAGGTCTTTGACAAGTGTATGTTATAGTTTTAACATTATCTTTTCATTTTATTTAAATTCTTTTTTAATGAGGTAATCGCTGCATCATCATGATGTCATAAATAATTTAATTTATTTAATTTATAAAAATTATAAAAAATATATCATGATGTAGGAAATAATTTTATATTTCTAATGAATATTTATAGTCAAAAATATGACTTGTATAACCCCATTTAAATTTTTTTTAGTAAAACAACTCATGCTTGTGACATTTTTATTTTAACTTTAAATAAAAAGTTATTTATGTCATTTTCCTACCAAAGTGGCTCCATGGGGTCCCCAAGTTGACCCATTGATTGTTTTGGTCGGGCATGACACATCCAATACGGGTAGGACATGTGTCTAGGTCATTTCATATTATCAAAACATTATTTTTACCTTAAATTACACTAATTACCTCCAATCGCGATTAAAAACTTAAAAGTTACTATTCACCAAACAATTATTTGAATACCATTGAACCACATTTTACATCCTAATGACAACCATGTATGTCAGATTTTTGAAATTCAAATCACATATGTGGTAAAGTTTCATTTAAACGAAAAATCAGTTTTTAAACTACCACTTAGTGGTTTTACTATTCAATAATTGAAGTTTTTCAGAAAAATAAAAAAAATTCACCCTAAGATATATTTGAGATATTGAATTCAAAAATGATGTCTATTTTAAAAAATTTAAAACATATAAGTTACATTAATTAATTTAATAATAAATCCCTACTGTCAAAGCAAATAGCGTGTTTTTATGAAACAACGAGTATTAAAAGATTGACACTAGTTTAAGTCCAATTTCATGATGTAATTAATTCCAATGACCAATATTAGATTAAATGGTAAAAATATATTCTAATTTCACTTTAAAACCAATTCATAAGATAATCTAATCATATAAATAAATTAGATTAAAAAGAGGTTTTGTATTAAAATACAACATTTTTCAATATTCATTAAAAAATGAACTTTATCGGAAAAATACAAAAAAATTACACAAAGTAAATTTTGATGTCCTGAATCTACAGAAGAATTTTATTTTTTCAAATATAACACATAAAATTTTCAAAAAGTGGATTTGAAAGAGGTTCGTCATCAAAATGAGGTTAATCGACCTTTTAAAGAATATTAGAATGTTTACGCATAAAATTGGATTCATTCGCATTTTTAATCCTCTAACATTTGTTGTAAAAAGTAAAAATATTTGACAAACAAATATAATCATTTTGTAGTTAGTTATGTTCATTCCCTCCATTACAACGGCTAGACGTTAAATACAATTTAAAATAATATTATTTTATTATTAGAGTGCAACGTAAGATTCCCAAGAAACTCCTTATTGCGTATTGGGTACGCCATCGAGCATAGCGTCCCCTTTAAAGTTATATTAATATTTTATTCACAAATATGGATAAATGTGAAAATTTCATATTATTTATTTACCTGGGGTGTTACAGTGTTTTAATGAACCAGTTATTTATTAGATATAACTATTTATTTTCAATTAGTTTTTATGAAAATGATATTATTTTTATGTTAAAGGGGAATCTATTTCTGATACCGTATTAAACACGCAATAATGGGTTTCTCAGAAATTTTACATTGCCCATAAAATTTAGTTATACCAAAATGTAATTCCATAATAATATTATCATATTAAATTATAGTTAACCCCTTACCGTTTCAATAGGGGAAATTAATTGAATCATCCAAATTTTTAAATATGGTTTAAACTTGTATAAAAAATTATTCATTGGTTAAAAAATTTATTATAAATAGAAATAAAAACCAATTGATTATAAAGGATGTGTTTTTATGAGAACATATTTAGAAGAGATTAATTGTGTTTACAAAATCATATCACTCTTTATGGTTTTATATTTAATGAAAAATTTATTTTATATATTCAATATAATGTTTTAAATTTAGCTTATATGTTTTCTAGAGATGATAAAAGAACAAATTAAATTTGTTAGATAAAAGAATTATTTTTAAAAAAATGTAGTTTTATCTCCATTAGATTGGGAAGCCTTTATAAATCTAGTTTTATTGAGTTTTATATATTCTATTTGAAAAATATATATTTCACGAATAGAATAGAGACGTTAAAATTTACATTGGTTAAATTTATTTATAATTTCCTTATAAATTTTATTTTTACTGAATAGTAAAGAATAATTCATTTTAATTCAAAACATCATTAACGTAAAATTTATTTATATTGAAAGATTGTAATTTTAATTGGTTCTAAAGTTTTATTGGATTAATTTTTTACCATTTATCAAAATGATTCCCATTAGAATTAATTTAATTATTAAATTGGATATAAACACATATCAATCTTTTGATAGTTTTAAATTCATTAAAAACCGCTTTCTGATTTTGACAATGGGATTTAATTTTAAATTATTTAGTACCAATTAGATGTTATATATTTGGATAAATTTATTCAAAATTTATAATTATGAGTTCCCAGTTTTGTAAATATGTTCGTTTTATTTTTGGACATTATGAAGATTAGCTTCGGTAGTTATTTTATTTACAATGGTTAAAAGGAAAATCATACAAATAAAGATAAAAAATAATATTATAATAATATTAAACTACCCTAACAAATGTCATAATTCTATATTATGAGATATGTTTGACCGTGGTAATACTTGGGTCAATTTTAATACCATGTGGATCCACATGGTAGTCATAATGACATGTTATGTTAATTAATTTAAGGTAAAGAGAAAAATAACATAAACATGTATCATTTAATAAAACAAATTTTATACTAGGTTGTATAATTAATTTCATAGATTCTAAATAGATGTTATAAATCTTAAAATACATCCTATATCATTATATTCTACTTAATATTTTTATACATTAAATAAATAAATTTAATTACTACATAATGATGATGTAGTGATTTATTAATTAATAATGAATTCAAATAAATGATATTATAAATATTATGAAAAAAAATAATTTTATTATTTTGATGTCATCCACAATTTTTTGGGATTATATTGAAATATTATCTTTCAGTTAATTCCTTTTCTTCGAAGGAATCATGTTGTTATGAATATGTAAAAAAGTCAGGTAAGAATTGTTTCCAAAATTGAAAAAATGCATAACATAAAACATAAAATAGTTTATTAAATGATATTAAAATCATAATAATCTATGATTCATCAATATGGTAACAAAATTTCCAAATATTTCATTAATTTCATTTTTTTGGGGAGTTTGTCTTGATATTGTAATTACATTAACCCCTGTTTCTTCTGGAAATGGGGATGACCTTGTTTATTTATGGTTCAAACACTACAATCGGTTTCTAATGGGTTTATTCATAGAACCAAAAACATTCAATGATTCTATATCAATTTGGACTTACTTTCCAAAGGTAGGTGCTCATTAGTTGTGGAACGATGAGGATTAAGAATTTGAATTGGTCGATAAGATGGGAGGTCGGACTTATCAGACCTTTTTGGGGGGAATTATTGTCTACTCCTGGACTCTCTTTATAGATTTGAGTTATGTTCATGAATCCTTATTAAATTACCAAGTATGAAAATGAGATTTCCATTAGATATGACAATCAATGATTAATATGTATGAGATTTTGATAATCTTTTTATAGGTATTTGAGGTTCTTCATAGATATGGAATCATCTTTATTTATTATAGATTCTTAGTCAATGGTATCCTTCAATACATTATACAGAAATATCTTGGTCATTATGATAACCATACTAGTTTTAAATCCACTCAGTGGGGCACTTGAAGTTTATTATCATTCAGATGGACATGGACAACTTCAAATTTGGGATCGTACCCGCAGATGGGATTCCTACATATCCTTTTTTAGAAAAGTAATCATAACCCACGTAGTTCGAGTGAAGAAATATGAGGTTTATGCACGATTGATGGCCCACTGAAAGATTTCATAATTAATTTTATTCTCTAAGATCACACGAGTCATACATTGTGTTAGAAATAAGAGGTATTAGTAAAACCTGATGATTGTTCCACAAAAGATGCAATCATAATAAATAATGTGGGGATTATGTATGTATAACTGCCCAGATAGATGAGGATTGGGATTTACTTCACGGAAGAACCCCAGAAACAATTTCTATAAAGGTATATGTGCTTTATGGAGATTTGTATACATAACATTGGGATTACTCATGAGAAGGATTCCAAATTAGTGGGGACTTATGATTTGGTTTCATTCCTGAGAAGTAAACCCAAATCAAAATAATTTAAGACTGGGGATTATTCCTAAAAAGGAGGCCCAGATTAAGGGAATTTATAATTTGGGGCTTACTATTAAAGAAGATTCCCAGGTTTTAGAAAATTATTGTTGGGGCTTACTCCTGAGGAGGATTCCCAGATTAAGGGAACTTGGACTGGGGTTTACTCTTGAAAAAAAAAGTCCCAGGTGAGGGAACTTCACATTTTAAAAGATGAGGCTGAATGAATGAAATCTCTCACCTTATTAACATAAAGATATGTAAATAACTAGGTTTTGAGAGATGTTCTAAATAATTCCTTTCTGATAAGAAAGACGAAAAAGGAACCATTCCAAAAATGGATTTGAAGATGGTTTTTAAGGCTAAATCTTGAAGAGGAGAGGTGGATTTGAAGAAAAGAGTTGAATAGGAAGGAGGGGCACCCAAAAAAGGCTGGTGCGCAAGTCTTGGTCGTGCAAGTTTACTTGAGTGACACTTGTGTACTTGCTCAATGGTTAATCCATATGGTAATACATGGGCGAGACTAGGCTCATGACCTTAGTCTTATCCTTAAAGGATTACAAAAGAGTGGTGCACAAGTTCTGCTGAAGGGGTAAGGCAGAGCACAAGTGTGGCTATTTCCCTTAAGGGTTAGACACTGAGGTGCGCAAGTGTTGACGAGTTTCAAAAATTAGGCATTATTCGCCTTCTTTAGATCTTCTTTTATAGGTTTGAAATTACCTTAGAAGTGATCGGAAGACATCATGTAGAGACTAGGGAACTGAGAGCTTAAATCTGTCTTTTTGAATTTTTCGTCCTCAAAATGGGGGGCCCATAGGGTGTATTTATAGGCCATTGAAGACCTTGGGTGAAAATACTATAAGGCGTGCAGGTCACCTGCGCGACCCATATGTGGTGCGCATGTATACCTGCATGACCATATTGGAACTTGCGTGTCCCATGTTTAAAAAAATCATTTTTCATGCCTTTTGTAAAAATTTTATGTTACTTCAATGGATGAATCAATTTGGGATTAAGGTATTCCCATTTTCATTTGTAAGGCTTTGTGATGGAAAGGAGTGTCAAAAAAAGTCCCCCCTCAGAGTTGGATCTGAAAAAGGAAGACGATTTGACTCTGAGGTAATGGAGAAAACCAAGAATCTTGGGCGCTCAGGTTTTGAGCGTGCAAGTGGAGGCACACAGGCTTCGGCGCGCAGGGGTACGACCTTGCCTATAAATATGTGGCTATTCTCTTGCAATGCACCCGTCTTTCAAAATTTCCTTCCCTCATCACTTAAGTGATCCGGCTGACCACGTTTCCACGTTTCTGTTTGTGTCACGCATCTGAAGAGGTATTTGGAATAGCGCGGTGATACCTGCGCGCCCATACTTGCACGATGATACCTACGCACCCATACTTGCGTGACACAGTTATACATGCGTGCCAACATGGGACGTGCATTCCTAAATTCCGTAGACATTTTTTTAACTTTTCTTCATTTTTTTTGAAAAATAAAATTAAATAAGAGTTAATTATTTGACCTTTGTGCAGATTCAAGGGATCATAGAAGAATCATAACGGCTGATGAACTGGCTAGCAAGCGGATTGATGACATGATGAATGTCGTTGTCCATGACTATTATACTATCTGTGACAGCACTCTCCCATATTTGTCCAAGTTCATGAAGAAGTATCATCTTAATTTCCCACAGAGCATCTACCTTCCACTGTATGGCCATTGTCATCTACAAGGAGTCAATATTCTAGATGCAAAGTACAATCTTCTGCATTATTAGTTTCTAACTTTTACCAACTTTTTTCCAGTAAATGTCTCAATTGGAGGATCATTTATAAATTCTGGAACATTGGAGAAGGCATGCATAATGCATCATAGTCCATGTGCTCCAGATCTAAAACCCCACAAGACTAAGCTGATACCGCATTGTTATCCCCCAATCTTCCAAAACGCTCAGATGGATCATTCCAAAGGCTGGAAGAAGAGTTTGGGCCTCTGTCCAAGAGGAGGTGTGAATCCAACATTGATGTGGGAATATTGGGTGCGGAAAACCTATGTAGAGTTTGTCAAGGATTTGAAAGGAGATGCAATATATGAAGCCATCTGGGCTGGGCAAACATATGTCTACAAGAATTTTGAGTTTTTTCCAGATCTAATCTTCTAATGGAGCCCAAAAACCAATTATATCCATATGACTAATGTATAATTAGGAATCAGTTTGTGGGATGAATACAAGATCTCAGGGGCTCCAATTTTGGGTGATATGTATAATGAATTCAACCCCCAAAGCGACCTGGAATGTTTCGGAGAAGACTCCGGATTTGGTTCAAGAATTATTGAAAATATTTTACAAGAATAATAATTCAGAGACCATGCTATCTCATTATAGAAAAGATATTCATCCCATGTAGTGGATGGATATGTTTCATACCAAGAAGGAGGAGAAAGGGCCCACTTGTACTCGTCCTACTACCTGCCCCAGAACAGAGAAGAGGGGTGCTCTTGGCACATTCTAGCTGACCCAGAAAGTAGTAGAATTTGAAAAGTGGGGGATACAATGTGAATCCGAGATTCCCAGAAAAGACCCGTCTGGAGGGATTCTTAGCCTTATGGGTCAGTGTTTATCTTCTGCAAGTAAGGGATTCAAAGGCAGGTGTCAGGCCAGGGACCATCGTTGTTGGAGCTAAGTAGGTTGAGAGGAATATGGTTGGGTTGTCTACCCCCATTATTGGAAAATATTCACAAGACCTTACACCATGTTTATATAGGTATCTCTCCTTTGAGAATATTGGGTCAATTCCATGTTTTCTGGGATGGATTTCCACTCATTTTAGGACATATGCTGTACAGAGCGGGCTACAGGTTCCTGGAAGTTCTTTCATTCCATCAGTGCAAGTATTTTTTGGAATGTTTCTGTTATCCCTCAACTTCAATGATATGAATGTAGGGATGAGTATGTTCATGGAATTCCATTTCATTCCTTATGGAATACTGCCAACCAGGCGGTTTGATGATGATGGAACAACCATCCTAAAATTGAGGTCATACATGCTGACTTGCAGATATGGTGTATTAGCCACCAGAATTGACTGAGAGATTATATACGAGGCCTATTCTCCATACAGATTTGCACGCCAATTAAAGTGTCTATAGCAGATTGTTTCATCCCCTCCTGTTCATGTCAGGTCAGAGTAGCATCCAATGGTTGACCGAAATCTTTTATTGTTGAATGCTATGGAGAAGACTGGGGCAGTATTTATTATACCAGTTGTGGGAGCGGCATGTAACATGACAACATGGAATGCCAAGAACTGGGTTACATCATACCCTAAAGGGGTACTGAATCATCTGGTTCATCAGGTGGGGAAATAGAAAAGAACTTTAGAGAAAGAAATCATTCATATAAGGGGTGACTCTTCTATACCCAGAGCTGATTCACCGGGTTCCTCACCATGGGCTAACTCACCGGATTCTCAGGATGAGAATGATGAGGCACAACATGCATCAAAGAGGCCTCACACCATGTATAATCCTCATGTCAGAATCAAGAGACCCACCCCATCGTCTCCTAGTGAGATTCTACATTTGGGAAATTTAATCACCATTAATTTATAGACCAACAAGTTTTTTTTCTTATTTTCTATCTATGATTACATGAGCTGGGAAGAAGTTGATGTCTATGATTGTAGGACCCTCCTCATAGCCTTCTGGTACACATGCTGAATATATACAACCAGAAGCTATCCGAACATGGAAGAGTTTATATTGCGATGCTGAAACATCTTGGATGGTCCTGTATGAGAGGAAACACATACCTGGAGTAGGGAATCTTCAGACCTCTACTGACATCCATTTCGAAGATAACCCCGATGAAGTGCGGGCCTGCATTAGAGAGCTGGTGATTCTCATATATGCCACTGATGATTCCATTCCAATCACCATGAAAGTGAAGTAAATGATAGATCGTGGCACCACTAAGGGGACTGTTGCTTCCAGAGATGAGGAGTGGCATGATTACATGTCTCCTAAAGATGTATGTATCTTTCCTTATTTTCTTTGCAACATGAATCTAGATAAAGCTTTGTTACACAAGGAAGTTACTTTATTTATCCTTCAGCTTGCAAAGAAAGGAACTGTTGAGCTTCCTTCACCACTTTATAGCCCTGGTGGCACTGCCATCAGAGCTACTTAATCTCCTCGCGAGCTGAGTGAGGTATCTCCAGGCTAGAAAGCCATGGAGAAGGAGTTAGACAGGGCCTTTTATCCTCCATTTCTTGTATTTGGAGATGACGATGTCAATACACCCAAAAAGAAAAATAAACAAAGGCATCAAAGGAATAATTCCCCAGTTAAACGCTTCATTTTTAGTGGTAATTTATTCAGATAGTCCTTAGTATTAATCCCATTATAAGATTTCTCATAATTTGTGGGATCGTAGGTGATTCTTCAATTTCCCCTATAAAAAAGAGGAATGACCCTCATCTGAGAACGAAAGAGGTTGCTGGTGAACAGTCGCAAATTCGTGCTGACTTGGCTTCTTCTGAAGAAGATCCAACGGTTGTTCCCAGTACCGCTCATACTGCTGCTGCAAGGAGATATGAGCATGCTTCTGGTAATTTATCAATGCTTCATAAAATAATGAATGAAATCAGCAACTGACTTCCATTATGTGATTATTTAGGTTCAACACCTGCACTGGAACATTTGGCGGCCACAACAATTGATATCGCAATTTGATATGAAGAAGCTATCTGGGGTCAGAGGCAACCGAATAAAGGTCGCCAAAAATACATATTGAATGCTCCCACTGGTGAGACCAACCAGGATTATGAGATAACATTGTATTAAAGGATGGAACATGGTGCATCTTTCAAAGATATTTTATATCATGTTAAATTACCATGTCATTTAGAAGATTTTGGACGTGACTGTTATCCTTCATCATGTTAAAATAACATCCTATTACATATTTGATCATGATTAGTTGAAAAGTAAAGTTCAATCTGAGCAAGCTGATGAACTACCAATGCCTGAAGGGGTTATAGACAACTATACTATTGTAGAAACACTAGCTCAAGTGGATCTTAATCCGGTAGAGCTTCCTGAAACTCATCTTGAAATCCTATTGAAACTAGGAATGACGGGGATGAGTCATCTCATGTTACTGATCTACCTTTGGGTAAGAGATAACAATATTTGTTACTCTACTTAATTTTCAAGACAACCAATTAACTTTCTATCCATTAAAACAAACTAAAGCATTCAATTTACTATACAAGGCCATCAATTTCAGTAACTACATTTGGAGGTGAAGATTTAGCCTTCGCCCCAACGAGAATTGAAAGTGATGTAACAAGGGTCATGGGTAAGGAGAAGAATAGGGCCCTCTCAATGATTATTAATCCCAGATTATATTCCCACCTATGATAGTGATGCCGAGTCAGAACTAGAGGTACAAAAGGAGCTTCAATTTTCGCGTCTGAAGGAATGGAAGAACATATGGTAGATCATATCTGAAGTGCATCTTGAATATATTTCATTGAAGATCCCATGATTGTCATCCATGTTCATAATGTTGGGACTTGGTGGTTTTGGATATTAAGAGATCCATGCCACGGTGAAACAAGTCATCATAAGAAGGGGGTAGGAGAAAAAATTTCATCAAGTTGTAACCAGACCGAGGATGATGACAAATATTGGAGAATTTGAGGCTGTTGTGTCCTTATCTGATGCAGATCATGCTGAAAAGTTGATGGAGCTGAAGAATAAGATTAAGGAGAATGTTGTCTAGCTGATGCACCTTTAGCAACAGCTAGATGTTGTTACTAGGGAACTTGACGGCTTTATAATTCACTGGATGGAGTACCAAAATTGTTATTAAATCCATTATAGATTGCAATATATCACTCCATCATGCTGAATATATTGAAACCGGTCGATTTCATGAACTTCAAGTGGTTGATGATGATGCTTGGGATGTCGTAAATCAAGTGAAGATTTCTGTTGATAGCCCCCTATAATTTCATGGAAAACATAAGAGACTCCTGTCTGTGGATGTCCTTCAAACTCTTGTCTATCAATGAAAAACACTTTCATCTTCCATCATTTGTGTCTGCATTCATTTTCTACTTGCTTTAAAATTTTACCTTAGCCAATTAGCCTAGTAAGCATAAAATGATTTTTTCTAGGATTATTATAAATAACCCTACAAACATTGAATCTTTTTATTTCTAGATATTACCTAAATTATACAAAAAGAACGTTTAGTGAGCTTAGACTTAAATTTTATTTAGAGTTCCCTTGAGGTTTGTGGGAAGTAGAATGTCATGCACATCGGTCATAAAAAGGCTAATGTTTCTGGTCGAAATAGCTTTGACAAAATGTATTAAAATTGAATCTATTCCTTGATAATATATCTAAAAACATATTACCATATTCATGTATGGGAGAAAACATGTAAAATATGACATAAGAAATTTTGAATCTACGGAATGATATGAAGAAAGGGATAAAAGGAATTAAAAGAAGTATTTTCCAAGACTGAAGTTACCACTATATAAATAAACCATTAAGGGGTTGAATTATGAAAGTCCACATAAGGGCATTGGATGCATAATCAAATAATATCATCTTTTGGCAGACAGGTCCATTGTGTAGACTACTTATGCATGGACGCCTAAGGGAATGTACTGCATAGTCAGGAAAAAGAACTCTCAGAAATTTTACTTTTCTATTGCTAAAAATCCAATGAATGTTTATGGAGATTCAAATTTTCCATCGAACAAAGTCTGCTGTATAGAGAGAGGTACTTGAATATGGAGAGGATATTTCCAATCAAGATTGTCTAAATATTGTATGAATGTCACTCCTACGAAGGTCTGACCCAAACGTAGGGAAGGGAAATATAAACCATAAACATAACTACTTTTAGATCATGGAAAATGGTATGAGAAAAATATGTTAAGGATTGCTATTTTTTCTGATCCTTACATAATTTTGTTATGTCAAATAAGGAAAAAGTGTTTTTACCAAAGAATGAAGTTACCACTATTTGAAAAACCTGTTAGGGGTTGAATTATGCAGGGATGTTTAAGGGCATTGGCTGCATAGTCAAATAATAGTATCTTTTGGCTGACAGATTCGTTATGAAGACTATTTATGCAAGGCTGCCTAAGGTAACGTGCTGCATAGTCAATAAAAAGAACTCTCAGGTATCATAACTTTTGTGATTAGAAGTCAAGAAAAGGGTTATGAGGATCTGAAAGTATTTAAGGTTAGGAATATGAAACATCAAAATGGACATTGTCCAACGTATGTAAAGATACACAGACCAATTCTAACCATAACCATTTTATGGATAGGTCCTGAATTTAGATGCAATACTTCACTACGTATCCCATAAAGATGGTAATCAAGCCATACATAGTTCTTGAAATAAAGTTTAACATCATGTTGGACAAGAGTATATGAGATATTAGTTTAGGGTCATAGAGATCGAACTATAATGTGGAATACACATTATGTGTTTGATAATCATAATGTGAATGATGACGATGGTTTTCATACGACACTCATGTTTTCACAAGGGGACTTTTCATCCAATGTACTGAAAGTGGAATTTGGGGTTAGGACCAAATAATTAGGGGTGGATTCGATGGATGATCGAATGTTTCTACATATCCCATATGATAGGAATCAAGCCGCACGTAGTTCTTGAAATACAATCTGTATAGATCTGGTTCGTACAGGTGAAGGGTGAAAGGGGACTTTAGCACAATGATGGTTTGACACAAGATAAAAGGTTCAAGAATTACCATGTATGCACATAGCTTTTGGAATATAACATGATTAGAGATCAATGTAAATAATGATTCCCACTAAGGTGAGGGTGTCAAATAATGTTGTAGTTTATTGTCATACAGGACAATGGGAGACTATATAGTTTAACGTCGCATATCAATGATGATGGTGAACCAATATAAAAAATATTGGTTCTGTGGGTGGCTTCACGAATCAAAATCATACGAGATGGAGGTGAACTGATGTGGTGATATTGGTTTTGTGCTTGAACCATAGGAGTTTTCCTATGTACCCAGCCTAGAAGGCAAGGATCAAAGTCCACGTAGTTTGATTGAAGAATGAATTGGTGATTGAGTTCTACTTGAGGAAAACGACCTAAAAATGGTGTTGCGACTTACACATGGTTAGAGGACCAGAGAAGGTGTTATGGTTCATGTTTTTACTCTAATATCATGTGAGTTATACTCAGTGTGAGAAACAAGATGTAGAAACAGCCCTAACATTGCACAGATTAATTTCACGTAGAACAATATAGGGAATACACAGTTTAACGTCTTTTAGTAAAGACTAAAGGGGAATATGCAGTTTAAAGTCTTACAATAAGGACTATAATATTTTAAGGTCATATATATGGACCAATGAGGCATAGTTTAGGGTCATATAACAAGGACACTGAAGGGGACATAGTTTAACGTCATGTTGGACAATATGGGGACAATACAATTTAACATCATGTTGGATGATCACATAGTTTAACGTCATGTTGGACGATTGTGAAAATTGTTAAAGGTCATATGCATGGACCGATTCTGATGTATTTGCATCATACAAAATACTTCTTCTGAAATCTAGCATTGTTTGGAGTCATAAGGAGTTATCCATCCATTGAGATTTAAGATTAAGCTCTATTTGTGTGGACCTTATGCATTGAGTAAGGTCCTTGCCAATTTGGCTCAAGAATTTGAGGTTTCATTCCTAGTAGCATTGGAGTTCTGAGGAAAAATACCAATTCTCCTTGAATGAATGAACAATGATGATCTTTTTGTTGAAATCTCATGCTATTCAATTCTGATAAACTTCCATGTGGTGCAGTGTGCACAATAATTCATCATCTAATTGTTCCAATTCATCTAATAGCTTTTGAGATTGTTCATCTGTAGATGACTAATAAAAAATGGATACTGTGAGTGAAGGTAATTGAACATCAATGTGAAAGACTGCTTCCATTCCATATACCAATGAATATGGAGTTGACCGTGTAGTAGTGTGGGTGGTGGTCTGATAAGCCCATAATGCATGAAAATGTTTATCAGGCCAAGAATTCTTATTTTTATCCACCATATTTTAATTTATGTATGAAACAGTCTTATTGAGGGGCTCTATTTGTCCAGTGGCCTCTGCATGATACCGAGATGAATGGTTGGATTTGATGTTGTATTTTTTATACAACTTCCATACCTTAGATGAACAGAAGTTGGTGCCATTGTCCATCAATATGGTATGAGGGACACCAAATCTGGTAATGATGTTAGACTTGATGAATCTAACAAAGATTTTAGAGATGAATTATTTTAGAGGTATTGCTTATTCCCATTTAAAAAGAAGTTAGTATCAATATGAATATACTTAAACTACTTGGATGAAGCTGAAGGGTAAGGTCCTACTATATCTATTCCCCAAGTGGAAAATAACCCTGAGTATTTAGCTGTATGAAGCAACTATGGGGGATGGTGAATGAAATTGGAATATACTTGGAAATAATGACACTTCTTAGAGAAATAAACACAATATTTGATCATTGAAGGCCAAAAGTATCCATGACATTGAATTTGATCAAATAGTCTATGTCCTGACTGGTGGGTACCACAGATACCTGCATGTACTTATTTCCTGAAAACCATTATCTCTTAGCCATCAATACATCTGAAGAGAATTCCATCAAAACCTCAGTTGTAGAGAATTATCTCTAGGTGATGTGGGCTATTATAAAGAGTAAAATTGACCACAAGTCGCCGTATTTGTTCATTCCCTTCTCTATCAGGTGTAAGTGTTACATTTTGAATGTATTCACTAATATGTGTCATACATATTGTAGTATGACCATATGGTTCAGAAATGGGACAAATTTCATTGATTTCCTCTATTATGGTTTGAACATAACATGAAATTGTACGACGGTGGGCAATACTGATGATTATCTCATCCTGATCGGATCTGCCAGAGCTATGGCTATATTAGCCAGTGTATCATCTTGATCCTTTTGTGATCATGGGACACATGAAAATGTCTTTTTTGAAGGAAATTCCACTATTAACTCTCTGAAATAATCATAAAAGGGATTAACTATTCTTTTCTGATGGCATAATCCCCATTGACTTGTTTGATTACCAAGTCTGAATCACCTTTGACCTTTAAGTGATTCACTTTTTCCTGAAGCGCCAACTCCAATACTGCGACGAGAGCTTGATATTATGTTTCATTATTGGTACCGCCTTCACACAATATGAAGGAATAGGGTAACACATCCTTTTTTGGAGAAATGCGCACAATTACTAAACCTACTTTTTTGAATTTTGGGATCATCCATTTTCTTCCCTGTTGGACTTCTAGAAGCCCCATCAAAATTTATTTCCCATGTTTGAATATTATTTTTAATAGAGAAGACTTCCTCATCTGGTAGTTTAGTGTCTAAAGTTGTATCTTCTACTGAGGGATGTTCAGCATGGAAATCATCTAGATCTTGGCCCTTTATTGCCTTTTGAGACAGATACGGAATATCAAATTGCTGCAAAATAATTTCCCACCTTGCCAGACGTCCTATATGCATTGGATGACTAATGATAAATTTTAGCGGGTTATTACGAGATACCAATTGGACCGCATGATGTTGCAGGTTGTGTCTCAACTTCTGAACTGCAAAGATTAACTCAAGGCATCACTTTTCAATACATGAATATCAGGTTTCTGATTGAAGCATAGTCCTACTAAGATAGTAAAGGCTATTTTCATTCCCAACATCATTATTTTGGGAAAGGAAAGAACCCAATGATTGCTCTAAAGCTGTCACATAATGATTAAGTTGACTTCATTCAACAGGTGGCATTAATAAAGATAGACTCAAGGGATAATTCTTGAGAATATCGAATTCATCTTGAAATTCTTCAGTCCACTGGTAAGTGACTCCATTATTCATTAATTTGGTTGAAGGGTAAACATTTTCCTTCCAAATTGGTGATTAAACGCCAAAAATAGGCCAAGTTTCCTTGAATTCATCTCAATTTATTCAAATTTCGAGGAGGTGACATGCCAAGGATTGAGTTTGTCTTCACATGATCAACTTCTATGCCATGATGGCATACAAAAAAGCCGAGAAATTTTCCTTAGGTTAATCCAAAAGCACATTTAAAGGGGTTCATCTTCAAATTATGTTGTCTATGTTTGTGGAATATGATTTCCAAATCATCCATGTGAGTATAATGTTGTTTGTATTTAACCACTAAATCGTCCTAAAAAATTTCTACAAATTTCCCGTAGAATGGTTTGACGATACGGTGTGTGTCACGCTGATATGTTGTGCCTACATCCATCAGGCCAAACGGCATTACCCGATAGCAAAACACACCATGAGGGGCTATGAAGGCTTTAGATTCTTCATCTTCTGGAGCCATTCTGATTTGATTATACCCAAAATATCTATCCATGAAGGAATGTGCTTTATAGCCAGCAGTTTCATCATTTAAGAGTTTTGTATTTGGAACTAGAAAATCATCCATGGGACAATGCCGATTAAAATATCTGAAATCAATGCATACCTGAATTTTTCCATGCATCTTTTTCAGAAGGAAAATATTAGCCAACCACTTGGGATATTGAAATTTTCTGAAAAAGTTAGATTTGAAAAGCTTATCCACTTCAGATTCAATTTTGGAAGAAGAAGTTGGAAGTTTTCTTCTTACGGCTTGCTTGAATCATCGATTTTCTTCTGGAAATCCCAAATGAGGAGTGGAAATATTGGGATCAAGACCCGGAATTTCTATATAATTCAATGAAAATATATCTCTATTTTGTTTTAAAAATGAAATATAAATATCTTGCTCTTCAAGAGTCATGGATGCACTAATTAAATTGGGGAGTGGATCTTCGTTTGTACCCAGATTAATTTCTATGAGTTCATCCACAGTGGTAGAGATACCCTCTTCAAATGTTATAGGAGCATCCCTGAGATCTTACTCTTTTGTTTCATTTTGTAGAGTAGATAATGAAGAAAAATTTCCATGATCAGGGGAGAAGTTAGAATTTGAACATCTTAATGAAGAAGCTTCCATTTCTGACCCTATTGATGGTGAAGGGTCTTCCTAGGATTATAAAGAGGAGATGACGGATTGAGAATCAACATCATTGTTCACCTCTGACATTTCTGTAACTTCTTCTAGCCTGGTTGGAAAATTGTAGACTTGCTGGATTTCAGTGGATGAAATGAAGGCATCTTCATTTGTGCTTTCATCATTCCTTGGTGAATCACCAATTTCTCCCATACTGTCTAGCTTGGTTGCTGTAATTGTCATTATGGAAGGTTCCATAAGAGTATTTGGATTTGGTTCTATCCTTTCAATTTGACTGATATGAAACACATATTATATACTCACATGTATAAATGGGATTACAAGAATCTTTTCCAAACCAAATTGAGCATTAACTTTGGTAACATCCCTTATTGTGGATTTTTACTTTCCCTCCATGTGATAGAATTTGGCCTCAATGTATTGAGATTCACATGTTTTGAATGGGGATTTATCACCATACAATGTCACAATTTGACCCTTGAAACAATATTTAAGACATTGATGGTATGATGAAGGGATAACCGCATATTGATGTAGCCAAGGTCTTCCAAGAAAAATGGTGAATGTCGTGTCCTGACGAACAACCATGAAATATAAATTGGATAAAAGGCCTCCAAACTGAGTCTGAGTGTGATCTCATCCAGAGGTTCATGTTGATTTTTATCATATCATTTCAACATCAAAGTAGAAGGAGATATTTCAGATTTGGTGAGGCCCAATAGATAAAGTGTACGAATTGAGATGAGGTTGACTCTTGAACCATTATCAATGAATGCTCATCAGATGTCTACATCATTGACCTTTCTAGATAAATACAAAGTTCTAATATGCACATGCACAACATTGTATTCATCTTCATCTGTAAAAGATATCACTAAATTGCATTTTGTAGGTTCATTCACTATATGATAGACTTCAAACGCAACAATTTCTATTTCGAATTCTTGAGGACTTGAAAAAGCCTCAATGAGGGCCTCCCTAATATACTTTGATAGATTCAAGGCATCCATATTTGAAAACTTTTTCGGTACTTAGGAAAAATGCTTCAAGACATCGTACTTTTGTTCCAAAGGTCTGTGTTTCTCAACAGGAACATCTGGTTTCACAGGTTCCTTAGAAGTTGATGCTTTGGAAGTAGATGCATCTTGTATCGGGGTAAGAGTTGGAAATTATCATGGCTTTGAAAAATTAGACCGAATAGGTCTATTTACTTGCTGAGAGGAAGAAGGTGTAACCTCTAACCGATCCTCCAGAATAATTGTGCCATGACTGAATTTTCCATGCATTGAAGAACATTCTTATTCCAATTGAGCCCGCTGAATGGATATTCCACAAGCTTCTGCTGCATATACAGTTCTAGTAGGGGTAGAATTGGAATAGTGTCTTCTAGAATATCCATGTCTTCCCTTATATCCTAGTCCTCTAGAACTCCCTGTAATTCCTATGTTTGATACAGGGAACATAGGCTCATCAAGATCGAAACTATGACTAGCATATGGATCTGTTAAGTGAATCATGTTAACATAACCAAAGATCAACTCTTCATCTGATGAAGACTCTGCCTGATTAGCCAATTTCGGCTATGAAGTTTGGTGGGATTGTTCTCGTGGATTTGAAGTAGATGGAATAAAATATTCTTGAGTCAAAGACAAATTGGGCTTTGACACTAATTCATGAACTTATGATTGTTCTTATTTCATTTAATTATGTCATCCCTTTGAGAATTTTATTTCTGATAAAGGGGGTTTTTCTTTGGAATACAGAGCAGAAGACAAAATTGGTTTCTTCAAATGAATTCTTAAAATGGTTGAATTCGGTTAATCATTTTTATGACCATCCAATCATCATATTTCTGCACATTTTTTTTGACTTCTTGCCACTCGCCTCAATCCTTTGGATATGTCGCGGTAACACATTCCACCTGGGCTGAATAACTTTTATTTGACTTGACCCAAGTACACCATTTTTTGCAGGTGGTATTTGAAGACAAAGACTCTTAAATGGGATGCCCCAACATCTGATGAAATGGGAAATATTTGGGACAGTCTCATCTCCTTCCTTGATTGGCCATTTGGGATTTGTCAACTGAACCAAATTATTTTCCAGAGCTGAAATGATGTAACTAGGAACTTTTTCATTTCAGAAAAAATAATCTTTTTACTTCAACTAATGAAATTGTTTTCGTCTTTGATCTCAATAATCACCTTTAGGAGCGGCCACTATTTTTGACACTTAGGAGGTGGATCCCTTCGTTAAGATGATGGTTTTGAAGTAGAATCAGGTACAGGTGCTTGTTTAAGCGTAATTGTAGTAGTCCTACCCTACCCATTATCCTTCATGGAGCTAATGGAATTACATCAGTTATATCATTATTCTTCATAAGTTAATCTTGGATCTTTTGAGAAATCAAAGTAAGTTCTTGAAACCCTCCTATGTATTTCACAGGGATCAATGGCGTGTGTAATTCATCAGGAAAATTTTCCACATAAATTGGAAACAACTCTTCTTTAGGGAGTTTTATGATTAGGGAATATGTTAATCTCTTCCAACAAGCTATGAAATCTGAAACTCTTTCATTCTCCCTTTGATTATGATTTTTAAGATAAATAACTATTTTTTTGGCAATGTTGAGCTGAATTGAAGAAAAAATTGTTGACAGAGATCTTCTCACCCAGTAATTGACTGGGATTGCAAGCTTGTATACAAGCCAAAAGCATGCCCATTTAATGGTTGTGACAAACACCCGACCTTAACTGCTTCTTTTTATCGAGTAGTTCCCATAATATGATCACAACGAGAAACAAAATGCATTATGTGTTGTTCTGGGTCTCCCAAACCATTAATGATTTAAAATGTGGTACTTGAAACAAAAAATTGGGGGAGGAATTACATCAACCCATTCATGGTATGCTCTCTTTTCTGGTTGAATTTGTGCATGTTTTCCCTCCATAGAATCCAACAGAGTTGTTCATTACTCAATGGTAGTTATTAACTTTTGAGAAACATATTGATGAGCTGGACCTGAGCAGGTGGAATAACTGGATCTTGGATAGGTGTTGTGGCGGGTACTACAACTGATGGGAGCACCGCCGATTGTTGTTGTGCATGACCCATAGGATTAGAGAAGTGAGGATGTACTGGTAAAGGAGGAATATCGTGATCCATCTCGTTAGCTACAACAGAGTCCCTTGGATGACTGAATATTTCACGCTTAGGAGGAAGACTACCTTGAAATAGTTCGACATTTAACCTCCTTAATTCATATATTTCTTCCTCTTGTTGTGCAAACCATTTCTCTATTGAGAGTTATTTGACTTCTCCGAAGGAAGGGTGGGACATAACCTGATTATTTCCTTTCCCCTTGTTGGATGCCTTTTGGATATGGGGAAGTTGGTTATTTGAAGGAATACCTAGATTCTGGGAATGCCTTTGATTTCGTATACACACACCTTCTTCATTTGTGTCTGTGTGTACAACTTCTTGAGTATGGACTTTTTCTTCTAATCCCTCTGAGTGTCAATGACATTGATAATATTAGTTTATGCATAACGCATTGCATCCCTTGTATCAGCAGTTCTGTGATATTATATTTTTCCATGTCCTTGATGAAACATTTCCTATTGTTGTTTTGATCCATCAGGAACTTCTTGACAAACCGTAATTTGCATAGAATCTCCTGATTATTCATCTCCTCATTACTATTGTGTCTTCTTCCCTAATTGAGAGAGGACTGACGATCTCTGAGGAAGAGATTGATGATTTGAAAAAGTCTCCAGTCTGGTGGAATGGGGCTATTCCTGCTGTTCCTACTCAACTCCTCGAATCTTATTGGTTGATTCTGAGGGTTGGGTTAAAAGAGTCCCCAATCTGGCCAGCTGGGGTTTTTCGTGAGCTGCTACATCTAAGACTTTATAAAAACCTATACTGATCTTGCTGACTTCAGTGCAGAAAATTGTCGGATGCATCATTCTATATCCACTCAAATCACCTAGCTCAAAATATAGTTGGGTGATTTGTGACACTTTTTTCACATGATGATGTGCATGATCTAAACGAGATTCATGTTCGATATTCTCGTTTTCTTGATGCAGGAGTAATTTGAAAACATGTTCTTTGTATGGATGACTTTGGGAAGAACTAGTTGAGGCTTGTTCTTGAGTAAGCCTTTGATTACAAACAAAACCAATTGGTTGTGGTCGTCCATGAGAGATAACATTTCATGAGACCATTTTTGCAGGGCATTATTGACTATAGAGTATAGTGAAATTTAGTGCTCCATTAACACCCCATCCCCTGATATTAATACCATATGTCAAATTGGAAATTAGCTAGCACAACCTTTATAACGCACCATGTCATGAACGTTGAAGGGCTCTCTGCTGATTTTTAGCCTTCAGATATTGGGAAACTAAGAGTGATGCCCAATCAATTGGGATTTGTAACCCTTATATTATCATGGCATGATTTTTTTATTCATCATACGATAATATTTTCTCTTTTAAATGAAATAGAGTCCTCCACATGTTTAGACGAATATCATGCATACAATATTCCGTCAGCATTTCTATAATGTCATACTGAGAGTTATCCAAAGGTCAAAACATGACTGGTACATCACCATTCACTAGTTGTTTTCTCATATTCAGCACTTCATCCTTATCATTCAAAGAATATTCTTTTACTTGATTAGACCAAATATAGAGCTTCCTTGTTTCTTCATCAGATTCAACATGATTGGTAGAGATTTCATTTATCAAACTCGAAGATGAACTACCCATGGGTGGTTTGGAGAATGACCTGCACACCAAGCTATCTTCTAGTTGAGAAATTATTTCACCTACTAGTGGAAAATCATCATACATGACTAGCTTTAGATTTGCAAGTGCGTCAAGATAAGAGGCCTTTCTCGTCACTGCATTGTCCTTTAATGAATATTCATGGAAATACGTATTACTACTGCGGAGAGAACATTCACAGCTAAATTCATCATCACGGGGAGGAACACCTTGGTGGGTTATAGAAAAAGATAAATATTCTTTCTCCTTGATCTCCGGTCCACACAGAGGGTTATTGTGGCTCTCATCTAAAGATGATACTTCAAGATTGATGGAACTGTCATAAATAAATCATTCATGAGTAAATTTCTGATGAAGACCTTCAGAACTGTTGTAATTAATTCCAAAATTAGGGAATGATTGAGAAGAATCTTGAGTTGCAACAGATAATTGTCTGAGTGCATCATTAACTCCAACATCGAGCAAGGCCTTATTACATATGGGCTCTTGATTTCTTGATTGTGCAGGACAGGCCTTTTTCTTAGATGCCTTATTACTCACATTAGGAACCACTTGTTGCCGAATGTGGACATTATGGGTTGGTGTTTGTTCCTGCTCCGGAGAAATGGCCAGGTTAGGCTGATTATCACATTTCAAATCAGGTGTATGTGCCTGACATGACTATTTGTATGATATGGGGGATTACACCCCACAAACCTCATGGACTGGGACATATGTGTTTATTTGTTCCAGAGTGACATGTAGATGAGTCACTCCACTGATAGGGATTGATTTTAGATTCATTCCCTGTGATGCTGCTGAATCTGTTATAATATTCTGACCGGCATCCAGAATATGAACAGGGATTTACATCTGCTCCTTCACCATTGTTAGAATGCGCTTGGGGACTTCAACTTCCAGAATGGGAATATACGTCCATTCTGTGCATGGAGTATATGTGTATTCCTACTCCTATCTTCCTTTTCCTTTCAATGAATTCTGAACGTACTCATGTGTGGGGGCTGAGAGTTGATTCTGCCAAAAATTTGTCTTCAGAGCTTTCCGACTGACTTCTCCAAGTGCTACCAAATGAGACTACTGGTAGGCTGGATGAACATTGGCAGGTGTATGTGCATGTTGTATATTACTCGTCAGGTATGTTTTATGACATTCCTTAAATACTTTTAGTGGATACTACAGATAGAATTGTTGATTGTAACCAGGTGCATATTCCTGCCTATAATACTCCACCAGAATTGCCTGGTGGGATTGGTGTGTTGCTGCCAGGAGAGTCTGTTGAGAAATAACATAAGAACGGACGAGTGTGTATTATTTCTCGTTATATGCCATCATGTTTTCTTGATGGACTTCTTCAGAAGGGGAAGAAGTAAAAACCTTCTCCTTGTTGAAGGGATTTCACCTCTGGAGGTTTGTCTTGCATGCTCAGGTCTGAGGAACCTAAGCCGTACCCCTGAAGGTGATACCCTCACCATGTTGTGGGTGAACTACCACACAGTTCTGGTGGACATTGTTGATGGGAGCCCTTGATAATGACTCATTTATCCTTTAATTAAGGCCTTGGGTGACCTTATCATTCGCCGCCCAAAAATATGGGAGGGACTGGTGATTGAGTTTCAGGAATAATGACCTGAAACGGTTAGAAATGGTGGTTGGCACCACCTGATTCATGGTCACTGGTCGTCGCTGTATGAACAACCTGGGTGAATTATTGACTTGGAGGGCTTGTCGAGCGTCCTCCAGAGTCATAATGGTACCGTGTTGATAGTATTCTTTAATCAGTGCATTTGAAACCTAGCATTGAAGACTCTAAGTAGGTGATGTTATCCTCAGAGCGGACGAGGATCCAGTAGGAGCAGCAGCCGAGGAATTCACAGGTGTGAACTTTAGATAATCCATTTCTCTAACGCAATGAGATCATGGAAATGTGTTCCTATTTTATATAACATACATAATCATGATATGTTTGTCCACTATATATTTTTGATGAGCACATATGTTTTTGATTGCTTTGCTGGCCCTCACAATTAATATAATAGTAGCCAAAGAAATAATTAAAACATCATTTTACCTTGGTTAAGGATTCACGTAAGGTTCACCATTTTTTTCACTCTCTAAATGGGGATGACCTTGTTTATTTAAGGTTCAAATATTCCAATCAGTTTATAAGGGGTTTATTCATAGAACCAGAAACATAAAATGATTCTATATCAATTTGGACATACATTCCAAAGGTAGGTGCTCATTAGTTTTGGAACGATGAGGCTTAAGAATATTCAATGATAGAGAGGATGGGAAGTCGAACTCATCACACATTTTGGGGGGAATTATTGTCTACTCCGGGACTATATTTATTGATTTGGGTTATATTTGTGAATCCTTAATTAAATTAACATGTACAAAAATGATCTTTCCTTTAGATTTGACAATCAATGATTAATATGTATGAGATTTAGAGAATATTTTTATATTTATTTGAGGTTTTTTATCTATAGAGAATCATCTATATTTGTTAGAGATGCTTAGTCAATGTTATCCTTCAATACATTATACCTAAATCAATTGGTCATTATGATAACCATACTGGTTTTAATGCAACTCAGTGGGGCACTTGAAGTATATTGTCATTCAGAAGGACATAGATTATTTCAGATTTGGGATCATACCCGTAGATGGGCTACCTACGTATCCTTGTATAGAAAATGAATCAGAACCCATGTAGTTCCTGGGAAAAGTATGAGGTTTATGCATGATTGATGGCCCACAGAACGATATCATAATTACTTTTATTCTCTAAGATCACGTGAGTCATACTCGGTGTGAGAAACAAGAGGTAAAAGTAAATCCTGATGATTTTTCCACAAAAGATGCAATCATAACAAATAATAAGGGGCTTATTATTGTATGACTTCCCAGATAGATGAGGATTGAGATTTACATTAGGGAAGAAACCGAGAAACAAAGTCCATAATGGAATATGTTCATTATGGAGATTTGGATACTTAACATAGGGCTTACTCTATAGGAAGAAGCCCAAATTAGAGGGGACTTATGATTGGGATTTATTCATGAAAAGGAAACCCAAATACAAATAAATTAATTCTATGAATTATTCCTGAAATGGAGGCCTAAGTTAAATAAATTTATAATTTGGTGCTTACTCCTATGAAATATTCCCATGTTTAAGGAGAATTATGATTGGGTCTTACTCTTAAGGAGGATGCCCAGATTATGTGAACTTGGACTAGGGATTACTCATGAAAAAGAGGCACATGTGAGGGAACATATAAAATTAATGTATGAGGATGAATGAATGAAATCTCTCACCTTAGTGACATAATGATATAGAAATCACTAGTTTTTGAGTGATGTTCCATAGAATTCCTTTCATATAAGGATGCCGGCAACGAATCTATGCCGAAAATGGATTTGAAGAGGGTTTTCAAGGATATATCTTGAAGGGGAGAGGAGGATATGAAGAAAAGAGTTGAATAGGAAAGATGGGCACCCAAAAAGAGGTAGGTGTGCAGGTCCTGGTCGTACAAAAATACTTGTGCAACACATGTGTACTTGCACGAAGATTTACCCATAGGGTAATACATGGGCAAGACTTGCCTCAATCCCTTGGTATTATCCCTAAGCGCTTCCATAAGAGTGGTGCGCAAGTTCTGTTGAAGGGGTAAGGCAGCACATAAGGTGTCCATTTCCCTTAAGGGTTAGACACTAAGGAATTCATGTGTTGATGAGTTTCAACAAATAGGCCTTATTCCCCCTCATTAGATCTTCCATTCTGGGTAATAAATTACCATATAAGTTAGTGGAAGACTACAAGTAGAGACTAGGGCACCGAGAGCTTAAATTTGACTTTTGGAATTTTTCGTCCTCGAAATGGGGGGCCCACAGGGGGTATTTATAGGCCATTGAAGAACATGGGAAAAAATAGTATATGGCATACAAGTCACCTGCACGACCCATATGTGGCACGCAGGTATACTTGTGCGGCCATCTTGGAACTTGCGTGGCCCATGTTTAAACAAATACTTGTTCATTCCTTTGTCAATTTTTTAGGTTTTGTCAAAGGATGAATCACTTTGGGCTTAAGGTATTCCCCTTTTCATTCATTAGACTCCGTGACAGGAAGGAGCGTCAACAACCCTCAATTTGTAAATAACATGTTATCAAATCATAATTAAAAAGGGTAAAATATGGGTTAAACAAAATGATATTGATAAAAAAATATATATTCACAACTAGTCTAAAATTTATTTTATAATGGGTATTCTAAAAATAAAAATCATATATTATAATTAAATGTGTTTAGAACCATTTTTAATCATAATTGAATTTACAAAAAATTAATGTTTCATGGCGTTCCTAAAGAGCCCCTCCTCCTTCTTATGAATGCCAACCACCTCTGCCCACTTACTCAAAACACTCAATCCCATTGCATCATCCAAAATCAGATCAAATAAGTTCCCAAAATTACATTATTCTTTTTAGATTCCATAACTTGGGCATATGGAAATTCATGAAAGATTTTTGGCTCAAATCAAAATAAGTAACTCGATTTAGTGGTAACATCTTCTTTCAAATTCCTTTCCATTATTTTCATTTTCATCTCCATATGATATTCTTATTCGTTGATTACATAAAACAACCATTATACTATACATACTAGGATGTTTTTATGAGAAAATTTTTATCCTCTCTTACTCACACCTCCATCTAATGGATACAAACTTATCATTTATTTGTACGGAGAACTACTACCTCACGAAATGAAGACTGTTCAATTTTACCCTAACACCTCTAATGGTCATAATTATAATGGAAAATTAATTGTATATGGTATATAATAAATTTATTTGTCCATATGCTTAATTAATTTTTTTTACAAAATAACATTATCTATATCCTTGATGTGTAAAAATTATAATTTCATTTAAAGAAGTGTGGACTACCGCCCATCAAAGTGTTATGACTTGTTCATGCTATTCAGGGAATATAAAATGAATGATTTTTTAATCCTATGTGGAATAACTTTCATAAATATAATACTAGTTTTAAAATATACCATTTATATATATTTTCAATATTATTGGTTTAATTTTACATTGAAATGAATGTAGCATTCATGTATAAATTTGACCAAACGTATCCATGAAAGGTAAATTTAATTTATATTATCAAATTATTAGGGAATATTAAAAATACATATATACTAGATATATATTATATTTATATCATTATTTATATAATTTACGTTAAAAAACATCGAAAATTTATATCGAAACACGTACATATTCAACTCAAGTACCAAATATCAACAAAACGAAAAATATTAACTTAAAGAAGTATGCTATTTTTATAAAGTCGTAATTTGTAATATTAAAATGAATAATAAACCTAATAAGGGTTATGAAGAAAGTATAAATTGACTTCTGTTTATTATTCAGGTATATAATGAATGAAAGAGTGAAGTCACAATCATGGTAAGGTATTTCATCTAAATCTCCTTTAATTGAGACATATTTTTATATTATAAACATAATTATTTTATATAGTGTATTATAAAAACCTTTGAATTTTAATTTCATTCAAATGGAATATTTATTCTACAAATAATTTTATTAAATGGAAAAAATAATTTTTTTAATGTATGCGGCGACAATGACCTCTCTGTCACCGTAATATTTATATGATATTTGGCTACCACTATAATCCACAATGCTTTTAAAAGGAAAAGAAATATATTATATAATTTTTGGGTGTTTTGTTATTGAACAAAATTTTTATATGGTTTGATTATTTCAATATCTAGAAATGATTTATTATGATTTCAAATGAAATGTTATTAGTGAAATGTTAATATTTGCAATATTTTATGTGTTATGATTATGTAATTTTACTTTGACCTTTGAAAGGTTGTTATGTGATAAACTAATGATAGGTGGTTATGTGATTAACCAAATGATGGTTGGTTTTATGATAAACTAAGGATGTGTGGTTACATTATAACCTCCAATTACTTGGGTATTTAAGTCAGTCATACGGTTATTCCATTTAGTAATATGTGTATAAGTCGATCGTATGGTTATTCCATTTATGTATGTTTATGTCCAAAGTTACCTTTAAATATTATATGTTTTATTTTATGGGCTTTATGGCAGTCTATCATTACAATAAGCTAATGCATTTATCATATATTCAATGACGTATATTTAGTACATCTAAAAGGTGAAAATAATTACATTATGATAATTTATTAATGGTTTTCTTGTTATCCCAAGTGTAAAAGTTTTCTTTCATTATGTATCCATTTCTGAGCATTCTATGATCATCCGATTTTCCGATATTCCTTTCATATGACATAAAAAAGTATAGAGTCTAGGATGGTATTAGGTAAAATTTATAATGAAATGATGTTATATCATGTTTTAAAGAGTATTTTTTATATATAATAAATTAGTATTGAGTCGAACTGTCTTCATGTATTATTTATGATCATATGTATTAGTTGTGACCTAAATATCAAAATCTCTAAACCTGAAAAGATACATGATGTGAATTAAATAAAAATTATACACATAACTAATAATTAATTAATGTTTAAAGGTAAGATCATTATAATAGGAATTAGAAGAATGATTTAGACAACGTTAGAGATTAGTATGTTTTTATAATGGTTAGGAATATCATCATTGGATTATAATTTTATGGAAGATCATATGTTCAATTTAAAATAATCCCCTTTTTAGTCTTTATAATGAAAAATATGAAGGTGACAAATGGTATAATTGAAGACATTCACCTTTTCAGAAATTATGGGTTATTAATTTTTTTGATGAATAATGCGAGGTTTGAGAAAACCATTGATGTTAAAATATATCATGGTTATTTTTTAGGATTTATCACCTTTTTAATGTAATTATATTTATATAGTTTTAGGAATATGAAATATTATAGGAAGGTTGACAACCTTTCACATTTGGGAAGGTTGTGGGAATCGAACTAACAACTGATGGGTGGTAAGGGAGCATCATCTACCACTAGCCTACATGAACATCCTAGTTTGTATGACTTATTTCCATTATTTTAACATATTATAGAGATCTAGATAAATTTGATTTTGGGATATTATGTTTTATCAAATGGATATACTTATAGTTGGATATATAATTGGTGATTAAGTGATAACTGATATTTTTCAGGACATTCCATTATTTGGGAACACTATACGGGTAAGGAAAATAGAATACTATGGTATTTTATTTGAGGGGTAATGGTTGAATATTATTTTGGATGAATATAGGTTTTTATTTTGTAAAATTTCAATTATTGTTATTTATGGGAATTATTAACCAACCAGGGAGAATATGTGATTTTGTTAATTACTTTTATGTATGATATATTAGGAGTATTCAATTTTATGTGGGGATAAATTTAAACATTTATCGTGGAAGAAAAAGTGCTAAAATCCTAAAAAAATTTGGCTTTCAATATTAGTTTGGATTACATTGATGAATATTAAGGATAATTGTTTATTTAATGGACCTTGTTGAACTTTGGGGTATTGTTTTTTTCATTTTATAGACTAAGAGTAGTATTTCTTTTTATAAAGGATTATCCACTGGGAGGATTATCTAATCTTGTACTAATAATTTTCTTTTTGGATATTGTTTCATGAAAATATGTATAGATAGTTAATCTTTTGTGGAAAATGATATTTTTTATAAGTGGATTCGAGCACTTTAGGTGTGACCGTGTCATCATGAATACATATCATCTGGAAAAAAGATGAGTTTGTATTAGATATTTAATAATGATTGAACCTCTACTTTAAAAGTAAGTATGATTCCGTATGTTCGTATTCTAAATAGTCAAAGTATTACTCATCATTATTAAATGTATCTTAAAATAAAAATAATTTCCATTTTATTTTCCTATCTAAAAATCCTAGACCGTTTAACCCATCACTAGTTTATGGATGTTAAATTCATCATAATCATGTTTTCTATCACACTACATAAGAACATAACATTAATATTTTCATCCATATCCATGTTTTCCTACATGGAATTGTAGTATGTGTTTTATCGGGGGACATTTTTACATCTATGTATTTCTTTTAATGTGATAGTTTTATTAACTCTTTTTCTAATGTGAGATTTTCAATGAAGATTCTGAGCCCAATTTCAAAATTGTGAGGACTTAATTTTCAAACTGGGGGAAATATATAACGACCCAGGTATGTATAGAATAATAATTTTTCATTTCTATTAATTTTTTTGAACAAGATATTAATTTTACATTAAAGGGGATTCTTATTCTGATAGTCTAATCTACACAGAACAATAGGTTTCTCAAAAATCATATGCATCACACAAAATTGAGTTATACAGAAATATAATAAAATAATATTATTATTATTTTAAATGGTAGTTAATTCATATACATTGAAATTTAAGGAATTAATAATATCAAATAAATTTTTAAATATTATTTATACATGTTTAAATAATGATTCATTGGTTTCCAAATTTATTAAATTTGGATATAAAAAACAATTGAATAGAAATGATTTTTTTTATGAAAACCAATTTAGAATAAAGAGAAATATAACATAAACATGTATACTCTAATAAATAAATTATTATATGGGGTTATATAAATGATTTCATCAAATATAAATATTAATTATAAAGATAAAAATATTTATAACATAATGATATTTTATTTATTGATATTAGAAATTAAATAAATAAATTTAATTATATCCTAATGATGATGCCAGGATTGATTCATTAATAAAGGATTAAATTAAATGATGTTATAAGTAATAATATAAATGTAAATTGATTATGTTGATTCTTTCCAAAAATTGAATGGATGATATTGATATATTAGCTTTTTAATGCCGTTTTTTTGATGTACTCATGTTCTTATGAATTTCTAGAAAATTCTATTATGAATAGTGTCCAAAATTGACATATTTCATAACTAAATACATGAAATAGTTTATTAAATGGTATTAAATTCCAAAAAAAATAAAAATCCAAAAAATTGTTTTTGAAATTACAATTGTGTCATGAATGAATTTTATGTGTGTCATTTGACATTATATAGTATTTACATTAACACACAATGTGTAAATAACATTATATCACTACATGATTAAAAATGGTAATATAAGGGTTAAACAAAAAGGATAGGGATAAAAAACAATAAAAACATGTATCAAAATTATTTGGTAATGGTTATTATAAAAACAATTATATTACATTCTAATTTATTGTTTTTTTAATTTTTTTTTATAAAAATTCAATTTATTGTAAATTTATATTTCAAGACATTCTTAATGTGTCCATCCTCCCTCTTATAAAATTCCACCACATCCAACCAGTTTCTCAAACCTATACAGCCCATGGGATCATCCAAAGTCATCTAAAATAATCTTCCAAAATTCCATTATTCCTCCTAGAAGTCTTAACTTGATATTAAAGGAATTCAAGAAATCCTTTTGTCTCAAATCAAAAGAAGTTACCCATTTTTGAGGTAACATATTCTCTCAAGTTCCATTCCTTTATTTTCCGTCTCCACTCCCAATTAACATCTTATTCATTTATTACATAACAAAACCATAATCCTAAATATACTAGTATGGTTGTATGACAATAATTTTAACTACACTTACCCAGATATCCATTTAATGAATATAGACATATTGTTTCTTTGTACTGAGAACTATTGCCTTACAAAACGTTGATTGTTCAATTTTATCATACCACCTAAAATGGTGGAAATTATGATGGAACTATAATTATATATTACATATATTACATCTATATTGTATATATACTTTTTTATGTATTATTTACAACATATCATTTTTCCTTCCATGATGTGTAAATATGATAATTCTATTTGAGGAAGTGTGGACTACCACCCCTTCAATGTGATATGACTCATTCAGTCTATAAGTGGAAAGTATAAAGGATGGTTTTATTAAAACAATGTGTCATGCATGACATCAATATAATACTGGTATTATAATATACATTTATATTATTTTAATATTATTCATTTAGGATGTCTAGGAAATGAATGTATTGTTCATGCGTCTGTGCGTCCTACTGTCTTCATCAATGATGAATTTCATATCTTATCTCAAAATATTATGGACTATTATAAATATATATATACTGGATATTTATGATATTTATTTCATTATAGAGATGATTTAATTTACACTACTTGGAAAATTTATATCAAAACCTGTTCATTTTTTAATCAAGTAAAGGATATCGAAAAAATGACCTATATTAACAAAAATAATTATGTAATTTTTATAACATGGTAATAAGGGATATAAAAATGTATAATAAACATGAAAACAGTTTTAAATCATGATTAAATAATCCAATGATTATTATTGAATAATATAATGAACGTATAAGAGAATTCAGACTCTAGGTGAGGGTCTTCGTCTCAATCTCTATTCATTTTGGCATATTTTGAAAATATACTAATTTTTCTTTTATACAGTGTTTATTAAAACCATTTGAATTTTAATTTAACTCAAAGGGAGTCTTTTATCTACAAATCATTTAACTAAATGATAAAAATAATTATTTTCACGTATATGGTGACAATGTCCTCTCTGATATCGTAATTTTTATTTGATATCTGTCTACCTCTATAAGACATAATGTCATTAAAAGGAAAAAAATTACCTTATTTTCCTTTTATTTGTTTTCCTATTGAAAATAGTTTTTGAAATGGATTATGTATTTCAATATCTTCAAATGATTTTTTATTATTGAAAATGAAATGTTATTTATAAAATGTTGATAATTGGAGGTTTTAATGTGTTTGGATTATAGAATGGTACATGGTCATTTGACGCATGGTAACGTGATAAAAAATAAATTATTTTGATACATGATAAACCAAATTATGTGTGGTTTCATGATAAAATATAGATGAGTGGTTACATTATAGCCTCCAATGCATTGGGAATGGATATCATATGTTTGGATTTTCCATTTATTGATATGGGTGCAAGTCGACCATGTGATTATTACATTTTTATATGTTTAAGTCCCAAGATACCCTTAATGTTATATGTTTCTTTCATTGTGAAATATGGTAATATTTGGGTTAAAAAAGGGTAAACAATGATCTAATATTCAGTGATATATATTTACTATTTCGTATAGGTGAAAAATATTATGTGATGATAATGTGTTGATGATTTTCATGTTATCCCAAGACTAACAGTTTATGTTCATTATATATCCTTTATTGAGAATTATACACTCATCTCATGTTTTGAAAAAAAATAACAGGTCATAACGAATAATTGAGTTTAGGATGGGATCAACGTAAATTAGTGCTATAAAAACATGCATTGATATCATATATCATTTTATATAGTTTCGGTTTTATGAAAAAATGGATAGTGAGTAGAAGATTTTATTAATAATATTCATGTTGTTATGTATTAGTTATGACCATATAATCTAAATCACTAAACCAAAAAAGATTCTTGATGTGAATTAATTTCAAATTATCGAGTTAAGTCAATATTAAATAACAATTATGTATCAAGCCTAAATGATTCATCGTATATTATGAGAGAGTAAAATAAGATAATTTGAATGGCTACAATTAAGGACCTAATATAATTCCACTAAAACCCAGACCAAGAGGTCATTATGTCTCCCAACATTTACAACCAATAGTGTAAGGTGAAGGATAATCTAATTACAATAGTTTTACTTTCATAAAATATCATGACAACACATGCAGACTCATTTCAATTTACCAACCATGATACCTTTACCGGTTAAGGAATTTTGGGGGTGTTCAAACATACCAACTGATTTCACCAACAACTAATGGACTTTCAACAGATTAATACACATACCACAATGACAAAACTGTGATTTCCCACATGCACCTTTATAAAATGAGAGATACCAACCACAACAAAATTTTAATCACGATTAAACACTATAAACTCATCTTTTGATGTCACTTATACCTAAAATGAAAATATAGACCAGATATACATGATGATACCATCCTTAGGAGTTTCTGGGTAATTACTCACTGAAAAGGGAACTAAAAACATATATTTGAAATTTCTAGACAATAGTCAGAGATGTAATATCTACATAGAAGTGTGCTACGCTTGATTCACACTAGGAATAGACATGTATCTGCTCCCGAGTTATGACCATGGGCTTAAAGAAATTCAAGAATATATGCTAAATCATAATGATGATCATGTCAAAAAACCCAATATACCATGTATCATCATTTCGATCATCTAGATGAGCCCATATAATTACTAATGATCATGAAAATATTCCTTAGATATGAATAACATTCAACCTATAATATCTCATGGTTTAAATGAGCACTGTTGAACTGAAATAGTTAATTTCTTGATTAACCAATATTAGGGGTGTCACATGTCTCAATGCATAGTACCACATAGGACCATTAATCGTACATACATCATATCAAGTTGTATATAACAATATAGGAGGTTTAAGGGACATCAAATATATGGAGCATATTACAGTTCCCTAATAATTCTTATCCTATTGAAAAACCTTGCATGATGTTCATTCCGGGTGAAATTGTTAAAAACACGTGACCAAATATCAAAAGAAGTGAATTTTCAAAAACCAAGGGCCCAAAAGAGAACATGGAACCCAAATTGTCGCATTAAATAGAAACATCTCCAAAAAGAGAATTTAAAATTCTGAGGTCCGTACCTATGACATCAATCCCTTAACTAAAGCTGAATGTGTTCACAAAAAATGAGGTAATACCAGCAAATGGTCCCTATGATTGAGGTCCGATCATGTATGATCGATATATATGTTTATAGGTCTATGGAAAACCTTCACTCTTCCATTCTATGGAATTTCCAAGGAACATTGAACTACCCTTACATGAGAGTTAGACCACACACACAACTTAAGATTCCCTTTTATAACATTTAACCAAAACCCATTTTATTATATAATCATTTCAATGGTTACTTTTAAAGTGAAACATACACTATTAATGATATAAAATAATTTGGATAAGTCCAAAAATAGAAATAGATGTGTTATTTCAACCTCTATTGATACATTATCATTTATTGACATCACATTTAATTTAGTACATTTTATCAAATAATCACATTTCATGCCCCATTCACTTTTTTATAAGGCCTCACATAGTTTACAACCCAAATAATATTTAGTTATATATTATTAATTAATTAATTGTGTTTCGGTAAAAAAATGTACATTTACCTGAAATCTTATATATTATTCAACAAGAAATTTAGATGTCCTTTGACACAAAACATAAGAACGACCCCATGGTATCAGTACCAATGAATAAGAAATGAAAATGTGAGCTATTAGGCTCCCATTAATTCATTTTAGATTCCAGTATCAGAGACACAAAAAAATTAACAATAATTAAATCGAACTCTTGAAGAGGTCTAGTTTTTATAAAAATTTCTACAACATGTGTATTAGGGTCTAGTTGTGCATTAATAAATGATTTTATATGGTTCATTTAGTCCAAGATATTTGGGGTAAAATATTTAATGTGGAAAATAATCCATTTATTGTAAAAATTAACAAAAAATAAATTTGAAACATTTTATACACTTATAAGGCTCACAATAGATGGTTCTATTATATGGGTCACAACTTCTCAATTTATAAAGTACCCATACAAGTTACAACTTTCATGTGGATCCCATCTAACTGAATCCATTTTACATAGGATTCAAAATAAATAACAATTTTTCCCCATTTAATAGCTATTAAGTATATAGTGTTCTTTTATTATGGATCATTTACTTTTTTTACCTCCTTTTAAATTTAAATGTCTCCCGTACAATTAATAATTTGAAAATTTTCACCTATCAATCTTTACCCATATATTATTCATCGCATATAAAAAATTGTTCATGGATAAAAAATTTCTATATTTCATAGAGAGGTATTACCATCAATATGTTTTCAGCCCATAGAACCAAATGTTTAGGGACAAATATGTCATGATTGGTTTTTTTGTATTACAAAGAATATGTTTGGGATAATTCCATTTAGGTTGATTTTATCTCCTCAATATGAAATTGGAAATTTGAAAATTTTAAACTAGTCATTCAAAACATAAAAATATCTTATTGATTACATTGTATGTATGTAATAAAATATAGTAATATACCACAGAATGCAACTACACAGCCTTGAAACAGAAAAAATATGCTACTCATAATAAAAGAATCATAGAAGAAAGTCATTATAATATAGAATTGTAATATAAACAGGGCCAAATAATATTTAAATTATAGAACCATGCTAATCAATTACCTATGTAACTGAAAATGAAACATTTCATTCAATTATATCTCATGCCATATGAGTAACATCCTTAAATAACATTCAATGGAAATCCATAAATTCAATTAGCATAACAATGAAATATATATGGAATACAATATTCATTGAATGTAAATTCCAATATGGATATCTTGATGCTTGTAATTCTTCCTCCTTATCGTACCAGGGTATGGGAAAATTCCAAATATAAAAAATTAGTATCTCTATGAAAATAATCCAATTACTCAAGTTGAAATCATAATAAACTATAATAAAAAATATCATGAATAACAATATCTCGCCTGGTTTGTTTGACATTTACATGTATGTGGGTAAATCAGTAAATGGAATGGTTTTTTTACCAAGTTATAATATAATCAATTCCTCTTTTATACTAGCCCAAAATACAATAATGAATTAAAAAATTGTCTTTGATAACACTCTATAATATCCCGACCTGAATGAACTCTATACTGCTAGCCTGACAGATCTCAATATGATCTCAAGCATGAATACCTATAAGCCATCAGCTTCCAACAAGAATTGAGGTTCTACGGAGGTCATAGTATGAATTATGTACCATTATTATCATATTATCACAATGTATAATGAATAAATAAATAATATATTACATGAGAAGAAATAATAATAAATTTCATGTAGCGGAAGACAAATAAAATTACTAAATAAAATGGTTAATACCACTATGAAGTGGTCATGGATTCATATTATTGTGATGATACTGAATAAATCATGAAACATATTAAATGTGATATGATATAATACATGAATGTCCAAAAATATTAAATAGGCCTTGGGGGTGGTCTTCTCAAGAATTATGAGTACTAGCCTAGTCAAGTGCTCCTAACTTCAATGTACAAGCATGACATCATATTATATGAACCCAATTTCATGTTCTTGTTACCTGGGAGGTCATTTTGTTTACCAAAATTCACCGGCAGCCCGAAAATTGTGTGATATAAACTCAATAGGAAGCCACCAAGGTTTTCTATAAAAAAATACAGGTCAGGAATATTAATAATGTAGCATGCACGTATATAAAAAAAATATTGTATTAATGGTAAAAAATTAAACAAAAAATTCTATGTTATTTTCTCAAGGCGTCCTTTCCAAATGGATAAATCTGCAAAAAATCCATAAAATCTCTAAACCAATGGAAATGTTTTCAAAGGACATAAGGAAAAAAATTAATGATGGAAAGAACCTCTAAAAAATATTATGAGATTTAACTTCTCAAAACATGTGGCTTGTCGTGGTGGAATCATCTGATGGATAAAAAACATAAAATTAGACATTACACTAATAGTATCCACACATTATTAATTAGAATCACCATCTTTCCCTTTGAAGTGATTTTTGATAAAGATCCCGTCCAGTGCACTAATATTGAAATAATGCTCCCTACCTTAGGAGTTAATTCTATGGGGTTCTCATATGGGCTCACAAGTATCACACCCAAAATAATGTGAGAAAATAACTTCTAATATCATAAATAATATCTCATATAGGGGGAAAAGTCTCACTTGTGGTATGTTACCACCTTCTCACAAATGATCCCTTCCCTGGTGTCTTCGATATATAAATCATATTCATCATAATGAAGTCTTATAAACACAAGTTGATCCTATCCTACAAATCTAGTATGACCCTCAATGTATATATAACCCACAAATATTGAATGATCACACTCAAAATGAGTCATTCCATGGAATTCAATATATTGACACCCCATTATCATTCAGAATGTATATAGTCCAGTAAATTAATTAAATTAGGAAAAATAGATGCCGTTGAATTTGGAATTACATTAAACAGGGAAAAGGGAGTATTAATATTTAGAAACCCACTTTCCATTTCTTTCTAAAATTTAAAGGTGGAAAATACATTAGAAATACACATCACATATCATAACAATTAATAATGAAAGATATCACATTAACACAAAATATATAGGATATCATGGAATGTATATAACATTATTAATGAAGAGAGAAGTTCTCATTAAAGAGTTTTATTAGAAAACATGAAATTATTATTCAAAAAAATCATTTCATTCAGTTGGAGTAATTCAATTTCATCACAAGTAATAATTTTACAAACAATAATTTTTGTTTAAAATATTAAGATACCTAAATAAATAATAGTATACAAATATATAAATGCCACACCAAAAGGGGTGGATCATACATAAGATATAAATTGTTCAACACATGCTTTTTATTGGGGACACACCAAAGGGGATGGTCCAGATGAGTTCGAAACATCTTTATAGACTTTTTAGGGGTCAAACACATCATAATGAAATCAAAAGAATTAAATTAAATGTAATTTATTATCATGATGTTAAACCGGTTAATTTTGGTGCATAGAATAATAATGAAATATTATAAATCGATGAATTTTGAGTTAAAATATATAGAACAATAAAATTATACCAATGATTTCCCACACTTATGATTTTGATCATTGATTTGGTCCAGTTTAAGTGAAATTGGATAAATAAATATCCACCCTGAAAAAAGGGTGAATGAGCTCTGACCAAAATAGTGAAATTAATTAGAAGAGAAAAAAAGGTATTAATACATAATGGGAGATTACCATGAAACTTCTAACACCACTGAAATTTAAAAAATATGACATTATATGAAGGATAAACCTCCGAGTATGGTGTCGGGGTGGAGGAGCTCGAGTGTGAGGGGTGCTTCCCCTGGAGGAGAATAAAAGATGGATTAGATTATGGTGTAAAATATAGGTTTAGTAAGGGTAGATCCATAAATGAACACAATAGAAACAAGATAATGGATTTTCCACATTGTTCCTCAGACCATGGTCCATCCATGCTCCAAGGATCAACCTATGGAGAACCCTACATGTTTAAGGGGAATAGGTTCCCTAACTGTTATGAAGCAATGATAAAACTAATTGTTAAACCTGTAGTTGGTCTTATAGTATTGAGGATCCACTCTACATGGGTTTAATAAAAATTGAGACACTAAATTCTCATTTGGATCATGATGTGCAATTTTCTTTAGGTTTCACATAGTTTCAGACAAACTATTCACCCCTAAATGTTCCATCAAATTTTATGTTTTTTGGGGTACACCACTCTTGAAACTCATCAGAACAACCATGGGACACCACAGACCATGAACCATATATATAAACTAAACTGTTCTGTGTTACAAATCTCTTACATCCATTTTGATTAAAATATTAAAAAATACAATATCCACTATATGAAACAAATGTATTTCCTTTAAAATTTTATCTGGATAAAAATCATGGGATGCTACGGTGTTCTCCAAATTTGAAATCACCAAACAGTACATGAATGTTAAATTTTACAACAATGAATGATATCTAAAACCAGAATCAATATTAAATATCAACAATATTATATCATTGGAAACAATGATATAAACCCATGACCTATGGTGGAAAACATCCCATCATATTTTGAGATGAAGATGACATAAGGAGATAATGAAACCTATCCAGAAGAGATTACATACCAAAATCAGTGAAGATCCATCACTCAGATATTATAGTAATATATAATGTGGTTTAGAGGGCAATGGAATCCATTTGATATCTTAATAACTATAGTTAATCATCATTGGTGAAATATGGGAGAATTATGGTCTATTCGGGGTGGTTAGGGAATTTAAAAAATTGTGCTATTAAAAACCATGTACACAATTTTGAGGGTTGGGTTGAATGTTTTGTCAAACCATGGTCCCTAACCATGTGACTCTTATATGGGTAACATGGTAACAACTATAAGGGATCAAATTTTTCAAATCCTTGAACTAATTGTGAATCCCCCTCTATTTGAGGTTGTAGGTTTTTTTGTAGAAGTTCAACCATTTGGGACAACCTTGTGCCATCAGTGCACTATCACTTCTCCCCAAAATATCTCTATTTTTTCATTAAAAACCCCAAAAAATCCCCACATAATGTATATCATATGAATGGTACAATAATATTTGTAATCATGAATGATATATCACTAGAAATGGTAGAGATCATACAATTTCTGCACCTTATAATATCTTATCCTTAAGCTATTAGCCTATGAATATTTAATTTTGTGAGATAAAAATTATTGGGAAACTATGCCCAATTATCTGGTTCTATCTCCCATGACTCCTCCTAATCATAATATTTTTACCACAATACATAATCAATGAGTATAATCTATTCCCAAAATACATTCTCACTATGAACGATGACTAGTATTAGATTCTCCTCAAAGTACACTTTAGTCTCTAGCTTAAAATCATCCACATCGATAACATGAAAAGGTTTTGGATGAAACCAATGATGTTTTGACACATGAAACACATTATACATTAATGTATACCTCTATGGAATATCCAAATGGAACACCAACTTCCCGATTATCACTATAACCTCAAATGGTCTGACAAAACTGGGTGACAAAAAAAACTTTTTATGAATCCAACCGTGACCCATTATAAGGCACAACTGATGAAATACATGATGTTCCACTATAAATTCATGTGTAATTTTACATATATTAACATCAAACATTTTTATAATCTATGATTAATCCATTCATTTTGAAATCAGCTTATCCTTCTCTTATGCATCCTACATGATACTCGGTCCCAATAAAATTGTATGTACAACCCCCATAAAAAATAGAGGTGATCTGCATAAAAAAACATAAAGAAACGTATATTATGAGATCGAATAATTCTCCTAATAAATATTATTATATGAAAACACATGTATCAATATGTTCTTCACTGAAGACTCATAAATGTAATTAATAGGCAGATGTATCATATCTTCAAGTACCTGAATATTTATTTTCAATGCACATTTTTAAATGGGTGAAAAGGAGTACTAAAAAATAACTATATTTCATGTACTTTTTGGTAGACACTCACTAAATTCGATGAGAAATGTATGTAACAATATGATGTTATACGCCACAACTCCCTGTGTATATGGACTATCTATTGAATGTACATGTATGCCCATTAATCCAATGAGAATGTATCTCGTATAAGAAAAAATGTTGTACATTCATCTGTTGATCCACCACCATCCTGATATTATAAATCATATGAGGCATCCTCAAGTTACCCTGCAGGATGTCGATGGAAATTTCATCCCATGTCCATTAATAAATGATCAATTATTTGTGTAAAAAACATGTTGTTTATGCTCATCCATAACTGATTAATATATTTAGCATCATGTCATGAAATTTGGAATTTCATTTGTCATGCCAGACAACCAATACTATCAGCATGTGCTAGAATACGTTTTGGTCAATTATAAATTCACATACAACATTGAGGCATGAAAATAATTTATCTACTCTTCACCCATACTCATTCCACATAAAATTTATGATGAACATATATTAGGTCATTCATTTCTATGGTCCACAAAATAGGTTACTCCCCATCATGTATGATATCCCTCAAGGAAAAAAATTTAGAATACCTATTCAATATCTATGTGATACAGAAAAACAAATTATGAAAACAGATATTATGTTCATCTTCACCTAACCCTCCTAAAACACTAAATCAATATTTGGAAGAATAGTCATCATCATTTAGTCAGAGGAACACTCTTGAACTAATTGAGTCCATGTTTTCTTGATCAATGTGTCGTAAAAATTGATTCCATGCTTTTGGATCTATTCTAGATCAATATGAAATGACTATATATATTTAAAATCCATCTCTACTAAGAGAGAATCAAATATCCATGAAAATGAACTAATTTAAACAATTTTGAGTTGTATACATAGATAAACATTCACCCAACATATAATTCCTCTAACAATTGAAATAATAAACCACTTATGGAAAATCTTGTTCATGTGCTGGGTAGTTTCATTCATGTTTCCTCAACGATTGTGGCCCTTCCATTACAACATACCCCACCAATATCAATTCTACACTATCTACTACCTCTAATGTTTTAAAAATACTATATAATACACCAATTACTTAGGTAGGTTCATGATGGGAGAAGTATTCGTGTAATAAATTAACTCATAGATGAGAGTCTCACATTATCCATACAAGTAAAATTTAACTCTCTTATTATATGGGTCTGAATGTGATGCTACCATGATAGAGAATTCATTGATTAAAATTCTATAATATCCCACTAACCCCAAAAAAACTATGTATATTAAATTAATTATTGGGATATTACCTAGAAAAAACTGCATACACCTTCTCTGGTTTCATTGATACAACATCCTATAAGATTTTGTGATGCACAAAATGTAACTACTCATTTAATAATTGAAACATATATATCAAAGAATATATATGATTCTCTATCACTATAATCTGGATCATTTCATGTTGTTGGGAGTGATCATTAGGAGTATTTGAGTGTACTAAGATCTAATATTCAAAACAACCAAAACACTCTTCCAAGTATGGGTGGATGATTCTATTAATAATGACATCAACACTTTTTGATTTTTTATCAAACTAAATGGAATCCCAACTAAATCATAAATTCAAATCCCACATATGAAAGAGTTATACTATATATTAAATGTTATAACTCTCAACTAATAACACCCTGATAAAAATTCTGTCATAGAGAATACACGGGCTCCTCTCAATTGGACAAAGAGAACATTGATATGAGGAAGAGTATATTGATTTGTCACTATCATCCGATTCAACATCCGATAATCTAAAAAAAAGATCAATATCCCAATAGACTACATAAAAAATAACAGGGAACACCAATGTGAGGTACTAATATGGAAATACTCATTTATCCAAAAACACTTACAGTTGAATCTTAGGATCATGAATCTCTGTTGGTTCCATTTAGTAAGGTATAATTGAAACCCGATCAACTCCATTCATTATGTCAATAGGAAACATCTCAGTCCTATAAAGTTGTTTCCCTAAGAATTCGATATATGAGACATCCTAGAATTTGTCTCTTATGGGTGGACTAAAATCCTATATAAATCCTACATCGTTCAACAAGAAACATTAAACTCGGGTAGTGGGATCCCCCAGTTGCTGTTGAATGGCCCCCCATGACCTTCTATGACATCCCAATCACCACGATGGACACAATTGATACCCTTAGGATATTTAATGATTACCATGTTGTGGTAACAATAAATTTTGGATTTTAAGGATACCAACCAGTCCATACCCAACAACATGTAAAATCTCGACATGATAAGCCCATAAATATGAAATGTAAAAAATACTCCCCATCATAGACAGAACACCCCATGAACTAACAGATTCCTCTAGACCATACACTGATGAAATATCATTCAGCATCACCTTTCCCACTAACACCACATACATAATAATAACAATAAGAAGAACAAAAAATATAAAATAACGGGTGGGGCCTATATAATATAAGGAATATGAATGCATACAAAAATCATGAATAGTACATCTATTTATCTATTTTCTATCCTAACTATCCACATAAATAGTCTTAACTGCTTCAAACTGTCATGCATATCTTCCCAATGATGTAGTATGTGATCCCTAAGCATCAAAACACTACTGATATAGGGAATCTTGTTATAAAGTACCACATCCACAACCTCAATTCCCACAACTAGTAAAAACCCAATTTTTTGACAGATATAGGGAATAAGATCACATTACAACACCCTGGTTCTTCCACGATCCTCCGTCATTACCCATATATCAAAGGTTCGTGTTGAACCGAGTTATATTTCCAATAATGCCACAAAATATTATCTCTACTTATGAAAAATGTCACTTTCAATGTATGTGACTTGACCTTCCAATCTAGTTGAAGATCTCTCGACTGATATCAAATGTAAATGAAACTCCAACCTATTCGCTTGGCATACATTCTCCTTAGTTAACATTCTCAAAGTGACGATTCCTACAATCAGAAGTAATACCTCATGGTCATCTGGATGATACCGCATGTGTTCCACTAAAAGCCTCCATCAGGTTCCCATCATATATGAGTGCCAGATTTACAACTTCTAAAAACATCTTCAGTCTAAATAGGTAACTTATGACCTAATTTTCACATTTATTCCCAACCAGATAATTTCTTCCACAATATCCTCTTCCCCTAAAAAAATATAATTGAGCACTACCAATCAATTAAGAATCATTCATAGTCCATCACATACATGTTCTATTGGTTCATAATTTTAAACTAATGTTTTAACACTTTCATAATCATATTAGGGTAAATGTTCTCCATGAAATTCATTTGAATGTTCTTTTCACATGATATTCTCAAGATATATTTCTTGAGATTGGATGTCCCACAATTGCTACATCTGACCATGTAACATGTAAGATTCTTGTTTTCATATTTAGAACAAAGGCATATGGAACTGGTCATGATTTTTTTGGATTAACCCAATCTAGAACTAATCATCATATTGTCAACCCCATCCAATGAATGTTTGAATGTGTTTCAACTAAATCCCTCGTTTTAGGTATGATAATCTTTTCAAAAAAATCCATAGTTTATTTCAATAAAACAACAAAACCAATTATTGTTCTCATTGAACATTTCTCTGATTTCTACATGTATAACTAGAAGAGAATCATGCATATTTTCGGTCATTACATCTTACTACACTATCCCAAGAAATCATTTTAGAGGAATATCTCTATATTAAAAAAACATGTCTTTGGAAATATAACACAACTTTGACGTACATTAACATGTGATATTCAATTAATATTGAAACATGAAATTTCCCTCATAAAAAAATGCCTAGTCATTAATAATCATTTACCAATGGAATTATCTTAATGTCATGAAAAGTAATTTCCCCATAACACACCACATATTCAAAACTGAGCACTTTCACAAACCTCAGCAATCCCTAATCTAGGTGATGGTTAAATGAGTGTAAAAAATTTCACAAATCATGCCTCTCATTAGACATCGATTTAACATATTTAAATTTCAACAATAAACTAAATTCATAATATTAATTTTAATATTAAGAACCATTATCATTTAAATTCCACAAGAAAATAAATACATTTTATTTTATACAACATTCCCATTACATTATTTTTCTTGTGTCTAAAAATGATTCATGTCATAATAATTCTTTAGTTTTCTCTAATGATGTGTGCATACTCAACTATCATGACATTCTTGAACATGATTAAAAAATATTATAAAATAATAAAACCACAAAACAAATATATCACTCTCTGTAAAATTTAGTGCAACTATAATAAAAAAAAATAATAGATATCCCAACAGGGAAACATGTCCTTTGACCCCATTAATGGGTTATTTAATATCATGCAAGATATAAAGAAAAATTTCTCAATAATCATAGTCTTCTACCAACCATTAAAAAATAGAAATATATAAGGAATGAAAATAATACTACCTCTTATACCACATTGTAATTTCACAACCACGGTCTAACATACCAGTGACCAAAGTTAGTTGGTTATAGAGCCTCATGTGTGGCTGCCCATACACCACATGCAGTCGACTATCCCTTAGTGTAAATTAAAAATCATGGGGATACTATACACTAATTATCAATGTTGCACAAAAATTGAATGTGAAAAAACTATATCCAAATGATAATTAAAAATAATCCGAAGAAAACCGTATCACTAGATGGAAAAAGATGGAATACAATATCTATTACAAATGTAGTAGATATGTCATATCATATACATGTCAAGATTAAAATACAGACCAAAAATAATTACACAGTAGCCATCCCTAGAAGTTACCATAACCATTTTTTCTTCTCTTATCCATGAAACATCCCAAATCATCGAAGGATCTTTCCTTTGGGATTTCCTATTATCATGACACCTCTTTAGGTACCAATCAGGTATCTTTAGTAGGATGTGAGTACAACAAAGCAAGACACAAAAAACAACCTATAAAAAATATTCAGTCTATAACAGTTCCTATTTTTGTGTAAATTATAAAATAAAATAATTAAATAGTTTTTAAATTTCATTAATCTTTAATTATGAAGATAAATTAACCAGGTTTAGGATGATACCCAAATTACAAATGCATTCATCATCCTCTTTCATAGCCTAAACCATAACATATAGGGATGCACAATTCAATTTATAATTTTCATTCCTTGCCCATTTAATTTCAAATCATATTATAAAAACGTGGAATCCTAGCCGCTTGAAAATATTATGGTCCCACAATTCCATGTCTCTCACCCATGTGATTTTGAAGCATCATTATATTACCCAGACCCCACAAAATATCTAATAACTTCTGTTCCATTGAGGAATCCGTATTTATCCCACATGTATTCATCACATACGGGAATTTTTTCAAAAAATAAAAAATTAATACCGTATTTTATTTTCATACCCTAGTATGTTTCACACACCACACCCATCAATCAATCACACATATCATATATATATCATTTTATAATGTTAATAATCCTTAACAATATCATCAAATTTTCACATCATGGATTAATATTTCAATTATGAATACAATCATAGAATATCACATTAATCAAAATGAATAATGGGAAAAATTCCTTAGTAAATAATTTATCAATATTTAATCATATAATCCATTATCTATTAAAATATAATAAAAACATACCATATTTCCCATTAAATATCAATAAAAAGTTCTAATAATAAATCAACTCCTCAAACCCATCATATTTCTAATTTCATATCCCCATGAACCATTCAAATATTCAATAATTTAATTACTTCTTTAAGTAAATTCATAAACTGAAATTCATAATGAAATTATTAAACATGAAATTGATATTTCACAATAACATAAAAATAATAGAAACTAATACTTTAGGAATTGAATTGTTGACCACATTCCTCAATATTATTGATGAGTGTTCTTCAAACCATAAATACCCTATTTGATGTGGAATGTTCTATTGCTTAGTAAGGAAAATAACCATAAACCAATGCCTATATCAAAGATCAAAAAAATTAAATGCATGAAAACCAGGATCTAAACCCTTAACCAAATGGAGAAACATCCCTTCCAAAGAAGATAAAACAAATTATATAGTCAAGAAACTAACTAGGAAGATATTATATACTAGAAGAGGTAAAAATCATACAATCATATCTTCAATTCATCTATAACAGAGATTGGATGAACTTTCAATCACACTATGAGACTATAAAACTACATGAAGTCATATTTTAATGAATAGGGGATAGTGGGGGTGAAATTGTTTGTTGTGTCAGGAATATAAACACAAAATTTTGAGATATTAAAAAGCCTATCACGGTTTTCTAAACTGCGCATCAATTGGTAAATCATCCACTATTTTGAGTTGCATGATTTTAATTTTTAGTTGCAGAGTTTGGGAAAACTAGTTTTCAACTGTGAGGTTCCCTTTTATGTGATATCATTTCATAAATTACATCCAAACCATGTCAACAAAAAACAAAAAAAAAATAGCAAAACCAGGTTAAAATAATTCCTATAATAAAGCATAATACATATCCACAATTTTTTATATCTTACACTGATAATATAGACATCATAAATTGAATTTATCCATCAACATTTTTCACTCTAATAAAATAAAATGAACATGTCATTTATTCATTTCATTCTTGGGTCCCCATATAGTTTCTTTGATTCAGTTATTAATCCAAATAATATTCACCATATGAGTACTACTGTTAGATAGTACATTTCTATATAATCATTGATGACTATTATTTTTTCACCATATAAAGGATACTATTAACGTGGTATGACCTCTATTTTTTGTACTTGTGTAAGATTATGTATGTAATTCCTCAGGATATACTCATTTAACACATTTGGACCTTATGATATTTTTGGTGGATGTGACAATCGATAAGTTACAATCACAAAATGATTAATGACATTGAATGGGAAATTATACATAGGTATTAACATTACATATTTCAAAATTTCATTATCATTTTAAATAGAGATATTCATTGAAAAAACACCCCCCAGAATTCAAATTTAAAATAATTTGATTCATTTACAGATAAATTAATAATTGTCATTGATTTTCCTTGATTTGTTATGGAATAAATATCACATTCTATAACATTTCCATAAAAAGGTCATGTCCGAATAACATTCATTATCAAAAATCCTAATAATGAAATAGAGTTCTATACATCATTCCATAGACAAATTCATAAGGATATATTTTAATTTTTTAATGAAAATGTTTTTTATAACAAAACATAATAATTGGATGTTACTGATCCCAAAATACTTGAAATAACATTAAAAATATCACAAAATATAATGACATGTTTAAATAATTTTATTATAATACCCATATATATGAGGATGTTACGTTGTACTAAAACATGACTGCATATCCAGGTGTTATTAGAGTCAAAACTAGAACATCAAGTAAAATGTATGAACCTAATTAGATTTAATAGAATGTGGAAATTCATGAAATATTAGAAACTCCTTAATGAATGTCATAAAATTCAAATATAGAGTGAAATATTAAAATATTTGTGGGTGTGTGATGACTTCATTTGGTGATTCACTACATCTCATATAGATTAAATCCATTTATTATTTTTAACGAGTCTAATAAAAAAAACTTTGGTGATGTTTTCCCATTTCCATAATGTTATGGTTAACTGATGAAAATTCCCATTTGACTTATATTATATAACTATATCTTTTTAAAATACCATGTATCAAGAATTATAATATTTAATTTCACTCTAAATCTCATTCCGACGAAAATATTCATTAAAATAACTATAAATCAGTATACGAACAGGTCGAAGAGTGAATGAATAAATATGAGATTTATCCCTCATTTCCTTAATCTAATATAATATCAAAGGGAATCGTACATAGATTTGTGACCTTATTAGAGAATCAATAAAATTTTAGAATTCATGAAAATTTATAATCTTCTATCTTGGATCAATATCTCTTATTGTTGCGTCATAAATATTCACTAGGAAGGATCTATGAACGCTCTTTTTTGAAATATAATATATATACCAATAATTTAATAATTATACTATAATCCATTTAAAATAATTTTTTTTCTTAGTTGATCCCCATCATATACAATATGGATTGTCCAGTTTGACATAATCCATATACCACCGTCTTTTATTTCTCAATGAGGAAATTTATTCAACAGTTATACCCATTCATTATGTACAACCATATTCTATTGCACATTTGTAAATATTTATATGAAAAAATTTAATTTAATATTTTATGATCAACATATATACCATCCCTTTATCTATAAAAAAATTTCTTCATATCTTTATTGAAACTATTATAGCAACCATATCTAAATCATGAGTTGTGTATTATTCCAAATGAATCATTAGTTATCAAAATGAATAATCTATAACCTTTATATCCATCATGAGGAAACATCCCAGTCGTTTATTCATTTCATCATTATATATAATAAATAATTATCCAATCAAGTGTAGTGTAAAAACATGTGTGCTAACTAGATTTATATTAATATCCTTAAAAAATTCCTCACATTAATTGGTCCAATAGACTTCTATCACTTCTACGTTAACATGGTGATTAGATTTGATATCCCTAAAAAACTATGTAAAAAACAATTATAATATCATGAAAAAATAAAAAAACTATGTATCTTAGTCATAGTTGTAGGTATAGGCCAATGGTAAACAATATCTATCTTTTAAGTGTGTTATGATATTCCCACACCTAATATAACATGAAAAAGTAATTTATCAATATAATCCCCAAAGTCAAACTTGGGTGATGTTTCATAAATATTAAACTGACATATGGTATTGAGAAAAATTGTAAAATGAACATAATATTCTTTATTTCACATTGAATATTCTTGAAGTTCTACTATAACTACTTCCAAACAAAAAATCATTGTTACCCTTGAAGAATCTAATAAATAAATACATGATGATAGGGTATGTGAATATTCAGAAAAATGGAATCATAAAAAATTCATAATGTCTGCACCATTTAATGAATGATGACTCATGTATATCCTCCAGAATGGTCATCAATTGATTATATAAATATCAATGATCAATATTGGGAATTTATTGAGATTTGTGATGTTGATCAAACAAGTATTCAATACAATGTATAATATACATTATCATTCAAGTATTTTTTTTCTTGATAATCCATGGATATCAACATTTTACATCATTCCCAATAAAAAATAAAACAGGTTCCACATATGGAGACCTCATTGGATGAATGAATCTCCTATCAAGATTATCCTAAAGTGTTTTCCTCGATTTTTATTAATCAATCTGATACATTTTCTATGGTGTCTTGGAAATTGTTCTAGCTCTAGGAATTCATTATATTGGAAACTCAAATTTATGACAAGTTAGATGGATATCGTATTCAACTTGAAAGACATAAAAACACCCAACATGATAAGCATATATTGTGTGTTTAGATTCTCTCAAACCATATGATACAAACACCCCATTTGAATTGGATTCATAAAATAAATGATGTACGTAATTTACTCAAGATTATAATATTGGTCATCACACTGATAAGAATTCATAAGCTTGTTGGCAATATCAAACATAATTTTCCATCATTGAAAATTGAAGTGGGATTTATGTAAAAATTTACATATATTCCTAATATAACATCATAAACCCATGAATGGATAAAAAATAGATTTTCAAGAATCTCATTCCCCAAAAAAGAAACTAGACAAGAATAATAGAATTGGGATTTAATCATCATATTATTATAGGATTTAACTGAAAATTGAAAATCATATTAGTGATGTGTTATTATGATACCCTTATAAAATTATTTATTACTTAATGTATTTGTATATCCTTAATAAAATAATACATTAGTTATAATAGAGTATTTTCTATCTGTGACTATCACAACATGCATATGTCACCATTATGAAATAGTGATTGTATGAGATTTTAATTTATCACTATTATTAAGAGGTTGTTGATGAAGACCATCATTAATAACCATCATATTTTTCCACTGTTTAGCATAATTTACATACTCTACATTTAGGTTGGATTATAACACAAAAATCAATCATCACTGGTCATGAAATTTTTTCCTCAAAGGTAATAATGGATTCTTTATGATTCTGTTTCATCTCAAGGAATTAATTCACCATATTTTGTTGAATAGTACAGGGGAAAATTATCATTTCTGAATATTTCCTTAATCACATACTAAAACATAGATTAAATATTAATGTTCCATCAAGTTTGTCATATGATTTTACCGATTATATGATTCACATTACAAATGAAAAATCGGAAAATTAATGGTTTCATTATCCAAAAACTAGAGAAAGTTAAATATATATTTTGTGGTATTAATCCTTATTTATGATACTAGTTAATTAGTTAATGTAAATAAATAATGTGGATCTTTCCTCATGAAGGACTGAACTAAATTTTTGTTCCATCCTTTCAATATTTGAACGATCATTGGGAATCATTTCATTATAATGTATCATAAGAAAAAGTGTATGAATTTTTCATTATATATCCTTCAAATGTGGTTCCTTAGGTGGACCATCATTGTATTTTTCATAAAATTTAAAATAGAATGAATATTTTTGGTACCTTTCATCAATTAAAAACGAATAAATAATAGTTTCAGCACAATAATAATAACGGAAAATCATGTAATAATGATTTTTATCAGATATATAAATAGTTACAATGTATTCTAAGAAAATATATTTTAATCATAAGAAATCTAGGAACATATAAAAATAATTATGTTTTTATAAAATATATATAAATAATCGTAGGTATCATATATTTTTTTTTATCAATGTTCCTAATAGAAATGTAAACCATTTTCTAATACCATCAACATTGACCAATATACATTATACATTGATATTTCATCTTAATTGTTAAATATTAAATATAAAATATATTGATCCATGATTGAATAAATTTGTTTTATTATCTTCATAAAAATTGAATCACAAAAATGTAGTTCATAAAATATCTACATCGTCTTCCACTTATTTCATTGTAACTTCAATCCTTCGTATAAATATCATAAATATCACATTTCTTCATAATCTATAGAAGGTAAACATTAGAATGAGAGATCACTGTTACTCAGTATGGGAACAAAATAATGATATTAATAATCATATAAAAATAATATGAGAAAATTTTTATGATAACGAGATTTTAAAATATGAAAACATATAAAACATATCTTCAATAATAGTTATGAACATTGAAATCAATCTTCGCAGTTTATAAGACATGAATCATAAAAGAAATAAATTACAATATGCATGGGAAAAAAATTGGAACAAGTCATGTACTTTTATCATACACATATTTATATAGGACCTTATTTCAAGGATATATATAATGGAATTAATAATATTTCAGTCTTGGGATAAAAACCCATGTTCCTACATCAATAATTGGGATATTTTCTTTCAGAGCCTCTTTTAGGATTGTGATTACGAATAATATACCCTTGTAACACTTGTAATATTAATTATTACTCAATTTATTTGAGAGATATATAAGTATCATATGATGAATTTAAAAAATATTACATATGTGTTTAATAAAATTATTAAACGTTCACCATATTTCAAACCATGAATTCAAATATTTGGCAGAAAAATTTCCTTATACAATAAGTAGTTAAAAACAAATGTGATACAATAAAATTGAATATCCTTATTAAACAACCCATCTAAATAAAAAATAATAATAGAATATCTGGATCATATACCCAATAATAGATAATAATCCTTAATATTTATTGTCATCGATGATTGGAAATATAATAAAAATTTCATTAAAAATTATTATTGAAAAAAACCATTCAATTTTTGATATCATTTATTAATAAAAATAGAAAAATTATAATTGAGAAAATTTTAATTGAATATAACCATATAAATAATCAATTCAAGAGTCAATAAAAATATTATTCATGATGGACAAAAAATCCATTTATGTATTATATGTTTTAAAACATTCCTTCTATAATTTTGTCATAATATTCATAATGATACTTATTTAGAAAATGAAAAAAATATACATTTCAATAATTTTTGTAAAATATTAAAGAAGGATAAGTTATATATTTATTAACATTGGAGACGATTAAAATCCTTAATTAAAACATTTGTATTAAAAAAATATTTGGAAATAAAATGTTGCTCCACTGAAGAGTGAAATGATATTAATTTAACTCTAGACATTTTTAAGATTTCATACATACATAAGCTGAGGAAAATGAAAGTGTGAAATGTTTTTTTCAGGAAATTTTCATAGAATAATATTTTTCTTTATTTTCATGAGAGATATATGATAATATTACATTATTGGAAACATCAGAATAAACAATCTAGATAAATAATGATTTTTCCCCAAAAGACCATAAAAAATGGTAACACATGAATCATAAATACCGTTAATGAACATAAAATATAAAGACATGTTTATGAAAAAATTAGAATAAATATAATCATAAAATTAATTCATGTTTAGAATACACAACCAACAAAATAAATAAATGTTGAATAATTTATGTCTTTTATATCAATAAAAGTAATGGGAGAATCATTTAACTTGAGTTCCACATTCTTTGTACTCATTATAACATCTTCTATAAATTTTTATCTTGTTATTTAATTATTTATTGATACAAATTATTATAATATAAAATATATTAATTATATATTATTTTCATAAAATATCAATAATTTTAGAGGTAGGAAATAATTATACTATTCATGGAGATGGTATGTACTATATATACATGAACATCGTTTTCATTTTCAGACGGATTGAAAGAAAGAAAGGTAAATATTAATTATTCTTTATTCAAAAATTTTAAAACTTCTAATCATTTAAAAACATCTAATTCATCCACATTACAATCCATCTCAAATATAAATGAAAATAAATCACATTGCATTGTGATGGTTTTAGTCCACAAATATGATTGAATGCCATTGTCATTTCAAAAAATATTTGATGGAATGTATGTAGATGTAATATTATAATTTCATAAGAATAATTTTTTATAAATATAATATATAACATTAGTCCCATAATAAAACCAATAAATAAAATATGGTGATGAAAAATGATATGTTTCACTATATAAACACTATAAGGCGTACATAGGAATGATCGATACACTCACATCCCTTTTGAGGGGAAATAAGGTGTATAATGGTCTTTTAATAATTATAAAATAATATAGTAATATTTATGAAACTAAATATGTTTTATATGGATGTAAAGACCCGTAAAATTAAAGGGAAATTTTTTCTTAATTTTTTTTGGAATTTTACAAGAACGTGGTTTCTGAAGGCACCTGATTCCGAGGCCCGGTGTGCCCGGAATCAATTTCCGAAGTTTGGCTCAGGTACGTTTAGTGAACGAACGAGCGGGTTTTCCAAAATTTTGATCCGGTGCTCGGAATTGAAATCCGAGGGCACCGATGAACTCGCAGCGCCGATATTCTCTTAAGGAGACCTTTTCTGAGGGTGCGTTTATTTCGGGATGAGAGTTAGTTTTTGGGAGTTTAGAATAAGTTAAATAAAAATTGTGTATTACAAAATTTTATTTAAACTTGTTAGTTAACTTCTCTCAAAGGAAGATAGGGGTGGGACCCACACCCACTTAACCTCCCTTGAGAGGATTAAGTGTGGTGGGGCCCACACGAACCCTAAACTTTTCATCTTCTCCCAAACTCCCTTAACCCCTATTTAAATGACATGAAAATTGTTATTTAATTTTGGAGTTATCATTTTTGAATTTCAAACCTTTGAAATTCATTTTTTAAGTTTGTGAATAAAATAAGTCTCAATCTTATTTTATTTGGTTCGTTTTTGTTTAGACATCTTGAGATCTTTTGAGAGATTTTCCTTCTTCGTCAAGCTTTGACGAAGAACGCTCAAGCTTTGACGAAGAACGCTCAAGCTCCGACGAAGAACGCCGCTCCTCTCTTCTTCGTCTTCCGTGTCAACGAGAGGGAACGCTGCCTCCTCCTCGGTCTCCCTTCGTCGACATAAGAAGATTCGCCAACGACGTACCTCTTCGGACGTACCTCTTCGTCATCGGATTTGACGAACGATTACCGTGACGCCCGACCTCCGCGACGTTGTCTTCCGCGGGACGTTGACAAATCTTCGAACCTATACCCAATGTAGGGGTTGTTGTTATTTGTTTATTTATTTATTCTTGGTCGTGGTTCTGGCATGACTAACGTGAGGATATTTAAATTTGTGTTATTGTTTAACGTGAGGGGGGCCGGACCGCATGAACACGACTGAACCCCCTCCATCGTTCTTGTTGATTTATCTTGCGGGTGGAAACAAGGTGGCGTGGTGCCGACGCACCACGCTGATAATCGTACGATTATATTGCGCGGCGCCGTCGCGCCGCGCCGTGGAAGAATCATCAAGAACGCGACGCCATCGCGCCGCGTCAAGGGGAATCAAAGGCGCGGCGGAGGGGCGCGGTGCCGTCGCACCGCGCCGGACGACGAACACCGCAGCCGGTACCGGGCCGCGGCGAGACGGGAAGACCGGCGGCAGCCGAGCCGCCGACGCTGGAGATAAAGAAGGGCCGTGACCCTAGGGCCGCGGCGGAGCAGCCAGGGGCGGCCGGCCTCGCCGGCCGCCGGAGTTCAGATGAGCCGCGACGGAGAGGGGGAAGGCGGCCAGCTGTGCCGGCCGCCGGTTCGGTTAGAAGGCGGGACCCGCGGGTCCCGTGTGTTTATTAAAAACGGCAGGCAAAAGCCGGCCGAGATCCGAAAAGGGGGGGGGGGGGGTTCACCCCTCGCGTGCGGCGTATGCGCGGCACCCTGGCCGCGCCGCCCCGTCGCCACCGGCCGGGCTGGGTCGGATCCGGGTCGGGTCGACCCAGGGGGGTCGGGCCGGGTCGGCCCGGACCCGGAGCCCCCGTTTTCGAGACTGTTTCGGTCTTTTGGCCATAACATGATCCACAGACCTCCGATTGATGAACCGTCTACGGAAACGCGATCCTTGGATCGAGACGGTCGTTTCGGTTTATCGCACTGAAGGTTTCGGAACACTTTGATTTCGGCCGGGTTGGTTCGTTGACGAAACCAACCGGGCCTTCGGAGCGGAAACGCTCATATCTTGAGCTACGGGCGTCCGATTGACGTTCCGTCAGCTTTGTTGTGTTCCTCTTAGTGAGACGGTTCTTTTGGCATACTCCGCCCGAGGTTTGGACGTAGGTGGAGTACGGTCAGGTTGGTTTTGCCTTAAAAACCAACCGGGCCCCGGGGACGAAAATGCCAATAACTCTCAGACCGGGCGTCCGATTGACGCGCCGTCTGTTGCGCTGAGTTCCTGTTGACGATACGGAACTTTTGGATACATCAACTCTGGACTTTGTGACAGTTGATGTATCAGCCTCTCGGCTCGTGGAGCGGACCCTCCGAACGAGCTTGCTGTGTGCGGGAACCCTAGTGCTGGCTGCGACTGTTACTGTGACTACTACTGCTACTGTGACTGCGACGACGACAGTACAGAGATCCTGTGTGGATTCGACGACGACGACTTCAGCACTCAGCGATCCTACGTGGATCAGTGCTACAGGTCCTGTGTGGGCCCGATCCTGTGTGGGTCCGATCCTGTGTGGGTCTTTGCGCTCAGCGGTCCTGTGTGAACCAGTGCCTACAGGTCCTACGTGGGCCCGATCCTGTGTGGGTCTTTTGCGGGGGTTAGTTACCTATCGATCCTTCGTGGGTCCGACGACTTAGATGGATCAGAGATCATCTTTATCGTCCTTTGAAGATGTATACCTGTGTGAGCTGAATCCTGTTGTTTTCCTATGTGGATTGTGTTGTGCTATCCTGTGTGGATTACGTTTTGCTTTCCTGTGTGAAATACGTTTACATTTCTGTGTGGACTGAGTTGTACTTGGGCTCGGAGGTTGGAGCGTATTTGAATTGATGACTTAGGTATATGTATGGGCATATACGTAAACAGTGTCGGTTGTTACTTCGTGATTGTACCTTTCTTCGTGGTTTATCCTTTGTGGATTTGAGAGACCTTCAGGGGGCTCGGGGTCCCTACTGAGTAGCTTATACTCACCCCTGCACGGGCTTTGCCCGCACTACGTTGTGTTGGTTGCAGACGACGGACAACGTTGATCTTAGCTGAGGCATGCTCGGAGCGGACGGCGGGTCCCGTGGAGCAGTGGAGCTATCTGTACCCACCATTCAGGTGGGATTTCCAGTGGACAGCCCGGTGCAGTGGCTTTTATTTTTCAGTTGTTGTTTTCCCTTTCGAGTTGTACTTTACTTGCAGTTTGGGTTTGTATACTGGCCCATTTACTTTTCCGCACTTTCAGTTGTACTCTGCTTTTTCATAGTGTTTACTTTCTTCTTGCTTACTCTGTGGTGTTTGTTTACTTTACAAAGGCAATGCCTTCCCTTTTTACTGGGATTTACGCCTTGGTGCTAGTCGCCAACCCCTGGCCTATGGAAGGCGGGTTTGGGGTAGTCACAGCACGGACCCCGAGGGCAGGTCGTGACAATGGATAAATAAAATTGATTTATATGGGGTGAATATGAGTAGAAAACATATTTATCGGCTAACGTGATAACATTTTCCTTGAATTAAATCCTTAATATATACTCTAAAGGGATCTAGGATTATTATTTTTCATAAATAACACCTATGGAATATATCTTCGTATATTTATGATGTGATATATATATATATATATTTAAATTGGTTGATAAATAATTAAAACATTGAAGTGAAGATGTGATATAAGAGGTACAATAATAAAATTTTGTTGGGGATCTCTTTCAAAACATCGCAAAAGATTAATTTATAATAAATTAATTTCTAGGAAATATTTTTCAAAATGAACATGGATTCAATGATAACAGAATACATTATTTTATTAACACCACAATATATATTTTTAATTTTTTTTACAATTGAATACCATATGATTTTTATTAACAATTTGTTAACAAATATATTTTTACCAACAGTTATAAAATTTTCAATATTAAGATATTTTAATTTATTATTATATTTTTCAGACTGGAAGATAAGTTTAATTTTATCTATTTTTAGAAATTATCATATCCATCATTTCTTATTTATATATTTATCAGATTTTTATAATATTTAATAATTTTGTATTTTTATAAAATATCATCATTGTAAATTTGGAAACTATGTATTAGACATTAAATTTATATACATCAGCATAGATGTGGAATTTCAATATAATTCATTCAAAAATACATAATATTCAATATTGTTCTCTAAAATTCATCAACCAAATTTAGACATTAATATAAAATATCTTTTTTTATATTTATAAAAATATTTATTCTATTTATTAATTAAATAGTGAAATAATATATTAATGTTGTATTAGAAATTGATGTCATTACATAATTATGAAAAAAATAAACAAATTTTAATTATTAAAACAATTTCATTGACATTAATATAAAAACAATTACACTTTATTTCCTAATTATATCTCTAGGTGAAGACATAAAGCATATTATAATAATTGATATTAAAATTTCATTACATCAATTGTTTTAAAAAATATATAATTATTTATCATAGACATGTTTCAATTAAAAAAAATTATATAGAAGCAAAGATTACAGGGTTGGATTAGTTTGTGAATTTTCACTTATTATTAATCCATATTAACAATATAAGCACTTCTTAAAAGCCATTAATTTTTCCACGGTTAATACTCTAATTGAATTTTTTTCATATTTTCAAAATTTTAATGTACTGATTGAATAAATAGAGTCCACATTGTCAAATTAAATTTTCAAAGGTGTTATAAATTATTTTTAGCCTAAAATCGCTACACGTAATGAAATATATTTATTAGAAATTTTTTTAATTAAAAGTATATTTATTCTTATGATATGAAATTAAATATATTTCTCTATGAATAAAAAATATTATCAACTAAATATGATATAAATTTCCTTAAAATAAATCAATAATATTTATTAATATAATGTATTTGTAAAAGAAATACTTTTTGTACAACAAAATAGATTTTTTTCGAAATAACATTTAAATTTATTTCTAATTATTTAAAAACTAATGAATCCCTTTTATAAATGATTATATTTTACATTTTTAATAACTAAGTTATTACAATTCCAACATTTCAATCCATTAGACAGTGGAAGGCTTCAGTGTAATTTTTTAATAATTATATGTAGTTTTTCTAATGTTGTTTATTCCATTAGAGAAAGTTATCAATTAAATTTTAATAGTTAAGGAGAAATATTTAATTAAAATGGTATGGTTTTACGAATACACCATGTAATGTACCAATATGAAAAATATTTTAATTTACATGGAAATATTATCATGGTACATTCTAATGATTTATCGATCAAAATCGTAAGGATTTTTACATAATTCCAAAATGATCTGGTAGAAATTTTCTCTAATTATTTTTTCACTATCTTATTAAATGACAATATATTTCTAAAATAACCATGAAGATAGAGAATATAAATATAATTATGACATCATGGGCCCATAACAGATAAAAATCACTAATATGATTTATTTTGAATGTATGACCCATTGATTTTTCACATAATGGGGAAGAATTAGTTAGGACTAACAACCAATAAAGGATATATCATAACTTCATAAATGTATATAATCTATATTCATATATAATTGAGGATCAATCATTGTTGCAATATAGGGGAGATTTAATCCAAATCCCTTTGAAAATCATATTTTTATTGTAAATATAATGGGGGTGTCTATGGAAAAAATATATTTAAATCTCCCTAGTTAATATCATCATAGTGAGCCTCATGGAACCGTCATTCTTATAAAATGACATAGGTTAGCACAAAATTCATGATTTACCTATAGAATTCTAATATATTACATTAAATGATATTTCATATGGGTCCACATAAACTCAATAACATAATTCAATAAAATATGATCCACCACTTGATATCATTTCGAAATTTTGAAATGGTACATCATCCACACACATCATAAATGAGATATAAGGAGAAAATAACAAGTTTACAATTCAATTTATGGTTAATAACCAATATACTATTCCTAACAAAGGGATATTTATTATTATAACACATCTCAGTTTTCTAATGATCATTCATGTACAATTATCTCATCACCATATGCAAACAAAATATAAATATAATACTAAAGACAATTCCATATTCTTTATATATTTTTACACCAAAATGGTTAGTATTCAACACCAATTTGAATCCATTAATATAATCTTTTTTATTTATATAAAATTCTATATTTTATTTCATGGATGAAAATTAACAATCATGAAATATCTACCCAATGTGAATGAAATCAATATTATCAAATCACATATAAATTAACATTCCAAAAATGGCCTTATATTTTTGAAAACAATATATTTACCATAAATATTTTATCAGATGTCATGGATGTGATTAATGAATCATATTAAGATATTAAATCCAAGAACACAGAAACATTTTTGTCTCCCACAAAATATATTTTTAATTTTATGAATGATTCCTCAACCAACAAAGCTAAACCGTAGGCTCTATAATCACATAGATGAATCTTCAACAATATTAATGTTTGTTTTTCATTATAAATAACTTTTTGATGATTCCAAAAATAACAATCCAAACATTTCCAAAACTGAATTCTTATGATGGTATTAATAATAAATATATTTATAATCATATTTGTATTCTCAATTATATAAGAATATCACATCAACTGTCCAATGTATAGTCATTATGGATCAAAAAACCATTTAGTATGAAGTAAATACTATTATAAATAATACATCAATCCCATCAATGGATTTATACACATTTATCCCCGTCAAACAAATAATTTTATCACCATGTACCATGAATCATTACACAATAAATATCATTAATGGATATGGTTGTTGAACTTGTTTCTAAGTACAAAAAAGAAACGAAAACCACTAAACATTTATGGATCAATTAGCCATTTTTATTGACATTCTTAGAAAATAATTTAATGGCAGGATCACATGCTATACCAAATAATGATTTAATCCTCCAATTCATAATTTCGTTATACAATACAATAAGAAAGACTGTTATATATTTGATAAAAAAAAAATTTCGCAACCTGATCCATTCCTAATTTTTCAAAACATAATACCCCATCAAACAATTTCAACATACCTATATTGGGTAGTCTCCATATTCAAATAATAATTGACATTTAAATCCAAATATATCACATTCCATTTAGTTCATATTCTAGTTATATAAAAATTCACTCAGGTAGCATTCCCAAAAAAGCCAAAAAATTATGCAATTCCTTGCCTCACACATAGCCACTCACCACTTCACACCTGATATATTGTGATGTTTAAATACTTCCACCAATATCAATCACATAATAAGAAACATTAATGAATTAATGTATCACCCAGTTGAACAACATGACTCATTCAATGGTGAGAAGCATTTTATTAAAATTATACTCTTTAACAATAACTATACCATGAACTCAGGTTAGTCAATCATATCTATTTTGGTGCACATTGGTTAATACGTATCATAGTTAAACTTTTTACCCAATCCTTTCACATTATGCATCATCTAATCCAATTGAGCCTCATTTTATAAATCAAAAGTTTTTTATATGATTTAACTTCACTTCTAATTTCATATCCAATACACATTTGGCCACATGCCATTATAATACAACCCTTAAATTCCATTATTTATTAATCAATTTCCCAATGATATATTTCTCACAATCTAATTAATTATTCATGAAATAGATTTCTATGAAATATAATTTTTTGAACTTCTAGTGCACCATTATTTTATCCTAAATAACTAATCCTACTCACTACTCTTAGACAATATCATCTGTTTACTAAACACCATTTTATGTCACCATATCATATCAAATTGCATCAAAATAATGTGAAAATGTCCCACTTCAAATTTATTATACTCAAATATCCATTGTCTCTAAGATATTATCAATGATTTGTTCTATCTCTTGTATCCTAGAGGACTCAAATCACGAAGTTCAATTATTAGGGGTCACAACTCTCTATTCAATTATTTTAATCATAAGGAGACTTATTCTGACCTCATTTCGATTGTAATTGTGAAATGTAAGTGTTTTAAAATTTAAAGTCAATTTCATCCCCCCAACAAGATAACTAATTCTCATTTTTCAACCACAAACATGAATATCACTTTAATAATAATTACCTCATATGTCATCTCATATATGAATATATATATATATATATATAAATTTAATTCACTCAGAAGGTTTCAAAACATAGGCACATAGTTTTTATGGAAACCTATCAATGATATATTTGAACATGTACATTGTTGTATGCCTGATTCTTATAACATGGCACTATATTGTATTTTAATCATATATAATGATCATGTTATCGTTTGGGAGTTTGATAATAGTTTTTCAAATATTAATGAAGAATATAAGGAGGTCCATATTGATATGCCCATTATGGTGTATCACCACTAAGAAGGGGCTGAATAAGGGGTGTTCTTTATAGTTTTTGACATAATTAACCATTGTTTAAATATTATAATCTCATCCAATCTTTCGATAAATAAACATTTTCATAATCTAATGAAAATAAATAGCACTAGAGTAAAAAATTTTAATGTGGTTTTATCTCAATAGGAGGCTACTCATAAATGAAATTTATTAGACTCCCCTATCATTGATTCAACTATATAATTATAATAGGTTAAATATATGTTTTTCCATAATAATAGTGTCTTATTATGTTATCTAGTGTTCTAGTAGTATGATAAACTCAAACTATAAGCTACAAAAATGATTACACGACCACATAAGAATGAAAACATCTGAATCATGAAGGGTTCTACGAAAACTAATAAATATCATCCATTTTAACCTTCATGATAAATAATTATAATACAATTAATTTATAAATATTTTTAAAAAATATATACATCAAAAAATTTAACATATTGACAACTCAATAATATTTATCATAATTTTTTTGTGAAATTATACTAATTTCTTCAATTTATTTTCATATAGCATTTTTATCATTCCATGATATGTCTTCAAAATATTATAATAAATTGTTAAATGATTTTATCATACATATATAATATAACATACTGAATGAAAAATATTTTATTTTCATCATGAGATTGATCTCAACCGATGAGAGATATGTTATTTTCTCATAAAAATCTATTCTTTTTTACTCCATTTCGTCTTCCCCCTATAAATAATTTGTGAAAAAATATTATTTTATTGGAATAAATAATAATATATTCAAAATGTTTATTGCCTAATTATTCTTCACATCAAGGGTTACAATTTAATGTGTTTTTTACATAGTGTGTAATTTTCCACAAAAGTGTTCTTTTCCACTACATGTATGGTAATTCTCATGCACACAGAACCTATATAAAACCTTTCTATATATGAATAAATTTCAAATTAGACATACCATAATTAAACTCATACAACACATACATAATTATTGTCTACAAATCCCTACCCACACAATAATCATCTGCGTTCCATTCTCACCAAAAAAACGGATGGATTTCTACAATTTTTATCATCATGTATCACTCTCCTCATCAATAGAGATTCAATAATCATACTTTAGATGCAAAAATTTCATTGACTATATTTAAAAACAAATTCTCTGTTTTATCATTGAAAATAATTACTCCACATAATACTAAATTTTATTATAGATTTTATGACTTTTTGAAAACAAACATTTTATGATTTTCAAGGCACCCAGTATATTTGGAGACCACACATCGTGCTATAACGCCTTTGTGGTAAGTCATTTTAAAACAAATTTTTTATGAATGGTTTAGTCTGTGAATATATAGTATGTGGGTGGTCGAAAGTGATCCACCATGTTGATATGGTACATCAAATTCAAATATCTAAGGGGTTAGAGAACTGACATTATTTCCATATTCATAAATGGTGGGAGAATAATAAATACAATGTACACATGCCACTTAGGAGACTCAACAAGGAATGCATATGTTATATGAATTATGTTTTGGTTACTTTTTCCCAAATAAGTTATCAAGGATTAACAGCAGTTACAAATACATAAACATTGTGATATATCCCACAGTGGTAGCGGTGAAACCTTTACATGCGTATGTGGATCCGCTCTACCAGCCTTATTCATGGGTATGCCCATATATTCTTTTCCCTTATACATGAGATGCTCTTTTTGGGTTTATACATGAACCAATATCTTATGGGGGATGTCATAAAGTAGTCACATGTTCCCACATTAGTTATGGCTTCACTTGGGTCCCATGGGATTGATTTGGGGAGTTGGACTCCAATTTCACATAATAAAATCTTTATGAGATTGGAAAAAATACATGAAAAATCAAATCCATCATTCCAAATCGCTTCTCATGTGTGGATAATGACCTTATCTAATCTTACATACAATGTTTTTAAAATATTTTCCTTCACAACATAGGTCTTATAAATGCATGACCTCCATAGACAATCATAACATTAAATACCAAGATAAAATATTCAAGCATGACATCCAATTCCATATAAATAATACTTATCCATGTGTGAAATCTAATTATATTATATATATATAAATTATTCATCTAGAATCACCAATTCATCCATGAAAATAAACTAGGAATCACTACTTATATCAACCATACAAATCCCATATTGACACATTATGAAAAATAATTCAACATTTATGTTCAACAATAATAATCAATTAATTATTAACAATTCTTCAAGAATAACCATATGATTCAAACATAAAAAATTCATGTTGAATAACTATTAAAAAAATGAAAAAATTAGGTTTTAAAATATACCCCATTTTTTCTATATTCCATCACATATATCCCCTCATAAAATGTAAATATGTTATTATTTTCATTACTCCTTCTTAATGACAAAAAAATAGAAAGGGTCAGTGGGGTATTCTTATATAATATATATTCTCAAAAAATGTTTGTCTTATTGTAATTAAACAAGTAATGAAACCCCATGATATTTGCAAAAGAGCCTTTAGTTACTCACATATCAGTTTAAATGGGAATAAATTTGGTAGGGAACAATATATATAAAATAAAGGTAATTAATTCTCTCATTTAAATTTTGTGGCATGTGAAATCAGGCATTGTCAGTCAAAAATGAAATAAATGATCATACAAAGACTTTGTCAATCATATATAAATGTTTAGTGGAAGACGAATAATTGTCCTTTTTCTCAACATATCATCAATCCAGAACCAATATTAATGGAATAAATTCATGAATGATGATAGAGTTTGACTGCCTAACTAAACCATATGACGACTACGCTAATGAAATTAATCTACATTATTTCTCAAGGTATTAAATTTAATTCATTAAGAAATATAATTTTCCCTCAATTATATAATTTGATATCACAAATCACATAAAACAATATTCAATAAGGAGGTACCTCTTGACAGTTTCCATGTGATAGTGGATGGTTGAAAATTATGTTTCATACATAACTCACAAAAACAATGATTTGGAAATGGTTTTTAAAAAAATACACACAACGAGATCATTAGTTGAAATGTATTGTAACATGATATATTCCCATTCCAAATTTCATTGATAAAATGACAACAGATGCTGTATTATTTGATCCTGAATGATTTATTTGATTTCTAGATAATCAAATAGAACTTTTAATATCACATGATTATATCAATGGTATCTCAGTGTCAATATTGAAATCTTCCAATTGGAACAAATAGTTTGTATATATATGTGTATCTACAACACATTAATCATCCTCGTTGCTAAGGGTTACAAAATTATGTATATTTTAAAACCAACTAAATTATTTTTTCTACTCGAACAACAGATTATCATGATGTTTATATCAGGTCTATATAATCACCTACCACATCACTATTTGTAAATCCCAAATGTCTTAAATCTCCATCATCTATTCATATACTACCATAGTTCATATTTAATTTTACTTATTTAATAATTCATTAATAATCAATCAAGTCGATCAATTTTGGTTGACCCTAAAATATGGAACATGAAGTGATTACAAATGTTATAGATTTCTTGGATGATTTTCTATAATTAAAAAATCACATTACTCTTCTACAATTTTTTTTGATTAACATGATTTATAGATTTTTTCTTTCATAATAATATTCCAAATGAAATAGTTATTGAATGTTCCTTTTCATTTTATATTAAAAAGTTTTTATCAATTCCATAATAAAAATTTTCTATGATAAGAAATATTTAATTTGGTTTCTACACAATCTGAATACTAGGAAAATATGTCGTCATACCATGTTGGGAAATTTCAATATTTACTATCATTTTATCTAAAAAATATCATTATATAGTCCTTCATTATAACTTTAAAATATGATTTCATCAATATATAACATGACTATTAGAGTTCCTTCAGAAATTTCTCTCACATAATGGTTACTGTCATCATTACCTTTTACTAATGTCATATCGCTTAGACCAATATCGTATTTGATATAACAGTTATAAGGTTCAATTTGAATATAATAAAATCATTCCGCAATTAGAAAACAAGGATTCTATACTTTTCTAACAGAAAAAATTATGGTTGATCAATATATACAACTCATTCATGATCTCTATTTACAGTGTCATATTTCACATCAGCTTTTTAATCATGTTAATGTTGTGCTACTACTTCCTAGAACATATTTTTGGATTCAAGTCATTCTACGATTTTTAATGTGCATTCAATGTCAATTACTTCAATTTGAGAGTATATTTTTAAAACTAGTCCATATTTATTTCTTGATAATTTTGTTTTCTCAATTATCTTATATCTAAAAACAATATCAGTACATATATCTTTATCTTTTTTGGGCCTTGATACTTGATTGATGGAGTTTTTATAATTATAATGAACGATATATTTATATATATCATTGTATCCATTCATCCTGATAAAATACATCATTCACTATATATTGATCAATTTCATAAATAAGTGATGTTTGATATTAAATTCATAATATTTTCATTATTTTAACTAGACCATATTCAATTCTAATGATATTTTTAGTCACAAAATTACTCTTCCATTTTGTACCATTTTCTATTATTTTAAATAGCCTAATATTCATAATTTATATGTTAATAATCAATAACAAATATTTTTGTAACTTTCTCACAAAAATCATAATTATTATGTTATACTATAAAAAAATTTATGTCGAAAATTCCGAAAATATATCAACTATTGTCCCTTATTTTTTATTATTTTAAATAATGATTTCAACACTATAATAAACCAAATTATGTATTCTATTTTTTTATATTTATGTAGCCACAACCATTAGATAAATATGCCATTATGTTTATTTCCTCATATTTTTATTGAAATAATATCATATTGATGTTCTTGATATTAATAATGAATGTGATGAAAAAAATTAGAAGAATTTAACAACCATGTTTTTACCCAAATTCATATATTTTATTCTGTATTTAGAGTCATTGTAGAAATTTTTTCATTTCATACATGGAAGTACATATAAAATCCCTCTAGAAATAGATTGATATGTTGTGTTCAGATTCCATAGTCCTTCCCATATGAAATATAATTTTATTTCTTTTTTTTGCTACACCTTTTTGATAATGGTTTTTGGGTCTGTATCACTAATTAATGATTCTATATTTGGAAACATAAGATTCAAAATCTTAAACAGTAAACACCTTATCATTATATGATCACATTTTATTGATGTAAATTCCCATATCTTTCTCATATTATCATCTAATGTTTTTATCATTTTAGTGTCTTATGACTTTTTCTTGATAAACAAGACAATATTAATCAGAGTATAACCATAAATAAATGTAATGACATAATATCTCCCATAATTTAAATTTTTTTCTTTGGACAACACACGTTAGTATAAAAAAGATCATGTGGTTTAGAAGATATAATTTTTATCCCTTTTGTGACATTTTTATAAATATCCCCTTTGGATTGGATTCACATATTTCATCCAATTATTAATTGCTTCGTTAAAAAAGTAACAATATCGTGCTTTAATATTTTTCTTATAGTCCTTTGACCAACATATCCAATCCATCTGTAACATATTTTGTTTTAAAAATTGGAACTCAAATAAAATGATTTTATATAATCAGCTATATGAAATATATTATAATTGGTTATTTTTCATAGACTTATAATTCTTCCATCCTTCATTTTGTGGACAATACATGAATCCTTCTTGAAAAAAAACCTTATATCTATAAACACAATTTTATCTAAACTATGAAGCCTATGCTTTAACCAATAAACAAATAACACATTATTTTACATTATATATTGGGAATCGGTATTTTGTTTTACAAATCCACTAAATTTTTTATGAAAAATAATTTTCAATGTTTACTTCTCCCCTTTTATGATTCTTAATGATGCTCAGAATTTATTTTTATGTATTAATGTGTAATGTACATCCACTATCATGAATACTCAACTTAGTTCCTTCGCTAGATTTCATCGAACATCATCGAAACATGAATTTTACCAATTTATGTTTTGATCTCCCCTACCATTTATAATATTAAATTTATTTCCATGGAGAATAAATATGAAAACTATATATATATGGCCAAGGTGATCACATATTCCACAAATTGATTCTAAATATTCAAAAAATTTATTCGAAGATAGAATGAATTCTTGTTCAAACTTAAAAAAATTGAAGATTCTTTCTATTATTCCTAAAATAGATCACCCTTGGATCTTGTTGCTTCTCAGGTATAGAAATTTTATACCAACATTAATATTAATTTCTACCATACAATCTACAATACAAGATGATTCATCTGAATTTTGATCTCCCTAACTGATATTATCCATGATATCCATAAACTGATATTGTGTCTATAATGGGGAAAAACATATTTGAAATTCATTCTTATTTTGATTTAGAATACGATTTCTAAATAGTCATCATTATCAAAACATTTCTAGAAATTATTTGGGGACGAAAATTGATTTTTATAACAAGATAATATCAAAATACATAGATTCTTGAATTATGATATTTCATTGAACAACTACTTTCTATAGTTTTTTAGGAATATTACATGACCAAAAAAACATTTATGAAATCATATCTAAAAATTTCATGATATTATTTTGAGTCAAAAAATTTAGACGGAGGCTTAAATAGTTCTTATTCATTGATGCAAAATTTATCTATATGATATTTTACCATGTTATAAATTTAAACTACTCATAGTTTGTAAATTTTAATTTATTCAATATAATGAATATAAATAATTTTACATTATTTATTTCTCTGAATTATATTTTACATTCAATTCAAATGAAATATATTACATTTCATGATCTTTTGTGTTTTGTTAATGAAAAGAATCTATTTCATTTTCAAAAAGGTATTATAGTTTTGATCATTCACATACATCATCATCGATTCTATAGGTATCAAACCCTTTATCAAAATGATCAATGATGTTAGTTTCATTTTTTTATTGGTTGTTTTTTGTGGAGTTAGCTAAATCTTATTTTCTCAAAAACATATTCTTTTAATTTAAAATAAAATTTGTATTACTTACATTAGATCTAAATTTTTCCAATGGGATCTTCCCACACTTTTGTGTTTTTTCATCATCGTTCTCAATGTAAAAATACTTCCTTTTAAAATAATTTGTATAAATAATTGCATTTTTAATACAACTATAGCACTGTGGTAGAATTTCACTTTTACCTTGAAATAATCCAATTTTTTAATAATTTTGCTTCATGAGAAATGATTCTGTTTTAGTCCTCATATTTTTTCATTATTACATTAACTTTTATTTAACATTTTCTCATCATGGTTTTTTACCTTTCATAAAGATGTAAAATAATTCAAATTTGTAATCCTCATAATGATAATAAGGATCATTTGAATTTCATATGAAATCATTATTAAATGTAATTAAATTAGAGTAAGATCATATCCTTCTATATAATTTCATACATTGGGATCAACTCATTTATGAAATTTTCTCAACATGTTTTTGAAAATAGTTATATCATCCCACTTTTCACATTAAAACATGAATATCACTAACAAATTTATTGACTCCTGTTAAATATTCATCAATATTTGTATCTACAGCAACCATAATTTCATGAAATATTATCAAGAATATTTTCAATTTGTATTCCTTAACATTTAATATTACTTAAAAACTACATTAAATATTATCCATAATTTAAATTTAATTTTTGACTCCAAAAACCTTTGGATAAATATTTTCTAAATTGTAAAAATAATGTAATTTTGAGAGTTTTTATCCACTTCCGTATTTATATTCATAGTAAATTTCATAACATCATTACTAAATATAAGTTCTAATAAAATATTAATTGAATATTTATCTTCATGATTATTATATCGAAGATAGGGAAACATCCTACCCTTACAACAGTGATGGTTCCTATGATTGAACGTAGTAACAACAATATTGTTGAATGAATTTGTATTATAAATCATTAGTACATAGTTTATCCTGACATGGTAACCTTGTTCTCTAAAACCAGTATAATATCCCAAGGAGGTGCTTCACTACAGAGAATTGGAGGTTTAATCCCTAGTGGATTAGATAGTTTTTTATTCCATTAAAATTATCCCATATTGATTTGCTAGAATCTGATCAACTCAGATGATAAATCCACCATTCTTTAATGTAATAACAATAAATAGCACATGAACATAAAATCATAACATAGTATGGTCCCAATGTGAACATAATCCATTCAATGATTTGTTATAATATCCAAATATAAATTTTATAATATAATCAAAACCAGTAACAACATTAATTTCTTAACTATAATATAGTAATACTATGCTTGCCCGAGTCCGATTTGAACATTAGATTCATATTATCATTTAGAAAATAAATCAAATAAAACCTAATAAATACTAATTACGTTTGTTTAATGGTTTTACAGAAAAAAAATTATGATTCTAATTACATGCCATCATGATAAATAAAATATCATATGCACTCTTTTTGAATAATTCCTCTGAACATGTTCTAAATCAAAATAAGCATAATGACTTCTCAAAAACATGATACTTATATCATTCATGAAATAATATTATTTCCACTGAGTTTTTATCAAATTAAATTTTTATCAAAATGAAATTTTAATGAAAAATAATATAATACATCTGAAATAGATTTTTAAATTAATATATACTAATGTATACTAATTAAATTTTTTTACTGCATTGGGAGATTGATCTCATCATATGAGTGAAAAACTATTTTTTTTAGAAAATGGTTAGAATTTTATATCATATCCTCATTTATATCGTAATAATAGGGGAATAAGGCCATTATTTCTTTATGAATAATATTATTTTTTATTAAATTAATTTTTAATAAGAAAATATTTAATATCGTAGGTATATGTTCAATGTAGTTCCTTCATAATGAATCATTTTCTCTACAAAAAAATGGTTGCCGCATTTACTAAAATTTACAACCATGTACAATGAAAATGAAATAATTTAATATATAATTTAATTTGACCTTCATCCATCAATATTGATTGTCATCCACCTTTTATTGAATGGATATCTTTAAACAACCATCCGTGTAGATATCATCTATGAAGAATTTTTTTCACAAACATCATAAGATTCTATAAACCCTATCTTTAAATAGAACACTTTTTTCCTTATATTGTCATTGAAATTCATATTTATACAAAAATTTATTTTTTTATCTAAAAATTACAATCCTTCTTGTCAATATAAATAATTCATTCAATACACATTCAATTTCACAATGTATTTTATATATTTCAAATCTTTTTCATTTTTCAATATGCCCATCTTGATATTTGACATCGCATGGTGATGTAAAGCCTTCACGATATGTCTTTATTGTATTATTCATTCATTAAGGGTTTATTTCTCATTGAGATAGGCATTGAGTTTATTGGGAGAGATATTTAATGGATTTTTTGGGGTATTGTGAATCGCATCTAGTAGGCATTGTAGAAACCGACTATAAGAGGATTCTATGAATTTGGGTCACATTATTCAAATTAAAAAAACATTTGGTTCAAGTTATTTTACATGATTTTCTATCCATGAATATAGGGAACCTAATGTATGATCTATGAAAATTGGATCACTCAATTTTATTCAAAAAGCAGATGACACCCACCATTTGTGGGGATTTTGAACCAAAAAATAGGACGTCTAGTTGATTAGGATGGATCAATTCTTTGATATCCATGGGAATGTATAATATCTTAATGTGATGTTAAAGACATATATGATGGATGTTTTAGTATTTATGTTGTGGGATTTATAATTTTTGGATAAATTAGACCACATCATTGCATGGGATAATTTTGAAGAACATTTCAACAAACAACTCTACCCTATCATGTACATAAATATCTAGAAAATTTATTCTTTTTTGAGTTACGGTTGAAATAATAAATTTATTGAATAACTGCCAACAAAATTAAAGTGGATTATACCTATATTATCTAGAATGTTATGGTCGTAAAAAAAGAATCCTGGGAAAAATCAATGAGGAATAATTTTTATTTATACATGAATAGGTGGGAAAACCAATTTTGGAATAATAAGAACAGTGACACCTATGTCCAATGTAGTGGTACACCTTAAAATCAGACTATGGGATCAATAAATCTTCCACCTAATTAAATAATTATGTTGGGATAAAAACAATGATGAATTTTCAATCCTATGATGTGATATTTTATAGATCCAAATAGACCATTCACAACAACAATAAGATGAGACATCTCCACTACTATTGATGTAGTACCCCAAGGTCTAGTGGAAGGGAAACATCCCATGATACTCATAAATCATTTTCATCAATGGAATGTGTTCAATAGAATAGGTCTCATTAGAAAAACCAATCCATTAATAGTGATTCTAGGAATACCATGAATCCTTAACTAGTGCAATATAAATTGTTTTCTCAAATAGATAATTTTAGTGAATAAAAAATTGAATGGAGTTGTGAAATTCATCATTGGTGATCAATTTGGACCTTCCATGGTTTGAGGTAAAATTTATTTTAATTTTAAACATAAGCATAATTTTTTGTACATGTGAATCCTATACATTTATAAATTTGTATGTCATGGATCTGATTGGTTTATAGGTTCTTCATGATTAGTTCTAGTTTTAGGATCTAAAAACCTTTGAGTCAAAATCACTATTTATATTTGAAACGTAAACCATGTCTACTAAAATATGATGAGACATAGTTGGAATGTAAACTTTTTATGATACGCATTGATTTCAATGTCTTGAATTGGTAAGTAAATTTTATGATGAATATTTTATTATAAATTGGTTTTTTTCATGACATTTGAGTTTAAAAGCATTGGATTGTTTTCTGTTCCACTAAAATAATGATTCTGCTGTGGATCTAGGAAGGTAATGACCATTGGTTCTGATGGTCAGGAATATATATTACTAGTTGGAAGATGTTTCAAAAAAATTGGTAGATCATATCTTGAATAGATATTTTTTACTAATGTGTTGAAATTCCTTAATGTAATTCAAAAAATAACTCTATCCCCCCCCCCAAATTGACCATTACATTTTGATAAGTCTACTACTAGGGACTATTTATTCTTTCTATAAATAAAATTAAATATAACCAAAAGAATTAGTGAAATTAATTGTTTAGTTGGAATAATTGTATTGAATGGGATTCATTTGACTAAGTAAATCTATGTGAGAAGACAAAATTCATTTTGTGAAGATGGTGGATTGATCTTTTAAGAATTTTATATACATTTATCATCATATCCAGGTAGTGTTAATGTTTTGATATTCTCTTCAAGATGTTGATCAAATAATAGATCAATTTATAGGAGATTAATGGTTCCCTAAAATATAATTCAATTAATGATATCATTTTTCATTTGACTAGAAATAGGATATTTTAAATAAATCATTCAAAATGAAGACATGATAATTATAAGAATGTGGTTATGCCTTTTAGTCTTATAATTGAATTATATTTCATTATGGAATACATGAATGAGTTATTTAATTTTTTATTGATACATTTTGGTGGATTGTTTGGATGATATATGGTTTTATTATTGGAAAAATGTGGATCTTGAGCAATATTATGTTATAATGTTAATTATAATGTTTAAGAATCATCAATATGAAAAATTATAATATTTTGATTTCATGATATAAGAGGTATGTTTCCTTTCAATTATCATCTCTGAAAAAATAATTTTCATTGAACCTGAAAATAATGTAGGAATTATATCATATTAATCACCGAATAATTTCTTTTATATAAGTAAGTACCAAAGAATTGTAGGATACTATAAATGTTATTTACATGAATATAATTATTTTAACATAATCAAGAATGATTTGATAAAGAATTCTCTACCTTTATAGTGGATCTTGGAGTTTCAAAAATACATTTATGATCATAATGTTAGATGTGGATGATCACCTATCTATAAACATCCCTAGTCGATGAAGTGTTATGTAGACTATTTTAATGCATTAAGATCTGGGTTTTGATGTATTATCCAACAATGAGAACATTTAGATTGTTATGGTTCATCAATATTAAAGTGTCACTATATTAACTACCCAAAAAATTATTTACAATATGCTCTTATAGTGCATTATTTGAATACATGGCCTCATTAACATTATAGTGAGAAATTTATGGTCTGTATAGACCCAATGAGTTAGAAATAATTTTTCCCAAAAATATATTTTATATAGATGAAAAAAGGATATAAGGATTACCAATAAAGGTTTTAAACATGATTGATATATACCCCATGTATATTGAATTCAATGGAAGATTAAATACCGTAGAATTATTGCATGAATTTGGAAAAGTAATATATTGATCATGGGAAACATGTGTATCCAAAAAAAACATGCACCATGACTATACCTACCCATGTGATATTTTTTATTCATTCGTGTTGTGTTTGTTCCATATTTGGTTTATAATGTAAAATGTGATTTTATATCCAATCCAAAATGTGTTTCATTAGGGTAACAACTCAATTGTTGGGAGGCCATTGCAGGATAAATACGGGCTAGATGATTTGTTTTACTATTTATTTTTTCTATTAGGGTACCTATTTTTTTAATGAATATGTTCTTAATTATAAATTTTTTTGGATAAGGGATAATCAACATAGGATTCAACAACGGTATAATTTAGTGAATGAATAATTCTAGAGGGTAGGAATGAAAATAGAAGCAAGAGAGTTTCTTCGGGATACCACATCTATTAGTAGGTAAATGTGGAACCCCAATGACAATATAGAATGTTGTTGTCTTTACAAAATCACTTGTTGAATTGGGGGAATACATCCATGGATTTGGTGATAATCATTCCCAGAATTGTGATGAAACATTATGATATGTTGGTAATTTTAATCATTAAGGATGATCTATAACTTATTTTCAATTTATCTGTATTATAAAATTCAGAGTGTGTCCAAAATATAAATTTATGTGGTTATAAGTATATATAAGACATTATAGTCCTGATTGAATCTATTTGAGACCCTAGTATTACATGTCATTTGAGAAAATCCTTTCAGAAATCCCTTTTAAATATGTTGAGTATTAGAATGGCATAAAATCCTCAAAATGGTGGACAATCCAAATGGAATATCCGAACATTATATGAAATGATCAAGACTTATATGATGTAATTTTTTGGATTATTGGAGGAGTACATACTATTAGTGGATTTCTCAATGAAATATTATTTTTAGGAATCCATAAATATGGATCCTTTTGAATTACTGTTTCAGATAAATTTTTTTCCTACACATTTTTCTGTAGGAAAAATTATATATCACTAGTTGGTCCAATATATATATAGGATGAAAGAGAAACAATTTTGTTAATCAGAAAGTGAATTAAAATATCATAGAGTCTTCAGAAATAATATGTGATTAAAAATAAAAATCATTTTCATTTTAGGATAGTGACAATATATTATTGTGAATCTCTCCATGGACTATGAATTGATGTATTGGTAATAATGGAATGTTATAACATTGATTCATATGCTCATTTGTGATACTTGATAGTGTAGGTGAGGTTGAACATCAGTTCAATCTTCCACAAATGCTTAATTCATGGCACAATGTGTCACATTAATCTGAATTTTGGATGTACCAAACTGGATCCTAACTATGTGATTATATGGTATATCATTTACCTATAATGGAATGAATTGTTGATTTTTATTCTTATATAGGATTTGAAATTAATGGGAATATCTAAAGTGCTAAAAATGGTATAGTATTCATTTTATGCTATCATGATCAGATTCATTAAAAATCTTGAAAATATGAAAACGCAATGATGATGCAATGGCTAGAAATCATCCATCACAAATATAATTTTATACACTTTATGTATTAAATGTCTAATGGTGGGTAGAATGTAGTGACCTAAATTTATTGTAAATGACACTTTCCATTTGTATTTTATTTATATATTATTATAAGGGTTCGTTTTGGGATGTATTGTGGGAACAAGGTAGTCACACAAATAACATGCAATTTTTCCACATGGTTTACATTTTATGATGTTACCGATCAAAGATGAATAGAGGGAAAACAACATTTCTCTTCCATTTTGTCTAATCGGGTGAGCCAATTGCATAAGAGGATTTTTGATATAATAGCAGATCCACGGACAGAAAATGGATATACTAAACATGTACCCTATCCATGTATGGAGAAATTTCATATATTAAAATCAAGTTTCTATTTCTAAATATATCCCGATACCACTTTTAATTGTTGAAGATGTCAGAAATCCCAAAATCAGGCCCTTCAATCTTGTATAATGTTTTAGATGATTCAAATCTTTTATGAGATACAGATTCAAGACTACGTCCACTTAAATAAAATGTTATTATTAGATATCTTCTCCTTACCTTAACCATTATATTATATTCAATTACGTTTCGATTTATCTATATTCATTAATGAGAATTGTGATATTTTATTGATGGATCTATTGAACAATGTGTGTTTTGGTTTCTGTTCATGAAAATTATTGTGTGCTTCTTTTAATTTCCATCAATTTTTTCTTTTTTATGTTCATTAATGAGTCCATATGATCTAATGAATTGAAATATCCAGAAATAATGTTTTATTATGTGATTGAGAAATGATTTTTTATATCTCATTGGAAACCTCTTCAGTGATGGTATTGGGAAAATGTGGAAATTTTGTAGTTTGTAGAATATCCATTATAATGATATTAGTAAAATGATGATTTAAACGTAATATTTTTTATTTGATACACGGTAAATGGAAATTTTAATTTTTTAAGGAAATAATGATTTTATTTTTTATTGGTTGGAATTTAGGCATACTTGGTTGGGTGTGACCATGTCACATTATACGGTGGCTTATTTAAATTAGAAATGTTTCTCAATGCCAAATGGAAAATGAATCAGGGAATTTATCACATTTTGATGACATGGAGGATAAAAGAGACAAAACACATTTTTATGGAATTGTGACATGGGAATTTATGTGTAGCTTTTAGGATGTGTTGATGTGTGGAAAGTGTTTCCCAAATGTAATTTAGAATTGTTTTAGAGGCTTTTATTAATTATTAATATAGATTTATTTATTTGATAAAAAATAATTTTAATTTTTTAAAACCATTTTATATAAATTGTGACATTATATAAATTTATTTTATTTATGATTAAAAATAAATTCAATTTCATTTATATTACATGTTTCATGCAACACCTAGCTTACCTGAACTATGATATAAAATAACACATTACTATTTTAAAGTGAGAATTGTAAATTTGACATTATGTTTCTAGTTTTTAATATAACTATTAACATTATAAATATATATTTTACAAATTCATTAAAAATTAATTCATTGGTTACCAATTACTAATAAATGAATATAAAATCCAATTGAATATGACAGATGTGATTTTATTAAAAATATTACGCATAAAATGGAATTTGAACTTAATAAAATGAATTAATAACTATTAGTGAACTATATCATTGAGATATATATTTTATCATATGTTTATAACGTAGCTAAATATTTTTTAGGCTGATGATAAGAATCAATGAAAATTTATGCATAATATATATATATATACATATAATTAATAAGTATATTTCTTTCATTTTGATGGTGCACATATTTTAAAAGTATATTTTTAACCCATATATATGTTTTTTTGAAAAAAATGATATTTTTGTATGTTTAATATCAATATTTTCTTATTTTATACATTTGAAATATTTTGCAGATGTATCATTTTTTATCAATATTGAGAGATAATAAATTTTAACTAATAAAAAACTATTTCGCCGAAAATATTTGTAATGCTAAATTATATATTAAACATTTATTTAATACATAATTATATAAATTATACCTAATGAAATATTCTTCTCTTCATTCTAATAAAATTAATTATAAAATTGGATATAATAACATAACAATATTTTGATAGTTTCTATTTAAAGACCTACATTTTCATTATGTCTCTATGATTAATTTTAATTCTGATTATCATACTTCTATTAATAGGATTTGAAAAAAAGGATATAATATTCCAAATCACGAGTTTCAAATAATTTTTTATTGTCTTTCTACTTTTTAGGGGAAAAATGTTACCATGTTAAAAATATTATTTATTTCGGTATAGTTAAAAAAATTCTAACAATTTAAAGTTAAAAAAATTCATGGCATAAAATACCTTAAAATAAAACATGTAATGGTTGATTATGCTGTTGTTCAACCATATATAGCATAAACATATTAATTTCTAGCCAATGTCAATGAAATTAATTCTGCATCAACATGGTTGGATTCAAATATGAAATATTCATTATTTTAATCTATTAGACCCACCTCTCCTCAAGTATAAATACCCCCATAAACATGCAATTCCTACCCGAATTAATTTTAGAAAAAAAATATCCTTCAAACATCACCCCTTCACTCTTCTGATTTAAAAGATATTTTAATATAACCAGAATACAAAATAAATGGTCATTAAATGTCTCTTAATGAGGTGATATTCAATTGTTAATTTGGTCAAAATATGTACCAAACATCATTTTTCCTATACATTATTCTCATCTCATCCATCTATCATATAATTATTTGTGGAAAAGATATCATGTAATTTAATATATTGTTTGGAATATAATATACGATGTCTACCCTTTCTATACATTTTATTATTCAACGAAACGAATGTATTGTCCATGTTATGATGATTATCCACCTCTGTTAATAATGATTATATTATTTCCATTGTTCACATCATGGAAGGACAGAAAAATTATATTCTAATAATTTCCTAGTTTAATAAGTATATTATATCCTATTTTATATTATATATCATTTATATACTCATAATAGTATACAGAATTAGACAACATCATAGTGTTCCAAAAATTTCCTAAATAAACTAAACATTTTTCATTATGGTTTCATATAATGAATTAACGTAATATAAGAAATAAAAAAAATATAGGGACATTTAAACCATGTCAACTTCATTAATACTAATTCATTCATCCTCTAGAGTTGTATTCCCATTTTAAAATAATATTCACAATTTTACACAAATGAACTTATCATGAAGCCACAGAACAATCGCACTAGAAACCATGAAGATAATAAAATATTAGTAATGAATGGGTAGTAATATGTTAATAAATTATCACAACATATATTATAATATTTAATAATTTTATGAAATGAATTAATAACATTATTTAAATTAATTTACATGAGGTTATAGTATCCACTACTAATAGAAAGAATGAGGTATGGGTTTTATAATCTAACATTTAGTTGTGTGAGATATATGAGTTCTTCAACATTTATTTCTTCTATGTGGTCAATGTATAAAACCCTTTTATATATCATAACCTGAATTTCATCATATTCATTGTATTCAATATTAAATATTATAATTATTACATTTAAGGGCCATACAATTTGACTCATTACATATTGTTTGAGATTTCATAACTAAATATTCATTTAATATGTTATTCATATATTTAATTTATTATTTAATTATTTGGTTTTGTGTGAAATGATTTTGGATTATGAAATATTTTATTTCCTCAATTTTACATGGATTTACATATAGTAAACATAATCGATAAATTTATAAGTGACATTGTCTCAATCTCCTTACCTTGAGGAATAATTTGACGTATACACCTAACATATATTCAAAGGTCTATATATAACCCAATTGAAATACCACATATTTAATCTCATTTCATTTATGATATTCCAATTATTCAATTATTAATGATATTCGTTAATTTCAAAATAACATTTAAATAATTTATTTTTTATATAAGGAATTTATTACACATGATGAAATGAGTGGGGCCCAGTTATTGATATCCACTTCATGAATCAATAGTACAATGTGATGAATCAATTAAAATTGTATAAAATTGTTCATAAACTATATATTAAACTATCTATATAATGGTCTCGATGGTTTTGGTTCATGTTCTAGATACATCACAACCAATAATTACACATTCACCTTTTCCAATATTCTATTATCATCATCCAAATGATATTCTATATGACATAATCTATGGATGAATTTCATTATTTGTTTATTGATTAATGGAATTTGTTTTTTCACCATTATATATTTTTATTCGTAATTTTACTAACTATCTTTATTTGTACTTGTGACTTCCTGATCCCGGATGCCACAAAACGGGTGTCATGTGCCCAAAAGGCCATATGAACTTAAGAACGTCTTCCCGAACTCCATAGTTTGATAACAAGAAGATAGGTCATAGGGGATGTCTGTGAAATACTATGCCATCATTAACAAAGTGTAGCACAATAGAAGGAATACCGAGTAATAGGAAACATCAGTTGCAATATAAATAAATATCCAAAACAAACATATGCAATAGATAAACAAGTATAACATTAACTGTGTAATATGGGACAATGATTATTTATTGTCATGTCACTAGAAAATTATAATTAATGGATACAATAAATTTGGAAGAATATGTTCCCTAGTGTAAAAGAAAACAATTCCTACTACAAGCATCGTGATATCCTACTCGGTAATTTACTATCAAGATCTGTCATATCAGCACACAATCATGTATTAGAAGCGGAATGATTCCCTTTGTCAATACCTACAACCATGTAATCAACATAGGGTACCAAGTAGGACTTGTTGATGGTGAGAGATAAATCATAGTGTGCCACCACCAATGATGTCTATAACATTTGACCACTATAATAGAATAAAATAGTGTGTAAGAATATATATATATATATATATGTAATGAAAGAATTTCAATATAAGTAAAATAACCAAGTAACTACTTCAGCCCTCAGTTGGTGTCTGATCATGTAACCAGATCAATAATTAAGCTATTTCCATTTAATGATAATAGGTCAGGTGAGGCATAGCCAGCACTAACCTCACATCATGATAGTATAAGTAGTGAAGGTCCCAATATGTAATAAGGTGAGCTGAAAATGATACCTAGTGAAAATGTTCCAGGGCAATAACCAAGGTAATATAAATATCATGCAGCACTAACTCAAAATAATCTGAGTCTAGCTAAGGTGTAACAGTGTAATCAACGTTGTGTAATCCATGGCATTCCACAATAAGGAACCTACAGCGTCCAAGGTTATAGACCAATGTAAAATTGTGGTATGAAAAGATAGGGCCCTATGGGCTATCACCATGGAACCTATTAGTCAATATTGTTTCCAAAGAGGGAATCTGATGTATCATGTTTGAGAAAGGGACATTATGGTAGAATTACAGGAATTTATGGAATTAACAAGAACATGATTTTATGTGGGTATCAACCAATGGAATCCATATCCTTGAATCAGAATGGGGTTCCCGAGACCTAGGGTATTCTACACTAAAAATCCAAGGCAAACTCGAGTTAGTCCATTCATCATTGATATTGTATTCATGTATCAATTCATTTTTTCATGTCTTTCCATCCATTAGTGTGGATAGTTCGAGTAGAGTCGAAACCATTTATTTATGGGTTCATGCCTTGTCTTCCATTACATTTTATAGGACATATAGAATTGTAACCATTTGATCAAATCATAGTTAGCCATTAAAGCATATTTAATTATTTAGGATCACTCTGCTGCCTACCATCATCATGGAAGGTGTTACACTGGCTTGTATCCTTTATTAAATAACTTTTAATAAGGCCATTCTATATATACATAGTATACTTTTCATTTCCCATTTCACATTTCATAAGCTTTTGAAGCACTTAACTTAGGTAGGGAAAGTGGTGAACATACATGGTACATGTCTTTATGAAATAATAATGAAAAACAACCCATTTATTATAGGAAAGATCACCTTAAGCACGGACAAGCAAGGGCGCAGCCGAATGGTTTCTCAAATGTGTCAAAACACTAAAACCCAATTATGGAATAACCATCAACATGAGGTAGATTGAGTTGTGTTTGCACCCACTAATAAATAATAACATATTTTTAATTACCATAAGCATATTATTCTAACATGTATAATCATTTCAGGTAAATTAAAGAAAAACATTCAAACAAAACTGGTGGGCCCCACACGAACGCTTCCAATGAACGCACACTTTAGGGATTAGTTATAGACCACCCACCTTAGGGATGTATGCTCATCCTACTATAGAATTAGCACTTGGTTTGCCATGGATCAGAGTATCTCGGAGAAAACGTGAAAACACTGACATGGAGATAACTAGGTCATGAGTGAAAGGGATGAATAATGAATAAATAGTACAAGATTACTTACAATTGCACATCCCACATGACAAACAAAAGCTCTATCAGATGTTAGACGAAGGATATCACTTGATTCTAATATTATATCATTAAAAAGCATTAAAAATAGAGATAATTAAGTCAATCACACATAATATAAAATTAATGAGGAAGTGGTTGGAATAATAGATCACTATTTGAGTTTTGGAATTTTTACACATGTTTTTTTCCTGAACAACGTTTAACTACAAGGTTTTACAAACCGTGTGATATTTTTATCCCCAATAATTCTTCCTCCGCATTGTTTGATCAAAATTTTCACCATTCATGCATAGTAACCTAAGACAATGGGGGCGTTCGAATGGTTCAATTGCATGGTTGTGCACAAACTGTGAGAGAAGACACTTTTTGAAAAAACACCTTCCACACGGTATGGTAAATCGTGAAGAAATGACACATGGTTTATTCTAAACCATGCACAAGGTCTGGTTTCTCCAAAAGAATGGGATATAGGCTCCAAACTTGCTCGAAAACCCCACATGTACTTTAATAACTCATTAGAAATCTAATTTAGGTATGAAGTAAATATTTAGACTGAAAATTAAGGGATCCATAACTGAGTAAAAAAAGGGTTCTTACAGTCTTACCGACATAAAATAACATTCCCCTAGTTTCTCCTTCCAAGGGTAATGAAACACTGTCTTAGAATAACATTTTCCATTGTGAATTAAAATATGTTTCCCTCTCCCAGGTATCATCTTATACTCGTTTATACCAACATAACAACCAAATGAGAAGGACATACATGCCTCCTAAAACCTCCATGCTTTAGTAAATGATGGATACTATATATTATTCAAAGGTATAATTGACTTGTAACTCAAATTTTTGATGATAAAGATTATGATATAGGTCATAAAGTTATTGGAAATGTTTCGTGACATAAATGATTGCATGTATGGAATAGTACCTCTGAGGATGTATCAACTAATAGGCTACTAGCTCGAATCACTCTACAATTTCAAACGGGTTGACATAACGATGAGCCAATTATTCCTACATTCTAAACCATCTATTCCCAAACCTAGGCGATTCCACAATAAAAACACGATCCACAATCGTGAACTCGAGAGGTCATCAATGGAGATTGATATATGATAAATGTCAAGACTGAGGAGTATTCATTCACTTCCTAATTAGTTGTACATGTTTTGAAGTCTCTTGTATAAGATGAGAACTAGTAGGGTTGTCTCACCTGCCTCTATCTAGAACAATGGTGAATGACAAGGACTACCATATATGAGTTAAAAATGATCCGATTAAATCATCACATGAAACATGTTATTATAATATAACTCGATGATGGGGATATGATTCTCCGAAGAACCGTCAAAATCATAGATTCATGATCATAGATTATCCTCTAAAACCTGTATTGTCTATTAGGAATGCCCTTCGGTCTGAGTGGGAAACTCTATTCTTAGAAGCATGTGAGTTCCCATAGATTTCGGAAAACCCTAAATGAACTTTAAAGTCAAATGGGCATCCTTATATAAAATGATAGTTTATGGAACCCCATGTAGTATAATGATATCATGGACATACAATATTCCAAAATCATCAACTGAAAACGTATAAAATATAAGAAAGGAGTGGGGTGATTTGGTTAGTCAGTAAATGAATACCTAAATAGAATCACTACCCCTCATCAACCTATGTAAGCTGACTACGAAATACATAACAACATAATCCCATTTATATATCGAGATTGGAAATGAATGTAAGAATCCCACATGACTTTGGTGCTCCGCCTTCACCTTTTGATAGGAGGAAAACTTATTGATGGAGAATGCAATGTAACATTTCATTCCATGACAGAAATACAAGAGTCGCATATCTCGTTACATCGTCCGGAGGCCTAGATGAACTGCCTACAAGGAATCATGGGAATCTTTCACCATATACAATATCACATATAGAGGAACCTAGATACATCCACATAGACCGTAGATGTCATCTTTTATCCACAGACCATTTGGGAGGTGGGTTATCTCTTGATATAAATTCACAGAGAACCAAACCTTCTAGATCTAAAAACTGCCAACTATTCACCTTCAAAAGGAGGGAAGAGCTAACTGTAAAGGCTATGAGGTGAGACTGACCATGACTGTCATGAAACTCCAAATGATATTCATTAAAGAGGTCCATTAACATTCATTCATCAATGGATTCCTATACGGTCCGTGATTGAGATTTTCGACTCAGTGCATAAGTGACCACATTGTCCTTTCAAGGATTATAGGCATGGTCAAAATCAATGTATTGTAGATATTCGACCCATTTTTGTGGTCATAGGTTCATTTCATGATAATAAATTATATACATGAGGATTTTGTGATCATTATTCTCCATAAAGTGATTACCCATGTGATAATGTCTCCAGTAATCTATGGAATGGACAAATATTATCTACCACATGAGCTCTTGTTGCTCAGTAGGTTCCATCATATACAATTTAATGGTCACTTGAGCTACTCTTGGGACATGCTCAATTGTAAAATCTATCTCTCTATTAAGTGGTAATCCAGAAAATTAATAAGGAAAAACATCCCTGAAATGATCAAATACTCGAGGGAAATAAATTTTTTTCAATCCATGGTCCTCCTTAAAAAGATTTAAAATTAATGTGTCACTACACCTATCCCCTGATGTTTCATTCCAGCTATCCTAGCCTAGACATCCCATTCAGCTTTGAAAATAAAATTGATGCCTTTTGGTGAGGAAAAGAAACCCCCAACAATAGTTGTCTAAAAATGTGTTACATGAAGCTAACTAGTCCATCATGAAAATGAAATCGATGATCTTCATCTCTAGAAAATAGAAATTCTATAAGAAAGGATTATAACCAACCTCAAGGAGGCAGTCCTGGCAGTGTCGTATTCCATCTTCCCGTATTCCAAATGGTGTATAAGGGGTCATTACATCATAGTGATACTATATCTCTATTCTTATACATATAATGATCGATATATACATAAAATATTTTGAAGAATAAGTATTAAGAAAATTTGATGCAACAGTAGTGTAAAATCCTAGGTAAATAAAGAATATGAAATTTTCATATTTATTAATATTTGTGAATAAAATATGAATATTTCATTAAATGGGATGCTATGTTCGATGGCATACCCAACACACAACAATGAGTTTCGTTGAAATCATACATTGCACACTAATAATATAATAATATTATTATAAATGTTATTAAACTCCTTGACATTGTAATGGAGGGAATGAACAGAACTAACTAAAATATTATTATATATGTTTGTTAAATGTTTTTACATTACCCAACAAATGTTAGAGGCATACAATTCGAATGAATCCAATTTTTATTCTAATATTATTTAAAGGTCGATTAATCACCTTTTGATGGCGATCCCTTTTTAACTCTACTATTTTTCACATTGATATGTTATATTTGAAAATATAAAATCATTCTTTATAGTCAAGACATCAATATTTACTTTGTGTAATTTTTTTTTCTGATAAAGTTCATTTTTATTGACAAATGCTATATTTTAATTAAAAACCTCATTTTAATATAATTTATTTATAAGTATAGATCATATTTATTAATTGGTTTCAGATTTTAACTAAAATATATTTCTACCATTTAATCCAATGGTGGTCATTGGAATTAATTTCACTTTGAAATTGGACATAAACAACTGTCAATCTTTTAATAGATATTGTTTCTTAAAAACACGGTATGTGTTTTGACAGTGGGAATTGATTATAAAAATAATTAATAAAACTTATATGTTTTTAATTTTGTAAAATTCATATCATTTTTTAATGTGGAATATCAAATATTTCTTAGGGTTAATTTTTTGTATTTTTCTGACAAATGCTCATTTTTAATGAATAGTGAAAAATACTGCATTTCAATTCAAAACTGCCTTTTCATCCAATTTATTTATATAGTTAGATTGTAATATTAATTTTTTTAAGGTTTAATTTAATTATGTTTTTATCATTTAATACAATGTTGGTCATTTTATTTAATTTCACTTTTAAATTGAATGTAAAAACAAATCAATCTTTTGATAGATTTTACTTCTTAAAAACCCTTCTTTTGTTTTGACATTTGGAATTATTATAAATTAATTACTGCAATTTCTATGTTTGTAATTTGATAAAATGGATTCCATATTTTTAATCATAAGGTCAAAATTATGTAATTAATACTCTTGTTTTTTGGACATTATGAATAGTAACGACAACAATTATTTATTAATTATTGTGATTAATTAGTAATCGGGTTGTTAAGGGTAATAAAATAATATCATAATAATATAAAATTACCCATAAATGTGTCTTAATTCTATTTTTTGATTCATTTCAGACCATGGGATTCCTTTTTCAAACATTGGGACCCCATGTAATCACTTTAGTGTGATAGTGAACTTTATCATATTATTTTTTAGAGAAAGGAAATATAACAAAGGATCGTATATCCTATGTAAAACAATTTTAATTTATTTTACATAAACGATATCTTAGACTATAAATATTGATTAGAAAGCTAAAAATATTAGCTACAACATGATATTTGTTTATAATTTTTATATATTATATAAATAAATATATTTATGACACCGTGATGTTGAAGTGATTATGTAATTAATGAACGATTTAAATAAAATAAAATGATATGGTTAAATATAAGACATAAACTTGTCAAAAAATTATTGTATGAGTGTATTTCAAACCCTTATCACCTTATACTAGAAATATATCTTTTTGGGTCCTTTAAAATCCGAAAATAATATTGTAATAAAGAAACATTTTATAACATTCCAAGAGTTCCCCTCCTCCCTCTTATAAAAGGCCCCCAACTCTACCCCCTTTCCCACACATCTCAATCCTTGGGATCGACCAAAATATGCTCATTTTATCTCTCCACATCATTTTATTCATTCAATAAGCCATACCTTTGGTAGAAAACTCATCAATAAACCCTTTTGGTATAAACCAAAGGGAGTTACCTGATTTAATGGTAATGTATTTTCTTTTTTTTTTCTTTTGGTTTATTTTACATCTCTAACTCCTTAAACTCTTTTAATTAATTTATTTAGTAACAAAAACAGTATATTAAATATACTAGGATGTTTTTATGAGAAGTATTCGAGCTAAAATTATAGACACCTTCGTCTAATGGTTAAAGAACATACTATTTCTGTAGGTGGCGAATCACTGCCTCACGAAACGATGATTGTTCAATCTTCTTTTTACACCTCTCATGGTGGCCATAAATATGTTAATATATTTATATATGATATATATTAATTTTATATTTTCATTATGCTTCTGTATTTTTCATTTATGGCATACATTTATGGTTTACATAATGATTAAATGTGATAATTTGATTTTAGGAAGTGCGGACTACCGGCCCCTCAAAGTGATTTGAATCGTTAATGCCATATGTAGGATGTATAAAGGATAGAGTTAATTATATTATATATGTTGTAACAGTTTCATTATAATATACCTATGTATCATTATGTTTTAGTTCCATTAAAGTATGAAATTGAAATGAAATTAGCGTTCATGTGTACGTACGGCTTACCATCTCCATGAACGGTGCATTTCATTTCTTATCTCCAAATGTTATGTACTATTATAAGTATATATATATAATGGATATTTATGATATATATTACATCTATATGATTAATATCATTCTGAAATTATAATATATATACCTCTTATTTAGTTTTACTTCCATTAATATTTCAAAGAAATGAAATTAGCGTTCATGTGTATGTACGGCCTACCGTCTCCATGAACAGTGCGTTTCATTTTTTTTTCTCCAAATGTTATGGAATAGTATAAAATGAATATATACTAGATATATATTATATATTAATCATTAATACTATTATGGGGATTATGTACTTATAACTACATGGCTAATTCATTTCAAAAAAGTTCATTTTATCTCATGTACCAAACATCAACAAAAACGTCTGATATGAAGTCACATAATTAACTAATTATTATAACATTATAATATGTTATATGAATTGAACAATAAAATTTAAAGTTTTTCGTTAAGAAATTATAAATTAACCAAAGTTTATTATTTATGAATATAACGAAACGAACAAGACAAGTCGGACTTGTGGTAAGAGATCCAACTTCTCTCTTTCTTTTTATGTACTCTCTTTTATGTCACTTCTTTTAAGCTCATATTTCTTATGTTGGGGGATGTTATTATATATTCATCTTACAGTAATTTTTATGTTCATATGGTGAGATACCCCAATTGATATCTTCAATCCATTTTTGGAAGTTTTAAGTGGCGATGTTAGTCTGCCTAATTTTCGTAAGGGGATATATTATCTCACTTTTAATTTCATATGATTTTCATTGATCCCCACTTATTCATTGCATGTGGTGTATTGTGTTCATCCATTTGAAATATATTATCAGGATTCATTTTATATTCATGGTATTATGTTATCTATATTTTTTTTATTAACTTTTGGTCACACGACTCGATTGATTACAATGAGGTATGGGGTTCTTATCTCACTTTTTATTCCCATGAGATTCATGCTATATTGGTAACTATATCTATTTAGTGGTTTATGTGCTTACCATGATTATACTCTTTGTGTAATATACTATCATTTATGGGTATTTACATATTCATTTTTTGTTCCTTCATTCATGGGGTGTACGTTTTGAAACTTACCCAAATCGAGAGGGGATTCTTTCACCCTCTACTTTTTTAAAAGGATTATTTTTGTTATGTAATTTAATTTAAATATTGTTATGTTGGGATATGTTCTTATATATCCTTATTGCTATAAATATTATGTCCATGTGATGAGATAACCTTTTCTATATCATCAACTCATTTTCTGAATTTTAATGTGACGACGTTAGGCTGTCGAATTTTTGTAAGGGAACATTTTAACCCAATTTAAATTATTTGGGTAAAACATCTACTTCTAGATTATGTCATAAAATGAATATGTGTGGTTGAAATCTTACTGTTTAACACATAATATCCTCTTATTTTTGGTGTATTTATATTTTCCACACATAATCATGTAATTGATTTATCCTTAATCTAAGGATACTGACATTGTGAGGGACATCGTCTCAATCTTCTTTCATTGAGAAATATTTTTTTATATACAATTTTCTTTTATGCAGTGTATAAACCCCTTTGAAATTTAATTGTATTAAAAAGGAATCTTTATGTGTGAATTGTTTTACTAAACGACTAAAGGAATGTTTTGTATTACATATGCGGCGACAACGGCTTCTCTGCCACTGTGACCACTATTTGAGTTTCGGCTTCCTCTACAAGCCATAAATTTTTTAAAATGAAAAATAAATACAATGTTTTACATTTATTTTATTTTGGTATTGAAAATTGTTTTGATAATTTTTTTATTATATCAATGTGTTGTATTGATATCTTGTGATTGAAATGTGGAAATGTTATGTTTTTTTTCTTTTATGCATGTTTAATGTGATACGATTCTGTTATGGTTCATGGGTATTATTTATGAAGACACATGGTTCTCTGATAAACTAAGGGCGGGTGAGCCTGATATAGCTCTCCAATGCATTGGGTAACGCGAAGGAGTTAAATGCTAAGGTTTCTATGAAGAGATTTATGGAATATATTGTGGTGGGTATTCCAAACATAACTATGAGGGTAACTCCTTATGTAAGAATGTTATGAATTCCTCAAGTTACCTTTACGTCTTATGATTTCTAAGATTTATTCATAAATCATATGCTTTCATGAGGTATGTTAAAGTGATTATGTTTTAAGGGTAATGTATGATTTCATTTAATATTATGTATACATGGACTAATGTTTTTTTTCCGTATTTTTATATCCATTACTGTGTTTTTATGCTCATCCCATATTTTTGAAATGTTTTCCACAAGACTTAAATGTGAATAGGGTCAAGGATGGGATCAAGGAAAGACATGAAATCTAAAACATGGAACTAGACATGTTTATTTTTAAGAGTTTTAATTTTATGAAAAAAATGGAAACTGAGTAGAAGTGTCTACTTTGTAATCTTGTGAGATGTAATAGTTTTGTCCTAATTATCTAACACTCTAAACCTGAAAAGTTCCACAATGTGAATTATTCATTTAATTCAAGATTATGTAATGTTTTAAGGATAGGTCCTTATTAGTAGAGGCTACTATAATAGTACATTTTTCTGTAGATGGTCTCCCAGCCTCATCTTCATGTATAAATTGTGAGGAATGAAACTGGCCAGATCCAAGACCATGTGAAATAGATGGACTACTAGGATCAGGAAATCTCTACTATAGATTTTTGAGATCAGGGATCAGACTATCATGACCATGACCTTCTCCTCAGCCATACCAACCAATGGTACTCCAACTATTCACCAAATGCAGCGCAAACGAACTCACTCTTATCGGTTTAAGGGATGCTTATTCATTTCCACTAGAAGCATGTAGAAAGGTCTAGAAAATTCATTGATGATTACCCATACCATAACATTAATGACACTTCATAGGGTCTATATTACACTAGGGATTTTTCCTCTCAGGTTTTACACCCCAATGACAAAATACATAGCTATAAAACATGATATTGTAACTAGGACTACCCTGAGGAAAACCCTCAAGAAAAAAATTCCTGCCAAATAAAGAACTATTGTCCTGACATGACTCTGATCATTTTTACCTGATACTTTCTCCATCACTCAGGATATTCATAGTGATGAGGTCTTGATAATCTATTGCAAATATGTTATAAGGGAGATTGAAATTCACCTGAGTTCGGATGGATTACTAGATCTATTCCTCAAACCGTCTAACACGTGAATTATCATCATCGAATAGAATCTGTGCAAAGAGATGTAAATTAGTGAAGCATGCTGATTATTCCATAACTGACATATAAACCTTTTTGAGATGCGTGAACTCTCTTTCTTTATCAGCACTCAATGACTACAGAATAAACTGATCATTGATGGTTTTTTGGAAGTCAACCCATAGCATTCCACGATGACATACGACCTAGGTTATGACATCCCACTAACGCTTGGCCGAAACCTGAAGAAAGTTTGTAGAATGACACACTCTCCACTCTTGAGGTGTTTTGTGATTCTCAACGATATATATCCTGGTCTCTATCAATGAATTAGTAGCTTGAGATCTGTCATCCCCTCATAAATTATAGGAGGATGCTTCTGGTTGAATTCGTGGATCAGATCTTCCATCGTAGGTGCAACTCATAGGGAAAAATGAATGGACTATATCAAACAATGTAAACCATCACAGACATGGCCATCAGTTACTGTATTTTGTATAAATGGAGGTTCCTCTTCAGTCACTCCATAAAGTAAAACTCATTTCTTAAGGCCCACCATGTCTAGAGCAAGGACGTCACCGATCTCATAATGGATGATGTGAGGATATCGTGGAAGAATTGGTCTACAAATTCCAATCACACACCTTAGAAAAAGAATATAATCATATAATAACACCACTAATAGAATATGCACTTATTAAAACTCATTTCCCAAGGCATACTACCCAAACTACCTTCTAAGACAGCTTGGTGTTAGTAACTTCACCAGTATAATTTTCAGGTTACATTGTATTTAATTTACAGGTTCACTACATTAACATTCAAAAACAATGAAAGGTGGGATAAAAATGTGAAAAAAATTAATTTTTAAAGGATTCATATATTAATGGATATAAATTTCTGATGAATTAGTTCCCATACACCTATAACCCAAAACTACACCCATTTATATATAGCATAATGGATTGATGTGGTAAATTACTCATCCCAATCCATGAGGGCCAATACACATCAATAATTTATATAGTCAATCACTCAATTAAATCCAAATAAATACATGTTCAAGAAACTATCATAGGATAACTCATTAATTTTAGGTATATCAAGTAATGCAATGAAGTGATTTTCACTTATATGGCATGGAAATATGCATGAAACATGAATTCTATGTGCCTATAATGATGCATGTTACAATGAACCTTGCCCTCATATCATCAGGACACTGATGAAATATATTATTGATAGAGTAATTATAAAAAAAACACACAACAAGTGCATAAAAAAAATGGTAAAATAAGAAAAAAAGTAATCAAAGAAATTGAACAACAATTACATTATGGGAAACTTGGCCTTTACCCCAACATGGGATCACGATGCCCAATAAGGAATTATAAAAATGTCCCAATAATTCCTATTCTCCAATAAATTGTATCCAAAAATTAAAGAAATAAATAAAAGAACCTTTGATTCATATTTGTGATTTCGTAGACCTAGGTGGAACATAATAGGTTCGCTGAGTGCGATTGAACTTATAGCCTCATGCACATCTTCCAAAATGACAGAGGCTGCCAACTAGAAGAGAGGGACTTGGGTGTGTCTGTGGGAAAATTTTCCTTCATTTGAAGATGGTAGCACAGTAGAGGAAATACATTTTAATAGTAAAAAATGGAAGAAATAGAAATTAATAGATGAAGAAAACTAATGCAATAGAAAAAAAAGAATAACAATAACTGTATCAACTACTACAGTAATTATGTCTTGTACTGTCATTAGAAAAATGGAATGTATGGATAAAATAAAATACACATAACCTATTCCATAATGTAAATGAAAATAATGTCTACTAAAAGAATCTTAAGATCTTACCCAGGAATCTGTTGTCATGCTCTATCTTTTCGGCACACAATCAAGTATTAGAAGCAGCATGCTTCTCTTGGTCAATACCTGCAACCATGTAATCTAATATGGGTACCAAACAATGCTTGGAGAGGGAGTGATATAAATCTCAGTGGGCCACCACCAACGGTTTCTATAATATATGACCCATGTAATTGAATATAACTATGAGTATACATATATATATATAATTAATGCAAGAAGTTCAATATAACTAAAAAAATTATGAACCTAAATTATCTCTTGGAAGCTTTATGAACATGTAACCCGTTCAGAAATTATACAATTTACATTTAATGTTATTATGCCACGTGTGGCATAGCTAGCACTGGAATCACCTCATGATAGTATATGCACTGAAGGCCCAATGATGTAACAAGGAAACCTGACAATGATATACAGTGAGGTTGTTCCTAGGTAATAAAAAGGGAAACATAAATCTCACGGAATTCTAACTCATTAGTATCTTATTCTATCTACAGTTTAATATTGTATTTCAAGTTGCGTAATCCATGAGAATACAGAATAAGGAACCTACCGAGTCTATGTTTATCGAAAAAGGTCAACTGGGGATAATCAAAGTTAGGGACCTATGGGTTTCATTATGGAACCTACTAGTCAATGCTGAATCCAAAGAGTGTATCTGAGGTATAGTGTTATGATAAAGGGACCATAATATAGTTTACAGGGCATCCAATAAATAGATAAGAACAAGAGTCGAGGTGGGTATCAACATAAGAAAACTGTATCCTTGAATTGGAATGGGACTCATAATACCCAATGTATTATCCTCTAAAAATAAATTGAAAACTCAAGTTACTCCATTATTTTATGATATTGTAATCATGTAGAAATTCATTTAGATCTTGTCATGCCTTCCAATACTGTGGATAGGTATTGTAGTTTTGAAAATATTTATTTATTTGCCTAAGCATTTTCTTCCATTAGTGTGGATAGGACATGTAGCGTTGTAACCTTTTGATAATGTCTTAGTTAACTATTAAGTCATATTAAATTATTTATGTTCACTACACTACCTTCCACTAACAGGTAAGGTATGTTATAAACATATAAAAATTATTAAATCTCATTTAATTAGGATAAGTTATATACATAGTATACTTTCCATTTCACATTTCACTTTTCATAACTATTTGATTCAATTTCATTATATTGGTTAATTGGTTAGAATACATGGTGAATTCCATTATGCAATCCTCATTAAAAAAAACCAATTTATTATTGAAAGGCTCATATTTTCTAAGGTCAATCCAGGGGACACCTGGATGAGGGCCAAACATGGCAAAACACTGAAACCCAATTATAGAATAACCTTAAACGCGAGGTTGACTGAGTTTTGGGTGTAGCCACTAAAAACTAGTCACATATTTGTAAGGATCTAAACTATTGGATTATAACAAATATAATCATGACATTTAAATTTAACAAGTAGTTTCCAACAAAATCAGTGTGACCCACACAGACATTTCCAAAAACAAATAAATTTTGGGATGAGTTATAGTCCACCCACATTAGGGTGGTACGATCCTCTTCCTCTTTTATTGGCCCTTGATTTTCACCAAATTGTAATATATCTATGAAAAAGGTAAAAACCACTCCCATGGAGAAAACTAGATTTAAAGAGAAAGAGGAGAACAACAACTAAATAAAACTTGAGTACATACCGTAGCTCATCCAAAGTGATGAATGAATGCTCGATCAGATTCCAGACGAAAGAGATCTCTTGATTATATGTTTAGAAATTAAAAAATCTCAAATAAGAGATAAAATTAGGTCAATCCTACATAAACGTGAATAAGGGAGGAAGGGGTTGGCTTTATAGATCATTAAGGTCGTTTTGGATCTTTTATATAGTTTTCTAGAATGCGCACAATTTGGTCATATGGTTTGTGAACACATGTGCAAACCGTACCTAATTGTTATCCCCAAAAATTCTTCCACTCTTGGGTTTGAAAATATCATGCACCGTTCATGCACTATTACCTGGGAAAAAGTGGGAATTTTCATTGTTAGGCTGCATGGTCATGGACCAACTGTGCTAGTTTCCACCCTTTGAAAAAATATCATTTGTACGGTTTGGAAAACCATTTGGAAATCTATCATGATATAGAATAATCTATCTCCAAGATTAGTTTTATACATAGGATGAGTTCTAGGCTCCAAAAATGACTTGAAAACCGAAAGAACCATTAATAGAAAAATTAGGCATCCAATTTCGGACCAAAGTAATTATTTATACAGAATATTAAAGGATCCATACCCGAGTGATACACTGTGTTCTTATAGTACTTAATCGTTATTGAACATTAGAGCTCCGCCCATTATTATTATTCGGATGCTTCCAAGAAGATTATTTTGTTTGATATATAGGGTTACACTAATGTGGAATATTTTTGATCTTGATGTATTTTTTTAATTATATTTAAAATGTTGTTTGAAATTCAAATATGTATCTAGTTTACCAATACTACTGAACAATTCGGTCTATGGGTGTCAATTTATTCAGTCTAATTCCAATCTAATAAATTATTCCATTAGCAAATGGATGATTGGGTGAGGTTCATTATATTTTTTATCAAAGGTTGTTTTTTAGAAAACATGGGAACTATATTTATTTATATATAGATTATAGAAACATAACCCTAAAAATTAATTTGATAAAATTACCAAAGAAACCATATTTTCTTTTTATTTATGAGATATACCTGTATTTTAAATTTATAATTTTTGTTTCGCATGTTTCTAGATTATGTACAATTTTTCTTCATAATGTGATCTAATATATTATATTTCATTATTTATAAATGGAACATGGAAGGAATTATGGTATCAATAATCATGGACAATGTATAGATTTCTCTTCTAAAGTAATCAATAAAAATGGTATTGAAACACTGATAAATATGTCCACATTAGGAAGAATAAAAATATTACGAAAATTAAACTTACATGGATGGGAAAAAATCAAAAAAGATATTGTCATATGTTAGATCACATTATGTATGGAAAACCCCCTTCATTTTGTGGTACTAAAAATCCAATTATTGCAGTGAAATGGATTATTTCCATGTAGAATATATTATCATCTTCGGGATGTGGTAAAATGGAAATGGTCAACCTTGTATTTTATTTCCCCATAGAAAATGCAGACTGAATGTTGTCATTGTTACATAATACTATGGAAGAAGAAGTAATAGAAATCATGTAATGTAATTCATTTATAGAATAATTCATTAAAAAATATATTCCATATGAGAAAAAAATAGAAATGAACGGAATGATTTTTAGTTTAATGAAAATTGGTGATCAATGTGTCTTTAGTATGATGTCACTATTAAATGTTTAACATGGGATTCTAAATATTACATACGGATTATAGAGTAACATATTGATCATTTCTCAGAAGGTATTAATTCAAATTTTCGATGGGAACTGGTCTGACAATATTTTTTTTCAATTTGATGAAATATTTTAATATAATATCAATATAGAGTATGAATTAAACACGTACCATGTAATCAAAAGGAATAAATATCATAATATGAAGAAATAGAAAATTATGGATAATGGGAAGAATATATAAAATGATTTTCCTATGTGTGATAATTGTTGAAAGAATTACCATGGAAAGTTCATGAAGGGATTATGAGTTTATTATAAGTGTTGGAATAAGAGTCCCCTTAAAAACTAATGAAAATATAATAATAAAAATAATTATATTCCATGTTTCAATTATTAGGAGATGGGATACTATGGAAACGAATACCCCATGTATCTAGGGAATATTCCTCAGAAGAATATAAGGGAGAAAGGTAAATCATTTTCTATTAATATAGCTAAAGATGAATAATTTATTTCCAATTTATTAGGATTCCAGAATTATATGGAATGAAAAAGTTAAAAATTATATAATGATTATAATAATTATTGAATTTTTTAGGATTGTACCACATTACATATTTATCCCAAATTTAAAATACTATATTTATCGGTACTAGTAACAAAGTGAAGTGATTCTATGGAAGGTTGGTCACTTGTAAATAGAATTATTTGGTAAGAACAACATAATATGATTTTTCTATTTACATAATATTGAATTTTTTTCTGAGATAGTATTAGTTATTATTTAAGAGTATAGTGATATAATGGTTTATTACACTTGGTATTCTACATGTTTGGATTTAATAAATATAGTATCAATTTATTTATTTAATGAAGTAATGTTTTTATTATGATTTTCTGATAATTGATGTATTGATATATTTTGTATGTGATAATGAGAGTAAGTTATATTGTTTCATGAATACAATGTTTATTTTTGAAATCATGAAACCTTCATTATAGTTATTTTAAATATTAATTTTTATTCATGTATTTCAGATATGAACTATGGTTAACTACTAGTGTAATAAATTATGTTTTAAATTATTAATTATCATTTGTGGTTCTACAAATTATCATATAGGATAACCTGTTTTAAAAATTTTGTTTTGAAAGTATTTATAGCCAATATAGATGACTTCTGGATATTGTCTTGCAAAAAATACCTTCAGGCATAAATCATCATCTTCAATATCCATTTTCTCATACCGGAGATGAATTTGAAATTGATCAAAGAAAAACCAAGGGAAAATATTATGCATATGACATCAATTTAAATAAATTTATATTTTTTTAAATTGATGATGTTTGTTTGTTGAAATAATATATCAACTATTGTAATTGAATATGGAATGAAAAATTAATTAGATTAATTTTTATAATGAGAAATCAATAGCCTCTATAACCAATTTTGTATTTATGGTTTTCTAAAGGTAGAAAATCTCAAATCATTATTCTATCAAATTATCCACTAGAAGTAAAGTTTTATATTTCTCTCTCATATCTCTATTTTCAATAATATTTATTATTTTTCTATTATCAATATTAATTTTTTTGATATTCTCATTTCTCATTCCATATTATTAAGACGGTATCTTATTAACTCTATTTATGATTTGGGTTACCCAAAATGGAAAATTCAAGTATGACACATTTTTTTCATATGGAAATTGAAAATTGTTATAATGAAATTTATTTAAGGTCTGGGGAATGCCACACAACAATATTTTATATTATGTAACGTACTAAATAAATTCAATTTCAGTTATAGTATATGTTGCGTGAAACAACAAGATTAGAAGAAACATGATAAACTATTGAATATTATTATTTAAACATGACCCCTGTATATTAGCTATAGAGTTGGTGGTAGTTAATAATATTAACTAAATTATGAAAATATTTTTTATAATTGTTTATAAAATGAATTTATCGGTTAATGTTTTATTTGAAATGAATATAAAATCAAATTTGAACACAATATATGTGTTTTTATAGATAAAACTATTTTATGCACAAAATGGAATTTTAACATAATAAATTGAATCAATAAATATTATTTAAATATATTAATGAAATTTATATATTATACATTTTATATATTTTTTAAATATTTATTATATATTTAATATAAAAACAAATCCAATTGTAATCACAAAATCTATATTTGTTGAAATAAATATTTGGTGGCTTCTGGTGGAGCATTGACAATAAATATAAATTTTGAATCATTTATAATTTTCATTTGAAAAATTTAAGATCATTTCTAAAATAATAATATCTAAAATATATAATTTTTTTTATTTTTCATAGAAGTTTCATTTTTTGATGAATACTTAAAAATATTGAATTATAATTTGAAACAACAATTTGAACCAAATTATTTATATAGTTAAATTATGATTAAAAATTTATAAAGTAAAATTAGTTCAATAATAAATAAATAAATAAAATTTAGTTCATTAGAATCAATTTTAAATTTTAAATTGATATATGAAGTTTTCATTCTTTTGAACTTTTCACATTATAATCATTCTTTTTCGTTGTGTCTATAAGATTGCGTTTTTGTGTAATTTTTTCCAATTTTGTGAATATTATTTTAAATTTTATTTTCATATTTAGAATAATAATTTTCAAATTATTTCTTAATTTCATTCTATTATAATGTGATAAAATGTTAACTTTGTAAATAGATATTTACAATGTTATTTGTAAAACAATGAAACAAGTAAAAGTAAAAATGTTAAAGATATAAAATATCTATGAAATAAAACATAAAATGTTTTTTTGAGGTGATTATTGACCCTCTATAGACTCCATAATAATACTATCTAGTTGATGATATATAAATTAATTTCACCTCAATGTGGTTGTTTTACAATTTAAAATATCCAATATTATAATCATTGAAACCCATATCTACTCAAATATAAATACCACCCTTACTACCCAATTTAGACCCAACAACATTGTAGCTCCTAAAATCTACTCACAATCTTGTACTCCCCAATACTGACACTTACAATTACATCTATTCTCATAAATATTTCAAATCCAATATCCTCAAGGGTCTCTCAAAGAAATGATATTCATGTTGTAATTTCCTCAAAATATTTATCTTACATTGTTTTTCCTTCCACGTTCTCCACATATATTTCATCCATGTGGTCCTAATTATAATAAAACACGTTAATTATAGAATTTTGGGTTTTTTATAGAGTAAATTATTTCCATTGTAATACCCAATGATTTTATGAGATAAATTATTTTTAAGATATTATATTTATGGTATTGTATTCTACTCCATGATTAGATTTTACTATACGCAACATTGTATTAGATTTTAGTATATGCAACACTATTCTAGGAATGTGTGACACAAAATTTACTGTCCTTTTGATATATTTAATTTCACACAACACTAATTATAGATATTGTTCAATATATAAATGAAATATGTTTGGATTGTGTTTTACAAATAACCAATGGAAGATTGCACTACATTAAACACTGACATGGGTTGAGTTAGATGCACGAACGACCTTCCTCGATAGCTTGCATTGTACGCGATAACATGACTCATTGAAAAATGATATATTAATAAAATAATATTATTTAATGGTATATTAACTAACCATTTTGAATATTATAAACCATGTTTTTAATTTTATACAACATTAGTAATAATATGATTCATTATCTAGAACATGAAATAAGAACTAAATCAATTTTTCAGATAAAAGAAGAAGATTTCAATAAATGTTGTTTTACTGCATTTTGATGGATCACCCTTATGAAACACGATTTTTTTCCAACATTTATATGTATAACTAATCAAAATGAATTTCTTATTCAGAAGCGAGAGATATAAATTTACCATTTTTAATTTTGATGTTTTTATGATAAAACTCAAATTTTAATGAAAAATAAAAAATATTTCATTTTAAATAAAAATTTCCATATCATTCTAATTTATTTATATAGATAGTTCAACTTTTAAATTAGTTTTAATGTATAATTGGGTTATATTTTAATGATTTAATCAAATTTTGGTTATTGGATGTAATTTTACTTTTAAATTTTATATAAACACATGTAAATCTTTTTGATTGTTATTACTTCTTAAAAAACCATTATTGTTTTTACAACAAGAATTCATTTGAAAATAATTATTTCAACATCTATGTTTTGAATACAAAAAAATTGAATCCATAATTTCAATTATAAGGTCCAAATTGGGTGAATATGGACCTTTTATTTATTTTCATTATGAATAGTCATGTCAGCTATTATTTTTATTTAACATGGATAAAAGGTAAATTTGGTAAATAAATGTAATAAAATAATCATTTAATAGTAAAAACCTAACCTAAAATGATTCTTAATTTTATTAGATGAGATATTTCTAACGATGGTAATTCTAAGGTCGATTTTGGGACCCCTTGGATTCACAAGGATGTGAAAATGTGATTTTATAATAATTAATTTAAACTAAATATAATTAAAACCTAAAAATATTTATTTCACTAAATTGATTTTAATATAGTGCTATGTGACTGATCACTATGTATATAAATAGTAATCCAAATGCTAAAAATAATTCCTACCTCATGGTACTTTATTGATAATATTTAAAAATTATATAAACATATTTATTTAGGACACATTTATGATGTAGTGATTACCTCATTAATGACTAATTCAAATAAATGAATTTATAAATATTAAAATAAATTTAATTTGACAATATTGATTCCACACACAAATTTATTAAATGAAATTGAAATAATTTGGATGATTGAAAATAATTGGTTTGATATGATCTTTTTGTTATGTATTTTAAAAAATTCAAGAATGAGTACTGTCCAAAATTGAAACAATTCATTACTTAAAACATAAAATAGTATATTAACTGATATTAAATTACTAAAAATATAATATATTGAAAAAATGTTTTTTATAAGTCCACATATGCAATAAATAACTTTTTTTGGTCTATTTACATGATATGGAAATTACAGTAACCCATAATTTGTAAATACCAGGATATCACGATAAGATTAAAAATAGAAAAATATGTGTTAAACAAAAAATATAATGATAAAACTATATTAAAAAATTTTCTAATTTTTTATTATTATAGGTATTCATATAAAAAAAATTATATCTTCAAATAAAATAAGTTTCAGTCCATTTTTAATTGATTTTGTATTTATAATAAATTAATACTTGAAGAGTTTTCAAAAGTGCCCCTCTCCTAACTTATAAAAGGGAGAATCCTCCCTCTCATCATTACTCTATTTTGAGCTGTCAATCTCCACCATCCCCAACCAATATATACCCTTAACGTACCTAGTTTCATTCCATAGTTTATAGTTCTCTCGGAACTTGACATCTGGTTCCCTATGAGGAAATTTAAATAGGCACATTGAGGAAGAGGTAATCTCTTCTACTGATTATTTCAAATTTCAATCTTTTTTTACATACTCATCATTAGTTTATTCAATATAATTTACTAATATAAATATCAATAATATTCTGATATGTTATTATAATAGGAAAAAACCCTATTTTACCTTCTAAACATCCTAAGAAAAATAAAATCACCATGCATGTGTACGTACAGCTTACCGTATCCACGCCGTGTTGTAATCAGTTTTTCACCACCAACAAATATGGAGAGGTATTATGGTGGAAATAATATCTATATATTATAATTATAATATGATAAAAATTCTAAGATATTTTACAACATACACATCAATACCATTAAACAATTATGGTAATGATATTGTAGCTTGTTTTTATGTACGACTTATAGTCCTCACGACGCGATGATATTCATTCTCCACGTTAACCATTCATGAATGATTAAAAAATATATTAAATAATCAAATAATAAATTAAATAATACTACTACTATAATTATGTATATATATTTGTGACTTTTATTTACTTACATTCAATTTAATATGGGAACCAAAATAGCGTTCATACGTATGTACGGTCTACCGTCTCCATAAAGGGTGTGTTCTATTTCATTTATCTACCTTTCACATATAAATATATATATTAAATATATATGATATATAAATCATGTATTACGATTTTTATGTATGTAAATCATGATCTGTCATGACCCGTCCTCGGGGCCCGTGACGTGACTACCCCAAGCCCGCCTTCTATAGGCTAGGGTCTAGCGACTAGCACCAAAGGTGTAAATCCTGATAAATGGGAAGGCATTGCCTTTTTAAAAGTAAAAAAAACACCACAGAGTACAAGAGGAAGTAAAACACTAAGTACAAAGAGAAGTGGTGAAAAGTAAATGGCCCAGAAAACAAACCCAAAAGAAAGTACAACTACAACTGAACAAAATACAATAGCTGAAAGGACAGAAGAAGCTCCTGGGTTGTCCTCCTCGGATCCTACCTTAAAGGTAGGTAAAAATGGCGCAGCTCCTGGATCGTCCACAATGGATCCTACATGAAGGGTAGGTTCAGATAGCCTCCACAACGCTCTCACCCATCAACCTCCTCCGAGTGTCATCTCGCCGTGAAGTCCACCTACGGATACTGACTAGTCGTGTAGTCCACCTCTGGGTACTGACTCTTCGTGTAGTCCACCTCCGGGTACCGTCCAGTCCTCGAACACTCAGCCTCCACCAGCACTGCCCGTCGTCTGCAACCAACACAACGAGGTGCGGGCATAGCCCGTGCAGGGGTGAGTATAATGATAGTCAGTAGGGACCCCGAGACCCTCATGGTCTCACTAAAACCAACATGGATAACCACAAAGAAGATCTCAACAGATAACCTTTACTTATGTATATGCCCATGTATATACCTAAGTTATCAAGTAACCCATCTCAATCATGAGGAAAACACCAAGATCATGAAATCAACGGATAACCACTACCCAGGTATATTCCCATACCTATTCCTATGTTATCAAGTGACCCATCTCAATCATGAGGTAAACACAAGGGTCAAAAGACTCAGCTCAAACCAGGATTTTTGTTATCGAAACCGTAACTGCTGAAAAGTCCCATCTCTGGAGTGTACAGTGGTCCTGTCACGACTCCAAGTTACTGCTCACTAACCTAAGACTTCTGAGGTACTTCTCCTGTCGAGTACCGCGGGTCAGCCACCCAAACATAGTAGTGCTTCCCGCCGGGGTATGCCACCCAAACATAGTAGTGCACACCCCCTAGTATCCTGCAGAGGTACTCTCTGGATGAGTAATGTGGGTTGCACTGTCACACAGGTAGTGCTCCATCCGCCCTGGGTCTGCACCTCACAATGTAGTGCTCCGTCAACTGGGCTAGTCGACTCACTCCAATTCGAGTCGGTCAAGCAGTCGTCAGGTCTCATTCGGCTACACGGTCTCCGTACTCCACACGCTCGTCTCTGGGAGGGTCCGCTCCACGAGCTACAGGTCGTTACACCAATTATCTCAAAGTCCCACGAAGAGGTATCTCAAAGGACCGCCTCATCATAGGGGTCTCAACGCAACAGACAATGCGTCAATCAGACGCCCGGTCTGTGAGTTATTAGCATTTTTGTCCCAGGGGCCCGATTGGTTTCTTGAGCGAACCAACCCGTCCGTATCTCAGCTGTACCCCGAACTCTCATAGGGTATACTCATAGGGACCGTTTCTCAATGTGATCACCAACGCCGCTGACGGTTCATCAAACGGACGTCTGGTTTGAAAGATAACAGCTTTTCCGTTCCAAGGGCCCGGTTGGATTTCGGGTACAATCCAACCCGGCCACTATCCAACAGCAACCAAAACTCGGGCGAAGTATTCCAAAAGTTCTGTCTCATCAAGAGGAATTCAACAAGATAGACGGCTCATCAATCGGATGCCCGGTCTGTGAGTTATTGGCTTTTTCGTTCTAGGGGCCCGGTTGGTTTCGTGAGAGAACCAACCCGACCACACTCTAACGGCATCCAAACCGCGAGCGGAGTAAGCCAAAAGATCTGCCTCACATAGAGGGATCCATCAATGTCGATGGCACGTCAATCGGACGTCTGCAGCTCATGATATAAGCATTTCCGCTCCGAAGGCCCAGTTGGTTTCGTATCAGAACCAACCCGGCCGAACCCAAAGTGTTCTGAAACATTGAGTGCGATATACCGCAATGACCGTCTCGATCCAAGGATCGCATCACCACTGATGGTGCGTCGATCGGAGGTCTACAGATCAATATATGGGAAAAAGACCAAAGAGGGTCCGAAAACGGGGGGTCTGGGCCCGGACCGACCCGACCCGACCCCCCCTGGGTCGGCCCGAACTGGGTCGACCTAACCCAGGTCTGACCCGGCTGGGCCCGACCATGGCTCGGCCCGCGCGGCCGAGTGGAAGCCGCAGAGCGGGGTGCCCCCCCCCCCCCCCCTCGCCGCTAATTGAAGCCGGCGGTGAACCGCCGCCGCCACGGCCTTCCGCGGACCACCGGACGCGCTCCGGTGGTCCGTTTCTCCTGTCGTCTTTGCCAATGGTCCTCCCGGGACCATACCTTCCCTGAGAAGGCATTCAAACTCCTAGCTGACTGCTTCGTCGTCATCCGTTGATCCGCACATCGATTAACAAGCTGCGGAGGGTTGTCGGGCCGTGTTTGTTCGGCCCGTGTCCTCCGCGTTAGGTGTTATCAATTGGAAAAAAAATAAACACATGATTTTAATCATTTATGAGGTTATAATTTATCCAAAAATAAATTATACGAACACCTTTCAATTAAATACCCACGCACGATAGTTTAAAATTTGAATGCACGGCGTGACGATGTCACGCATTCTTGCCGCTCGATCCCGTGCGGCGTGACGATGTCGCACATCCTTGCCACTCGATCCCGCGCGGTGCGACGACACCGCATCAATTTCATTCGATCCCCAATAACATGGAAAAAAATAAGGGAGGGGGACGGCCATGTTTGTGCGGTCCGGCCTTCTCCCGTTAACTGATATCATGCGGTACAAATATCGCGGATAAAAGACGGAAGATAATCACGTATGAAAAAACACGTAAACCCCATACCTCAGTTTCAAGAGAGGAGTCGCAGAAAGAGGATTTGAAGACGACGTCGGGGTGCGTCTGAGGAGGAAGCGGCTTCTCCTCACGTGTTGCAGTTAAGAGGATGTAAGGCACGTCGTCGTTCTTCGTGGAAGGATGGTGTTCTTCGTCATAAGAAGAACTCTCCTCCAAATTCTCCAAAGGTTTTCCCCACCCAAAATATTTTCCAACCAAAAAAATATAATAAGGCCCTCCCATTATGTAACTTTGCAATGCATTTTTAAATTAATTAAAAATGTAATTTGAATTAATTATGGAATTAGTCTTGGAAACATAAATGGATTGGAGATGGAGAGGTTCCACAAATTAATTAAGGGGAGAGTTAACAAACTTAATGAAAAAGTGTGTTAATGGGGGGGTTCAAGGGAGTTATGGGGAGATGAAAAGCTTAGGGCACATGTGGGCCCCACTCCACTAATATCCTCTCATGGGAGGTAATGTGGGTGTGGTCCCCACCTCTAAATCACATTGGGAGGAAATAACTAACATTGATAAAATAAAATTGTTTTCCACAATTTTATTTAACTTCTTCTAATTCCCCCCAATGAAAATAACTCTCATCCCGCATAAAACAAAACTTCGGAAAAGGACTCCTTAAGAAAAAATCGGCATTGTGATTTCATCAGTGCCCTCAGAATTTGATTCCGAGCACCGGTTCAAAAATTAGAAAAACACGCTCCTCCATTCACTGAACGTACCCGAGTCAAACATCGGAAAATGATTCCGGGCACACCGGGCCTCGGAATCAGGCGCCGTCAGAAACTGCGTTCTTGTGAAATTCTAAAAAAAATTAAGAAAAAATTTTCCTTGAAATTTCCAGGTCTTTACTTTACTCCCACCTCAGGGCTTTATGTCCTCATAAAGCTTAAACAAAAACTAGGGATACAAAAGCGGTACTGAGAACACATCTGAGCCTCCTGGTCTAATGTGCTCACCTGGAGACTCCCATACTGCTAGTGAAAGTGCACCTGAGGAATCAACTGTCCTCAAAGGATCCGCTCCTGTCAATCCAAGATTCCCACTGGAACCTCCGTGGAAGTAATCACATCGCCATCGTCCTACTCCTCATGGTCGATGATATGCGAAGGGTCGAGCACGTATCTCCTCTGCTGAGATAAATGGAAGACGTAGTGCACCTGGTGAAACTGAGGAGGATGGGTCAAGCAGTAAACCATCCCTCCTACCCCGCTGAGGACCTATGTAGGTCCACTGAACCACAGAGATAACTTTCCACCTTGGCCACATCCCCATAAACCTCATCGAGGTGAGACCTGTATAAGGACGTGATCGTCATCCTCGAACTCTCGAGGTCTCCAATTCCTGTTAGAACTGAAACTCAAATGACTTCTGCCACGAGGGTAAGGTTGACCGACTCAAGAGTGATCGGTCGCAACCTCCTGTGCGTGAGTTACCCTGTGCTACCTGGGGTTTCCTTTTTCACCAACCAAGGAAAACCCTTTCCGACGTCGTAGTTAAACAAAAACATTTTTTGCATAATACTGTCAATTTTTGTATGAATTGTGATTGCCCAGTCCATACTCAAACCAACGTCGTAAGGCCTAGATGCTTCCACCAAGAGATTCCAACTGAAACTGTCGTCTCGAGGGTCTGACCACACCGTCGGCGTAAGTGTGATTATCGAGTCTCCTCCCAAGGTATCTCCAGACATGAGGGTCAAGTCCACGGCTTTCCGAAAACTCTAGGTCTGGGACAAGATTTGTGAAAGCAAGGAATGATTCATATCGACGGCTGCTATTACAACATCTAGTAGTGGACATAGACTATCCCTTGAATCATTTTTAGAGCCATCGGGTCACTCTCATTGACCGCATGCAGTTGCACTCTTCCTCCGTCCTCCATCTCCCTAAGCCTGGCGGGGATAACTAAGGCGGGTGGTTGTATCATGTTAAAATGTACACCACCTCCTGCTGCTCTCCTATCTCTGCCTCTACGTCTGCTGCTTCATAGACTAATCTCTCCTTTAAGCTTCCTCTTATGGAAACATTTAACATGCCCGAGTCTCCAAGACTGGTTCCAGTTTCCTGTTTCTTACTGCACTGTGCAGTCTTCATCCGCTCCTAGATGATCTGTACCTTCATTGCATATGATCTGAAAGAGTTGCTAAAATTTCTCCTTTTCCGAAAAGAGAAACTTGGTCTCATCCCCTGGATGAACCACGCCCATTGCCTAATACAGTAAATCCCGACATGAATGATGCATTCATGCCAGGGATGGCATCGTAAGATCTCGACGTAACTACAAAGAGATCCAACTGTCACTCTCGCCTCCAAGGGTCGAGTCAAACTGTCGGCATCAGTGTGATGTCACTGGGTCTCCTCCAGTAGAAATCTCAAAAGTGAGGGTCAGGTCAACAGTTTTAACCGAGACCACTCAGTATCAACCAAACAAAAGGACGGGAAAGAAAACATCACAAAGATAGGTGTCTTTTTATTATTGCAGCTCATAGTAAAAAGACAAAAATACATCATTAACATGGAACTAGAAGTACAAGGGACGTATCCACTAGTACCGCTCCTGTCAACCTGCTCCCGGAGCTCTACTTCCTTTCCCACTGCTCGACTGTTGCTCAAACACCAGCTGCAAATTCTGTCTTGGTGGATCCTCCAACACCCGTTGATCAACTGTGCGGGGGGTTGTACAGTCACGTGCCAGGTGACCCTTCCTGCCGTAGGAGAAACACTTTCCGTTTCTGGCACTCCTGGCTCTAACCCCACCCTGGGTGCCCCGCACCACCGATCCTAAAACCCGAGATCGCCCAACTACTATTATGGTCCTCCTGGACCTCTTGATCGTCTGTCTACTGCCCACAGATGACTCGACTACTGATCGAAAAACACGCGGCAAAGGCAGAATCTCCTGTACACGCTCGGGGTGTACATCTACTGGCACAAACTCCACCCTGAAGAAGGTCTCGAAGACTTCCCATGTGAAGGCTATCCCGTCGCAAAACTGGAACAAGTGGCTCCACCACCTGCCTGCTGCTTCCTGAAGAAGGGTGGCCGCAAAGATCCCCATGAAGTCTGTCGGCGTCCCCACTAGCCTGAAGACTCTCACCATAGCCTCCAACCAAACCTCAGCCGCCTGCGGGTCCGTCTCTCCCCGGAACCTGGGTGACCTCTGGCACTGGAACTCGTTCAGCGCACTCAAGTGTCGTGCATTGCCTACTGCAGGGGCTGGTGGCATCGGTGGCCCAACATATGGTAGTACCGCTGGTGCCTCCGCTGGTGCCTCAACTGCAAGAGGGCCCTGTACGGAAGCCTTGTCGCTCGATAAGCTATCAGTACGCACATCCCTCTGGGCTCTAGATGGTCGTCCGAGAAAAGGCATCCTGAAAGAAACAACATGACACTGTCAAACGATTATACCTTGTGAGCTAACCTGGTTTGAGCTGAAATTTAAAAAACATATGGAAACACACACGCAATCAGAGTTTTCATGCACAAAGTCGGAAATTAGTTGTCAAGGTCCTGGTGTATGGATACGTCGGCCGCCCGCACCAAAATTGGACTCCCTGAACTGAAAACCACACTCGGTACTCTTAACACAATTGCTTCAAAGAATGAAAATATCAGAGTTATAAGTTCTGCAGTAGAACCGACGCCTCTGATACCAATTTGTCACGACCTGTCCTCGGGGCCCGTGTCGTGACTACCCCAAGAACGCCTTCCATAGGCCAGGAGCTAGTGACTAGAACCAAAGGCGTGAATCCCTATAACCGGGAAGGCATTTCCTTTATAAAAGTAAACAAAACACCACTGAGTACAAGCGGAAGTAAAACACTAAGTACAAAGAGAATTTCTGAAAAGTAAATGTGCCAGAATACAAACCCAAAAGAAAGTACAAATACAACTGAACAAAGTATAATAGATGGAAGGACGGAAGCGGCTCCTGGGTCGTCCTCCTCAGATCCTAACTAAAGGGTAGGTACAGATGGCACAGATCCTGGATCGTCCACCACAGATCCTACTTGAAGGGTAGGTACATATAGCCTCCCCAACGCTCTCGCCCATCAACCTCCTCCTAGTGTCGTCTCGCTATGAAGTCCACCTCCAAATACTAACTCGTTGTGTAGTCCACATCCAGGTACTGACTCGTCGTGTAGTCCACCTCCGGGTATCGTCCAATCCTCTAACACTCGGCCCCCGTCAGCACTGCCCGTCGTCTGTAACCAACACAACGAGGTGCGGGCATAGCCCGTGCAGGGGTGAGTATAACGATACTCAGTAGGGACCCCGAGACCCTCAAGGTCTCACTAAAACCAACATGGATAACCACAAAGAAGATCTCAATAGATAACCTTTACTTAGGTATATGCCCATGCATATACCTAAGTTATCAATTAACCCATCTCAATCATGAGGAAAACACCAAGATCATGAAATCAACGGATAACCACTAACCAGTTATATGCCCATACATATACCTAAGTTATCAAGTGAACCATCTCAATAATGAGGTAAACACAAGGGTCAAAAGATTCAGCTCAAACCGGGATTTTTATTATCGAAACCGTAACTGCTGAAGAGCCCCGTTTCTGGAGTGTACAGTGGTCCTGTCATGACTCTGAGGTACTGCTCACTAACCTAAGACTGCTAAGGTACTCCACCTGTCGAGAACTGTGGTTCAGCCACCCAAACACAGTAATGCTTCTGGACGGGGTATGCCACCCAAAAATAGTAGTGCACACCCCCTAGTAGCATGCAGAGGTACTCTCTGGATGAGTATCGCGGGTCTGCACTGTCACACAGGTAGTGCTCCGTCCACCATGGGTCTACACCTCACAAAGTAGTTCTCTGTCCACTGGGCTAGTTGACTCACTCCAAGTCGAGTCGGTCAAGCACTCATCAGGTCTCAGTCGGCTACACGGTCACCTTACTCCGCATGCTCGTCTCTAGGAGGGTCCGCTCCACGAGCTACAGGTCGATACTACATGTATCTCAAAGTCCCACAAAGAAGTATCTCAATGTACATCCTCGTCATAGGGGTCTCAACGCAATAGACGGCGCATCAATCGGACGCCCGGTTTTTGAGTTATTAGCCTTTTCGTCCCTGGGGCCCGGTTGGTTTCGTGAGCGAACCAACCCAGAAATATCTCAACTGTAACCCGAACTCTCATAGGGTATACTCATAGGGACAGTTTCTCAAGGTGATCACCAACGCCGCTGACGGTTCGTCAAACGGATGTCTGGTCTAAAAGATAACAGCTTTTTCGTTCCAAGGGCTCAGTTGGATTTCAGGTACAATCCAACCCAGCCACTATCCAACAGCAACCAAAACTTGGGCGAAGTATTCCAAAAGTTCCTTCTCATCAAAAGGAATTCAACGAGACAGACATTGCGTCAATCAGATGCCCGGTCTGTGAGTCATAGGCTTTTTCGTTCCAGGGGCCCGATTGGTTTCGTGAGTGAACCAACCCGACCACACTCTGAAGAAATCCAAACCTCGAGCGGAGTAAGCCAAAAGATCCATCTCACTTAGAGGAATCCATCAAAGTCGACGACACGTCAATCGGACTTCCGGAGCTCATGATATAAGCGTTTCCGCTCCGAGGGCCTGGTTGGTTTCGTATCCGAACCAACCCGGCCGAACCCAAAGTGTTCCGAAACATTGTGTGTGATATACCGAAATGACCATCTCGATCCAAGGATCACATCGCCGCTTACGGTGCATCGATCGGAGGTCTACAGCTCATGATATGGGCAAAAGACCAAAGAGGGTCCGAAAACGGGGGGTCTGGGCCCGGACCGACCCAGCCCGACCCCCTGGGTCCGCCCGAACTGGGTCGACCCGACCCGGGTCCAACCCGGCTGGGACCGGCCCGGCTGGCTCTGTTTGGCCTGACCGGCCGGCCGCGGCTCGGCCAGTGCGGCCAGGCGGAAGCCACAGAGCGGGGTGCGTGGCTCCCCCCCTCACCGCTAATTGAAGCCAGTGGCGAACCGCCACGGCCAACCTTCCGGCGGCGTGCCGCCACCGCCTTCCGCGGACCACCAGACGCGCTCCGGTGGTCCGTTTTTCCTGCCGTCTTCGCCAACGGTCCTCCTGGGACCAGACCTTCACTGTGAAGGGATTCAAATTCCATAACGGTCTACTTCTTCATCATCCGTTGATCCGCATATCGATTAACAAGCGGCGGAGGGTTGTTGGGCCGTGTTTGTTCGGCCCGCGTCCTCCGCATTAGGTGTTATCAATTGGGGAAAAAAATAAACACATTATTTAAATCATTGACGAGGGTATAATTTATCCAAAAATAAATTATACGAACACCTTTCAATCAAATACCCATGCACGAGAGTTTAAAATTTGAATGCGCGGCGTGCAGACATCGCGCATTTTTGCCGCTCGATCCCGCGCGGCGTACCAATGTCGTGCATCCTTGCCGCTCGATCCAGCACGGTGTGATGACACCACGTCAATTTCATTCAATCTGCAACAACAAGGAAAACAATAAGTGAGGGGGGCGAACATGTTTGTGCGGTCCTGCCTCCTCCCGTTAACAGATATCATGCGGTCCAAATATCGCGGATAAAAGACAGAAGAGAATCGCGTAAGTAAAACCACATAAACCCCCTACCTTTTCTTCAAGAGCAGATTCGCGGAAAGAGGATTTGAAGTTGACGTTGGGGTGCGTCGGAGGAGGAAGTGGCGTCTCCTCACGTGTTGCGGTGAAGAGGAAGGAAGGCACATCGTCGTTCTTCGTGGAAGGATGGTGTTATTCATCGTAAGAAGAACTCTCTTCCAAATTCTCCAAGGGTTTTCCCCACCCAATATATTTGCCAACCAAAAAAATATAATAAGGCCCTCCCATTATGTACCATTTCCATGAATTTTCAAATTAATTCAAAATGTAATTTGAATTAATTATGGCATTAGTGTTGGCAACATAAATGGATGGGAGATGGAGAGGTTCCACAAATTAATTAAGGGGAGAGTTAACAAACTTAATGAAAAAGGGTGTTAATGGGGGAGTCCAAGGGAGTTATGGGGAGATCAAAAGTTTAGGGCACGTGTGGGCCCCAATCCACTAATATCCTCTCATGGAAGGTTATGTGGGTGTGGGACCCACCTCTAACTCCCTTTGGGAGGAAATAACTAACATTGATTAAATAAAATTGTCTTCCACAATTTTATTTAACTTCTTCTAATTCCCCCCAAAGAAAATAACTCTCAACCCGCATAAAACGCAACTTCCGAAAAGGTCTACTTAAGCAAAAACCGGCGCTGCGGTTTCATCGGTTCCCTCGGAATTTGATTTCGAGCACCAGTTCAAAAGTTAAAAAAACCCGCTCATCCGTTCACTGAACGTACCCGAGCCAAACTTCTGAAAATGATTCCAGGCACCCCGGGCCTCGGAATCAGGCTCCGTCAGAAACTGCATTCTTGTAAAATTCCAATGCATATTAAGAAAGAAAATTCCTTGAAATTTCCAGGTCTTTACAAGATCTATGTCATTTAATCATGAATATGTAGTCCAAAAACATTCTATTAATAAATCAATTATTTCAAAATAAAATATTTAACATGGAATTCATAAATGAATGGGTAATATTATTTCATAAGTAAATATATATGATGTCATAAATAATATGAATTTTCCATAAAAATATTACAATATATTTATACCCATAATAGGTAAGCTTCATACACATACAGCTGAAATCGGACCCATGATATTATTTTGCAATATCATTTGTATCCAAGATTGTTTATATGTAAGTATTTACTAGAGACATATTTATCATTCATTTCCATGATTTCTATTAATGTTGTCATAAATTTTTTATTATTGTGCATTGTATTTTTAAATTCATTTTTACCCATTTTTTATATTTACTAAAATGTATTGAAGGAGTTTCTCTTCTGTTTATCAAAATAGGTACTTTTTGACTTTTCCGGAAAAAATATGAGAATAATATTTTTTAAACATATACGACATGAATGGATTTTTATACGTTCATAACTCAATATAGCCATGAATATTAATTAAAATGATTTAAATATAATTTTCAATTAAATTATTTTCTTTTAAAATTGCATTACATTTTGAGAAAAGAGAACACTTTTAAAGAAGAAAGTTTATTTTCACCTAGAATTGTGTTCATGTGTTTTATGAAAATTAAATTCCATATAAGATGAAATAGGGTTATGTATCTATCCATATTATTTATTTTATAAGTTTTTTTTATGATTTAATTATGTTTATTATATGTACTTATCTTATCTAGATTATGTTAGGATGAACTGATGTTTTAGAATCCTAATATATTTAATGTGTTATGCAATGGTGAGTGATTTATGTTTTTATACCACGTAAATGAATAAATTCATTATGATGTGGGTTTGACCTATATCTACCTCAACTCTATAGTGTAATGATATATATCTCATGATATTTATATGATAATAATTTCATGTAATCCTTGTTTAGTAATGGACTTTGTCCCCTATGATGGTTTGGGCAGCTATGCCTTCGCTATTGTGGAAATAATATTATGTTTTCAATTATTTTCCACAATTACCTGTGTTATGAAAATGGTATTCTATCTGGTTTATTTTCCTTTTATGATCCATGCATTAAATTCTCCAAGATTTATTTCATGACTCATGATTTCAATGTTTAAACATTATGATCTTGTTTTTAAGATAAATTTCATATTGTTTTTTATGTTCTCCATATTTAACATTACTGAGAATTTGAGCTCACCCTTTTTATTTTTTTCTATCACCGTGATATAAAGAATTTTTTTAGGCAGGTAAACAAATGGGGATTGTTTTATGGGAGATGTTTAATATCTGTCACCATGTTATAAAATTATGTCTTGAGTTTCTGATGTTACTAATCTAATATAGTCATAGGGGATTTATTTTTGTAAAGTATTATGTATTATTCAAAGAAAATGAAATTTTCATGTAAATCAAGCTTGGGTCGTTAGAGTTGGAATCAAATCAAAGAATTAGTCAACCAACAAAAACTATGATGGGATAACATTACATAGATCCCTATAAATATTTCTAAGGTATGTCTTTGGTTGACCGTAAGGATAAGTATAAATAGTGGTAATAGTGATAGAATTATGATAATGATCATGAATAACATTGGATTGGACAAATGATGTTAGATATTTAATGTAATCTCGTTGATTAGGATGTTTCCCTCATATGATTTTCTGCATCTAAAACTATTAATTTTGTATTTTAGGAAATGGATGGATCCAAAAGGAACCACGTTAATGATATATGCGAAGGTAAATTCAATAATTGTCCTCCTGAATAACAAATTTTATGGGATCTTAAACAATGAATGTTGTTTCTAGAAACACGAATCCTTCTTGGTTCCCAAATGTCCAAAGGTGGAAATAATGTTTTCTTGAATAGTCTTTAAATAAACATCCACCTTATTTTAGTAGAATGACATATCCACTAGTTATAGAAAAATGTATTATTACTATTGAAAAGTTATTTATCATTCTCTATTGTTCAGAATGTAGAAAGGTTATGTTGGGATATTATTACATAGAAGGTAAATAAAATATATGGTGGAACATGATCTAGAATATGAGGCTAGAAGATAAAATTTACTCCATGGATTGGGATGAGTTAGTGAACTTATTTTACAGTTTTTACCTTCCAAGTCTTTGTTCAAAAAAGGAAATTATTGTTTTTTATATATCTCATGGTTATGATACGAAATGAAGGATATAATTCATTGAAAACTATATAAAATACAGAGAAAAGAAGTTTAGATTTTCCTTATGATATATGTGTGGAATGACACATAGAGGATATTTCCTTTTAGGGACTTTCAAATGATTTATGTGTGGGAAATAAGATTATTGGTCATTTTAATACCGAAGTAATAAGATAATATAGAACGTACCAAATAGATCACCTCCCAAAAATATTGTTTACAAATTCTAGGAAATGGGTCATTATGAAATTTTTTTTGCTAATATAATGGTTATAGATAATTATCAAATCCAACAACCTTTTGAGGCCAAAGAAAAATGAAAATAACTTGCGATCAATTTTGGTGATGTTGAGTATTCCAACAAAGGGGGGAGATGACTATGTGTTTTTCTAATGGGATTAAAAAATAATGGGGTGGATTTTATTTTATATTTTTATGGAAAATTCGAATATCTACCTAATTTTATATTTTGGTCTTCGATATGTATATAGTACCAATAACCATTAAAAGTGATTAAATTTTTTTTAGGAAGCACATGATCTGTGTATAATGAATCGATAAGGAGATAATGAGATGTCTGAAAGTATTATTGACCTCATTACAAATACAATGAAAAAGTTAAATATTTATTTGATTATTTAGATTTTTGGGTATTTTTAGTGTGTGGAATGAGGTAATTTTGATAAAATTAAAGTTTTCACTACATTTATATAGTAATTCCTTTAATGTATTAAGAGAATAAATGATTAAGGTATTCATATGTTTGGAATGTGACAAAAAATAACAACCTTATGAGATATGGGAGATAAATGTTATGTCTATTTAGTTCATCTCATTCTAATGATTTATATTTTTAGTTTTTGAAGTATTGTAATGTAATCCATTTTTTGATAGTTTATGTTATTTTCCAGTTAATGTTTGATAGATTAATGTATTTTCTCACTATAGGTTGACTTATGTGAATTTGATAATATGTTCTAACCATTATTTGAGATATATGGAATGACCAATCATTATACCACATGATCTTTTAACACATCATGAATGAAAAATTTAACATTTTTTCCTTAAAAATGATATAAAAGTGGAAATTGTTCAGGGAACGATTAACGGTGAGATTGTAACAAAATCATGTATGTATTTATTATCATGTAAATTTTTTAACATTAGGAAAAGGATATAGAAAACTGAAAAATGTGAACCTATTGATTTCTTATCCACTGAATCAAATGGTCCCTTAAAACATCAATGATAAATCGATTTCTAGTATTTAACATTCTCGAATCCTTATTATTTATCACTATCAATCAAAACATGATGGTTACATGTCTCTTCTGTAACCATGTTTTCACTCCCAACCTATGATCCACAATGTGGAAAACCAATGGTGAGTTAATTTGGGTAACTATTATGTATCTATATTTCCTTTTTAAAATTATGTTTTCTTATTCATTTTTACTATTTGCGTTTCTATGAAAAAAATTATGCCTTAAAGCATTTATAACCCTGATGAATTTAGAGGTTGATATTAATTTTTAGGGGATTCTAATGTAAATCCCTGAAATATTATGAAATATATTGTTTTTAATTTAATTTTTTTATGGTATGGTATGATACCTCGTGATTATTTTGGTCAATTCACTACATAGTATTAGGTTTTTGAATATGCAACACTATTCTTGGTCTGTGTTAGACTCAATTTAAAGTTTATTTTAATGAATTAATTTCAGAGAACACGTTGTATATAATTTTATCAACACATAAATGAAATAATTCCAAATAATGTTATATGAAATACTAATGGATGCCTTCACAAAACTCAACACTGACATGTCTTTCTTTACACACATGAGTTGCATTCCATGATAGCTTGCATTGTACGTGATACCAAGTTTCACTAAATAATGTTATATTATTATAATATTACTAATTAATGGGATAAAAACTTTAAATTATGAATTTTATTCCACATTTGGAGTGTTATATAACATTTTCATTTATCATACACATTTCCTCAAACATGATATGAGAACAAAATCATATTTGTTTGATAAAATATGTATTTAAAAAAATCAGTTTTACACCCTTTTGATGGTGCACCCAATATAAATATAGTTTATGACACTTCTAAAACATATATATGAAATTTTATTCCTCTTCTATGGAATATGGACATAAAAATTTACCTTTAATATTTTTTGGTTTTTTTCGTAATAACACACAAATTATAAGGAATAATGAAAAATAATGTAGTTTATTTCAAAAATGTCATTTATCTAATTTATTTACATAGTTAGAAAAACTTTTTAATTTGTTGTAAAGTGTAATTAAAGTAAATACTAATAATTTAATTCAAATTTGTTCATTGGATACAATTTCATTTATTAATTTTAAATACATATCAATCTTTTGATTCATATTACTTCTTAAAAAACCCATTTTTTGTTTTGATAGGAGGAACTAATTTTAATTTAATTACATCAAATTCTGTGTTTTAAATTTTTGAAAAATATATTGTTTATTTTGAGTCATAAGGTTCAAATTTTATTAATGGATAGCTTTAATTTATGGGTATTATGGATAATAACTTCAGTTATTATATATATTAACCATGGGTAAAGGGTATATATTGTAAATAAGGGTAAAAAAATAATAACTTAATAATATAAAACAACTGTAAAACGTGTCCTCAACTTATTGGATGAGATATTTCTGACCATGGCCATCCATGGGCCTAATTTGGGACCCCATGGATTCACATGGATGGAAAAATGACATTTTATAGGAATTAGAATAATGTAAACATAATTGTAGCATAAACATATATATTTTATTAAATTGATGTTCATATAGTGTTATATAACTGATCTCAAAGCCTACAAATAGTAATTAAAAATATAAATATATTTCACACATAATTGTATTTTATTAATAATTTTTATACATTTGATAACTATATTTATTTATGACATAATTATGAAGGTGTGGTTAACTCATTAAAGAAAGATTCAAATAATGGAATTTATAAATATTAAAATAAATTTAATTTTTATATTTTGATGAATCCATCATTTTTATGGATGAAATTAATATATTATATATTATTTAATTATTTGTTTTTCAATTAATCATGTTGTTATGAATTTTTTAAAAAAAATACCTATATGAGTTATGTAGAAAATTGACCCAATTAATAACTGAACACATAAAATAGTTTATCAAATGATATTAAATTCGTGAAAATATAATATTTGTCCAAATGGATAATATAAGTCCAAAAATGTCATGTATAACTTTTTATTGTAATTTTTAAATTATATGGTAATTACATTAACCCACATTGTTTAAATAACTTGAAATAACAGTATTATTAAAAAGGTTAAATTAAGGGTTAAACCAAAAGATAAGGATAAAAAAATATTCAAAAATTGTACTAAAATTATTGGATGATGGGTATTCAAACCAAACTAATCATTAATTCTAATTAAATATGTTTTTGACCATTTTAAATTGAAATTTAATTTATAATTTTCTAATACATTGAGTGTTTCCTAAAGTGTGTCTCTCCTCTCTCAAAAAGGACACCTAATCCTTCTCCTACGGACTCTATATTAAGCCATAAATCTTGGAAATACCCTTCCCATTTTTCTTCAAATCATCCTTAGTAACATTAAATAGATTCTGGTCTTCTCAAAAGAACAACTCTAGTGTGCTAGGAGAATATTTAAAGGAGGCATGTCGAAGAAATCGTAATTTGTTCTATCGATTCTTTCTAGATTCATTCTTCTTCTAGTTCCACTTGATTATTTGTTTCATTATAATTTAATAATATCAGTATCCATAAAACAATGATATGTTATTATAAATATGTATCTTCCCTATTTCATCATCTATCCATCATTCAAAAAAACAAAAACATAGTGTGTGCGTACGTACGACTAACAATATCCATGTCGAGGTATAGTATATTTTTCACCACCACCAAACATGGATGCTTATAATGGTGGAAATAATAAATAAATATAATTATTACAACACGATACCAATTATATGATATTGTACACCATCCACTTCAATACAATTCAAAAATAATTGGAATGAAATCATCCCTCGTGCATACGTACATTTTAACATCTCCATGAAGCGATGAGATTCATTCTCCATGCTAACCCTAAAAGAATTATTATATTTTATATTTAATAAATAATCACGAATCAATGAAAAATAAATTCTACATGATTTATTTATATATATGGGGCTTTTAATTACTTCAATTCAATTTTAAATGTATACTAAAATAGCATTCATGTGTACATACTGCTTACTGTATCCATGAATGGTGTATTACATTTAATTTATCTATTTATTGTATATATTTTTGGTCATATTAGATCACTAAAGAGGGGTGTGAATTTAGTATCTATAAAAATTTATGTTGAAAGGGTACTTTTAAGGATATCTCCTAATTAACATATAATCAAGGTTAGTCTGTAGTGAATTTATATAATTCCAGAATGTTCAACTAATTTCTCAAAAGATTGATTAGTTATAATCTTTACCAATCTAAAGATTAATCAAACATTTGAAACTAATATAATTATTCAAAAAATATATATAAACCCTTTATAAACTAACTATAAATGTTCAATTAATTTTATTTTAAATGAAATAAACACATATCAGATTAAATTAAAAAATAAATACACAGTGGATCAAATAAAGTGGCTTAGTCTCAAGCTGAGACTTAGTCCTATCAACCTGCAAATCCGGTACCACTATGAAGTTTATATTAATAAGCTTTTTTATCCACACCCTCGATCAGTGTTCACATCAGCACACAAGGTTTCCATGTCACACAAGAACTATAAAACTATTATTCATGTCAAAAACAACAAACAGATCACGCTTGATCTCTTCGTCTATTCTATGGGTTATACAAGAGTAAAAAGAGAGTGAATGTGAGGATATTGAGTATCATCTAGTTACACAAAGGAGACAATGTTTTTGAACCAAACAGATGCACACACTTCTCAAAAAGTAAACACAAGACAACAATAGAGTTATAAATGAATAATAGAGTTTATAAATCCTTTTGGGTTATGAAGTGAAGATTTTTAATAGATTCATGTAGGGAAAATGATATTTGAGTACACTTATAGATGATGGATTTAAAACAGAGTATCAGATATTATGTACTCTAGCTTCTAGATGTGAAAAGTTCAGCTCTTCGATGTTTAGGATGTTTAGTGAAATCCTGCAGTTTCTTGCTTGCATTATTGAACTCCTTGTGTACTCTAGCTTTAATTTCATGCACATCTATTCAAGTTCTTCAGTTTTCAGTATTTATCACACTCGTCCAGTCTATCTCACATGTTATCTTGAATATTTTAGTTATTTATTCGTTTATACTTATAGGTTCATCAGGCATGGAGATCACCCCACATGCATGTACCTCATAGTGTTTATATTCAGGCCAATAGACAACATTAAATAATGTTCAAAAAAGTAATTTTCCCCAATAAGAACGTTAGAAATAAAATTGACTTAATAAACATGAAAATGTATTTATGACTATTGGTAAATCATATGTATTGGTGACTCATATGCATCGGTCTATATTCATAGAACTGTAATCATCGGTCAGTCATTGTCGGTCAGTCCGGATCGGTTTGTCATTATTAGTCTTTCAAAATTTGTGACTCCGAGAATCAGTGAGCTATTTAAATTCGTATCATGAATCAGTGTATCAGTGATTCATTTATGTTATTATTTAATTAAAAAATGCTGATTCATTAATCGGTGACTCATCCATCTATGAGTCGATCATTTGTGTGTCGTCCATCGGTGTGTCGATCATCGTTGTGTAATCCATCACTGTGCACGTCATCAGTGTGGAATCCATCGGCGTGTCAATCATCAGTGTGTCTTCCATCGGTGTGTTGACCATCGGTGTTTCATATCAAAAAAATCTTCCAAGGACTGTGAGAAACTCATAATGTGTAGCCTTACATAGAACATAACCAATTATTTGATATCCATAAGTACATGAAAAATATACACTAGTAATAAGCCTAAATATGGTTTATTGACTTATTGAATTATATTTTTTAGTATTTCATAATTGATTTACATAGAGATATTAGAGCATGTATATTTAAATTATTTGAAATTATGATATCCACTATATCATAGATGGTCCAACATTATACCCATTTTTTATAATCACAAATTATACCATACATCCGATGTTAAGTAATTTTTTTAAAAACACGAGCTCTCCCTCAATTATTAAATCTTCTAAAATACATGTGTATATATATAATGTCGAGTACATTCCATGTGTATTATGCCATAGTTGCACCCCCTGAATATAATAATGAAGGCATATACCATTCTCCCACTTTGGGGATTAGTAAAAAGATTAGTAGAAGTAAATAAAGGGAAGTAGAAATATCATAAAGTAAATGAAAAACATATTTAAGAAAAAAAGGATTTCCATTAAGGTTCAAAAGAGTATAATTAGAAAAATATAGGTACTAATACCTATCAAATACCCAATCCACCACTAAGGGTTTTTCATTTGAGGTTTTTTTCCTTTATATGATGGATGGAGAGTTGGATAAGAAAGATTGGGTTTGGCAGTGGGAAGAGGGGTCTGAGGATGACACCATGAAAGGCAACACATGTAGGGACTTTTTCTGCCAATCTAGGTCTTCTTTTTGACAACACATGGCTCTGAGGTTGCTCAGTAATGACTAGACGAATTTGATAAAGTGCCTGATAGACAGTCATTAGAAGAGATGGCTGAGTGGTAGTTCCAATGGAAGTAGTAGGAGGAACCACAATTGCTTCATCTTGAACATAATGATTTGGATTTTGTGGAATGGTGAAATCATTAATTATTTGAACAACATATTTCCATGGACTTAAGGAAATCATCCTTATTTTACATGAATTTATTCAAAATTGGTGAATACTCACTCAACTATAACACCTGATTCATGAATATTTCTATTACAAGATGAATTCAGAGATTTTCAGATAAAAAAATGAAGCTATTAATGAGATCATTCTAGGTACAGATCTTAGTAAAGTACATATCCACATTTTCTCTAAACTATTTCTAAGCTATCGAGGCGTCATTTGTGCCCTATGTTACCACATTATAAACATGGTCTGTATTTCTATGTACCATTCTCGGATATTCTTTGTTTGAATCACTCTGATGATTCAGGAGTTATTTTCTTATTACAGCCTTGAGGGATTCCAAATCTACAACAGTACCACTACCACAAATAGAAATAGATGGACCAGAAATCATCTTGCCAAGATATTCATTCAATTTCATCAAATATATACCCATTGTTTATGAATGTATGTTCCTATGAACATCCATTACACCAGTAAAAAGGTCTTGAAATCAGAGTTTATATATATTAATTCATTCCTTTTCTACCTTACTTCCTCTCTTAGAAAAGAGTTATGCCTAATTATTGTTTTTGGTACTGTAACGAGATTAGGTTGAATCACAAAATCAATATCCTTGAAAAATTTTAATCATTACCACAAGAAATACTCATTGATGTAGAGGTTTCACTCATGGATCCTGCTGAGGCTCTCACTAACTCACATATATCAATTTTTAATTTCCCTTTATTAGTATTAGTGATATTGTTTCAAGAAACTGGTTGTGCTACTGGCTCATCTATTAGAAGTGCACCCGGTGAAGGAATTGCAATAGGTTCTACTACAACTTGAACATGAGGACCAGAAGGAGGTGATGTTTTCTTCTTGTCGACGTTTTATTCCAAATCCAAATAGAATGTATCATGGATATCTATTCCATTCAATAGTATCGATCATGACACTTTGATCAACAATGTCAATCCTGAATATTCATCCCTAAGGCTCAAGTAAAACTTCATATTCATCTTCTTATTCATCTAGTCATCTAGCTGAAATGACATTTTAGGGCACATGTAACAACTTAATGTGAGGTTCTTCATGAACAACATACACTTACACACCTCCTATAACTTCTTTAATTTGAGTCACATTTCCTCAACATCTTCTTCATGGTCACCAGCTTTAATTTCATTCTACTCCTAAATGATTTCGTAATTTTCAAGAACAGGATAGTGAGGTCTGGTCTCATTACCAGCAACTCCATGATTAATATAATTTTGTTCACTAGTATTTCCATCATTACCAACACCATAATCAGATTACTCACCGGACTAGTCAACTGTGTGTTGTCCCACATTTAAAGAATCAATAACATTCTCATCATTTCCATCTTCATCTTCACCATCATAATCTTTATCTGACTTACTTAAAAATCCTTCCAAACCAGTGACTTCTGTCTCTTCCTCATCCTCATCAACTAAAAAGTGTTCCAATGAGGTTAAATTCTATGGATTACTAGAAGGTCGATAGGAAATGTCTATTTGGATCTCAGCAATACCAGGATAACTATTGTCATCAATAGGATATCCTTCTTCGTTTTGAAACACACCCTCAGCTTCCTCAACTGAATGGATAGATTTCTCTCTTGCTTTTAGTCTGGGATCAACATTATCAATTGGTCGGGTAGGATGGTCAATCATATTGAAATCCTCATATACTCAGTCATCATCTCCTACCCATCATTTAATCCGAGGGTTTCAATAATTACTTCATTCTCTTGCAAATCGCTTTCAAAAGGAAAAACCACTAAATGCACTAATTAATTATTACCCAACATCAACATATCCCAACATCATTAGAATTTGTATAGAACATCCAAGGATATTAAAATGATGTTTCTTCATGGAGGATTTTATCGTCTCAGAAATGTGAACAATGAAATACCTACCAATATTCATCTTTATCCCATTATTCATGTGGTAAATCAGGAATACATTATGATACATCATAGTAGGGAAATATCCCTTTCTTGGGAAGATTTGATATTGAATAAAATTAAAAAGTAATCTTACCTCTCAATAAAATTCACTTGTTGTATATCTCCTCGATTATTCATTCGAGTCAGCTCCATCAGAACATCCTCATAGGAAAAAAATGTTGAAGATGGTAGAATATTACCTTGATAATCCACATAGATACCTTCATGAGGCATTTTCCAAAAACTCATCTCATTCCATTGATGAAAAAGTTATCTCATTTCCAATTACTATAGAAATCATCCCCGCTTCTTTAGTTCCATCCAGGGATATATTAAATTTGATAAAAAAACTCATGCACAATTTGGGGATAAATCGATCATTCATAGATTGAGAACTATATTAGTAATCAATGAATTTCTAACAACCTTATGAACAGTGTCCTACTTGGAAAAAGACATTCCGTGAATACTTCTTTCTCAGCTATAAAAAATCATCTTCCACAAATTTGCTATGTAGAACCACTAGAATCACCTTTATGACACTTAGCAGATGGAGTTTCATTCATCTCATCCATCACACACTTTTTTCTTACCATTATGATGGATCTAATTCGAAATGGTTCGAAAGGCTGAGGATAGTGAAGTAGAGTGATAAATATAAAAAGGTTCAAATGCAGAAAAGTTGGTAAATAGTCATGATGTATTGAATTTATTATTTCGTTTTGCGATTGTAAATCGAAAACAAAAAAATTTAAAAAATGGTAAATAAAAAATCAGTTGTTTTATTTAAAAGTGATAGAATTTCAAAAGGGTCTTTAAGGCACTAGTCTCATGGCATCAGTTCTACATGATCGTTTTAATGTGATCAATTTCATAGATTGGATTCACAAATTGGTTTCATACATCAATTTCACAAATTGGTTTCAAATATCTATTTCATAGATCGGTTTCACATATAGGTTTCAGTAATCTGCTACACTAATCGGTTTCAGGGATCAGCTTCATAGATCAATTTATATTTTCAAAGGCAACAAAAGTTTGATAGGACATTAGAGATATATCATTCCAATTTAATATCTGATGTAGTTCATTCTATTATAGTTTAATGGTTTGGTGAATATGTAGCCATGTTGATGCTCAGTCCCGATGAACTTAGGAGTTATATCACCTTTTGGATAATGATTTGTTAAAAAATGATGTCTTGCATCAATTTGTTCTGTTCTAGAATGAGAAATTAGATTTTTTGAAATTTTTTTGGTACATGTTTTTTCATTGTTTATAGTGTTATGTATAAATTGAAATCCTTTGTCTAATAAGGTGTGTATTATCCACAAAATTTGTGCACAATGACTACCAAAAAAATGTACTCTACTTCTATAGTTGATTAAGCAAATAAATTTTTTATTTTACTACACCATTTTACTAGAGACATTCCCAAAAAGTGAAATGTTCTAGAGGTACTCATTCAACATAACATACATCTACCTATGTTAGCATCTAAATAACTATCTATATAAAATGTGTGTCCATTAGGATAAAACAATCCTATATTTTTTTATACATAAGGTATTTTAAAACTCTTTTAACATAATTTTAATGAAACTCTATTGGGATTTCTGGAATCTTTCACACATACACACACTAAACATAATATCCAGACAACTATCGGTTATGTACATCAAACTCCCAATCATTTTTCAATAAAACGTTTGATCAACATATTTTCCATTTTCATCAAGATCTTACTTACATTTAATACTCAAAGGGGTTTCACTAATCATAATGATGTGAATGCCATATCTTATCCAAATATCTTCATTGTAATTTATTTGATTTATAATAATTCCTTCTATATTTTGAAATATATGAAATCTATGAAAATAATTATATTCACCGCTAAAACTCATTTCCAACTCAGTTTTCAATATTTTAGAAAAATAATTACATAATGAATTTCTAGAATATCCAAAAACAATATCATCTATATATATTTGAGATATTAAATATTCTTTTTAATATTATTATAAAAAACATGGAAGGATATTCAAGTTAGTTTGTAAAAATTTCAAAAATAAGAATGTTAATTAACCTTTCATACCAAGCTATTGGAGCTTATTGCAAACCGTATAAAGCATTAGATAATTTTAACACATAATATGGAAAAAGTGGATTGTAAAACCTAGGGGTTTTTCCACAAAAAATCTACAACTATATAAACTTTTAATAATTCTATTTTGACATCCATTTACTAGTGTTTGAAATCCAAGGGTGTGGGATAAGTAGTTAAGATTATAAAGGCTTCAATCCAAGCTACAGTCACAAATGTTTCTTTATAATAAATTCCATGTTCTTGATTATATCAATATGCAACAAACCTAGGATTGTTTGTAACTATATTTACATCGTCATCCACTTTATATCTAAACATCCATTTTATTCCTATGTTCATGGTATACTTTATCCTATCTACAATTTTACCAAAATTATTTATTTGAAACTGGTTCTGTTCTTCATGTTTAGCCATTACCCAAAATTCATCATTGATTGCATCTTTGATAATTTTAGGTTCATTTTGTGAATGGAATGATTGTTGTTCCAATTGGTTTCCCTATGAATCTCTAGTTTGTGTTCCACTATCTAAATCTCACACAACAACATCAAAATGATGATTTTTAATGGTCCTAGTTGGTCTAGTAAAGGTAGGAAAGGTTATTTTAGGTTCTTCATTCTGATCCGGTTCATTATGGCTTGGATATAAAGACTTTCATGAACTGGGAGTTTTCACAGATTTCTTCATATATTGATTTGAGTTTTTATTATTAATATCTATATTGGACATATCCTCTTCAATATTTTCTAGTGAGGTATTAGGCTCATGTTGACCTGTTTGATCAATATTGACATGTATAGAATCATCCACACATTTGGTTCTATTATTTCAGATTCTATAGTCTTTTCATGATGTAGAATATCCTAGAAATATTACATCATCACTTTTGGGGGAAAACTTATCTAAATTTTCATTAGTTATAAGAATGTACACATTAAATCCAAACACTTTATAATAACTTACATTCTGTTTCTTATTATTCCACAACTCATAAAGGGTTATCACAAGGATGATTAGAATTATGAATCTATTTAATATGTAACAAGTTTTATTAAAATCTTTATCCAATAATTACATCGGTAGGTCATATTCATTAAGCATTGTTTGAGAAATTTCTTATAGGGTTCTATTTTTTCATTCTACCACAACATTATTTTATGTGTCTTAGTGGCAGATAAGTTATTATTATAGACATGTTGTGAGAAAAAAGAATGAAAATCTTAATTCTCAAACTAGTGGAACTGATCACTTCTTAAATATTTAATCATAAGTCCACTATGACTTACTACTATCCTAGATTAATTGTTAATGTGATAACAAAAGTTACTCCTATGTGCTAAGAAGTAGGGTCATGTATACCTAGTGAAATCATTTATAAGAACACAATCATAATGCTTCCTATTTAGGCTCAAAACACTTTATGGTCTAAACAAATCCATGTGATAAAAATAAATATTTTGAGAAGCAGTTACCTCATTATTTTGTATGAAAAATATTTTATTTTTCATTCATTTTTGACAAGGATGGAACAACTTGTTGTCTAGAAACTCTGATTTTTGTTTTATTTAACTAAACCATTTCAATCTAACATATTTATAGGGTGTATATTCCAATTTAATAGTCTTTGGTGCCAGAGCCACAACTACTTGGTAAAGGAATTTTAGAAAAAAAAACCTTATGAGAGGCTAGTGTGTCTAAATTTATAGCATATGCATTATCATTTCTAAGAGAAATAAATACCATGTTATTATTCGAATAAAAAACCGGCCATGAATCATTGTTTTAATTTACCATTAAATCCATCATCTCCTAATTGATATATTCTAATAATATTAGACTTTTATCCATCAACAAAGTTACATTGGAAGTTGAATTAGAGTTAGGGTTACCAATCTGGCCTAGGACGATGATATTTCTTTTACCATTGTCACCAAATGTTATAGGTCCTCCATCAATCATGATAATACATTTAAATATTGAATAGTCACCTGTCATATGTCTTGAAAACCCATTGTCCATGTACCACAGATTTCTATAGGAGCTCTTAATGTAGTATACCTATAGAACTGTTCATCCAATTAACAATTTTGGTACCCATATTTGTTAGGGTGCACATACATTATAAATGTATGCTTTAAGAATCCACTATTTTATTATGGGATTACAATATGCATAATTTATAGTGTCTGAAAAATAGACATTGTTTGCTCATGGATTATTTGATTTAATAAAAGAATCCATGGTACTAGATCCTACCGTAAATTTCTTGTTTATAACGAATGAAGAAAATTTTCTAGAATTGGATATAAAATGGTGTTTTGATAAATTCCATTGACATGGTTTGTATCGAAAACTATAATTATACATAGTAGATATTTTTTTACCAAGTATTTGATTATGAGTAATTATTCCATTGGTAATCTTTTCTATGTCCTTCTTCAATTTCTCAGTAGACATTTTTTACTTATTATTTTCCTTGAGCAGTTGAGCATTTGTCCCTTTATCATTTCTATGTTCAGATATAACAGTCAGAGTAAGATCATGTTGTTTATTCAATGATTTATACTTGTCATTTAACTCATTGAATGTTTCTTCTAGAAAGTTGCAATATTCAAATATTTCACCATTTTCCAATTCATAGACTCAATTTCTTTTTAAGAATAATATGTTTTATGTGAATGATATTCTAAGGATACCATAGATGTTTTTTTCATAAAAAATATATTAGCCATATCATCCATCAAATCATGAGATGTAGCAGATTCACTAGAGCTGTCCTCAGAGGCACTGCAGGTGGCCTTCATTCATTTCTTATAATTTATATAAATATTTTGTTAATTATTATTGTATTTCATCTTTGGACAGTCATACTTGAATTGTCTATTCCTTTTACATTCATAGAAAATTATCTCTTTTGATTTATCATTTCTCTTGTAAACATTTTTTCAGTTACCTTTGTCATCATACATTCCTTTGTAATTTGGATTTCTGAAAAACTTCTGTTTTCATATAAAATATCTTGAATATTTTGTCCAGCTAGTACATTTCTGCATCACTATCTGAAACAGATTAATCACTACTGATGCTTTCAATGACAACATAAATTTTTTATTTTTCGTTAGTTTTATAGGAAGTTGTCTAAAAGGCTACATGAATTTGTTTTGGTTCATTCTCTTTATTATTTACCTTCAATTCGTATTCATTCATCATTAATTTTACAATCAATTCCATAACTGGAATCTTAACAATGGCACATGATTCCCTAATAGATATATATTTCCCTCACCCTCTTTCTTGTTAGCATTAAAAAATCCTCATAATCATCAATTTGGCTTTAACATCTCTTCCTAAGGAAATGATGGTATTAAAAATTTCATTAAACCTCAGATACATATCATAAATAGATTTTTTCAAGCTTCATTATGAATTTTTAATATTTAATAGTATAATTTTTTAATCTTATTTCTTTAACATTTGATATTCCCTCATTAGAAACAAATAGAGTGTCCCAAATCTCATGTACAGTTTTACAAGAAAAATGAGATTATACTCTTCATCTCCCAGTGCACAGTATATAGCATTCATTGTTTTGCAATTATTTTTATAGGAAGTAATTGTAGGTTCATACCATGTGTTTCTAGAAGTTTCAAGAATTGCATATTTACTTTCAATAGCAGTCCAAATTTCCAATCCCATGATTTCAACATTTATTTTAATTTTAAGATTCCACTGATCCTAGTTAGTTCCATTAAAGAAAGGTGGTATATTGGTAGGATCCCTTTCAAATATATTATCTACCTTATAAATTGGAAGAGAATTTCATAGAGAAGTAAGTATAGAAATAATAAAAAAATTATGATCATTGAAAAACAAAAACAATCACAGTTAAAAATATTTGAAAACTGATAATAAATTTTCTCTCCTCTAATACCAAATGTTGGTAGTAGTTGATTATCAAGCGGGTGGTTAATTATGTATCTACAAAAATTAATGTTAAAAAAAATTCTTTGAAAGTAATCCCCCATTTAAAATATAATAAATTACAATTTTTAGTGAATTTATAAATTTCATGAATGTTCAATTAAATTCTCAGAAGATTGATTTGTTCCCAGATTTACCAATATATTGATTATTTAAAAATGTTAAACTGATCTAATGATTCAAAACAATTGTGAAATTTTTTTTATGTTAACTATCAAAATTCAATTCAGTTTCACATAAAATTAAATAAACGTAAATTAAATTAAACAAAAACATAAATAAACAGTTGTTAAAATCAAGAGGTTCATTCTCATGTTGATACTTAGTCCTCTCCACTTAGTGATAACCTGACACCATGCAGTTTAAATTAATAAACCTGGGATCCACAACCTGGATCAGGGTTCATAATAGCACACACGGATGTCAGGGTCAAACATTACCTATACCATTGTTAATCATGGGGAAAACAACAAACAGATAACAGATGATCTCATACGATATTATACATATTATACAAGATTAAAAAGATAACGAGTTTGAGGATATTGAGTATCCTCCAGTTATGCACAGGAGACAGTGTGTGTGAACCCAACTGATTCACACATTACAGAAAAATTAAACAGAAGGCCATAACAATGTTATAAAAAATTATAGTGTTTAGAAATCTCTGTGTGTTATGCGGCGTTTCTATAGACTAGATTGAAATTGAAAAAATGATATTTGAGTCCTCTTCTGGTATATGGCTTCATATCTGAGTATCACAGCCTCTATACTCTATCTTCGAGATGTAAAAATTTCATCTCTTCTATGTTTCAAGTGATCAACGAAATTCAGCAGGTTCTTTCTTGCCTTATTAAACTCTTTTTTACAATAGTGTTGTATTCATGCGCATCTCTTTGAGATCATATTTTTTCACTATTTAGCACAGTCACCCGGTTTGTCTCACACATTATCTTTCATGGTTTAGCTTGTAATACTTTTATACATTATGGTTCATCATGAATGAATGTTCCCCCACATGCATGTACCTCTTACTGTCTACAGATAGTCCTAGAGACAAAATAAAATAATTTAAGAAACATTAATTTGTCAAAATATGACTATTAGAAATAAATTTTGATTATTGGATTTGAAGCATTATATATGTCTATCAGTGAGATATAAGTATTAGTTACTCATATTCATCGATCTATTATCCTCATTCTGTAAGCATCAGTTTGTCAGGATCGGTCTTTAATGATCGGTCTGTTAGCATCAGTGTGTCACCATCGGTTACTCCGAGTATTACTGAGTAATATTCATCGGTATCAGTGACTCATTGTACTAGTCTGTTATTTGTGGTATCAGTCTATCTCCATCAGTGATTTGTTAATCAGTGACTCTTCCATTGGTGAGTTGATCATCATTGGGTTATCTATCGGTGTATCGATCCTCGGTGTGTCTCCCATCAGGGTGTCGATCATTGGTTTTTCTTCCATTGGTGTGTCGTCCATCAGTGTGTCATTTTAAATAAATGTGTTTTAGACTGTGAGAAACAAATAATGTATCTTCCGTACACAGAACATAACGAGATTCAGGGATATAGATATGTACATGAAAAATATTCATTATTAAGAAGAATAATTATGTTTTATTCAGTTATTAAAATATAATGTTTAGTCTGGAATAATTGATTTACTTAGAGATTATAGAATTTGTATATTGGCATTATTTCTTATTATAAAAACCACTATATCCTAGAGGGTCCAACATATATATTTATGAACTGAATATATATGATATAAAAATAATGTTTTACATTATATATGTAATTAAATTCTTATCTATGTAACAATATCATGTATAACAAGCCCAAACATGTATGATAAATAAAACATTTATTACCCAAAACGTTGAATTAACTTTTAATTGAAAAATGAATGCGGAATTTAATGTCATAAGTAAAACATATATGATACCAAAAATTTTATTATGGTTATGTTTCAAGTTAATAATATGTTTAAACCCACTATACATTATTTTTAGACATGTATAGGAGAAATCATTGTAGGATAGATAGGATCAAAATAATGTTGTAGATGCTCAATTTACAAGAGGGGGGGGGGTGAATTGTATAATTTAAAAAATTCCTTTGGAACCTTCAACGTTAGTTACGATTAACATTGTTTTCCTTAAGAAAAGGAAAGGGCTATGTTTAAAAAAGTTAAACTTAAGCAAATTCACAACATCTCTAATACCAAATGTAAACTTGGAGAGGGATTCCGAATATAGGTTCCGGAAAAATGGTTCCGGAATTTGAATCTTAACTAAATATTACAATATGAGATTCTACATTAAAGCATATAGAATCTAAATGAAACAGAGTACAAGTAAGGAAGTATAAGAAAGTTATACTTTCCTGATAATACAAAATGAAGTGGAAAATAAACAAGTAGTAGAACTACTAGTAACAAGATATATGTCTTTTAACCCAAAGAGAAGGGTATCCAACAACCTTGGATAAAGGTCCATTGAATTATACTTTCAAGCAATTCTGTCTTACCCACACCAGGGTAAGCCCTCGATACGAAGATCGGAGTGTCTCTGTCTTGCTATCCCTGCATGCCCTCAACTTCAAGGCAGTTGGCAACCTCTGTCTTCCTTAGCAAGGAAGCCCTCGATCATCAAGGTAGTCGGCACCTCTGACTTCCTATCCCCGGAAGTCCTCGAATGTAATAACCAACATTCGAAGTCACACGAAACGTTGAGTGTTAATAAGAGCCTCTCTCTCTAGAAATCACTTCAAGCATGTAATCACATGAGTCGAAGATCAGTCAGCATTTCTGCTCTGAGCTCTTTCAAATGAGCTCCTATTTATAGGTAAAGTCTGCCTCATTTCCAACGGTCATATTTTCCTTAAAAATTGGAGGGACCTGTAAACGTGTAACTTAACCAACGGTTAGTTCAAAACAGAATGGACGACATCGTTTTATAACAAAACAAATGTAACAGAATGTATGACACCGTTTAAATTCTAACTCAAATGTTCGGAGTGAAGATTCAGAGTGAAAGTTCGGAGTGTAAGAAAAATAATAAAGAGTAGACAAAATATAAAGACATAATTAAAATGAATGTTCGGAGTGAATATTCGGAGTGAATATTCGGAGTCTTAATAAATTCAGAGTGTATGAAACAAAGATGATCAGATTCTGTTTAATAGATGAATTCGGAATGAGAATTCAGAATGAGAATTCGTCGTCAGAATTCGTAATGAGAATTCATCAGCAGGTTTCGTAATGAGAATTCATCATCAGAATTCGTAATGAGAATTCATAATGAGAATTTTTCATCAGAATTCGTAATGAGAATTCTTCAACAGAATTCGTAATTAGAATTCGTCGTCAGAATTCGTAATGAGAATTCATCATCAGAATTCGTAATGAGAATTTATTATCAAAATTCGTAATGAGAACTCATCACAAGAATTCGTAATGAGAATTTGTTGTCGAACTTCATAAGGATTCACATCCTGAATCTGATGTAGAACTTAATTAGAGTTCTTATCCGGAGTTCGGAATGAAACTTTATTACAGTTCTCATCTGGATTTCAGAGTGAAACTTTATTACAATTCTTTTCCAGAATTCGGATCCTAAAAATAGAATACCACATATCAAAGTTTCAAACAATTCCGAGAATATATAAATGAATCCAAATCTTATACTTATGAAAAATATGGATGAAAATAGGATAAGAATAAATTTTCTTACAAAAACGATTTTCCTTATAAAAGAGATTTTTCTTATAAAATCAATTTTCCTTATAAAAGTAATTTTTCTTATAAAAGAAATTTTCTTAAAGATAAGGTGTTTGTGATTTTCAAAACAAGAAGGAATGGAAAAGTTATAAGGAAAAACTTATTGACTCAATAATCTCCCCCTTTTTGGAAAGCACAAACATCCTTGAAAAAGAAATTCTAAGCAGAAAGAAAATCATTAAGGCTTATCTCCCTTTGCTTTAAGGATATTGATGAATACGACTAACTCCCCCTTAGGCTTTGAAACTCTAAGGATCATATTCTAGATTTCCGGAGTGACATTTTATTACGAATAATAAAGTATTCTTTAATGAAAAACTCCCCCGTAGATAAGCTCTTATAAGAGTTTTTTTAAGGATCTATTCCTTATCCCCCTTTGTGATTTTCAAAATGTATTCGAGGGAATGTAAAATATAACAATGTACCTGAAAAAATAGTAGTAAAAAAAACGAGCAAGCACAAATTTTTCATTAATTTTGAAAATTTCAACAACAAAAGGGTTATGGTACAACAAAAGATCGGATCTGTCTCTTTGGGATCTTTCTCCTTCTCCATGAGACCCTTTAGAATAGTCTTTATCTTCTTTAAGTCTTTATGATATTCTTTAGATTGCTTCTCTAAGACCACTATTGCTGCATATTGAGATTCAATATATTCTTCCTGAGCTTTAATATTTTCTTCATGGGCTTTAATCTTTTCTTCCTGAGCCTTCATCTTTTCTTCAAACTCAATCCGATGATCCCTTTCAAACTTCCAGTTCTGAGAGACAGAATTCAGCTTCCCATTCAAATCTATGACTTCTTGAATCCGGAAGTTCTTTTCATTTGTCAACTTCTCTTCAATGGAAGAAGTCAGCTCATTTATCTTTCTGTCCTCAGTCTCAAAATTATCTTTAACATTGTCTTTAAATTTATCAAATAGTCTCATCTCTTCTATAGTCTTCCCCGACCAGTTTGTCATCCTCTTGCAAGATTTTATATGGGATTCGTAGCCAACAAAAAAGGTTTTGAACTATGCCTCTATTTCAACACACTTTTCCATAACCATAGATACGGAGTCTGATTTCCGATTCAAAGGATGTTGGAGCATCTGACATCTTGATTCAATACTTGAGAAGGTCGGAATAGTTCCCACCAACTTCTTTAAAGACTGAACAACAAAATCATTCCCCAACGAAGATGACTCCGAATACGAGACTTTTCTTGGAGAATTTTCATCTTCAAAAAGGTCAAGCTTTCTCATTGAAGAACTACCATCTTCTTTTCTCTTCACCGCTACTAAGCTCAGAGTATCAACAAGAATTTACTTTCCCTTGTCTTTTTTCAGAATAGAATCTTGTTCTGGAGTTCTCTTTTCACTATCAGAAACTTGCACAACATTGTCTTCCTCGTCAGATGATTCTTGAGCACCAACCTCTATGTTTTACATTTGAGAAATATCTTGTAGAAGTTTTTCTTCCTCTCCATGATAAGCTACTTCTTCTTCTCCTTTCTCTTCTTCCATTGCTGGAGTAACTAGCTTCGATGATTCAGCTTCTGAAGTTCGGAGCGACAAATGTTCTGACGGTGTCCCCTTATAATCATCTAATTGTTTTAAAACATATCAGGATTCACCACTTCCTTCAACAACATCTTATTCTTCTTCCACTTGCTCAATTTGCTCTACTTCCTCATCAGTCTTGGCAATAACTTCTTCCGGAGCAACAAAATTTCTTCCTGGAGTCTCAGGTAGAGATTCCAATGAAAAAGATCTCGGAACATGAATATTGGCTGAAACCATATCATTGAACTTCAACAAAGCCTGAGATACCTCAGCCTCAGAAATCTTCTTCTTGAGCTTCTTATCTTTTGCTTGTTTTTCTAGCTCTTTTGCAGTTCATTCCTTCAAGGCGTTAGCCTCCGCAGGGTCCAATCCAAACTGAGGCTCCCCTTGCACTCTCTTATCTTTAATCTCCCTCCATTTAGCAACAACCTCATCTGGGTAAGCTTTCTTCTTCTTTGGTTTTGGAGGTGCGGAATGAACTTCCATATACTTGGGATTCACTGCTTCTAATTCAACTTCTTTCAACTTTATCTTCCTTACCGGCTTAGAAGATTCCGGATCAGTAACTTTTGGAACTGTTTCTTCTTGAGAAGGTGAATCAACAAACCGACCAGTCTTCTTGTCAAAAGCTACATCCATTCTCTTAAGTGTACCATCACTCACCAGCAAAATCCTGAAAATTATTGTCTTAGACTTCAAGCCTCCTTGAAAGAATCAAGGCACCGAACAATAAATTTAGAGAGGATTGCTGGATACATTATAATCTGAGCTCTCAGATTTCCTTTCTTCAAATTCTCCAGAGTGATAAGAATGTGCTTCATCAAATTAAACTTCCTCAGATTTATCATAATATCTAGGATGTAGATCTCACTCTTCTTTAAGCTATCTTTGTCACCCTTCCTCGGTACGATAAGAACCTGTACCCATAACTCTACAATCCAGAAATTTGTAGATAGAGAAGCAATCTTCGGAGCGTTATCATCTTCCAGTCCGAGAGTTTCTAAAGACTTTTCCTTGTCGAAGCTACCCTTTGAATCTGGCAAGACATGAGATATGAATTCAGCTTTACCTTCATTATTCAGCCCTACCAAGCTGGCTACCTTGGCATACGAAAGCTTATAAGTCTTACCATAAGACATAAAGGATAACATTTCTCTTCCATCTTCCTTAATAAAGGAGAGTGTGTCATAAAACTCTATAAGAAAATCTGAATATACTTCATCTTGATTCCCAGGTTTTGACACCACAACATATTCCCAACCATTATGTTTAATATTCTTGGAAATAAGAGAATCGTACTTGTTGAAGAAAACTGGATGAACCAGTCTTTCTCTGTATACTAACCACTTTGAAATTGGCTTAGAGGAAGACATGTCTTGAGAAGGTACTTCCACAGACATTTGGATTTGAAGACCTCTGAGAATTTCGGAACTGAGAAATCTAATGTTCGAAACGGACTTAAAACAGAGAGACGGAGCTTCGAGATGCTAGATCTTGAAAACCGATGTGGGACAGCCGATTGGGGTCCCCTTTATATAGGCAACGAGTAAGACGGTTCAACTTCCATGGTTGATCGAACGGTTGTGACAAGATGAGATCAGATCTGATGGTCGAAAAATAATTCCCAAGAAAACATGAATCTAATATTTTGAGGTTTTTATTACAACAAAGAATTAATAAAACTATAATCCGAAAACAAAGTATAAGAAAATACCAGCAAGTAAAGTACGACTACAAAAATTTGGATAAGGAAATCATACCATTCGGATTGGATTAATAGGATTATTCGTAATGTATAATATAAAAATGACTACAAAAAATCTTTATTATGAAAAGACAAAGTTTTCAAAACTCACTATGTAAAACAAACTCAATATAGAAACCACAGTACGAAAAATTCATTATAGAATTTGAAAACGAAAAACACATTTTGAATGATTCGGTACAAATGTCCCGTTTCGAAAATACCAGTACGAAATTTTCCATTCCGGAAGTGTTCAATACGAAGTATTTGATTCCAGAAGTCTTCTACATGAACATATCCATTCTGGAAATTTTAGTTCCAGAAATTCCATTTCGGAAATTTAGTTCTGAAAGTTTGAAATTTTTTTTTGAAAAACTTTGTTAATCTAACAATAAAATGTATTCCCATTATAAAAAGGAGTTTATTTCTGTTAGGAGACTTTTTCAACAGAAAGATAATGAAGAATGATTACCTTGTATTTATCATTCCTACCTTCTATTTAATGTATTAAAATCTATCAGAAGGCAATGATTTTGTGAAAATATCCGCAAGTTGATCTTGCGTTCCGATAAACTGAAGAATAATATCTCCTTTAAGTGTGTGATATCTAAGAAAGTGATGCCTAATATCTATGTGTTTTACATGGGAATGATGTGCAAGGTTCTTACTAAGGGAAATGGCAATTGTGTTATCACACAAAATTTGGGTTTTAGTAAAACTCAATCCATAGTCTGTGAGTGTGTGTTGCATCTACAACACTTGAGCACCACAACATCCAGCTGCTACATATTCAACTTCAGCAGTGGAGAGTGCTACAGAATGTTGCTTCTTACAGGACCAAGAAACTAATGAATCTCCTAAGAAATGAAATGTTCCAGATGTACTTTTTCTATCCATTCTACATCCACCAATGTCAGCATCATAAAAGCTTTTTAGGATAAAATCATTTCCAGAAGTACAAAATAATCCTAGATCCATGGTTCCCTTAAGGTAGCGAAAAATTATTTTTACTGCCCTTAAGTGAGATTCCTTAGGATTGGATTGATATCTTGCACATAAGAATACTAAAAACATTAAGTCTGGTCGACTAGCTGTTAAGTATAGTAGGCTCCCTATCATACCTCTAAAAGATGTTTGATCTACTGGTTTCCTAGCTTCATCAAGATCTAAAGAGTTTGAGGTACCAATTGGAGTACTAATACTCTTAGTGTTGTCATAACCATTCTTTTTAAGAAGATCTTTTATATAATTATGTTTAGATATGTAGGTTCCTTCTGGTTTTTGAGAAATTTGAAAACCAAGGAAAAATGGTAACTCACCCATCATGCTCATTTCAAACTCAGATTTAATTAGACTTGCGAAAGAGTCGGTCAAAGATTGCTGAGTTGAACCAAATATGATGTCATCAACATAAATTTGAACAATAAAAACATGTTTCTTATCATTCTTTATGAAAAGGGTTGGATCTTCATTTCCCTTAACATAGTTATTTCGAAGAAAAAATCTAGTAAGTCTATCATACCATGCTCGTGGGGCTTGTTTAAGACCATACATGGCATTGTTAAGTCTAAAAACATGATCAGGATGTTTTTTATCTTCAAATCCAGGAGGTTGTTCAACAAAAAATTCCTCTTGAACATAACCGTTAAGAAAAGCACATTTCACATCCATTTGGAAAAGTTTGAAATTATAGAATGCTGCAAAGGCAAGTAGAATACAGATAGATTCAAGTCTAGCTACTGGAGCATAGGTTTCTTCATAGTCTAATCCCTCTTGTAGATTATAGCCTTTAGCAACATGTCTAGAATTATTTCTTACTATGACTCCATTTTCATCACATTTATTTATGAAAACCCATTTTACTCCAATAACAGAAGTTTTTTTAGGTCTTTCAACCAAGGTCCAGACATTATTCCTTTCGAATTCATTTAGTTCATCTTGCATGGCATTGATCCAATCATCATCACCTAAAGCTTCATCAGTGCTTTTAGGATATAATTGGGAAAGAAATGCTAGATGTTCTACTTCATTTCTTAAGGAACATCTACTCCTTACAGGTTGATTTACATCACCAATGATATTATCACTGGGATGATTCTTAAGAAACGCATGATTTGGGTTTTGAAAAGCATGTTCATCAACATAGGGTAGAAAGTCTTCTGGGGTAAATGTTTCAGGAATATATTCTTGAACATTATCCTTATCCGAAGATTCTTCTATCAAAGGTTGATAATCAGTTTTTTAAAACACATCCAAGGATGTAGGCTGGGATGGTTGAAAAACAAAAGGATCAGACTCATCAAATTTTACATGTACTGTTTCTTCAACAGTACAAGTATTTTTATTAAAAACTCTATAAGCCTTAGATGTTGTGGAATAACCTAAGAAAATTCCTTCATCCGATTTTGGTGCAAATTTATGTAAGTTTTCTTTGGTATTCAAAATGAATACGTTGCAACCAAAAACCTTGAAGTAGTAAAGTCTTGGTTTTCTACCGTTCCATAACTCATAAGGGGTTTTATTAATAAAAGGTCTAATCAAAACTCGATTTATAGTATAGCAAGCAGTACTTACAGCTTCATACCAGAAATGTCTAGCTATAGAATATTCACTCAACATGGTTCTAGTTATTTCATGAAGAATTCAATTTCTTCTTTCAACTACACCATTTTGTTGAGTAGTTCTAGGTGCTGAAAAATTGTGAGTAATAACTTTTTTAATACAAAAAGTTTCATAATAAGAATTTTGAAATTCTCCTCCATGATCACTATGAATAGTTTTCAATGGAAGGTTTTCTCATTTTATACTTGAGCTCTAAAATTTTTGAAATAAGAAAAGGCTTTATAATTCTTTGCTAGAAAATAGACCCAAGTAAATCTAGTGTAATCATCAACTAGAACAAACACATAGTATTTGCCTCCAATACTTCCAGTTTTTGTTGGACCAAAAATATCCATGTGCACTAACTGTAATTCATCGGTTTTTGAGACTTCACCGATTGATTTAAAACTAGATTTATGTTGATTTCTATATTGACAAGGATAACAAACTTTAGAAGAATTAAATCTAAGCTCCGGTAGATCCTTAACTAGTTTCTTCTTAGAGAGTTTACATAGATTCCTAAGGTTACAGTAACCTAATCTTCTATGCCATAACCAGGAATGATCTTCCATTGCACTTAGGCAAGGTAAATCTTGGCTTCAAAGGTCTTCTAAGTGTAAAGTGTAAACATTCTCTTGCCTATTAGCTGAGAGAATAAATTCTTCCCTGGAATTGTGAACTAAGCACTTATCATTCCTAAAATTCACAAGGTAACCTTCATCACATATCTAGCTTATGCTAATGAGGTTGTGCTTAAGACCATTAACAAAAATAACATTTGAAATCATGGTTTTACCAAGAATAACAATATCACCAATACCAACAATCTCACACTTATCATTATCTCCGAAAGTTACCTTTCCTCCTTTCATTTTGATAATCATTTCAAAATAGCTTTTGTTACCAGTCATGTGTCGGGAACATCCACTATCCATGTACCCTGTATTGTTGCTGGTACTCTCTTTATTTTCCAGAAATCAAGAAGAAAATTAGACTTTTAAAATCCAAACTTGTTTGGATCCGAGATTTCCAGATAATAAAATTTTAGGAACCCACATCTTCTTAGAAAAGTAAGCTTTGTGAAATCCTAGAGATTGGGTTTTTTTAAGGAATATTTGTTTGCCTAGTGACCACCACATTGACACTTAGTACAAAATAGGGCACTTTGAGGAACAAAATAATTGTTACTAAAAAATGGTTTTTCATGGGTATAAACAAATCCGGATTTATTTCATAAAGGTTGTATTTGGAAATAAATTTTATCAAAATTTTCCTTACCATGGGTAAAGTTTGATAAACACATCTTTAAGGAAAAAATTTCAGACTTGAGATTTATAACCAAGTTTTTATCCTCAAAATCATTAGTTTTAGAACTAGAGCTAGGCTTGAAAATATTTTTCATAGAAATTACCTTTTCTAATTCCATAGAAAGTTTGTTCTTCTCAGAACTTGCTTCCTCAAGAATTTTTGAAATCCTTTCAAAATCAGCATTTTTCCTATCAAGATCTTTAGAAAGATCTTATATCTCTTTTGTAAGAATATAATTCCTATACATTTCCTTATCACGTTTCTTATTGAGTTTAGAATTCTCAATTTCAAGTAGTTCAGCAAACCTAGAGACTTCTTCATAAGTAGGTAAAGTATTTTTTTTTCATCAGAAGAGGATTCTTCACCAGAAGAGTTATAATACATACTATCATTGGAATTTAAAGAAACATTGGTCAATGATTCAGTATTTAGTACCTTAGCAATGAAGCAATGACTATCAATAGGTAATCTGGCTATCAGACCATGATTCTTCTTTCCTAATGATTCGAAATCAGAAGATTCATCTGAAGAGTCACCACCACTGGCACTGTAGGTTTCATTAGCTTTCAAAACATTATTAGCATTGGCTTTATAATATTTCTTTTTGTTCCTATCTCAATGCCTTTCTTTTCTTTATTTCTTTTTGAGCATAGGAAAATCTGGTCTAATATGTCCAGCTCTCTTGCATTCATAACAAGTTACTTCTCCATCTTTCTTATCTTTCCTTTCCTTTTTCTTTTACTTTGATTGGAAACTCCATTGGCCAGCTATCCTGTTCATAATTCAAGCAAGATTTGCTAACTCATTCTCAGATATTTCACTCTCACTAGATTTGGATTGGAAAATAACTTTCTTAGACTTGGATCTGGTTACTCTCACAGGAGTCATAGATTTCATCTGATTTGATGTTGTTGTAAAAGAAATGGTACCATTTCCATTTCTCTTTTTGATGTTGTCAACATCTCTCTTCATTCTGGTCTCATGTTGAATAATAGTTCCAAATAACTCATCAAGTGAAATTTGAGTGACCTTCCTGTCCTCATCTATAGTAGTTCTTTTAGATTCCCACTCATTGGGCATAATATCAATTATCTTGTCCACAAGTGATTCATCATCTAACCCTTTTTCTCCCACAGACTATAGGCTGGTGACGATAGTCATAAATCTCTGTTAAACATTACAAATTGGTTCTCCAAATGGAAAGTTGAAGCCATCATATTCAGCTCTAAGCATATCTCTACTAGTCTCAATAACTTTAGAAGTTCCAAAGTGTGTAACCTCTAACTTCTTCCAGATACAATTAGCTGCATCACAAGAAGAAATTTGGCTATATATATTTATGGTCATTGAAAAAAGTAGAGTATTGCGTACCTTATAATTGAGTTGATACTCTTGCTTTTCATGGTTAGTAAAAGTTATAACTTCCTTATCATGAATTTTATAATCTCCAGTAAGCATAACAAAGTTGTCTACTCTAGTATTGATAACAAAAGTCTTCATTCGATATCTCCAGTATTCATAGTCTTTACCATCAAATATTGGTGGTCTTGTAGTATTTAGATTATCAATTGATCCGACATTAATTCCTGTCATACTTGAACAACCTTCGATACACAAAATTGTTAGTAGCAAAAGTTTGTAATCACAAAATTTGGATTGGCAAGGTTCGGAATGGGAAAGTTTGGAATGAAAAAGTTCAGAATGAAAAAGTGAGCAAGAAAAACTTATACGTGAGTACAAGTATTTTAGATACCTCCTCTGATACCAATTGTAGGATCGATAGGATCTAAATAATGTTGTAGATGCTCAATTTACAAGAGGGGGGTGAATTGTATACTTTAAAAATTTCCTTTGGAACCTTTAAAGTTAGTTACGATTAACTATGTTTTCCTTAAGCAAAGGAAAGGTCTAAGTTTAACAAAGTTAAACATAAGAAAATTCACAACACCTCTAATACCAAATGTAAACGTGGAGAGGGATTCCGAATATAGGTTCCGGAAAAATGGTTCCGGAAATTGAATCTTAACTAATGATTGCAATATGAGATTCTACCTTAATGCGTATAGAATCTAAATGAAACAGAATATATGTAAGGAAGTATAAGAATGTTATAATTTCCTTATAATACAAAATGCAGCGGAAAATAAACAAGTAGTAGAACTACTAGTAACAATATATAAGTCTTTTAACCCAAAGAGAATTGTATCCAACAACCTTGGATAAAGGTCCCTTGATTTATACTTTCAAGCAAGTCTATCGTACACACACCAGGGTAAGCCCTCGATACAAAGATTGGAGTGTCTCTGTCTTGCTATCCCTGCGAGCCCTCAACTTCAAGGTAGTTGGAAACCTCTGTCTTCCTCAGCAAGGAATCCCTCGAACATCAAGGTAGTCAGCACCTCAGTCTTCCTATCCCCAAAAGTCCTCTAATGTAATCACCAACATTCGGAGTCGCATGAAACTTTGAGAGTTAATAAGAGCCTCTCTCTCTAGAAATCAATTCAATCATGTAATCACATGAGTCGATGATCAGTCAGCATTTCTGCACTGAGCTCTTTCAAATGAGCTCCTATTTATAGGTAAGTTCGGCCTCCTTTCCAACGGTCATATTTTCCTTAAAAATCGGAGGGACCTGTACACGTGTAACTTAACCAATGGTTAGTTCAAAACAGAATGGAAGACATCGTTTTATAACAAAACAAGTGTAACAGAATGTACGACACCGTTTAAATTCTAACTCAAAAGCTCGGAGTGAAGATTCGGAGTGAAAGTTCGGAGTGTAAGAAAAATAATAAAGAGTAGACAAAATATAAAGATATAAGTAAAATGAATGTTTGGAGTGAAGATTCATAGTCTGAATAAATTCAGAGTGTATAAAACAAATATGATCAGATTCTGTTTAATACATGAATTGGGAATGAGAATTCATCGTCAGAATTCGTAATGAGAATTCATCATCAGGTTTCGTAATTAGAATTCATCATCAGAATTCGTAATGAGAATTCATAATGAGAATTCGTCATCAGAATTCGTAATGAGAATTCGTCATCAGAATTCGTATTGAGAATTCGTCATCAGAATTCGTAATGAGAATTCGTCATCAGAATTCGTAATGAGAATTCATCATCAGAATTCGTAATTAGAATTCATTATCAGAATTCGTAATGAGAACTCATCACAAGAATTTGTAATGAGAATTCGTTGTCGAACTTCATAAGGATTCACATCCCGAATCTGATGTAGAACTTAATTAGAGTTTGTATCCGGAGTTTGGAATGAAACTTTATTACAGTTCTCATCTGGATTTTAGAGTGAAACATTATTACAGTTCTTGTCCAAAATTCGGATCCTAAAAACAGAATACCTCATATCAAAGTTTCAAACAATTCCGAGAATATAGAAATGAATACGAATCTTATACGTAAGAAAAATATGGATGAAAATATGATAAAGATAATTTTGTTTACAAAAATGATTTTCCTTATAAAAGCAATTTTCCTTATAAAAGCAATTTTCCTTATAAAAGAAATTTTTCTTATAAAAGCGATTTTCTTAAAGATAAGGTGTTTGTGATTTTCAAAAAAAGAAGGAATGGAAAAGTCATAAGGAAAACTTTATTGACTCAACAATCACACCTATGGTTAGGGATAATTTTTCTATCTAATTTTAATCAGAGATTGTTTATACATAAGCATTTATGGGGGATATATTTATAATCAATGTCCGTGTTTTATAATTATGATATCATAAAATGTTTTTTATTATTATATATATGTTTAATGTCATTATTACACATTTTTTACTTTGACTATCTAGTATGGAAGGAATCTTTCTTTTGATTACCATTTGATGTACTATTTGAATTTTCAGGAAAAAGTATAATGATTATGTTATTTATTAATTATATGGGATAAACATATTTTTTTCACATTCATAATGTGTTATTTACATGAATCCTCCTTTAAAATATTTCATGTTTTAATTCAATAAAATTTTATTCCGTAAAAATTTCACAAAATTGTTGGAATAGAAAATGTTTTTAAAAAGAAAGGACATTTTACTCAGGAATGAAGTTCATGTGTTTTATCAAAAGTATTATTCATCTTATATGAAATATGGTTATGTATATATCCCTACTATAAGTTTTATTTGATTGTGTCTATTATAGAATTATTTTTATGGTGTCTATTTATCTTATATTAATTACATAATTATGGAATGATGTTAATGAATCAAATTTTATTTAATGGGAAATTCTATGTTGAATGGTTTCTTTTTTTGTGGCTCATGTTAGAATTATTTAATTATGAGATGAGTGAGTATTATATAAACATACAATTCATTGAGTAAGGATTTAAATCTCATGAGATAGACATTAATGGAATGACAAGTTAACGTGATTCAGTAATGGACAATTTCCACTTTGATTGTCTTGGATGCAATGCCTAGACTGCTATAGAAATAATATTTTCTGATTAATTGATTTCCACAATTATATGTTTTATGAAAATGATAATTTATCTTAGATAATTTTCATTTATGATCCTTTCCTTATGTTTTTACAGTATTTATTTCATGACTCAATATATTTATGTGTAATATTTATGATCATGTTTTTATATTCAAATGATTATGGATTGATATAAGTACTCAATGTTTATGCATAGAATGAATTTAGGGTCACCATTTTTATGTTTTCATTCCCCCATGATACAATGAATGTAATGAGGTAGTAAAACAAAAGGGGAAGATATTTATTGCCGATGTTGATGATCATTCACCATGTTATAAGATTATGATTTGTGTTTCCAAAGACACTAAACTAATACGATATTTGGGAATATATTTCAGTAATGTATTAATAAATATTAAAAATAAATTTAATATCCATTTACATCAATCATGGGTCATTAGATCCATCCCTTATGTTATAATCCATTATTAAAAGAAAAAAAATTATTTTCTATGATATATTGGTTAATATCTTTCATGAATAATGTTTTTGTTCATTTTCATTTACCACCTACATGGATGGTTATAAAACAACAAAAATCCTTAAAAAATATTATAATGTGTATATGATGACATTTTTCCTATTCAATTTCTAATATATATTCATAATAGTTAATAAAATGAAACTATCATGTGGTGTTTGCAAGAACCGCCAAAATAAACATTATAATTATCCTTAATCTTATATCAAATGAATCATTCTCAAGTAATAAATAAAAAATATTTATGGGTCACCACATTAATATGGATGTAAATATATAAATTATAATACCACATATGGTGTTTTAATCACAATTTTTATTAATATCCATAATATTACACAAATTAATTGATCATTAAACCATGAAAAAATAACATGAATCAATGAAAATAATCAAAAATTATAAATGAATGGGTCATTAGATGTTATAAACTCGTCATATAATGTATTCTAAATATTAATATAGTTCTGCAACATGTAAAAAGATATATTTTATATAATATACATGTTGTTAATGTAATAACAACTAAACGGAAGATCGACGTAAGGTTTTTCTCATCTCACTTTTACTTCTTTGACATATCTGAGTTACCCACCATTAATTTATTGTGCGTGTATTATCTTTAAAACCATTTGATCTATTTTATCATTAATAAATTTATCTTCATGGTATTAAATTTTTTTATTAGAAATTTATTAATATGATGGGTAATGCAATTCGATGTTTTACAAGTGGTAATATATTTATAAACTCAATTTTCATTCATTGTCTTTAACGTATATTCCAGTGATTATTGTATCATAAGGTTATGTGTAAAATGAAATTTTATTATCTCATATTTTATTTCATCATTTTAGGTGTATTTATAGATAATTAACACAATCAATTCATTTTTAGTGGTATTTATCTTGATCTCTATTCATTGAGGCGTATTTTGATTTTATGAATACATAGTTAATATGAGGGTTATAAAAAAACCCCTTTGATATATTACTATAGGAACCTAATTTTAAATATGGTATTAAAATGATTAAATTTGGAATTGGACAATTATATCTAAAAAATATATTTTTAGATATTTTATTCAATATATAATGAATTCCTTGTACAGTTTGACACATGTTGGCACCAATTATTAATAGACCCTCAATGAATCAGTTGACTAATGTGATGAATCAATCAATTAATTATTTTATGATTATATTGATTAAATGAAATTTTTTTAGTTATATAACATTCTATTTTAATTCTTATTATTTACTAAAATTATTTTCCATTATTCAAAACCCATAGTGATAATTTTATATCACCCCTTTCTTATGTTATACTTACCCTAGGATTCCAAGAAGTTTATTATGATAGATATTTAGGTTTATTTTGAGGTATGTAATGGTGTAATCCATGAAGATATTTTTTCATTTTAATTTTAATAATTAATTACAATTTCAATTATGTATCTTTTTTACTAATATTTTAATCTACTCAGTAATTTTGGAAGCTATTTCTTATATCATATAGCAATGTAATAATGAATGGAAAATATTCGCGATTCTAAGGTCATGATCATCATATAATGTTTTATAAATGGTATATTTCATAGTTTAGTGAGTTGGAATTTCATTGTGGAAATCCTACTAAGGTTAAAATCACCCGTACATAGGAACTATTTTATATTTACAGATATCATATATCATGACACTGGTAAAAGAAATCTATTGAAATTCTTTTTTGATGATTTTTAATGTCATCTACATGACTAGTCTAGTTGCATCACGGAGAAGGTTGAGAGTTACTGGTGGATTTCTTTTGTGTCTTTTTGACATATTGTATTTTGATTCTGTTTGTAATGATATATGGTTTCCACTCTTAACCTAACATTGTTTTTGGTTTGTTATGTCAGTGTTTTATTTCTTGTACTCAATAATAATATATAGGATTCATTTGTAATTATATAGTGTTTTGGATGTTTGTAATTTAACATAAAATCATACCCGAATAGATCAAGACTACCTTGTAATTTAATTCACTCCATCAGTATCTTATGGATGTCACTTAAGTCCTAGTAAATAATATTTCTCATTCCAAAGTCAATTGGGGAGGTGTGATATATTAAATATGGGATCAGTAAGATCGATCCTTTTAGATCCCCTATGTTTTGTTCTGGAGTTATAAATGGTATCATTATTGATATCTTATTTTGTTCACGGAATGGTAGTAAAAGGATAGTTTTGTCATAACATGAAATGTAGAGCATAATAATTAATATATAAACTCATAGAATGAGTCTTTAACTTTTATGGTTATTTGGGTAAATTATTTTTTATAAACAGTTAGGTGATTTGTCACCACATCATAACGAATTTATATAATGATATTTTCATTACATGCATAGGTAGGATGACTCACTAGAAGGATGATTTAATTCGGTATATAGTTAGGGATTTTTACAAATAATAAGATGATATTAATTTGGAAAAATGTTATAATGATTTACCAATGAAATATTTTGATAAATTATTGTTGGGTCCATTTGAAAATTTTATAAACATTTTTATAGTGGATAAATATTTTTTATGGAAATTTTAGAAATGGAAATATCCAATAACTATGACTTAGGTTTATTGAATGTGATACTGAATGAAATTTTTTATGATTTATTATATTGATATATAGTTGCCTCTATAGGAATCATCCTGAATAGGCTGCTAAAATTTAGTTACACCGGAGCTATAGGTGAACCTATAGGTAGTCAAAATTATTTTCCATGCGTTAAGGCTATTCATTGAGGGAATATAAATAATGAATCAAGAAAAGTGGATCATTCAATTTTCATCTCGTAGTATAACCCACCCACTATTCAAAAAGAGTTTTCACCAACAAAATATGATTTCTAGATGAACAAGATGAATTGAATCATTAATTTCCAGTGGACACAAAAATTGATGAATGTTAGTTTACAAACATATATATTGGGAGATCAAAAATTATAATGGTTTAAATTATATGTTAATGCTAAATTGAAACATGGCATGTCTTTAGATGATATTTAATAATTTTTTACAAATAATTCTATACACAATACTTCAGAAAATCTAGAATAATAGACTTATTAAAATTTAAGATGCATAATATCTCAGTAAAATTGTAAATGATAAATTTTATGAATTTAGTTCACTTTCCAACAAATTTTGTAGAAGGTGTTTCCCTGTTTGAATGAATTTTTGTGTTATAATTGAAGAAATTAATTCTCCCAGCGATTTATTTGAATTGTATAATGGATTATACTGATATGGTCAATAGAGAGATTGTGGTAAAAATAATCATATTGGAAAACATAGTTGTAAAATAATATTTATTCATAATGGAATAGTTGGAAACTATAATACATGGAATTAGTAGAATATGGAATCCTATTCAATAGTGTTATGAAATGAAAAAAATAAAAATATGAGATCATTAATTATTGATACTAAACCAATATATATCCTGATAAATTTCTAATGTTTTTATTTCAACCTCATGAATTGTGATTGTATGTGACCAACTAGTGATTTTAATTACTACAACATGATGGAACATCATTAAAACTATTTTCAAATTTCCATATAGTCAGTTTACAAGATTAAATATCACGTTAGTTAGGAAATATATGATTTATAGGATGAGTGTAGAATAATTGATCACATCATAGGAACTAATAAATCCATGAGTATTCTAGGAATACAATGAATCCCCTTCTAGTGTAATCTCAATATATTAAAAAAGATAAAATTTCACCAAATAAGAAAATATAGGGAGATGAGTATACGAAAATGGATGTTATTCGAACCCTTATATGATGAGAGGACAGATTCATTTGATTTATAGATATATGAATGATTTTTTTAATAATTCATCCTATTATTTTATTTCCCAATATTTAATTAATATTATGGGTATCCATATAGATATGGTACCTCATATATGGAAATTTAAATCTATTATATAACGAAAAGTTAGTTGATAATTGAATTGAAAAATGTGTCTGATAACAACAAATGAGGCAAATATTGTATTTATTTATTTTTCGATGGAGATATATTTCTGTGATATTAAACTATTAATGGATTGACGAACGATCCTTGAGGATCTTATCTTTTTTTATGTAAAAAATGAGAGTTTCAAACACATTGACTATATTATGTATATATTTAAAGGACATTGAGTAGTTGATGAAAGAGGATAATGAAACATAGTACTGCTGAATAGAATAATCTATTACTTGTGGAAATAGGATTCATTGGAATTATTAGATGAGATCCATAATAGATATTTTCATGAAACAGTGCATAATTTCCGGGAGATTTCATGATGATTTCTTGGGGTTTCTATAAAAATTAGATGTTAAATTTTCGATTGATATTATAAATGTACTAGTCCTATATTAATTCCATCTTTTCTGATGGAACCAATAAATTTGTATAAATTGAAGGATTTTATTGAATAAATGGAAGGTAAGCGTTTAATACAAGATAGTTTGTCTCCATGGAATCATTAGTTATTTTTTGAATATTCTGATAGAATTCTTAGTCATTGTGTATATTATTGTAAGATAAAATAATTAATAAAAAATAAACATTATCCTCTCCGTTGAATTTGTTATATATTTGATTAATTGAGGGGATCCTACTGGTACCCTAAAATTTACATGTGTTTGGGATATTATCAAAAATGTGTTCAGATGGATGATATTTCAGAGGATTCAATATGAATATGATAAGTTAATTATGATATCATTGTGATTCCATTTATACTTACAAATTCATCATCCATCAATATAGAATTGATAAATTAAAAAATAAAATTGTATTTGGATTCCTTTATGGTGGTTTTTTTGGATGATATATAAGTGCATTCTTATATAATGTTGGATTAGACGAAACAAATGGAAATAGTGTTTGGTATCTTTGCGAGAATCATCAGTATTCCTGTATAAAAAGGTTATATTTTTAAATATAATATATAAAAATTTGAGGTCTTTTAATCTATAACAAAGATTATTTTATATATAGAACATTGCATGAAGCTAATAAATCATGGGAACCACTAAACAATGTATTTGATGTATATAAATTCATTTCAATCGTAGTATACAATAGATGTTAGATATGAAAATTTTCACATTTGGAATCACTGATGACACATTTTATAAGTTAAATTGTTCCATTTGTGTAGAATTAGAAATTTCAAAAAATCCATTTTGGACATTAATGTTATTCAATCATATGCAATTATCATTATATTTCTATATCTAGTAAAAGGATATATACCGTATTATGATTAATTTGAATATGGGATGGTATGCTTTTTCATTAAATAAGACCATGTTATTTATTATGTTTCATGATTGTTACATTTTCATTTTAACAATTACAAAAAATATTATTAGAACATGGAATATATGGTCCATTATATGATTACTTGTGTCATTATCATTTTTTTGATAAATTTATAATTTTTATGGATCATAATTGATTTATTCACATTTTCTCAGAATGTGATTTTAAATAGATACATCAAATATTGATTTAATACCTTCAAATATTAGACTTCAACTTGATGTAGAAATTGAAACATGGGAATTTTAGGGAATATGTCATAAAAAATAATTTAAATAAAATACTTTGTAAAAAACATTGAAACAATATAAATAGATATTGGTTATAGAAGACATGCACCTAGATTGTACAAACTACGGTGATGTTTTGGTTTTATTACAGATTAATTTTTTGTTTATTTTTTCAGTACTATAATGTTTCATATATATATATATATATGTTATTGAATGTGTTTTAATTAAGTCAAAACTTAGTGGTGGGGAGGTTGTTGAGGGATTGAAGTTATATGAGAGTTTTTATTGTAGTTTTGATACTCAATTACGGTAGCTTTAGTTTTTATGAACAAATGATTAATGATTTCCACTATATAATATGAGATGTTTACGCAAGGATTTAAAAAAATGAATGATCTTATGAAATTCAAATTCTGGTGGGATTGAATTAAAACAAATGTGTAATAGTTTCATTAAACAAAACTCACATGTCAACATTTAAAGGTGGTACACTAGTGAGAAACTAGCATGTTTTCATATTTAACAATTCATGTGTGGATGTGAGAGGTGATATCTAAGGATTTCGTGAAATGATTAACAATGTTGTTGATGAAAACCCAATCTATAATGGTAATTGTGGATCATTTGAGGATTTTTTGTCATTTTATTCTGATTCGTGTATCTCATATGGTAAATTACATATCAAAATCTGTAATGATATGATATAAAGAGGTATGGAATTCCAATATTTATTGTAACATACCAAGACCAATGATTTACCTATTTTTTTTAAATCCTAATATATATCTCAGATGATTTTGGGCATTACCTATCATCCCAAAATGCATGGAAAATCTAATGAAAGATCAAAATTCTAGTGGAAATGATTATGGATTGTGATATGGATTGTTTGGTTCATGGGAGGATCACATACCATTAGTATAGTTATCATAGAACAATATTTATCAGGCCTCAATACGAATAGATCATTTTGGAAAATTGTATTGGTATCCTTGTAGTTATCCTAATTAATGTGTGCAAAACATGAGAGTGAACATATTTTCAACTAATTATACTTAAAAATATGATGAGGAAGATTCAATTAATTAGTAGGGGAATTTATATTCTTCAAATATCATACATGATTAATCATCAATGTCCTTCATCATTTTAGTTTATACATCTACTATTATTTGAGAATATCTCTAATGATTGGTAATGAACATTTTTGTAAGAATAATTTTTTTTCAAATGGGTAAATTATTTATGTTTAGATACTTGTGGGAGTTTATGATGGAAATATCATTTAGATTTTTTTTCAAGGTTCAGTTCAGAGCACAATGTGTTTTATTTATATCTGCTAATGATGTATCAACGAGATTTTGACCACGTGATTGAATGTGTTTTTTTTTGAACTAGAGTAGTATTAAATGTTGACCTATTATCCAATACATATTCTAGATAAACATGTTATCGATTTTTTTGGAAAATAATCATTATTATCCAATTTTTGTCGATATATTGATGGATTTTAGATAAATTGGGTGGAGTGAAATTTTAATGATGTTGAAATGTCTCGAACACTTCGCAGAATACTCAATTTTAAAAAATACCTAGGAGTGATATGATATTGGTGGGGAGAATTTATCACTATTACTTTCATGTACATGATCCATTATTCTTATAGTTTGAGTTTATAAAATTATTGGGTTATATTATAAGATATCATAGAGTGTTTTGGAATGTTATGGGTGATTTTATAGATGCCCATAGTTTGATAATTTATCATTGAAACTATGATGCATCTCTATGAAAATATGTATGTAAATACAGTTTTCACTGGGAAGGTGCATTAATGTACCATGTTTTATTAATATATTGTTGATTTCATAGAGAAACTATGTAATGCTGGACATTAGTGAAAACATAGCTTGTGTTTTTTTATAATTATTCCAGAAAACCATTAATGTGGTGTCTCCAGATAGTATCATGTTAATATTTATTGTAATATTTGACTAACTAGTTTCCATAACCATGAATGATGAAGTTTTATATACATTTTTTTACCTTTGTTGTATTATGTCATGAGATCCATTTTAATTTAAAAATTATTCATATTCCCAAATTTTCTTTCCTCCCATGTATTGGGAGGAGATTACTAACAATCAAGGATAATTTTTAAGGATACATAATACCAATTGTAGATCCATGATTGATGTTTTTTCACCTTTATTATCTTTTCATATTATATATATTTTCCTAATAATTCATGATACCCAAGATATATTCCATTGTGGGTTTATACTTCATCAATTATGGTATTTTATATCATTTGTCCTAATAATTCATTTATTTTCTTTTCATATTATATATATATTCCTAATAAATCATGATACCCAAGATATATTCCATTATGGATTTATCATTCATCATTTTTGGAATATTTTATTTATGATAATCTTTGAATATTTAATTTAAAAATATATTTTTTATTTGATACATTGGATTCTATAGTTGAACTATTTTCCAGAAATTATGTTTTACATGAAATTATTTGGATGGGATTTTGGCATACATGGAATCATGTGTTCATGTATAAATTTCAGTTACCGAGTATAAATGAAAATTTTTTTTCATTCCAATAGTTGTAATATAAAATGGTAATTTTTTAACCTTTTGATGTTTTGGTGGATTGAAAAGACACCAATCATGAAATTGGATTTTTCATCTATGAATGGATGGGTGGATGTGTGGATATGTGTATGTGTGGATGTGGGAAATGAGTATGCCAAATATAATATTGAATTGATTTAAATTTTTATATATATATTTATATGTTAATGTAATTTGGATTTGATATAAACTACATTAAATTATTTTATAAATTTTTATATAAATTTTTATATCACATTCTTGTAATAGTGGTATGAGTTTGTATATAATTGGGGAAATTCATATGTGTTTAGACTCTCCCACATCCTGGGAAATATTTGTTCATTTTGAGATGTAACTTATCACGATATTATTAAATTAAATCAATCATAATTATTTATTGATTCTTATTTAAACCTAGGGAATAGATTAATAAGTTGGATGTTATAGAAGGTTGGGATGTTTATTTTCTAATGTCTATAGTGTGCTTGTGTTTTTTTCTCCTTTGATTATTTTTTATTCCACCTGGTTTCTATTGTTAATATTTTATTGTTGTTGGTTTTTATGTTTGAGTAAGATATCTTGTAATCATGCATCATATAGAATATTGTTTTTGTATTTTTTATGTTTTTTTTCATATTTATATTTAATAGAAAACTCTTCCCTCAAATTCTTCATGAATTGTTGTAATTTAAAACAAACCTTCTATGTCTTGGGGATGTCAGTAAATTCCTACTAACAACCATCATATTTTCTTAATATAATGGTTATGTTCATGATTTTAAATACATAAAAGGAATATATATTCATTATTTTTCCTAAACTGCTCTACATTAAAACCAAAATGTAATTAGAACAATATATACCATTTTCTATATTTAGTAGAATATCATAAAATAAACATATGTTATTAAACTATAATGTGTTTATCATTATTAATATGGACATATCATTCCAATATTAAATGGACAAATGTACAATAAATATAAATCTTGATAATAGGGAATTTTCCAAAACAATTAATAAATCGTATCTGCATTTGCATCACAAGGTGTGAAATCAGCCTACTATATCATATAAATCTAAAACAATCATACCTGTTCTCTAGGTGACCACAACTGACTAGTAATAATCATGTTCCCATTGAGAAATTATAATATTCATCACATTATATTACACATTCCTATGTTTCCTATCACAAAATACCAAAATAATAATCCAAAAAAATTATTCTATAATGAATTTTAGTTATGTATTTCATCCAGTTCAACAGTAAAAGCAATGGTTTTGCATAACTACATGACCATTGGTGAGAATCCCAATATGCATGTGGTTTTAATGTAGTAGAGATAGTGTTTGGTGTCATATATGGGAGACTACACCCTTATATTAGCGAAGCTATAAAAAATAAATAATGTAAACATAATCCACAATAATGAAAATCTGGGTGCACATAACAGAAAATAAATTATAATTCCGTAGTAAATTATTAAATATATAATATATTAGTACAATAATTTCATCTTATTCATCAAGTTAAACAGTCATAAAAATAGAATGATTAAAAATACATTGTGGAACTATTATATCTGAGAGTCAAAAATCCTCCCTATAATAAATCCTATTTGATCTATCCAAGTTGATCAATTTATTCCAGGCCTCTTACCAACATTGACCATTAAACAATGAATACTACATGGATATCCATGTAATGTGGAATCATTAGAAGAATATGAGTAAATATAACTTAGTAGGAAACCACTAACATAGTATAACATATATCCAAAAATGTATTGATATGTGTATGTAACATAATCAGAATAATAAATTAAAAAAGAAAAATACATTAATTTATATAATCATTTATCCTAGGAGTTAAAAATGATGCCAGGGACAAACTATTAATAGTTTAGAATGTTTCAGATATCCCTTTTCTGTAGTACCATTATAAGGTGTGTAATTAATGGTCAGTCCAAATCCAATGAATATGTACTGTCTCCTACAAACATATTTTAATGGGACCAACATATCAATGGTTCTATATCCATGATTTTAAAAAAATAGCATAATAGGACTCCAATATCACAATAATTTAATCAATATTACATTAAAAATATATAATTTTTGTTTTTAAAATAAAAAAAACATTACGTTCACCCAACAATATAATGTTATAGAACATTAAATATAATTAAAATCACACACAGGTCCCCTAATATTGTTTAAAAACACATACCAGATCCCTGGAATCAAATCATCCCCAAAATAATATTATGGTAACACACATACTAGATCACTAGAATCACATATTGGTCCCCTAAAAATATATAATAATCGTGATAGATCATTATAATTTCCTAAAATTAATATCCAATGATAATAATAAAAATAATTATCAAAATTATTCAAACTCATTATTTATTATTTCAGTAATCAACTCATTTTTCATAAAAACGTAACATCAAAATAATATTTTGAAAATCATATTATCAATATCAAATAATTTTTTATCAGAAATATCCACTACTCAAGGTAAGTCATCCCTAAATCTCAATCAAATGCACCATGACAATCCAAATCATTCAACTATCCCAGCCATGGGGAAAATACTATTTGTATGTATAGGTCCTTTATATATTTTCATGGTTAACAATTCAAAAAAACATGAAGGATCTAAGTCATCATAGTATCACATAATTGAATATATGTTGAAATATTAAAAAACATATATTCTTCTAAGTTGATGGGGGGGGATTTGGAATCCTAATTAGAGGTCTATTCTCAAATAGTTATTTATATAAAAACACTCACTATTCTATTTATTTTCATATGAAAAATTAAAAATTAACCTCATGACATCGGTGTTTATGATTACAACCTACTAAAAGTGGATCCATCCAGACCTATGAATCCTTGATAATTCCATGAATATTCATTATATTATAGGATGAATATTTCACCCAAAATTATAAGCATCTATGGTCGGAGAATCTTCCAGCTACAAGGGTACATCATGGCCCATTCCCCCTATAAATATGATTAATAAAAATTCAATTATGTATGGTAATTTCATTTAAATAAATATTTTCCTGATTATGTGCTCAACAAAAAAAAATTAGACTATATATTAGAAAAAAAACATAAAACATAAATAAAGTGTATAAACCATAATGAAATGATTTGGGGCCACCTACAACAATTCATGTAATTTCAATTTTAAACATGTCTCTTTATATATCATCGATCCATTTCTAAGTCCATTAGACATCATCAAACAACATAAGGTCCTATTCCACATAAAAAATAAAATATGATTATTTATAATCAAAAAGGTAATATTTAAAAAAAATTCAACAATTTTTTAATTACCTCACTTATCATCAATGCCTAATTACTCATTAATAAACCACATTGTTTTGAAACAATATCCAACCCATCCTGGAACATCCTCAACACATATATGGTGACTCCCATTGTAATATCACTATTATTGTATAGCACTAAAAATTCTGTTAAAATATAATTTAAAAATTATATAAAAGAAATAAATTGGGAATCATACATTTTCCAAAATGTAACGCATCGAGGTTCCTGAAACCCCTCACCCAATAGTAAAAATAATTCATGTAATGTATCTCATTGAAATACTTTATACATTGTTCTAGTCAATTAAATTAGACTACAATATAATATATTTTATCAATAAGTAATTTCATAATAAAAATATTTAATTATTTTTTCTAAATCATTATCGTGATACATGATAATTAATTCGTGATTAAAATCCATATCTTTCCTAACTAATTCCAAAACAATAAATTGGAAATTCAATATTTTTTTAAAATGGTGTCTACCTGAAGATGAATACCTAATTATAAAGATGATGGAGAAATAAAACGCTATGATAATTGAGATATTATTATATCTCAAAGGCAATTAAATTCAATGACTACATGTCTTTACGGATGGACAAATCGATTATCCATAACTTGTGTTAAAGGATTAAAAAAAGATAAATGAAACATGTAAAATTCCTCAACAAATTATACGTGATCAATCTATGATCATAAAAAACTCAAGGGTTGGGTATAAGAGGCTAATTTTTCAAAAAAGATTTCAATAATATTCTAAATGACACAAAATATTTTAGGGGTTTCATGGTCAATAATAATAGAATTAGACTTCATAAATACTACTAGGTGCACCCCGGACTAGCTGTTCATAGTCCTCCAATACTCTAGTGTTCCACCTACAACCCTATGCATTCATACTGTATTTATTATGAGTTCTTGGTACTAGGTAATCATCTCATCCCACAATATCTACCCATTATAGGATCACCAGGTATTTCATTTGTCCTATAATTTAGTACTAATACTATAAATCCCCACCGAGATGCAGTGAGAAGACACTAGATATCCAATGTATACAACATCATTCCCATCTTCTATGAGATTCCATCAATAATCTCCATGGATCTCAGAATAATACCAATAATCATTGCATGAAAAAAAAATCAAATATATATTCTAAGAATCTAATAATCTTATTATGTAATGTGTCATTAATAATTAGTTTTCCACCAAATTGGAAACTAAAATTCCTAGTGAATTTCTAAATCAACTAATGACATAGGGTATTGCATTAGATATAATTTTCAATTTTTGAATTATTGTAATTTTCAATGGTGATATATTTCAATCACATATATTTTTGTTAAATAAACTATTATACATGCATATTTTATTATAAATAAGAAAAACACATCCCCTCAAAATATAATATTTTATTTCATTAACTATTAAAAATTATCTTTTAGAATTCAAAATGACAACTGCATGTGTAATAGTAGTATGTTTTATTTTATTCATCCAATTATTTCTATATCATCGAGATCTATATAGGGTATCCATGTTTATTTTATTACAATATATGTCAATCATATTTCTATATAATGATTAGTTCTCCAACATTATTGATAAGATAAATAATAATATATATTTTAATAAATGATGAAAAATTCTTATCAGGTATGAAAAATAATATATATATATATATATACATATTTCATAAAATACTATACATAATTTCATAAATTATCAATATGAATTAAAAAATTAAATACCACTTAATCATTTATCGATGGGTTATATTTTTTTGAGTTAATTAAATTAATTAATACAATTGATAAAATATTCATGAAACATTTTTTTTAAAATCTATATGTCTCTATTCATTAATGTCTTGTAATTATTTAAACCTTATCAAAATTAAAATATAATATGAATAATTAAAATATTATTATTGTCTATGTACTTATGGGTTTTTATTTTTCATCAAATTAAAAGGAAAGCATTTTGTATATTAGATTTTAAGATGATTTTTAAAATGGAATACTGAATTAGAAAATACTATAAATATAAATTCATCCAATCATGGAAATGTGAATTGTGTTTACAGTGATTTCCATATAAACTATATGTGTCAACATTTGATAAATGATATTATCTCAACTTTTTATGTGATAGTTCTTGTATATCAATCATACTTATAAAAAATACATGTGATGACTATGTTTTTTTAATAATTACTTGTCATTTGTATCATAAAAATATATTCAAATTTCCATTTGATATCATGTTATCAATATTATATACATATCTTTTTCAAAATTTCATTACATCTAACCATTATCTATAAGAGAAAAATCAATTTATTAAATTTAAATGGTTGATAATGTAAAAAACTATAGTGTGAAAAAAGTAAAACAATTTCAAGAGATGGAACTTGTAAAATTCAAAAAATTAAAATTTCATTATCTCATTATGGATTTTATTCATTAAATGTAGCATTGTTTAAAATTCAAATTAATATATAGAATACATAAATTATAATTTTTTTAGAGTGTCCTCATATCATAAAAAATACAAAAAATAATAGAATATTATTTTTAATTTATTTACTACATAAAATATCGAATTTATACTTTATATCAATCATTTTATATTTTGACATATATTACATATGGTTTTTTCAAAAAAAAAATCAATTTTTTATGTTGCATTCAAAATATCACTGATCATTAATTTATTATAATCATGTTATTTGGATTGATGAAAAGAAAATCCATTACCAATCTTATAGGATGTGGAATAATATAATAGGAAATCATCTTTCATACTAAAATGAAAATCAATATAAATGGATATTATTACAATATCATTAAATGTGATATCTACAAGAAATAATTTCTCATAAAAATCAAAAACATCTTGTAAAACCTGTAATATTTTCTAACAGATTAATGCCAACTCGACTAATAGGATGCTCATGAATTAAAAATATCATATCAATGATTTTCAAATATATTTGATATTTACATGTGTATATATTATTTTATTCAAAAAAATATCATAGCTAATATTGTATATAGAGTGTGATTGGGATTATATTATATGATATGGTACATAAAAATAAATTTAAATTCGGTTAAAATGTTTTATATGATATAATTTAATATAGTGATAAGTGAATTCATATTGAGAAGACATATATAAAATTTGTTAACTTGTATACAACGAAAATGGTTTCAAACATTAAAATTATTTCAAAATATATCATTTATAGGAATGATGTTTAATTGAATGAGATAACAAATATATTAAATAATAAATTGGAAATTGAATTTATAATGATAATTTAACTCAATATACATTTATGTTTACTGATATGGTTTTGAATTTAGAAAATTAAAAATTTGTTGAATATTATTTTTTGAATTATAAGTTGTTAATTAATAAATTTTAACTAATTATATTGATGTGGATAATTTGTCTAGTTATTTTCTTTTGAGAATAAAATAATCAAATGGCCATGTTTTAAGGATGAATTATTTACATTTTAATACATATTTTCAAAATTAGTGGTGATAAGAAGTGAATATTAAAAAATTATAATTGTTTCGGATAAAAATAGTTAATTAGGATTCATATATCACAGGATATGTAACACCACATTCGAACTGATTTTCTTGAGAAGATATGGAGTTTCTTTTAACACTTAGAGACAATCCTCTATCACCAAACACTAGAAATAAATTATAAAGGGTTAATTGTAACAATAATGGAGGATTGTTTTAGCATTTAATAAAAAACATTATGAACACATAAAATGGTATGGGTAAATAAAATTATCTACATGAACATAAATGATTCATGAAAAAATTATATATAAACTGAGAAGTCCATCAATAAAAAAAACTCGAATTTTATTTGAGTGATATTGGAACATTACAAGATAGAAAATAAAACTGTAAAGTAATAATGTGAATGTAAAATTGTGCAAACACTCCTTAATAATACCTTTTATGACTCCATGAACCATCTCCAATATATATCCCCAAAAAATCAATGTATTCCATTTGAGAGGAGAAAATATACTCCCTCTCATGTATCTCAAAATAAAAAAAATTCATACACACCAAATTAAATGTTTCGGGGTAAAGAAATAATAAAATATATGCTACAAAAAATATTTTTCCCAAATTACACTAAGACTATAAACATTAATGTTCATGAAATATAATGTAGGTACTAATAATACTGAGGAAATAAATATTTATCAATATGTAAAAATTATAAAATGATTTTGTTTTCATAATATACATTTTTTCTTTGAATAAAGGGGTTTTAATATAGATTTCATTCATAAAGAATTTCTTAGAATAATCATAGTGTTGTCACACACACATAAGAATGTTTATTGAAATATCACTATTCTCATGAGTTGATATAATTCAATTTACTCTCCATCACACTTCCATAATTTTACTTTTTGTGTTATTATAGTGGACACCAACAAAAAAAATAGATTAAGAAAAGGCCATTTGCAATACAATCATGAACACACACCAACCATGTTCTTTTCAAGATGGTATAATCTGATATGCAATGAACGTGTGGGAAATACAATATTCATTCATTTAAAAATTATTTTATATATTTAAAAATTACATTATCGCTACAACCACAATCCAATTCAAATCCCTCAATTAAGAGATTTATCAATATTTTTTTACCAAGGGGAAACCACTGAAAAAATAGAAGTGATAAATTTCAGGAATCATAGAATATTTTATGTACCAAAAATAATGGAAAAACGTTAAACCACCTGCCTTGATATTTTTGGGATGGATAAAGTGAACAATATGAATTAATATATTTGGATACTTACATCCATTCAACTATAAAAAAAGATCTCATAATAACAAAGGAAAATTCCACAAATCATTTAATGAGAACAAATGTATAATTCCACTCAAAAACCCGATGAATATCCAAAATTAGAAGGAAGAACAAGACCATATACCTTAATTTTCAAATTTGTGATCCAAAATATTTCATGGAAACAATGGTTAAACGTTGAATGTTTCAAAAAAATATCTTCTGGATACCCTGTAAGTGATGGGAAAAGGGAAAATGTTTACGAGTAATGTCAATTGTAGGACATAATTAACTTGGTTGGTCTTGTATAGATTTACTAGTTAAAATTTAGATTTTTCATCATTAATTCCTTATCGTTCACTTTACATTGATAAAATAAATTCATCTGCAAATAATCTCAAAATTATAATTCTTCAATTTAAAATTTATTTATATATTAAATTCTCAAACATGATATGAAAGAAAGTTTCATGGATTCAAAATATTAATTACTTTCACCAATGTAAATTCATATCATAGCATATTTATTGATGATGTAAATTTTCCCAAAAAAATCCAATATCCAAAATGTAGTCTCACGACCTATTTAATATCTAAATACCTTTACGGAACTTACGAGGCACATTAAAATTGAAAGGTAATATAGTAAATTAGGTCATTCTTCAAAATGAGATTTCTATATTATCCCTACCATTGAGGTGTATTTTTTGGGAAGATTTATAACATCAATTATCTTTAACATTTCATCCCATTTCACTAACATAGAATAATAATTATCTCATGTAACATATTGAACATTATATGTGGCCATAGATTTCATTTAAATGATGTTGATCATCATCAAATGGTCTTTTCAAATTTTTCTAGAATTTGAAATGATTGTTGGTTAAAATCACATCTAGATCAATAAAAAAAATGATTCTTCTTAATCATTTGATGTAGTTCATGCTGATAAGTTTTTCATTTATGAATCACATAATATTATACGAATGTATCTAAACCATGGTGGTAAGTCTAATTGACATGATACTATTGAAGTATGTATAAAAACCTCTAATAGTTCCACATACCAGGAAGCTATATACATGTATTTCCTCAAACGTTAATCGAAAATTCTTGAGGAAACATTCATGTGGACATGGATACTAATGTTAAATGGTTGTGGTTCATGAACATTTTATACAAAAAAAAATTCGACTCAATTATGTATCCATATACATATGAACAATCTGAATTTTACCTATATACAAAATGAAAATACATGTTGAAAAAAAACTTTTCTCTCCTTTATCGACCCAAATAAGTGGTTAATGATAGTTTCTTCCAATGAAATTTTCAAATAGGGCTAACTATTTGTTCATTAAAAAGTTATTATTATAGGACAACATCACCTGAGGCATTTCATCTTCCCAAAAAGAACTAAAATCCCAGAAACAAGCTGTAATCATATCATTCAATGTCTGGATTTTGTTTTTTGGAAGCACATATATTATGCATGATATGACATTCTCATGATTAGTTTATTTCCATGATCTAATTAAAACCATCACATGGATCGATAACTGATTTGAGAGCCTATATAAGATATATAGAAAAATGGAATTCCATGAAACCTATCATCTTCTTGAATATTCAGTTTTTATGAGTCCTCCACCATGATAGACAATAATATAGATATAAATAATGATGTAATTTTTTGGTCCAAAATACCAAAAATTGTATCATGCAAGTAACACCCCAGGTAAATAATGAATATGAAATTTCTATATTTATCCCTATTTGTGGAAAAAATGTCAATATTAATTTAAATGGGACGCTATGCTCGATGGCTTACCCAATACGCAACAACGAGTTCCTTTGAAATCTTACGTTGCACTCTAATAATAAAATAATATTATTTTAAATAGTAGTAAACACATAGCCGTTGTATTGGCGGGAATGAATATAAATAACTAAAATATGATTATATAAGTTTTTTTAAATGTTTTTACTTTTATCCGAAAAATTTTAGAGGCTTAAAATACAAATGAATTCAGTCGTAAGCATTGAATACACTAGTATTTTTAAAAGATTGTTTTACTACATTTTGATGAAAAATCATTTTTAAATCAAAATTTTGACAATTTTATAAGATCTATTTTTCAAAATAAACATATTTTTTATGATTGGGACATTGAAATTTACCTTGGGTTATTTTTTGGTATTTTTCTGACAATGTTCATTTTTCAATGAATAGTGAAAAATACTTCATTTTACATCAAAACTGGTTTTTCATATAATTTAATTATATGGTTATATTATCTTTTTAATTTGGTTTAAAGTGTAATTAGAATATATTTTTACCATTTAATACAATTATGGTCATTGGGATTATTTTCACTTTCGAATTAGGCATAAACAAGTGCCAAACTTTTCATATATATTGTTTCTAAAAAACCCGCTATTTGTTTTGACACCGGGATGATTTTTTTAAATTAATTACTGCAATTTGTGTGTATTGAATTTGGAAAAATGGATTACATATTTGGAATCAGAAGGTCCAAATTATGTAATTAATACTCTTTTGTTTTTTGGACATTATGAATAGTAACGACGGTAATTATCTTTAATTATCTTGATTAATGAGTAATCGGGTAGTTAAAGATAATAAAATCGTATCATAATAATAAAAAATGACCACAAAAAGTGTACTAAGGCTACTGGTTGTCTCATGTCCGACCACATGATGCCTTGTGACAAACTTGGGGGGCCCATGGAATCAATTTTGAGAGAAAGTGACTTTTTATCTTTTTATTTTTAAAGAATGTTAAATGTAACAAAGAATGTATCACCTAAGTAAAATATTTTTAATTTTGTCTACATATATGATCTATTGGCATATAAATATTAATTGTAAATATAAAAAGATTTTCTACATCATATTATTTTTTTTATAATTTTTAGACATTAAATAAAGTAAATTATATATGAAATCATGACGATGTAGCGATGACCTCATTATTTAACGATTTAAATAAAATGGTAAGATAATGTTATATCTAGGACCTACACATGTCCAAAACCTATTGGATGGGTGTATTTATAACCCTTATCAACCTATCCCCGAAACACATGAAGTTGGGTCCATTAAAATCCGAAACTCATTTGAAAATAAAGTTACATTTTATACCTTTCCAAGAGTGCCCCTCCTCTCCTCTTATAAAAGGCCCCCACCTCTACCTCCTTACCCACACTTACAAAGCCTTTGGCTCGGCCAAACCCTGCCCATTTTTCCTCTCCAAATCCCTATTTAACTCCTTGAATCCTTACTTTGGGAAGAACCCTTCCCAAGGAAGACATTGAGCTCAAACCAAAGGGAGTTACCCTATTTTAAGGTAATGTATTACTTGAGTCCTTTTGTTTTATTTTTCTTCTCCAACCCCCTAAACTCTTTTTATTAATTTATTTTGTAACAAATAAAGTATCTTAAATATACTAGGATGTTTTTATAAGAAGTATTAGAGCTATAATTACACACACCTACATCTAATGGCTAAAGAACATACTGAATCTGTGGATGGTGAATTTTTGCCTCACGAAACGATGATTGTTCAACATTTTTCTAACACCTTCAAAGGTGGCCATTAATATGACACTATATTTATATATGATAAATAATATGTTTATGTTTTACTTAAGTTTCTTTATTTTTCATTTATGGCATACCTTTATGGTTTCCATTATGGGTAAACACGATATCTTCATTTAAGGAAGTGCAGACTACCGCCCCCTCAAAGTGATTTGATTCGTTAATACCATATGTGGTACGTATAAAGGATATATTTAATGATATTATATATGATACCATACTGGAATTAAAATACTAATATGTATCATTATGTTTTAATTCAATTAAATATGAAATAGAAATGGAAGTAGCATTCATGCGTACGTACGGCTTACCGTCTCCATGAACGGTACATTTCATTTCTTATCTCAAAATGTTATGTACTATTATAAGTATATATATATAATGGATATATATGTAATATATTACATATTAATTATGGATATCATTCTGGAATTATAACATATATATATATCTTTCATTTTGTTTTAATTCCATTAATATGATAAAAAAATTAAAGTAGCGTTCATGCGTACGTACAGCCTACCGTCTCCATGAACGGTGATTTTAATTTTTATCTCCAAATGCTATGGAATAGTATAAAATGGATATATACTGGATATACATGATATTTAAAACATCAATACTATTCTAGATATGATGTACCTATAACTACATGGAAAATTATATTCCAACAAGTTCAATTTTTGACTCATGTACCAGACATCGACAAAAACGTCTGATATGAACTCATATTATTAACCAATTATTATAACATTAAAATATGTGATATGAATTGAATAATAATATTTATAGGAGGTCCTTAAGAAATTATAAATTGACCAAATTTAATTATTCAGGAATATAAAGAAACGAACAAGACAAGTTGGACTTGAGGTAAGGGATCCTACTCATCCCTTTCTTTTTAAGTACACCCTTTTATGTCATTCCTTTTAAGCTCATATTTATTGTGATTGGGATGTTATTTTATATTAATATTACTGTATTTTTTATTTTCATATGATGAGAGACCCTATTTCCTCTCATCAATCCATTTTGGATGTTTTAAGTGGCGTCGTTAGGCTGCTGAGTTTTCGTAAGGGATTTTTCATCTCACTTTTATTCCCGTTAGATTTATGCTACATTTGCCACAATTTCCTTTGAGTGGTATATGTACTTCCCATTATTATACAGTTTCTGTAGTATAATTTCATTTATGGGTATTCACATCTTCATTTTATGACCCTTCTTCCATGGGGTGTACGTTTCGAAAGTGACCCAACACGGTAAGGGGACCTTTCACCCTCCTCTTTTTAAAAGACTTCTTTTGTTATGTCTTTTAATTCAAATACTATTATGTTGGGATATGTTATTTTATATCCTTATTGATGTAAATTTTATGTCCAGGTGATGATATTCCCTTTTTATCTCTCATCAACTCATTTTATGAATTTTTTAAGGGACACTGATAGGCTGTCGAATTTTACCAAGGAAACTTTTTAACCCAATTTCGATTTCTTGGGGTTCAACATGTAGTTATTGAATATGTCATCATTTGAATATGTGTGAATGAGATTTTATTGTTTTACACTTAATATCCAATTATATTGGGTGTATTTATATTTTTCACACATAATTTTGATATTGATTTATCCTTAATTTAAGGATACCTTTTTTATAAGGGATTTCATCACGTTTTACATCTCTATTGAGACTTCATTGTTGTTATGCACCAATTTACTCTTATATGGTGTATATACTGTCCTTTGGAATATTATATCATTAATCCATTTATTCTCATGATATTATAAAGTTCTGATTAAATGTTATTCCTCAATTATTGTATTCAAGTGTCTCTAATTTAGGTAAAAACCCTTTAACCAAAATATCGCTTTAAATTTTTTAATGATTTTTTCTTATTAATATCCATGTTTTAAAAATGGTTTTAAGGATTTATTTATATGGATATTAATGGTTTAAAATTTTAAAATCTTCAAGGTGGTATGGGACACTTTGATTCAAAAATAACTTTATTAATTGTTTTAAATGGTTTTGAATATGGTTTTTTAAATGGATTCATTATTTCAATATCCTAAAATGTTATATTGAAATGTGGAAATGTTATATTTCCTTTATTCATGATTTATGTGATACATTTATTTTATGGTTATTGGGCATTGTTATGAAAACGGGTGGTTCCGTGATAAACTAAGGGCGGGTGAGCCCGATATATCTCTCCAATTCATTGGGTAACGCGAAGGGGTTAAACGTTAAGGTTTCTCCGAAGAGATTTAGGGAATATACTATGGTTGGTATTCCAAAAGTAACCAAGAGGGTTACTCCCTACGTAAGAAAGTTATGAATGCCTCAAGTTACCTTTATGTCTTTATGATTTCTATGATTTTTTCATGATTTTATGAGGTATGTTAGAGTGCCTATGTTTTATGGGTAAAGTATGATTTCATTATTATGTGTATATGAACTCATGTTTCCTTTCCATATTTTTATAACCCTTACTGATCTTTTTATGCTCATCCCATGTTTTTGAAATTTTTTTCACAGGTCGCGGGAAAGGTACATGATGTGATGATAGTGTCAAGGATGTGTGAAGAAAGAATCAATGTTTTATTTTAAATATGTTTCCTTTGATGGGAAGAATGAATACTTTCTTCTATGTAACCACTTTGTTTAAATATGGAATGTAATGAAAGTTTAATGATCTAATTCTCTAAAACTCTAAACCTGAAATGATCCTCAATGTGTAATCTTATAATAACTCTAGATTAATTAAGGTTTAAGGCTGGGGCCTTATAGTTGGTATCAAAGGTCGGTTTAGATAACATTAGAGGTTAGGGTATTCTTTAAGCATAAGTGACATTACCATAATGGTTAGGATTTCATAAAGAGTCCTAGTTTTAGATAAAGTGAATGAGTAAGTATATCTTAGTGTTTATCTTCCTCATTAGTATATGATGGTTTTGTTGATATACTCACACTGACCTTTTTGGTTTTAGTAAATGGATAGATCTAGCAGGAACCAAAGTAACAGTGGATGTGAAGGAAACCTTGATAGTTTTTTGAGCAAGCAACTGAATGATATGGGAGATACAATGAGAACTCTTGTGATTATCCTCAACCAACTATCTGGAGTCATGATTGACTACCTAAACCTCGGAGATTTCTCTAAGGCATCATATATGCGAGAATCAAATCTCTACAAAAGTACAGGTAATAATTATAAAGGTAAGTGTGTTCAAAAACCTATGTGTCAAAGATGTGGAAAGAAACACCTAGGAAAATGATTCAAAGGGACAGAAATATGATATAGATGTGGAAATGAAGGTCAAAAAGCAAGAACCTGCCATGGAAAAAGGAAGCATCCAGTTAACTCGCGGAAAGTGAAAGAAGTTCTTTAATAGGGATCAATTGAATGTTTTAAATGTGGTGTGCATGGTCATTATGCAAACACATGTCCTATCAAGAAGTTTCATGAATGGGATCACCAAGATCGTACAAATGTTCGTTTACCAATACTTAATGCCATTCTGATTGAGGATGAAGAAAATGAAATTGACCAATCAAAGGTATGTATTATTTCATAACTATTGTTTTCCTATTTTGGAATCTTAGGATATGATTCATCATTCTGTTTGTAGGAAAGAAGTATTTCAGAATAAGTTCGAATGTAATGGTTAATGGATCATGAAGAATGTTGAATGAGTAAGAAGTCAACATATAAGGGCTTCAAGAGTTATGATGAAATTATTAAGAGTATTAGGTCTCTTTTGATGATGGGGTAACATTAGAAAACTTTTTATAGTATGTGTAACCCTGATGTTTAATATATGAAAATTTTATTCAAGGAATAGTTATCTGTTCTTTTGTGGACATAGTTATAAAGAACCATTTGGGTTTATATGATCATTAAATTTGAGGTAATGATGGGTTACTATAAGTTATGATGGAAGTGAAAGGCATGAGATAAAATTGAGGTTAAATTATGTTATGGTTATTTTTGATGATTTTATCTCTTTTTTGGGAATGATTTGAGAATTATATAGTTTTGGAAAAAGGACAACATGCAGACCGTGTGACAACCCGTCGCGTCGGACAAAGCTACGAGAATCGAACCCACAACCAAAGTGCAACTTGTATTTATCACCTACCACTGGACTACGTGAAGTCCCTGGTTATTTTGACTGATTATTTTTAGTTAGATGATTTTATGAATTGAGAGTAATTTTATTTTTGGTTATCTATGGAAATTTATTATCCTATCATAGAGGATATGTGATTAGGTTAATTACTCTTTAATACGAGACTTTAAGAGAAACTGATGTTGTTTGGAGATAAATGTTACAATTTAACTTGGAAGACTATGTGACTAACACCTTCAAATTTTTGGGTTTAAATCTTAGTTTGGTTTAATTTGAAGTATTTTATGGAAAAATGATATATCGAATGGTCCTCGTTGAACTTTGGGTTTTGTTGGACAAATTTTGGAGATTAAGAATAGATTTTCTTTTTATAAAGGGTTATCCTTTTCTGGATTATCTGATCTTGTACAAACATTTTGGTTTTGGATTTGGTTAAGGTCTAAATATATGGGAAGTATATAGTTCTCTTTTTTGGATTAGGTGAATCTCTATAAGTTGATTTTAGTACTCTTAATGTGAACAAGTCTTCCTAAATACTCGTCTTTTGGAGAAAATATGAGTTTGTATAAAGAATCTAATAAAAGTTGAAAGCCAACTTGATAAGTGATTATGTTTCTTTATAAATAAATTCCTCAATAAAAAGACACTTAAAACAAAAAAGTTTTATATTAACTTTTCCTACTGGGGAATCGAATACCGTTTAACCCATCACACGTTTGTGATTTTCTTGAGGTTAACTTTCTCCTAAACATGTTTTCTATCACTCTCCATCAGAACATGACCCGATGTTTTCTCCTCCATGACCATGTTTTCCTATATGGAATCCTAGTATGGGTTAACTCGGGTAACCTCTATACTTCTCTTTCTTTATTTTAAAGTGATTGTTTTACTGACTCTTGTTCCGATGTGAGATTTTCAATGATGTTTCCAAGCCCAGTTTTGTAATTGCGAGGACGCATTTTCCAAAAGGGGAGAAGGATGTAACACCCCAGGTAAATAAAGAATATGACATTTTTATATTTATCTCTTTTTGTGGAAAAAATGTCAATATTAATTTAAATGGAATTCTATGCTCTATGGCTTACCCAATACGCAACAACGAGTTCCTTTCAAATCTTACGTTGCACTCTAATAATAAAATAATATTATTTTAAATAGTAGTTAACAAATAGTCGTTGTATTGGAGGGAATGAATAGAAATAACTAAAATATGATTATATATGTTTTTTTAAATGTTTTTACTTTTATCCAATAAATTTTAGAGGCTTAAAATACAAATGAATCCAATCTTAAGCATTGAATACACTAGTATTTTTAAAAGATTGTTTTACTACCTTTTGATGGAAAACCATTTTTAAATCAAAATTTTGACAATTTTATAAGCTCTATTTTTCAAAATAAATATATTATTTATGATTGGGACATTGAAATTTACCTTGGGTTAATTTTTGTTATTTTTCTGACAATGTTCATTTTTCAATGAATAGTAAAAAATACTGCATTTTACATCAAAACTGCTCTTTCATATAATTTAATTATAAGGTTATATTATTTTTTTAATTTGTTTTAAAGTGTAACTAGAATATATTTTTACCATGTAATACAATTATGGTCATTGGGATTAATTTCACTTTGAAATTAGGCATAAACAAGTGCCAAACTTTTCATAAATATTGTTTCTAAAAAACCCGCTATTTGTTTTGACAACAAGAAGTTTTTTTTAAAAATTAATTATTTCAATTTATGTGTTTGGAATTTGGTAAAACGGATTAAATATTTGGATTCATAAGGTCCACATTACGTAATTAAGATTTTTTTTGGACATTATGAATAGTAACGACGGTAATTATCTTTAATTATCTTGATTAATGAGTAATCTAGTAGTTAAAGATAATAAAATAATTTCATAATAATAAAAAATGACCACAACATGTGTCCTAAGGATACTGGATGTCTCATTTCCGACCATTGGATTCCTTGTACCAAACTTGGGGGCCCCATGGAATCACTTTTGTGAGAAATTGACTTTTTATCTTTTTATTTTAAAAGAATGTCAAATGTAACAAAGAAAGTATCACCTAAGTAAAATATTTTTAATTTTGTCTAAATAAATGATCTTTTGGGCTATAAATATTAATTGGAAATCTAAATATATTTTCTACATCATATTAATTTTTTTATAATTTTTATACATTAAATAAATTAAATTATATATGACATCATGATGATGTAGCGATGACCTCATTATTTAACTATTTAAATAAAATGAAAATATAATGTAATATTTAAGACCAACACATGTGAAAAACCTATAATATGGGTGTATTTAGAACCCTTATCACCTTATCCCCGAATCACATCAATGTGGGACCATTAAAATCCGAAACTCATTTGAAAATAAAGTTACATTTTATACCTTTCCAATAGTGCCCCTCCTCTCCTCTTATAAAAGGCCCCCACCTCTACCTCCTTACCCATAGTTCCTAAGCATTTGGCTCGGCCTACCCCTGCCCATTTTGAATCTCCACATCCCTCTCTAACTCCGTGAAGCCTCACTTTGGGATGAAGCCTTCCCAAGGATGCATTTGAGCTCAAACCAAAGGGAGTTACCCGATTTTAAGGTAATGTCTTCACTTGAGTCCTTTTGTTTTATTTTGCTCCTCCAACCCCCTAAACTCTTTTTATTCTTTTATTTTGTAACAAATCCAGTATCTCAAATATACTAGGATGTTGTTATAAGAAGGATTCGAGCTACACTTACACACACCTATATCTAATGGTTAAAGATCATGCTGTTTCTGTGGATGGCGAATTTATGCCTCACGAAACGATGATTGTTCAAAATTCTTCTAGCACCTACAAAGGTGGCCATTAAGATGACACTATATTTATATATGATATATAATATTTTTATGTTTTACTTTATCTTCTTTATTTTTCATTAATGGCATACCTTTATGGTTTCCATTATGGGTAAACGTGATATCTTCATTTAAGGAAGTGCGAACTACAGGCCCCTCAAAGTGATTTGATTCGTTAATACCATATGTGGTACGTATAAAGGATATATTTAATTATATTATATATGATACCATACTGGAATTAAAATACTATTATGTATAATTATGTTTTAAATCCATTAAATATGAAATATAAATGGAAGTAGCGTTCATGCGTACGTATGGCTTACCGTCTCCATGAACGGTACATTTCATTTCTTATCCCAAAATGTTATGTACTATTATATGTATATATATATAATGGATATGTATGTAATATATTACATATAAATGATGGATATCATTCTGGAATTATATCATATATATATATCATTCATTTTGTTTTAATTCCAATAATATGACAAAAAAAATTAAAGTAGCGTCCATGCGTACGTACGACCTACCGTCTCCATGAACGATGCTTTTAATTTTTATCACCAAATTATATGGAATAGTATAAAATGGATATATACTGGATATATATGATATTTAAAACATTAATAATATTCTAGATATGATGTACCTATAACTAAATGGAAAACTATTTTCCAACAAGTTCAATTTTTGACTCATGTACCAAACAACGACAAAAACGGCTAATATGAACTCATATTATTAACCAATTATTATAACATTAAAATATGTGATATGAACTGAATAATAATCTCTATAGGAGGTCCTTAAGCAATTATAAATTGACCAATGTTTATTATTCAGGAATATAATGAAATGGACAAGACAAGTTGGACTTGAGGTAATAGATCCTACTCCTCTCTTTCTTTTTAAGTACACCCTTTTATGTCATTCCTTTAAGCTCATATTTCTTGTGATTGGGATGTTATTTTATATTAATCTTACTGTAATTTCTATGTTCATATGATGAGAGACCCTATTTCATCTCATCAATCCATTTTGGAAGTTTTAAGAGGCACCGTTAGGCTGCCGAGTTTTGGTAAGGGATTTTTCATCTCACTTTTATTCCCATGAGATTTATGCTACATTTTCCACAATTTACTTTGAGTGGTGTATGTACTGCCCATTATTATACACTTTGTGTAGTATAATTTCATTTATTTGTATTCAAATCTTCATTTTATGACCCTTCTTCCATGGGGTGTACGTTTTGAAAGTGACCCGACACGGTAAGGGGAACTTTCACCCTCCTCTTTTTAAAAGACTTCTTTTGTTATGTAATTTAATTCACAAACTATTATGTTGGGATATGTTATTTAATATACTTATTGATGTAAATTTTATTTCCAGGTGATTGGATTCCCTTTTTATCTCTCATCAACTCATTTTCTGAATTTTTGAAGTGACGCTGTTAGGCTCTCGAATTTTAACAAGTGAACTTTTTAACCCAATTTTGATTTCTTTGGGTTCAACATGTAGTTATTGAATATTTAATCATTTGAATATGTTTTAATGACCTTTTATTGTTTTACACTTAATATCCTATTATATTGGGTGTATTTATATTTTTCATACATAATTTTGAGATTGATTTATCCTTAATTTAAGGATACCTTCTTTATAAGGGATTTCATCACATTTTACATCTCTATTGAGACTTCATTGTTGTTATGAATCAATTCACCCTTATATGGTGTATATAGTGTCTTTTAGAATATTATATCATGAATCCATTTATTCTCATGATATTATAAAGTTCTGATTAAATGATATTCCTCAATTATTATATTCAAGTGTCTCTAATTTTGGTAAAAACACTCTAACCAAAATATATTTTTAAATGTTTTAATGATTTGTTTTTATTAATATACATGTGCTCAAAATGGGTTTAAGGATTTATTTATATGGATATTAATGGTTTAAAATGTCAAAATCTTCAAGGTGGTATGGGACACTTTGATTCAAAAATCTCTTTATTAAATGTTTTAAATGGTTTTAAAAATAGTTTTTTTAATGGATTCATTATTTCAATATCCTAAAATGTTATATTGAAATGTATAAATGTTATATTTCCTTTATGCATGTTTTATGTGATACATTTATGTTATTGTTCTTGGGAATTGTTATAAAAATGGGTGGTTCCGTGATAAACTAAGGGCGGGTGAGCCCGGTATAGCTCTCCAATGCATTGGGTTACGCGAAGGGGTTAAACGTTAAGGTTTCTCCGAAGAGATTTAGGGAATATACCGTGGTGGGTATTACAAATGTAACCAAGAGGGTTACTTCATACGTAAGAAAGTTATGAATGCCTCAAGTTACCTTTATTTGATTATGATTTCTATGATTTATTCATGATTTTATGAGGTATGTTAGAGTGCCTTTGTTTTATGGGTAAAGTATGATTTCATTCTTATGTATATATGAACTCATGTTTCCTTTCCATATTTTTATAACCCTTACTAAGATTTTTATGCCCATCCCAAGTTTTTGAAATGTTTTTCACATGTCAAGGGAAAGGTACATGATGTGATGATTGTGTCAAGTATGTGTCAAGAAATAATCAATGTTTTATTTTAAATATGTTTCCGTTTATGGGAAGAATGAATACTATCTTCTATGTAACCAATTTGTTTAAATGTGGAATGTAATGCAAGTTTCATGATCTAATTCTCTAAAACTCTAAACCTGAAAAGATCCTCAATGTGTAATCCTGTAATAACTCAAGATTAAGTAAGGTTTAAGGTTGGGGCCTTATAGTTGGTATCAATGGTCGGTTTAGATAACCTTAGAGGTTAGGGTATTCTTTAAGCATAAGTGACATTACCATAATGGTTAGGATTTCAGAAAGAGTCCTAGTTTTAGATAAAGTGAATGAGTAAGTATATATTAGTGTTTATCTTACTCATTAGTACATTATGGTTTTGTTTATATACTAACACTGACCTTTTTGGTTTTAGTAAATGGATGGATCTAGCAGGCACCAAAGTAAGAGTGGGTGTGAAGGAAACTGTGACAGTTTTTTGAGCAAGCAATTGAATGATATGGGAGCTGCAATGAGAAATCTTGTGATTATCCTCAACCAACTATCTGGAGTCATGATTGACCACCTAAACCTTGGTGATTTCTCTAAGGCTTCATATATGCGAGAAAAAAATCCCTATGGAAGTACAGGTAATAATCATAATGTTAAGTGTGTTCAAAAACCTATGTGTCAATGATGTGGAAAGAAACAGCTAGGAAAATGTTTCAAAGGGACAGAAATATGCTATAGATGTGGAAATGATGGTCATAAAGCAAGAACCTACCATGGAAAAAGGAAGCATCCAGTAGACTCGAGGAAAGGGAAAGAAGTTTTTTCTGAGGGATCAATTGAATGTTTTAAATGTGGTGTGCATGGTCATTATGCAAACACATGTACTATGAAGTAGTTTCATGAATGGGATCACCAAGATCGTACAAATGTTCGTTTACCAATACTTAATGCCATTCCTATTGAGGATGAAGAAACTGAAAATGTCCAATCAAAGGTATGGATTATTTCATAACTATTGTTTTCCTATTTTGGAATCTTAGGATATGATTCATGATTTTGTTTGTAGGAAAGAAGTATTTCAGAATAAGTTGGAAAGGAATGGTTAATGGACCATGAAGAAAGTTGAATGAGTAAGAAGTCAACATATAAGGGCTTGAAGAGTTATGGTGAAATTCTTAAGAGTATTAGGTCTCTTTTGATGATGGGGTCACATTAGAAGACTTTTTATAGTATGTTTAACCCTGATGTTTAATATATGAAACTTTTATTCAAGGAATATTTATCTGTTCTTTTGTGGACATAGTTATAAAGAACCATTTGGGTTTATATGATACTTACTTTTGAGGTAATGATGGGTTACTATAAGTTATGATGGAAGTGAAAGGCATGAGATAAAATTGAGGTCAAATTATGTTATGGTTATTTTTGATGATTTTATCTCTTTTTGGGGAATGATTTGAGAATTATATAGTTTTGGAAAAAAGGACAACACGCAGACCGTGTGACAACCCGTCGTGTCGGACAAAGCTACGGGAATCGAACCCACAACCAAAGTGCATCTGGTATTTATCGCCTACCACTGGACTACGTGAAGTCCCTGGTTAGTTTTACTGATTATTTTTAGTTAGATGATTTTATGAATTAAGAGTAATTTGATTTTGGGTTATCTATAGAAATTTATTATCCTATCATGGAGGACTTCTGATTAGGTTAATTACTCTTCAATACGAGACTTTAAGAGCAACTGATGTTGTTTGGAGATAAATGTTACGATTTAACATGGAAGACTATGTGACTAAAACCTTCAAATTTTTGGGTTTCAATATTAGTTTGGTTTACATTGAAGGATTTTATGGACAAATTATTTATCAAATGGTCCTCGTTGAACTTTGGGTTTTGTTGGACTAATTTTGGAGATTAAGATTAGATTTTCTTTTTATAAAGGGTTATCCTTTTCTGGATTATCTGATCTTGTACTAACCTTTTGGTTTTGGTTTTGTTTAAGGTCTAAATATATGGGAAGTATATAGTTCTCTTTTTTGGATTAGGTGAATCTCTAGAAGTTGATTTTAATACTATTAATGTGAACAAGTCTTCCTAAATACTCGTCTTTTGGAGAAAATATGAGTTTGTATAAGGAATCTAATAAAAGTTGAAAGCCAACTTGATAAGTGATTTTGTTTCCTTATAATTAAATTCCTCAATAAAAAGTAACTTAATATAAAAATTTTGTCTATTTACTTTTCCTACGGGGGAATCGAATACCGTTTAACCCATCACATCTTTGTGATTTTCTTGTGGTTAACATTCTCCTAAACATGTTTTCTATCACTCTCCATCAGAACATGACCCTATGTTTTCTCCTCCATATCCATGTTTTCCTACATGGAATACTAGTATGGGTTAACTCGGGTGACCTCTATACTTCTCTTTCATTATTTTAAAGTGGTTGTTTTACTGACTCTTGTTCCGATGTGGGATTTTCAATGATGTTTCCAAGCCCAGTTTTATAATTCCGAGGACGCAATTTCCAAAAGAGGGGAAGGATGTAACACCCCAGGTAAATAAATAATATGACATTTTTATATTTATCCCTATTTGTGGAAAAATGTCAATATTAATTTATATGGAACGCTATGCTCGATGTCTTTCCCAATACACTACAACGAGTTCTTTTGAAATCTTACGTTGCACTCTAATAATAAAATACTATTATTTTAAATAATAGTTAACACATAGCCGTTGTATTGGTGGGAATGCATAGGAATAACTAAAATAAGAATATATATGTTTTATTAAATGTTTTTACTTTTCTCCCATAAATTTTAGAGGCTTAAAATACAAATGAATCCAATAATAATCATTGAATACACTAGTATTTTTAAAAGATTATTTTACTACCTTTTGATGGAAAACAATTTTTAAATCAAACTTTTGACAATTTTATAACCTCTATTTCGCAAAATAAACATATTATTTATGATTGGGACATTGAAATTTACCTTGGTTTAATTTTTTGTATTTTTCTGACAATGTTCATTTTTCAATGAATAGTGAAAAATACTGCATTTTACATCAAAACTGCTTTTTCATATAATTTAATTATATGGTTTTATTATCTTGTTAATTTTTTTTAAAGTGTAATTAGAATATATTTGTACCATGTAATAAAATTTTGGTCATTGGGATTAATTTCACTTTTGAATTAGGCATAAAAAAGTGCCATACTTTTCATAAATATTGTTTCTAAAAAACCCGCTATTTGTTTTGACAACGAGATGTTTTTTTAAATTAATTATTGCAATTTATATGTTTGGAATTTGGTAAAATGGATTACATATTAGGAATCAGAAGGTCCAAATTATGTAATTAAGACTCTTTTGTTTTTGGACATTATGAATAGTAACAACGGTAATTATCTTTAATTATCTTGATTAATGAGTAATCAGGTAGTTAAAGATAAAAAAATAATATCATAATAATAAAAAATAACCACAAAATGTGTCCTAAGGCTACTGTTTGTCTGATGGCCGACCATGGGATGCCTTGTGCCAATCTTGGGGGCCCCATGGAATCACTTTTGTGAGAAAGTGACTTTTTATCTTTTTATTTTTAAAGAATGTTAAATGTAACAATAAATGTATCACCTAAGTAAAATATTTTTAATTTTGTCTACATAAATGATATTTTGGAATATAAATATTAATTGGAAATCTAAAAATATTTTTTACATCATTGTATTTTTTTATAATTTTTAGACATTAAATAAATTAAATTATATATGACATCATGATGATGTAGAGATGACCTCATTATTTAACGATTTAAATAAAATGGAAAGATAATGTAATATCTAAGCCCTAAACATGTCCAAAACCTATTTTATGGGTGTATTTAGAACCCTTATCACCTTATCCCAGAAACACATCAATGTGGGACCATTAAAATCCGAAACTCATTTGAAAATAAAGTTACATTTTATACCTTTCCAAGAGTGCCCCTCCTCTCCTCTTAAAAAAGGCCCCCACCTCTACCTCCTTACCCACACTTCCAAAGCCTTTGGATCGGCCAACCCCTGACCATTTTTCCTCTCCACATCCCTCTATAACTCCTTGAATCCTAACATTCGGTTGAATCCTTCCCAAGGAATCCTTTGAGCTCAAACCAAAGGGAGTTACCCGATTTTAAGGTAATGCCTTCACTTGAGTCCTTTTATTTTATTTTTCTTCTCCAACCCCCTAAACTCTTTTTATTCATTTATTTTGTTACAAATACAGTATCTTAAATATACTAGGATTTTTTTATAAGAGGTATTCGAGCTACACTTACAGACACCTACATCTAATGGTTAAAGAACATACTGTTTATGTGGATGGCGAATTTCTGCCTCACGAAATGATGATTGTTCAACATTCTTCTAACACCTTCAAAGGTGGCCATTAAGATGACAATATATTTATATATGATATTTAATATGTTTATGTCTTACTTAAGCTTCTTTATTTTTCATTTATGGAATATCTTTATGGTTTCCATTTTGGGTAAACATGATATCTTTATTTAAGGAAGTGCGGACTACCGCCCCCTCAAAGTTATTTGATTCTTTAATACCATATGTGGTACGTATAAAGGATATATTTAATGATATTATATATGATACCATACTGGAATTAAAATACTATTATGTATCATTATGTTTTAATTCCATTAAATATGAAATAGAAATGGAAGTAGTGTTCATGCGTACGTACGGCTTACCGTCTCCATGAACGGTACATTTCATTTCTTGTCTCAAAATGTTATGTACTATTATAAGTAGATATATATAATGGATATATATGTAATATATTACATATAAATGATGGATAAAATTCTGGAATTATAACATATATATATATCTTTCATTTTTTATTAATTCCATTAATATGACAAAAAAATTAAAGTAGCGTTAATGCGTACGTACGGCCTACCATCTCCATTAACGGTGCATTTAATTTTTATCTCCAAATGATATGGAATAGTATAAAATGGATATATACTGGATATATATGATATTTAAAACATCAATAATATTCTAGATATGATTTACCTGTTACTACATGGAGAATTATTTTCCAACATGTTCAATTTTTGACTCATGTACCAAACATCGACAAAAACGTCTGATATGAACTCATATTATTAACCAATTATTATAACATTAAAATATGTGATATGAACTGATTAATAATCTTTATATTAGGTCCTTAAGAAATTATAAATTGACCAAAGATTATTATTCATAAATATAAAGAAATGAACAAGACAAGTTAGACTTGAGGTAAGGGATCTTACTCCTCTCTTTTTTTAAGTGCACCCGTTTATGTCATTCCTTTTAAGCTCATATTTCTTGTGAATGGGATGTTATTTTATATTACTCTTACTGTAAGATTTATGTTCATATGATTAGAGACCCTATTTCTTCTCATCAATCCATTTTGGAAGTTTTAAGTGGCGCCGTTAGGCTGCCGAGTTTTCGTATGGGATTTTTCATCTCACTTTTATTCCCGTGAGATTTATGCTACATTTGCCACAATTTCTGTTGAGTGGTGTATGTACTACCCATTATTATACACTTTGTGTAGTATAATTTCATTTATTGGTATTCACATCTTTATTGTATGACCCTTCTTCCATGGGGTGTACGTTTCGAAAGTTACCCAACACGGTAAGGGGACCTTTCACCCTCCTCCTTTTAAAAGACTTCTTTTGTTATGTCTTTTAATTAACATACTACTATGTTGGGATATGTTCTTTTGTATCCTTGTTGATGTAAATTTTATTTAAAGGTGATGATATGCCCTTTTTATCTCTCATCAACTCATTTTCTGAATTTTTGAAGTGACGCCGTTAGGTTGTCAAATTTTACCAAGGGAACTTTTTAACCCAATTTCGATTTCTTTGGGTTCAACATGTAGATATTGAATATGTGATCATTTGAATATGTGTGAATGATCTTTTATTGTTTTACACTTAATATCCAATTATATTGGGTGTATTTATATTTTTCACACATAATTTTGAGATTGATTTATCCTTAATTTATGGATACCTTCTTTATAAGGGATTTCATCACATTTTACATCTCTATTGAGTCTTCATTGTTGTTTTGCACCAATTCACTCTTATATGGTGTATATACTGTCCTTTGGAATATTATATCATGAATCCATTTATTCTCATGATATTATAAAGTACTGATTAAATGTTATTCCTCAATTAATGTATTCAAGCGTCTCTAATTTTGGTAAAAACCCTTTAACCAAAATATCACTTTAAATGTTTTAATGATTTGTTCTTATTAATATCCATGTTTTCAAAATGGTTTTAACGATTTATTTATATGGATATTAATGGTTTAAAATGTTTAAAGCTTCAAGGTGTTATGGGACACTTTTATTCAAAAATATCTTTATTAAATGTTTTAAATGGTTTTGAAGATGGTTTTTTAATGGATTCATTATTTCAATATCCTAAAATGTTATATTGAAATGTAGAAATGTTATATTTCCTTTATGCATGTTTTATGTGATACATTTATGTTATGGTTCTTGGGCATTGTTATGAAAATGGGTGGTTCTGTGATAAACTAAGGGTGGGTGAGCCCGATATAGGTCTCCAATGCATTGGGTAACGCGAAGGGGTTAAACATTAAGGTTTCTCCGAAGAGATTTAGGGAATATAATGTGGTGGGTATTCCAAACGTAACCAAGAGTGTTACTCCATATGTAAGAAAGTTATGAATGCCTCAAGTTACATTTATTTCTTTATCATTTCTATGATTTATTCATGATTTTATGTGGTATGTTAGAGTGCCTATGTTTTATGGGTAAAGTATGATTTAATTCTTAAGTATATATGAACTCATGTTTCCTTTCCATATTTTTATAACCCTTACTGAGCTTTTTATACTCATACCAAGTTTTTGAAATGTTTTTCACAGGTCAATGGAAAGGTACATGATGTGATGATTTTTTCAAGGATGTGTCAAGAAAGAATCAATGTTTTATTTTAAATATGTTTCCATTGATGGGAAGAATGAATACTCTCTTTTATGTAACCACTTTGTTTAAATGTGGAATATAATGCATGTTTCATGATCTAATTCTCTAAAACTCTAAACCTGAAAAGATACTCAATGTGTAATCTTGTAATAACTCATGATTAAGTATGGTTTAGGGTTGGGGCCTTATAATGCATTCATTATATTCATTGTAGTCCCATCACAATGTCCAATGTATTTTGGTTAAACTTCAATATTTTTATATAAATAGAATTTATGATAAAAAAAAATTCATTAGTGTTTCGGCTTATAAATATGACTTATTTGATATTTTTTCTCATAATATTTTTTTTATTTCATACCCAACAACCAATAATTGGATTTCATCTCCCCAGTAATTTATTTGGAACCTGTATTAACAACCCATTTTGAGACCTGAATATCTGAAAGAAGTTATTCATAAATTTTATTGGGAACTACATCTAAAATTTCTAATCCTAATAAGGATTTTACGTCCTCGGTCCATTTTTCCGATGTATCAGCACCATTTAGGGTGGTCTTAATTGTTAGAGAATTCAAGTACACATAATGATCTTATTTTTACAGTAGATAATGTCTAAAAAATTATTTAATAGTATGAAAATTTCATGTTCATCATGTTAATAATAATAAAAATTAATATCAACAATCAAAATTATTATATTCAATTAGTCATATTCTTATATGACCACTTCACTTTATGACTATAAAATCACCCTATCAACTGAGGAATTCAATGTTCCAAAGGTCTATAAGAAGATGATATCAATGTTATGGAGGAATGATGACCATTTAAATTATGATATATTTATCTATCACAGTGATAATTTTTTCATGATTTAATGGTATGAAAACATCTACTATTTTGAAAAAAAATTGATTCCCCCAATTTCATATTTCTTGTGCTAAATCAAAAATTAATAATTATGTATTTTATTTTTTATATCATGATCAAAAAATGTCATGATTTTTAAGAAATAACATGAAACCCCAATAGAAAAAAAACCAAACCATGATCTAGATTCATCAAAATAGACTGTGTACCCAAGTCATGATACTCCGAACATAAGGTTATGTACTACTGTAATAATAAATATTTCCAATCTGAATTATTTCTAGCACTCATCCTATAGTTAGATAAGAATATATTAACATATAAAATATTTCATCAGTGAGGAATGATGTGCAAACCACTAACAATGTGTTGATAAAATCATATCAAGCCATGGAATATTGGTAACAAAAAAACATCACCAATTATTTCCAAGAGATAATAGTTTCAATAATTTTATGATTTATAAAAACACCACATTAAGAAATTATATGACCTATGAAATGTAAATTTGGAAGCCAAACATCACATATTGTAATATATTCACTCTAGTGGTGTTCTCATATGATACCTTTTACTACATGAAAGTGTTTCTAATGGTATGATTTAGTCATTAAATAAACAAAATATAATAAAAACATCATTACAAAGGAATAAAGTTAACTAAAATTGATATAATTATTAAATAACATTAAAACCTATATAAAATCTACTAGAAATATGGAATAACTTTATATTTTTAATGACCATATCATCTCTGGAAATATTTCATCTGAATATCCTTATTTTGATAATTGAAATAATGATACGATAATCATAATTCAATTTCATTTAACCATGATTCTACCATATTTTTATCTAAAAAAATTATCAATTCATGGATGAAGAAATTTAACCTACATCAGAACATGCAATATCTTCAGATTACACAAACAAATCCTCTATGTTTCATCCTTCTCCTCAAAAAGTATTGATCCTACCATCAGTGGTATGCTCCATCAAATGAACAGAATACATTCAAACTCATCCATATCTATATTATATTTACACAATTCTATTATTTAATACCTATAGCAGAGAACTGATATATTATTGTTTCCTAGGATGAGATCAATCATATAATGGATATCTATTTTTGGTGAATAGCCTAAAAAATTTATCAGAATGCCATCCTGAAATTAGTAAATAACTGTTAAATAATATCTTTGCATGATCCCAAGAATATATTTCATGTTAATCATATTAATATTATAATATATAGTAACATACAAATTTATTATAGATCCTAAAATATCTTCATTTATGTCCCAAAATAGCGGATATACATCATCGGTAGAGGTGCAGCTAACAATCCAATCAAAATAATTAAGAAAAATTGGAAAGATGTCAACCTGTCCATCCCCAATAACATATCATAGATATACTCTAAATTAATTGATATAAATTAAAAAATTGCATTCCCATCAATTTATATAACATACAATGCACTCATAATGGAATGAAACTCTGATTTTCCTAGAGGTGTTTGTAGTTTAAAAATTTAATACATCCTTTCAACATGTATCGTATTATGATAATCAGAAAAAGAAAAAATTAAAGGGTGGGACTCACCCATTTCAAAAAAATATTGAATAATTAAAATGAATCATACCTTTCACCATTTAAGACCAAGTTGATCAACTTTGAATATCTATTCAGAACTGTAAATTTGATTATGTTCCACCCATAAACTCTATTGTCCATGATCATATCATACAACCTATAGTTTTTCCGTGTTTTTTGGAATCAATTTCAATATATTTATTCTTATGTTTTAAATTCCATGTAGAAAAATAGTATTTTAGATAATCATTAGATAGATTAATTACTGTAAATGTTGGAGCATGATAATAATATTGCTGAAGATATACCATTTAATTAAAGTATTGAAAATAAAAATAGGGTTGTTTAAAATAAAATATCATTTCAAACTACAACAATAATTAGAAACAAAAAATCAATAAATAAGTTATTTGGAGAAAATTAATGTGTATCATCCATTAAATCTAAGTCACCCCACAAACCAATATATAGGTGTCCCTATTTTTCAATTTTTTTTGAATATTATTTTTGAACTATTACTGTGCTGATACTTAAATTCACCATGCTAAATATAATGAAATGTACCATTCTGCTAAAATATAACTTATAATTATATCTTAATAGTTTATAAATCATTAATGAAAATCGTATTGATAATTACTCTTTGAAATCCATTGAAAATTATTTATTCATTGAAGGACATTGTTGCATCAACTCCCAAATAAAGACATTATAAATTCATAAACATAATTATGTATATATTTTCTAGTATATTCATTAAAATTTGGATAAAGATTTTAGTTTTCTACACTCTAATAATTATTTCGGTTTTAATGTTTTTTAAAAATACATCCAATAACTTCTCACAATGGTCCATGTAATTATTTTTAATATAAAGCTAAATCTAATCATTATTTGAATGATCCTCCAAAAAATTGATGTAAAATGTATATTTAGCTATGTTCATCTACAAGTATAATAAGAAATTATATTTTTTTTATTCACCCAAAAATCATTTTTTTGGTTCAAAATCATGTCAATGTAGGAGGATTATATTTATGAAATTGTATAGAATGCTCCCCTTCATCCAATTAATTATCTTATTTTCCTTACTCTATGGAATCGAACATGATTCTGATATTCAGTATAGGTTTGTAGTGCACTTCCAACATAGGTCTAATAAATTTATCTTCAGAGACATCCGATTAATTTCAATAGAATCTACATTGTTTCTTTTACAATATTCTATGAAAAAAATATATAAAAAACTAATATAATTGTAATAGTTGAATTATGAGAGTTGAAGACCAAAACTCTAAAGTAGTAATGAATCAGGAACTAAGGTGGAACTTCTAATTAACAAGAAAAGAGATGAATCCATTCTTGAACCTATTAATATATGATCACATAATCACATGATCCTTCTAGGGAAGTAAAAAACATGTTTGATTCATGAATCACTGATATCAGCTTATACATACACATAAAAGAACATATTCAGTGGGTGAGTAACAATACACATTAATGAATCCCTATTATTTTTTAAACATACCACTAAGAAAATATACATGTTATCTATTGAATATAAAAATGGTATGAATAATATTATGTTAATAAAAAATTATTAATTTCTAATATCTATCGTATGAGTAATTTTTAGAAATTGTAATTTTATCAATAGTCAATGGTCCTCTATCAAAGATAAAATACAGTTCATAAATCCTACTTTGGAATGAACACAATTTTCTCCCACACACACATAAACAAATGTTCCAAATGAAATATTCACATTCTCATGAGTGTATATTCAGTTGAAATATAAATATAATGATGAATTCATTAATAAAATAAAATAGGGGTTCACAGGACGTCAATTGAATGAGAAAAACAGAGATTAAAGATGTAAAACAATATATAGATTTATAATTGACATTTCCAAAAAAATTATTATGTAAATTGTGAATTTTTTTCATCAGTTCATAATATGTATCATTATTCCCAAATTCAAACCCTTTTTTATTTATATAAAAAATTTGCTTTGACAATGTAAATTTCTTTGAAGTGACAATAGTATCATCCAATGAATAGAAAAAAATTTGTTAAATAAAATTAATATAATTTCATCAAAATATTCACATCATAGAATTGAAATTTATGATGTATATTTTGAATATATAAATTACCTTAATCCATATTATGGTGTCTTATATAGTTTATCGTCTTAAAATAATCAATACACTTTCTAAAAACATTATGTGGGGATGTAATAAAATAAACTGGGGAGTTTATTTAGTCAATGGGTGATATATAATTTTTTTTTAAATTTTACATTTATTATACCCCTTGACAATAGATGTAGTATAAATTTTGGAGGGTTTCAAACTGCAGCATATAGAGAAGCCTTTCTTTCAATCCAACATAGATTAGAAGACAAATTTTTAATTCATTCACCTATTACATCAAAATGATGAAGAATTTTCTAATAATAGAAGTGAATAAAATTATCATGGAAAATTTATACTGAGGGGATAATTTATTGGAATAATTAATTGTGTAATAGTAAATATTAGTTACCTTTGAGCAAAAAACAATAAAATTTCATGTTTTATTTTCATAATTATACATCATATAGGGAGTATAAATTATAATTCAATCACTATATTATTATTCAAAGTACATTAATATTAATGATATCATTCATATATGATTTTATAGATCAAAACAATTGGGAACTGTAAAAATCAGTGACATGAAATAAGACTGACTATTGAAATAGTACTCCAATTTAATTATAACGATATATGTATTATGCTATTTTTTATAATAATTACAAATGATTTACTTATGTATGAAACTGAATAATATGATATAATATAACATGTATCTCAAATAGAATATATATCTAGGATGTAAAAAACTCAATAACCCCCTCATTTTATGTAACATACCTTTGGTAATATTAAAAATGATGTAACAAATATATGAAAATTACAATTAGGATTAGAGAAGAAATAATTTGATTTTGATGAATAATTAAATGGAAATTGGAGATAATTTTTATTTATAATATACTTCTCCTGGTAAAATATTTGTACCAAAGATGATTTTTCTTATAATAAAATATTAATTTTATGGTTTTTATAATTCTAAATGCTGGAATGTGAGATATATTATATTTTCAAATTATTCAAGATACTTGTATTTATCATAAAACATTAGAAATATATGTTACTAGACTATGATATAAGTTAATTATAATCATTATCTATCCTCATATAGAGGAAATTTCATTATATGGTTAGATCGAAAAAAATTAGTAATCATATTTAAATATTATCATTATTTTATGGAAAATAATTATTTAAATTCTTTTATAGATGATATAATTTTTATTTATGTTCTTCTTGTTATATTACCAAAATGTAAGTCAACAATTTCCATGAAGAAAGTTCTATTATGAAATATAGAATTGTATATGATGGAATGAACTATGATAATGGAAATGAATATTAAATTAAAAAATACATTTTTCAAGAAACTATCAATGCCAATGAATATAATGGGAATTAGAAGAAATTAATGGATCATACATATTATTTTATTAAAAATGGAATATCTAAATAGTAGTTTATATTTTAAAAAATATTCCCTACAAGATTGGAATGTCTATCATTTCAACATTCAATATAATATCAATTAATCTTTTCCACATTACTATTTGACTAGATTCTATATTTTTACATGTATTATATGGGTTTGGTGGGTTTTCATTAAATATCATAATGTTTTATTTTAATTTTTTGTATATAGCATATAATAGATGAATCGTTGAACATACATTACTGTATAGGTAATGTAATTTTTTGTTTTAATAAATTTTTTAATATTAATTTAAATCATAATATACGGTGTTCTGTATAAAAAATTGTTTATTTATTTTCATTTTGAATTCATGAAAAAATATTTATTTATTTTAGATTGTTTTTTTTTGTAATTCTACAATGCATGTTTAATAATAATTATTTGAACATGATGTTATATGGATTATATCTTCTACATGTATCAATATATATAGACGTTTTTCATTAATTACACTATTATATTATATATTGTATGTAGTTTTAAATTTTGAACATGAATATATTTCTTTACATCTTGGATTATTTAATTTATTGATTTGGTATTAATTTTATTTCAAACAATAACATCATATGACCTTGTGTGACATGTAGAGGGATCATTCATTGTTTGACTTTTTGGATTTTATCTAAGCTGTTTTGTAATGATTTATTTTGTGCTTTTAATAAGTATTGAGAAACCTCTATGTTTTTTCTAGTTCATGTAAAATAAAAATAGGATCAATTATTATATTCATTTGTAAATGTTCTCAAGGACAATCTTAAAGGTCATCTGTTTCTGATTGGACCTGAGAATAGAGTTGGGGGCCTATGGTGGAAATAATGATCATAGTAGTACAAAATATGGTATCTAATTTCCTATATTATCATTTATTAGGAAGGTAATATTGTTCATATTACAATTGAACCATTTTCATTCTTCTCTTCATCACATAACATTAATTTCTACCAATATGATTGGGATCCTCATCATAGACATCATTAGGTCTCATGTTTCTAATGCACATACCCCCATTATTTTCAACGATTTCATGAGGGATTTTCTTATGATATCCATATTATATTTATTAATTAGACTATATGATATATAAGAGATAAATTAAATTGTGGAATCAATCATTTTATTATTATTAATCATTAATTAATGGAATCATTTCCCCAAAATTAGATGAGTGATGTTTTCATTCCATGTTTTTTTGTAAAAATACAACTAAAAAATCGTATTGATATATAGGGTTATCCTATAATTGTTGTTAATAAAGTCATTGGATTTATATTAATTCATCTGATATCACATTATGTACTATAATCAATATACAAAAATTTGAGTGTAGTATATTCCCAAAAAATAATTTTTTCTTATCCCCTAATCACATCATCAAACACATTAAAATTATAGTAACTATTAGATTAAAATGTTAAACGAATAAATAATAGACATAAATAAATTTCTCAAGTTGGTTGAGTTATTCTTATTATTATATATTTCGATACAAATAAGAATCCTCTCCAATTATCATACATAATTCTACATGAAAACATCATCGTATGCATCCTCATCAAGAAGGAGAACCTTCAATGATCACCATATCATATTCTCCAGTTCATTTAAAATGTATTGTTGATAATGATATATAATATTTATTTAACTATTCATATATTTTCTATCTTTCATTATCAATAAAATATTCATAGACCATTATGAATATTTGTCTAACTATTTTTACATATTTTTTACCTTCTTCCAAAAATTATATATTTTAATTAGTTTAAATAATAACTCAAAAAATACTAAACCAGATGTTTTTCTTTATATTTTTTTTATCATGATATTATATTTCCTTTTATAAATTCAATGTATAAGTCTCATCTAATAAAAATATAAAATATATTTGACTCATATGCATTACCAAACTAATTCAATTTTCTTCTTATCACTAAAAACCATATTTCTTATTAAAATTCATTGATTTACATCAAAATACCTCTAAAAAATCCATAATCTCATAAACACTCATACATTAATCATCTAATATATTTTGATTAATTTAAGGTGAGAATGAATATTATTTATGAAACAAGAAATAGGAAACACAATAGGCCATATAAATATGAAATTTCACAAAACCATATTCTATAGATAATTTCTATATTTTTATAGAAATTTATTCTTAAATTAACATTCTAATTTATTATCAAAATCAACCAGTCCATTAGGATCAATAATTTACCTCATTGTATTTAATTGAAATCGATGGAAACCAAATCATTGTCGAACTAAACCTCCATAGAATTGAATCACACATTAATAATTTCAATAATCATTATAGAAAACTTTTTATTATTTATTAATATAAAAATATCATTTTATCAATTAAATAATCTTTAATTATCATTCTTTTTTAAATATCGATAAAGATAAAATGATACAACCAAAATCATTAATTGATTACAAATAAATTATTTTAAAATAAATATGTCACAATTATATCAAATATTTCCAAATCTATATAAATCAATCACTTAAATTATAATGACAGATATTTTGGAATGATAAACAATAAAAATAATAAAAAATATCACAAATCCATATTGTAAAATATAAAAAATAGCAATTTAATAACAATATCTAAATATATGATATTTATAAAATATTAATATATAGGAAGTTAATATATATCAATGGATATTATTAGTATATTATATTATCCTTCTTTAATAATATAATTGTTGATAAACATAATTGATAATTTATGTTTTATTTTTTTATTTTATTCCCATTTCACGTTGATATCATATGACAACATTATGGAGTGGAATAAATTATCATTCCTTAATAATTAATAAATAGAGAGTAATATTTCATATTTAATATCAATGGAATGGTAATCAACTAATAAATTTACAAAAAAAAATTCATATATGCAATATCATCAGAAATAACTTTTTATGCCTAGGACTGAACACCTCCTTGATATATTCATCCCAATGACATTCCAAACATTCCTTATTCATGGTGATATTAAAATTAACTTTTATAAAATATAATTATGATTTTCATGGAAGGGAAACACCATCAACATATCGTCGTTTCAATCTCTTAAAATAAATTTACTTTTTTAAGAAATCATCAATTGTAGAAATGTTATAATATTATCAACCGAATTGGAAATATAATTTTTTTTATCTCATATAACTTATTACTCTATCAATTATTATTCTTCTATATAGTTTCAACCAAATAATACAAGTTTCCATATGTACATTTTCATCACAAAATAATAATTCCATTAAACAACATTATGGTATTCATAAAATAATTCGAGATAAAAATTTCAATTTTTGATTCAACTAATTAATAATAAATTTCATGTTCAATTCTATATATTTCTACCAATTATTATAGAACATAGATATCACACATTTATTAATGATTATTAAACATTTTATAAATATACATGGCCGAGGATCATAAATTTCTATTCTCTATTGAAACTGGGAGAAAAATATTCTTATATTATTAATGATAGTCAACATTTCCCCGAATGGTATTTTTGTATAGTACTCCAATAAGGATTACCCTATATAAATCATCCATTGTTACCTTGGGGAGGAAATATAAGAATGAGTGTGCTTATATTATTAGACACTATAGTCATTATATATATATATATATATATATATATATATATCAATAAATGATGATATGAATAAATAAGATAATCAAAAGCGCATGTGATGAATAACATAACATACAATGTTTATAGAAGAGATCTCATATACCCTAAACAAGAGTAATATAATGAAACATTCTCATTTAAAAATATTATTTTTTATGGAAATAAATCATCATAAATAAAACATAAAACATATGATCATATCATAAAAGTTTGTCTTTTTCATTAAAATTAAAAACATTAAATATGTCAATATTAATTACAATTACCATAACATTATTGGATCATGACTACTAAACTATTTCCCATTGTGGATCAGGGAACACATATTTCCCATAGTGTATTCAAATTCCACTATTTACAACAGTGGATCATTACTATCATCTTGTTTTCTTTCTATTTTTATCTCCTTAGATATAATTATTTACCCAATTAAATGTAGGGATATATATGAACCATCAATATAATTTCGAAGAAAATAAATATTTGTGACACAAATATCAAAATAATTTCAACTTATCGTCACGTCATAACCAATTTATAGAAAAAAGGGTTCAGGTAGAACCCCCTAGAATCCACACTTTTAGGTTTAGTGATAAATAACATAACATTAAAAATGTGACCCAATTTTATTCCATTCAAATTTTAAAGCATAAAAACAGAATAACTGACCACTTTCATAACCATGAACAATTTAAATTTATATTTTTTTAGAAATTTGGAGAAACTATTCACAACATGGGTACTTAAACAACACATTCATATAAATCAATATTATCTACCATTATTCAAAACATTTACAATTTCATAAAAGGTCATGAACAAAATCGATGTCAAATCCTTCTAGATATAAATAATTTAGCCTCATCCTTCATAACATGAAGAAAATAAACATATGTAAATGGTGGGATTAAATTATTATTAAGGTTAAATGTTGAAATAATAAATTGATGACCATATAAAAATATAATAAAATCATAAAAAAAAAATGATATATTGGCTGTAACATAAAATATTCATTCCAGATATTAAAAAACCACAGTTATTATATATGGAATAAAACAATATTATTTTAGATTTCATGAATCATAAGATTTACAATTCCTCATAACTCAATCATGAACCTGAATTTCATGTCATAAATATGTGTGTAATAATAATAAGTATATAAAACCTTTAATATGTAGAGGATAACTACAAAAAACATAATATTGGTTACCAAAACATATTTCCCTCAATTGATCATGAACATTAGCTTGTTTCCCATTACAGATCACTCACATAGACTATTTTAAAAAAAATCCAAAAATCACATAGCCATGTTTACCACAAACATATCATATGATATAATTCATTACCCAATTAATTAGAGTAAAATATCTGTCACATCAATCACATAATTTAGTCCAAAAATTTTGTTCAAAATATATATAAATTCACCATCATATTATAACATGATAAAATTAATGGGTGTTGTAATCAAGTCATCATCACATAACCCATGAAAAGAAATACAATTCATTAAAATTATTCCATCAAAAATAAAACCCATTTAGATAATGAATAAAAATGCAATAAAGGGACATTATTCCAGATAAATGATAAGTAATATATATATATATATATTTCTTATTTTAAATAAATATTTCAAATGATCACTTTAATAAATTCCAGATGCAAATATGTTTTATATTGAAATTATATTTTTTTTACTACCTCACAATTGAAAAGAAAAAACCATAATTGGAAGGAAAAGATTTTATATTTTAATGGATGATGAAATATATTAATGTTTAATGATTTTAGTAAAATCCAATCATGTCAGATAAGTAATAAAAATCTACTCATATTTTTTCAGAATATTAACAAAGAAACATGATAGAAAAAGGATAAAAATATTCCATTCAAAATGTTTTTTTAAAATTTAAACAAGGATAAAAATTAAATTAAATTTTCATTGGAGTGTTGTAAAATTATATTTGAGAACATTTTTTGGAGTCATTGACAAGGTATAAACATATTCCATCATGGATACTAATTCATAAAAAATCATCAATAGTAATGTGATTGCGAAATAAACCCATACCTCAAGTATCCTATTTCTTTGTTCCCCAAAAAACTCATATATTATAATGTAATATTTATTATTAATTTATTTATTAACAATATATTTAATATCATTTATGATTAAATTTTATCAGCATTTATTTTCCTTTAGTTATTAAAATTACCATTAACGTGGAAAACTGCTTTGTTTTCCAAACATGGTTCGTTATGGAAGTCATGTCCTTATAGTTTGTTCAGGGTAAAATCATTTAAAAAATTTAATAAAAATTTAAAAATAATATATAATGAATATATATATATATAATAATTCATAATATGTAGGTATGAAAAATGAATTATTTTTCTAATGTTGATTTTGGGATGTACGTAAGCTTGAATGATATTTTGATTTTTTGACTGGTGTAAATAATGAACGGTAAATCGGAATTAATATTTTTATAATCATTATAATATCATATATTTAATATATATTTGTTATATCAATCATAATTTCTATATATAAATAATGGGTTTTAAAAAATAATTAGATCATTATGTGGAGATTGTAACAGTATGTACATAGGAGTGATAAATTCATTTATTCAATGTAGTGGTAGAGGGTGAATAACAATGTTTTCATAATCATAATAAAATTTAATAATAAATTTTATACATAATTTATTATCTTACTATATTAATCCTATATTTAGATGAGTTATAGAGGAGTAATGTAATGTGATCCATTAGAGATATTACATCTCATACGAAATTCCTCTTTTGGATATCCCCTAATGGGATGTAGGATTTTTCTATGGAGAATAACATTTCCCCACCAATGTGGATAGGGAATTATAGAATAAAAATTGAATGGATAAAGTTGATCTTGATATATACAAGTGATTAATTGATGTGATGGAGGATGTGTGCTTTTATAATGGTGGTGATGACCTTTTATGGAATTTCTCAAATTAATAAATTATAATAAATTAAATCATTATCAAAATTCATCTAAATGAAATTTTTTTATATTATTATATAATATAAAGTTGTAATTTCATATGAAAATTTATTTTTGAAACATTTTTATAATATTTTAAACCTTTTCATTTTGATTGACCTTAAATAACTACTTTTAATTTTAACTATGTTAAGAAAATTTTCAATATAATTTTTTTAAATTATTTACATTTAAACTATAAATTGTACAACAAATGGCAAATTTATGATATTTTTTATGATTACATATACACATTATACATACTTATTATTTTTAATATTTTTATTTTAAAAATAATATGTTATTTTCAAAAATATCATTACCATAAATTTTCATAACATTCATTACTTTGATATTAAAAAAATAATGGAAAATGATATATTAAAAAAATCATATATATATATAATAGGAAATATTCATATGGAAAATTATTATAGAACATTATTTAATTATAATTGTATCAGTTTTAATATTTTTATCATCATATATTTTACTTTTTCATTAATGTAATTACTACATAAACATCAATGTGTAATTATTTAAGGAAATTATTTAATAAATAAAATATAAAACATAAAATATTATATAGATAAAAATATTATATTTCAGAATAATAATTAGTGTATAAAATATATTTTGAATAAAACTATATTAAAATTTTAATTGTATTTTGAAACATATTTTTGGCATTTATATGTTCTATTTAAATAAAATAATATAATAAAAAAATCTTATACTAGTGGACATAAATGTAATTAAAAAATAAAAATAAATAAAATAGGTTAATAAATATAAAAAAATTTAATTGTATTCATTTATTATATACTTTTTTCCTTATTTGGATACATATTTTTTATTTAAGAATATGGAAGTTACATTTTGGGACTATCATGGATTTAAATAATATATAACAATTTTAATCGAAAATGTTCCATCAAATAATTAAATTTCATAACTTTGGTGTTAAATTTATAGTGAAAATCATAAAATAATAAATATGATGAAACATTATATCTTTATTAATTATTTTTAATATAGATTTTCATGTTTTACCCTTTAATGTGGTAATAAATTTTACCATAGTTACTATTCCTACTAACTAAAAATAAATATACAAATTTTATAAATTTGGATTAACTAATTATAAATATGGAATCTATTTTAAATAATTATTATCAGATATGTTTCATAATTTAATTTAAATTAATGGTGGAAAATTCCATCAAAATATTTTTGTATTTAGGAAATGCACCTTTTTTAAAAAATCTGTGTTTATAATAAATTCTTGTATAAATTAAATTATAAAATACATAATTTGATATTATCAAATAAAATAGATATAATAAAATTTTAAAAATAATCCATCAAATTATTTTACCTTGTAATGATTAAAATAGAAAACATATATTTATATAAAATTCTATACCTTCAATATTCATTGAAAAATAAAATTTTAAAAACATAAAATTTCAATTATTTTGATTTTTTCCTCTATTATAATTTAACAATTTAGTTATTAATAATTACTCTACCCCATTTAACGACTATGTAAAAACAATATATATTTTTTTAATAATATTTTGTGGTTTTTCTAAACATAAAATTGTTTGTAACAAAAGATATAGAAGATAAAAAAATATTAAAAAATACATTTCATAATAATATATGGAAATTACTTTCCATGCAATAAATTGCATTTTTCCTTCAAAATGTTTCTAGGTAATAAGTGGTTTAAGATTTTATATTTAATTAACACAAACAGAAATCATAAAAATTAATTATAAAACATCTCTAAAAAAGTGAAGATTTTAAAAATAATGGTTACATAAGGTAACACATTACTAAGTATAATCATAGTAAAAAAAATAAATGATTGATTTTTAGTGGGAAAAAATCCCCAAGAACTTATACTATGTAATATTAAACATGGTCAATATAATGATAGTCACAACAAAATCGATGACAAATTAGTTTTGAAAATGGAATTTGATATTATTAAATATGATAATAGTGATCCTATGAGAATATATTCTTAAATGATTTCATTTCATAAGTATAATCATATATTTTACTCGGATGATGTGTATTTAATAATAATTTTTCATGATTACATCATCAGAATTCTCTTCTACATATCAGAAAATCCATAAAAGAATATGTAACACCCTAGGTAAATAATGAATATGACATTTTCACATTTATCTATATTTTTGAATAAAATATTAATATAACTTTAAAAGGGACGCAATGCTCGATGGCGTACCCAATACGCAACAACGAGTTTCTTGGGAATCATACGTTGCACTCTAATAATAAAATAATATTATTTTAAATTGTAGTTAACGCCTAGACGTTGTAATGGAGGGAATGAACAGAACTAACTAAAAAATGATTATATACGTTTTCCAAATATTTTTACTTTTTATAATAAATGTTAGAGGATTAAAAATGCGAATGAATCCAATTTTAAACGTAAACATTCTAATATTCTTTAAAAGGTCGATTAAACCCCTATTGATGATGAAGCTCATTTAAATCTACTTTTTGAAAATTTTATGTGTTATATTTGAAAAAATAAAATTCTTATTTATAATTGGGAAATCAAAATTTACATTGTGTAAATTTTTTGGTTTTTTTCCGATAATGTTCATTTTTTAATGAATAGTAAAAAATGTTTTAATTTAATTCAAAAACTCTTTTTAATCTAATTTATTTATATTATTAGATTATATTTTGAATTGGTTATAAAGTGAAATTATAATATATTTTTACCATATAATTAAGTAGTGGTCTTTGAAATTAATTTAATCTTGAAATTGGACTTAAACTAGTGTCAATCTTTTGATACTTATTGTTTCATAAAAACAAAATATTTACTCTGACAGCGGTAATTAATTATTAAATTAATTAATGTAAGTTATATGTTTTGAATTTTTTAAAATAGATATCATTTTTGAATTAGGAATATCAAATATATCTTTGGGTGAATTTTTGGTATTTTTCTGGAAAACATCAATTTTTGATGAATAGTGAAACCACTAAGTTGTACTTAAAAAACTGATTTTACATTTAAATGAATTTTTACCACCTCTGTGTTTTGAATTTCAAATATCTGACATACATGGTTGTAATTCATAAGTAAAATGTGGTTCAATGGGATTAAAATTTTTTTTTTTGTAAATAGTAACTTTTATGTTTTAATCGCGATTAGAGGTAATTAGTGTAGTTTAAGGTAAAAATAATGTTTTAACAATATGAAATGACCTTGACACATGTCCTACCCTCATTGGATGAGTAATGGACGACCATAAAAATCCATGGGTCAACTTGGGGACCCCATGGATCCACTTTTCTTGGAAAATTACATTAATACATTTTTATTTAAAGTTAAAATTAAAATATCACAAACATGTGTTGTTTTACCAAAACAATTTTTAGATGGGGTTATACAACTCATATTTTTTACTATAAATATAAATTAGAAAGCTAAAACTATTTACTACATGATGATATTTTTTTTATAATTTTACGATGTTAAATAAATTAATTTAATTATGACCCCGTGATGATGCAGTGATTACCACATAAATGACGATTTAAATAAAATGAGAAGATAGGGTGAAATATAAGTCTTACACTTGTCACAAACCTATTTAATGGGTGTATTTCGAAACCTTATCACCTTATCCTCTAAATATATCCTTTTGGGACATTTTAAATCCGAAAATCATTTTATAATAAAGTAATAGTTTATAACTTTCCTTGAGTGCCCCTCCTCTCCTCTTATAAAAGCTTCCCACCTCTACCACCATACACACACCTATCAAGACTTTTTCTCGGCCAAAACCTGCCCATTTCATCTCTACACATCTCTCTCTTCATCATTTAATCCTCACTTTGAGAAAAATCCTTTCCAAGGAAGCCTTTGAGTTCAAATCAAAGAGAGTTACTCGATTTAAAGGTTATGTCTTTCCTTGTGTTCTTTTGTTTTAATTTTCTTCTCCATGCCCCTAAACTCTATTTATTACTTTTTTTGTAACAACACAAGTATCTTAAATATACTATTATGTTGTTATAAGAAATATTCGAGCTACAATTTCACACACCCCCATCTAATGGTTAAAGAACATACTGTTTCTGTGGATGGATAATTACTATCTCACGAAATGATGATTGTTCAATATTATTTTAACACCTTTAAAGGTGGCCATTAAGATGTCACTATATTTATATATGATATATAATATGTTTATTTTTTCCTTAAGCTTAATTATTTTTCATTTATGGCATACCTTTATGGCTTCCATTATGGGTAAACGCGATATCTTCATTTTAGGAAGTGCGGACTACCGCCCCCTCAATGTGATTTGATTTGTTAATGCCATATGTGGGACGTATAAAGGATGGAATTAATGGTATTACATATGATATCCTAATGTATTTATAATATACCTTTATATAATTATTATTTAATTCTATTTAATAACAAAAAAAAAATAAATGAAAGTAGCGTTCATGCGTACGTACGACTTACCGTCTCCATGAATGGTACATTTCATTTCTTATCTTCAAAAGTTATGTACTATTATATGTACATACATACAATGGATATATATTTAATATATTAAATCTAAATTATGGATATAATTCTGGAATTATAGTATATATATCTCTCATTTTGTTTTAATTCCATTAATATGACAAAAAATGAAAGTAGCGTTCATGCGTACGTATGACCTATCGTCTCAATGAATGGTGTTTTTAATTTTTTATCTCCAAATTCGATGGAATAGTATAAAATGAATATATAATGGATATACATGATATTTAAAACATCAATACTATTCTGGATATGACGTACCTATTACTACACGGAAAATTCTTTTCCAACAAGTTCGATTTTTACTCTTGTACCGAACATCGACAAAAACGTCTGATACGAACTCACATTATTAACCAATCATTATAACATTGTAATATGTGTTATTAACTGAATAATAATCTTTAAAGTAGGTCCTTAGGAAATAATAAATTGACCAAATTTTATTATTCAAGAGATTAAATAACGATCACGTCATGTTGGACACGTGGTAATGGATCCTACTCCTCTCTTTCTTTTTAAGTACACTCTTTTATGTCATTCATTTTAAGATCATATTTCTTATTATTGGGATGTTATTTTATATTACTCCTACTTTACCTCTTATTTTCATATTATTAGAGTCCCTATTTTCTCTCATCAATCCATTATGGATGTTTTGAGTGGCGCCGTTAGGCTGCTGAATTTTCGTAAGAGATCTAACCTCTCTCTTTATTTTTTAAGTACTCTCCTTTATGTCAATTCTTTTAAGATCATATTTATTATGATGGGGTATGTTATTTTATAATAATATTTCTGTACATTTTATTGTAATATTATGAGAGACCCTATTTGATCTCATTAATCCATTTTTGGAAGTTTTAAGTTGCGTCGTTAGGATGCCGAGTTTTCGTAAGAGAATTTTCATCTCACTTTTAGTCCCATGAGATTTATGGTACATTTGCCACCATTTTCTTTGAGTGGTGTATGTACTTCCCATTATTATACTCTTTGTGAAATATAATTTCATTTCTGGGTATTTACATATTCATTGTATGACCCTTCTTCAATGGGGTGTATGTTTCGAATGTTACCCAAGTCGGTAAGGGAACCTTTCACCCTCATCTTTTTAAAAGGCTTATTTTGTTATGTCTTTTAATTCACATACTATTATGTTGGGATATGTTCTTATATATCCTTGTTGATGTAAATTTTATGTCTAACTGATGAGATACCCTTTTATCTCTCATCGACTCTTTTTCGGAATTTTGAAGTGATGCCGTTAGGCTGTTTAATTTTTGCATGGGAACTTCTTAACCCAATTTTGATTCATTGGGATAAATTTGTAATCCTTGAATATTTCATTCTATGAATATTTGAAAATTTCCTCTGATTGTTTTACACTTAATATTCACTTATATTAGGTGTATTCGTTTGTCACACATAATTATGTAATTGATTTATCCTTAATCCAAGGATACCGTCTTTGTATGGGACTTCGTCTCAATCTCCTTTTACTGAGGCACATTTTGTTTTATAAACAACCTACTTTTATACGGTGTATAAAACCCTTTTACTTTTATGTTTATCCAAAAGGAATATTTTTATACGACGAGTTTTACCAAACGAAAAAAGGGAATATTTTTGTCGTGCGTATGTGGTGATAACGACTTCTCCGCCGACGTGACTATTATTTGAGTTTCAGCATCCTCTACAAGCCATAAAATTTTATAAAATGAAAAGTAAATACCATGTTTTACTTTTATTTTATTTTGGTATTGAAAATGGTTTTCATAATGTTTTTATATCAATGTGTTGTATTGATATCTTATGATTGAAAAGTGGAAATGTTATGTGTACTTTATGCATGTTTTATGTGATACGATTATGTTATGGTTCTTGGGAATTATTATGAAGATGGGTGGTTCCGTGATAAACTAGGGGGGTGAGCCCGATATATCTCTCCAATGAATTGGGTAACATAAAGGGGTGAAACGTTGAGGTTTATCCGAAGAGATTTAGGGAATATACTATGATGGGTATTCCAAACGTAACCAAGAGGGTTACTCCCTAGGTAAGAATGTTATGAATGCCTCAAGTTACCTTTATGTCTTATTATTTCTATGATTTATTCATGATTTGATGTGGTATGTTAAAATTCTTATTTTTTATGATTAAAGTATGTCATAATACATGGATTAATGTTTTCTTTTCATACTTTTATATCCCTTACTGAGCTTTTTATGCTCATCCCAAGTTTTTGAAATGTTTTTCACAGGTCAAGGGAAAGGTGCATGATATGATGATAGTGTCAAGGAAATGTCAAGAAATAATCCATGTTTTATTTTAAATATGTTTCCATTGATGGGAAAAAATGAATACTATCTTTTATGTAACCACTTTGTTTAAATGTGGAATGTAATTCATGATTTATGATCTAATTTTCTAAAACTCTAAACCAGAAGAGATCCACAATGTGAATTATTTATTTAATTAAATATTAAGTAAGGTTTAAGGTCGGGGCCTTATTGTTGGTATCAGGGGTTGGTTTAGATAAATTTAGAGGTTAGGGTATTCTCTAGGCATAAGTGACATTACCATAATGGTTAGGATTTCAGAAAGAGTCCTAGTTTTAGATAATGTGAATGATTATGTATATCTTAGTGTTTATCTTCCTCTATAGTACATGATGGTTTTTTTGATATAATCACACTGACATTTCTGTTTTTAGTGAATTGATGGATCTAGCAGGCACCGAAGTGACAATAGGTTTGAAGGAAATAGGGGTGGTTCTCTGATTAAGAGACTAGATGAAATGGGGGATTCAATGAGGAATCCCGTGGTTGTTCTAAACCAACTATCAAGGAGTCATGATCATCCACTTTAACCTTGGTGAGTTCTCTAATGCATCATGTACGAGATGACCAACACAATGTGGATGTTCAGGTAATAATTATAAAGTTAACCATTATGGTTTATATGATCCTTACTTTTTAGGTAATTATGGGTTACTCTATGATATGATGAAATATGAAAGGAATGAGATAAAATTAAGGTTGAAATATGTTATGGATATTTATGAAGATTTTAACTTGTTTTGGGTAATGTTTTGAGAATTATATAGTTTTGGAAAAAGGAAACCACAAAGACTATGTGACATCCCGTCCTATCAGACAAAGCTGTGGGAATCGAACCCACAACCAAAGTGCTACTGGTATTTATCGCCTACCACTGGACTACGTGAAGTCCCTGGTTAGTTTGACTAATTATTTTTAGTTAGATGATTTCAGGAATCAAGAGTAAGTTTATTTTGGGTTATCTATGGAAATTATTATCCTATCATGGAGGATATTTTATTAGGTTAATTACTTTTTAGTATGAGACGTTAAGAGAAACTAATGTTATTTGGAGATAAATGTTAATTTTTTACCTTGAAAGACTATGTGATTAAATCCTTCAAATATATGGGTTTCAATCATAGTTTGGTTTACTTTGAATAATTTTATGGATAGATGTTTATTGAATGGTCTTTATTGATATTTGGGTATTGTTTGACAAATTTTGGATATTAAGAATATATTTTTTTTATAAAGAAGTATCCTTTTTGGGTATATTCTGATCTCATACTAACCTTTTTGGTTTTGTTTTTGGTTAAGGTCTAAATAAATTGGAAGTATATGGTTCTAATTTGAGGAATAAATGATTCTCTAGAAGTTGATTATAGCTCTCTTAATGTGAACAAGTCAACCTAAATACTCGTCTTTTGGGGAAAATATGTGTTCCTGTAAGAAATCTAGTAAAAGTTGAAAGTTAACATGACAAGTAAGTATGTTTCCATAAGATTAAAAATAAATTCCTCAATGAAGAGTAACTTAAAACAAAAATATTGTCTTTTAACTTTTCCTACTGGGGAATCGAATACCGTTTAACCCATCACAAGTTTGTGATTTTCTTATGGTTAACTTTCTCCTAGACATGTTCACTATCACTCTCCCTCAGAACATGAACATTTGATTTTTCCTCCATATCCCTATTTTCCTACATGGAATCCCAGTATGGGTTTACTCGGGTGACCTTTGTACTTCTATTTCGTTATTTTAAAGTGGTTGTTTTATTGAGTCTTGTTCCGATGTGGGATTTTCAATGAAGTTTCCAAGCCCAATTTTAAAATTGCGAGGACGCAATTCCCAAAAGGGGGGAAGGATGTAACACCCTAGGTAAATACAGAATATGACATTTTCACATTTATCCATATTTGTGAATAAAATATTAATATAACTTTAAAGGTGACACTATGCTCGATGGCGTACCCAATACGCAACAACGAGTTTCTTGGGAATCTTACATTGCACTCTAATAATAAAATAATATTATTTTAAATTGTAGTTAACGCCTAGCTGTTGTAATGGTGGGAATGAACAGAACTAACAACAAACTGATTATATATTTTTGTCAAATATTTTTACTTTTTACAATATATGTTAGAGGATTAAAAATGCGAATGAATCCAATTTTAAGCGTAAACAATTTAGTATTCTTGAAAAGGTCGATTAACCGCCTTTTGATGAAGAGCCTCTTCTAAATCCAGTTTTTTAAAATTTTATGTGTTATATTTGACAAAATAAAATTTTTCTTTAGAATCGTGACATCAAAATTTAATTTGGGTAAATTTTTTGTTTTTTTCCGATAAAGTTCATTTTTTAATGAATAGTGAAAAATGTTGTATTTTAATTCAAAACCTCTTTTTAATATAATTTATTTATATGATTAGATTAACTTTTGAATTGGTTTTAAAGTGAAATTAGAATATATTTTTACCATTTAATCCAATAGTGGTTGTTGGAATTAATTTCATCTTGAAATTGGACTTAAACTAGTGTCAATCTTTTGATACTTATTGTTTCATAAAAACACGCTATTTGCTCTGACAACGGGAATTAATTAGTAAATTAATTAATGTAACTTATATGTTTTGAATTTTTTAAAAAAGAAATAATTTTTTAATTTGGAATATCAAATATAGCTTAGGGTGAATTTTTGGTATTTTTCTGGAAAACTTCAATTTTTGATGAATAGTGAAACCACTAAGTGGTACTTATAAAACTGATTTTTCGTTTAAATGAAATTTTACCACCTCTGTGTTTTGAATTTCAAAAATCTGACAGACATGGTTGTCATTAAGAAGTAAAATGCGGTTCAATGTGATTAAATTTTTTTGGTGAATAGTAACTTTTAAGTTTTAATCGCGATTAGAGGTAATTAGTGTAGTTTAAGGTAAAAATAATGTTTTAACAATATGAAATGACCTAGACACATGTTCTACCCTCATTGGATGGGTCATGACCGACCACGAAAATCCATCGGTCAACTTGGGGACCCCATGGATGTAACACCCCAGGTAAATAAAAATATGACATTTTTATATTTATCCATATTTGTGAATAAAATATTAATATGACTTTAAAGGGGATGCTATGCTCGATGGCATACCCAACACGCAACAACGAGTTTCTTGAGAATCATACGTTGCACTCTAATAATAAAATAATATTATTTTAAATGGCAGTTAACATGTAGCCGTTGTATTGGTGGGAATGGATAGAAATAACTAAAATATTATTATATATGTTTTTAAATGTTTTTACATTTATCCAATAAAAGATAAAGGCTTAAAATACAGAAAGAATTCAATTTTAGGAGTATATGCCCTAGTTTTCATTAAAAGTTCACTTATCACCTTTTGATGGAGAATCATCATTAAATATAGTTTTGTTCACTCTTATACACTCTATTGGACCAAATAAAACTCTTCTTTAGAATCGGGAAATTAAAATTTACTTTGTGTAAATTTTTGGTATCTTTCCGATAAAGTTCATTTTTTTAATGAATTGTGTAAAATGTTGTATTTTAATTCAAAACCTCTTTTAATATAATTTATTTATATGATTAGATTATCTTTTTAATTGGCATCATGGGTTTTCTCTTCTTCTTCTACTTCGTTCAATTTATCTTCATTACTCCATTTTTAGATGGTTCAGGAACTTCTTGTTCCGTTGGAACAAATTCGACCTCTTCTTCAGGTAAGTCATAGAATTCTACGAAATCATTAGAGAAACCAATATTGATTCTCTTCAAAGCATCATCACTTACTAACATGACTTTTCAATTACTTTTCTTGGAACTACAATGAATCCTGAAAGACTCATGGCACCGATGAATTAACTTATAATGAATAGTTGGATACATTATAATCTGATCCTTTGGATTTCTATTCTTGATATTCACTATCGTAATCAGAATATGCCTATTCAAATTTATCATCTTCTGATTCACTAGAAAATATAAGATGTACATGTCTCCCTTCTTCAAGGTGTCGTTATCTACATTTTTCCAAATGATGATACCTTTAACACATTATTCATTGATCCATTCATTTGTAGACAAATGAAAATTATTTGGTGTCTTGAAATCTATATGTCCGAGACACTCTATATCCTTTACCTTGACAAAACATCCTAGTACATCTTGTATATTATGGGAATGAAATTCAGCTTCCACTTCATAAGACAACCCCACAAAGCTAGCAGCCATGGTGTATGAAAGGGAATAAGCTTTTCTATAGCTTTTGAAAGAAAATATACTTTTATCCTCCTATTTGAAAAAGCTCACAGATTCATAAAATTATACAATCAAATATGGATATACTACATCTTCAGCTTCAGGCTTCGATATGCAAACGCTTTCCCATCAATTTAACCTGATGTTCTTGGATATAATGGAATTGTACTTGGAAATGAAATTTTGATGCACCAATATTTCTATGTAAATATGCCACTATAAAAATTACTTGATAGTTAAGATCTCTTGAGAAGGAACATCAACAGACATTCATATTTTAGAAAAATTTGAGAGGTTCGGAATGGGCTTTTGAAGGAGGGGATGATCATCATCATGAAAAGGCATGAAATCGATGAGGGTTCACCTTCGAGGGGTCCTATATATAGGAGTTTGAAGTGATGATTCAACTTCAAAACTCAATCCAATGGATAAAAATCCCTCTGATCAGATTTGTTGGTTGATATGATATCCACAATGAAATCATGGTAGAATCTGATATTTTGATGTTTTTAAGAAAAAAATCAGATTTAAGAAAATAAGAATCATAAAAGTTTTTAAAACCAAATTAAAATACCAGAAAGTTAATGATGATTACAAAAAAATGAGAAAGGAATCATACCTTTCTGATTTCCAGGAAGATTATTCATATTGAAGAAATGTTTTCTTGAAGCAAATTTGATTCTGAAAATTTGATTACGAAATAAAAAAAAATGAAAATAAAAATTCCATTACGAAAATTTTGGAAATCTTATTTATGAAATTTGTGATTTTGAAAATATTCATTATGGAAATTTTGAGTATGAAAATCTTCATTATGAAAAGGTATGAAATCATCATTATGAAAACTTTCTTTATGAATGTTTTGAAAAACTGACTACAAAAATTTTCATTATAAACAATATGAAAAATATGACTGATAATTTTCATTACGAAATTTTTTGAAAACATCATTATGAAATATAAAATTAAATCTAACTAACAAGAAAATGTACTCCCCCTATGAAAAATAGTTTATTACATTAACGATATTGGATTAAAAAATGTTAACAATGAATATTACCTAATGGTTTTAATTCCTATCTTCTATTTTTTGTATTCAAATCTATCATAGGGAAAAGATTTTGTGAATAAATCATTATGATGATCTTGAGTTCCGATAAATTGAAGAATGATATCCCATTATTGTGTGTGATCCTTGATAAAGTGATGCCTAATATCTCTCTGTTTTTCATAAGAGTGATGTGCATGGTTTTTTCATAATACAATGGCACTAGTATTATCACACAAATTTTTTTTTGGTAAAACTCTTACCACAGTCTGTGAGTGTGTCTTGCATCAAAAACAGTTGAACACAACAACTTCCAGCTACTGTGTGTTGCTTCTTTCATGACCAAGATACTAATTAATCTCCTAATAAATGACACGTTCGAGATGTACTATTTTTATCCGTTCAACATCCACCAAAGCCAGCATTTAAAAAACATTTCAAAATAAAATCATTTCAAGAAATATAAAATATTCTTAAATCCATGATTCCCTTTAAGTAGCGATATTTTTTTTCAATTCCTTTAAATGAGATTCCTTAGGATTAGATTGATATCATGCACATAAGCATACTGAAAAAATTATGGCTGGATAACTAGATGCCAATAAAAGTAAGCTTTTTATCATACCTCTAAAATATGTTTGATCTACTAGTTTCCCGGCTTCATCAAGATCAAGGGTATTTGAGGTACCGATAAGTTTACTAATACTCTTAGTGTTTTCATATCCCTAATTGTTAAGAATATCATTAATATACTTATGTAATGATATATATATTTCTTTTGGTTTTTGAGAAATTTAAAAACCATGAAAAATGTTAACTCACCCATCATACTCATTACAAAACTTCGATTTCATTATATCTTCAAAGGAATCAGTTAAAGATTGCTGAGTTGAACAAAATATAATGTAATGAACAAAAATTTGAACAATCAAAAAAATTTCTTATATTTTTTTTTAAAAAGGGTTGGATCTACATTTTCCTTAACATAATTATTTTGAAGCAAAGAACTTATAATTCATTCATACCAAGTTCGAGGGGATTTCATACATCCATACAATGTTTTGTTAAGTTTATAAACATGTTTAGGATGTTTTTAATCTTCAAAACTAGGAGGTTGTTCAAAAAACACTTCCTCTTGTACAGAACCATTAAGGAAAGAAAATTTCACATCTGTTTGAAAATGTTGCAAGTCAAAGAATGCTGGAAAGGCAATTAAAATAAAAATAGTTTCATGTTTTTCTACTGGAGCCTATGTTTCTTCATAGTATATTCTTTCTTGTTGATTATAGTCCTTAGAAACCAATCTAGAATTATTTCTTACAATGATTCCATTTTCATTGAACATATATCTGAATACCCATTTTACTCTAATAATAGAAGTTTCCTTAGGTCTTACAACCAAGGTCCAGACATTATTCCTTTTGAATTCATTTAATTCATCTTGCATAGCTTTTCTCCAATCATCATCACCCAAAGATTCATCAGTGCGTTTTGTTTATAAATGAAAAAGTACTACTAGATGTTCTACTTCATTTCGTAAGGATATTCTAGTCCTAATAGGTTGATTTACATTACCAATGATACTATCACTGATATTATTCTTTTGAAACAACTGATTTGATTTTTTAAAACCTGTTAATTAACCTAGGGTAGGAAATATTATGGGGTAAATGCTTTATAAACATCTTAATCGGAATTTTCCTTATTATAAGGATATTATAACAAAGGTTGGTAATCAGTTTTTTAAAACACATCTGATGATGTAGGTTGAGGTTCTTCAAAAACAAAGGGATCATTTTCATCGAATTTCACATGTATTGTCTCTTCAATAGTACATGTGTTTTTATTAAATACTATATAATCCTTAGAGGATGTGGAGTAGCCTAAGAAAATTCCTTCATCAGATTTTGGTGTGAATTGGTGTATATTATCTGTAGTATTCAGAATGAATACATTTCATCCAAAACCTTGAAATATGAAAGTCTTGGTTTTTTATCATTCCATAAATCATAAGGTGTTTTATTTAGAAAAGTTCTACTGAAATATCGATTTATAGAATAACATGAAGTACTTACAACTTCAGCCCAAAAATGTATTCCTATTGAAAATTAACTCAACGTAGTTCTAATTATCTATTGAATAATTCTATTTATTAATTAAAAAACAACATTCTGTTAAGGATTTCTTGGTGTTGAGAAATTGTGAGTAATGAAATTACTACTACAAAAAGTTTCAAAATCAGAATTTTGAAATTCTCCCCCATGATCACTATGAATAGATTTCAATGTATGATTTTTGTCATTTATAACCTAGTCTCTAGAATTTTTAAAATATAATAAAGCTTTAGAATTCTATGGTAGAAAATAGTCCCACATTAATCTTGTGTAATCATGAACTAAAAAAATACATAATATGTGCCACCAATTCTTCCAGTTTGTATAGGACCAAAGAGATCCATATGCAGTAACTGTAATGCATCAGTAGTTGAGACTTCACCGATTGATTTAAAACTTTATTTATGTTTCTTGACATATTGAATAGGGTCACAAACTTTTTAAGAATCAAATTTATTCATTGGTAGATCCTTAACTAGTCCTTTAATAGAAAATTTGCATAGGTTTATAAGGATACAATGTCTTATCCTTTTATGAAAAAACCAAGAATGATCTCTTATTTCACTATGGCAAGGTATGTCTTGGTTCCTAATTTATTCTAAGTCTAGTGTATAAACATTATCTTTCCTATTAAAATACTGAATAATATTTTCCTCGTAATTGGGTGATATGTACTTGTCGTTCCTAAAATTCACAAGGTAACCTTCATCACATACATTAATTATGCTAATGTGGTTGTTCTTAAGACCTATAAAAAATAAAACATTTGAAATCAATGTCTTTCCAAGAAAAAAAATGTTTCCAATACCAATAATATCTTCCATAGCATTATCTCTGAACATTATTTTTCCTCCATTCGTCTTGATAATATATTCAAAGTAGTTTTTGTTACCAGTCATAAGCCGTGAATATCCACTTTCCATGTACCTTGTATTGTTGTTGGTACCTTCTTTATTTTCCTAAAAATAAAAAAGTTAGACTTTTGGAATCTAAACATTCATGGATTCGGAATTTTTAGTTAACACAATTTTGGGTATCCAAATTAGATTAGAAAATATGATTTATGAAACCCAAGATATTGAACATTATTCCAAGAACAATTTTTCTTCCAATTCCCACCACATTGACATTTAGTACAAAATGAAGTTCTTTATGGAATGCAATAGTTGTTTTTTAAAATAGGTTTTCAGTGAGTATAACCTAATCTAGTAGTATTTCCTTTTCCGTTTGATTTTAGAAGACATCTTGTCCAAATTTTCCTTATCAAAGGTAATGTGTGCAATAATTTTCTTAAGGGAATATATTTCAGATTTTAGATTGATGACAAGGTTCCTATCCTCATGAATTATTTCCATAGAGTTAGAATTTTCCTCAAAAAGGTTTATTTATAATATATCATTCTTAAGATCTTTAGAACCTTTGTCCTTCTCAAGATTTACTTCCTTAAGGTCTTTATAATGGTTTTCTAGAAGCTCATCCTTATCTTCATGATATCTATAGAGGTCTGAAATCTCTTTTGTAAGAATTTCATCCCTAGTATTTTCCTAGTTTAATTTCATAGAAATTTTTCAATTTTTTGCTTCTAATAACATGTCAAATCTAGAAAAATATTCATATGATGGTGTTTCTTCATTATCTAAAGATAAAGTATCTTCATTTCAAGTAATATCTTAGGAATAGTAATTCTTATCAAGAAACAAATTTGTTAAAGACTCGGCAAAGCATACCTTGCCCATAAGACATGTGTTTGGGAAAGAAGTAGTAGTAATCAATCCCATATTTTTCTGTGCTGGTGATGCATATTTAGAATATTCAATTCTTGAAGAGTCTCCGTAGCTAGCACTACATGTATCGTTTTCTTTAAGGATTTTCTTGTGCTTCGAATGATAGAACTTCTTCTTGTTTCATTCATAATTCTTTTCCTTCTTTTCCTTCTTTTACAATATAGTAAAATCAGGTCTGATATGACCTATTCTTCTACATTAATAACTAGATACTTCTCCATAATTATTATCTTTGTAGTCTCACTTCATGTACTTATTCTAATAGTTCTTTTGAGCTACTATCTTGTTCATTCTCTAAGAATTATTAGATAATTCTTTCCTTGACTTTTCTATATAACAAGATTATGACTGAATAATAACTTTAATTGACTTTTATCTAGTTACTCATTTTGGAGTCTAGTATTTTATATGTTTAGAAGTAGTTGTAAATACCAATCCTCCATTCCCATTCTTCTTTTTAAAATTATCAGCGTCTCTCATAATTGTAGTCTCATTATGAAGAATAGTTCCAAACAACCTCTCTATGGAAATCTGGGCAACATTCCTATCCTAATCAATTGTTGTCCTCTTGGACTCCCACTCATTTGGCATGATTTCTATGAATTTTTCTATAAGGGCCTCATCATCCAAACCATTGTCTCCCCTAGACTGTAATCTATGCACGATAGTCACAAACCTTTGTTGAACTTTTCTTATAGGTTCTCCATAAATTAAATTAAAGCCATGGTATTCAGCTCTCAACATAGCTCTTCTTGTCTCTATGACTTTGGAAGTACCAAAATGTGTAACTTCATGATTCTTCCAGATAATGTTTGCAGCATCACATGAAGATATTTGACTATAGACATTCCTAGTTATGAAACATAGAAATGTATTTATGACTATGATGTTTTATTGATATTCTGATTTATCATGATTAGTAAAAGTTCTCAAATATTTATCAGGAATCTTAAAGTCTCCTGTTATCATTAGATAGTTATCAACACTAGTGTTAATAACGAAAGTCTTCATACTATATTTACAGTACTCATAATCATTTCCATCAAAAATAGGTGTTCTGGTAGGATTTAGACTGTCGATAGATCCAACATTTAAACCTACCATCTTAAGGAAAATCTTTCCACACAAACTTTCTACTAATAAGAGTTGGTAAACCATAGAAAACATCTGAAGCAAGGAAAATATAACTAGAGCATCTCTATGAAAAATATGAATCCAAACGTTATGGATCCAGATATGTGATTCTGAAATTGAAGAAGAAAATGTCTCTTCTGAATGTAATCATGAGATTAATTCAGATTGAACCAAAATTCTAAATCCAATTGTTAGATTGGTTCAGGATACAAGGTCAACTGCACCAATACCAATTTTGGGGATCAATAGTATGATAAATATTATACTGATTATAGTATAAATCTGTTGTGTAGATAATAAATATACAAGAGTGGGGGTGAATTGTATAATTTCACAAACCTTAAGGAAATTTTTCATAAACAAAATTCACGACACCTTTATGTTCTAATAACTCTGTTGATTCCAGAAAAGTGAATCTGGAAATGAAACATAATAAAAGTATACAACAACTAAGATTCAATTTTAAAGCATATAAAATCCTATATAATCAGAGTAAATGTATAATGAAGTATAAGAAAATTATACTTTCCTCAGTAACCAAAATTACAGCAGAAAACAATCATACAACACTACAATAAACAAGTAGTAAATCTTTTCATCCAAAGGGAAGGCTATCCAACAACCCTGGATAAAAGTCCCTTGATTTATACTTTCATGAAATTATTTCTTACCCAAACCTAGGTAATACCTCAATTCTAAGATTTGTATCTATCATGATATATCCGCAAGCCCTCGATTTTTAAGGAAATCAGTACCACTGACTTCACAACCCAGTGTTTCTGATTTCATGGAAATCACACCTCTTCAAAAAGCAAATCTGCACGATACAATGTTTGAACAAGCCATTCTAACATTGTACATGAATCTGGAGAGTTTATAGGAGCCTCTATCTCTCTCTAGAATCACTTCAACATCATGTAAGAAATCTTTTCAATGTTTGGTTTTTCAGAATTTGTGAGCTCGTTCAAATGAGCTCCTATTTATAGGAACAGATTCAACAGTCAGATCCCTCTTCCTGTAGGTATATTTTTCCTTGAATTTCAGAGGGACCTGTACAGGGGTAACTCAAACAAAGTTTAATGAGTAACTGAATGCATCACATCGTTTTGTCAACAAAAACAAGTGTTAGAAAAAATATGGTTACATAACCAAAATTAGTTATTTAGATTGTAAGAAAATAAAAGTTCCGAGTCTTACCAAAAACGCATTCGGTGTCTATAATACAATGACATTCAGATTCTGTTTTCTAATTAATTTGGAATATGATCTCTATAGAATTATGGAGTCATAATTTCAATGAAATTTTGAGTCTAGTTTCACAAGAATTCGGAAACTGATCTTACAATTTACAGAGACAGAGTTTATAAGAATTCGGAGTCAAAACATGGAAGATTTCAGAGTCTGAATTCAGATAAATTAGAGTCAGATCTCAGAAGAGTATAGTGTTTGAATTCAGAGAACTCGTAGTCAGAACTCAGAAGAGTTCGGAATCAAAATTCAGAGAATTTAGTGTGAGAACTCAGAAGAGTTCGGAGTCTGAATTCAGAGAATTCATATTCCGAATTCAGAGTCTGAAAACAGGATGGTTCTTTAACTATGTATAACATGATTTCAAGGTTTTTGATATGAAACCGAATTTTACACTTATACAAGGTAACAAGAAATGAAAAACAACGTAAGGAAAATCTTCATTGGGGAAGGAAAATTTTCTATATATAAGTGAAACATAGAGTAAAATTAGATTTTCCATGAGATAAGGTGTTTTTTATTTTCAAAACGAGATGGAATGGTAATGTCATATGGGTACATTACTTATTCAACAATCTACCCCACTCATGAAGGATTTGAAAATTCATAAGCAAAAACTTATTGACTCAATAACTACATTCCCATGAAATGATGTTGTTCATTCGAACATTACCACATGTCATTATAAGATATTAGGATAGATAAGATATTCCAATATTGTATATATTAATTTTATGATAACACAATAATTATTTAATATTTATATAATACATATCATCATGATTTCCATTTTTTAAATATGATTACAACGATCATTGAGAATGTGGACTGCCACATCCTCAAAGTGATGTGATTCATTCACAGTATACATTGTACCATTAATTTATGTTTTTAATTAACATATATGATAAATATTAAATTGGTTTTATACATAAATTATTATATACATATATATCATAATAATTTAATTATATTAATATCTAAAAGAAAGGAATGCATGGTTCTTATATACGTACGACCAACTGTTTTCATGAATGGTTCCTTTCATTTCATATTTTATTTTTTTGGATTACTATAAATATATATAAATAATATATATGATATTTAAAACATGGTTTAAATATTATAGATAATTAAATTGTGATATATAAAATATTAATAATAGAATACAAGTTAAAACATACACAAGAAACCTGACAATTGACACATGAAATAGTGAATGAAATGAATGAATACTAACAAACATGTGATAAAATAACATAAGATGATCATATATTCTATTAGAAATATGAATATTATTCTAATATAAATTAATAACATGAATCAAACCAATATACATATAGTTAAACGATGTACAAAAAAATTTATGCGTTGGGCATGGGATATTTGTCTCACTTTTATTTATGTGGGACACGAGCCTTATACTATAATAGTTTCTTTTATGTGGTTTATATACCATAAATTGATTATATTTATTACTGTTATTATGAATATTATGGTATTTTTAAAATAATTTATTTCTAATGGGGATAATTTTGGACAATTGGGATTTAAAATAATTTCATTTTCTGATCGAGTTAATTTTCACTTCTATATTTTTTATACAAAAAACCTTGTTAATCTTACACAAAATAGAACAATGAGTTGGCCTATGTTACAGTTATTATCAAATATTACAAACAAAAAATATATTATTTAAATATTATTATTTATTATAACAATACATTACAAATCTCTTATGATGATGGTTATGAATATTATTTACTAAATTATGAGAAATATGTGGTTGAATTCATTTGTTAGATATTATTTGAAAAATATTCTAGTATGAAAATTAATATATAAGAAATTATTTTATAATGAAATATGTTTATGCTTACAAATTTGTTCTATCATAATAAAACAAATTAATTAATTTTATTTTTTGATATTTATTATATGGTCAACGAATTTTTTTTATATCTCTCTAATATATATAATAGGAATAACATAAGAAAAAAAAAATTTACTCATAAAAACTTATATATCACTAATGTTATTTTAAAAACCATTTAGTAGATATCTTATTTTAAATAAATTTATTTACACATTTATATACTATACTTGAGAAAATAATTTTCTTTTTATTATATGGGAATTGAAAAATTTATTTGTTTTGAGTTTTTTATTTTTTGAAAAAGATTCATGTTTTGATGAATAGAGACAAAGTATATCATTTTAAATGAAATTTTTTCCATCTAATTTCTATTGTTAAATTAGAATTTTAATGTATTCTTAAGAATAATTAAATACTTTTTTACCATTTAATCAAATTTTTGTCATTTTAATCTATTTTTCATTTACTTTGGAGATAAAACAAATCAATAATTTGAATATATTCACATTAAAATCCCTTTTTCTAGTTCTGTAAATGTGAATAATTTTAAATTAATTAAATAAAAATCTATTTTATGAAATATGAAAACTATATTAAATATTTGGAATCAGGGTTCAAAATTGTTTTTATAGTACTGTTTTTTGGTCATTATGAATAGTATCCTTAGTTATTTTACTAACATAGTTAAAAGAATATTTATTAATTAAGTGTAAAAATAATATTATAAATTGTAGAAAACAAACATAGAACATGTTTTAAATTTTTTTTTTGTGTTACTGTCAAAAAAATCATCCTTGTGATGCATTCATTTCAAATTATGCCCCATGTATGAGGTTAATAAATTTCTAGAACATTATTCTAATTGAAGTCCAATATGTTAGACTCATGTTCTTAAAAAGTATTACATAACTTTACATATGGTAATTAGGAAGATATATGTTCTTATATATATTCACTAGAAAAAAAAAATTTATACCCATCTTGGAAAATTATTTTTTATTTTAAGTAAAATATTATTATATTATGGGCTTCCATATGATGATGTATTAATTGTTTAATTATAGTACATATCCATTAAATGTTAATAATTTTTTTAAAAACAAATATACTTTAATAAAAATAATATCATCCAAGATTTTTATAGATTACATAAAAATATTAGGTAGAAATTAGTTGTTTTTTGGTTATTTTTTGAATTGATATTATTTACAATTCATGAAATGAATAGATTTCAAATTTGAGATTAATGATATTTTCAAATAAATAACATTTTATAAAATTAAATAAATTAATAAAAATATCAAGAATTTTCCAATTGATTTTTATAATGTTGAAACATTTACCGATAATTCATTATTTTTTCTTCTGAAATATTATTGTAACAATATTTTCCGTTAAAGAATAAAAAACAATGTTTCCATGAAAATAATTAAAGGGTTTTACAAAGGGTTATTAAAAAAAGGTGACTGTAATATTGTGACCAAAATTTGAAAAAAAATTCATTATTGGATTTTCTGTTTATATACTCATTTTTTATTTGAATTAAATCTATTTGGAAATATTATTAAATGAGAATTAATATATATTCAGTTAATATTTTATCAAATTCCAAAAGATACGCTAACCAAAATTTTTAAATAATGCCTTCTCCCTCACATCATCACACTACATTCAGCATTCTACATCATCAAAACCAATCAATATAGTGTCTCAAAATACCTAAACTAATCATTGTATCATCACATTAATGGTAAAGGAGTCAACTGAATGAATTTGTTATAAATGAAAAGGAGTTTCCCAAATATGAGGTAATGTTCCTCAATAATCACATTGATTTTATATCATTCCCCAATAAATAATTATTTTATTATATACTTATAAAATAACACTATTATACTCAAAATACATTTTTTTGTTATGTTTAATGTTCATCATACAACTACTCAGACATACATCCAATGTGGATCAAATTTACTATTTGAGTAAGAGAAATTACTGCCTGATGAAACGATCTTTCTCATTTTTCAATTACCACCTATCGTGGTTGGTCAATGGGATGAAAATTCTATTTTTATATGTTATTTATGATATTTATTTTTTCATAATAATTGATGAATTTTTATATTAAATATATCTTCAAGAATCCCATTTCACCTAATTATGATAATGTCGTTTGTGAAAGTGTTGACTACCACCTCCTCAATGGTACATTATTCATTCAAAATACAAATAGAACAAAAAAATGATAGTTTCAATAAAAATATATGACATATATTAAATTTATAGGATACATGAACTATTTTATAAATATATATAATTTAATTTAAATTTTATTATTATTGAATCGTAATGAATGTAGTTATCATGTATATGTACTACCAACAATCTTCATGAATAGTTCATTTCATTTACTATTTCCATTTTTTAAGGATTGTTATAAATATATAAATATAATATATATGTTATTTAAATCATTTTAAAATTTTTGTATATTATTAAATAATGATCTTTATAACATTATTGAAAGATAAAAAGTCAGAATATACACGAGAAAATTGACAATTAACAACTAAAATAATGAATATTATGAATAATTACTATAAAATGGTTGATAAAATTACATAAAAAGATCATATATGGTGACATAAAATTGAATAATATTCACATATATGATAATAACCTATTATAAACCAATACACATGGGGTTAAAGGAAGTATAACCAAAAAATAATTGAGTGGTAAGTGATATTTTTCTCACATTTATTTTTGCGGGACACATTCCTAATACACTAGTGGTATATTTTTTTTAGTAACTATACCACTAATTTTCTACCATCATGGGTACTATTATAATTAATAATAGGATATTTTAATTTCTAGAAAATATTTTTATAGTCTTAGATATACAATTTTGCAGATAATAATATAGTAAATTGTTATTTCACTATAACAACATTATCTAGGAATCTAATTTTTTAAGTACCCCCTGGGGAATATTTATCATATATAGTAGTTTTTCGTAAAAAAAATTAATGTTTTTTAGTATTACGATATAATTGTTTAAATTCATTTTACCCTTTTTTAGTTTATTCAAAATTCATTAATGGAAATATTCATATTTCATTCCAATAAAAGATACATTATGACTCTTCTTACAAAAAAAAATGGAATGTTTTTGTAACATATACAAAATGAATTGAATTACCCATCATCGTGACACTAGAATTCTTTGAATCCTTAATTACATGTTTATAATTCCTTTTAAAAAAATATTATCATTTATAATTCTTTAAACTTTTAAATAAATTATTACAAACTTGTAAGAGTCTTTCATTTCACATTTTACATATTAAAAAAATCTATATTCAACACTTACATATTCTATATAGATTATGTAATTCTAATTTTATTATATTTTATTTTTTACCAATGTAATATGGTAACCATTAATGAATATAGTTCTTGATGTTTTCTAAGCATATTATTTCCTTAGTATTTGATTCTTTTTAATAAATCAAATGATATTAAATATTGAACCTTGTCTAGTACTCTAGATTTTGGTTGTTAAAATATAATTATCTTCCAATTACAACAACAACAACCACCACATTACTTTAATATCCTTCTTTAATTATATTATCCAATTAATTACCAATTAATTTCATATTTACATTCTTTAACAATTTATACCAAGAATGACATTCTAATTCAAGAATGGCATAGTTTTCACACTATGTATAGAGTAATGGGGAAAACTATTTTTATAGTAAAAATATGTTATATTTGTAAGAGATCAATGTGAATTCATTAATATGGTTCAAATAATTATGAGTTCAGTTTCATTGTGATCAATGGGGATAATTTGTGTTTAATCAAACATTTCAAGTAAATAAATAAATTATAAAATAATCCCATACCTATAAAATGTCATTGACATTCTTTTCATGAGAACAGACCATGAAACATATCTATAATCACTCCTCCTCCATGAATTTCATCCATATGTAGATGTAATGGATCAACTAGACCACCAACATCCAAGAAATACTACATTATTATCATGTGTATCAATTTTCAATTTTATGGTGAGAATATATGATATGGAACATGATAAAACTGAGATAATATACTAGAAAATAATTGATGAATGAAAATTCGATCACCATGGATTATCTCAGATAGATGATGGAAGATATAAAGATATCCATGACAAAGGTATCCACAAAATTTTGATGTGAGGGTCAGTATGTCTTCTGGAGTAGAGAGATATCTACTGCATCCATAATTTTTGAAAACCTTATTCTGTGGAAATGTTTTGAATCAAAAAAAGGTAATTAAACAACATGTTATCCACATTCACATTATGAAATCCACATATTTTCAGTTTTAACAGATAATATAGTCTCCTATTATATTCTATTAATTTTCAATCCTAGATATCTTAAATGACATGAATCCCACATTCACATCGTGGAAATATGCATGACATCAAATCCTTCCAGCATGAAGCTTCTGAACCACTCATGAAATCCTCCAAGTATCCTCCTCAATCATAATGAATCAGAAACATGAAAATGATCTATCCACATGGATATTATACATTACATTAGATACCTATAAAAACAATCTCATCCTTTGGAATCCTACTCCATCATAAATTTTAAGAGAAAGGGGTCATGAGAATAGCCACCTGAAACAATATATCTCAAAACATTTCCCACCACAGTTGATTAACCACCACACTAGTAGAACAAAACAATACAATGGAACAACCACAACTAAATCCTAAACACCATCATTGGGGAGATACCTATCAATAGAGAGAGAGACACAACACAAAATAATAGAATTCCATCTCCAGAACTAGATAGGGACTACATTAAAAAATGAATAGTGTTATAAGAGAAGAGCTAAACAGTATACAACAATAAGTAAATATAACCTATCAATGACTCATGTTACCATCTAATATCCTCCACGCCATTTAGTATCCATAAGAAATTAAAAAATGGGATAACATTCCCACACAAAAACATCCCCTATTTATCTCGGATCTCTACAAGATACTCCTTCACGGTCTCATTATCATCAACAATGATTTCTCCCCAATTAATGACCTGATAGTAATCATTATCAGAATGATAGAGATGTGAAATTATAAAAACAATGTGTTCCCATATCATCGTTGAGGTATGATCTACCACGTACCCCAAAATCTAATTGGTCCAACATCTCAAAAATCCCTAAAAGTAGTGGAGAAAGCCTACTCTAATGAACAAACCTTGGAAGCCCACAATAATGTGTTTCTATTAGGAACACATGATCACCAACTTCACACTCCATATGTCTCATCCTTTGACCATAATTTTATTTTATATGATGATACACTTCATTAATCCACATTAGAATAATCTAAACCATCTATGGTGTGTTATGTGCCAATTCCATTTTCAGAATTGAAAAATCAATGACCATATTCCACCATAATTAAGATTGAAATTGAAGGATTTAAAAGGATTGAGACGGCCTTATGTTGATTTTGGATTGAAAAATATTTCTATAATCTAACTCTAATAAGGCTTGTTGCTTCAACCATGAATCACACAAATCTAGGACACTAGAGCATGATATGTCTTCAAGGGTATTGATGAATCTACTTGTCTAGTCATATTTCGGAAAATGATAATCATTGTAAAGATATAGCTATGAGATAAATTAAATATGGATACCACACCAAATACTAAAGGTAAAATGAGGATTTTGATCAAAAAGTATCATAAACAGGACTATGTGGAGTGTCACCGGCTCGTTCCGATATTTTTTAAACCAAACATACATTGATATTAGCATCCTGATCATAATAATGAGTAGTCATTTTTCATTGATCCACTTCCACCCATATATGGTCATAGCCTCCATGAACAAGAGGTAAATTGGTAATACTGTATGCTGATATGTTTCCCCCTTCAATGGAGTAACCTTTAAAATGCCATAGAAAACCACTTGGAATATGGTGAATGACCATAACCATATGGAATACCAATCATCAAGACCCAATTCATGTATATGTACACATCAACCATGGAAACCAGAGTAATCCTTTAAAATTTGGGTATATCTATACCATTTTTCGAATTACTACCAAATTTGACCTATATAACTCTCTATGAACCATCCCACGCATCACCATTGGAACAAAAATCGATCAGTGGATCAACACCTAGAGTGTATCATCCATAAGTCTACCATCAGGGGACTCACCACAAACAAATTGTCCTATCTATATCTCCCCCTCAAGATCACCTAATTGGGATTCTTCCTCTTGTGCCACCCGATTTGACAACAATGTCATCAAAAAAACACACTCTACCCCAAACATCTACCATATATTTGTGCAGTACTAAATGATCTTCTATCACTCTCCTCGAATAAAATAATTCAATACTACATCACTACATGCCTTCTTATTATATGTATTGGCCTTCTGATTACCATTTCTATGTGTATATTTAACGTTTTCATATTAATATTTTTAGATCTACAACTACCAAAACTGATGCAATTTATGTTCTCATTTGGAGAAAACATACCTAACGCTCTTCTGATAGGTCATGAGAAAAACAAACACCTATTAGTTAATATCTCCACAACATCAGGAAAAAACCCATCAATTCCAACATGAAATTATTAGTGGAATAGTTATTCTTAGAGGGATATAAAAACTGAGACCCAGAATAAATGATTAATATATACTTCACCAGAACACATCCCATCCCATGTTGTGAAGCATCATAGAAAAACTCAAACTAAAAATATTTTTTGGAAAAAAATGAACAAGGGTACTAACCAAATTAACATGTATATATTCAATAAATATTTTAAAATTATAATTCCATATGGATGATGATAGTTTATGGTTATTTCTATTAGAGGAGTCACAACCATAGAGAAATCTAATCTGAACCTCCTTTAATAACATATACGTCCAACAGAATCATCGCACCTTAGCCAATGTCTTTGGTGAAACCCAAAAGAAAAATTATTCTTTCATATATTGATCCAAATCTACTCCATTATATGATATTATCTTCATTATGAAATTTACTTATAAATACCATAAGTTACTCATCAAAATGTTCCCAAAAAACATCTTATGAGAAGTCCACCTAAAACAGAATGGGGATGCTCTGCGTGCTCCTCCATCGACACAATTTTCATAATGATGACATTGATAAGAACCACCATGATTATATCAATTAACACATTGAACACATCATTCATTAACCCCATGATCATATATGGATCATTTATTACACCAAAATGTATTTCAATGAACTCATAATACATATGACGAAAATGGAATGTAGTCTTTCAGATATCATCATCATTGACAAGCATAAGAAGATATAATGACCATAATTCCATCATCTAGATACATACTTCACCCTAAAATGGATTTAATAAATAATTAATAATTTTAAATGATCACATTTCATCTGTGACACTTGTTTCATGTGATGATAATTGATGCAGAATGTAAAACTGTCATTATGCAACATTAAGATAAAAATGACACACCCCCTGGTGAAAGACATGGATGAACAAAACTGCACTGAAATAGATCATAAAATACTATTTTAATTTCTTACAACTCATAATCTTCCATAAAATATAGATACATCATTATAGATGACACAAATGACTATAGTTATATCCCCAACTCGATCACTCATGATGGTGGAAATGATATAACCTCTTATCTAAAGACATCATGGAACCCTTCTATGACACTGGGAAATGTTGTCTACTAAACTTTTTATGAACATATATTCATATCATCCATCATGGATGGAACTAAAATAACATGACTCTAACCCATTTTATGGTCTCACACTCCAAAAAACATTGTTTTATCTCCATCATCATCAAAGAACACAACACGATTCCAATATATATTCAAAAAATCCTATGATGAATAAAACTAATCCATGGTTTAGAGAATAACATATTCATGTATCTATAAATTATGGAAATCGATCATAAAATAGTGACTCAAGAACACTTGCTCACAAATTTTGTGTAATTCAATCAAATCAGCTCAACCATCAACATGTTTAGTCAATGAAAATATGTGTGGAAGACTTTATACTTCAAGTCCAAAGGAATAGAAGAAGGTTGTTTATATTAAGAATTTCACTACTCTGGGACAAAAAAATGAACTAACATATGTATATAATATTAAAGGGTACCTATAATGAAGTATCTCCCACCTTGTGTGTGAAATTATAAATCTATAATTTGATCATTACCAATATGACCAAACACCTAACAATCTCCTTATTCTTGATCATATCTATAAGGATGAGGAGAATACTGGGGTTTTCATCTACCTTCCCCAAATACTCTATGCTGAATCCCAAACTGGAGAAACAATATGATGCTACTTCAGCTTGAATTGGTAGAATAGAGGAATCTTATGCGGAACAACTCGAAGACACTGACTTCTCAAAATAATTGGGAAATCATACAATGGTTAACCATGGAATTCAAAATACAAGAACCAGGCTAATCTCATGGAATTTCCTTGAGAGATTATTCCCATAGAGAAATGTGACATAGAGGGATAGAACATACCCCCGATTATCAAAAGGTCTTATGTATGTGAAACAAGGAACCTCGAACAAATGATCTCCCTAGTGAAGAATCCTAATGAACCCCCCCCCCCCCCCATGATGATGATCTGGTTATTGATAACATTTTTTCAACAACCATTACACAAAATAGTTCATCAGTATATGTCTATATAAAATGTGGGGTGGCCTATCATTTTTTATCAAAATGAAAACCTCCTAAAAATGCCTTGCCTTGGCCTCCCCATATGGAAAGAGGTCTGAAATATATCACAGAATGACTCTGAACCATATTCTTAACTATCACACAATGGATCACCTTGTGAAGTGTAAATATATCATAGGGATTGAAAACATTCTCATTCAAATAAATAATCACATTAATGAACCGGTCATGGAACTCCTCCCATATGACTATCTAATACTTACGACCTCAAATGAACTAGAACCACTGATACCATTATACTCCATGCAAAATTTTCACAACCAATGATACAAAGTCCTCTATCAATGTACATATCTAACTAATGTGTTTCCCATCCTACTCAGACCAGTCTTCCATGAAATCATTTGAAACATAACTTCTATAATTCTATTGACCCTGGCAGTATAACTATTGCATTGTTCACTTTCGATTTTCATTATCTCATCCTAACCTCACATTTTCCATTAATTTTTTGTTCTCAATGTATCAGATATTTTGATTAATAATTTTTTTGAATCTCAGTAACAGTTTTTTGGATTTTTGATGTTTTTTTCATTCTAAGGATAGTGAATTGGAACCAAATGGTTAGTAGAAATCGGGTGGACATTCTAGGTACACATTTGGGCTATTCAAAAATTTGATAGAAGATGTCACACAGTTTTTGCATGGTTAAATCAACCATGTGTCCAAGTCATGCGGTGGGTCGGGATCTTGTTTGGCTCAAACACATAATTTTTGCATTTTTAAAAAAGCCATAAAATTTAATTGTTTTGTCAGAATGTGATTGGGTAGTAGTTATCGGTAGGTTGGCACATAGATTGTTATACTATGTGACAAAAACGTGTGATTGTCTTAGGTAATTTAAAACATCAAATTCATAATCTACCCCCTCCCCCTTTACACCAACTTGTACCCTACCCCCTAGGGTCATTTTGAGAACATGATGGGAGCCCCCAAAAATCATCTCCATAGATTCTTATCCTCCATGGTTACTTCATCAAATATCTATGTTGAGTTGTCATGGATTTATGTATATTTTATCTCCATTATCTCTTCCCCTCTCAATTTCTTAATTTCCTTTGGGTGATATATCATTTATATAATCACTAATGGTTAGGTTTATTGTGTTGGTGGTTTTTCATTGGTCTAGGGTGTGTGCCTTGTCTATGGGTTCATAATCACCATTCTTCGAGAGTAACATTTCATTCACACACAATATTGGTTGGTGAATCCAACTACTTCCTCTATGATTCATTATATTGATTAATAAGAACATTCCATTAACTGTTAAACATTATTTTTACCTTATATTGTTGCTTGGTTAGTTTATTCTAGTGTTTTCATTATGGTATATATTGTTAAAAATTATTTGAATGTGATTTTGTGTTTGTACCTATGTGTATACATAGGTATCATGTGTCTGGTAAAACATCTAATGTTCTTTTAATGTTAAATTGGGGAATGCTGTGAAAATTAGGATTGTTATTTTTTGGAAAATTAGTTTTAACATATGAAAATTGGATGATGTGTGATTTAAGTGTATTTTATGGAATGGAAATTGGGGAGGCAATATTTTTTAAATGATACTCTTTGTTTTGAAATGGTTATAATGACATTGCAACTAAATAGGATTGTTGGGTTTTGGTTAAAGAGAAAGTTGAATGTTTTGATGATATTTCTATGGGATTCGTGGATATTAGAGTAGGCCATTGGATATTAAGAAATACATGGGTGCACTAAGTGCTCACATATAATAGCATTCAAATGAATGAGGAGCACCAAAATAATGTTTTCCTTGAACCTCGGTTTCTTAAAAGGTTTATTAAACCTTATGGAATTATAAATATTGGTTTTAAATGAAATATTCAATTCTATAATCATTTGGAATGATTTTTAATGTTTTATATTTTACCATGATTTTGGAAACAGTATTATGAAAATGTATTGGGATTTAGAACATAAGGGAATCTTTTCTATTGAGAATATAAATGCTGGATTTGATTATATTTTGGGAATAAATTGTAAAAATGTAATTGGTAAATGAAATTTGGTTTCCATTGTTAGAGGCTCATTGTGCAATTTGAATGTTTTTAATGAATTGGTTGAATTTTAATTTGATGTGTTGACTTGATTGGAACACAAGAATTTTAGATATCTATATATGTATATTTTGTTCCCTATATAGGATATATTTCTCTTTATAGATTATCATATCAATTGTGTTTGTGATTGGGTAGGCATGTGCCTTGATGTAAGGTAAGATGATCCACTCATTCCACATACTTCTACATAAAAGGTTTACTTTTACCATGGGTTCTGTGGAATCATTTAGAGAATCAAATGATAGTTTCTAATAAAAACCATTTAGAAGGGTTTTTACCCCTAGGATGTTGTAATTCTTAGGTGGGTTCTTCCACTAGTGAGGCTTGGATAGGTAAACTAGATGTATATTAACTATAGAGTTTCACCGAACGTTGTTAGTTGTTTTGAACTGAGTTCATCCATGGATTTTTCTATGTATATTAATGAAATCCCCTAGTTAATATCAATGACTATATGTTTTTATTTATTTGATCATTATTTTCTACATATACATGAATTACCATTTCACCACATCCACGTATTGGTTTACTTTGTAAATTGGTTTGGTTTTGGTGTTAAAATGATTACTAGTTTTTGAAATGGTATGTGGTGTGTGTTGGCTCCTAATGTAGGAAAATATATTTTTTGTATATAAAATGTGATAATATAAATTTTTAAAAATTTATTTTAAAGTAATATTACACTGTAGTTTTTAGGAAAGGAAACACAAGTATTATTTAGTGGTTTCCTGCCAAGATATGTATATCATACCATAATTCTTCCATTTCTTGTTCATAGACCCAATCTTTATTGCAGGTTCAGATTCTTGTTCTGATTTTTGATTCACCTTCTCATGGTTGAAGAAGGTTATTTGGTGGATGGTGGGGACCAAGAGGTCACATAGAGATTATGTTGGTAGTGATTCTGTGTAGCTTTGTTTCAATTTAATTTTTCCCATTCATTGGTATTTAGTATTTGGAGTAGCTTGAGTATTAATTATGAATAGATGCAAGTCCTTGTTTCCAGTTTAGTTGATTTTATTTGATCCTGATTCTTTATAATGAAATCGTTTACCTTTTATATTTTATTTTATCCTTGAAACTAATTACAAGACTATGGGGATAGGGAATTCCATTTAATCCATGCCATTGATTGGGTCATCAGTCGTTTCAAATGACACCACAGGATGGTTCATGAAAAAATAATTTTAGAGTAGGCCCTTTGTTATATTGGGTGTCTGGTAGTAGGTGAATATTATTTTTGGGACCCAAAAGGAAGTTAAAATAAGAATATAATGAAACAGTACTCATTCATATCCTTCAGTAACCAGGGGTAGTTCGGTAATTGAGTCGTAATCTAGTATTGGTAATTTTTTGATTGAGAGATAATAATTGAGGTGAACTAGTTTCACATTGTGACCTCACATAGTATAGTTACCCATATGGTGTTCGAGTACATGGATCATGAACTTATATATTTTTCATCTAGATTTCGGTGTGTCTTAAAAACATGTTTACGGGATAAGAGTGAGTTCAATTCCCTCAATCTATTGGATTAGTGTGAGCGGTGTTTTTTCATGGTCTCAATTGGTTTGAATGTGTTATTGGAAGCGAAAATGTGGTTTTAAATGGGAAATATTTATTTTAATTCATCATGAACTGGTAAAATGTGGTTTAGGGGAAAAAATTTTGATTGAAAAATTTGTGAGTTTATGGGTTTTGATAATGGAATGGTTAGCATAAACCTTGGTGGTCCTCATAGATATTTTTCATTTGTGTGGGTATTGTAGAGTGGGCCTGTAGTCACATATGGATGGAATTATAAGGAAACATGTGAAATGGTTCAAATAATTCCATGTGTGTGTATTTGAAACAAAATTCGTAGCCATGTTTTTCTATAGTGAATTTTTAAGGAGAAAACCCATTTATGAAAAAAATATTAGTTTTAGAATTATATTTTTTGTTTGTGAAATGTAGAATTTGTGATTATACTGTAGACTTGAAATAATGCAATTTAGGAATTTTAAATGTGACTGATTAATTTTAAAAGTTATGTTTTTTTGGGTATGTATGGGTGTGGATATGGAGTTGGTTGTTTGGGATCAAGATTTCCTTTTCGATTGTCTTCTTATTTTATGGAAGTATTGGATTTGGGTTTTTTAATATTGAACATAATATGCTTCCTAGAAATAATCCCACAGATTCTGATGATTCATGCACAATTTTACAATTCCTCTCAACTATTATATATCATTCTAAGTGATTGAGGTATGTTATAGGCAGTGGAATGTATTGAAGAGCTCATGCATGTGTTTAGATCATTGGGAATGCTTGAAGTCGTTAGTGTCCATGCAGTCTAGGGTTGGTTTTAGGGTCATTATTTGGATGAATGACAGAGGTTTACCCCTCCATCAATGAGATTTAAGATGAAATTGGAATTTATTATGTTCTTCTTCATCTAACTGATCATACTGAGGTAGGTGAAGACAACGAATAAGGATGTGAATATTTGTATTCAACAGGGCCAGTGATAAGTGATTTCCTACATTGACCACTTCAAGGAGATTTTATCCTTTTCTATGGAGGTGGAATCAAATGATGTGATGAAGGTTTATCTTTTAATTGTGGGTCTTCATCCAAACATTATGGGGGTGATACCTCTCTTTTAAGGTCCATTGTTTCGGAATAATGGTAGATGAATATTTTTATTTTTGTTGATTTTCTGAGAATATAAAATTGGTTACCTGTTGTATCCAGTTGTTCATGAAGCTTCCCCATCATATGAATGCTTTATGCAAGAGGAATATATTTATAATGAGTCATATTTCTTAGTTCATGCCTCTAGTTCATCATAGTGATCATGAGTGCACCACCAGTGTTATCGGTTAGGGAATTCAACGTCATATTGTGAGATCCCTCAAAATACATTCTATCATTGTAGCTATCTAGATTATTTAGAGTTTTTTTGGAGGAATCACCATGAGAAAACACTTGATCCGAGGATTATTGTACCTAACTGTGAGGTAGTAGATTCTTCAGTTACCCATGCTCCATCCGTAGGCCTCAGAGTGAAGCTCACACATATTCATGAGTATTTATGGTTTTTGATTCCTGTAATTGGATGGACACATGTAATGTTTACATTGTTCATGTTTCTTGTTGATGTGATTTCATTATTTCTGTATAAATTTCTGATGAATTTATTCTCTCATGATCTAGCAGTCATATTCATTTGTATATGGATTTAGGAATCTTGCATTTTTCTTAATGGGTGATCGACCCTTTTGCTGAGTGCTTTATGTTTCGGTGGTGTTCACATGAAGATGAATGGATTTTGTGGAAATTAATGGTTAGTGAATATGGTAATTCACATATCTCATTTTTAGTTCTTATCATGAGTTTCCCCATGTATTTTGGGTTCAGTGAGTGGTGGGAGTTCACTAGTTCATGGTTTCTGTGTAGTTTTTTGTTTAATTAGTATGGATGTTGAGTTTTTTTGGGGGTCCCAGTATACCGAGTGTCCCAAAGTGGGTTTTTGTATAATATATTATAGTGTTGTTGGATACTTACTTTTATATATTAGTTGAGTTATTTTGGTTTTGATAACCCTATCATGTTCTCCCCCAATTCATATATTGTGGTTTCATTTGTATCGATCATGTGTGACTTGGGAAGGGATAGATCAATCCATGGTTCATTGGTTTTTATGATTTAAATGGGAATGGATTTGAGATTTGGATATATATTGGTTGGGTAAAATTAATGGGGAATACAGTGTCTCTGTTGAGTATAATTATCACCTCCCATCATCAGATAATCCTTTATTTTATTTTATTATTGGTCACATATATTTATTCCAAGTTCTGTGTTTGAGTCCAAATTGAAATTATTCAATTTTTGATGTTTTTGTGGGTCATAGTATTGTGCACGGGTTCCACACTGGTAGTAGAAACTTATTAGTAAGTCTACGAAGTTGAAAAACACTTCCACCTATTCTAGGAAGGGTTGTATAAACAGTGCGTCCTGGTCATGTAGTAGGTATGTATCATAAAATATTCTTCTGAATGGTTTTAATACAATTTCAAAAACAATGTGGTTTCGTAGTACGGTCAGTAATTCTTTGGGAAATTGATACTGCATGGTTAGTGCATGGTTGTTAAGTAGTGCAGCTGAACCATGTGATCTTAATAGGTCAAGAAGAATTTAAAATTTTTAATCTACCCACCTCCCCAATTTATCCTAACATGGACCCCTCCCCATTGTGTCATTTATTCCTCTCCGAGGGATCCACCTATCCTCATATCCTTAGACCAAATTCCTCTGTGCTAGCTTCCTCAATGATCCAAGCTTAGTTATTATGGTTCTCATTTCCATTTTACCTTCATTATCTCATCCCCTCCATATTTTTAACATTCCACTGTGCGGGATGCTGTCTTCTTGAACACTAATTGTTAGGGCTTGTTTTTTTGTTTTTCCTTTCATATAGGGTGTTATAATCCCTCATGATGACAGAATCTTCCTTATCCGAGTGTTTCTCCATGTTTTCACACCATCATGTTAGCTGAATATGTACTTTTTTCATTGATTTATTCCATTGATTCTTAGTCACAATCAATTAATTATTAAATATTATTAAAACTTATATAATGTTAATTTTTATTATATTATAATTATTCATTGTTGTTATAAATTATTAAAAATGGGTATTTAATGATTTATTGTTCGTTCCTCTATGTATATATGTTATATGTGTCACATCCGATTTGTTTTCGTTTAATGTAATTATTTTGATCTTGTTCATTGAAAATACGGATCAATTTAATTGGTGATGAGGGAGATTAAATATTTTTCCTAACAATACATTTATTTCTAGTCATCCTACTTTGGGTGCCCCATTACTTGTTTGGGATTTTTCGGAGAAAGGGTGTTTACTTCATGATTTGGGCCAACTGTGAGCACATTTCCAGATTTCAATACCATATTTGTTTCATTATTAGAAACTTCTTTCTCAAATTTTATCATCCATAACACTTCCTACTTTTCCTACCCTAACAAATTCAAACCACTATATACTTATGTACCCCTTAACAATTCATTAACATGGAGAATTTGGGTTATATATTTAGGTATTGGGCTATCCCGTGTGCCCATTTCCAGTTTTTAACAAAACAATGTGATTATTTTATATCAATTTAACTTTTTGATAAGGTTTAGTTATTCAACCTCTCACTTGTGCCCATTAAACCTAGGATCACCCCCCATGTTCAATTTTCCAACTTTTGAGCACATATTAGTTTCCGGATAGCGAATCACTTCTCAATGATTCGACAATCATCCATATTTTCCAATGTTAATTTAAATCATTCATAAATCATTGGATTTGAACTCCTTTTACCCAAATATTATTTACATGGTTTTAAAAGACATTGAGAGACAATACAATATGTTTAAGGACATTCCCTTTCCTCTATGGATATAGATCTTTCTTGAATTCGAAGAGCGTTCTAGTTTCTAAGGTGAGATTTTATTCTCCTTTCTCCTCCGTCTTACTTCCCCTTCCATTATTTCAAGGTTATTTATTCTTCCCTAGTAATTAATGATTTGAGATAATGTTTTTTCATTATATTTTTCTGGGGTTATATTCATTTATCTATTTTCTTCATAGTTTTATGATTTATAAACCCCCGGTTGGTGATTTCGGTTGTGCATTTCTATTCTGTCAAGGATTTGATGTAGGTTTCCAATATAACATGACATTTTCATTTAAGTTACATCTATTTCAAGATGATTTAATCTTATTCATATTCTTAAAATTGTAATGTATTCTTTGGATAATTTTTTTGGGTGTTCTAAGTAGCGGTTAAAACATTATTTTTCGTAAAGTGGTGGAGTTTTGAAAAAATGGTGCACATCATGTATTTGGTCAAATGATTTCATATCTTTATCATATGTATTGTGGTATATATACCATGGTTTTGTAGATAAAATATTATTATGGATTTCAATTTAATTATTATTCTTTTTTGAGTTTATAAGATTACTTGTTTTGTTAAAATAATGCATGACAGGTGTTCGGTATGTTTCCCAATTGGATTTTATGTGTAGAGTGTGGATTAAAATGATTGTTTTGGATTTATAATAATATTATAATCATGGGAATTTTTTTTGGTTTACTTATTAATATTCCAAGAATTTATTTGTATTTATAATGAAGGTGTATTGGTTTTATGATATTTTGACATGTGTTACTATTAGAAGACCTGTTGGGTGCTATAATAAATAGGTTTGTTTAATGAATGAGCTAAAAGATTATTTTCAAGTTGGTTACCGATGTATAGAATCATAACATTTTGGGTTCTCACATCCTTATTATATTTGGTATTTGTGACATTGAAATTTTTTTAATTCGTAAACCTTTTTAAAGGCCCGTTTGGTCGTTCCTAAAAATGATGAATGAGTGTTATACATGTATATACCCGGTTTGTTCATATGAGATTGTTATATGGTACATTCAAGGGTTTTACTAAATAATATTATGTCATAAAAATATGTTTTTGTATGGTTTTGTTGTGCATTTATCTTTAAAAGAGTGCTTTTGAATGAGGTACATGTGAAAAGCCTCATTACAATCATTGAAATTGTTTTATGAAAATTTTATGTGATTTATTGATCCGTGAATGATATGTGAAGCATGTTTGGGTTTTTTTTGTTTTTATGGTTCATGAATTTAATTTTCAAGTAGAATGTTTTTTTGACAATAAGTGTAACTGGATTGATCACTAAAGTGAATCTCAGGTATCTAGGTGGGTGGACATGTACTTCTTTTCTAGAGATACTAGGGGGGCTAGGGGGTTCGACCCATGTTTCTCATTGCATGTCTAATGATGTAAAAACTAACTAAAAATTGACATTGATGTTGTTGGGGGACCGCTATGTTATAGATATGATCCCTACAAGTGAATCATGTTCACTAGAACATATACTTATTATGGTTACCTTCAACAAGATATGAGTTACCTTAGTATCACAACTAACAACTACCTAGGGGTGTGCCTATGACTTGTGCTCATTCGATATTTTGTATTCACCATCAGCATATGGTGTGTTTCATAGTAAAATTCATCTGTGTGGGTGATTTATTTAAATGTGTACATTTTTAAAGTAGCCATCTTGAAAACAATTTTAAATTTGAGGTTGCGCCTCTTTGAAAATTGTTACTAGAATTTTATTTTATAAAACAACCATTTATTTTTATGGTAATTTTTTTATAGCATGGGACCACATTTGGAAAACATACCTTTATATATTTTAATAAAAACATGAAATTGATATTTTTTTATTTTAAATGATGTTCATTGGGAATATAATACCAGGCTAACCAACAAATGTTTAATACTCATAATTATTTTCATCTTCGGTAGTTTTCCCTTGTGATAGTTTCATCTTGTGTTCGATCACCTTGGGAGACATGTGATCATTGTGTTAATTACTGACTAGTAGGGTAAAATGGTGTTATTGTATATGAGGTTTGGTCGGATTCCCTGTTGGTTTAATTGTACTATATGTTTTTTGTACTATTAATGTTCAGTTCAATTTTTAGGGAAATGTATTTTTGGTTGTCCATTTCTTACCGTTGTAGGTTTGATTTTTTTAAATCATTTCGTTGTGTACTATATTGATTACATCGGTGCATGTCACCATCCCAGGCTGATCGAGAACCCCTCTTGGGACTTTTCGCTAGCTGGCATGGTTGACCGGTTGAGGGTTGAATCAGGCATGTTAATTACAAAATTTTATCGAAGGAGGGAAACTCAGACAATACCTTTATTTTTTCACCCTTGTTATTTGGGTGATGTCGAGGTAGAAGGAATATAGTTTTTGGGAATGTAGGGATCAATTCGGGAAGTTTGTTTATAAATATTTCTCATTCTGATCATCTGATGTCCTTGGGAAGATCAGTATTATTTGTGTCTTTGGTTATGTTCATTGTTTTCTATTGGGATACAACAAGGGGAGTTGGACTAATGGTCTTTTTGAGCTCGATGGCCTGGAAAGTAATGATGTTCCCGAGGCATGGTCCTATGAAGACTCTTTGTGTTGGTGGTTTGTTTGACATCTGGCTGCCAATAATATCGCCAAGTCACCCAAAAACAGTAGTTCCCATTGGGGGACTCTTAGAATTTTCCTGAATTTTGAATTTTTTTTTGAAAATCCTTGTATGAGAATTGTAAATATGGGTTTTAACAGAGTGATTGGTTTTTGAAAATTGGAAAAAGGTATTTAAGAAAAAATTATGATAACTGTTTTGGAAGGTCATTGTTTTTTTTCTGAAACAATGTTTTGGAAGGATGTATAAATGATTTAACAGGATTAAATATTCCCTAATCTAAACATGTGGGATGTTGAAATAAAATTATTTGAATATGTGAATCATTTTAAGGTTATTCTGAATCATTTATTAAAATGGAGTGTTTTGGGATGTTGAAAAGCTTTTGAATATGAGGAATTGGTTTTGAAAATTGGTTTTGAGCGGTTGGTGTTTTCATATAAAGGGTATTTGTCTCAATGGACACGATATTATGAAAAGATACCTAACTAAATTTTAGAAAATTCAAAGGTGTTGTTTGGAGTAGCTTGGTTGTTTTAAAGGTTTTTAAAAATGAAATGGTGTAGGTTTTTAGGAAAATTGTTCTTGGTGAATGCATTTTATTTTGTGAAATATTAAAAGGGTCTTGAATTGGTGGTTATTGTTCCTTTGGATGGTACACGATTTTAGGAATGATGTTGTTTTTTTTCTTTGATGTTTTGATGGGTTCTCACATAAATGGTTTTATTGATATCTAGAAGGATGACATATATGGCATGGTGGTTCGGTGCCTAGGGTGGCATGGAAATGTCTTTGTGAGTGAGTCTTTGTGAAACACCATTGTTGAATGTGGAAATACCGCAAGATAGTCTGTTTTTCAAATGTTTTATGAGATGAAAAATTGTGGCAATTGTTTATATAATGATGGTTATGTGGATATCTTTTTTCTATGTCTAAAAAGATTTTTTTATTCAGTATGCTTCCTTGTTATCTAAAATTCATACATTTTTTGTGTATTGATATGAGATCTTATTGTGGCTCAGATTTGGAGTAATGTTCTGTGGGTTTCTAAAGAAGTGTTGGATGTTCTGATGTTTCCATAAATAGTACTCTTTTTTAATTATTTCCAGTTGATCATCCTAAGGATTATTTCTCATGTTCTACAATCATGATCCACCACATCAAATTATTCTTCATACTGTTTGCTGAAATAGAGAGCATTTTGGGCTTGATTTATATTGCCTTCCAGTTATGATTATTCACATGGTTATGGTTGTTGTGTTTAGTTATGCTGGATGTATTTTATTATGTTCATTTTTCATCTCACTCCTAATTCTATGTAAGTTAGAATGGTGGTGTGTATACCTCATTATCTATTTTTAATTGGTGTTTTTGTCACGACCCTTCTCCCAGGGCCCGTATCGTGACTACCCCATTCCCGCCTTCCATAGGTCAGGGGCTGGTGACTAGAAGTAAAGGTGTAAATACCTAAACTGGGAGGAAATTGAATTTATAATATTAAACAAACACGACATATTACACAACTATAAGTAAAATTATAAGTGAAACTGTATACAATAGAGGGTGATGAATGTAAAGGGAGGCGGAAATACAAGCCCAACTGTAAAGTACAATACATATAAAAATCAAGTACAACTGAAGAAAATAATTAAAGAAACTACAGGGTCATCCTCCAAGGTTACCACCTGAAGGGTAGGTATATATAGCCACATCAACACCCCATGTTCGTTCTTCCTCTCGGTGTATGTCTAGTCGAGTGGTCCACCTCCGGGTACCATCTAGCTCGGCCACTATCTGCTCCGATTAGCACTGTCTATCGTCTGCCACCAATACATCGATGTTCGGGATAGCCTGTGCCGGGGTGCGTATAACGATACTCTGTAGGGACCCTGATACCCTCTTGGTCTCACCAAAATACAACAAGGATAACCCAAAGTATGTAATAAAAATAAAAACCTTACATAGTTATATTCCCATACATATACCACAATTATTTAGTAACCCATCTCAATCATGAGGAAAACATGAAAGTCAATGACTCAGCTCAACCAGGATTTTATTATAGGGGTAATAACAATCTGAACCCTCGGCTACTGGAGAACTTGTTCTCTATCGAGTACAGTGGGCCTGCCGTGTCACATAGAGGTGCTTCCAACTAACTTGGACTGCTGAGGAACTCATCCTGTCGAGTACCGTGGGTCTGCCGCGCTCACAAAAAGGCGCTCCACATTGTGGGACTGATGTTCTCACCTATAGGTTCTCCCCCTGGTAGCCAGCTTATTTACTCCATGTGTCGAGTACTATGGGTCTTCCGTGCTCACACAGAGGCTCTCCCCACTTGTCTAGTCGAATCACTCAGAGTCGAATCGATCAGCAGTTGTCGAGTCTCATCCATCTATTAGGTTCCCTCAAAATTACATTCTCATCTCTGGAGGATCCTCTCCATGAGCTGTTGTTTGATACTCAACATTCACTAACTCCCATGTAGATGTATTTGAAAATTTAGCCTCGTCATATGGGTCTCAATGCAATAGATGGCGTGTCAATCTGACACCCGGTCTATAATTTTTTGGAATTTATGTCCGAGGGGCCCAGTTGTTTTTTATGTTCAAACCAACCCGACCATAATCCAACTATATCCAAATTTCATGTGACATAATATAAAATAATGATCTCTCTATAAGCTTTCTTTCACTATAGACGGTTCGTCGATCGGACACTCGTAGCCCATGATATGGGCAAAAAGGTATAAGCTGGACCTAGCAGGTCTGGGTCCGGTCTGACCCAGTCGGAGCGAACCGGCCCAACCCGGTCCGAGGTCCGACCCGGTACGAGGTGGTGGCCCAGCCCGAGGTGGAGGACCGGCCAAAGGGGTGGCCCGAACTGACGGGCGCCCCAGCCGAGTGCAGCCCGACCGAAGGCGGCCCGGTGGCCTGCCCTAGTCGCGCCCTGGTGGGGATGCGCACACCCCAGGCACCCAAACGTTTGAACCGTTCGAGAAGAACTAAAACCGAGGCCATGTGGCGCCAGTCCAGCAGACACGTGTCTTGATGGGATCACGCTTCTACCAGATGGCCCGAGCAGCCATCCGCTCCGCACCACCTGTGCGGCGCGACGACGTCGGGCCCCTCTACAACGACCAACCCTGGCCGCAGCATCCCAGCTCCGCTAGTGCGGCATGACGACGTCGCGCCCCTCCACCGCAGCCCGCCCTGGCCACCAGTCATGGTCGCAGCTCTCCTTCTGCATAGCTCATCGTGGTAGCGGCTGTCTTTCCACACGACATGACAGTGGAACATGATCATGGCGAACCGGTAGCCTTGGGCCGCCAGTTTTTTCGTGGCCGGTCCGACGCCAGTTGCGTTTCTCAGCATCCGTCGTCATCAAACGTGAAAAATCAAGGGGGAGGTTCAGGATATGTTTTTGTTGTCCGATCCATCATATTTACGTTGATATCTTTTGGCATATCTGAACCATAATTTGAAAAATTATGAACGGAAATAAATTCAACTCAAACCCCTACCTCGATTGACGATGATCGTTGTCGAAGTCGCGGGAAGGCGCCGTCATTTCGTCAACGTTGGAAGAGGAAGAGTTCGGATAAGACGAGTCGAAGATGACGTCATCAGTGTTCTTCATGGGCGACAGTGCTTCCACTTCATTCCCTGGTTGATGAGGTAGAGATTTATGTTGTTATTTGTTGGTGGAAGAGACATTCATCGTTGGAAGAATTTGTTCCTCAAAGATCTTCCAAGTTCTTCCTCCTCTCCGAAAGGTTCCACAAAAATAATTCCAAAAAAAAAATTTGAAGAAGTCATATATTATTATATGGAATAACAACACAAATACTTATGTTTAATTAAACTAGAAAACCTAATAAGTTATTGGAATGGAATGGTTCAAATTCAAAATTAGGGTAGTTGAGGAGTTCCGATTAATTAATTGGGAGTTAAAATGGGTTAACAAGATCGGGTAGGCCCCACTAAATAATATCCTCTCAAGGGAGGTTATGGGCGGGTGGGCCCCACCACCATAACTTATCATGGGAGGTTATGGTGTGGCGGCCCCCACCACTAACCGCCTCTTGGGGTTTTTAACCACCCCAAATAAAAATAATGTTAACAATTTGTTTTTATTCAATTTAATTAAAAACCCCTTGAACAAACTCCCATTCTCGTTAGAACGCAACTGCGGTGAAGGTTTCAATAAGAAATCACTGAAACTGCGAGTTCAATGGTGCCCTTGGATTTCTGTTCTGAAAATCGGTTTAGAATATATAAAATCCTGCTCATACGTTAACTGAACGTACCCAAACAAAACAACAGAAATAGATTCCGGGAACACCGGGCCTCGGAATCGAGCGCTGTCAGAAACTGTGGACTCAAAAAATTCACTTGTATTTAAAAAAAATTCCATGGAAATTTTGGGTCTTTACATTCGCCCCACCTTAGGGCTTTATGTCCCAGTAACCTACAACTCTAAATAAGGGAACAAATGGAGGTACTGAGTGCGCATCTGAGTCTCCCGCTCCCATGTTCTCTCCTGCAGGTTATCGTTCTACCAACGAACGTGCACCAGAGGTATCGACCATCCATGAAGGACCCACTATTTTCGATCCTCAATCTCCACTGGAACCTCTGTGAAAGTCGCCCCATCATCGATGTGTAGCCCCTCATGGTCAAAGATGTGGGATGGGTCATGCACATATCTCCTCAGCTGAGATACGTGGAAGACGTTGTACACCTGATGCAACTGAGGTGGAAGAGACAAGAGGTAAGCCACCTCGCCTACTTTTCTGAGAAACTGGAATGGTCCATTTAATCGCGGAGATAACGTTCCAACTCATCCAAATCATTGTAGACCTCTTCGATGTGAGACCCATAGAAAGACGTGGTCTCCATCCTCGAACTTTAGAGGTCTTTGTCTCCTCTCAGCATACGACTTCTTCTTTCTCTGTGTATTCTTCATCCGCTCCTCAATGATATGCACCTTCTCCATGGTAGCAAGTACCATATCTCATCCAACTAGTGCTGACTCTCCTTGGTATGTCCAGTATAGTGGCGATCTGCAAGGTCGACCATAAAAGGCATCAAAAGGTGCCATACTAATGGTGGAGTGATAGCTGTTGTTGTAGGAAAACTACACCAAAGGTATGTTTTCCTCCCAATTGCGACCTCTGTAGAGGACACAAGCACGGACCATGTTCTCGAGAGTCTGAATGGTCCTATCAGTCTAGCCATCCATCTGAGGTAGGATGGTGGTGATCAGACATAGCTGCATCTGGAAAGCCTCCTAGAACCCCTTCCATAGCCGGGAAGTAAAACGCGCATCACGGTCAGAGACAATAGAAGAAGCTACTCCATTAAAACGCACAATCTACTGCACATAGAGGAATCCCAAGCTCTCTACTATGCCCTTCTCTCTGACTGGTAGGAAGTGGGTCGTCATGGTCAGTCGTTCAACGATCACCCATATCGAATCGTGACTTCTGGATGTTTGTGGAAGACCCATCCAGATTTCCACAGATATCCCATCCCCAATCCACTCATGGGCCTCTAAGGGTTTAATCATGCCTAGTGGTACATGGGGCTCCGCCTTCACATGTGGAAAAATGAGTCATCGTGAGAAAAACTCAGGTACTACCTTCTTCATACATGGCCACTAGTTCTGTTGTCGAAGGTCATGGTACATCTTCTCCACTCCTGGATGTACCGCAAGAGGAGAGGTGTGGAAATTCCTCAATACTTCCTCCTGAAGTGCTCCTGCTACCACGGTACATCCTTTGAATAGGACGACATGCTCCCCACCTTCATAAAATCAATCAGGTGCCTGCCCTGTGGATATTTATGCACGTCCTGTCTCACATGCAGTGTCCCCATGTTTTGCCTCCATGAACCGCTGACGAAGTGGAGGAGTGACAGTGAGTGGGCGTACAAAGGCTAATCCATCTCTATCTATAAAGGATATCTGGAACGCGACCAGCTGCTTTGTCGCCTCTCCAAGAAGCTGAATGCTTGATCTCATACTGAGAGCGTCTGTTAAAACATTTCCCTTACCAGAAGTATATACTCTCTCAATGTAATAGTCCTGGAAGAACTCAAGACAAAGTCGTTGTCTCAGGTTCAGGTCCTTTTGAGATAAGATATACCTGATAGACTAGTGATTAGAGTAGAATGTGAAATGCTCACCCATCAGATAGTTCCTCCACATCTTCAAGGGGAAAAGCACCACTGCTAACTTCGGGTCATGGGTAGCGTAGTTCTGCTCATTGTCTCTTAGCTACTGAGAAACATACGCGATCACAGCTTGCTCCTACATCAGGAAACACCTGAGTCTGGTTCCTGATGTATTGCATTAAACTACATACCCAGTGCCCACCTCTGAAAGCCTCATGATAGGGAAATGGTCAGCCTATGCCTCAGCTCCTGAAATATCTGATGGCATCTCTTCGACCACACTAAGGGTTTCCCTTTCTTTATCAAAGATGATAGTGGTGTTCCACCTCTGGAGATGTCAGGAATGAATCTCTAGTAGTATCCAACCAAGCCCAGGAATCTCCATACCTTTGTCACACTCCTGGGTGGATTTTAAGAAATTACCACCTCTATCTTCACTGGATGTACTGCAACTCCAGCCTCCATGTTGATGTGTCCCATGAAGTGGACCTCTCGAATCCAATACTAGCACTTCGAGAGATTACCATAATTATGGTGCTCCAAGAGTATGTCTAGTGCTAGCTGCAAATGGTTGGCATGCTCCTCCTCACCTGTCAAGTAAATCAGAATGTTGTCGATGAAAACCACGACATAGTGATTGAGGTAAGGCTGGAAGATCCTTTTCATGAGGCACATTAACATTGATGAAGCATTTTTTATGCCATAGGGCATATCCATGAACTCCTAGTGGCCATTCCGACACATGAATTTCGTCTTATGAACATCCACATCTCAAACTCTGAGCTAGTGATTGCCTGGTCTGAGGTAAATCTTCGAGAACCACTATGATCCCTTGAGCTGATCAAAGAGGTCATCAATCCTCGGGAGTGGGTACATGATATTCACGTTCACCTGGTTCAGGCTACAATATTCCACACAGATCCTCAAGCACCAATCTGCCTTATGGGTGAACATAATCAGGGCTTCCTAGGGAGAAACACTAGGCTAGATGAATCTCTTCCCCTACAAGTCCCCCACCTGTACCTGCAGCTGGTGAAGCTTAGTGGGAGACATCCGATATGATGGAGTAGATATCGGGGCCATCCGTGGGTACAGGTTTATGTAGAAGTCCACCTCTCTACATGGAGGTAGTTCTCGAACATTTTCAGGGAAAAAATCAGTGTACTGGTCCACCACTATAGGATAACTCAAACTCTCCAAATCTACTACTCCGAGGGAAAGACATGCCAACTGATCAGTGATCGAAGACACCCTACTCTGACTAAGTCAGTCCTGTTCTGCAAAGGATCCCATATCACCGGTGAAGATAAAAATGGTCCCATCAGTGCAGACACACTGCACTTTGCACCTAATATAGACAATCTGAGTATGGAATATAGATAACAAATCCATACACAAGATGATGTCATAAGTCCTCGAAGCCTCTATGAGGATATCCTAGCCGAAGCTCTCTCCTCCTTGAGTAATCTCACAATGCCGGAACCAGTGTGTAATCATCGAGTCTGCGCCCATAGATGTCTCTAGCTATAAGGATCGAGCCAATGACTCTATCGGAATCTCCAAGATCCGAATGAGGGCAGTGGAAATGAAAGTGTGACTAGCACCTCTGTCTATAAGAACTGTAACTAAGGTGGAGTAGATACAGATAGTACATCGAATCATCTCTGGACCACCGTGGTAATATGCCTCAGCTACCTAGTGCATATCTCTCCCATGTCCAACTGATCCATGCGGTCATGGTGGACCTCCTAGTGGTGGTGGCAGTAGCACCTAGAAACCTCGTCCAACACCAGCTGCTCTACCGTCTCCTCTGCAACGTCAGCCTTCTCCCCTGCATAACTCCTTGATCAAACATCTACCTCTGCGTAGGAGGTCCCTCAAATGTATGATGATCATCTGAATGGCGGGTCAGAAACTCAAGAGCCATGTGACCTTGCCCACCGGGTGAGTAACATTGTCTTCTCAGGAAAGGTAAGTCACTACCTTGGGTTCTCTACACAAAAGATCCTGAGTCTTTGCAGTCGTCCACCCAATGGTCTTGTCCTCTTGGACCTCTTTGTCCTCTGTCTACTTCTAGTTACAAAAGACTCTACTGCATGTCGACTTGTAGTGGATTTCGCTGCTGGTGACTGCTCAGCAAGAAATCTCTCTACTAGGATGGCTCCCTATAACACCCCCCACATTCGTTGGAATGCTATGCGAGATCATCGAGGCTCTGATCTCTCGCCCGAGCCCCTGATCGAATTTTTTGGCCCTGAAGAATGGGTCTCACACCAAATCTGTGGTGTAGCGCTAGAGGTCTGTGAACCTCACCGAGTACTGTGCTACTCTCATGCTGCCCTATAGTAGATGAAGTAGCTTCTGCATCCACACCGCACGAAGGTTGACTGTAACAAACTCTATCCGGAACAGGATCTTTAATTTTTTCCAAATTAATGCCACCTCGTCATGGACCTGAAGTATTAGGCTCCACCATCTGCCTACTGCTTCCTGAAGGAGACTCACAGTAAGGATCATCATAAGGTATGTAGGTGTCCATACCATCCTAACTACTCTCACCACAACCTTAATCCAATCCTCACCTACATGTGGGTCCATCTCTCCCTGGAACCTGGGTTGCCTCTGGCACTGGAAATCATGCTATGTGCTCAAGCAGCATGCATCATCCACTACTGGGGCTGGTGGCATTAGTATCCCAACGGGAAGTGGCAGCACTTCTAACTCTGTTGGTGAAGGTCCATACACCGAGGCCTCGTCGCTAGGTGGGCTGTCAGAGCGAACGACACTCGAGGCTCTAACTGGTCGTCCAAGGGGAGGCATCCTGATAGATACAGATGCAAAACGGTGAAAAGATTTATACCCGGGGAGCTTACTAGGTTGATCTGACTTTAGAAAACTTTTGAAAACACACACGCAATCAGTGTTTTTGTGAACTGAGTCAGAAATCAGATGTCCGAGTCCTTTTGTAAGGATACATCAGATGTCCCACCAACACTGGACTCCGTAAACTGATGACCACACTCAGCAACCATAACATTATTGCTTCACATAAAAGGATGATTTTATTAATGAGTTATGTAGTAGAATCGACTACTATGATACCAATTTGTCATGACCCTTCCCTCGGGGCCCGTATCGTGACTACCTCAACTCCACCTTTCATCGGATAGGGGCTGGCGACTAGCACCCAAAGCGTAAATCCCTAAACGGGGAAGGCATTGCTTTTATAATAGTAAACACACTCTACAAAGTACGAAACTAGAAGTAAAACACTAAGTAAGATGGTATACAAAAGATGGTGTTGAATGTATTGGGGGCCAGAAATAAAAGCCTAACAGTAAAGTACAATACAACTGAAAATCTAGTATAACTGATGAAAAGAAGTAAAGTAGCTATAAGGTCATCCTCCAGGGTTCCCAACTAAAGGATAGGTACATATGGCCCCCTCATCACCCCTACCCATCCGTCCGCTCTGTGTACGTCTCGCTGAGTGATCCACCTCTGGGTACCGTCCTGTTCTGCCACTCTCTATCCTGATCAGCGAAGTCTGTCTTCTGCTACCAACACATCAAGGTGCGGGCATAGCCCGTGCAGGGGTGAGTATAATGATACTTATTAGGGACCCCGAGACCCTCAATTTCTCACCAAAATCCAATAAGGATAACCCAAAATTATGAAATCAATGGATAACCCATACTTAGGTATATAACCATACATATTCCTTTGTTATTTAGTAACCCATCTCAATCACGAGGAAAACACGAAATTCAATGAGTCAGCTCAACCAGGATTTTATTCTAATGGTATCAACAATCTGAACCCTCAGCTGTTGGAGAACTCCTTCTCTATCAGGTACAGTGGGCCTACGACATCACATAGAGGCTCTTCCCACTAACTTGGACTGTTGAGGTACTTCTACTATCGAGTATTGCGGGTCTCCCACACTCACATTGAGGTTCTCCCCACCGTGGATCTGTTGTGCTCACACAGAGGCGCTCCCCCAGGTAGCCAGCTGAGGTACTCCATGTGTCGAGTACCATGGGTCTACCACACTCACACCAAGGCGCTCCCCACCGTGGGTCTGTCGTACTCATACAGAGGCACTCCCCATTGGGATTTTCAAATCACTCTGAGTTGAATCAATCAACAGTCGTCATGTCTCTCTAATTACTAGGTTCTCACACAAATGCTTGCTCATCTCTGGAAGATCTTCTCCACAATCTGATAGTCGATACTCCATCTATCATTAAGTCCCATCTAGAAGTATCTCAAAGTTCATCCTCGTCATAGGTGTCTCAACACAACAGATGACACGTCAATCGGACGCACGGTCTATGAGATATTGGCATTTCCGTCCGAGGTGTACTATTGGTTTTTAGGTTCAAACCAACCCGACCATACTCCAACTATCTCCAAATCACATGTGGGATAATCCAAAATAATTTTCTCACTCAAAATATTCCGTCGCCGATGAAGGTTCGTCCATCAGACACCTGTAGCCTAGGATATGGTCAAAATGGTGTAAATTAGCCATAGTGGGTCTGGGTCTGGTCTGACCGAGTCGGAGTGACCTGACCCGTCCCTGTCCGGAGCTGGCCTGATCTAGTCCGAGGGTTTGAACCGGTCCGTGGAGGCATCCTGACTTGAGGGGCAGCCCGACCAAGGGCGACTCTGCTGAGGGCGACCCGGCCGAGGGGGGCCCGGCCCGAGGGCGGCCCTGCCAAAGGCAGCCCGACTGCCTTCCCTACCGGAGCCCAGGGGGGAGGGCCGCGCACCCATGGCACCCTAAAGGTTGAACCATTCCATTGAAACTGAAACCAGTGCCAGGTGGCATCGGTCCAACACACGCGGGACCCGAAGGTGTGTCGCTCCTCCCAGCATGCCCGAGCGGCTAGCCGCTCCAAACCATCGGCGTCCAGCGATGGCGCCGCGCCCCTTCGCCATGGCCCGCCCTAGCGGCCGCCCTTTAATGGCCTCCGCGCGGCACAGCAGCGCAGCGCGCCTACGCTGTGACCCATTGTGGTGGCGACTATCCTTCCACACAGCCAGTCTGACGCCGATCCTGTTGCTCGGCCTCTGTCATCATCAAACGTGAACAATCAAGAGGGAGGGTCTGTCCATGTTTGTGTGGTCTGAGCCATCCATGTTACGTTGATATTATTCATCATATCTCAACCATAATTTGAACGACTAAGAATAGAAATATATTCAACTCAAACCCCTACCTCGCTTGAAGATGATCATTGACGAAGTCGCAGGAAGGTGACACTGATTCATCAAAATCAGAAGAGGAAGAGTTTGGAGAAGACGAGTCGATGATGACATCGTTGACATTATTTGTGGGCGGTAGTGCTTCCACTTCTTGCCCCGGTTGAGGAGGGAGAGTTGTTCATTGTTCTATGTTGGAAGAAGATACATTCTTCATTGGAAGAATTTTGTTGCTCCATGTTCTTCCATGTTCTTCTTCCTCCCCCAAATTATCCACCAAAACGATTCGATGAAAAATATAATAGAGGAAGTTCTCTATTATTTTTATGGCACAACAACAAAAAAAATTGTTTTTAATTAAATGAGACAACTCATTTAATTCATGGAATGGAATGGTTTAAATTCATAATTAGGGGAGGTGAAGAGTTCCAACAAATTAATGGAAAGTTAAAAGGGGTTATGAAGCTTTTGTGTGCCCCACTATATAATATCCACCCAAGGGAGGTTATGTGAGGGTGGGCCCCACCACCATAACCTCTCTTGGGAGGTTATGGTGTGGTTTCCCCCACCACTAACCTCCTCTTGGAGGTTTTAACCACCCCAATTAAAAATAAACTTAACACATTATTTTTATTCAATTTACATAATAACCCCAAAAACTAACTCCCATTCTCGTTAGAATGCAACTACAGTAAAGGTCTCACAAATCAATCAGTGACTTTGTGAGTTCAACGATGCCCTCATATTTCAGTTCCAAGAAACAGTTCAAAAGATATAAAATCTCCCTCATATTATTATTAACGTACCTGAACAAAACATCAGAAATTGATTCTGGGCATAATGGGTCTCGGTATCATGTGCCGTCAGAAAATACGGAATCGTAAAATACAATTGTATTTTTAAAAATAAATTCCATGGAAATACCAGGTCTTCACAGTTTTGATTGATATAGTGAGTTTCATGATATAATAGGATTCCTAGATCTAGACTATAGTGTAGAATATGCTTCAAACATCATGTCTCCAGCCATAGTCCTCAGAGTGAAGCTTTTCATGTTGTCAAGATATTGCTAGAGGTGTGGGGAGTATGACTAGGATCCTTACTCCACTATTTTGGTATGTTAGTTTTTATGTCTCTATTGTAGTTCCTCGTCACTATGAACTTCCTCTTGTCACAATGAGAATGGTGGACTTACCCCTCAAACAATGTATATGGCTATTCTTCCATGGATGTGGGTTTTCGATCATTGCCCATGTGGAGACAACCTCTGTAAATCAGGTGTGTTTGGGGTATTACCTCTTCCTAGGTGGATAATGTTGTGTATCTCCATTTTTTCTATTGCGGATTTAGGGTACTAATGATTGGGTCCCAATCCCTCCCCACCATGAGTGGTGCGGTTCATGATCCATGCAGAAAGAATAGGCCTGGTTCTTGTCCCCTCCATTCGGGAGTGGGTGGTTTAGATGTTCATGTTGTAACCCTCATGAAATTTATTTTTTGGTTATTGTGGGAGATTTCTGCTAGGCCTAAATTAATGAGTCAAAATTCTATTTCGTGTTCAATTCCTTATTGGTTAATTTCTAGTAGGTCTCTAATGGTGGGGAAACCCCCTATGGGTCCCTATGATCATTCCATTACGGATTTCTCTGATGATATTTGTGATTTAATGGCTGTTAGACCATTATTTCCTCCCCCCCAATTAATTGTATTTAACATGTAATGATGATTTTGGGTGATTTTTGGGTTCATTAAGAGAAGGCCCACAATCCAGTTAATGGCTTGGTTGTGGAGGTGGTGTATTTACATTTTCGTTTATTTACACAATGTGGTTGTGAATTGGTTTTTTGTTTGGTAATGAGGACTAAGATCCATTGATGGTGAATGATATTTCCTTGGAATCATTGGATGTATCCTGATGATATAGAACAAATAGGTATTTTCTAATAAGATTTAATGTGTTATGGATTTCCAGGGGCTTAATGCTATAAGGGTAGGGAGAATTATCACACGTAGTTTTTTTCATGCCTTGGTATTGATCCGGTTCATTGAAAATCCTGATCCTTTTCATTGGTGTTGGATGAGATTAATTTAGAGTTTATAAAATCCATATATGTCTAAGAATCTGTCTCTTGGTTCCCCATTCCATGTTAGGGTGTTTTTGAAGAAAGTGTTGTTACTTCATGATTTGGGAGAATAGTGATCCCATTTCCATAATTATAAACCAAATTTGATTCATTTATAACAAATTTTTTTCTAATATTTTTCACCCATTACACTTCCTACTTTTCCACTTTTGACATATTCAAACCACCACATCATTTCCTCCAACTTATGAATACATAAACATGGTGAATTTGGGTTATATATTTAAGTATCTGAAAACTTGTGGGACCATTACGAGTTTAAAAAAATGATTCCATTATATATTATTAATTTATTAATATTTTTTCATTTATTACACATCTCACTCAAGACAATGAATCTTAGGCATGCACCCATGTTTCATTTTCCCTTTTTTGAGCTCATATTAGTTGCAAATAATGGAAAAACCTATCAATGTTTCTCAAATGTTCCAAATATTCTAAAGGTACATTGTGTCATTCATAAATCATTAAATTCTTACCCCTTTTCCCAAATCTTTGTTTCATGGTTATTATATACAATAGGATACTATCCAAGAGAATTTTAGCCATTCCATTTCCTCTATGTGTGTAGATCTATGGGAATAGAAAAAGTTTTATAGTTTCCATGGTGAGATTTCTTCTCCTTTATACTCTATCTTACTCCTCCTTCATGTATTTAATTGTTATTTCTTCTCCCCATGACATGAAATACATTGTTATATGTTTTTTAATTAATTTTTTATGGATGTTATATTCATATAGATATGTTCTTCAATGTTTTGGGGTTTATAAACCCGCGGCGGGTGATTTCTGTTGTGCGTTTCAATTCATCCAATAATTTGATGTAGGATTCCAATTTAACATGTCATTCTAATTTAAGATATATTTATTTCATGTTGTTTTCATCTTCCTCATACTCATAAGATTGTAATTTTGGATTTGGAATAAAATTTTGATGTTCCAAGTAGCAGTTAATCCATTGTTCATTAGTAAAGTGGTGTAGTTTTGTTAAAATGGTTCATACAACATGTTTGTTCAAATTATTTATTATATTATCCAAATGGTTTATATTATTAGGAACATGATTCAATAGATTGAATAAATTTATGACATTCCATTTATGTTTTATTTCTCATTGAGTGCTTAAAATGATTTTTTTTAAAAAAATGCAAGCCATGTGTTCGGTAGGATTCCCAATTGTCTTCTATGTTTTGCGTGTGGATGAAAATGATTGTTTTTTATTTATAATAATATAGGATGTAGGGAATGATTTTTTTTGAGTACCTTATGTGGATTATAATTTGTTATTTGTTTTTTGAAAGAATGTGTATTAGTTTTAATGTATTTTCATATGCGTTGCTAATGGTAGGTCTATTAAGATCATTTTAAAAAAGGTTTGTGTAATGGATAAGAAATAACAATATTTTCTACGTGGATAAGAATGTCTTGAATCATAATATTATGGGTTCTCATATACTTATTAAATTATGTATTTGTGGATTTGAAAAATTTCAGTTCCGAAAATATGTTTTAAGGCCCGTTTGGCCTTTACTGAAAATGAATAGAGTTTTTTACATGTATATACCATGTTGAGTCAGTTGGGATTGTTATATGTTACATGAAATGATTTAAAAAAACTATTTAGGGAAAAAAAATATGGTTCATAATGGTCTGGTGGTGCCTTTGTCCTTAAATGGTTGTTTTCAAATGAGTTTTATGTGAAAAGCCTCATTGCACTCTTTGAAATTATTTTATAATTATTTTAATTGGTTTATTGATACGTGAAAGAAAAGAGAATCGTGTTTGTGGGATGTTTGTGTTTTTAAGTTCTGTTAATTGTATTTTCATGCTAAAACTATATTTGATAAAATGTGTAACTTGATTAAGCACTAAAGGGAATCCAATGTATCTAGGTGGGAGGATGAGTACTAGTATGATCGTAATCCCGTGGGGTTAGGCCCATGATTCCTATAGCATGATTGATGATGAAAAGACTAAATGAACTATGATGATGACATTGTTGGAGGGTCAGTAGGATTTGGGTATGCTCCCTAGTAGTGACTCGTGTGCATGATTATATATATTTATTATGGTTACCTTCACCGAGAAGCGAGGTACCTCAGGCTCACAACTAAATTTTTCCTAGCGGTGTTCTCGTGACATGTGGTAATTGGATATATTGTACTCACCATCGAAATAGAATGTGTTTAGTTGGAAAATTCAGTTTTATTTTGGAATTATTTAAATGTGTACATTTGTAAAGCAGTCCCCTTGAAAACAATTTTCATTTTAACGTTTCACCTCTTTGAAAATTGTTACTTGAATTATTTTTTATTAAACATGCATGTTTTTGACAGGTAATGTTTTATATCAAGGGATATCATTTGGAAAAAATTACTTATTATCTTGTATTTATAATATGAAATTTATATTTATATTATATTAATTTAAGTGCATTGAGAAGAGAATAGTGAGATAACACACTGAGTTTTAATACTCACGCCTATAGTCTTCTTCTATTTTTTTCCCTTGTGCAAGTTTTAACATGAATTAAATCCCTTATAGAGACATGTGATCATTGTTTTGTATAGTGACAATCCAGTTCACATGGAGTAAGTTGGATATCTTGTCTGGTCAGTTGAATTGTAGTTTTAGTTGTAACTTCAGTTTCTTGTACAAATAATGTCAAATTTAATTATAATGTAAATTTATTGTGGGATGTCCATTTATTTCCAGTATTTTTATGATTGTTTATATTTTCTGGGAAATACTTCAATTGTGTACTCTATTTATTCTCCATGTGGATATCTACATCCTATGAGGATTGCAAATGCCCCTCGTGACTTGTCTTGGGCTGGCCTGGGTGACCGGTTCATGCATTATTCAGGCTGGTTCACGACATTATGTGTTTAGTAAAATGTAAAAGGATCTTTTATTTAGAAATTGGGCTTTGTTCTGATAATTCAATTTGTGTTAATTTTTTATATTTGTTTAAACATATGAACATAAGATGATGTGGGATTTGTATGTCTATATGGCCAGACAATTTGGGTAGTAATTTTTTCAAATGGATACTTTTTTTAATAAGTTTCTTGGATTTTATAATTAAATTGTATTGTTGGGTATCAGTTAAGGAGATATTGGTGATTTCAAAAATGATTTTAAGGGTTTCAATGATATCAAATAATTCCATTTAATGTTGAAACATCCATGTGTGAACTAGGTGAAGACATGGATGTTCCTGAAAATGAATGTGGAACAAAAAAATAATATTTTCTGAGAAGATTGGTTTCATAAATGATTTCACTTCCCCATGTGTGATTTTAGAAATTTGTTTCAAAATGAAATCATCAATGATATACACTTTTTTCATGATTCTTATGATTTCATATTTTTATGATGTTTGGGGGTGGTTTTATGAAAATGTGTTGGGATTTGAAACAAATGTCATCATTTGGAATTGACAATATAAAAGTGTGTTATGATGTTTCTTTGGAAATATTTTGAATTTATTTTTGTAAATTGCATTTGGATGTGTAATGTAAATGGATAGTTTGGAAATTTTTATGTGTTTAAATATATTTTGGAATGTTTTTTAATGTGATTCCCCGATATTAGAGTAGGACAATGAATGTTGAAAAATCCTTGAGAGAACAATGTGAACAGTTAAATGTTCATTAAAATGAATGTGGGACACCAAATTAAGGTTTTTGGAGAAAAATAATTTTTTAAAATCCTTTTTTTCAAATTATGTGATTTTAGAAATTGGTCTAAAAATGAAATCATAAAATATATAGTATATTAGAATGTTTCTGATGTATTAATATTATTCCCCATGTTTTGAAAAAAAATGATCATGTGTTGTTATTTTTGAAATAAGGATTCATTTTGAATTGAGAAGATAATAGTTTGATTTTATTTTGTTTAGAAAATGATTTTAATTTTTTTTGGGGAAATGCATTTGGATATGTAATGTCAAAGGCCAATTTGTCCATTATTATGTGTTCAAATAAACGGTTGAGTGTTATTTTATGTGATGGACCAATTGGTACCTCTGACTATGTGACATATATGTTTATGTATATATTTGGATCCTCTATATGATTGAATTCAGTTTATGAGTTATCGTATAGGTGGTGACAGTTTTTAGGGTAGGAAATTGCAGTGATGGATGGAATGATGAGTAACACGTGTGAGGGCCTCCTACATACATATTGTGCATTTACCTTGGGTTCCTAGGAATTGTTTATAGGGTCAAGTGATATTTTCTGTTTGACCCTGGTTAGACAGGTTGGTACCCATTGGATGTTGTAAATTCCATGGGGGTTTTGCCACTAGGGATTTATGGTTTGGGAATCTAGTTGGTTATATACTATGGAGTTTCAGCATACATTGGTAGGTGGTTCTGAATGGAGTATGTTCATTGTTTTCTATATGTATGTCTATGGATACACAAAGTTATTATAGACAATTTATTGATTTTATTTTTCTATACATGCTATTTTGCGTATATGGTTACTTTGTTTTCACCATATCGTAGTATTGTATAAATTAGGAATTTGTTTTGGTTTTTTATGATGATAACTAGTTTTTATAATGGGATGTGGCATTTATTGTGTCTTAAAGTTGAAAAATATATTCTTTCTTGATAAAATATGAAAACCCAAACCTTTGTAAATTCATTTTTGAAAATGGTTAATGGATTTCATTCTGGAAAGAAAACACAAACTTTCTTTGGTTGTTTCCAACTGAGCTATCTATATTACACCATTCATATACCATTCAATGTTGTTAGACATGACTTTTTATATAGAATCACATTCCTTTTTAGGTTTTTTTCATCATCACATAGTTGGATGATGTTGGTTGTTGGAAGGTGGTGACCTTGTCGTCACAGGGAGATCATGTTGGTTGTAGTTTGAAGTAGCTTCGTTTCAGTTTAATATTTGTTTCAATTCAGATGTATTTTGTACTTGGACCATCTTGTGAATTTATTATGATTAGTTGTTGGCCATTTTTTGTTTCTATTTATCTAGGGTTTTTTTGGTTGAAATCATTCTCTTTTTGTTGTATTTTAGGCCCAACACTAGTTCCAATACCATTAGGGTTGGGAACGCCCTTCGATCCAAGTAGCAAACCGGGTTGGGTGTAATGTTGGATGTAATATTTATCCAGTTCATGGAATTCAACATCATTATCCTCTACAATGTAGTGTTTTCCAAGAATAACATACTGATCATATTCGATGAAAACCTATTGAGGATACCATCATGGAGCCATACATGATAAAGAATGAACAATTAGCCCCCCTTAACCTAGAATATGGAAGACCATAACATTGATTAATTGTTTTACTTAATTCAATTTAGGTTATCTTATCCCATGATCAACCCATTAAAAACCAGTTGCAAATATGTATGATTCATAATTATTTCTGAGGTCTCTACCCAACAACTAGTATCACTTCATTTAGTAGTTGTTTCAAGCATAATGGTTTGTGTATCAGATCACAATGTCTCGTAAATAACAATGTCTCATTTGTTCTCCGGTGTATTCAACACTTTCTAAACATCCATTACAATTTTCCCTATAAAACCATTCAACCACACACGTGTTTAACACCGAGATCTATAATATCCCTCAACCAGACCTTTGATACCACTCTTTGGTGATGCCCCTCCCCACAATTTGTACCACTCCATGGCATGTAATGGGAGAAGATATATATTGACCACTGCGTCCCCCCCCACTAGTTGGCCTAGTGTTTCATACTACCACTAAGGGTATAAGAAATGAATATTGAATCATTACCCTCTATGATAATATATGAATAAGTGAGGGGTAAGATAAAAACCAACCAACTCATACGTTAAATCAAATAAAAAATATAACCAATGTTCACAGATGTTGTGTCATGTAAAGACTACTACAGGAGATATAAAACTAAAAGAAATAAAGAAATTTAGTGATTTAGTGACCATGAATCCAAAAAAAAATCCTACAACACACCTGAGGTAGTAGTCACTAGCCTAATCTCCATCCAACTACAACTTTCCTAAAAATAGTTTATATATATGTTGGATGAGTATAAAATTATACTTAGAAGGATACTCTTAGGAGCCCTTCATAAAAAACATAATTAAATATGGATAATGTATAGTGAATAACAAGTGAAACTTACTCATCATGTAATCATATATACAAATTTTCATGCTTTACAGTGGTTAATCTCACCAATTATTGCATACAAAGAAATATAATAAAGATTATCAAGGGTACCCTCCAACTACTTCACATTTAGTTTTTTTCTCCTATACAAGGTAACATGAATAAAGCATCTCTCATTATAAAGGATATCCCATAATGACGTCAAAAACCCAACAAATCATACACCTCTTGAAATTGACCACAATATCAACATATAAAAATTATCCATGTTGTTTTTGGGTGCCACCTCATCCAACATAACATGTATGATAATTTAATTATTATACATGAATCAATCAATGATCAAAAACTGTGTAAGGATCTTTAATCAATCACACCATATACATGTTATACAACTTGTATAGCTTATGATACTATATCCAGAATACATGTGGGTGAACTAGTCATAGAACATTACAGCACTCCACACACATATATGTAGACAACTAACCTATTTGATTATGAAGACATTTAACTACAAATATATGGAATTGGACCCAAAGGGGGTAGTATTTCATCGTTCTTCTCACTTAGATGTTGGGGGAAAACACCCCCTTTGATTAGAATCCATGGTTTGTCAGTTTCCCTAACCAAAAGGGTGGAGTAGAATGTAAAAAAAATTAAATTTACATGATGTATTATGGATCAAAACCACAATATAGGTATATATTATAATAAATGAAATTGCAGCTACTATCTCTCAGACTAAAAAAATCAATTTTAAGACCTTCTCACATATATGAAAGTACTTTTATTTTTCCACATTAAATTAATTTATTCCTTTTCAATAGTGTCTCTTAATGTTAATTTATTCGTTATCCATAAATATAGTGTTAACATTTCCATGTAACATTTCATTTCTATTATAAAAAATGTCCTTACTATTCATGAATATGAAAACCATGCCCACATATTGTGTAAACCTACATCCTCAAAATTACATCTGAGAAATATCCAAAACCATTGGATAGAAAATTATTAATTTATTAACAACATTACGTTCAATATTACTTGTTATTGTAGGGAAATATTATATGTTACCATAGACAAGGGGCCCAACATGGTTTGTAGTTGAACTACCCATCCAGTCTTCACCTCCTATAGTAGGACCATAGACTCATTCAACCACATGAATCTAGATATAAAGAGTGTGGAATACAATGCACATCGTCACCTATCATGGAAGGAGTGTTACCCATACTATCAAACTCATGCAGTTGGGAATGTAATGAAGATAAATAACAGCTTGGATATTAACCAATAATCAAATTAAAATAAGAAACATGATTTCATAACAATAGTTAATCCTAGAATCAACATGTTTCATCATATATATTGTCCTTCTTGACACCAAATGCATATATTGATGCATTTATCCTCTTCATGTGTCATTTCAAAACCCAAACAACCAGGCCTCCCCACCTTTAATACCACAAAAAACCTTCTGGATTTGCCATTATGGTGCCTAATAGATCTGGGTCTCCACACCCTATATACCCAAATTTCCCTACAGGCTTATAAAACAAGCAGTACAAAACAAATAATGAAATTGTTCCCTTGGCAATAAATAAATGTATCCAACCTTCACAGAGACCGAATGATCATGACTCCAAATCACATGGAATATGTAACATAAAATAGAATAGGACTATCATGTCCAAAAAATAGAATTATCTTTTTTTACAAAACACATTATTATTCTCTCATGAATTAATTGATTCATTTATAACAAGATACAAATACAAAAAACCCATGAAAACATGAAATCACATGATATCCCAAATTAATGAAAAAATTAATTGACTAATAATTTAATTCTTAAAAAATCATTATAATTTAATGGTTTAATTGTGAAATTAAATTAAACGTGCACACATTAATCAATTTCATTATCATCAAATTAAAAAAACAACAACCTGATTCATTAATCAGGCCTCTTTAATTCGTTTATATAATAAATCATTTATTAATTATGGATTTATATTATTTAACAATTTTAATGACAAAAAACATGTTAATCCAAGAAATTCATATATATAATAAAATCTATAAAATCAAAAAACAATGTGTTGTCATAGTACAAAGAAGAAACCTCACATTGTGATCGATACCCATTCATTAATTAGGATCAAATAATTATTATGTAAATTTCATTTTCATCCAATGTGAAAAATCATGATAAATATATTATTTCCTCTAAATAAATATTGGATAATTGAATACCTTACATTAAAATGGACTAAAAGGTACTTTGGAGGAGAACTAACCAATCAGTGAATCTCTCATCACCCCTCCTGTAGAAATTACATTCATCTGTCGATGTCATGTCATAAATTCACCTTCAACATCCCTGAGAAATACCATATGAAACGTGGGTAATAAAAATCCATATCATGAACATAATATATCAGATGAAACAATATCAGACCTGAAAAAGTTACGTAAAAGAAGGGAGAATTAACCATAGATCACCCATGATCATTGAAGATAGATGATGGATTCTATGAATCGATCCTTAATGAAGGAATCACAAAACCGATGAAGTTGGGGTCACCATGCCACCTAGAGTCTAGATAGAGCCACTTATCCCGTACGATTTGACAACCTATGCTACATGGAATATATTAAAAAATTCTTTACAAGGTAATTAAATTATGTGTAATCCCATTTCATGTCATTTATTCATCAAATTTAAATTTTCATCGAAAAATGAAAATCCTCATCATTTTTTTTATTATAAAAAACAAGATCAATTACATTATGTTAAACCCAGTTTACATAATTATCATATTCATGATATAAAATCCATTAGTACATGTGTCTTCTAGTAACACAACTACCCTAGAAATCCTCTAGGTCTCATCTAGGATCCTTAATACTCGAAAGCACACAAAGGGTAAATCAATGAGGATCTAAGACCATACATAAATTTAGTGATATTTTAATATTAAATGTTGTTTTTTAAAAATAATATTTAATGTAAATGAATAATATAAAAAAATTACTCAATAGTTAAGATAATAAATATGGTTGGACATACGAATGTATGTGTAACATTATTGTTTTTAGTGATCATTATAGAAATGTAGTATGAATTATTTTTTCTCTAATAAGAATATTATAATATAATAAATTCCAAATTATTTTGTTAAATAATAACATATATATCATCCATTTGGTGTGGTGGGGAAATGAGTGTCATGTCTTAACATGAAGACGATAATCCATGCATACATAAAAAATGTTTTCATTTATCAATTTAAGAAAAAAATGATATATTTTCTTTTAAGAATGATAAATATATCATGAGTATCATTAATATGTAATTTATTTGAAATTTATCAATTTACATTATATTTATCATCATCATTGTATATGATAAGTTAAATAAGAATCACTTCAATCATTGAGGTGATAGACTACCATTCACATGATCGACGTTACTATATCCCATCTGAAATAGAATGCTAAAAATTTATATATAAGATATAATAACTTCAGATATATAATTATTTTAAAAATATCATATAAATACTTTATATCCATCATGATACTCATCCCTGATATGTGGTTACAAAAAAAACACATGACATGGGTTTGTGAGGTGGTGGTCCACTATAAACATTAATGATGATTTCGTAACCCATTTGATTGAAGCGGAGATGGTTGTAGGTTGTTAACTTATTATGAAAACATCTGTGTATTTTAAATATATTGATTATATTATTTCATATTCATATTATAATTATTTAGGTTTTATTATGAATAAATATAATTAAAAATATTGTTGAAGAACATTACCCATTATTATGGTGTCCTCCTAATGTTTTCATAAAAATTCAGCCCATGTGTGATTTTGATCTAAACTATGGAATCTGAAATAATAGTTGGTATTTGGGGATGTGATTTGTGTTATTAATTTTAAATAATATTTTTAATCTTTTTATATAGAATGCATATGGGATGGACTCCTACAACTTAAGTTATTGGAATAAATGTAATTTTAATAAAAATATTAATCTTAACCATTTTTTATCATGAAAAATCCTCAAAAAATGGGTAATTATAGACCAATAATTATACTAGATCATATTATGTATATTAAATAATATTTTGAAATTTTTAATATCCATTTTAAACATTAACGATTTAGTTTAACCACTATAAAATCGATTTAAAACTTAGGGGCGGTAAAAACAATTCACTATTTTAAATAATTATTTTGCTAAAAAATTATGACGAATATTATATATACTATAAATTATAAGTATAAAAAACATGGAATCCATATTATCATTCTCGTTTTATTGAATTGGAAAAATATAATTTAATATTAATCCCCTAGATGTGATGAGATGGTGAGTTTCAATTGTTAAAATGATAGAATGATTAAAATGTTATATAAATATATAAATTAAATATGAAAATTATTCTAAAGAGAAAACCAATAATTAATAAAAATAAATTTAGATTAATTTTACTTTTAATTTAATTTAATATATAATTATACCTTTAAATTATTTAAATAAAAATATCAATAAAAATTTATTATTTTTTATTATTAATCTAAAAATGAAAAAATTTATAAAAATCCAAAAAATTATGTGTAACATTAACTTAGTATCATTATTTAACAAATAAAGTAAATTTTATCATATAAATTATTTAATAGTGGTAAAAATTATTTCTGAATTATGTTAAAAAAGAATTACTAATCCTCCACTTAGAAAGATAATGAATATTTGAAGACATTTCTCCCTTTTTTCAAAATTAATATTATTTATTTTATAATCAATAGATGACAATGATTTTCATAATTTATATATTACTATTATTACAATCCAATTTAATGGATATTTTATATGGGTATACTATATTATAGTTCAGTTTGACTCAGGGTTGTGTGTTCTGCATGATATAAAAGATATTAAATTTAGGGAAATATATAATTTTAGGTTGTTTATTCATTGTGTTTCATGAAGAATATTCAATAAAATATATTATTATTCATTAATTTTTTTAGTGTTACATTATACCCAATTAAACAAATTCTTATAATTTAATTTTAATTATAAAATAAAGGTTCTGAAATTTGGAAAAAACATTATTGAACATTCACATTGTAAAATAGTTAATAAAATATCTTATTAATAAATAGAATTGAATTTAAAAAACATATATGGAATAAAACATAATCTAGTTTCTATGTGAGTGAACACATGTGTCAAATAAAAACATACACATTAATAAAAAGAATAAATTATTATAAAGGATTCTAAATGTCACAGATCACAGAAACCATCATAAAAAAAATATTTGTCACATGTTATCCAATGTAATATATTTATACCAAATTCTCATATATAGAAAAAATAGTTCATCATTAATATTTATTCATTATTTAATTTATAAAAAAAAGAACCTATAAACCATGACATCACATAGGTTCATTGTAAGTAATAAATATTTATTTTGGTTCAGTTATTTGTTCATTCCACATAGGCATTCAAGATTTGATGGTTTGTCACCCAACTTGTGGGTTTTCCATTCTCAATACATGTAATAATTTATTTTATAAAAAATTCCCAAATAAAATCATGGACATAATTAAAATAATATTAATAATTAAATAACGACTTTCTAACTAATTTAAATACATATTTTCCCCCAAAAATTATACTAATTTTATTTTATTATTATTATAATTTATTTATTTATAATATAAAACTTATATGTTATGAATAACTATATATTGGTGATAATAAAATGTATAGGAATAATTTATAAAACAAATCATTCAATGACCCCTATAAAAACATATATTTTGTATTTCTATTCACTTATCCTTTAATATTCATAATTATATTAGAATCTCATCAAATAAAAACTAAAAATGGGAGTTTTAGAAATTGAAATTTTGATCATTATTAATATCATAAACCAATTATGGTATTCATAAGAGTTGTGTTTAATAATATAGATATCCTTATAATCATATTACAAAATCCAAAAAATTTTCATGATTTTTATACAAAAATACAATGTCTTAATTTATTTATATAATATAATTTTAGAATCATCATAAATACTTAAAACATTTTATTTCAACATATTTACATCAGTGGAAAAGGAGTTCACATTTAGATTGGGGAATATAGTTGGATAATGGCTCGATAATACACATTTATTTAAATTAAAAATAAATAGATCCCTAGGATGATATTTATTTCTTCCATCATACTCTTTATATTTCATCATAAATTAATTTTTCATGTCATTCCATTCCATACATAAATCATTACCCCATTGACATATGTAATTTTTAATCTTTGAAACTATAGGTCTGTCCAAGGTCTTTCATTGTTATCATCTATTAATATTCCTCATAATTATATATTTTAAAAATAGGAATTATCAGAGGAATATATTATGGTAGTTTCAATCTTTATGTAAAGTAAAGCTATTTGTCTTTTATTATGTGATGATCTGGTCAATCTCAATGAAACTTTCTCAAATTTAGTACCCCTAGGTACATCTATTACACAATGATGTCCACTTGGAGTATCGTAAAAGTGATGTATTTATAGGAAAACAATATAAACACTAACGTAAATAATCCATAGGATAATCATAAATAATTTTCTACAAAGACTATATAGGAGTAATGTTTCATAATTTATGTTATCCTGAATCTAGTTCTAAAGGATTCTAATAGAAAATTACAAAAAGAAAAGTTTACCAAACCTATTTAGCAGAATGATAGTGTCTCACTTATTATATGGGAATAGAATACAATTAGTTTCATCCAAAATTACTGTATAACATAGTATTTTTGGTAAAAAAAACAATATATACTTGTGTTATTCATTACATATGAAAACACATATAACAACATATTTTAAACTGAGAAAACAATTTTACTTGATTCAATATATTTTCATATCATTTATAGTATACTTAATAGATTCCAGTGAAAAAAAACATATGAAGAGAATTCTCAAACTACATCTATGGGTTTATTATAGTAGTAAAAATCATGAAGGAATATCTATAGTCAATATGGAAAGGTATATAAATGAACCCACATTCCACGTAATCAATTCACTGAAATGGAAGGGAATCGAGAGGATATATCAATGAGAATGAATCATTTATAGTAATCAATATAGACTGATAAATAATAAATAAACACATAAAAAATAATCAATAAAAATTAATTTCAAAATAGTATAAATAATAATAAACCTGCATTGAATATTACTAGAAATATGTTCCATTTATTAAATAAATAAGATGAAATTCATGTAGAAATAATATCATTATGAAAATTCCATTGATAATATTAACTAATTCTGAATGAAGGAAATTTATAATTACTAGACATCAGACATCACGAATATGATACCTCTATTATAATGATATACTCTTAAGAGATTATAAAACATATGGTTAGAAATCCATTTAACAACGGCTAGCTAACTATTTAATGTAATGATACTATAGATGCATCCTGGGTCTATCTAAAATTGGGCCCCTACTGTGTCTTGCTTTAACAAAAAATTTTGATATGTATAATTATTAATTAAATAATTAAATAAATTTCCTTATCATCATATATCCTTTTTTAATGTAGAATAATGATTTATCAAAATTTCCAATGATAAAAAATGACCATAAATTTAGATAATTTTTTGTAGAAATGATATATGGTTTATTTTATAATAACATGTGTTGTAAAAATGTATACTTAGATGAAAATTAATTCTCAATTACTGTAGGAATGTACAAATTTAATTGGAATTTTAATGACTTGGGAAACAAATCGATAAATTAAATTTTAATAATAACTATTATCATAAACCATATAGGAAAAATTATGATTATATCAATAAAATATTTCAATGGAATATTATTTTTATAATGATGTTGTTTTCATTGATTAGTAGTAATACCATAAATTTTCTTAAAAAGCTTCTTGATGAAAACATCAACTTATTTTGGAAATTTAATATTTGAAAAATAAATGTAAATAATATGTTTAGAATAATTATAATTCAAAATAAACATTTAAATATATAAGTCAATGTTTAATTTTTTTAATGGTCATGTTATTAAAATATTATGATCATTTCACACGTGTTAAAACAATGATTCCTTTCACTTTTTCAATAAAATCCAATGGGACATCTTTTTAAAAAATGACATGATGATTCCTTTAAATATATTTAAATGTAATAAATAGATAAAAATTTATTTAATAAATAATTTCAACATGGGTAAAGACATTATAATTTAATTTTAGGAAAAAATGGATTTCAATTGAAAAATAAAATCAAAGGAAAGATAAAAATAATGTTAGATATTCTTAAATCAATTAATATATATTTTTTAAGTTATTAAATAATAAAAATGTGTAATATTAATTGAGATTGCCATGAATTACTATATGGGGAAAATATATGTGTTTAATATATAATTATATTATAATTTACTTCAATTTATATTCATGAATAAGAAATATCAATGATAATGAAATTGTGTAATAAATCCTTGCAAATGATCAAAACATTGAACTAATGGTTAATGAATTGATTTATTAAGAATATCAAAAATAAGTGAACATAATATTATTGTAAATAAAAATAAAATCAAAATTCAAAATTCATTACCTGAATAATCATATAATATCAAGCACAACAAAGGAATAATGTCACTCAATGAATTGAAATTGTGTTATGAAATTATTTACCTGTTGGTAACATTATTTTCAAGAACCTTTTGATGAAAGTAATCGATTTAGAAAATTAAATATCATGAATCATTAATTATTAATGATATAAAAGTTCTTATGGGAGGTGTAATGACCATATAAATTAAATTAGGGGAATAAATTTTCAGTATGCCATAAGGAAATTAAATTTAGATGAAATCCCTTGCCATACAGTTCATTTTCATTGACGATTCTGTATCCTCGTATATATTTTCTTATAATGTTTCATTAAATTATTAAATAACCCAATTTATATTTTTAATATCATATATTATTTTTAATATCATCAATTCTTAGGTTCATTAATAATCATTCATTATTTCCTTTTTTATGTTATTTTCTTTCTTTTTTCTCATTCATGTTTTTCATTAATGATCATGTTATTATGAATTTCATAATGTCTTGTAATCTATATAAAAATAATAATAAAATAATTTATCATATATATACCACAATGATACTTTTACAACATATATTGAAATAATGTTTTTAGTAATAATTTTTGTTATGACCAGGGAGAAGGTTGGTCGTGCATTCGAATGATTAACATTACCATTTTTCACATATCACTATGAAATGAAGGTAATTAATTTTTTTCATTAAATAAAAATAATAATAGCATAAATTCAATATTTTTATCTAAATTTACACATATATATCATCCATTGGGTGTGGTAATGGAAAGCGAGTCACAACATTTTTTGAAGGCGTTAGTCCAAATAGACAGGACAATGTTATCATATTTCATTATTCTAAAAAAATTATAAAATATTTTCAAAAATAATAAATATAAGAAAAATAATTTATTTTTTTAATTTATATAACATATATTAAATAACATTATATATATCACCATAAATTTAATTTATTTGTTAAAAAGGAATCACATTGCTTTGAAAGGCGGAAGTCCATAATACACATAAGAGATAATAACATGTCCCTAATGAAAAGTAATGTTACAAAATTTATATATGATATAATTAATACATAGGAATAATTATGTTATAAATATCATATATATACTTTATATCTATCATCATACCCCAACTTGATAGGTGGTAATGGAATAACGAATGACATCGGTTCTTATGGCGGTATTCTGCCATACACAAGAATGATGATTTCATAAACAATTTTATGGATGAAGATATGGTTGTAGGTCATTATATTATATATATATATTCAATAATATTATTTTATAATATCATCATCCTTTAATAATAATTCATGTATTTGAGGCATGAAATAAATAAAAACCATCATTGAATATGGCTTCCTCATATTCGGGTAACCTCCATCATTTTTCACAAAATTCATTCCAATAATGGTCTTCTACAAAGATAAATTATTCTAGAAAACATGAAGATATTTTGAAGATACTTGGGTGAGTATTAAAATTATAAAAAAAATAATTAACGTGTGATGTAGAGGGGAGAGGGAGGGCCCTTTTATAAGTGAGGTGAGTTGCACACTGGTAATTTTGTGAATATATGAAATCATACTACCATTTTAATATGTCTCGAAGACTCGAAAATGGGAAATTATTGAAAACATAATTGATAACATAAAAATATGTAAATATAATTTCATTATTTACATATTTAGGTATTTTACAACCCTTATCGTCTTATTTTAACCCCTGGAAAATCAATTTGTACCTTAATCATAAGATATAATATTTTCTATTTTCACTATTAATTTTGGTCAATAGTTAGGTTAAACGTAATTGAAATTTAATATTTTTCTAATTCCAAATTTGAAATTAAAATTTTAAAGTTAAATTCATTGTAGTTCCAGATGTTAATTTAAAATTTACCATGTAGACCCGAGGAAAAAGTGGATTTTCCATGAGAAAATGATAAATAGTTTATAAATTTTTTATAACCTTAAACTATATGAGAATTATTAAAATGAAAAAATTTAGATTATAAAACATATATTTAATCTAATTTTTCATATTATAAAATTTATATTTAAATTATTCAATTTACATAATTTAAATTAAAAGTTAGTTTTTAATAAAAAATAATTATTTTCATCATTCATCAATAAAATTAATCTCTTAAAAAAATACCGAAATTAATATCTATGTTAATTTTTATATTAGGATAAAAAAATGAAGTTAATTTTTCGTGTAATTTTTTTAATTTTATAAATATATTTTATTTTATGTTACAAATTCATGACTACACTATCATTTTGAATGAATACATTTTCCAGAAAACATATCATTTTTCTTTCAATTGATTATAATTTTAATTCAAATCACAAATAAACATTATTTTCATAATGTTATCATTTTTATTTATTCCTTAAATATTAATACGCTGTTAAAAATGATATAATATATTATAGAAGATTTTGATTTGGGGTTTCATGATTAAAATGATTTCTAATAGAATAAATTTAAATACAATTATTTTGTGGGTTTTTTGGATCAGTGTTGCATGAGGCATAAAATATAAATGGATATTTTTATCATTTATAACTTCACGATGTAAGATTATATATCACCATCATACATGTGATTTCTATCGAGTTTTTGGGAATTTACTAACTTTCATATTTCCAATAAGATTTGACAATTTACATTTTCCCTACAATAATTTTTGGGGGGTTCCACCCTGAACTTCCTCTCATGACACTTTCATGGCTAAGGGGACTGCATAATTCCCCTCACCATCAAATCCTCTCGACCATGGTGAGTTTTTATTATATTTATTTATTATTCTCAATATGATACATTTCTCCATACATATCCTTGATTCCATTTATCCTAAATGTTTTATTGGATTTTGTGTGATAGATTTTGATATTGATTTCACAATTACAAGTTGATATGGACCTCGTCTGATAAGGATATATTTAATTCAATGTAAAGGGAAATCATGAGACCGTAGCATCCTACTTCAATTCATAATATAATTATAGTTAAATCATTATATTTATGTATTTTGATTATATTTATATTAAAATTACTAATGAATCATCTCTTCATGTTTGTGAATTTGTTGAGGATTGTACCTGGGGAATTGAACAAACATCCTATTCATGAATTTATATGGTCTAACTAATAATCATTTGATAATGTATATATTTTATATTATTAAAAACAAATTAAAATTGTTTTTATTCATTAACATTTTTACAAATTATGAAATTGAAGATAATAAATAAACCCATAAAATACAAATTGAGAAATATGCATCAATGTTGTGCAATAGAGGGGGAGGAATGTGAATGAATTTATAATTATATATAAGTACTGAAAATAAATTTTAAAGAATGAAATTTGGTATGTGTAACTAATAATAGTATTATGACATCAGTTATTTAATTATGATGCATGGGTCATGTTATCATTACATAGAGGGTATTTCCAATGTTAATTTAATATACTACATGTTTAAATTATTGGTAAATTAAATTGACATGAAATGATTTATAAATTATACCAGATCTATGATGGAATTTTTTTAATTTTCTTAGTTACATGTCCATATATTGATTGTTCCACATCAATTGAATTCCCTAGTACATAGGTACCCATTATTTGGTTTGAGCTTAAATTTTATATAGTGATAATTTATTTAGAGGAATTATTATTTTTTCCCATAGAAAATCCATTTGGATGAAGGTGTTGAGTTTAGAAATGTTTTCCATAGACATTCATATAATAACAATGGGACGGGCGATTTACCAAACTATTTTTTATAATAGAGTTCTATATGGTGTTTATATCATCTCTAGAGTGGGTTTCCATTTAGAACTACCTATGTTGGCTTATGAGGGCTTTCCTCGATCATGAAAATGAAAATAAACATTTTACTTCTGAGTAATTCATGTTCACCATAGAGATGTAATATATTAAAAAATCTACATGAATTAATAATGCCATCACATTGTCATTAAGGACCCCACTGTGTTGCCAATAATCTAATTGTCCATGAGAGGGTTTGTTGTACAAGGGTACTATCAGTATAACTTTTAACTAAAGAAAATGTACAAAAAATTGGATTTCAATATGCTGTACATAATGTAATTAGATAGATAAAATTTTCAAGTACTTGATGTGATTTTATTTATTAATTTATAGATATATCCTATTGACAATTAATTGTAGGAATCAGCCATTGGGCCCATCATTATTAGGATTTCATAAGATTCTTTAGAATCAACTGTTTCATGATGATGATACCCTATGATGGTAAAAACGGATTTAATATCAGGTCAATGAGTTTAGTGGAATTATTTGTTGTTAAAAAACTATATTAAGGGTATAGTTTCTGGTATATTGGATGAAGGAATGTAGTGATTAGTATCTTTCTTCTGTGATGTTGTTGGTGTGTATGTATTGTAATTTCAATAATTTGGGTGATTCATCTATTATAGTGAGACCATTTAGAATTACAATGGACAAAGAGTATCAAATATTTATACTATTAGAACATTGAATATTCATATAACCTTTAATATTTAGACATAGGTATATGGTACCCGTTGTTCATTTATTCCACATCAAAAATATTTTAAATCCAAATGGAGATGTTTGTACCCCCTTAATTGGTATTGTGGATTCCCATTCTAATCAAGTGGTTATCCCAGATATTGTATCGGTGAGGGGAACATGATATTGGATTCCAATGATAAATTCTATAGTCGCAAGGCGGTATTTCAATTGGATATATATTTTTACCTAGTAATCAGTCACATTGATGATTTCAGGATTCCTATGGACTACCTCTCCGTTGAATTAGTCATCCCACTTAATTGATCATTCCAATATGATAAATTGGTGTTCAACAATATGTCATGAGGATAATAGATGCATGGTAAAACTATACAATTCACTACAAATAAATATTGGGTCGAGTATTGGATACACATAGTGTGGATATAAGTTTCCCTAAGTGATGTATAATCTTAGATACATTCCATCACCATCCAATGCATGTATTTTTTGTAAGGGACGTAGACCTATGTAGTGATGGTGGATACATTTATTTATTGGCTTCATTTAGATTAATTGTTTATTGGTCATTATTTAAATATTTCCATATCAATGCTGGGATGATTTTGTATCAAAACTATATGATTGAACTAGAAAATCCACCCATGATTGCCTATCATGGTGGTGTTGTAAAATAAGATAATGGAAACAAGTATCAAACAAAAAAACATGAAATAAAAACAGTTTATAAATAAGAATAAAAAGATACATCCAAGATCCATAAAATCACATCGAAAATGAGTAAACTATAATGTATAAAAATTCATGAACATTATGTCACCATGTGACCAACCGTCACCTAAAAATCATTCTTCCATGAAGGAAATGATTATAAGTGAAATCAACATGCTAAAATATGTCCATTCATTTTCCTCATTCTAAAAAACAATATATACAACATCCCAAAGGAAAAAAGTAGGGGGTGTGAGAAAATCCCATAATGATTCCACAACAGAATCCACAAAAGATCCATCAACAAGAATTTATTAGTTATCGATTTCAAAACTAACACAGTTTTACAATTAATTTTCATAAATCCAAAACCATATCTAAAAACATTAAATTCATTTTCATAAAATGTATTCATATTCACAAATAATGGAATATTAAAAGTATATAGAATAAATATATATATAGTATCCAAAATTGATAAGGAAATATAGTAAAATCATATTCCTGAAATAATTTATCATGAGAATCCATCCCATACCACCTCAGGTTTAAAAAAGTGAGAAATAATATATGAAAAAATTCCATCATATGATAAACAAACAATTAATGAAAAATAACACTAAATTTTTCCCTGGAAAATAGAAATATTATGTATTTGTGTGTACCAAAAAATATTGAGTCCTTATATTGAATACTAATAAAATATAATATAATGTCACTACACACATTATGAGCGGGATATATGTCCCGACCATCTAATGGTTTTAAATATGACTAATTTTAAACATTCATGATAATAATTTTTATAAAGTTTACAAATCAAATAAAATTCACTTATATGTTTGAAGACTAATTTATTAATGAATATGACCATTAAATCATTTAATCATACTCTTGTTGTGGAAAATACTATTTTTTAAGAAATACCACATTAAAAAATCTATATTTCCAAAAAATCATTCAAAAAAACATATATAATAAACTTAATAAACACCCTAAATTAATATGACATGAAAAATAATAAATTCATATAATTAACACATTTTATTGAATCAAATACCAAAGAAATAAAAGTAGAACTATTCATCATTTTATAATGTTTAATATTGAAGTGTTGATCAGAAATTCAGGATCCTAGATCAAATTGAAATTCTATAATCATTCTTCAAAAACCTATATCCAGAATACATATCTCCTTTTTGGTTTCACAACATAATTTAAGAATATGTACACTAATTATATATGATGATAATATAAATAATAATAAAAGACCCATTAGTTGATCAATCATCAATAATGTAAACCCACCAATAATCCCATAAGATATACTAATTATAATCTATTCAAGGATCATATCTATAAAAATTGAATTTTCATGTCATTAGATGTTAAACTAAGTTCTTGAAATTTTTTAATAAATCAATTATGAAATTTAAATGTTTGTGTACATTATTTTCTAGAGATTCGGCATGGTTAAGAGTAATCGGGCACCAAAACTGTGTAATATGTACAATGGTTTTATGGGGACCAATGTCATGAACCGAATCTGGTCGCCACCAAAACAGGCACTCGACCCAACCTGTGGCAAGTCCCAAAGTGCGTTCCCGATCCCCACAGGCTGGCACAAGTGCCCGGGTGTCAAAAAATGAAAATTTGCAATGATTTACCCGAGTTTGTATACTTAAAACATCAAATGAATCCAAGAAATCAAATCTGGATTTTTCAAACCAAAACATCTTTTACTAAAATTCAGAAATTAATTACACATTTTTCAACAATGTTTGAAGAAAATTACAAAGGTACAACCCCACGAAATGGAATCCCAAGAAGCTCCACCTGGAAAGAGGAACCGCCCTTAGGCCATCTCCATGACACTACATCACGATGGACCATTAAAACCCAAACCAATGGAATAAAACCTGTAACCAAACATGTGACATAAAATAAGCAAGTCTACTTACAACCTATGGTGTAAGTAGTGTGTGAGAGAAAGCCCATTTGGATACCACAACTAAGAGATTCCATGTGATAAACATTTCAAGATAAAAAGCATTGTAAGTTTTGTAAATAATAAATGATTGTTACAATTTTCTAAAGGATTCAATAATAAATGAAAAAGTTTTCATGTGGGATAGTTTTAAAGGACCAACAATTTTAAAATAAATGTCAATGCTACTGAATTTTCCAGCCAAAAATACCATATACTGAAAGTAAGTATAAAGGATCTAATGAGAACAAGCAATGGTAAATAACCCCTGGGCACCAGCTCGTTGTGGGTCCAAGGTACCTCATATCTCGGTAAAAATAACCGTCACAAATATCCATTCTCGTGATCGAGCCACTAGTAGGGAACATACCCATAAGCTAATTGTCCCCAATCACCACCATCACCAATGATTAGTTTGATTTGTATGCATCAATCATGCTAATTGAAACTGAGGCCAAACCCCACGGGATCCCTAGCATATTAGTATACGTCCACCCACCTAGACACCCAAGATTCCCTCTTATGCTCAAACATGTTCGACAAGGATGGAAATATATTTTTCAAATGAAAATATCACTTCCACATCACACAGTCATTAAACAGCCCACACATACATCACACAAGTCACAAAATCCACTTTTTCGTTCAAATGCGTTTTGAAATCATACTCACACCAAAGTTTCCCACAACAATTTTCACATTTCTTTAACACTTCCAAAAATCCTATAAAAAATTTTATAAAACCATTAAAAAATATTCAACTCACATAACAGCCCACACACATGTCACATAATACACTTCTCACCATCAAAATTCAATTTATTAATAAATTCACACGAAACATCCCACGCCCGTGTTTGGCACACAAAACACAATCTTGTAAACCATTTAAGCAATTTATCAAACATTCAAATAAAAAGGATTGACATCTCAAATCATCACTTTAGAATTAAAAAACCCACATTAGGTGATCACAGTCACCCAAACAGTACATATACACCATTTACTAAATTTTTTTAACCAAATAAAACATTTTCAATTTTTATAAAACATACCAAATATGTATAACCATTATTTCCACACTAAATCCAGTTCAAAACTACCATTCAAGACCAAAATCATACCAATACCAATCCAAAATTGAATTATAAGACCTAAAACAATTATGAAACAACCCCCAAGTGTTATAAAAATACATCGAATAATAACACAATGATACACATGAAAAACAAATGTTTTCACAAATCACCTTCAAGATGTACAACATGGTTTTACACCATTAAATCATTAAAAAATCTCCTTTCAAGGACTACATGACAATAAGGAATTACCAAACCAGAATTTTCATCACCTTTCAAGACTAATAAATCTATTTCATATGTTATAAACTAAACTCAAACATTACCCCAAGAGTCACACATGAAAAGTACCCAATTTCAAGATAAAATGCAACTAAAAATTAAATGTTTAACCAAATCCATCAAAACCAGGTTTCACAGCACAATATATTGATTATAAACATGATAAATTAATAAACAAAGCAGGATTACTCATCATAAATTGGCTACACATGGAATCACCTACCATTTGAGTCGAAACCCACAAAACATGGTGTGAAACCATAAGCACACCACCACCGCACCACAGGGAATATAAATCCAGACCCAGACCAAAATAATTGACCTAAAAGATACCAAATCAGACCTTAGGATCTAGCCCCAAATTCTGGACATGATGAACTTCAAGAGAGTGGAAATAAAACTAAAACAGGATGGAAGGAACCAAGACAGAATTCCCTTAATTGAAATATCACTAAAAATCGTCCCCAATCTACCTATATTTGAATCTTGAAGTACCCTAAACTGGTATTTAGGATTTAATGATTTATATTAGGTCATGTGGGGACCAAATTTGGGAAAAAAGACAGAAAATTGAGGGAGTTATGAAAGAATCATTTTACCTCATCAAATCTGGTCGATTTGAGAATAGTTGCGAACGATCTCCTTAATCCACGGGGTATATAAGACCCAAAGAGGCAAACTCGCTGATGGGGGTGATCCTGAGTTTTTTTTGGCTTCGAGTGGGAGGTCAAATCACAGGAAAAAGTAAAAAATGAATGTGATATTGAAATTTTAAAAAATAAAAAAATTTAACGAAGTAAATGGGCTTTCTGGCAGGCCCATTACCATATTCAAAAACCCAAATCCATCATGATTTTGGATTTCTATATAGTCCAAAAATATATGGTGACTTTAAGACATCAGGGTATAATAATTGGGAAGTGGAATGGGTATATAATGGTGAAAACTGAAGGAGTTATTGAAGAAATGAAATTTGTTTTTAAATATGGAATTGGGCTCACGGTTTGGCCCAAATTTTCAAAACACACCATTTTCAACAAATAGAGTGGTAAACCCCCAAAACAAATCAGGATAGGAAATTAAATGAAAAATGAATAAAAAAAATCATAGGTGTAACAATTAATGGCTAGAGGGCGGTGCCACATTCCATGTGGAGTTTATTGGGATATCATTTCTTGGGTTTATACCATTGTAATGGTCTTCAAACTTCGTTTAAAATTGTGTAATTCCCTTCTGAATTTTAGTAAAAGATGTTTTGGTTTGAAAATTCCAGATATGATTTTTTGGATTCATTTGTTTTTTTATGTATAAAAAGTCAGGTAAATCATTCCAATTATTCAGTTTTTGATACTCGGGCACTTATGCCATCCCGTGGGGATCGGGAATTCCCTTCGGGACTCGCCACGGGTCGGGTCAGGTGGCGGTTTCGGTGGTGACCAGATTCAGTTCATGAAAAAATGGTATCAGAAGTAGTTTGCCCTATTTGAGTCATGTTATTTATGAAATATTAGGGATAGTCTGGAGTTAATATTGTTGGGACATGAAATTCTGGTTATGGGTAGTGTTCTTGAACACCACACCTCATGACGTGATTCAAGTCCGTAGGGGATGTTAGGATTTATAAATGTCTTTCGGTTTTCATGGTCTTATGATGATTAGAGGAAATAAAAAGGGAGTTGGGTTAATGGTCTCAATGAGCGCGCGGGTCTGGAAAGCCCTGTGGAGCCGAGGATATTCCCTAGAACACTCTCTGTGATGGTGAAGTAATTAGAATATGGATGCCAACCATATGTCCATGTCACCCACTGAAACTAGTTTCCTCTCAAATTGTTTTGTGCTTTAGTTTTGAAATCATCGAACTTTGGTTTTAAAGTGACTTGGTTTCAAGAAGAATAATGTTTTTGTGAAATTATTTTCAAAAAAAAGAGTGAATGTTTTGATTTATGAAATAGTGGAAATGAATTTTCAGAATTGTTTTGAAATTTAAATATTATGCTAAAACCTGTTTTGAAAGCCGGAACCATATTGAAGTTGGTTTTAAAAAGTTTTTCAAATATAGTTTTCTAAACAATTAGAGGGTGTTTTAATGGGATGAGATGTTTTGAAATTGATGTGAATAACATGAATGTGATTTATTTTCAAAATGGTTGTGTCCTTATGAAATGTTTTGTAAGATGTGAATTGGGTTTTTGATCTCATTGTTAGCAGTTTTGAGATATTGGTTGGGTTGGTTGACTTATTTGTTTGAAAAGTGGAAAGAATTTTCGTTTTATCATTTGGTATTTCCCTGAGAAACCAAATGCATGGGGTATTATGGGATTATGGATGGTTGATGGAATGATTGGATTAGTGTCGTGATGAATATGAGGAGGGTGCCCGGTGTGGCACAGAAACATGAATGTGTGTGACCCATGGGGTACCATTGGTAGATAGAGTAACCGCTGAAATGTTGGTTTTCAAATAAATGTTTTTAAATAAAAACATGACATCTTCATGATTTTTTTTTGGGATGGTGTATATTGTGTGTTTTCAGAAATATGTTGATGTTGTGGGATGTTTTGAGTACAAGAACCCCTCCTATTCAAACTTTGTTTTGGGTTTGTGTTTGGTCAGTAAGCTGGGTAGAAGGACCTGTTAGTAGACTCCTATGAGATATATTTCAGGAAAAATTTATCGTGGTTCTATTAATGTGTTTGGATCTGTTTTGAGGAAGGTTTTTACCAATGGACCCGCTTGGTAGGGTCCTTGGTTTCTCTCATTGGATAAGGTACACCCCCATTTAGGGTTAGTGCACAATTGAAGTTAAACTCAGATTTTTTTGCCGTTGGAAAATCCGCCGTTTGATGAATGTAAGAAATATTTTATAGAGCTCTGTAGAATGAGTCTACACCATTTACATTCTAGTTTTTTTTGGATCCTCTTGTAGTGGAAGAGTTCTCGTGGATCATTGAAAGAGACCTTAGTTTCTTAAGCTACCAGATTTGTCAGAGGTGGATGTTGTCTACGGTTGACAGTATGGATATTGTCTAAGAGGGCCTCTAAGTCCTTCGTAGTCTCTTCGAAGAAGGTATTTATTCTAAACCGCTTGTGTGGGAAATCTGGCCATGAGAGGCTATTATGGACACTTTATGGAATTCTATGATGTTTGGGGATGTTGTATAAGGACCCCTCCTTGTATTATTTCTATAAGTCACTTTGGTCATGTTCGGTGACACGTTGTGATGTCGTGTGCTCATTTGATTTTAAAGGTAAAATTGTACAATATTTTGTGAGTATATTTTTTTCAGAAGTGTTTCTCTTTTCGGGGGATCTTGACATCCTCTATTTTAGAGGAAGGTGTTTATATGTGTCATTTATTTCTGTTGTTTCTCACCCAAATAATCATGGTGTGATGTGAGTGCATCCTCTACACCTTTATTTCAGAAAAATTCCAAGTTATGGTAATGTGAGTTCTAGATTGTGTTATGTCATGGTGAACCCATAAGTGATTGCATGTAATTGTTTGTAGCATCGGAGGAAGAAATTCTATTCTGGGGGTTCCAAATCCTATCTGTGAGGCCAAAGATGCTTCAATCATTTAAACTCCATCCATAGGTCCCGGAGAGAAGCTGGCACGTAGTTAGGGGAATTCCTAGTGTCATTTCTAACCTTGAATAAAGAATTGTTCTCAATATGAGAGATAAGAATAGATTAAACATTTTGTGTTTTCATCTTTCTTATGTTTTTCCCATTCGGTGGAATGATGTGGAGGGCCTCATCCCCATGTTATTTACTAATGAATTTCTTTTCCCCTTTGGTTTCCGTTGGGTTTGGGGGAAATGTTTTGGATTTATCTTTACATGTTGAGTGGACATTTAGTAGTATCCATTCCCCATAAAACCATGTAGGTATAAGGATCCACATGGTTAAAGCACAATTTCCCAAAATGTGTGGGCTAACCATACAGTTGTCCCAACTATTTATGTTTTCGGGTATTTCCGTGCTTGCCCATATTGGTCAGTTAAGATGGTTGGATCTTATAGTGGAGTGACCCACTAAGAGTATCCTGTATATTATTTTGAAAATGTATAATGGGATTCAACCCCTTGTACCGGGGAGTTTTTTCGGGGCTCCTCTGTTACTGTCTTGATTTTGTCCCAGAAAAATCTAAGTTTCTTCTTATGGTGGGGAGCCCATTTTTGTAACCTTCTACCAGTAACTCACTTTTGTCAGTGGTCTTGGCTTGGAAGTGGGTAGTCTCGTTCATAGCTATATAACAACCTACATCTTCCTTGGGTAAATTATGGGATTAGAGTGTGCCCAATGGTTTAGTTATATCAAGGTAACTATAACTTTGTTTGATGTTCTTGTTTGTTTGGGTAAATATCTTGATCCTTGTTTAGATAGTGTTTGAGGAGTTTTTTTTGGATAAATCCAAATGTGCATGATATTTTCAGTAAAGAGGTGTATGTTTGGGTTGTGAAGTATTCTGTCTTTAATTGATCACTGGAGGTATTTTGGCCTTTGGGGGTGAAGTTTAGCAAAAGAGTCCATTTCTAACCTTCAGTAGGGTTTGGTTTTTTCTTTGTCCTTGATGTGGATTTCCGAGGGCGGAATGTTTTATGGTGGAGATAAATGTCACACCTATGACATTTTTTTATTATTTTTTCATTAAATTTAATTTCTTTATTTTTTTGGGGGTGTACTACTCATTTTGGTGAAAATGGATGGTTTTGAAAATTTGGGCGAACCCGTGAGCCCAATTCCAGATTTAAAAAAAAATATTGGCTTCTTCTATAACTCATTCAGTTTTCACCATATTATACCTATTACACTTCCCAATTGGCATACCCTAACATATTAAAATCACCATATCCCTTTGGACCACATAGAAATCCAAAATCATGATGTATTTCAGTTTTTGATTAAGTTAATGGGATGCCTGTAATCCCATTTCCTGATTTAAATATTTTTTCTCAAATTTTCAATATCTCATTCATTATTTTCTAATTTTCGATTATTTCACCGCCCACTCGAATTCAAAAACTTCAGGATCACCCCCAATAGCAATTTTTCCTCTTTGGAGCACATATACCCCACAGATTAGGGAGATCTTTCACAATCTTTTTCAAATCAACCTGATTTGATGAGGTAAAATGATTATTTGATAACTCCCTATATTTTCGGTCATTTTCCATAAATTTAGTCCCCATATGGCCTAATATAAATCCTTCAATCCTGCATACCAGTTTAGGTTACTTAATGATTGCAATATTGGTGGTTTGGGGCCGATTTCTTCAAGATATATCAAGTAGGCGAATTCCTTTTTCGTTCCTTCCATCCTCTTTTAGTTTATTTCCAGGCTCTTGAAGTTCATCAATTACAGAAGTTGGGGTTCGATCATATGGTCTGATTTGGTTTCTTTTGGGTCAATTATTGTAGTCTAGGTCTGGATTCATATTTCTTGTGGTGCGGCGGTGGTGTGCTTACTATTTCACACCAAGTTATGAGGGTTTCGAATCAAAAGTTAAGTGATTCCATGTGTAGCCATTTTATTATGAGTTATCTTGATTGGTTTATTAATTTAGCATTTTTATAATCTGTTTTGTGTGCTGTGAAAACTGGTTTTGATGTATTCGGTTAGACATTTAATTTTTTTTTTCATTTTAGCTTGAAATTGGGTACTTTTAATGTGTCACTCTTGGGGTAATGTTTGGGTTTAGTTTATAACATATGAAAATGATTTATATGTCTTGAAAGGGGATTTCAAATATGGTTTGTTAATTCCTTATGGTAATGTGGGCCTTTAACGGAGGTTTTTGAATGAGTTAATGGTGTAAAACCATGTTGTACTTCTAGATGGTGATTTTTGAAAACGTGTGTTTTCAGGTGTATCTTTGTGGTATTATTTGATGCATTTTTATAACACTTGGGGGGTGTTTTAAAAATTGTTTTAGGGCTGAATATTATGTATTCTATTGGTACTGGTATGATTTTGGAATTGAATTAGGGTTTTGAAATGGGTTTAGTGTGGAATAAATGGTTATACCTCTTGGGTTTGTTTTATAAAAATTTCAAATGTTTTATTTGGTTAAAAAAAGTTTGAAAAGGGTGTAAATGTACTGTTTGGGTGAGTGTGTTCACCTAATGTGTTCTTTTGAATGGTAAAGTGGTGATTTGATATGTCAAACAATATTTTTTTTTATGTTTTATAAATTTCTAAAATGGTTTACTAAATTTTGTTTTGTGTCCCAAACATGGGTGCGGGATGTTTCATGTGTGTTTATTGATAAAATGAATTTTGAAGGTGAGAATGGTATTATGTGACATATGTGTGGGATTTTGTGTGAGTTGAATATTTTTTAATTGTTTTATAAAATTGATTAAAGGATTTGTGGAAGTGTTTAAAAATGTGAAAAGTGTTGTGGGGAACTTTGGTGTGAGTATGATTTCCAAAAGCATTTGAACGAAAAAGTGGATTTTGTGACTTATGTGATGTATGTGTGTGCTATATAATTAATATGTGATATGGAAGTGATATTTTCATGTGAAAATTATATTTCTTGCCTTGTTGAACTTGTTTGACCACAAGAGGGAAACCTGGGTATCTAGGTGGGTGGATGTGTACTATTATGCAAGTGATCCCATGCATTTTGGCCACAATTTCACATAGCAAGATTGACGCTTACAACTCTAACTAAACTATGATGATGATGATGATTGGGGACCACTAGGTTATGGGTATGTTCCCTATTAGAGGCTCATAAATGAGAAAAAATATTTGTGATGGTTACTTTCACCGAGATACAAGGTTCCTGGGACCCACAACGAGCTAGTGCCAAGGGGTTATTTCCCATTGCTTGTGATCATTAGATCCATTGTAATTACCATTAGTATACGGTAATTTTGGATAGATAATTTAGTAGCATTGGTATTTATTTTAAAATTGTTGGTCCTTTAAAAATTTCCCACATGAAAACTGTTTTCATTTATTATGTAATCCTTTAGAAAATTGTAATAAGCATCTCTTATTTACACAACATGCAATGCATTTTGTCATGAAATGTTTATCACATGGAATCTATTATTAGTGGTCTCCTACTGGGATTTTTCTCAAACCCTACTTACACCTTTGGGTATATGTTGTCTTGCTTATTTTATGTCACATGTTTTGGTATAGGTTTTATGTCATTGGTTCGGGGTTTTAGTGGTCCATCGTGATGAAGTGTCGTGGAGAGGGCTTGAGGGCGGTGCCTCTTTCCGTGTGGAGTTTCTTGGGATTTCATTTCATGGGTTTGTATCTTTGTAATGGTCTTCAAACATTGTTTAAAATTGGGAAATTCAGTTATGAATTTTAGTAAAATATTTTTTTATTTGAAAAATCAAGATTTGATTTCTGGGATTCATTTGTTGTTATAAGTTTAAAAACTCGGGTAAATCATTTCCAATTTTTTGGTTTTGATACCTGGGCACTTGTTCTTGGCCGTTTTGATCGGGAACGCCCTTCAGGACATTCCACGGGTCGGGTCGGGTACCAGTTTTGGGGGAGACCAGATTCGGTTAGTGAGAAGCAAGGTTTGGTTGCACCACTACATTCAAAATTAATTTGTTGTGAATAATCCCTCTTCTTAAGGGTTCATGGTTTGGAGGGGTAACCACATGGTTTAGAGAAACTGTGTGCCCCCTTTTTGTGACTCAACATATGAAAAACAATTTCTTTCTACAAACTACATGGTTTTCCATAATAATGTACCAAATGTTCATAGTAATAATGGAATCGAAATATTATAAAGATGTATAAAATGATCCTAATGTACAAACCACCCATATAAAGATCAAAACAAGGGTCAATTTTTAATTTCTGTAAACTAATGGAAAGATATAATATCATCACAATAAAGGAATAATTTCCATAGAAAGATTCCCTGAAAATAGACTCAAAATAATAGATAATCACTGATGGAACATCAGTTATTCTTACAACCAAATCATGTTGTTATCTAATAGAGACTACAACAATACTTATAATAAGGAAAATAAATTAACATGTAATACATAATCCTTATGATCAAAAATATAAACAGGATTCTCAGAAAATTATTTAACATGTTCTATATCAATATCCACCCATTTAATTAAAAGGGAATGGTCTGTTTTATTCATCCTAAATTGAAAAAAAAAATCAATAATTTTATGGAACGATGTCAAATGTGCGGTTATGTTCAATTGGAACATTTACTATTCGAGTCACCCCATGAAATCATAGTGTCCATCAAACCTCAGTGTCAAATTACCATGAAAAACCAAATGATGTTGTCCCATGAATAGTGAAACTATGAGAAAAACTCAGTCAGAATTCTCAATATCTAGTGGTTAGTGATGGTGCTCATCATTAAATTTCTACCAGCTCTATGTTGTGAATAACAACTTCAACATTACTACACCTTTTTTTCAATCTCATGAATGAGAGTAGACCAAAACTAAGATCACACTCCTAACTCTTCCCATCACATGGTATATATACAAGGTCTCTAATATAGAACATCAATGAGATCTATATTTATCAAAACATAATCAAAAAATTTATAGGAAAATTGGATTTGAGCAATATTATATTCCCATGACCCACAAAAATCCTAAATGAAAACCCACATCATATCTTTAAGAACCTAGATAGATCTGTATATCCTTAATCAATATAAGGATAATAATTCTTTCTCACATTTCACTAGGAAATGACCAACATTGAAAATAAATTACATAAATTTTTTATGTCTGTCATTTATATTTTAGAAACAACAATAGAGGGGAACCCTATGAATCCCACAATCTATCGAATATACATGTATTTGATTTGTTACACATTTATTTCTACAATTATTGTTATGAAACATAATGATTTTCTATTTTAATAAATATGAAAAAAATACATACCACAATGAGTTTAGGGATAACCAATGAAGACACTTATGGAAATATAATCCATATAACTTACCAGAATAGGTAATGGATTTAATAATCATGTGTGTTTGTGGGGTTCTGTATTTATGTTCTAAAATGTGAGACAAAAACAAATTAAATATTCTATTTAACACATTATTCCCACGCCCCTATATTAATAACTCATTTCTTGAAAAATATTAGAATCTTGTTGTCGTATAGTCCTATAAGGAAACTGTGTAATTTTTATCAATTCATTCCTCATGGAATATTGAATAACCTATATACTATGGAAGCTCAAATCCCCACTGAAAAAACATGACCATATGACTTTGTTCCTCCCATTGCAATGAAATTTATTAAATTTTTGGATGTCAATTTCTATAAAATTCTCATTCTTACATTAGACTTATATATATGACTCAACATTCATAAAATCCATGAAAACCTATCCAACGACTTCTTCCACCCCAACATTTTATCATCAAAAAAATTCATTAGAGACCATTAGTCACCTAATTCCTACCTGGATTCTGTTATTAAATTTATTCGAAATGAATCCAAACCCACAGTCTCTTCCATATTAGATTATACAGAACACAAATCAAAAATTAAGTAACTCCTCCTATAATCTTTAGGTATCTTTATATGACTTGGTGTAAAAATATATTTCAACTCTTATTATACTGATTTATTAAAATCCATTCCCTAAAATGATAGCTACTCATTGTTTTTAGTGCGTTCATAACTACTATTAACTTTTTATTTCTGTTTCTTTTGTTCTCATCTTGAGGGATGAATTTGATTGAGTCATATGTATTCACATGTTTCCCCTTTATTAGGACACTTCCCAGTCTTATAAAAGAAGCATCATAGAAAACATGATAACCCAAATCTAATTAAAAAATAATCTATATTGGTTCTAAATTAAACATCATATTTATCCCCCAAGAACATCTCAAACAATTTTCATTCCATTGTCACATTACACACCCTTGAGTAAATGTTGTTATTGAAGATGAAATATTAATGAAATAACATAAATAATTCCAATAATAACCATTCCATCCCAATAATACATGGATATAAATTCAAATTTTTAGGATTCACTTATGATATAACTTCTTTTATTTTATCAATATCCATTAATACTACACTATTATATATTTATGGCACCATTAATTTCACTTTATGATTTAAAAAACTTAGATATGTAAATATTAAAAAATTTAGTATGTTCTTTCCTATTTTAATGGATGATATTTAGATGGTACTAGTGGTCATCCTCTAACTCAATGTAATTAAAAAAAATTCCTATTAACACAAAATCAAAATACTCTAATAACTGATGAATGATTCAGTCAATCGAAGACATAAATACAATAGGATAATCAGTGAGACCAAATGAGACATCAATGAACTATAAATTCCCATACTATCACCAAAAAATAATCTTATGTATATTGAATTTTCAAACACATACTTAGAGATATTTTTAATAAATGTCAGTATATAGAAATAGTCATTTACCTATATACTTTTCAAAATAATATTATTCCTGGGTAAGGGATACATGTTCTTAATGATCACTTGAAATAATGTGTTTATCATTTATTGTAATCATCCTTAAAGAAAATGATTAATATAAAATTTTTCAATTACTAAAGTATTATTTTTTAATATGATATTTCTCACCTAGCTATTGGAATGGTTGGTAAATATTGGATTATATAAATTTAGGAAATATATTGTTTACAAATCAATATATAAAAAATAATTTTTGAACATTATAACATGAAATGAACATAAAATCCATTTAAAATATATGAAGTCATTATCTTGAAATTTAATTTCTATGTGCATAATAGATATTACATCAATAAATTAAACTAATATATTATTTAGTGATTTTAATAAAATTTAAATATTTTATATCCTCTCAAATATTTCACATTTATCTTAGGTGTTTTCTAGGAAAGATATAATAGTATATATATTTTAATGATAATTATATATTATATAAAAAAATATTTTTTGCACCATTGGATCACATAAATTAAATTAATTTAATAAAAAATAATATTTTTTTGAAAAAATATATTTCATTTTTTAGATAATAATATAAAAAATACCATATAGTATATTTTGGTTATTTTAGAAACGGATGATTTCATTGATGAAAACTAAAAATTATTGAATTTTAATTTAAATAAATCCTTTTAGTTAGTTAATTTATAATGATATAATATATTTATACGTCATTTTAATGTTAATTTAGTAAATTAATACACCCATTACTCAAATTAATTTTGCTGGAATCATTTATAATTTTTTAACAAAAAAGTTGAAATCATTTCAACAATTTCACTTTAAAACCTCATTTCCATATCTCGTACATGAGACTAATTTTTAAAAAATTACAATTATGTTAATAGAATTTAGAAAAAATGATTCTATATACTGAATCCTAATAATAATTATTTAAAAATAATGTCAACTTATTTTTTTCAATATTAATAATGAATTCATTAATAATTAATAACATATTTGAAGAAACAAATTTGTCGACTAAAGTACTGAACTAAAAATATAAGTGTAAAAATAGCCTATACAGTTTCTTAAAAACAATTTTATGGTCATATTTAATCAATTCAGCCTATAAATTTTTTTGATGGACCATTTTAGAGCCCAGTGATAGATTGAAAATATGGGAGCACTTAATTGTTTTAAAAAATACTATATGTGTCCTCCCTATATTCAAATAAGGCCACAACACTCCTCTATTCCTTAAACATTAATCCCATTTTTAAGATGATATGTAAATAAATAACTACCCACATTACTCAATATCAATCAGCAATACTTATTTTTTAACAAATCCATGATATAATGGATTTTGTTGAAAGCCTAATAAGGATAACTGAAATAGATTTAATGTTCATCAAGGATAATTTGTTTTATTTAATTCAACACATCCATCAATTTTTTGGATACCACTATAATATAATATCTTCTTTATCTACAATAAAATGAGATTTTTTATTTTATGCTAATTGCATAAAACTGTATCTACATTAATCAAATGTGTTATGAAACCATCAATGATCTATACGGAGGACTACTACATCACATACTTATGCAATTATTTTTTTCACTACCACCTCTAATGATAATAAATAATGAAGTATTAATTGTTTAAATATGGTATTTATGATATTATTACTCTTTTATAATTATTCTGTAACACATATATTATTAACACTAAATTTTGGGAATACGATAATGCCATTCATTTTTATAGAGGATTAACGCCTCCGAAATTGATTTGATTCATTCAATCTTTACATAAAATAATTTAAAGATGAATTTAATGTAAAAATTCAGTTAAAAATAAAATTATGATTATATTGGTGAAGTATTAAACATATTTAAATTTTAATATATATTTTTCATTTCAATACATATGACTCACTAAAAGATGATAAAATCATTAATATAAATGTGGATTATATCCTTCAAGAAGTGATGTTATTCTATTTTCATCACCACACCACATTAACAAATATATACGTATATTTATTTAAATTATATGGAATTAATTAAATTTAATAAATTCATGTAATGATAATATGTCACTTTCCCCATTCAAATACTGTTTAATGAAATATGGAAATGTTACTCTTCCAGACGTACGAACTACCACATTTATGGTCATAACATCCTTCATTTCTCAAAAACCATATTTCATGATTGATGATACATAAAAAATTTATGAATAAATTTCATAATTATTTTACTATTATAATTTTTTATTTGATGAAATCAAGATCCACATTGGATGGAAAAATATATAAATATATACATATATGAGAATAGTAGTTATCAGATTAAAAAAACCTTAACATGAAATTGTTAGTAATTGGTTAATAAAAGGACATATTTAATTAATACACGATTTCATATGTTTAATTTTGGTTCATAGAAATATGTATAATAATATTATATTTGTTATACATTATGTTTTAATGTGTGACAAAGATTTTGATTCTTCTTGTAATGCCCCGACCACAGTTACCCAGAGTCGGTGCATTATTTTAATACATTGGCATGATTAAAAGTAATCAAGCCCCGAAAGACTGATCAGTTTAGCAGGCTTGGAAAATAGATTACAGACATGAATGTTACATTACACTTTATAACATACAAAACAACATAAATAATACTTTATGAATGCCATTATTCCCTTGTCTTAACCCTGCATATCAATCACAATACACTTCTGGGAATCCTGGGAAAAATAAAACATAGAAAGGGGTGAGCTCAAACACTCAGTAAGGGAAAGAAATATAGCAGAAACCTTCATAAATAAGAATAAACATTTAAGGTAATGTAGAACTAAAACAAATGCATTTTAAACATGAACTTCAGCATAGTATGACAAAAATAAAATTAAATAATTCCATTTACTTATTCACATGGATATTCTACAAGTCGAATAATCACATGCAATATCACTAACCACTTTCATAATGATGGAATGCATAATGCCAAACGTTAATTTCTGTTTCAAGGCATCGTGCCAAGACCTATAGTATAACTATAACCGGAACCCAACCCGGAAAGCCTCTGTAACGGGACTCCATCCTAGAGAACCTCTGTAACCGGACTCTATCCCGGAGAGCCTCGTTAACCAGACTCCAACTCAAAGATCCCTTAATAGTCGGACACCAACCCGGAGTGCCTCTAATAAATGAACACTAACCCAGAGGGTCTATTGTAACTGGACCCCAACCCGTTGGGCTTACATTTACCATTTCCCATCCTGGAATATACTAGTCCATCACATTCGTCTTAAGAAGAGGATGAAATATAACATAAACATTCATATTAAAACTAGCATACTAAATGTCAATACATTCACCATAAACCATGAATGGTATAAAAATAACACATCCACAGTCAAACATATCACAAAACCTTCAATACATTATGGATGTTTCGTATCATAATAAATCAACTTCAAATAAGCTTAAAATGTATCAAAGGATGTTGACATAGATTTAATCAAAACTATTTGAGAGAAATATCAATTTTTTGCAATAATTTAAAGTAATATAATTATAAAATAAAATACATACATTGAAAATATACTTATATGCTTATAATAGAAGCTACTATGATTTTATAACATCAAAAAATATCTGCACCTGCCGTATACGTTAAAAAGACATTCTTATCTTAATTCTGTCAAAAAGGATAAAAAGGACCTTGTTTTGAAAATGACAGAATGATTCCTTTATAAGCTTATTATAAAAATTCAAACAAGGGTTTAAATTACATTAACTGATATTCTGTAAAATAGTAAGATTGTTTTGAAATACATTTTTAAGAAACATGGATGTGGATATTAGAGAGGTCCTAGTAGATACTTATATAAAAACAACATCAGATAATAAAGAGATTGTGAAATTAACCCTTACCAATTTGGTAACTTTCGAAACAGACACCCCATGAAAGAGGTATCATACAATGAATATGTAAATATCTATAAATTAAATTAAATTATACAATGAATACAATCATGGGCAGTACACATACCACATTCAATAAATTAGTGGCGAACAATGTAAATCTCATAGAATAAAAAGCGAGATAAGAAACCCCTTACATTGTACTTTTCCTCAGTAGAGGGTAGTTTATCCTCTTGTATAATGGTAAAAAAATTGTTAATTAATTATACAAGTATCATATACATTAATATTATATCATATATGATCTTGTAACATTATTTTGTTAATAATTTATTAGTATTATCGTTGTTTCGGGTGTTAACTAACTCAGTTTCTTTTATATGTTTTGTTACATATGTCGTGTTTGTTACGGATAGGTTATATATATTAATCATATACATAATGATATAAAGTCCTTAAACATCATTTTTCATCATGAAATGAGAATTAGTCTTGAATTTAATATGTTTGGGAAATGAATCTCATCGTGTTCTTGGAGACGGTAATAAGTACGTACGCACGAACGCTACTTCAATTTCATTTTTCCTTTTAAAAGGAATAAATATAAAATGATACAAGTTTTATTATTATTATATTATAATATAATATCTTATATTTTTTACTTATGTTCATTAACACCATCCTTTATACGTTCCATGTATAGTATGAACGAGTCATATCACTCAGAGGGGGCGGTAGTCCGCACTTCCTCAAATGAAATTATCGTATATATATACAACATGAAACGAATAATAGTCTGATATAAAATGGAATTAAATAAGCTTATATATAAAATAAATACAATTAATAACATATTTAATTATATTTTTGTCTTAATGGCCAACATGAGATGTGGTAGGAGATAATCGAACAATCATCATTTCGTGAGGCGTTTGGTTTCAATCCACAGAAACATTTTGTTCTTCACCCATTAGATGGAGGTGTGTGTAAGTGTAGTTAGAATACATCTCATAATAATATCCTAGTATATTTAGTATACTGGTTTTGTTACAAAATAAAATAATAAGATGATTTTAGGGGTTGGATAAGTAAAATAAAAGAAAAGAATCTGAGAGAAATCGTTACCTTTAATTTGGGTAACTCCATTTGGATTGAACCAAAAAGGACTCTTGAAGTTTCTTTTGCCTAAGTAAGGCTTCTAGGATGAGTAGAGGGATGTAGGGAGCTTAATTGGGCAGAGTTTGGACTAGCCATAAGACTTGAGAGGTGTGAGTAATTGGTTAGATGTGGTGTCGTTTTATTAGGGGGAGGAGGGGCTCTTTAGAAAAAACGTAAAGTATTAATTTATAATAAATTCATATTGGGTTTATAATGGCTCGAAAGTAGATTATTCAAAGTATAAGGTGGGTAAGTGTCGAAATCATTTCAACCAATAGATTTTATACTGGTTTGGTTCATTATATTAACCTTATCATTTAGTTTTAACTCTTGGTTAATTAGTTTAACATTTACCATGTCACTTTGTATTTTAATAATATATAGTTAATAAACATACTATATACATCCAAGAGACCCCAAGTGGTAAATTAATGATACATATATCATGATAGAATTCCTTTGTCCTAGCCTTAGATTTTTATGAATTTAATTTCAATTAATAATATAATATTTGTTTTAAAAACATTTTTATGTCAATTTTTTAATTATTTGGTATTTGATTTTTGTGAAAATCATAACAGAATTATTATTTTGAAAAAAGTTAATTAAATAAATCCTATCATATAATATTAACATATAAAATTCGTTTAATTCATTAAAAGTATCAAATTATATTTATTTGGGTATTTATAATATTAATTATTTTAATATTTCACTAACAAGGTAATTACTATATCATCATTGTGTCATAAATAAAATAAATTATTTACTGTCTAAAAATTATGAATAAAATAAAATTATATAGGAAATCTTCTTAGATTTCTAATTAATATTTATAATCTAAAATATAACATATATAACCCTATTTCAGAATTGTTTTAATAAAATATATATTCTTATGTCATCTTTGTATTTATTTTAACATAATTATTCTAAGGTGTCATTTTCACTTACAAGTGACTCCATGGGGTCCCAAAATCGTCCCAAAGATTCCCATGATCGGGAATTATTCATCAAATACAGTTAAGACACATGTTGGGGTAATTTTATACTATTATAATACTATTTTGTTATCCTTATTTACCGGGTTTACCCTTTAACCATGGTTAACAAATATTTACCAAAGTAATTATTCAAAATGTCTAAAAAAAAGTTACCTATTTACACAAATTGGACCTCCTGATTCTAAATATGGAATTCATTTTTCTAAATTCAAAACACAGAAGTGGTAAAAATTAATATAAAATTAATTTCCAGAGTCAAAACAAAAAGCGGGTATTTAAGAGATAATAACTATCAATAGATTGACACTATTTTATGTCAGGTTTAAATGTGAAATTATGTAAAATAACCAACATTTTATTAAATGGTAAAAATTTATTCTATATATAGTTTAAAACCACTTAAATTCATAATTTATCACTATTAATTATTTTGATCAAAAAAATTGTTTTTAATAAAAATTTAGTAATTTTCACTATTCATCAAAATATAAAATTTATCTGAAAAGTACCAAAATTTTATCCTACGATAATTTCGATATTACAAATAAAAATATCAAGTCCATTTTAAAATTTAAAATGTATAAAATTTCAAAAATAGGGTATTACTGTTCATAATGGCTACTTTGATTGGTCGCGTCGTGTTAGAATCTCGAAGTTGCGTACAACACACGATACTATATTATTCAAAGAGAGGCGTACTGTGGAGGCGTGGTGTGTTACATTCTCTCCTAATTCAATAAATTGCGTCCTCACAATTTATTCTTGGTATTGGAAAATTGGGGTTGACATTTCAAAATATATTAGTTGAAATCCCACATCGAAAAATGGATTTAGGAGGCCTCTATTTAAAATAAAGAGTGGTAACAATGAAGGTTACCAAAAATAACACATACTAGGATTCCATGTAAGAAAACATGGATATGGAAGAGAAATATAACCATCAATATCTGATGGAGATTGGTAAAGAACATGGCTATGAAAAGTCCAACAATCTCAAAGCCATAAATTTGTGATGATCTAAGGTACCATCTAGGAAAACATTTTTGTTCTAAGTTCCTTTTCATAATGTTGAGGAATTTATTTATGAGATTGGATAATATCGGAAGGAGATATACTTACTTTATAATTATTGTTTTATCCATTAATAAATTTCTACCACAAACTCTTATTTCACTTCAAAACATAATACAACTCAAAAATACTCTATTTATCCTAATCGTATAGGGTTCCAAATATAATGAATTTATAATTCACATATCAGACCATTCAGAAAAAGAAACTACATTACACCATCTAGTAACTTCACTTAGTCTAGTGGTAGGCAATAAATCCCAATTTCACTATGGTTGTGGGTTCAATTCCCGCAGCTTTGTCTGACGCGACGGGTCATCAAACGGTCTACGTGTTGTCCAAAAATAACCTTTCAAACATAATCCCTTCCAACCTTTAGACATTTCCAAAATACTTCTGTAAACACTCAGTCCAAAATTTATATGAAAGATAAACATAATTTAGATCCTTTTTACCTCGTAATAGCATGTGAATACCTTCAGGATTATTCTTTTAAAACACTGAAACATCGTGAAATACCATAAAACCTTATTGATTACATTCATTCACCCTTATTCCTTTTAGAATACTATATATACTTCATCCATCCTAAAATGTTGTAATCTCTAAAAATAATGGAATATACAAATATTTAATCATTTTCAAGGCATTCAATAATATCCAATATAATTTACCCAAATCAACCATATCTTATTACAAAATCTGTACCTCAATATTAGGACCATATTAAGGTTTATCTTTTCTTCAACCATGTAATTTCCAAAAAATTTAACATGCTGTAGAGTAACTTTTATTAGTACCACAAAATCTAAAATCCTCAATGAAAATGTACTACAGTAAAATCCTTATTTATTTCTCATACATCATTGATACAACACTTCAATTAAATAATTATAAAATAAAAACATAATAACACTAGTCATTCATCTTCATCCGTGGTAGTATCATAACTTGATTATTATTCAATAGCATCATTTGGGGCATAGTCTGATGACTGGGACATTTTTTAGCGTAGTGTCCAAACTCCATGCAGATGATGCATTATACATTTGAAACATTTTTTGTACGCTTGTTGTCATGTACTTGGTGTCCTTTTTCTCCACACATATAACATACTCCCATTCCCTTCAAGCATTTTCCAAGGTGATTCATTCCACTGTTATCACATATGGTAAAATCCTTCTTTACCTTATTCCCTTTATCTGTCCTTCTCTATACCATCCTTTCCTTCTCTGGATTCCCTTCAAATCCATAGGACTCCGCGAATTCTTTACGTATCTTATCAACACATGATACTATTTATTCATATGATGATAATACATGGGAGACTATTTCCTTTCTAAATTCTGGCTTAAGACCCTGAAATATATGATCTTTCTTACTCTTTGGATCAATAGTATTGCTGGAGTTCTCATTACTTCTATTGAGCACCATTTCTAAACAATGACATACACTAGATTAGTTTGTGAATAACAATACCTAATTCCAAACTTGTTAACCACTTAACATAAATTAAACAGTTTATGGATATAATCTATAGTCATAAAAACATCTTCTTTGAGGATGTATATTACTCATAAACCCTTCATAATGGTTTGTAATAAAAATGAGAATTATCCTAAGAATATCCCCTAAGAGTGTCATAACCAAGAGTGAAACAAGGCCCATTGTCGTGCACCCGTTCCCATTTGAGTATATCTCAAAGTGGTGTTTTCAGGTTTTACCACTAGGTACATCTGTGCCAGAGCGACCTCTACCTTCTTGTATCCAGACTGGGATGTATTTCTTGGAATACTCAAAAAATCTCTACAATACCAAAATTCTAGGAATTATTTCTATACTAATACTCAAAGTCTATCTTAGGTTTATGTGCTCTAATCAGAATTTATCAAAATCTAGCTTCCAAAGTTATTTCTAAACTTCCTCTGATACGAACTGTAACTCCCCAACCCCAGTTACCCAGATTCGGTGCATTATTTTAATACATTGGCATGATTACAAGGAATCATGTTCTGATGGAATGATTAGTTTAGCAATCTTGGAAAATAGATTACATACATGAATGATACATTAAATTTTATAACATACAAAAAAACATAAAAATTCCATTATGAACGCCATTATTCCATTGGGTTAACCCTGCATATCAATCAAAATACACTTCTTGGAATCCTGGGAAAAATAATACATAGAAAGGGGTGAGATCAAACGCTCAGTAAGGGTAAGAAATACTGCAGAAACTTTCATAAATAAGTATAAACATTTAAGGTAATTTATAACTAAAACAAAATCCTTTTAAACATGAACATCAGCATAGTATGGCAAAAATAAAATTAAATAATTCCATTTACTTATTCACAGGGATATTCTACTAGTCGAATAATCACATGAAATATCACTAACCACATTCATAATGATAGAAGGCTTAATGAAGAATGTTAACTTCAGTGTCAAGGAACTGTGCCAAGACCTATCTGATAACTGTAACCGGAACCCAAAACAGGGAGCATCTGTAACAAGAATCCTTCTTGGAGAGCCTCTGTAACCGGACTCCATATCGGAGAGCATCTATAACCGTACTCCAATCTGGAGTGCCTCTAATAACCGGACACTATCCCAAAGGGTCTGTAGTAACTGTACCCCAACCCAGAGGGCTTACTTTTACTACTCCCTAACCAGGAACATACTAGTCCAACATATTCATCTTAAGAAGAGGATTAAATATAACAAAAACATTCGTATTAAAACTAGCATACGAAATGTCAATAATTTCACCATAAACCATCAATGGTATAAAAATAACAGATCCACAATCAAACATATCACAAAACCTTCAATACAATATGGATTATTAGTATCATAATAAATAAACTTCAAATAAGCTTAAAATCCATCAAATGATGTTGACATAGATGAAATCAAAACTATTTGAGAGAAATATCTATTTTTTAGAATTCATTTAAAAGTCACATAATTATAAAATAAACATTTAATTTTAAAATATCCTTATATGTTTGTAAGGGAAGCTTCTAATATTTTATATTGGCGGAAAATAGCAGCACCTGCCATATATGTTAAAATGACATTCTTACCTTAATTCTGTCAAAAAGGTTAAAAATGACCTTGTTTGGAAAACGATGGAAAGATTCCTTTATAAACTTTTTATAAAAAGTCAAACAATGGTATAAATGACTTTAACCCATATTTTGTAAAATTGAAAGAATTTTTTGAAATACATTTTTAGGAAACATGGATGTGGATGATAAAGAGGACCCAGTAGATACTTACATAAAAACAACCTCAGATAAAAATAGATTGTGAAATTAACCCTTTCCAATTTGGTAACATACGAAACATACACCCCATGAAAGTGGTATCATATAATAAATATGTAAATATCCATAAATTAAAGTAAATTACACACTTAATACAATCATGGAAGGTACACATACCACATGCAATAAATTAGTGGTGAACAATGGAAATCTCACGGAATTAAAAGTTAGATATGAAATCCCTTACCTTGTACTTTTCCTTAGTCGACGGTAGGTTAATGTCCTGTATAATGGTAAAATAATTTTTATTAAATTATAAAAGAATCATATACATTAATATTATATCATATATGATCTTTTAACATTATTTTGTTAATAATATATTAGTATTATCGTCATTTTATGTGTAAACTTAGTCGTTTTCTTTTATAAGTCTTATTACATAAGTCGTTTTTGTTATGGATAGGTTATATATATTATTCATATAAATAATTATATAAAGTCCTCAAACATCATTTTTAATCATCAAATGAGAATTTTCCTTGAATGGATATGATGGAGAAATTAATCTCATCGTGTTCCTGGAGACGGTATTCTGTATGTACGCACGAACGCTACTTCAATTTCATTTTTCATTTTAAAAGAAATCAAAATAAAATGATTCATAGTTATATTATTATTATATTTAAAAATATTATCTTATATTTTTTACTTATCTTCATTAATACCACCCTTTATACGTTCTATCAATGGTATGAATGAGTCATATCACTTTGAAGAGGCGGTACTCCGCACTTCCTCAAATGATATTATCGTATATATATTCAACATGAAACAAATACTGGTATGCTATAAAATTTAATTAAAGAATCTTATATATATTATAAATAATATTAATATCATATTTAATAATAGTTCCATCTTAATAGCCACCACGAGAGGTGGTAGGAGATAATTCAACAATCATCGTTTCTTGAGACATTTGGTTTCCATCCACAGAAACATTATGTTCTTCACCCATTAGATAGAGGTGTGTGTAAGTGTAGTTAGAATAATTCTCATAAGAATATCCTATTTTAATTTGGATACCGTTCTGTTACAAAATAAAATAATAATAAGATTTTAGGGGTTGGAGAAGTAAAATAAATGAAAAAAAGCTGAGAGAAATCGTTACCTTTATTTTGGGTAACTCCTTTTGGTTTGAACCAAAAATGGACTCTTGAAGTGCCTTCAGCCTAAGTAAGGATTATAGGAGGAGGAAAGGGATGTAGGGAACTTTAATGGGGAGATTTTTGACGAGAAGAAAGGCTTGAGAGGTGTGAGGAATTGGTTAGATGTGGTGTCCTTTTATAAGGGGGAGGGGCTTTTTAGGAAAAACATAATGTATTAATTTACAATAAATTTATTTTCGGTTTTTAATGGTTCCAAAGTAGATTATTAAAAGTCTAAGGTGGTTATGGGTCGTTATCCTTTCAACAAATAGATTTTAGAAAGGTTTGGGTAATTATATTAACCTTATCTTTTAGTCTTAACTCTTGGTTAATGAGTTTAACACTTACCATGTCACTTGGTATTTTTATAATATATAGTTAATAAACATACTATATACATCCAAGTGACCCCATGTGGTCCATTAATGATTCACCTATCATGATACAAGTCCTTTGGCCGAAACTTAGATTTTCATAAATTTAATATCAATTAATAATATAATATTTGTTTTAAAAACTCTTTTATGTAAATTTTGACATTATTTGGTATTTTATTTTTGTGAAAATCATAACCGCGGGATTACTTTGAAAAGAGTTAATTAAATCAATAATATATATCATATTAACCTATAAAATTAGTTTAATTCATTAAAAGTCTCAAATAATATTTATTTGGATATTTATAATATCAATTATTTTAATATTTCAACAACAAGGTAATTACTTCATCATCATTGTGTCATAAATAAATTAAATTATATAATTTATAAAAATTATAAATAAAATAAAATTAGGTAGGAAGTCTCTTTAGATTTATGATTGATATTTATAATCCAAAATATAAAATATATAACCCTATGTCAAAATAGTTTTAGTAAAAGATATATGCTTATATCACCTTTGTATTTATTTTAACTTAATTATTCTAGAGTGTCATTTTCACTTACAAATGGCTCCATGTTGTCCAAAAATCGACCCAAAGATGCCCATGGTCGGGATTCTTCAGCAAATAGGGTTAAGACACATGTTGGGGAATTTTATATTATTATAATATTATTTTTTTACCCTTATTTACCAGGTTTACCCTTTAACCATGATAAAAAAATATTTACCGAAGTAATTATTTAAAATGTATGAAAATAAAAGTTTCCTATTTACACAATTTGGAACTCTTGATTCAAAATATGGAATCCATTTTTCTATATTCAAAACATCGAAGTGGCAGAAATTAATTTAATTTTAATTTCCGCTGTCAAAACCAAAAGTGTGTTTTTAAGAGATAATAACTATCAAAATATTGACACTAGTTTATGTCCAGTTTAAATGTGAAATTATGTCCAATGACAAAAATTGTATTAAATGGTAAAAATTTATTATAAATATACTTTAAAATCACTAAAATTCATAATTTATCACTATTAACTATTTTAATTAAAAGAGTTGTTTATAATAAAAATTTAGTAATTGTCACTATTCATCAAAATATAAAAAATATCTGAAAAGTAACAAAATTTCATCCTAGGATAATTTTGATATTCTGAATATAAAAATTAAGCCCATTTTAAATGATAAAATTTATAAAATTTCAAAAAGTGGGTATTACTCTTCAAAACGGCTACTTTGATTGGTCGCCGCGTATTAGAATCTCGAAGTTGCGTAAAACACACGATACCGTATTATTCAAAGAGAAGTGTATCGTGGAAGCTTGGGGTGTTACACTTTCGTAACGAATTTAAAAGTCACAATTTTTTATTTTGTGAGACATGTATAAATACACTACCCTTTTATTTTTTTTAGATTATATAATTACAATATTATATGTAATTTAATGATTAAAAATATTTACGTGATATTTAATATTTCATTTTATGTAATTATTTATTTCTTATTATGGTTCAAAATATTACAAATATTGTTATAGATTTTCCCTATTTCCCTTATTTGAGAAAAATGGTTAATTTATACAAATATATTTTTTTGGATGTGTATATACAACCCAATTTAAATGGAATATCATTAATTTATTTTTCCCAATGATAGTTTATGTTTCTTTTATTTATATAATTTTATTTGGATTATGTTATGATGTTACTTATGTGGAAATGATTTTATGTAACAATCTCATATTTTGTCATGATTGTTTATGAATATGTTTCTAATGATTAAATATTATGTTCCACCTCTGATAAAAATAATTTATTTTTAAAATCATACAAATATTAATAGTATTTTAAAATAATATATTTTTCACTCTTTGGTAGTTAACATATTTGATAAAAAAATTATAGAAAATATAATTTAATTTGTCTCCTTAATCAAAAATTTATTTTACTCCAAAATGATGATATCCATAAAAAATTAAATTTTCATTGTACTCTTATGATTTATAAAAATTAATATTTTTTTCATTTTCACATGTAAAAATTATTTTATGGAATGAATCATTATGTCATTTATGAAAAAACGATTGTTTCTATTTTACATAAAATCCTAATGGAATCATTGAATTAATACGAACAACACAAATGAAATTTCCCAGAGTCATGAAAATTATTTTATTTTAATATTTATTTAAATTTTGTCAATGTTACGTTCAAAGGAACAAAAATTCAAAAATATTATGTTTTCAAATTAAATTTTTCAAACAAAATACATATATTCCTCAATATTTTTTTAAATTAGCCAAATAAGTTTCCACGTTAGATGGAATATCTGGATGTATCATATACCATAGTTAGTATATGATCCTATAATACCATTCTTGTTATATCATTTAATGATTTATTTTTATGATGATATGATGTTTGTGAAACCCTTTTCATTTCCACAATTTATACAATTAAATATTTCATAGGAAACTTGTTTATTTTTTCCATGAGTTATTCTATGATGAATTATTGAAATGATTATGAAAATATTTCTCTTCAACATACGATTTTATGTGATAAAATGTTTATGAGTCATATTTCATTTCATCAGTTATGAAAATATTAATGTTTTATGATGTTGTTGTAGAAATGTGTATAATTTTCATTATTTTAAATATTGTATATATATCCCTCAAATCATTGGGTAACAGAAAAATTTCAATGTGATCAGAGATTTCATGTGAGTTAATTAAAATCATGAAATGTATGGTATATGGGTGGTTACCATTACTGAATGAGGGTACACAAGAGGCCAACCAAATCTCTAATACCTTATATGGGTTATTATCCCACACCAAACATATTATTAAAATATTAATGGGTATCCTTGAAATAAAATTTTTTATTCTTATGTTTATTCCACAAATATAATTATTTTTTAAATGATATTCTGTCATATATTAGGTAATTTAATTTAATTATAAATCCAATCTTATATCTTATGTCATTCACTAAACAACTCAGGATTCGGTCAATTATAGGATGGGTGTGAACATTATTCGTTATGATCTTTTTCAAGAAATATTATAATTATCTTATTAATTCATATGATCATGGATTGATATCTAGTGTTTTTACCCTCAATGGATTTCTAAGATGACCCTTTTTATGTTTTTCTACACATCTTATAAAGAAATGTTTTATTTATGGTATTTATATGAAGAGTACATAATGATAATTTCATTATCAGAAACATTGAAGATAATTCCTGAGATTAGAGGATTCTATTTTGTGTATATAAAGGAACCATGGTTATTTGGTCTTCGAGAATGATTTCATGTCTAATGTAATGATTATTCATCTAAAATGACTTAATATAATTATTTGAATATCCTTAATTTCTTTAGTTTTTATCAAAGGAAATTTTTTGATATCCTTTAGAACTATGATGAAAAAACATCATTGAGATGAAAATCTATATTTCTATCAACATTATTAGGGATATCTCTATGAAAACTTTAGGGAGTGAGTCAATTCAATGGACAATGTGATATATTTTTGATAAATGGTATAGTTAGTGGGTTCAATAATATTGCATCCCTTTTTGGATAATACATATTGTTCTGTCTGAGTAAAATATGTACCTTGGGGTAACCACCATAAAGGCACTATGTTGAGATTGACTCGCTTGAAAACTATTATATGACAATGGTACTTGATTCAAAACTAGTTCGACACTCTTTGGGGATATTATTTTAAAATTGAAAAATAGTTTACAAAAAAACAATGAAGGATTATAATTGATAATGAATATGATTGATCTTTGATAATTTTATGAAATAATATATTAAATAATAAGTCATGATCTATATATTGTACGAGTTATTTTTTATTATGTTTTTACAAAGTGATTATAATTATACAAAATATGATTTTTGGTTTCAATTAATGGATACAATCCAAAGTTAACATTTTAATGAAGATTGTAATGGAAATTGTAATGATTTCCCTCCTGAGAATTCAAATGTTATTATAGATGGAAAGAAAATTATTGTTTCTATACTGACAAAAATATCTCAGGATATGAATAAATATGTAATTCCAATTAATTAATGGAACAAAAAAATTATATTGTGTCCTTCATGGGGAAAAATTAACATTCATTCAGTTGGTCTTTAGATCCAGTATTTTCAAATAAATGGATCAACACAACTGAAATGTTATTTTTTTATCCTCTATTTTTCAAATCATGAAAATTTCGTTTTGGATATATATTTTTTGGTTGATGGGGAATATAAATGGTGGAAACTTATGAAAAATAAAATGAAATAATATAAAATTGAATCCATTAATGGTAATGATATCATGAATGAATTGTTAAATATGTAAATCCCATATATTTTTTTGAATATGGATATGGATTTCCTTGATTTAAACAAAATTCTTACTAAAACCATTGGTACATATGATGAAAATTCTACCAAACATTTGAGGTACACATACGATATTATCATTCATCCTGGATATATGTTTTTCATTTATTAGTTTTTTGAAAACTAAATCATCAATGAATTTATCTATGTGAGAGTTTAGAATATATAATTTTTATTATTTGAGGGGATATCAATGATAAAATGGATTTTAGAGTTTTGTATCATTAAAATGGTTTTGATAATAAAAATAAAATTTAATTCAAAGGAATATTAAAAAACCATGAAATGAAGAATATGTGATTTCAATTATGGAAAATGTGTGGGAAAAATGGAAGGAATTGTCTTAATAGAGTTAGTAAATGATTTATGTGTGGAAAAAAGACAATCAAGTGCATAAATATCGAAGTGATTGGAAAAAGATAGCTAATGAGGTGAATAATGATAATAATCTGTACAATCAACCACCAAAAAATATTTGTTACAATTTAATGGGGTTTTTTATTTATGATTATAATTTTCCAAATATGAGTGTTAATTATGTTTATTAACTCCAATAACTAATGATGTTGAATGATAAACAAAATAAATCATATTAAATCACAATGAATCGTGATAATTATGTCTCCCAAATCCTCCCCACCTCTGTGTAGAATATCATGTTTCATTTATTATGATTGAGTCCATGGAAAATATTATTGTTGATTATTTTGGGATATTTTATATGATTATCATTATCGATATGAATTATAGAAAAATGAAATCACAGTAAGTAATAAATAGGTTCTATATTGAACCTATGATTTGTAGGGAAATTTTTTCATACCAGATATGTTCCTATTAAAATAAAAGGTTGTGACTGATCTTTTTCAGACATATATGTAATTATATAATAATAATTTAATAGTTATAGATTGAACCATTTTTTTATAATTTTAAGGTTTATCATATCTTAAAATTCATTGTCAACATTGTTATGGTTTTAGGTTGTGGTATTTTAACAATATCATTGATATATGAAGATAAAATTATGTAAATAAAACAATTGGTTTTTAATATGTATTTATAAGAAATGTATTTAAGGAATAATTATTATAAATATTGTGAAAATTTGATTAATCATATTGGTAAACAATATAGATTATATTATAAATGATGTGTTTCATTTAACCAACTTACAAAGTAAAAATATTATTTGATATCAGATGGAATTTCTCCTTTTATTTGTTTTCCATAATATATATTATGATAGTGAAAAGGCTTCATGGAGTACCACAAACACTGGTATTTGATTAGGATGAAAATTTTTGCTCAATATTTTGGTGACAATATCGGGAAGCTATTGATAAAAATTTTAGGTGTAAATCATTGAGAAATAGTAAAATCATATAGGATATAATAAGATAATGTTGAATGGATTTTCAACGGTGGATGGGGTAATATATTCGTTTTTTTAGTTTCATTAGGACATTATATTTCACTAAATAATTTACATTGTCCATTATGATTCCTTTTTTATGAACGAGAATGAAGTTACTGAATGAAATATATTAGAACCTGAGCTAGAAGATGATATGGAAGTGATGTTTATATCCATTCACCAACAAGTAATTATATAATAATATGGACCTATATTTTTTAATAATAATATTCAATGTCATATGCACTTTTATGGTTGCGATGATCACTTAATATACATTTTATCATGGAAAAAATAACGTAAATAAAATAATTGTATTTGATAGTCCAATAAAAAAATTGATCATATTAGGAATGTAAGTTATCATTTAGAGGATCTAAAAATCCATTCTCTAGTTCAATATGTGCTCCTTGTATTTTCCTTGAGGAATTATATACATGTTCTGTCAAATTTAATAATCTCCAAGGTTATACCGATATGCATGATATTTCTTATGTGGAATGACTGGTAGGGATTTGGGATTCAATAGAAAAAATTATAAAAAATTAGGCCACTCATCTTGTAAATGTTTTATAGTGAAACCACTATCTTATGAATTATATGGGGAACTTGAGGACCTATTGAGGAAGATTTATCCTCAATTTTTTGAACATGATGGATGAATTTTGAAGGAAATGTTATTTTTAAGGGGGTAGAATATAACACACTGATAATTTGAGAAATTATTCATTTACAATAGAACTATTCATTTCTCATTTTTATGTTATATGAAATAGGGATTTCAACCTGTGTTATATATATAATATAGATTATATTATATTACTATCAACACAGATCATATCTTGCATTACATGCAACACTATGATTAAATGAAATATGTCACTCTATTAAAATGTTATTATTTATTTAATAATTATAAGCTAATAAAAAGAAAAGTGGGTATTAATATGATTTACTAAATTACTAATATATATGGATCATAGCTTTATTTATTATTTTTTTTAGGAATTATTTTCAAATTATTATATAAATTTATAGAAAAAATTTGAAATCCTTTTCTAAAAAACTATTTTTATTAACATATACATGTTTTACCAAAATAAATTAAATGGATATTTTTTTACATTTTTTATATAAATATTAAATATATTAAATAATAATTTAAATCTTTTTATATGATTTCTAGATAAATTATATGAATGATTACGATATTATTCGAAAAAATTTATTTTCATAAAAAAATAATTTTTTCAACGTTGGCAAACAGATATTAATTTTTTATCAAATTTTAGACAACATAATGTAAAAATTGAAAAAAAATTATTTTCAATGAAAAAGTATACATAATATATATATTTCTTAATTTTCTAAAAATTATAAATTTCCATGAACAGTGATATATAATATTTTTTAATTGAAAATTCAAAATTCATTAAATTTACTTATGACGATAAATTATATTATAAATTTATTTGAAATAAAAATTAGATAAATGATAAATATATTAATCCAATTAATTTCATAGCTATCTAGTACTTGGTGAAATTTTATATATTTTTTTTTTAATTTTTGAATATTTTCTATTTCAAAACACATGCTCTCGTTTTGACTACGAGACTAATTTTAAAAAGAAAATATATTTTTTGAATGAAATTTGGAATTTTATAACATATTTCAAATCAAAATAATTTATATCATATAATATAGTGAACATAATTTTTTTCTAAATTTAATTGTGATTGAAGTATATACTAATTACTGCTGTTAACTTCAAAATGGGAATAATGGGCGATAAATTAAAAATGATAAGGTTAAAAATAGACTATAAACCTATATATAAAATATTATATAGGCATTTTCTACCACTATATTTTTAATGATTTATAATGGTCAATTTTTTACCCATTTTACATTTAAAAAATGTGGGAGCATTCAATACATTTCAACAGTAACAAGTGTTCCCTCCAACACCACTTATAAAAGGTCACCCCTTCTAAATTATTTCTCAAAACATAAAACCGATTTGAGACATAAATTAACTGATAATAAAACATCATAAAATTACCTTATATCTTATTTTATGGAATTATTTTTAGAGAAATCCATCCCAGGATGGATTTTGATAAAAACCTAAAGAGTACACCTGAAAAAGACATAACGTTCATCATAGAGAATTTATTTATTTAATCATCCACCTCATTTAATTGTTATTATACAAGGATGATATACTATAAGATGTATCTCCCAAAAATGTATATATTTTTATGTTAATGTTATTACACACAACTATCTCAACATTAATGAAATTGTTTATAAAATAATTATATGTGTGTTCATTGGATTACTTCCTCATGAACCGATTTAACTAGATTATACATTGACACTTATAAAGGTAAGAGATAATGATATATTTATTGATTATATTTGATACATATGAAATTTTAATTATTATTATCTTTTCCATATCACACATACATTTTACAGTTTTATTTTTTGGCAATATAATAACATCACCCGTGTGTTCAGTGGAGTACCGCCTCATAAAGCAATGAGATTTATTCATGATTTACATTGAATATATTAATGATGTGTTTAATGAAAACATGGTACAAACATGAAAATATTATGAAATTAATTTCATATTAATAATTATGAAAATAAAATATAACATTTTTATTTTTTACCATTTCACTCGCTTGATGATGATAACACTGTTCGTGCATGTGTGTGCTATCACCTATAGGATGTGATGTGAACATATTTTCATCATCCTACAAATTAATGATATGTATATGTATATTTATTGAAATAATAAAGTATTTATTATATTATTTAAATTATTTTATGATAATATATTAATTAAAATCTCTCTATAATAATGATTTTAAAATTGATTCTTTACTGTTGCCCACGTACAAACTACGTTCTCAAAGATTGTATCTTGCATCATTTCTCCAAACCGATGTTAATTATTACTATTATAATTATAATTTATGAATACATAAAAAATTTATTTTAGGATAATTATTATGGATTTGATACAACAATTGTCAAATTACAAGGATAGAAAATAACAAGTTTACACATATGGGAATATAATTTTTTATTACTAAAAACATGACATTAACATGTAATATGTAAAAAATGGGTAAAAAAGGACATAATTAAACAAATATTTTTTATGATATAAATAACTTTATGTTATAATATATATTGATTATAATTATAATTGATACATAGGATGTACGGATTAGTGTAAAAGAGTTCATCACATAAAATAATGGATTTCTATTCTCTCTTTTATTTCAAGAGACATATAAAAATTAACCACTGATTTATTTTGTGTGGTGTATATACTAAAAAATGTACATTTTATTTTATGATTAAAATTTTAGGAATGATATATAAATATTCATTAGGTGTTATTATATATTTTGGACTATGATTCAAAATATAACTAATGTAATACATGATATTTGGCTCAAATTTTTTAAATTGTGGCAAGTGATGATTTTATGAACCTATCATATTTTATGATATGTATATATATTCCCATTGATATTTAATATCAATAATATATTTATCCCAATGGTATTTTGTATTTATATTCTTTATATTCTTTCATTGGGCTAAGAATTGGATTCTACCCATTTGGTAAGCATTTTAGGCTAAAAAATATTTATTTAACATTGTTTTTTATGACATGGTTTATAATGACAAAATTTTATAACCTGTATCTCAATAAAATAATTTTTTTATTCACTTTTGTTTTATTCATTATATATTCATCTAATAGTAGTGTTTCCCACTCAATGGTACATGATAAAATTGTGAAAATGTTCAGAATAAAATATGATGATATTTGACTCTTAATTTAGGAATATCTTTTTCCTTCACCATAGATATTTCTCCATATAATCCAAAATATATATCACATTCTCATCAAAACAAATATCTATACCAAGAAAAAAAATTCCCAAATTATATAATTTGAGATGTGTCTTGGTGATATTACAAATTCTATGATATGTGAAACATTATGTACATCATACTATTGTGATATAGAAGTGCCAATCGTACACTAAATGACCAACCCTTTTGGCTAACACAAATGGTCTAACAATCCTAGCCATATCCTCCGATTTTTCATGGAATAAAATTTCCCCAACATTGGAGATTCCAAATGGAAAACATGTTGTCCAAACTCAAAATCTATATGTTATCAACACTTTTCAGCATAAAACCTCTTCATTCTCTATAAAGTCACTGAAAAACACCATATTAGCTAAAAATATGCATACATATCCATCCTGGTATTAGGTAAAACAATAACTAACTCACCATCCTCTTACCAAAAAGGAAGAAAGTGACCCATCATTCAATATATTGTTTTTATAGGATCCATCATGATAAATTATTGGAAGCCATTTGTATGAGAGAACAACATGACTTCTAAATGATGGTCCCATATACAAATGAAATTCAAAACACAAACTCTAAACATATGATCCATAATCGGAATAGATTTTTTATATTGTAAATTATTCTATTGATGGTATTTTTATCAGAATAAAAGCTTAAATACCATATCCATTTATATACCCTTCCATAACTAAGACATGAAATAAGGATCTCAATTAGAAATGATACTCCTTCGAACACCAGGAGATTGATATATCTACCACACATAGATACAACATAGAACATATATAGTGATGTTCTCCTTAGTTTTGATTTATTGGGAATAAAATTTCATGTGATCAATGATCACACATTCTAAATTATTATTTTGAGGTTACCTAGGTCTTCCTATCACAATATTCATAGTTACATCTTCCAAATTTCAATCATAAATTGGATGATGTAGAAAATTCGAATGATGACTCTAATTTCCAGCAATAACATTTTGGTATGTGTAAACACTATTCACAAATATAGCATCCTCCTTCTTCATTCATTTTCATGTACATTGTATTTGGATATCATAATAAATCATTATCAAACAAGGGTGTATCACCTATCTTGATGAATGCAACTCAAGTATCCACTCGTTGCATAGGTTTGTGGGAACCCATACTCTGTCACAAAAAAGTAAACAATATTTTACTATAGGATACCATATTAATGGTGTCTCCCAACCATATAACCATTCATTTAGAAATACTACATCCATATCAGATAACATCTCATAAATTATCACGTCCATAAGAATGGATATGAAAATTGTTGAAGTCATAACCACTCACACTTATGTCTTTTAGAAATATGAATACTTATTTTAAAGTAGGTTTATGATCCACCAATCATAAAAAAACTTGTGTATTTATTATACATGAATATTCTCAATCAGTAAATAAATATTATATTTCCCTTTAATATTTTATAATCTTGATTGATGTTGAATGAATATAGATTCACAACCCCTGTCTTATTCCAATGGTTCAGGTACAACTCGTAAAAGATGTATCGAAGGATCTTCTGTTCTATTTAAGGAAAAAACGTCTCCATTATATGATAGTGTTTCTATAATCTTATATTAAATACCACATAAACAAACTCAATTTCTTGAGTAGCATAACACCTCACATGCGATATTTGATGTTTGAAACCATAAGTATCCCATTTTTCCTCCTTCGTCAGAACTGTTATGAGTCCAAATATGAATGTGTTAGAGTACATGGTATCTCGCACACCAAGATATGTTATGGTGATGATAATTGAATATTTAATCCCAAATTTCATATCTAGAAAATCCTTCTAACAATCATCTCATCGTAGGAACACCAATGCTTTCATGGTCAACCTGAACATCGGTGATTCATTATAGGAGATGTCCTGATAAATTAAAATAATTACTTTATAAACATTGAAACCTATAAATATAATCTTTTTTTGGCTACACCCATGAATCATGTATGAAAACTTATTTGTGTCAATTAATTATGCTTCATCTATAATGTCATGAAATACAAGAATTTGGGGTATTTTCAACAATTTCTAATCACAAATAGCTCATTGAAGAAAATGGTGTCTTAAATAGTATTTTTTGTCACATGTCTGTCTTAGAAAAGTCAATATCTGATGGGAAACCATCCCATCGAAAATAGCTCTTCGATTATAGACATTATATATATAAATACATGTTGTGATGGGATAGTCGCAAAAACTATATGCGATGAGCCTGTTTTCCCATCCAAAATAGTTCTTAGATTATATATGTTATATATATCAAAACCATTTTCGAGAGGCCCACCCCAAAAAAGTATTTATGATGGGCCCTTTTTTATACCGCAAATACTTTTAAAATATATATTTATATATCATCTTTTTACAACAGTGTCTCGTCACGAAAGGTCTCATCTCAAACACTGAATAATATAAAATATATATATATATTTAATAAAATTTAGATAAATTAATGAAAAAAATAATAATAATATTAAAATAATTTTTTTAATAATTATAAATATTTGTAGAAAAATATAAAAAAATTTCATAATATATTGTTATTATTTTTAGTACAATAAACAAACAAAAAAAATATAATATTTATAATAAAAAATAAATAATAAAATATCAAAAAAATAAATTAATTTATGAAATATTCACCCCAATATAATGGACAAAAACTATAAATGGTTCATTTTTCATAAAATCATGTACTCAAATGCTTTTAAGATAACAAAAAAATGAATGGGGTGATAGTGTTCAAGATGAGGTAGAGGAGATGGAGGAGATGGTAGAGAAACTCCATCCCTAAACTACGATTCAAATGGCGCATGTACTCAATCTAATCGTAATGTTTTTCCTACCATCGACACATCTCCTCCTAGTGCTTCTACTGCTATTGCTACCATCAACACATAACCTCCCCGTACTGCTGCTGATGTTGCGGCTGACACATCTCTTTATATTCGTTATACAAACACTCTATAAGCTCACTCTGAGCTCGCCACTGCTCTGGATATTGTGACCAATAAGATGATTCCTCTCCTTAAACTGATCTCTATATGGACACCGACGTCAATACAATATCTTAATAAGTCCCTGGAGTCAAATGAGAGCCGATACCAACCACTCGACCCTTCTCGAAATCATATAGGGTCTCCTGCATCTATGCCGCCTCATCTGAATGGTGGGAAGTAGTCTGATCAACCATCTCGGGCTGACTTTCATCCTATTTCTGAGAGGTCACTACATCATATGACTTCTTCAATTCCAATTTGAAATTAAAATTGTTTAAATTTTATATGCAGATAATATTCAAAATAAAATAGAAATAATATTTACCACAATACAATACTAGTGATCACCTATAATCTCTCTAGTGGCTGGAAAACTATACATCCTCTGATAAACATTGTAATCCATAATATTTGTCTGCTCAACTACCTATATGAATATAAAATATTTTTTTTTATATTTAATGTTATATAAAATATTTACAAAAGATATTTATCATATTCTCTCTTTCTATACTGAATGTACAACTACCAGCTCAATGTGTCACCTCATGTATCCCCCATTTCATCTAGCCCAATGAATATCTTCTCTGATATCCACCAACCATCTAATGGTAACTTAATTTGTAACCCCCCAATATTCCACGGTATGCTTCTCGCAGAATAATACAGTAGCGTGTGTTGTACACAACATCAAGTTCTAACACAGCACAACTAATAAAACTAGTTGTTATGAATAGTAATACCCACTTTTTAAAATTGTATAAATTTTATCATTCAAAATGGAATTCATTTTTGTATTCGGAATATTGAAATTATCCTAAGGTAAAAAATTTTTACTTTTCGGATAACTTTCATATTTTGATGAATAGGGAAAATTAATAAATTTTAATTAAAAAAATCTTTTTTAATAGAAATAATTAATAGTTATAAATTATTAATTTGAGTTCTTTTAAAGTATATTTAGAATATATTTTTACCATTTAATAGAATTTTTGTTATTGGACATAATTTCACAATTAAACCGTACATAAATAATTATCAATCTTTTGATAGTTATTATAACTTAAAAACACGATTTTTGTTTTGACAGCGGGAATTAATTTTAAATTAATTTCTGCCACAACATTGTTTTGAATTTAGAAAAATGGATTCCATATTTGGAATCTTGATTTCCAAATTTTATAAATAGGTATATTTTATTTTTAGACATTTTAAAGAAGTACTTCGGCAAATATTTTATTTACCATGGTTAAAGGGAAAATCTGGTAAATAAGGGTTAAAAAATAATATTATAATAATATTAAATTACCCTAAACGTGTTCTAACCATATTGGTGGATACATTTCTGACAATGGGCATCTTTGGGTCGATTTTTGGACCCCATAGAGCCACTTGTAGGTGATTGGGACACTTTATTTTAATTAAGTTAAAATAAATACAAAAATGAAATAAGCATATATCTTTTAGGAAAACAATTTTTACATAGGGTTATATATGTTGGATTTTTGACTATAAATATTCATTATAAATATAAGAAGATTTAATACTTAATGATATTTTATTTATAATTTTTAGACATTATATAATTTAATTTATTTCTGACACAATGATGATGCAGTAATTACCTAATTAATGAAAAATTAGAATAATTGATATTATAAAAACCCAAATAAATGTAATTTGAAACTTTTTATAAATAAAAATAAATTTACTATGATAATATGACATGTTAGGAATTAATTAATTAAATTTTTGTGAAGTAATCATTGTATTATGAATTTCACAAAAATCAATTATTCAATAGTGTCAAAATTGACATAAAAGAGTTTTTAAAACAAATATTATATTATTAATTGATATTAAATTCAAAAAAATCTAAGGTTAGGCCAATAGACTTATATAATTATAGGTGTGTAATTAATGGACCACTTGGTGGTCGCTTGGATGTATATAGTAAGTTTATTAACCATATAATATAAAAATACAAAGAGACATTGTAAAAGTGAAACTAATTAACTAAGAGTTAATACTTAAAGATAAGGTTAATATAGTAATAAAAACCTATATAAATCCAACTTATTGAGTTATTTTCTACCTATACCCATATTAAACATTAAATAATCCACTTTTGAGCCATTTGAAACTGAATATGAATTTATTATAAAATTATATTTGTAGCTTTTCCAAAGGTGCCCCTCACCCCTCTTATAAAAGGGTAGTCCACATTCTCATTAATTCACTCCCTCAAAGCCTTTTGGATCGGCCAAACCATGCCCCAATACTCTCCCAAAATCCATCACTTCATCCTAGAGGCATTCCTTTATTCAGAAAGCCAACATAAGGAGCCTTTTTGATCAAATCAAAAGTAAGAACCCGAAGAAGAGGTAATGATTTCACCACCATTTTTTAGGTTCCTTTCTTATTCTATTTCTTCTTTATTTGTTATTACCATTCTAAAATAATATCTCCAGTATATTATATATACTTTTATTTTATTGTAAAAATGGAGAAAACCATATTTCAGTATTCTATCCATCCATTGAATGACATGTCACCATACGTGCGTACATACGACGTACCGTCTCCACGTCGTGGTGTAATTGTTGTTCAAAACATTATTATTTGGATGGGTATAATAATGATGTTAAATTCATTTATATAATACATATAACATGATAATGATTATTTATATATGATATAACATCCAATTAAATATTATTTTAATATCAAAATAATGATATTGTCGCTCGTGTGTACGTACGGACTACCATCTCCACGAACGCGATGAGATTCATTCTCCATCGTATCCATTCTAGACTAATTCTCATTTGAAGATTAATAATAATGTTTAAGGAATTAATATCATTATAGATATGAATAATTACCAACCTATCCATAACAAATTTGGCTTACATAACAAAACATATAAAAGAAAATGAGTAAGTTAACACACGAAACGACAATAATATTAAGATATTATTAACAAAGAAACTTTAAAAGATCATATATGATATCATATTAATGTATATGATTCTTTTAAAATTTAATAACAATTATTACAACATTATACAAGAGGTTAACCTACCCCCAACCAATGAAAAGTACAAGGTAAGGGGTTTCTTATCTCACTTTTAATTCAGTGAGAATTCCATTGTTCACTACTTATTTATTGCATGTGGTGTGTGTACTACCCATGATTCTATTCATTGTGTAATATAATATAATTTATGGATATTTACATCATTATTTTATTATCCTTATTTAATGGGTGTATGTTTTGTATGTTACCAAATCGATTAAGGAATTTGAAATTTCAATTTCCATTTATTCGGCTTTATGCAAACTCATTGACTATTTTACTCCGAGATTATATGTGGAATCACTATTCATTTTCTTACGTCATAATTTCCACTCCCCTTTTCTGTGTATATACTTTTGATACACATATTGACTTCATTGATAATTTCTCAAGTCACCGATATGAATTTGATAAGAGTAATTTTAACTCATTCTCGATAAGTTGAGTTAAATATCCAATTCATTAGTGTTGTATTTACTAGAATATGTGTGAATGTCCTCTGATTGATTTACATTGAACATCCAATCATATTGAGTGTAATTATATTTTTCACACATAATTATTTCATTGATTTATCCTTAACCTAAGGATATGGTCTTTATAAGATATTTAATCTCAATTTATATTCCATTGAGACTCCTTTGTTGTTATACACAAAATAACTTTTATATGGTGTATATAATATACATTGACATAGTATATCATGAATCCATTTATTCTCATGATTTTATAATGTTTTTATTATATAATTAATTATATTCATTAGTCTCTCTTTTAGTTAGAAACTCTAACAAAAATATCATTTATAAATGTTTTAAAGACTTATTCTTATAAATATTTCTCATTAATTTCCATGTTTTAAAAATGGTTTTAAAAATTTATTTATATGGAAATTAATGTTTCAAAATTTAAACTCCTGTTAATAGTTTCAATGTGGTATGAGACACTTTGATTCAAAAATCTATTTTAAATGGATTCATGACAAATATTGTGACTTTTAAATGATTTCAAGAAAAAGGGGGATATTTCTCTCTAATAGTTTTGATGATTATTTTCATCTATGTCAATATCCATCATTATTCTCGATTGATATTAATCTAATACAATACAGTCTTCAATATTATATCGAATGAGTTATGTTTGATTGTGGATGTGATATTTTTATACCATTAATGGTTTATGTATAAGTCCTCGGCCTTAAACATTACTTAATCATGAATTAAATTAATAATTCACATAGAGGATCCTCTCAGGTTTAGAGTTTTAGAGAATTAGGTCACAACTATTACATATCAAAAGATTACATAGTATACACTTCTACTATGTTTCCATAAAAAAACTTAAAAAGAAACATGTCTACTTCCATGTTTTAAATATAATGTCTTTCCGTGATCTCATCATTGACACCATTCATCTTTAAGTCCTGTGGAAAACATTTCAGAAACTTGGGATGAGAATAAAAATCTCAGTAAAGGATACACAAATAATTAAATCTATTAGTTTTTCAAAACCGAAAGTAAACCATGTATACTATATCAAAGTAATACTTTTCACCTTTATGAAGTAGTAAAAACTCTTCACTGAATAAAAGATCATTACTTACCCTTTTTGTAACCAAAAGATTACCATAAAACCCATATAAAGAACACATAACAAATAGAGGTAACTTGGGGCATAAACATACTTAAATGAAATAACCATACGGTAAACATCCACACATATCACTTAATGTAATAGCCATACAGCCGACTTCCATACCCAATGCATATGAGGTTATAACGTAACCACCCGTCCTGGTATTCACGGAACCACCCGTAAAATGTCCAAGTACCATCATTACACATAAAATATTGAAAATATAAACATTTAAATAATAAAATTTCTTTTGCAATCATAATAAGTAATTCCAAGATATTGAATTAATCAATCCATTTTCGAAAACAATTTAAAAGAGATTTTTGAATCAAAGTGTCCCATACCACTTTGACTATTTTAATGAAAATATAATTTTAAAACATTTACGTCCATATAAATAAATACTAAAACCCATTTTGAAAACATGAACATTAAAGATAATGATTTAGAATAATTAATCTTTAAAACAACTAAAATGTTATTTTTGTTAAAGAGTTTTTTACAAAATGAGAGACTCTTTAATACAAATAATTGTGGAATAAAATTTAATCCGAACATTATAATATCATGAGAATAAAGGGATTCGTGATATAATATGTCAAAGGACTGTATACACACCATATAAGAGTGAATTGGTGCATAACAACAATGAAGTCTCAATGGAAATGTAAATTGAGATGGAATCCATTATAAAGACGGTATCCTTAAATTAAGGATAAATCTATCACATAATTATGAGTGAGAAATATAAATACTCCCAACATAAGTGGATATTATTTGTGAAACAATCATAGGTTATTCACAAATAATCTTTGAAAAAAAAACCAATGATATAGATATTTAACTCAATGATATTATATTGAGTTATGATTTCCCATACAAGTTCGTAAGAATTTATCAATGAGATGATTATGTATAGAAATAGTGTATCTACACAATGGTTTGTGGAAATTACAACATATAAATTCCACACATAATATTCGCATAATAAAATCAAGATGTAGGGGTTTAACCAAAAGAATTGAAAGTGGGTTAGGAAGTTCCCTTACAGAAATCCGACAGCCTAACGACGTCACTTTAATATTCAGAAAATGAGTTTATAAGAGAGAAAATGGTATCTCATCACTTGGAAAAAAAATTTAAATAAATAAGGATATATAATAACATATCCCAACATAATAGTATGTTAATTAAAATACATAACAAAATGTGTCTTTTAAAAAGAAGAGGGTGAAAGGTCCCCTTACCGAGTTGGGTAACTTTCAAAACATACACCCAATGGAAGAAGGGTCATAAAATGAAGATGTAAATACCCATAAATGAAATTATTCTACACAAAGTGTATAATAATGGGCATTACATACACCACTCAAAGGAAATGGTGGAAAACATAGAATAAATGTCACAGGAATAAAAGTGAGATGAAAAATCCCTTACGTAAACTCGACAGCCTAACAACACCACTTAAAACTTCCAAAAATGGATTTATGAGATAAAATAAGTTCTCCCATAATATTAACATAAAAATTAAATTATTAGTGAATATAAAATAACATCCCCAAGCATAAGAAATATGAGCTTAAAATAAATGTCAAAAAAGAGAGTACTTAAAAATAAAGAGAGAGGTTGGATCCCTTACCTGAAGCCTGACTTGTCTTGTTCGTTTCATTATTTTCCGAAATAATAAACATTGGGTAAATTTATAATTACTTAAGGACCTATTTTAAATATTTTTATTCAGTTCATATCAAATATTATAATGTTTATAATAATTGGTTAATAATGTGAGTTCATATCAGACGTTTTTGGTCGATTTTTGGTACATGAGTCAAAGATGAACATGTTTGAAAATGATTGTCCATGTAGTTATAATTAAATAATCTCCAGAATAGTATTAATGATTTAATTATCATATATATCCAGTAAATATTCATTTTATACTACTCCATAACATTTGGAGATAAAAAGAAATAAAATGCACCGTTCATGGAGACGGTAGGCCGTACGTACGAATTAACGCTACTTTCATTTCTTTGCCATATTAATCGAATTAAAAATAATTCATAGATATATATATTATTTTTACAGTATAATATATATTTTATATAGGTCACATATGTTCATTAATTTCATTCTTTATACATTCCATGTATTGCATGAACGAGTAACATCACTTGAGGGGGCTGTAGTTCACACTTCCATGTATGAAATTATCTCTTTTTCACAACATGAAAAGCATAAAGGAATGCTTTAAATATAAAATTAAGAAGCATATAGAAAACATAAATACCATATATATCATAAATAAAATATAGTGACATCATAATGGCCACCATGAAAGGGGATAAGAGAAGATTGAACAATCATCGTTTCGTGAGGAAGAAATTCTCCATCCACATAAACAGTATGTTCTTTAACCATTAGACGAATGTGTGTGTAAGTGTAGCTCGAATAATTCACATAAAAACATCCTAGTATATTTATTATACTGCTTTTGTTACAAAATAAATTAATAAAAAGATGTTAGAGGGTTGGAGAAGCAAAATAAAACAAAAGAACACAAGGGAAGACATTACCTTTAAATCAGGTAACTCTTTTTGATTTGAGATCAAAGGATTTCTTGGAAAGTATTATGACCAAAGGTGAGGCTTCAATGATTAATAGAGGGATTTTTAGAGAAGAAATTGGGAGGTGTTTCCCGATCCAAAGTCTTGAGAGGTGTGGGTAAGGTGGTAGAGGTGGGGGCCTTTTATAAGAGGAGAGGAGGGGCACTCTTGGAAAGTTATAAACTTTTACTTTATTATAAAATTCTTTTCGGGTTTTAAAGGTCCCAAAATTATATATTTCTAGGATAAGGTGATAATAGTTCGAAATACACCCATACAATTGGTTTTTTTTACAATTTTAGGTCTTATATTTTACATTATCTTTTTATTTTATTTAAATTGTTAAATAATGAGGTAATCGCAGCATCATCATGGTGTCATAAATAATTTAATTTATGTAATGTCAAAAAATTATAAAAAAATATCATGAGGTAGGAAATCTTTTTCGGTTTCTAATAAATATTTATAGTAAAAAATATGACTTGTATAACCCCTTTTAAAAATTGTTTTAATAAAACAACTCATGTTTGTGACATTTTTATTTTAACTTTAAATAAAAAGTTATTAATGTCATTTTCCATCCAAAGTGGCGCCATGGGGTCCACAAGTTGACCCATGGATTTTCTTGGTCTGAAATGACTCATCCAATAAGGTTAGTACATGTTTTATGATAATTACATATTATTAAACCATTATTTTTACCTTAAACTACACAAATTACCTCTAATCGTAATTAAAAATTTAAAAGTTATTATTCACCAAAAAAATTATTTTAATCTGACTGAACCACATTTTAAATCCTAATGACAACCATGTATGTCATATTCTTTAAATTCAAAACACAGAGGTGGTAAATTTTCATTTAAACAAAAAATTAGTTTTTTTAAGTACCACTTAGTGGTTTCACTATTCCTCAAAAATTGATGTTTTTCCGAAAAATACAAAAAATTCACCGTAATCTATATTTGATATTCCGAATTAAAAAATGATATATATTTTAAAAAATTCAAAAAATATAATTTTCATTAATTAATTTAATAATTAATTCCCGCTGTCAAAACAAATAGCGTGTTTTTATGAAACAAAATGTTTCAAAAGATTGACACTAGTTTAAGTCCAAATTCAATGTGAAATTAATTCCAAAGACCACAATTTGATTAAATGGTAAAAATATATTCTAATTGAAATTTAATACAAATTCAAAATATAATCTAATCATATAAATAAATTAGATTAAAAATTGGTTTTGAATTAAAAAACAACATTTTTCACTATTCATTAAAAATTGAACTTTATCGGAAAAATACCAAAAATTTACACGAATTAAATTTTGATGTCCCGATTCTAAAGAAGAGTTTTATTTGGTCCAATAGAATGTATAAGAGTTACCAAAACTATATATAAATAGGGTTCTCCATCAAAAGGTGGTTAATCGACCTTTTAAAGAATATTAGAAGATTTATGCTTAAAATTGGATTAATTTTCATTTTACGCCTCTAACATTTATTGGATAAAAGTAAAAATATTTGACAAACATATATAATCATTTTGTAGTTAGTTCTGTTATTTCACTCCATTACAATGGCTAGGCATTAACTACCATTTAAAATAAAATTATTTTATTATTAGAGTGCAACGTAAGATTTCAAAGGAACTCGTTGTCGCGTATTGGGTACGCCATCGAGCATAGCATTCCCTTTAAAGTAATATTAATATTTTACTCACAAAAATGGATAAATATAAAAATTTCATATTCATTATTTACCTGGGGTGTTGCATCCTACCCCCCTTTTGGGAATTGCGTCCTCGCAATTTTAAAATTGGGTTGGGAAACATCATTGAAAGCCCCACATCGGAAAAGGGGTAAATTAAGATATCACTTTAAAAGAAAGAAAGGGAAGTACAAAGGTCACCAGAGTTAACCCATACTAGGATTCCATGTATGAAAACATCGATATTGATGAAAAAAAAGGTTCATGTTCTGAGGGAGTGTGATAGAAAACATGTTTAGGATAAAGTTAACCACCAGAAAATCACAAACTTGTGATGGGTTAAACGGTATTGGATTCCCCAGCAGGAAAAGTTAACGGAAAACATTTTTTTTAGTTACTTTTTCATTGAGGAATTTATTTTTGAGCTTAACTAAAAAATACGGAAACATACTTACTTGGCATGTTGATTTTCAACTTTTACTAGATTTCTTACATGAACTCATATTTTCTCCAAAAGATGAGTATTTAGGATGACTTGTTTACATTAAGAGAGATATAATCAACTTATAAAGAATCACCTAATCCACAAAATAGAACTGTATATTTCCCATGTCTTTATTCCTTAACCAAAAATAAATCCAAAAAGGTTAGCATGAGATCAGATAATACCAAAAAGGATAATCCTTTATAAAAATGAAATCTATTATTAATCTCAAAAATTTGTCCAACAAGACCCAAAGTTCAATGAAGACCAAAATTAATCCAAACTAAGATTGAAACCCAAATATTTGACAGATTTAATCACATAGTCTTCCAAGTCAAATCGTAACATTTATCTCCAAACAACATCAGTTGCTCTTAAAGTCTCCTATTGAAAAGTAATTAACCTAATCACATATCCTCTATGATAGGTTAATAATTTCCATAGATAACCCAAAATCAACTTACTCTTAACTAATAAAATCATCAAACTAAAATGAATTAGTCAAACCATCCAGGGACTTCACATAGTCCAGTGGTAGGTGATAAATACCAGTCGCACTTTGGTTGTGGGTTCGATTCCCGTAACTTTTTCCGACGCGATGGGTTGTAGCACGGTCTGCGTGTTGTCCTTTTTCCAAACTATATAATTCTCACATTATTCCTCAAAAAGAGATAAAATCATCAAAAATAACCATAACATAATTTAACCTTATGTTTATCTCATGATGTTCATATTCCATCAAAACATATAGTAACACATAATTACATCAAAATTAAGGATCATATAAATCCAAATGGTTCTTTATAACTATGTCCACAAAAGAATAGATAACTATACCTTGAATAAAATTTTCATATATCAATCATCAGGGTTACACATACTATAAAATGTCATCTAATATAACCCCATCATCAAAATAGACTTAATACTCTTATGAATTTAACCATAACTCTTGAAGACCTATATGCTGACTTCTTACTCATTCAACATTTTTAATGATCCATTAACCATTACTTTCCACCTTATTTTGAAATATGTCTTTCCTAAAAAAAATCATGAATCATATCCTAAGATTCCAAAATAGGAAAACAAATGTTAAGAAATAATCTATACCTTTGATTGGTAATTTTCATTTTCTTCATCCTCAATCGGAATGGAATTAGGTATTGGTAAATGAATATTTGTACGATCTTGGTGATCCCTTACCCGAAACATCTTCATAGGACATGTGTTTGCATAATGACCATGCACACCACATTTAAAACATTCAATTGGTCCCTCAGAAAGGACTTCTTTCCCTTTCATCGAGTCAACTGGATGCATCCTTTTTCCATGGTAGGTTCTTTTTTAATGACCTTCATTTCTACATCTATAGCATATTTCTGTCCCTTTGAAACATTTTCATAGGTGTTTCTTTCCACATCATTGACACAATGGTTTTTGAACACACTTAGCTTTATGATTATAACATGTAGTTCCGTAGGGATTTGTTTCTCGCATATATTATGCCTTATAGAAATCACCAAGGTTTATGTGGTCAATCATGACTCCAGATAGTTGGTTGAGGAAAAACACAAGAGTTCTCATTGGAGCTCCCATATCATTCAGTTTCTCGTTCATAAAACTGTCACAGTTTCCATCACATCCACTGTTACTTTTGTGCCTGTTAGATCCAGCCATTTAGTAAAACCAAAAAGGTCAGTGTGATTATATCAACAAAACCATCGTGTAATAATTAGGAAGATAAACAGTAAGATATACTTACTCATTCACATTATCTAAAATTAGGACTCTTTCTGAAATCCTAACCATTATGGTAATTTAACATATGCTTAGAGAATAACCTAACCTCTAAAGTTATCTAAACCGACCTTTGATACCAACTATAAGTCCCTGGCCTTAAACATTACTTAATCATTAATTAAATGAATAATTGACATAGAGGATCTTTTCAGGTTTAGAGTTTTAGAGAATTAGTTCACAACTATTACATCTCAAAAGATTACATAGTTGACACTTCTACTAAGTTTCCATAAAATAAAATAAAACATAAAAAGAAACATGTCCGGTTCCATGTTTTAGATAGAATGTATTTCCTTGATCCCATCCTTGACCCTATTCACCATTAAGTCCTGTGAAAAACATTTCAAAAACTTGGGATGAGCATTAAAAGCTCAGTAAGGGATGCACAAAGAATGAAATATGTTATTTTTTCAAAACAACAAGTAAACCATGTATACATTATCAATGTAATACTTTTCACCTTTATGATGTAGTAAAAACTCTTCACTCAGTAAAAGATCATTTCTTACCCTTTTTGTAACCAAAAGATTAGAATAAAACCCATATAAAGAACACATAACAAATAAAGGTCACGTGGGACATAAATAAACTTAAATTAAATAACCATACGGTCAACTTCCACACATATCACTTAATGGAATAGCCATATGGCCGACTTCCATACCCAATTCATTGGAGGATATAACGTAACCACCCATCCTGGTATTCACGACACCACCTGTCATATGGTTTATCACGTAGCCACCCGTAAAATGTCCAAGTACCATCATTACACATAAAATATTGAAAATATAAACATTTCAATAACAACATTTCATTTGCAATCACAATAAGTAATTCCATGATATTGAGTTAATCAATCCATTTTCGAAAACCATTTAAAAGAGATTGTTGAATAAAAGTGTCCCATACCACATTGAAGTTTTTAATGGAATTATAATTTTAAAACATTAATGTCCATATAAATAAATATTTAAAACCATTTTGAAAACATGGACATTAAAGATAAAGATTTATAATAATGAATCTTTAAAACATTTAAAACGATATTTTTGTTAAATATTTTTTAACAAAATGAGAGACTCTTGAATACAAATAATAGTGGAATAAAATTTAATCAGAACTTTATAATATCATGAGAATAAAGGGATTCATGATATAATATGTCAATGGATTGTATACACACCATATGAGAGTGAATTGGTGCATAACAACAGTGAAGTCTCAATGGAAATGTAAATTGAGATGAAATCCATTATAAAGATGGTATCCTTAAATTAAGGATAGATCTTTCACATAATTATGTGTGAGAAATATAAATACACCCAATATAAGTGGATATTAACTGTGAAACAATTAGAGTTCATTCACACATAATCTTGGAAAAACATAACAAATGACATAGATATTTAACTCAATGAAATGAGATTGAGTTATGATTTCCCATACAAGTTCATATGAATTTAGAAATGAGATGATTATGTATAGAAGAAGTATATCTACACAAAGGTTTGTAGAAATTAAAACATAGTGATCCCACAAATAATCTTGGCATAATAAAATCATGAAGTAGATGTTTAACCCAATGAATTGAAAGTGGGTTAGGAAGTTCCCTTACAGGAATCCGACTGCCTAACGACGTCACTTTAAAATTCAGAAAATGAGTTGATGAGAGAGAAAATGGTATCTCATCACATGGAAATAAAATTTATATAAATAAGGATATAGAAGAACATATCCCAGATTAATATTATGTGAATTAATGGACATAACAAAAGAAGTCTTCTAAAAAGAGGAGGGTGACAGGTCCCCTTAGCGAGTTGGGTAACTTTCGAAACGTACACCCCATGGAAGACAGGTCATACAATGAATATGTAAATACCCATGAATGAAATTATACTACACAAAGTGTATAATAATGGTCAGTACATACACCACTCAACGGAAATGGTGGCAAACATAGAATAAATGTCACGAGAATAAAAGTGAGATGAAAATCCCTTACGAAAACTCGGCATCCTAACGACGACACATAAAACATCCACAAATGTATTTATGAGATAAAAAAGGGTCTCTCATAATATTAACATAAAAATTAAAGTATGAGGAATATAAAAGAACATCCCCAAACAAAATAAAGATGAGCTTAAATGAAATGACATAAAAGAGAGTACTTAAAAAGAAAGAGAGAGGTTGGATCCCTTACCTCAAGTCTGATATGTCTTGTTCGTTTCATTATATTCCTGAATAATAAAATTTGGGTATATTTATAATTTCTTAAGGAACTCTTTTTGTTATTATTTTTCAGTTCATATCACAATTTATAATGTTTATAATAATTGGTTAATAATGTGAGTTCATATCAGACGTTTTTTGTCGATGTTTGGTACATGAGTCAAAAATGAACTTGTTTGAAAATGATTGTCCCTTTAGTTATAAGTAAATCATCTCCATAATAGTATTAATTATTTAAATATCATATATATCTAGTACATATTAATTTTATACCACTACATGATATTTGATGATAAAAAGAAATAAAATGCACCGTTCATGGAGACGGTAGGCCGTACGTACGCATGAACGCTACTTTCATTTATTTGTTATATAAATGAAATTAAAATTAATTCAGAGAAATATATATGATAATTACAGTATAATATATATATATTATATATGTCACATATGATTATTAATTTAATTCTTTATACATTCCATGTATTGCATGAACGAGTAACATCGCTTGTGGGGGTGGTAGTCCACATTTCCTCATATGAAATTATCACATTTTCACAACATTAAAAGAATAAATGAATGAATTAAATATAAAATTCAGAGGCATATAGAAAACATAAATACCATATATATAATATATAAAATATAGTGACATCATAATGGCCACCATGAAATGTGTTAAGAGAATATTGGACAATTATCCTTCCGTGAGGTAGAAATTTTCCATCCACAGAAATAGTATGTTCTTTAACCATTAGATGAAGGTGTGTATAAGTGTAGCTCGAATACATCACATAAAAACATCCTAGTATATTTAATATACTTGTGTTGTTACGAAATAAAGGAATAAAAAGAGTTTAGAGTGTTGGAGAAGAAAAATACAACAAAAGAACAGAAGGGAAGACATTCCCTTTATATCAAGTAACTCTTTTCGATTTGAGCTCAAAGGATTCCTTGGAAAGGATTATTCCTAAAGTTGAGGCTTCAATGATGAAGATAGGGATTTTTAGAGATTAAATGAGTAGGTGTTGGCCAAGAAAATGTCTTGAGAGGTGTGGGTAAGGTGGTAGAGGTGGGGGCCTTTATAAGAGGAGAGGAGGGGCACTCTTGAAAAGTTATAAACATTATCATTATTATAAAATGAAATTCGGATTTTAAATGTCCAAAAATTATAAATTTATAGGATACGGTGATAAGAGTTCTAAATCCACCCATCCAATATGTTTTTTACATGTTTAGGTCTTAGATTTTACATTAAATTTTTATTTTATTTAAATCGTTAAATAATGAGGTAAACGCTGCATCATCATGGTGTCATAAATAATTTAATTTATTTAATGTCTAAAAATTATAGAAAAAATATCATGATGTAGGAAATATTTTTAGCTTTCTAATTAATTATTATAGTAAAAAATATGACTTGTATAACCCCATTTAATTGTTTTTAGTAAAACAACTCAAGTTTGTGACATTTTTTTTATCTTTAAATAAAAAGTTATTAATGTCATTTTCCACCCAAAGTTGCTCCTTGGGTTCCCCAAGTTGACCCATGGATTGTCCTGGTCGGCCATGACTCATAAAATAAGGGTAGGACATGCGTCGAGGTCATTTAATATTATTAAAACATTATTTTTACCATAAACTACACTAATTACCGTGATTAAAAACTAAAAAGTTACTATTCACCAAAAAAATTATTTTTATCCCACTGAACAACATTTTACTTCCTAATGACAACCACGTACATCATATTTTTTAAATTCAAAACACAGAGGTGGTAAAATTTCATTTAAACAAAAAATCAGTTTTTTTAAGTACCACTTAGTGGTTTCACTATTCATCAAATATTGATGTTTTTCAGAAAAATACCAAAAATTTACCCTAAGAAATTTTTGATATTCAGAATTCCAAAATGATTTATATTTTAAAAAATTCAAAACATATAAGATTCATTAATTAATTAAATAATTAATTCCCACTGACAAAACAAATAGCGTGTTTTTATGAAACAAAATGTATCAAAAGATTGACAGTAGTTTAAGTCCAATTTCAAAGTGAAATTAATTCCAATGACCACAATTGGATTAAATGGTAAAAATATATTCTAATTGAAATTTAAAACCAAATAAAATTAAAATCTAATAATATGAACACATTAGATTAAAAAGAGGTTTTGAATTAAAATACAACATTTTCCATTATTCATTAAAAATTGGACTTTATCAAACAAAATACCAAAAATTTACACGAAATAAATTTTGATGTCCCGATTCTAAAGAAGAGTTTTATTTGGTCCAATATAATTTATAAGAGTGACCAAAACTATATTTAAAGAGGGTTTTCCATCACAAGGCGGTTATTCGACCTTTTAATGAATATTAGAAGATTTATGCTTAAAATTGGATTCATTTTCATTTTACACCTCTAATATTTATTGGATAAAAGTAAAAATATTTTACAAACATATATAATTATTTTTCAGTTAGTTCTGTTCTTTCCCTCCATTTCAATGGCTAGGCGTTAACTACCATTTAAAATAATATTATTTTATTATTGGAGTGCAACGTAATATTTCAAAGGATATTGTTGTCTCGTATTGGGTATGCCATCGAGCATAGTGTTCCCTTTAAAGTAATATTAATATTTTATTCAAAAATATGGATAAATATAAAAATTTCATATTCTTTATTTACCTAGGGTGTTACATTATGGATCAAGTATTGACATTTCGTATGCAAGTTTTAATACGAATGTTTATGTTATATTTACAACTTTTCATATGAGTAATGAATTGGACATGGTAAGTGATAGGTGGTGCCCTCTATAGCTCCTCGATGCATCGGTAGGTCTCATGAGACAAACTAGTGTCTTGGACCAAGGCCTTGACAAAATCTTATTTGTAGTCTTGGCACGGGGCCTTGACTATGTTGTTATAATTGTTTGGCATTATGCATTCCATCATTATGAATGTGGTTATAGATATTGCATGTGATTATTCGATTAGTAGAATATCCATGTGAATAAGTAAAATGGAATTATTTCATTTTATTTCTGCCATATTATGTTGAAGTTAAAGTTTAAAAGGATTTTCTTTTAGTTATACATTGCCTTAAATGTTTATTCGTATTTATGAACGTTTCCACTATATTGTCATCATTATTGGGCATTTGAGGTCACCCCATTATATGTTTTATTTTTCTTAGGATGTGAAAAAGTATTTTAGGAATGACCTCCAGGGATAGTATTCAGGGATAAGAGTGTGGACTATGAAGACTATATTGTTGTAGTTTTCATTTTATGATGTAATGAAAACTTTATGAATGTATCTAGTTTTTCAAAGCTACTAAACTAATCGGTATTTCGAGACTTGATCATTCTTGTGATCATGCCAATGTTATGTAATAATGCGCTGACTCTGGGTAACTAGGGTCGGGGAGTTATAGTTGGTATCAAAGGAAGTTTAGTACAATCCTTGGAAGCTAATTTAGATAAACTCTGATTAGAGCACATAGACCTAAGATGGAATTTGATGATTAGTATATTAGAATATCCTAGAATTTTGATTTTGTAGAGATTTTGTGAGTTTTCCAAGAAATACATCCCTGTATGCATACGAGCAGGTAGAGGCGGCTCTGGCACAGATGTACCTAGGGGTAAAACCCGAAAACAACGCTTTGAGATAGACTCCAATGGGAACTGATGCACGACAACGGGCCTTTCTATACTCTTGGTTAGAACACTCCCAGGGGATATGCTTAGGATAATTTACATTTTATTTACACACCAATTTGAGGTATTATATGTAATACGAGAGTAAATGACCTTGGTTAATCCTAATGTGTTTTAAATTGAGAATATGGTGACATGATGTTCTCTAAATCATTTTATGACAACTGTTACTCGCACAATGATTTCTAGTTTTAGTCAATGGATGGATTCCAAGGAATTCATAGTGACATTGAGAATGATGTACAAGGTGGGAACGATGGTGACAATTAGCAAAAAATGGAATGTTGATTGGTGTAAAAGACATCGTTTTTATGCCAAATCAATTTTTTAAAAATATGATCAACAATATGTATATTAACCAATTCATGGACTCAACAAAGAATAGAAAGGTGATGAATGATAATAGATCTAGTAGTGGAGACCATGGAGAAAGGAATCGTTAGATTCCATCATGCCGGAAATGTGGAAGGAGACACCCAGAATAGTGTCTCAACAGAACAAAGAAATTCTTTACGTGCGGGAAATAAGGACATAAAGTGAAGAATTTCCGAAGACAAATGAAGGGTACTATGGAAGGAAAAAAAATATTCCCAAGAATCCATTTACAGTCATTTTCCATAAATGTAGGGGAGCTAACCATTACCGGAGTGAATGTCCTATTCTATAGAATATTTTCTTGGTCAAAGAAGAAGCTATGTGTAAATAAATGGTTGCAAAAAAGTTTAAAAGTATTAGTTCTCCTTGTTGATGTTATTACTTTGGAATAATTTTCTCTTATATTTTTAACCCCGTAGTTTTCCATGTGAGAATGATATTTGAGGAATTATTATCTTTTACCTTGTGGATATAGTTATAAATAACAATTTGGTTTTATATGATCATTGGGTTTGAGGCAATTACATGTTATTATAATTTGGGATAAAAAATGCAAGGTATGAGTTAACATTTCTGTTTTAAATTATGTTATGGTTTTTTGAGGAATTTATCTCATTTTGGTAATGTTATAAAATATAGTTTTTGAAATATGAAAACACACAAACCATGTGACAACTCGTCGTGTCGGAAAAAGCTGTGGGAATCAAACCCACAACCAAAGTAAGATTGGGTTTTATCACCTACCACTAGACTACGTGAAGTCCCTGGTTAGTTTGACTATTTTTTTTAGTAAAATGATTTTATTGATCAATAATAATTTGATTATGGATTTTATGTCTTATCAAATGAATACACTTAGTATAGGAAAATGATTTGGTGATTAAGTGATAAATGTTATTTTGGAAGATTTTATCTATGTTGAAAACACTATATTCCCAAGGAAATTTGAATAGTATTAGATTTCATTTGTGAGTAATCGTGGATTTTTTATTTATGTTTTTATTGTGGATTTATAGTGATTTGGGTTATTTATGGAAATGATTAACCTATAATTGAGAATACGTAAGTAGGTTAACTACTTTTAAATATGTGACTTTAAGAGTAGTTGATGTCATTTGGAAATACAATTTAACATGGAAGACTACATAAACAAATTCTTCTATGTTTTGGGTTTAAATATTAGATTGGATTATATTGAAGGATTTTAAGGAAAATTGTTTTTTGAATGGTATTTATTTATCTTTGGGGTATTGTTGGTTAAATTTTAGAAATTAAGATTAGTGTTTCTTTAATGGAATATCCTTTTGTGGGATCATCAGATCTTATAGTAACCATTTTGGTTTTGATTAATCTCTAAAGTCAAGGTAAATATATAGTTTATCCTTTGTGGCTCATGTGATTCTATAAGAAGTTTATTCTTTATCTTTTAGTGTGACCAATTCTTCTTGAATACTCATCGTTTAAAAATGATTTAGTAGTAGGAATTTATTAATGAATGAAACTTTACAACAAAATTAAGTATATCTCTTTATGTTCTTATTCAATCTCCGAAATTAATTCCTCATCTTAAATGTAATGTATCTAAAAAAATTATAAAAATGTTGTCCGTTTACTTTTCCTACTTTGAAACTAATGACCGTTTGTCCAATCACATGTTTGTGGTTTTGTTATTGTTAACTTTCTCTTGATCATGGTTTCTATCCCTATCCATCAGAACATGACACTTATTTTATCATCCATATCGATGTTTTTCTATATGGAAATCTAGTATAGGATATCTCGGATGACCCTTGTACTTCCCTTTTTTTAAACTGATAGTTTTATTGACTCTTTTTCCGATGTGGGACTTTCCATTACATTCCCAATCACAATTTTAAAAATTTAGAGAATGCAATTCATTGAAGTAGGGGAGAATTTAACACCCCAACATTACACGGTACACTTCTCACTGAATAATACAGCAGTGTGTGTTGTACGCAACTTCAAGTTCTAACACACACCACTACTAATAAAACTAGCTGTTATGAATAGTAATACACACTTTTTAAAATTTTATACATTCTATCGTTCAAAATGGACTTCATTTTTGGATTCGGAATATCGAAATTATCCTAGGCTAAAATTTTGGTACTTTTCGGATAACGTTCATATTTTGATGAATAGGGAAAATTACTAAATTTTAATTAAAAACAACTTTTTTAATAGAAATAATTAATAGTGATAAATTATTAATTTGAGTAGTTTTAAAGTATATTTAGAATTTATTTTTACCATTTAATACAATTTTGGTCATTGGAAATAATTTCACAATTAAACCGAACATAAACAAGTATCAATCTTCTGATAGTTAGTATACTTAAAAACACGCTTTTTGTTTTGACAGCCAGAATTAATTTTAAATTATTTTCTTCCACTTCTGTGTTTTGAATTTAGAAAAAATGGATTCCATATTTGGAATCAGTATTTACAAATTGTTTAAATAGGTAACTATTATTTTACGACATTTTAAATTATTACTTCGGTAAATATTTTATTTACCATGGTTAAAGGGTAAATCCGATAAATAAGGGTTAAACAAATATTATTATAATAATACTAATTTACCCTCAAACGTGTCCTAACCTTATTGGTGGATACATTTCCGACAATGGTATTCTTTGGGGCGATTTTGGGACCCCATGGAGCCACGTGTAGGTGATATGGACACTTTATTTTAATTAAGTTAAAATAAATACAAACATTACATAAGCATATATCTTTTAGAAAGAAATTTTTTACATAGGGTTATATATGTTAGATTTTAGACTATAAATATTCATTAAAAATATAAAAATATTTCCTACATAATGGTATTTTATTTATAATTTTTAGACATTATATAATTTAATTTATTTATGACAGAATTGTGATGCAGTAATTACCTAATTAATGAAAAATTAGAATAATTGATATTATAAATTCCCAAATAAATGTAATATGAGACTTTTAATAGATAATAATAGTTTTCTAGGATAATATGACATGTTAGGATTGTAATAAATAGCTTTTTTCGAAGTAATAATTCTGTTATAAAATTTACAAAAATCAATTATTGAATAGTGTCAAAATTGACATAAAAGTGTTTTTAAAACAAATATTATATTATTAATTGATTTGTAATTCCTAAAAATCAGTGGTTCGGCCAAGAGACTTATATAATGATAGGTATATCATTAATTGACCACTTGGGGGATTCTTTGATCTATATAGTATGTTTATTAACCATATAATATAAAAATACAAAGAGGCATTGTAAAAGTGAAACTAATTAACTAAGAGATAATACTTAAGGTTAAGGTTAATATAGTAACCCAAAACAGTCTAAATCCTATTGGTTGAGTGGTTTTTGACCTATCCCCACATTAACCTTTAAATAATTCACTTTTATTCTCTTAGAAACCTAATATGAAATTATTATAAAATAATATTTCTAGTTTTTCCAAAGATCCCCCTCACCCCTCTTATAAAAGGGAGGTCCCCATTCTCATTAATTCTCATCTTCAAAGCCTTTTGGTTCTTCCTAACCCTGACCAAATACCTTATAAAATTCCCTCAGTTCATCTTAGAGGCCTTCATTTATTCAGAAAGCCAACCTAAGGTGAATTTTTGATCAAATCAAATGGATGAACCCAAAGAAGAGTTAATGATTTCACCACCCTTTTTCAAGTTCCTTTCTTCTTCCACATCTTCATTATTTGTTATTACCATTATAAAATAATATCTCCAGTATATTATATAATATTTGATGTTATTATAAACATGTTACAGTCATTTTTCAGTATTCTATCAATCCTTTGAATGACATGTCACCATACGTGCGTATATAAGGTTTACCATCTCCACGTTGTCGTGTAATTGTTGTTCAAAACATTATTATTTGGATTGTTATAATAATTATGTGAAATTAATTTAAATAATACATATAACATGATAATTATTCTGTATATATGATATAACATCCAATTTAATATTATTTTAATATCAAAATAATGATATTGTCGCTCGTGCGTACGTACAGACTACCGTCTCCACGAACGCGATGAGATTCATTCTCCATCGTATACATTCAAGTATAATTATCATATGAAGATTAATAATTATTATTATGGACTTAATATAATTCTATATATGAATAAGATACAACCTATCCAAAACAAACATGGCTTAAATAAAAAAACATATAAAATAAAATGAGTAAGTTAACACCCGAAATGAAAATAATATTAAGATATTATTAAGAAAGCAATGTTAAAAGATCATATATGATATCATATTAATTTTTATGATTATTTTATAATTTAATAACAATTATTTCACCATTATACAGGAGATTAACCTACCCATAACCAAGGAAAAGTACAAGGTAAGGGGTTTCTTATCTCACTTTTAATTCCGTGATAATTCCCTTTTTCACCACTTATTTATTGCATGTGGTGTGTGTACTGCCCATGATTGTATTCATTGTGTAATATAATTTAATTTATGGATATTTACATGATCATTTTATTATCCTTCTTTCATGGTTGTATGATTCGTATGTTACCAAATCGATAAGGGTATTTGAAATTTCAATTTCCATTTATTCGGATTTACGCAAACATCATTGATTATTTTACTCCAAGATTATGTGTGGAATAACTATTCATTTTCTTATGTCATAAATTCCACTCCCCTTTTCTTTGGATATACTTTTGATACAAATAATCAATCCATTTATAATTTCTCATTTAATCGATATGAATTTGATACGAGTAATTTTAACTCATTCTCCATTTGTTCAGTTAAATATCCAATTCATTGGTTTTGTATTTAAAATAATAAGTGTGAATGTCCTCTGATTTATTTACACTGAACATCCAATCATATTGAGTGTAATTATATTTTTCATAGTTAATTATTTCTTTGATTTATCCTTAACCTAAGGATACGGTCTTAAAAGTGATTTAATCTCAATTTACATTCCATTGAGACTCCTTTGTTGTTATACACCAAATAAATTTTATATGGTGTATATAATGTATTTTGACATAGTATATCATGAGTCCCTTTATTCTCATGATATTAAAAAGTTTTTATTACATTAATTATTTTTATTCAAGTGTCTCTCTTTTGGTTAGAAACTCTAACTAAAATATCATTTTTAAATGATTTAAAGACTTATTCTTATAAATCTTTCTCATTAATGTCCATGTTTTAAAAATGGTTTTTAGAATTTATTTATATGGACATTAATGTTTTAAAATTAAAACTCCTTTTAAAAGTTCCAATGTGGTATGGGAAACTTTGATTCAAAAATATATTTTTAAATGGCTTCATGAAAAATACTGTGACTTTTAAATGATTTCAAGAAAAAGGGGGATATTTCTCTCTAAGAGTTTTGATGATTATTTTAATCTATGTCAATGTCCTTCATTATTCTCGATTGAGGTTAATCTGATACAATACAATCTTCCATATTTTATCTAATGAGTTATGTTTGACTGTGGATGTGATATTTTTATACAATGCATGGTTTATGGATCAAGTATTGACATTTTGTATCCATGTTTTAATACGAATGTTTATGTTATATTTCAAACTTTTCATATGAAGAATTCATTGGACTTAGTATGTGACGGGTGGATCCCACTATAGCTCCTCGATGCATCGGTAGGTCTCATGAGGAAAACCAGTTTCTTGGCCTAAGGCCATGAAAAAATCATTTTTGTAGTCTTGGAACGAGGCCCTGACTATGTGGTTATGATATTATGGAATTATGCATTCCATAATTATGAATTTGGTTATTGATATTCCATGTGATTATTCTATTAGTTGAATATTCATGTGAATAAGTAAGTGGAATTATTTCATTTTATTTCTTCCATATTATGTTGAGGTTCAAGTTTAAAAGGCTTTTGTTTTAGTTATACATTGCCTTAAATTTTTATTCTTATTTATGAAAGTTTCCGCTATATTGTTATCCATACTGGGCATTTGAGCTCACCCCTTTCTATGTTTTATTTTTCCCAGGAAGTGAAGAAGTATTTTATGAATGACCTCCAAGGATAGTATGAGGGGATAAGAGTGTGGACAATGGAGACTATATTGTTGTAGTTTTCATTTTATGATGTAATGTAAACATTTTGAATGTATCTAGTTATTCCAAGGCTACTAAACTAATCAGTATTTCGAGACTTGATCGTTCTTGTGATCATGCCAATGTTATGTAATAATGCAACGACTCTGGGTAACTGGGGTCGCGACATTACATAATCCATCCCAAACATTATATGACATGTAGTATGGTTGGTGGACTCTATATGAATAATCAAATATCATCACTCCCACGTTCTATAGGGTCATTTTTCAAATATTGTGAAAAAACTATAGGAATAGGTCATGTAGATCACCTCCCATGCCGCAAGGATACCACCACACATGCTATCATTGATGGGACACCTTAAACCATTTAAATAATTTACAATATCAATTTATTAATGAATTATATTTCAATGTAATTATTATTTATTTACATACTATCCAATGAGAGAACATGCCAGGCTACACATCCACTATAATATGTTCCCATGTGATCCATGGTTGATAAAAATAATTGTGCACGATAACACTCCCCTATCAAAAGCTATATTCACAAAACAGTGAAAAAATATTGAATAATCAAACAAATAATTTATAAATATATTAATAATATATAACTAAAATATACAAGATAGCATACCTCAATGTGCATGGATCGAATCCAAGACATGGTTGTCGTTCGAGGATGAGGTCAGAAGTCATCAATCTTGGAAAGGCCTAGACCCTCATGAACCATCCCTTTGCCAAATTTTGATGTGCGACTGATCGGTGTGACCGGTTGGCGTGACCGATGGGTGCGACCGGTCGGCACGACCGCTTAGTGTGACTGATCGAGGCGACCGATCGGAGTGACTGATCAGCACGACCGCTCGGCGTGACCGATCGCCAAGACCGATCGGGGTGACTGATCGGCAAGACCGATCGGTGAAACAGATCGGTGCGACCGATCAGTGTCACCCCGCCTTGGCAGGCTTTTCTTCTTCAACCTTCCTCGTAACCCCACATTTAGGCCGTTTTAACCGTTGGATGTGGTTGGAGGACGTTTTTAAGCCCTCAATAAATGTTTTAAAAATCCAGAGGGTGGAGCGACCCGCCCCAACCGACCTAGTTGTTTATTCTCGTTTGATTCCCCTCAGTTTTATTAGATTGTTTTAAATCATAGAGGTTACCACCTTTCTAATGGGGATCATTAAATAACAATTAATACCTTCGTTTGTAACCACCCAACTGCCTGGGGAATCATGATCTGAATTTAAAGCGATCAAATTTCTCATATCCCGTAACTACATTATTTTATCTATATATCACAGAAGAAATTATTATTCCCCCTTCTTCATTTTGGACGAATTCTCTCTTCTCCCTGTTGCACCTAGAGTTTTCCCCCCCATCCAGAGACTTGTGGTGTGCCTGTGCTCGAGTCGTCTTCATGTCCTTGGATTTCCCAAAGTCCCTCCCCTGCAAATCACGCTTCCCCTATTCCTGGAAAGTGGATAAAAACATCGATCCTTGATTGTCCAAGTATGGATTTTCTCCTTCATCTCTCCGTTCTATGTATCATGCAGGGTGGGAATTCTTTTGATCATTGGAAATTGATGAAACCGAACTTAATTTATATAATGAACATACGTCTAAATAACTAAAGGGGGTGTGATCGATGTTCTTCTGTACTATTTTATGTTGATATGTGATGTCAATCGTACGAGCCTATGCTCACTGAAAATAATGGCCGATGGTGGTCTTTCTCTGTGCACTGATGAACCTCAGTGCTCTTAAATGTTTAATTAATCATAACATGGAATTGGTTAATTACTTATAATCGGTTAAATAAATTAAATTCACCAAGATCAACCCTTTTATTTGATAACCCCGGTCAAAGCACAGTGGAATTGAAACCATGGAGTGTGTTAATTCTTTTAAATCTGAAAATACCTGCATGGGAATGCTTCGTGTTGGTAGTAGTGGTTTGGTTGTTTTCTTCCACAGTCCGAATATAGGTGACCTTATGGAATTCATGGATAGGGGTTTAGATTGTTGGGCTGATGTGGGTGAGGATGGGATCCTCTGATGTGGCACGATTGCTGGTTGTGAATCTGGGGTTGTGGCTACTCTGCTTATATCAAAAATTGGGGTGGAATCATCTTCTACTATGAATCCTTTTTATCCATACTACTAGGGATGTGGTGGATGTATCTTGAAGCCTGCTTTAGTTCCAATACTTGGAGGGATCTCACATTATTGTGAATTAACAAGAGAACCGGGTGTGAATGTGAAGTTGTTGTTGGCTGTAACATTTTCCCCTAGCCTTGTGCATGTGCATGTTAGTAGCACAGTAGTTCATATTTTAATTAAACGGGATCACTTGAACATGAAAATAAGAATGGGTTAATTGGGAAATTGATTCTGGGAATGAGTTGTGACTCGGTTTTGAGTAGTATACATTCTATGAGTAGTTACTAGATTGTTCGTGCATGGGTTAGTTGTGGAGACCTAGGTTGGGTTGAGTTCTTGTGACCTATATATATAATTTTAGTTCTTGTGTTTATTATTTGCGCCCCACCCAAGTTGAGCATTTAGTGTCGAACACCCCCATTTCATGGGGAGGGTGTTTTTTCCAACACTCCTATGAGTGGCTGGTTACTAGCACCTTTTCTTCCCCCATTCCTGAATAGCCCAAGAATCTTCGGGCAGGCTGTGATGGCCTGATGTCCATTGTTAACCCAATAACCTTCAGGAAGGATAGTGTGGTGGTTGGCTAGGTGTTTGCGGCAAGTTTTTTCCAATTTTCCTTTGTGATGAGGTCCATGTGTCTTCAGGAGGGGCAGTAGTTGTTCTGACCCAGGTGTTTGCGGGTGTTCTTATGTGTGGCAGTTGTGGCCCAGGTGTCTGTGGGAGGGATAACAGTTATGGATCAGGTGTGTGTGGGTGGATTTGGCAGTGGGACTACGGTGAGGTTATGGCCCAAGTGTGTGCAGGTGGGTTTTGGTAGTGGGACTGCTGTGAGAATGGAAGTATTGGTTCGATACATAGGATGTCTTCAATAACCAGTGGGAAAGTGTCACGTGGTACCCATATATCGATGTGTTATTATTATACGTTACTTGACTTGTGTTATTTTGGGAGAATTCCTTGGTGAGGATTGGGTGGATAGCTTTTCCTTTTTGGTTGTTTGGTTATCTCTTTTTCCACGGGACATTATAATGTCTCCTCACTTGTGCATGAGAGTCTTTGGTTTTCCCAACTGAGTATACTTGTATGCTCACCGCACATATATAAAACTGCTTTTAGGTTTCCAGGAGGACTTCAGGGTTCGTGTAGGACCATACTAGCTTAGACCATTAGGGAAGATGCTGTTGTCATTTTCCTTTTCATGGTACATTTTTACCTTTGGTGTTTTGTGGTTGGTACCTTTTACATTTGAACATGCATATGGGAATGGTTTACTTTCATCTGTACATCCACTATCAGTTTTGGTTTTCTGGGATTTACTATCTTATCTCCCGATCCTATTAAAAGAAAAAGTGTAATGCTATCCATTTAGTGTGTGATTTTATACCCTTGGTGCAGGCACCACTCTGGGAAAAATTGATGGCGGGTCTCAGGGGTGATTATCTCTCCTTCAACTTGATGGAGGAAGGATCTAGAAATCTGCTGTCCCTTCCCTCATCTTGGTGAAGGTCGGTCGTGACAGAATTGTATCAGAAGTGGAGGTTTGAGTGATAAGATGGATTTTGGATTTAGTAACAGTGAGGATTTAATGGGATGGTAGGGAACAGTTTTGGGTGACCTTATTGTGGGAATTAGGCCAGGGAGGACCGGGTAGGACACATCATTTTAGGGCCCCTCGTGATCCGATGTGAGGACTTTGGACCTACCAAACGACCAGGTGAGGCCACACTAATTGCATGGTAGAGACCCTAGGAAGTGTACATGCTTCATAATGACTTGTGTTCTCATTTTTTATGGGTGTATTGGGAAATTTAAAGTAAATAAATAAGTCTATGAAAATTTAAGAACAATATTCTACACTACTCAGGATTAGAAATTCCTTATTTACCTTGTAGTTATGGAACCCAGGAGGCGACCATGAGTAGTGCAGGTGATCGAGGCCCAAGAGGTTGACCTGGACGATCGACCGAGAGGAAAAGGATAATCAGTGGCAGAAGACGCTTTGATCTTTCCAGTGACAGACCCTCGGGTAGTACGAGGGAAGAAACTTAGACGTAGAGACGGAGAGGTGGCTAGAGGAGCTGGTGATCACATTCGGCCTGATTCGGGCCCCGATGGAGTACTGGGTTCCTCTGGCCGTCAGCCAGATGCGTGGAGAAGCGTGTCAGTGGTGGATGCTTTATCTTAGAGATAAGAGGGATGCTGAGGTTGTGTGGGATGACATCGAGAATCAGTTCTGGGTGGAATTCCTCTCTTCCATGATGAAGGCTGAGAAGATACAGTAGCTACTCTCCCCCCAGCAGGTGAGTATGTCAGTGAGGGAGTTGGGGATCAAGTTCAAGGATCTCCTTCACTTTGCTTCGGACCTCTTCCAAGATGAGGAGTCTCGGACGAGACGTCTAGAGGAGGAACTCTGACCTCCTTATCAACATGTTGTCGTTCCCTTTTCCTTACCGAAGTACATAGAGGTGCAGAATAAGGTTGAAGTGGTGGAGAGAATGCACACGCTGGGAGGTGTATCACGAGAGGGAATTCAGCTAGGCCCATTGAAGGGGAAGGTTGTCAGCACCAGACCTCCAGCATCGGGACCCTCAAGTTTCCAACCAGCTAGGAGCTGGCCTTTGTAGTCCCATTATCGATCCCCTGGCCCTCACCCTTTTCCTTCGGGGCCAGGGCTGATATGCTTCGTCTGCGGGTGCCACGGGCACCTTCGGAACCAGTGCCCGAATAGAGTGCAGTACGGCGTCAGTGGGCATGCCCTGAACCCACTTCAGCAATAGCAGCATATAACTAGGCCCTTTCAGTAGCAGCAGCAGGGGCAGCGAGCCCCCGCTCCTCCCAGGGAAGATGTTATAGGAGGAGGCCGCCCCATGGCTCTCCTCAGAGACCTCGACCAGGGCGTGGTTGGGGAGGCGGCCGACAACCGAGAGGCAAAGGATCTGGGCATGATCTATTGCACGCCGCAGAGGTAGGAGTTCTAGTAGGGCCATAGGTCGCTCGATGTACGATCAGTTTGTTCAGGGGATAAGGTGTTCTTGTGTCGGAGATGTTCACTCCTGAGTGGTATCTTCCTGGGTGATTGTTTCCCCCCCCCCCCTTTTTCTTCGGTCAGTTTTTTGATTCTCGAGGGAGAGAATAGTTTGAGAGGTATCATATGTAATGGACCCGACCCTCATGACCACTCCTTTTGCCAAATTTCAGTGTGCGACCGATCAGTGTGACCTATATGTTTGACCGATCGGTGTCACCCATCCTTGGCGGGCTTTTCGTCTGCAGCCTCCCCCATAACCCCACTTTTAGGCCTTTTAACCATTGGATGTGGATCAAGGCTGTTTTAAAGCCCTCAATCAATGTTTTAAAAATCCAGAGGGTGGAGTGACCCTCCCCAACTGACCTAGCTGTGTATTCTCATATGATGCCCTCGATTTTATTAGATTCTTTAAAATCACAGTTGTTACCACCATTCTGATGGGGATCATTAAGTAACAATTAATCCATTCGTGTGTAACCACCCAACCTCATGGGGATTCATGATCTGAATTTAAAGCATTCAAATTTATCATATCCCGTAACAATGGGATTTAATCTATACATCAGAGAAGAATTTCTTATCCCCCCTTATTCCTTTTGGATGACTTCTCTCTTCTCCATAGTGCACCTAGAGTTCCCCCCCTTCTTGAGACTTTTGGTGAGCCTGCGATCGAGTCGTCTTCTCATCCTTGGAGTTCCCGATGTCCCTCCCCTACAAATCATGCATCCCCTGTTCCTGGTGCATGGTGAAAAACATCGATCCTTGATCATCCAAGTAGGGATTTTCTCCATCGTCTCTCTCTATGTGTATAATGAGGGGTGGGGATTCTTTTGTTCTGTGGAAATTGATGAAACCAAACATAATTAAGACAATGAACGAACCATTAAAGAATGAAAGGGGGTGTGATCGATGTTCTGTTGTACACTTTTATGTTGATATGTGTTGTGAATTGTACGGGCCTATGCTCACATAAAATTATGGTCGTTGGTGGTCTTTCTCTATGCACTAATGAACCTTAGTTCTCCTGGATATTTAAATAACTGTAACATGGAATTGGTTAATTATGAATACTCGGTTAAATAAATTGAAAGCACTAGGATCAACCCTTTTCTGTGATAACACCGGTTAAAGCATAGTGGAATTGAAACCATGGAGTGTGTTAAATCTTTTAAATATGAAAATACATGCATGGGCCTTCGTTGTGTTGGATGTAGTGGTTTGGTTGTTTTAGTCCATGGGCTAAATACGAGTGACCATATGGTTTTCATGGACTGGGGCTTCGATTTCTGGGGTAATGTGGGTGAGGATGGGATCCTCTGATGCGGTAGAGTTGCTGGTTGGGAATCTGGGGTTGTGGTTTCTATGCTATTCTCAAAAATTGGGGTGGAATACTATTCTATTGTGAAGCATTTTTATCCATAGTTATGGGGATGTGGGGGCTGTATCTTGAAGCCAACTTTGGTTCCAATACACGGAGGGATCTCACTTTGATGTGAATTTACAAGAGAACCGGGTGAGAAAGTTATGTTGCTAATGGATGTAACTTTTTCCCCTAGGATTGTGCTTTTTCCTGTTAGTTGCCCAATAGTGCATATTTTACTTAAACACGATCAATTGAACATGAAAATAAAAATGGGTTAATTGGGAAATTGATAATGGGAATGAGTTGTGACTCGGTTGTGAGTAGTATGATTTCTATAAGTAGTGATTGGATTGTTCGTGATTGGGTTTGGTGTGGAGCCCTAGAATGGGTTGAGTGCTTGTTACCTATATATATAATTGAAGTTCTTGTGTTCCTTATTCGCAACCCACCCAAGTTGAGCATTTAGTTCTGAACCCCCCATTTAATGGGGGATGGTGTTTTTCCCAACACTCTTACGAGTGGATGGTTATTAGCTCCTTTTATGATCTCTTTCCCGAATAGACCAAGACTTTCGAGCATGCTGTGATGTCGTGAAGTCCATTATTAGCCCAAGAACCATCGGGCATGATAGTATGGTGGATGGATAGGTGTTTTCAGTATGTTGTTTCCCAAGTGTGTTCGGGATGAGGCCCATTTGTCTTCGGGCGTGGCAGTAGATGTCCTGACCAAGGTGTTTGATGGTGTGGTTACTTGTGGTAGTTGGGGCCCAGGTGTCTACAGGCGGGATAGCGGTTATAGCCCAGGTGTGTGTGGGTGGGTTTTGGCAGTGTGACTATGGTGAGAATGGAGGGATTGGTGTGATGTGTAGGATGTCTTCAATAACCTGTGGGAAAGTGGGCGGGGTACCCAAATAGCGATGTGCAATTACTATACGTTAGTTGACTTGCATTATTTTCACAGTATGCCTTGCTGAGGTTTGGTTTGATATCTTTTCATTGTTGGGTGTTTGGTTATCTCTTTTTCCACATGAAATTAGAATGTCTCCTCACTTGTGTAAGAGAGTATTTGGTATCCTTATTGAGTATACTTGTATACTCACCCTACATATATAAAACTGCGTTCAGGTTTCTAGGAGGACTTCAGGGATCGTTCAGGACCGTACTAGCTTGGACCTTTGGGGAAGTTGTTGTTGTCGTTTTTCTTTTCTTTGTATCTTTTTACCTTTAGAGTTTTGTGGCTTGAATCTTTTACCACTGAACATACATATAGGAATGGTTTACTTTCAGCCATACATTCACAATCAGTTTTGGTGTTGTCGGATTTACTATCTTATCTCACAATCATATTAAAAGAAAAAGGGTAATTCCTTCTATTTAGTGTGTGATTTTATACCCCTAGTTCTAGTCGCCACTCCGGGACCTACTGAAGGTGGGTCTCGAGGGTCATTATCTCTCCTTCAACTTGAAGGAGGAAGAGTCTGACAATCTATTGTCCCTTCCCTCATCATGGTGGAGGCGGTTCGTGACAAGTCTTGCAAGACCGCACCCCCTCCGCATAGCCCCTGAACCACCAGTCGGATGAGGGTCAGATGATCCCAAATCCTTCTCATCCCAAGATACCTCATCATCTTTCAACTTACGAAATAGATCATCATTCATATGAATGAAAAAATTATTATTATTAGTAAAAAGATAAAAATAAGTATTATATATGGATAAATATTCATTATGATTATAACCAACATATAACATTGTTAATGTCACATTTATCACCATCTTCATATCTGACTATGTCAAAGTCTTCATATTCCTCCTCAGCATCATCGATATCAATAGGAGTTTCAGTTTCATCATCACTTGACAATTAAAATTCGTTTGTGTCATCATTAACATAATCATCCCCATCGACCCATAATTATGCGGTGTCATCATCAATATTCATGACACTTTTTGGGAAATAAGGAGTTTGAGTATTCTCTTGAAAAATTTATATTTCTTGATCTTCAACTAAACCGCATTCACATTGAGTAAACTGGTTTTCCCAATATTTCATTTTTATTATGGTCCAAAAATCACTCAGGTCACATTATGATTCACCATTCATTGTGTAATAAATTGGATTTTCCTATTGATCTAGTAGAAATAGTAAACATACTTATAGAAGATTTTATATTTAATATCAATGATTCCTTGAGGCATATGAACAAGAAAGCCTCTATAAATATCCACCCACCGACATTTTCACAGCATTTTGTAATATTTTCCTAGATAATAATGTTCAATAATTTCATCCAGCATGTCGTACAAGTTAACAAGTCTCTTATCAATTTTAACTTCCTGCTGAGGAACCTAAAAATTTGAAAAAAATTTATGAACATAAAAACCAATTAACTAAATTGATTTGTTAAACCATCAATAAATGATGTTACAAGTTTTCGAAACCATTTAGAAAATTATTTTTCTATCGTTTATCAAGAGTAGATGATGTAATTTAATGAAGTTATTTCTTGATATAATTGTCATATAATCTAAGAACACTATATGATTACTTACTATAACATAAATTATATAAAAAGTGATATAAGAACTCATAGTAAAAAAGATGAATTTTATTTTCAATTGAGCAGAACATATGTATGATCTTTGTGATTTTCATCATCTGAAATCCATTGTTCATTTACTCCACCAATGCCAAAATATGACCGATTGAAAACTAATAATTGATCATACATTTCTTCATCAACATTCCTATTTTTCCACTCCATGATTTTTTTGTTTTGTGGTATATTCATATATTATTATAATGTGAGAAGAAAAAAAATTCCTTTTAAAAATTAAATTCAAAAATTGGGACATCAACTAATGATTTGTTACATACTTTTTTCATCAATTTTTTCTTGAAAATATCAAATGGGTACATATATTGAAACTGTACCAGACTGCCACCTTTTTCTTCATGTGTAAAATATAATATCATACGATCCACTTAGTAATAGAAAGCTGACAAGAATATTTTTTTTCGAGATTATATATAATTAATACAACATCGTCTTTGAGTTTTCATAGTGCATCATAGTCTTTTGACGTCCAACTAATGTCTATAAAAAAATATTATATATCTATTATAGAATTCCAATTCAACTAATTCATAAAACCTTTTAATCTAATTGGCATTAGCCTTTCCATCATAATAAGAAAATAATGAAATTTTATTCTTGTAATATGATCATTCTTAACAAATCTTCTTAAAATGGAAACATATCCATCTAAAAGACTTAAATATGTAATCCACTAAAAAATTAATAATCCACTCATTTTGTACAGCGTATAAGCTACATTTTTCATCATTAACCTCTATGATCTGACATTTTTAAATAGCTCAAGATTTGGTTTCCACTAAATTTGGGAAAGATATAATGGGGCCTTTACATTATCATTGATCTTACCTAGTATTTCCAAAACAGTATAAATTCAATTATCACAATACTTCTTTTCAATATGCAAGAAATCTAACATGTGGATGAATATGTTTTTATAATTTATTACAATTTATTACAAATTATTCATGATTTTGTTTAGTTTTTCCTAATTATTGCTAAATTTCCTAATTATTGTAATTTCATCCAATTTATTGATAATTTTTCATAATTATTTTTATTTATTGGTAAATATTTCTAATTATTTCTAATTATTGTAAATTATTTCTATTTATTGAAAAAATTTCAAAATTATTTTTTTCTTTTTCTTGTTATTGCTAATTATTGTAACATATTCCTTTTTATTGCTAATTATTCCTAATTCTTAATAGTTTTTACTAATTATTCATATATATTTCTCATTATACTTATTTATTTCTAAATAATTCTAATTATTATTAATTATTATTAATTATAGTTAATTTTAAATAATATTTACTAATTATTGCTAATTATTCCAAACTATTAATAATTATTAAAACTATTTACTAATTTTAACTAATTGCATCTAATTTATATATATTATTTCAAAATTATCTTAAATTACTAATTATTAATAATTACAAATAATTATTAATAATGATTACCTATTATTAATTATTATTACCAATTATTAATAATTATTACAAATTACAACAAATTATTAATATTTATTATAATTTATTACTATTATTTACTATTTATTACAACTTATTACTGTGTATTACAATCCATTACTATCTATAACAATTTATTACTAATTATTTTAATTAATGCTACTTATAACTATTTATTACTATTTGTTACTAATTATTACTAAATATTACTAAATATTACTAATTATTTCTAATTATTTATAATTATTACTAATTATTACTAATTATTATTATTTATTATTAATTTATACTTTTAATAACTATTAATCACTATTTACCACTATTTTTTACTATTTTTTACAAATAATTACAATTTATTACTATTTGTCACTATCTATTAATATTTATCACTATTTAATATTATTTATTACTATTTTTTATCATTATTAATATTTATTACTATTTATTTCCATTTATTACGATTTATTACTAATTGTTAACAATTATTAAAAATTATTAATTTTTATTACAATTTATTACAATTTATTACTATTTATTTCAATTTATAAGTAATTATTATTATTATTTATTTATTATTACTTTTTATTAGTATTTATTACTAATTATTAGTATTTATTACTAATTCTTACTAATTTTTATTATTTATTACTAATTCTTACAAATTCATAGTTATTGTTACTAATTGTTTTTAATTATTTCTAATTGTTTCTAATTAATAATAATTATTTTTATTTAATAATATTTATTAAAATTTATTAATACTTGACAGTAATTAATAATAATTAATAATAATTATTAGTATTTATTACTAATTGTAACTAATTATTATTATTTTTTAGTAATTATTATTATTTATTACTAATTTTTTGAATTTATTATTATTTTATTACTAATTCTTACTATTTATTAATAATTATTCTATTTATTAATAATTATTTCTATTTATTACTAATTATTTCTAATTACTGCTAATTATTACCAATTAGCATTAATTATTATTAATTACAGAAAAATTGCGGCTACTAATTGCAAATTACCACTAATTATTTATATTCATTTATAAATGTCAATAATAATTCTTAATTATTCCTAATTATTAATAATTAGTACTAAAAATTAATATTTGTTATTACAAATAAATTTTCATAAAAAACAATCTAGATCTAATTTTATTACAAGTAATTGAAAATAATTTAAATATATATAAACAAATAAAATAAATTTTGAATTTAAAAAAACAAAAATATCTTCAAACATGATCTCTTATAGGTGGAGATGGCTTCAAAAACATTTTTGTAAAAAAATAACTCAGAAATATTTTCACAATGAAATTAGAGTTTAGATAGAGAGAGAGAATGTGGGAATTGAGAAGAAGACTGAAAAAATGGATGGGGGTATATATATGTTAGATTAGTTGTGATAAGACTCTAATCACAAATGCTACTATTTGCGACGAGACCTATCAGAAATACCTTCAGCCGCATTAATTATTGTAGGTGGTTAAAAGGGTATTTGTGACAGGTATCATTGTAAATAGTTCCATGCCGACACACTAATTATGAGGGAGAAAATCCTATTGAGAATAGTATTTACCACCATGGGTAATCGAGACTGTTCCTATTGCAAATAGTGACCTGCAGACCAACTTTTTCAGACAAAAAAATTGCCCATCGTAAATCGTATTTAGCCCCTATGGGTAATTGCGATGGGGGGGGGGGTGGCTCCCCATTACAAATACCCTTCCACCGGTAGGGAGTGAAACACCTGGGAAACCGCACCTAACTTTATGTGATGGGACCCCAAGTCTCGTCACAAATAACCTATTCAATGCACTATTTGCTATAGGATTTATTCTCGTCGCAAATAATCAGTCACAAAAGGTCATTTTTCCCATATTGATGTACTATGAGGTGCAACTTTTTAATCAATATACTATATTTGATGAGCAGGGGGTAAAGAAGATTCGTTCTCAGCATAGTCAAAATTATGTCATGATATTCCGAATGATCATCTTCTAACTAGTTGTACACTAATGTGTATTTGATGAAATCCACAATATTCTAATTTGTAAAAGATAAATTATCTAATTATTTAAATACATGAATACTGTTGTATAATTCCTTAAAGAAAAAAAAGCTCTCTGAACACATAAAATCAATACCATCTCCATAATATATTCTAAAATATGTATAATGGTATCACACTAAATAGAGGATATCATAATTTTAGGTCTATCTTATAAATGATAATGTAACCACTCATCCAATCAAAGAGATCATAAATTTGGGGAACAAAATATGAGTTCATGACTATTATCTTGTTCAATCTATCATAGTCCACATTGAAGCTCAATGTCCTATCATCCTTCTTGATGGATGGAATTGGAGAAACCCATATTGATGTACTAGAAAATATAAAACATTTTTCTTCATTTTATTCCAATTAAACATTCAATTCTTTCTAGTTTGATTGTTCCATCATTTAAGGTGGTTAAAAATGACTCTTTTCCTTGAACTAACTCAATGGTGACTTTGATCACCTACTCATGTATTAAGTCTTAGAAATCATCCAGAAATACATCCTAAATATGGTATAATACTAGGGTGAAATTATCCTACTTCATTCACAATAATATATATTATTTCTCGATAATGAGACAAGAGACAATTTATTATTCATCGAATTGGACATGGATAACCAACCTGATGATCCCAAACATCATAGTGAAAATATATCACACATTTTAGAGATATAAACATATCTCTAATCCAATACTAGTAAAAATTAAAATGTTATAGAACTATACCGTACATGAAAATATGAAAATATAATCCTCTATTTTACAACATAAATAGTTATATAAAGAAATAGTAACTATAAATTTCAAGAGGACACTCTTTTTAATGGTTGATATTCTATGACTACACTCCGACCATTGTTTCAATGGTGAAAAAAACATTTATGATTTCCAAAAAGGGGACAAAAATTTACAGAAAGATAATATATATGTCAATGTGATGATCCTTTCTTAATAAAACAAAAAATAGTATATTATGAAGGAATCATACCTCTGATGGTAGAAGGTGTTCAATCCAAACTAGTTAGAGAATAATATATAGTGTGTTGTTGAATTACCCCACTACCCGGATTTCTTATTTAACACCCACGTGTTTTTATCTTTTCATGGAAATTCAAATCCTATAATGGGGTACTATGTCATGTTCTGTAACAATCACACCTTAAATAAATACATCAACAAGACTTTCATGGGGTCAATGGATCCTTCATATAATCAATTTTTTGTTAAAACTCACATAAAAATCCGTATTAGTGTATTAATTGAAGAAAACTCTATCAGTGTCCTAGATTACCACAATAATGACACTCCAAATAAGGTTCAATACAATTATCCAAATGTGACCAAATGAACCATACATATAACTATATAATGAAACATGGTCCTGAGACATCTTCCCAATACCCTAAACATGCTTCCTACTACCGTATTCTTGAAAACAATCAGAGCCATCAACGATGGAACCAGAAGAAGATCAACGTGTAATACATTCTAAAATTTCATGACAACTATTAAATGACTCTCTATAATTAACTTCTTTGATGATAACCTGATTCATCACATCTAAAAACATACTAAAAATAATTCTTCACTTATGCTATAATCTCATAGTGATATACATCATGAATTCAACTCTCCCCATAGGTCTCATAAACAACAAAATATTTCTCTAATAATGGATTTTCATTGAATCATCCATTGTAGTCCATCATGGAAATTACCTCACACATCTGATTCCTAAAAGGGTTATATTTCTCATCCCTCATAATTTCGAAATAGATGTTACTCATTAACATTGAATTTATGTCCTTCCAAGATAACTCATTTTGAAATCCATCATGACATTCAAGGTCATAGAAATTCATGGTTGTTCCAATAAACATGAAAATTGAAATATTCAGCCTATATCCATGTGGTCATGTGGTGTTTCACGATTGTATGGGATGACTCAATCCAGAACATATATTTTCGAGGGTTAACCCCATTGAATGTAGGTCAATGGTATAGCGGGAACACTCTCTTTTGATCAATCATTGAAGGCATGGTGTGAATATATCCCCTCTTCATTTATTCCATGATCCCTAAAAAGATGTCATGAAACTAATCGTCCACCTAATCCTCATGATCTATAGGAATATCTAGTTCAACAATGTTAGGTACATGATGATGCCATCACTCTCAATTCCCCATTTTAAGAAGAAATGGATGAATATTCGTTAAAAGTTGAATTAAATCATTAAAAATAAATAAATATAAGGTTCGCCTCAATATGTGACAACAATAGAGAATGACTATCTCATTTTTTCCATAATCATGGATTTTCATGTGAATTAGCATGAAACAACAATTCATTAATTACATTTTCCATGTATATTAAGTGTTCTCATTTTATAGTTCATTTTCAAATATTTATCACAAAAAATATGTCTTTACTTCTCATTAAAATCTCCTGATATTCTAAATACCTATGTTCTTATCTTGAAGAATCAATTGCATCTCACAACTTAACAATCCATCAGTAGATATCATAAGATATAACATCACACAACCTATGAGTCAACCATGGGGAAATAACATCAACTATAATAAGAAGACATGATAATAAAAATCCCATACAAAGACACTCATATTTTCCCTCGTACATTGTTACATCCAGGATAATGATCAAAACCATATTCAATAAAATCATATCCTCTATTCTACATTTTTTAAATTATATTAGAAAAAATAGAGAAACATTCTTCATCTAATACAGATTTATATCAACATCCATTCTGTCAGTCAGTCACATTTACAAATCAGGATTATTACTAGACCACACACATGCCTCCCAATATGTTAGAGACTATCGACTAGCATCAGGGTATAGATAACACAGTTGGTAGATGATACCTTTGGGTATAGAATTTTAATATATTGGAAATAAAATTATTATTGAAACATAAATAGTGGAAACGGTGCATCATAGCTAATAAAATAAATAGTAATAGTCAGCGAAATAATCCAATGAAAATACAATGACATTTTTATTATATGTTGGAATCCATCTAAATGTAAAACTAATACTAAAATTGATTAAATGAGAATAAAAAACCAATACAACTAAAATTATAGAGTCCTGAACTCTATGTTGTTCTTGTCCCCAAGATCCATCCCATACATTATGAAAAAATCAACATCAAAGACCTTATCAATTGTCGAAACCAATAACCAACTAATGTTTTTAGGATTCAAAAAACATGATGAACATTATGTTTATAAAACTCAATAGTTGGTAAAATAGTGAATAATCAAAAAAAGATTGATAATAGTCAAATTCCAAACTGTAATAAATAAGTGTATTAGTTAATTAAATAACATGAAACGAGAATCAACCTTCATCAAAACCATGTAAGAGTATATATTATCATTTAGAAAAACCATTATAATAATAATCCATATGTCATATGAATCATCATAGAACATGGTAAAACCATGTAACCTTTACTATAGATACTTGACATTGACCTATATGACTAGGGAATATTTCTATGAATATTTTTGAAGCCATGCACATGGTCATTACTAGATTCTGTTGACTAGACAACCTTAGTTTGGTGAATTGATGAATATTAAATTCTCTTTTTTTCAAAAAATGTATAGTTCCCCCATTAAACTTGTAATAAATCCAGAGAAGAGTATTATATCATAATTTTGTGACAAAATATGACCTATGAAAATCTTGATTACCCTATGTGTGTCTTAATGTAGTCAGCGCTCGGTGTTTTGGATGATGGATAGTGTGTGGGGTGTTATGTGGTGGATTAATTTATCAAATGAAATGAAATTAATATATAACATTATTATACCCCCTACACATTTGGGAAACAAACCGAAAGTGGAGTTTTACCTTTCCTCTCCAATTTGGCATTGGATGAACCAACCCTATTTTAATGAGACCAGGTGCTTCAGATTTTAGTTTTTTCCATCAATCATAATCAGATCACATTGAATCATGATCTGGGCGTTGTTCTACACCTACATCTTTGGATTTTCTCCCTCAAGGTAGATGGTTTTGACTTTTTGTCCCAATATCATATCATTCACTTTTTTAAAATGTTTTACAGCCCTATTTCAATAATTAGATATTCATTTTTGGTTGCCCTATTGGTTTTGGGGGATGCTATTGAAAATCATGATTTTCTAATTTAATTAATATCATAAATTGCCATATTAAAAGAATTTAGACCTGAGATAAATGTATTGTAGCCCATTATATTTGGGAGACATGATTTTTTGGGAATGCATGCAATGTGTGAGGGTTACCCAACATGTAGTGACCCAATTTTGTGTGGAAAATAACACATCAAATTTAACAAGAAATTATTTTATATACACGGTCATGGGAAACCCACATGACCAACTGTACAATTACACAAACAAGGTATATTGTGTGGGATGCACTCTAAGTAAGTGACATGGCTTATTTGGAATTACGGAAAAATAACACAGAAAATGAACTAGTGAAAATTTACATTACCTGTACGAGATGTACAATCAATGTACCACTACATGGATTAGAAAACGATGTAAATATGATACATGATCAAGTTCTCATGTTGGTTTATACACTGTGTTAACCCTAGTTCATAACATGTAATCTTTTGTGGTATTCATGATATCTTTTTTCTTATGTATCATTTTTTCTATGTCTTAAAATAAAAATAGTGAGTTTCATATCCAGAGTAATTTTTAACGATGATCATGATGGTTTCCATTATTTAATCATACAACATACGATGATGGATCTTTAGAAAATGAAAATTTTGTTTTAGTAAATAACATTGGTAAATGATCATGGGGGATGATTAGGATGATTTCTAGGATGTAACCCATAACATTCACCAAAGGAAATAGTTCCCCATGGACTCTTTAGGCAGATAGAACATTGATCGGCCAATGATATAGATTGATGTTGTTCATAAGGTGAGGTTCTAGGACTGGTACTCTTATGTGGCATTATGGATTGGGCTACCCTTACCTCTCTATTTGGGTAGATATGTGATTTCTGAGGTTATGGGAATATGTTTTACACATTGTGTAGTTATTTCCTATTTGGTACTCCCTTGATTTCTTGGGGAGAAGGTTCCACATATTTTCCGTATTGTTAGAGATAGTGATCCCATTTCATCATAAGGTGGGGAAGCTCCATAATAATTTTCCAGATAGGGTAGTTAATCCATTCATTTAATCAGTATTGGGTCATATGTTTTTGGAATTTGTATTCACATACAGTGTTTTGGTGCTCGTACACTATAAGCGACATGAATATAGAGTGGGTACACATTTATCATGTTTGGGATCAGGTATTATATAATTAGATATTTATCTACACTTTCATTCCATTGTATGGAACATATAAATGTGTTCTTAGAAAAGATAGGGCACTATCCTATTGTAATAGGGATAATTTCCGCATGCTCGAGGATGATACTCAAATTTCAGGTCATTCTTCAAGTCCCTCATAGTGGAAGATCTTGTAGAATGAAAATCCCATTTTGTACTTGTGTTTTTGACCTTTATCCATAAAGTTTTCCTCACCTATTGGAACAGTGTGGAGATCCTCATTTATTGAGTATTAATCCTACTACTCCATGTAGTAGCATGGAGTGGGTCCTCCATTAGAGTTAGTACTCTATAATCTATTGTTTATTGTTACAATTTATCGGTCCCTCCACTAGTTATGTGTGATACATTATTAGGAGTTAGTTCTCCATTTATGGATTGAGGTGTGCGCCACATCATAATGTAGTGAAAGATGTTTCATGAGTTTTTTGGAAGATATTACCACATCGACTATATGGTTGTGATGAGGTGTATGTCCCTCAATTATCTATAATCCAAGAATATGCACATGATGAATTGTCTATAGTAGTTATTCTACAACAATGTGTAGTGGTGATGGGAATATATATCCACATGGTTTATTTCAACATTGGGAAGGGCATATGTTAACGATGGAATGAAATATGATGTAGGGCACTAGAGCTGGACCTGACGAGTTGTTCATAATGGACTGAGTCTCATGAATGGTTTTTATCTTAGACGGATGAGATCATGGAATATGTTGTCTGATATTTTTGTTACAGTATGATCCTTGAGTCGAATCATGTTTCTAGTTTTTAGTTTGGATCATCATGAGACTTGAATCCTAAGACGATTATATCTGGTTGAATTTTTGTATTCCATGTTGTTTTGTCTAATTATTTCACTGACACCCATTGTTGATTAAGAAGATTCATAGTTTTTATGTGAAAATGATACAAGAAGGAGTTCCTGTAACATTTTGGTTCCCTCTGGTTAGGTCTATCTGACTATTTCATTTTATTTTATTCCCTTCGTTTTTCGGTTTTGTAGAGCCTATAGAGTTTTATTATACTCACCCTTTTATACTATTTTCTTTTATTGGTTTTGTCTTGTGTTGACCGAATGTATTTTTATGATGAACCCATAGGACCCAAGGTTGTAAGATCATTGTGATCTAGACTGACCAAGGTGCTTACCAGATCTGGGGCACGGTGATTTATTCCCACATCATTTGATAGTGATGACCTCTAATGGATGATGTTGGATTCTTTTATAGTTTTATTTTATTAGGAATGTATTTTTCCATTTTTATAAATCCAATACATTTTATGTACTTTATAATAAGATAGATGCAATCATGAATTATAGTTTTAATTTTTTATATAAATGAACTACAACATTGAATTGACTGTAGGAGGGTTCTTACAAACACCCTAGGGAATGCCATTCCATATGTGTTATGTGCCTACTTGATGCTACTCACCATACCCTAGCCTATTAAAGGTATTTTATGATATTTTGGTCCCAAAACCCATCCATTTTGGTTGTGAATGATTTTTTATCAGTGGTAGGTATCTGCTCCTAGACCATAGTCCCATGAGATTGGTTTGCATTCCAAATAGTCATTGTTTGGATATATCATGTTCATTTCATAGTGAATAGTTCCTTTTGTTGTTGAAGTGGATGATGTATCCATTCACTAGGACCCTGATATCCTTTTATTCATCTCAGTAAATTAGGATTCTAGTTTCAATAAAAAAAATTGTACATGCATCACATAAGAGTATTTTTTACTTTTCCATCTATATTCTGATAATAAAAATATACAGATTGGTCATAGTGAGATTTGATTTTATTTAGGATTAAATTGTGTTAACAACAAGATATGATTCCTTGGGGAGATTATGATGATATGCCTTGTGTAGAGGCATCAACGTTAGGTACTTGTTCTATGGCAGAACCATCACGTAGTCCTCATGTTGAGACAACATCTGTTGAGAAGTAGGTTCTGTTGATGGTTTAAGCCAAGGATAGATGTAGGATATGTTTGTTTCAAGAGTTCTAGAAATAGATACCTCTTAGGAACTGTGTTTGTCTAGAACCATAGGCATCCGATAAATTTCACGATGATGTCACACTTGTATTCCTCCATTTGGGGACACCGACTGATCATATGGTGGTCCTCATCCTGATCCATCTACAAAGATCAGTTGTGAATTTTTGGGGATTGGTGATGCAGTCCCATGACAATGAAACACCTACTTTCTGATGTTTGACAGACCGTTCGGGTAGATTTTTACGAAGAAAAATTGATATCATTATGAATTTAAGAGAATATGCATCTACTATAGGGTATCATGATGGGATTAGAGAACAATGTTATATTTAATGACCGATCATGTTACTATTTTGATATCATACAAGTCCAATTCTTGAAAGCTCAAATCATGATGAAGGGACTCTACAGAGACATTCAATTTTGTGTGGTCTCCTTTCCCTTTCCCTCATTTGTTAGGGTACATGGTAGAGTTTTGTTTTCAGATATATTCCTATCGGTGGGATATGACGATGTTGCATAATGTCATATTAATAAACCCGATAATTCGACAATAGATGAAAGATGAATATTACTCGATCATGACACAAGAGTCATAGCCATGTTCATAAATAGGCACATGGTCATATAGTGTATGATCCCCACTATATATCAGGTCATTTGTAGAAGTGGTAGTGTTATGCTTATGATGACCAACAACATCTTGCATGAGATTTTCTAACATGTACTGTTGATGGTAGTTAATAGGTCGATGGGAAAAATCATAATAGGTAGGTTTTATAATATGATGTATTTCAAGGTGGACGATGTGTAGGTGGTGTTGGGAGAGAATAATATGGTGGTAGGAACTAAAAAGTGTTTCCACCACCACCCACAGGTGGTCCACACTAGGTATCACGAGATTTAGAATGAATTCCAGGATAGATGTGATCCATAGAGGCCTTTATCTAATTATCTATGGGGATTAATAGATGTACACTGAATTTCCTTTCAACTTTCTACATCATAAAATCGTAGACACATTTTCAAGGAACACTTTTCACTCCCCTTCTTTTTCTGGTTTTATACTAGGGTGATGTGGAACATTAATAGAATTTTTTTTTCTATTTAATGTATCATCATATGAATAAGGAATATGGGAATTTCCACCACCAATACATATTTTTGTAACATGATTAAAACCATGAGGTAAATTCATTCAATCACAAAGAATATATAATGTATGTATGGTGGATGGGTCCATCCAACATGAGTATTTTGGGCCATGTTGCTTGCTAGTGTTCAAAGAAAAAGGGAATGATAATACCTGTAAAGACCCATAAAATTCAAGGGAAATTTTTTCTTAATTTTCTTTGGAATTTTACAAGAGCGCAGTTTCAGACGGCACCTGATTCCGAGGCCCAGAGTGCCCGGAATCATTTTCCGAAGTTTGGCTCGGGTACGTTCAGTGAACGAACGAGCGGGAATTCCTTACTTTTGATCCGGTGCTCGGAATTGAAATCCGAGGGCACCGATGAACTCGCAGCGCCGATATTCGCTTAAAGAGACCTTTTGGGAAGTTGCGTTTGTTGCAGGTTGAAAATTAGTTTTTGGGAGATTTATAAAAAGTTGAATAAAAAAAATGTGGTTTCTTTTTATTTCACTTTTGTAGGTTAACTCCTCTCAAAATGAGTTAGGGGTGGGACCCACACCCACTTAACATCCCTTGAGAGGATTAAGTGTGGTGGGACCCACACGAACCTAAACCTCTCAACTTCCCCCTTAAACTCCCCTCTCTCCCTCTTAAATGTTTGTAAACTTAACATCTAATTAATTACACATGACATGTTAATTAATTAAGTGTTATGTTTTTGAATTTGATGTTTTGAATTCCTAGGCTTGGTAAATAAAATAAGGAGGGACCTTATTTTATTTTGTTAGCCAACTTGTGTGGATTTCTTTTTTGAGAGCTCCTCCTCCATCTTCTTCATCTTGACGAAGAACGCTCATCATGACGAAGAACGCTCAAGCTCCGACGAAAAACGCCGCACCGCTCTTCTTCGTCTTCCGTGTCAACGAGAGGGAACGCTGCTTCCTCCTCGGATTCCCTTCGTCAACATAAGAGGTTTCGCCAACGACGTATCACATCGGACGCATATCTTCGTCAACAGAATTGACGAACGACTACCGCGACGCCCGATCTCCGCGACGTCGACTTCCGCGGACATAGACAAATCCTCGAACGTATACCCACGTTAGGGGTTGTTATTATTTGTTTAATTATTCTATTCTTGCTCATGGTTCGCATGAATAACTTGAGGAATTTGAATATTTTAAGTTGAGTTATTATTTTAACGTGAGGGGGCCGGACCGCACGAACACGGCCGAACCCCCCTCCATCGTTCTTGTTGAATTGCTTGCGGGTGGATGAATCAAGGTGGCGTGGTGCCGTCGCACCACGCGGATATTCGCCCAATCCTTATTGCGCGACTCCGTCGCGCCACGCCATGGAAGAAACATCAAGAACGCGACGCCGTCGCGCCGCGTTGAAGAAATCAAGGTGCGGCGGCGGGGCGCGATGCCGTCGCACCGCGCCGGATGACGAAAACCGCGGCCGGTTCCGGGCCGCGGCGGAAGAGAAGACCAGCGGCCGGGCCGCCGGCGTCGGAAGCCGAAGGCGGGACCGGAATTTCCGGTCCCGTTGGAGAAAACCGGCCGGCCAGCTGGCCGGCCGGATGGCATTAAACCGGGGGAATTAATCCCCCGGCCGGCTCACAAAACCCCCCTCTTAATGAGGGGGGCGGTTTCCTTGAGGGGGGGCAGGAGGCCCCCCGGTTTTTCCATGAAGCGGGCCCCCAGGAGGGGGGGCCGTTGATTGACAAAACGGTGCGGCATAGCCGCGCCGCCAATTGAAGAAGTGGGGGCTTGATTTCCCCCCGCGTACACCCTCCGTGCGGAGCCAGCCCGCCGCGGCCCCCGCGCCGCCGCACCGCCGGCCGGCCGGCCGGGCCGACCCAGGGGGGGGGGGGGGTCGGGCCGGGTCGGTCCGGACCCGGACCCCCCCGTTTCGAACCAGTCTCGGTCTTTTGGCCATATCGTGAGCCTCAGACCTCCGATTGACGAACCGTCTGCGGTAACGCGATCCTAGGATCGAGACGGTCGTTTCGGTATATCTCAATCAAGGTTTAAGATTACTTTGAGTTCGGCATGGTTGGTTCGTTCACGAAACCAACCGGGCCCTCGGAGCGGAAACGCTCATATCTTGAGCTACGGACGTCCGATTGACGTGCCGTCAGCTGTGTTGTGTTCCTCTTAGTGAGACGGATCTTTTGGCATACTCCGCCCGAGGTTTGGACGCTGGTGGAGTACGGTCGGGTTGGTTTTGCCTTAAAAACCAACCGGGCCCCGGAGACGAAAATGCCAATAACTCTCAGACCGGGCGTCCGATCGACGCGTCGTCTGTTGCGTTGAGTTCCTGTTGACGATACGGAACTTTTGGATACATCAACTTCGGACTTTGTGTCAGTTGATGTATCAGCCTCTCGGCTCGTGGAGCGGACCCTCCCGAACGAGCTTGCTGTGTGCGGGAACCCTAGTGCTGGCTGCGACTGCTACTTCGACAGCGACGATCGTGCAGAGACCCTCAGTGGACTGCGGCGACGACTGTGCAGAGATCCTCCGTGGACTCCGACGACGACCGTGCAGAGATCCTCAGTGCACTGCGGCAACGACTGTGCAGAGATCCTCCGTGGACTCCGACGACTACTGCACTCAGCGATCCTATGTGGATCAGTGCTACAGGTCCTGCGTGGGCCCGGTCCTGTGTGGGCCCGATCCTGTGTGGGTCACTGCAAGGTTAGTTACCTACCGATCCTGTGTGGGTCACTGCAAGGTTAGTTACCTATCGATCCTTCGTGGGTCCGACGACTTATATGAATCTTCTGTTTTACTCGATAGAGGTGGTGCGCTTGGTTGTAGCGGCAGACCTGCGATACTGGAGACGAGCGTACGGAGTACGGAGACCGTGTAGCCGGCTGAGACCTGAAGACTGCTCGACAGACTCGACTTGGAGTGAGTCGACTAGCCCAGTGGACGGAGCGCCTGGTACTTGGCGGCAGACCCACGGCGGACGGAGCGCCTGGTAGTTGGCAGCAGACCCGCGGTACTCGACTGGAGGAGTACCTCTGTAGGCTATTTGGGTGAGCGCCCGGTATTTGGCAGCAGACCCTCAGCGGACGGAGCGCCCGGTAGTTGGTGGCAGACCCGCGGTACTCGACAGGAGGAGAACCTCATCAGTCTTAGGTTAGTGAGGAGTATCTCAGAGTCGTGACAGGACACTGTACACTTCAGAGATGGGGCTCTTCAGTAGTTACGTTTCTGTTAATGAAAATCCTGTGTGAGATGAATCCTATTGCTTTCCTGTGTGGATTGTGTTGTGCAATCCTGTGTGGATTACGTTTTTCTTTCCTGTGTGGATTGTGTTGTGCAATCCTGTGTGGATTACGTTTTGCTTTCCTGTGTGGAATACGTTTACTTTCCTGTGTGGACTGAGTTGTACTTGGGCTCGGAGGTTGGAGCGTAATTGAAATTGATGACTTAGGTATATGTATGGGCATATACCTAAGCAGTGTCGGTTATTACTTCGTGATTGTTCCTTTCTTCGTGGTTTATCCTTTGTGGATTTGAGAGACCTTAAGGGGTCTCGGGGTCCCTACTGAGTTGATTATACTCACCCCTGCACGGGCTTTGCCCGCACTACGTTGTGTTGGTTGCAGACGACGGACAACGTTGACCTTAGCTGAGGATTGCAGAGCGGGACGGTACCCGGAGGTGAACTACTGGGCAGGACGTGCACGGAGCGGACGAGGGGACCTGTGGAGCAGAGGAGCTATCTGTACCCACCCTTCAGGTGTGATTTCCAGTGGACAGCTCGGTGTAGCGGCATTTACTTTTCAGTTGCTGTTTTCCGCACTTTCAGTTGTACTCTGCTTTTGTTTAGTGTTTACTTTCCGCTTGCTTACTCTGTGGTGTTTGTTTACTTTACAAAGGCAATGCCTTCCCTTTTTACCGGGATTTACGCCTTGGTGCTAGTCGCCAGCCCCTGGCCTATGGAAGGCGGGCTTGGGGTAGTCACGGCATGGACCCCGAGGGCGGGTCGTGACAAATTGGTATCAGAGGAGTTCGGTTCTACCGCGAACTCTGATCTTTCTATGGAAGCAATAATGTTTAGCGTATTGAGTGTGGTTATCAGTCCAGGGAGTCCAGTGTTGGTGCGGAGGCCGACGTATCCGTACACCAGGACCCTGACTTCTGATTTCCGACTTAATACACGAAATCATTGATTGCGTGTGTGTTTCAAAGTTTTCTTTGTGATTACTTATATCATCTCACCAGGTATACTGTTCTGACCGTGGCGCACCTGTTTCCTTTTCAGGATGGCCCCACGACGGCAGCCAGCTAGGGTTCCGAGAGTCGAGTGTGACGACAGCCCACCGAGCGACGAGGCCTCGGTGCAGGGCCCTTTGTCAGCAGTGGCACCGACAGTAGCACTACCCGCAGAGCCCCCGATGCTTCCAGCGGCAGCCGCTGACGATGCACGTCGCCTCAGCGCACTGCATGAGTTTCAGCGCCAGCGACCACCCAGGTTTCACGGGGAGACAGATCCCCAGGCAGCAGAGGACTGGCTGGAGGCAGTGGTACGAGTGTTTAGGCTAGTGAGGACACCAGCAGACCTCATGGTGATCCTCGCTGCGAGCCTACTACACGCAGCAGCAGGACGATGGTGGAGCTTGATGCTCCAGGTGCACGATGAGGCATATTTTATTTGGACGGACTTTGAGAGAATCTTCCGCTCGGAGTTCATCCCAGCCACCCTTCGTGCGGTGCGTATCCAGGAGCTTCTTCAGCTGCGGAAGGGAAGCTTGACGGTCGCTCAGTACGCGGCGAGGTTCACCGACCTTTCTCGGTACTCGACAGACATGGTATGAGACCCCTTCTTCCGGGCCCGTACCTTCGAGCAGGGTTTGAGACACGAGATCAGGGCATCGCTGATCTCCCTCAGCATACCGACTCAGACAGGAGTACTGGAGCGAGCCCTCCTGATCGAGAGTTTCCTGGCTGAGTCCACAGCGAGACCTACCGCAGGGCGGCAGATAGCGGAGTCTTCGGCAACTGGTAGCCGACGGATGACTCAGGGTTCCAGGCAGACCAGACCTACCGGTGGCCGACTGCACGACTCAGGCTCAGTTGTACGGGGAAGCCGGGGTGGAGTCAGAGCCAGGCGTGCAGAGAGTGGGCAGTGTTACTCCTGTGGCGGGATTGGTCACATGGCTCATGACTGTCCGACCCACCATGCTGATGATCAGCAGTTATGTGAAGAACCTTCCAGGCAGAGGCAGAGGTTCGACCGTGGCGGTCCGCAGGGAGGAGGCGGACGAGGCAGAGGAGATGGACGAGCAGCCGGTGGTGGGCGACGCTTTGAGGCTCTGCCACCACTACCACCAGGAGATCCACCCCGACCACAGAGAGTAGGTGACCATGCGAGAGATCAACTTCAGGCAGCCTAGGCCTTCGATCATGGAGCTCTGGGAGCCGATGGACAGGAGAAGAACTTGTGGATACATCCTTTGTACTTCTGGTTCCATGTTGCATTTGTGTAGCGTCTTGTATTATGAGCTGCAATAATAAAAGACGCATACCTTTGTGATATTTTCGTTCCTGTCCTCTTTTGTGATGTTACTAAGAGGTTCCAGTTTTGGCTGTTGACTTGACCCTCACTTGTGAGACATCTACTGGAGGAGACCAGTTACCACACACTGATGCCGACAGTGTGACTCAACCCTTGGAGGTGAGAGTAACGGTTGGATCTCTTAGTAGTAGTGTCGAGGCCTTACGACGTCATCCTTGGTATGGATTAGTATCATCCATGTTAGGATTGACTGTTTTAGGCAAAGAATGTGGTTCATCCAGGGGATGGGACCAGATTTCTCTTATCGGCAAAGAAGAAATCTTGCAGCTCTGGTGGGACCGGAGATGGTCCAGGCCACGACAGAGAAGGTCCAGGTCATCCAGGAGCGGATGAGTACAGCTCAGAGCCGGCAGAAGTCATACGCTGACAGGAGGCGGAGGCCACTGGAGTTCGAGGATGGCGACCACGTCTTCTTGCGGGTCTCACCTCGACGTGGTATTCGGAGATTTGGCCGAGGCGGCAAGTTATCTCCGCGCTTCATCGGACCCTTACAGGTTCTCAGCAGGATTGGTGAGGTGGATTATCGCCTGGCTCTACCACCTCAGTTGCACCGGGTGCACGACGTCTTCCACGTATCTCAGCTGAGGAGATACGTGCACGACCCGACGCACATCATTGACCATGGGGAGCTTGACGTTGACGATGGGGCGACTTTTACGGAGGTCCCAGTGGAGATAGAGGATCGACAAGAGCGGGTCCTGCGTGGGCGATCGATTCCTCTTGTGCGCATCAGATGGCAGCACAGAAATCTCCAGGAGAGCACATGGGAGCGGGAGGCTCAGATGCGTGCTCAGTACCCTCATTTGTTTCCCTAGTTTTTGATGTATCTTTACGGGGACGTAAAGCCCTGAGGTGGAAGTAATGTAAAGACCCATTAAATTCAAGGGAAATTTTTTCTTAATTTTCTTTCGAATTTTACAAGAGTGCAGTTTCAGACGGCACCTGATTCCGAGGCCCAGAGTGCCCGGAATCATTTTCCGAAGTTTGGCTCGGGTACGTTCAGTGAACGAACGAGCGGGAATTCCTAACTTTTGATCTGGTGCTCGGAATTGAAATCCGAGGGCACCGATGAACTCGCAGCGCCAATATTCGCTTAAAGAGACCTTTTCGGAAGTTGCGTTTGTTGCAGGTTGAAAATTAGTTTTTGGGAGATTTATAAAAAGTTGAATAAAAAAAATGTGGTTTCTTTTTATTTCACTTTTGTAGGTTAACTCCTCTCAAAAGGAGTTAGGGGTGGGACCCACACCCACTTAACCTCCCTTGAGAGGATTAAGTGTGGTGGGACCCACACGAACCTAAACCTCTCAACTTCCCCCTTAAACTCCCCTCTCTGCCTCTTAAATGTTTGTAAACATAACATCTAATTAATTACACATGACATGTTAATTAATTAAGTGTTATGTTTTTGAATTTGATGTTTTGAATTCCTAGGCTTGGTAAATAAAATAAGGAGGGACCTTATTTTATTTTGTTAGCCAACTTGTGTGGATTTCTTTTTTGAGAACTCCTCCTCCATCTTCTTCATCTTGACGAAGAACGCTCATCTTGACGAAGAACGCTCATGCTCCGACGAAGAATGTCGCTCCGCTCTTCTTCGTCTTCCGTGTCAACGAGAGGGAACGCCGCTTCCTCCTCGGATTCCCTTCGTTGACATAAGAGGTTTCGCCAACGACGTATCACATCGGACGCATCTCTTCGTCAACAGAATTGACGAACGACTACCGCGACGCCCGATCTCCGCGACGTCGACTTCCGCGGACATAGACAAATCCTCGAACGTATACCCAAGGTAGGGGTTGTTATTATTTGTTTAATTATTCTATTCTTGCTCATGGTTCGCATGACTAACGTGAGGAATTTGAATATTTTAAGTTGAGTTATTATTTTAACGTGAGGGGGCCGGACCGCACGAACACGGCCGAACCCCCCTCCATCGTTCTTGTTGAATTGCTTGCTGGTGGATGAATCAAGGTGGCGTGGTGCCGTCGCACCACGCGGATATTCGCCCAATCCTTATTGCGCCACGCCGTCGCGCCACGCCATGGAAGAAACATCAAGAACGCGACGTCGTCGCGCCGCGTTGAAGAAATCAAGGTGCGGCGGAGGGGCGCGCTGCCGTCGCACCGCGCCGGATGACGAAAACCGCGGCCGGTTCTGGGCCGCGGCGGAAGAGAAGACCGGCGGCCGGGCCGCCGGCGTCGGAAGCCGAAGGCGGGACCGGAATTTCCGGTCCCGTTGGAGAAAACCGGCCGGCCAGCTGGCCGACCGGATGGCATTAAACCGGGGGAATTAATCCCCCGGCCGGCTCACAAAACCCCCCTCTTAATGAGGGGGGCGGTTTCCTTGAGGGGGGGCAGGAGGCCCCCCGGTTTTTCCATGAAGCGGGCCCCCAGGAGGGGGGGCCGTTGATTGACAAAACGGCGCGGCATAGCCGCGCCGCCAATTGAAGAAGCGGGGGCTTGATTTCCCCCCGTGTACACCCTCCGTGCGGCGCCAGGCCACCGCGGCCCCCGCGCCGCCGCACCGCCGGCCGGCCGGCCGGGCCGACCCAGGGGGGGGGGAGGGGTCGGGCCGGGTCGGTCCGGACCCGGACCCCCCCGTTTCGAACCAGTCTCGGTCTTTTGGCCATATCTTGAGCCTCAGACCTCCGATTGACGAACCGTCTGCGGTAACGCGATCCTAGGATCGAGACGGTCGTTTCGGTATATCGCAATCAAGGTTTCTGATTACTTTGACTTCGGCCGGGTTGGTTCGTTCACGAAACCAACCGGGCCCTCGGAGCGGAAACGCTCATATCTTGAGCTACGGACGTCCGATTGACGTGCCGTCAGCTGTGTTGTGTTCCTCTTAGTGAGACGGATCTTTTGGCATACTCCGCCCGAGGTTTGGACGCAGGTGGAGTACGGTCGGGTTGGTTTTGCCTTAAAAACCAACCGGGCCCCGAGACGAAAATGCCAATAACTCTCAGACCGGGCGTCCGATCGACGCGTCGTCTGTTGCGTTGAGTTCCTGTTGACGATACGGAACTTTTGGATACATCAACTTCGGACTTTGTGTCAGTTGATGTATCAGCCTCTCGGCTCGTGGAGCGGACCCTCCCGAACGAGCTTGCTGTGTGCGGGAACCCTAGTGCTGGCTGCGACTGCTACTTCGACAGCGACGACCGTGCAGAGATCCTCAGTGGACTGCGGCGACGACTGTGCAGAGATCCTCCGTGGACTCCGACGACTACTGCACTCAGCGATCCTATGTGGATCAGTGCTACAGGTCCTGCGTGGGCCCGGTCCTGTGTGGGCCCGATCCTGTGTGGGTCACTGCAAGGTTAGTTACCTACCGATCCTGTGTGGGTCACTGCAAGGTTAGTTACCTATCGATCCTTCGTGGGTCCGACGACTTATATGAATCTTTTGTTTTACTCGATAGAGGTGGTGCGCTTGGTTGTAGCGGCAGACCTGCGATACTGGAGACGAGCGTACGGAGTACGGAGACCGTGTAGCCGGCTGAGACCTGAAGACTGCTCGACAGACTCGACTTGGAGTGAGTCGACTAGCCCAGTGGACGGAGCGCCTGGTACTTGGCGGCAGACCCACGGCGGATGGAGCGCCTGGTAGTTGGCAGCAGACCCGCGTTACTCGACTGGAGGAGTACCTCTGTAGGCTATTTGGGTGAGCGCCCGGTATTTGGCAGCAGACCCTCAGCGGACGGAGCGCCCGGTAGTTGGCGGCAGACCCGCGGTACTCGACAGGAGGAGTACCTCATCAGTCTTAGGTTAGTGAGCAGTATCTCAGAGTCGTGACAGGACACTGTACACTTCAGAGATGGGGCTCTTCAGTAGTTACGTTTCTGTTAATGAAAATCCTGTGTGAGATGAATCCTATTGCTTTCCTGTGTGGATTGTGTTGTGCAATCCTGTGTGGATTACGTTTTTCTTTCCTGTGTGGATTGTGTTGTGCAATCCTGTGTGGATTACGTTTTGCTTTCCTGTGTGGAATACGTTTACTTTCCTGTGTGGACTGAGTTGTACTTGGGCTCGGAGGTTGGAGCGTAATTGAAATTGATGACTTAGGTATATGTATGGGCATATACCTAAGCAGTGTCGGTTATTACTTCGTGATTGTTCCTTTCTTCGTGGTTTATCCTTTGTGGATTTGAGAGACCTTCAGGGGTCTCGGGGTCCCTACTGAGTTGATTATACTCACCCCTGCACGGGCTTTGCCCGCACTACGTTGTGTTGGTTGCAGACGACAGACAACGTTGACCTTATCTGAGGATTGCAGAGCGGGACGGTACCCGGAGGTGAACTACTGGGCAGGACGTGCACGGAGCGGACGAGGGGACCTGCGGAGTAGAGGAGCTATTTGTACCCACCCTTCAGGTGTGATTTCCAGTGGACAGCTCGGTGTAGCGGCATTTACTTTTCAGTTGCTGTTTTCCGCACTTTCAGTTGTACTCTGCTTTTGTTTAGTGTTTACTTTCTGCTTGCTTACTCTGTGGTGTTTGTTTACGTTACAAAGGCAATGCCTTCCCTTTTTACCGGGATTTACGCCTTGGTGCTAGTCGCCAGCCCCTGGCCTATGGAAGGCGGGCTTGGGGTAGTCACGGCACGGACCCCGAGGGCGGGTCGTGACAAGACCCCATTTAAGCATTCAAGAAGCACTTTGTTTTTATTTATTACCCTAATATGCTAGGTGTCATGATTTCATGCAATATTTCAGATGAGGATGTGGAATAGTATATCATACATATGGAATAATGTGGAATAGGTATTCTTATGCCCACTGAGTCAAATTATTGTAATGTGATCAAAATTGGGTTGGTGATTCACTTCCTTCCAGTGAAAATAGAGTTGAGGTTCGGTGGATGAGTTCATTAGACTTGTGCTTTCTGGGAGATGTTTTGTGACGGAGTGCTAGAGGAGGTCCTGGCCTTGCCGGTGGAGTTTTTCTACTCCAAATAAATTGTCATGGTATCCATGGTGGATTGATAGACTTCCCTATAAACATTCTATTGAGAATGGTTTATACCATATGTTTTTTCCATAGTGTGGATTGGATTCATACAATCCATACTCTGTTTGGATGATAGTAGTAGGTGTGTCGGTGTTTCAGTTTTGGTAAGATGTGTTACACATGACATTCTCATATGAATGTCCTAGTAGGAACCATTGTTTATAGTTCAGAAGCCCAATTTTGTTCATTGATGCCCTCACTTGATCTTAATAAACCTTAAATACAAGGCATGTGACACGTTATTGGTGAATTAATTCTATGGAGGTTGTGGAAGGTGTGCCTCCTTTGGTATTTATGTCATTTCCTTGAGGTGTTGTACTACTAGATACTATGATCACATATGGTTCATGGATATTTTTTATTTTCCACCTTTCACATTCTAGGATTCATGTGCTCACATTTTTCAAGATTTGTTTTTAGTTTGAGTTAGACATAAATGTGGTTTTCCCTTGTAGTTTTTCTTGAGTATGTGTTTCGAAGTATCCTAGGAACCATCATTGAGATCTGTGTCATGGGAGTTCGAGTGGATAGAATAGTTTATTCCCTCATTCATTGGATTTTTCATTCATAAAATGAAATGTCCTAATGTTAAGGAGGTTGTGTTGACTTGGGATTTACCATTAATACATGGAATGTTGCTCGGAGTGGATACTCAAGAGGGTGGTGAATTGAGTTCAAATTAAAATTTATGTTAAAATCTTCATGGTTATGAAAACCCTCATTTTTAAAAAATTATCAGTTAATTAGGGCAGTAGAAATCTAAATTTTCAACTGGACAAAAGGTTTCTCAAGGGGTCATTAGTCCTTAGTTGAATCAGTGTAGAACACCAATTCAACTTTTGAAAAAAGTTTAACGAATTAAAAAAAAATAGAAACACTAACCAAACTAACTATCAATGTGCAAGCAAAAACAGTTTTATGTTTTAGCCAATATAAGAAGCGGATAAAATCAATATAGAGTAAATGATGATATGCACAACAATATAAACAGTTGGTTCAATCTCATGCCAAGACCTATGCCTCTCCACTTGGTGAGCACCTGCCACCAAGCAATTTATCTTAAAACGTTATGCACAGCCTGTATCGGGCTTTACAACAGTTGTCACAAACTGTCAAGGGAACACACCGTCTACCACAATTCATCATGGGAATGAAAAAAAATCATTCCACACATGGTCTCTTCCACATTTATATAAGGGAAACATAGATAATGTGTTGTTTGATGTGAGGATAATCAATATCATCCAGTTCAATCAAAAGAGAGAGTGTGTTATATAAACCGAATCACACACTTCTCAAATATATACAACAAGGAATTAGAATAGATCATTTATGATGAGAAGTTGTTTAGAAGGCTCTATGGGTTTCCAGATAATCTCTTGACTCCTTGGAATGAGAAAGGTTGAAGTTCGAGTCAATCTATGTAATTTGTTTCAAAAAATAGAGTGTCGCAACTCCAGGTTCTAGTCTTTGGAGTTCTGTTTCTGAATTTGAACAAGAGTTAATGAATCACAGAATGCAAGAATGAGTTTATCCCAGAATGATCTTAATGATTCTTGTTGGTTTAGGATCATAGTGATGGATGGTTTAGATTTTTGATCAAACATTTAAGCTCTATTACAATTCTCATGAAACCCTTTCTTCATGTCTCTGTATATGCTAGACATCTTGTTTTTATCCTCGATCCGCTTCATATTTCGTGGTTTTCTTTTTTATATTTGAGGTCCAACAATGGGAATAAGTAGATCATATACATTCTTTCTCGTACCTTGTACTGTCAACGGTATTGTGTTCTGAAACATTTACAATCAGCATTAATTAATGTCAGAGCATTTATTTTTCAAATATAACCATTAGGATCATATTTGAAAAATTGAAAAATTATGGAAGAATAAGCTTCAGTAGGCTAGTAACGGTAGTCTTCATATCAGTAGGCTTCATCATTAGGTGCACATCATTAATCTCTAAACATAACCTTTAACAGTATGCTCACACAAGTAACCACGTAACAGTGACCTTGTCACGTTAAGCCCGTAACGGTGACCTCGTAGCGGTAACCATGTAATGATGACCTTGTAGAGGTAACCATGTAGTGGTGACCATATATAAATGACCTTGTATCTGTAACCATGTAATGGTAATCTTGTAACTGTAACAATGTAACCATAAGCTTGTAAATGTAACCATGTATCGGTAAGCCTGTAACTCAAACCATGTAATAGTAAGCTTGTAACTGTAACCATGTAACAATAACCATTGTAATGGTGACCTCTGTATTTAGATAAATTCTGCACTGTATTCACAATCAATCATGTAGTGAGATTGAAAGTATATGAATATTACTACATAGGAATGTGAAACAATAATGAATCATGATTATCATTGAATGAAGACATGGATCTTACATAAATGAAAACAAGATTTTGGATAATAAAACTATGATTTCAGATTACTAGAATATAATTTGAGATTATAAAAATATGATTTTGGATTATAAAAATGTTATTTGGGATTATCAAACTATGATTTGAGATTATAAAAATATACCTTGATATTATAAAAATATGATATGGATTATAAAAATGTTAGTTGGGATTATCAAAATGTGATTTGGGATTTAAAAATGTGATTTGGGATTATCAAAATAGGTGAGTCCAAAAATCTCCCCTTTTTGATAATCGCAAATTATGGAATTGTCATGATTTTTGATTCAAGGTAAAACACATCATCTAATGTAATTGAATCAGATCTCACCTTTTTCACCCAATTAATATTTTATCCCCCTTTGTGATTAACAAAAAGAATAATGAACAAAAAAAATAGTGAACAGATCTAATATTTATTAATAAAACAGGATTAAAATTAAAAAATTGATACACCAATCCCTATCAAAAAATATAGGTTACACTCAGTCCACATCATATATGCCCATATGAGCTTTTCCCTTGGAGGATGAGGATGCAGGTGCTGAAGGTGGACGGATATGTCTAGGTATGGTAGTTACCATGGTTGGAGGAGCTGTAACAAAGCATCAGTTGACCTATAATGAGTTGATCTATGAGGAATCTATGGGGTCAAGCTACTGAAGGCCATGGAAGGTGTCATCAAAGGAGATGCACTGGTGGAACCTGCAGTTGCTGAAGAATAAGGTAGAGAATGAGGAACTATTATTTGGGTTGCATTCCACGTGTAGGAAAGGAAATAGAGGATTACTGAAGTCCATAATGATATTTCCACCACTCTCAAGAGCAGAAATAAAATCTTCCTTATTTTCCTTGAATTATTTCAATGAAGGAGTCAATTCACTGAGTCCGCTAACCTAATCCTTAAAGTCTTGATTAACCGGTTGGACCCTTACTTTTTCCAACAACAACATGAAGTGAACATCCATATGATGGTAGGTGTACACCCGTTTATAGTAGAAATCAAATTGATCCATGATGGCGTTTTGATCCTGAGCAGCTTCCCTTAAATAGTTTCCCACAAGATTAATAATTTCCGTAATGATGGAAATGACCTGAGAATATGAGAAAATTCCACTTGAGAACATTCCCACTTCTTCTCTGAAAATGGTCCAGATATCTTCAATGACAACTGGAGGAGAAGCTAAAGTGGAAGAAGATGTAACTAGAGGATCCATAAAGATGGCCACAGTTTCCATGAAAGATTTTGTCAGCCTCTGATCAGTATTTTGACATCATCATCTTCTGCTTTCAAATTTGATTCAATAAATTTCTTGAAATTATCAAAAACTATGACCATTTTATAAAATATACTTTTGACATATGCAAGGTCTCTGTCCACCTGAGTCCTCGAAGCCATATAACCATCATGTTTGGAAATACATTGTCTCACTAACACCATAGATTCTACCAACTCTTTTACATCTTTTTGAAATTCCTTGACCTCTTCTAACACAGCTATGTGAGCAGTAGAGACAATCCTTTCCACTTTAGATGTTACATGTCCTTGATTGACTGCTATTGATCTTTCTATCTTACTTTTTTGATCATTAAAGAGTCTCTCCAGGTCTGATTTCAATGAATCAAGGTCTGCCTTTATCACATGAACTTGAGGAAAAGAGGATTATCGAGGGACAAATGTGAGGTTTGGCAGTAAGGGTGTTATGATAAAGCTCTCATTTTCGAAATCATCATAGTCTAGACCCAATTCTATAAATCCATGGTGCTCAAAATAGCCTTCAATTTCATTCAAACTAGCAAGTGAGCCTGTAAAAGTAGGTTCCTCCAACTCAATATGAGCAATATTCGGATCAACCACATTCATTTCATCCCAAAGACCATGATCAAATGCAACATAAGGAAGGTCCACTTGAAAATCTACCTTAGAATAATTAAATACTTCCACTATAGGTCCAGCATCAACTGAATCAACTGCTTCTTCTTCTGCTCCACTTTCTAACATTTTTATATGTCCTATTAGAGGGCTATGACATAGAAATTCCTCTTCATTTTCATCGTCATCTATCTCAAGGTTAGAATGACTTGATTCATAGTCATCATTCTCATCTAAGGTATCTCTAACTTATCTAAAAATAATTTCAACCTCTTCTTCTTCACTAGTCTCCTTATCACTATCCAATAGGACCACTTCCCTTCGAGGAAATCTCTTGTGTAGGCTAGGCTCACCCAAGGATAAATTAGTCTCATGAGGATCGTAAGGAAGGTTAGGGTCACTCATGTCTTCTATAAGAGAGTCCTCTCTTTCTTTCACAACAGAAACTTATTCTTCTTCATCTGAGTAGGTCGGCATAAATTATTTAGGCTTAAGACCAGGGTCTCTCTAATTCATTGGCCTAGTATAATGAGTCACAGGATTAAACTCTTCATATACCTTAGCCTCATCATTCACCCATCTCTTCATCCATGGATTCCTATAAATCTTCATCAACTTTCATATTACATTGTCAAGGCAATGGTTATATTGTACAAAAATAATTTTATCCTTATCTTAAGAAACTCCGTACACTTTCAACATAAGAGATGTAATCAAGGAATGGAATAGAGCATTGGATTTTGAACTAGGCTTGGTCATATATTCAAGTTGAATCATCAATATACTTCAAAGGTTAATCTTATGTCCATGGTTCAGGAAATATAGAATAAATATGTATGAATACTTCAAAACAGCGAAGTCCCCTCTCCTGGGATATATCACATTCTGAACAAATTTGAAAAGCATCTTATCATCTCCTACCATCTCAGCAGCAACATCATTCCTAGGAATTCCATTCCCTGTCAATTCAACTAATGATTCTTCATACCAAAAGAACTCACTAGTGGGACGCACCACTTTTGAGTAATAGTAATAAATTCTTTTATGATGAATCCTGAAAAAATCATCCCACTCAGCAGAGGAGAAACATAAATTTTCACTATTTACTCTAGAAGTCATCTTGTGCTCATTCTCAGACTGCCCGAATTCTAGATACTCATTGAATTAGTTCACCAGAATCGGGTAATAGGGTCTATTGTTATTTCCAAAACATTCAACCGAGCCCTAAGCTTCCTATTATTTATGCAATAATGATCAACTCCAAAGTAGCCACTCTGAACATAATTCCTACTCAGCTACTATCACCGTCTTGGATAAATGCAGATTCAGTACATCTATGACTATCTGACATCGGCGACTCGATTCATCTCTAGGTTTCTTAGTATTAGGTGAATCTCCTTCATCACTGACCAGAGGCCTCTTCAATGTAGCCATTAATCTGGAGCGATTTGAGGTTTCAGCGGAGGTTTAGGTTCTGATATATTAGAGCAAGAGGTTTGGTGGAGGGTTTAATGTGGATGGAAATGTGGTCTGTGTTCTACTTTTATCACTTAGGAATCGAAAAATAAAATAAATAAAATAAATAAATAATTAAAGAAAAATGTTTCAGATTAATGTTGAGAGCATAAAATACGCAGAGTCTCAGACTTTGAATGTCTATCGGTAATGAGTTTTCTCTAAGGTCTAATGGGGAGATCCTAATAGTTAGGTTCTAACAATGAGGTTCTAATGGTGAGGTTCTAATAGTGAGGTAATAACAATGCGGTTCTAATGGTGAGGTTCTAACGGTGAGGTTGTAATTGTGATGTTCTAGCAGTGAGGTTCTAATGGTGAGGTTCTAGCTGTGAGGTTCTTGCAGTGAGTTTCTAATGGTGAGGTTTTAGGTGTGAGGTTCCAACGATGAGGTTTAAACAGTGAGGATCTAATGGTTAGTTGTTTATCATACCTAACTCATGTCTGATGTAATTTAACCTCTCATAATTCAAAGGATTTGGTAATATATCACCCAATTGGTGTTTAGTACCAAATAATTCAAGAGTGATATCACCCTATTGAAAATGATCTCTCTAGAAGTGATGTCTTAAATTAATATGATTTGTTCTCAAATGAGATACTAGACTAATAGATATGTTAATATCAATTGTGTTGTTACATTTTATAGAGACATGTTTGAATTGATTTACATTGTATAGTAAAGTGTGTTTCATCTAAAGAATTTGAGCACAACATCTACCAGAAGCAATATATTCAGCCTCTACAATAGACAATGCAAAATAATTTTTTTTCTTACTACATCATGAAACTAGTGACTTGCCTAAAATGTGACATGTTCCAAAGGCGCTCTTTCTATCTAACATGCAACTAGAAAAGTCAGCAACCGAATAACTTATTAAATATATAATTTTTCCTCTTGGAAGAAATATTCCAGAATTTATAGTATACTTGAGATATTTAAAAATTAATTCAACAACATTTAAATGAGACTCTTTTGGATTGGCTTGAAAATAAGAACACAGGAATACAATGAACATAATATCAGGTCTATTAGCATTAAGATAAATTGGACTAACAATCATACCTCTGTAATTGGATTGATCAACAAGTTCTCTAGTTTCATCAGTATCCAATTTGCAAGTGGTACGAATAGGTGTATCGCTTCATTTACTACTCTCCAAACCAAAAATTTTTAAAAGATATTTAAGATATTAATTTTGATTTAAAATAATACCATCTGTGTTTTGAAAAATTCGAAATCCAAGGAAAATATTTTGTCCCCCCATTAAACTCATTTCTAAATAATTTTGCGTCATTGATGAAAAATCAGTACATAAAAATTGTTTAGAAGATCCAAAATTTATATCATCTACATAAATTTTTACTATTAAAACATCTTTGGAAATCATTTTAATAAAATGAGTAGGATCTGGTATCCCTTTTTTAACAAAATTTTAAATAATAAATGAACCGAGTCTATCATAAAAATCTCTTGGAGCTTGCATTAGACCATATAAGGCTTTAGACAATTTAAACGAACGATTTGGAAAATAGGTATTTTAAATCCAGGGATTGTTCAACAAATACATCTTGAATTATATATCCATTTAGAAATGAACTATTGACATCTATTTTATAATGTTTCATATTCAGATGAGCTACATAATCAAGTAGTATCCTAATGGCTCCTAGTATAGCTACAGAGGTAAAGGTTTCCTCATTGTCTGTTCATACTTCTTGATTATTACCTTTTGCAACTAGTCTAGATTTGTTTACAGCTATATTTCTAGACTCATCAACTTGGTTCATAAACACCCATTTAGTGTATATGGTCATAGTGACCTTAGGTCTGTCTACCAGTTCCCAAACATTGTTTCTTTCAAACTGATTCAATTCTTCTTGCATAGACATCACCCTGAATTCATCATTTATTGCATCCTTCATATTTTTTGTTCAAGTTGTGAATGAAAAGATTGATGTTTAACCTAGTTTCTTAGTGAAGCTCTAGTTCGTTTCCCTCTATTTAAATCACATAACACAACTTCTAAATGATTATTCATGAGAGTTCTAAAACCTCTAGAAGGAGTTCAACTAGACTCATAATGGTCGTCTATTGGTTCGGGCTCAACAGGTGCTGAGTATAGAGGATTACCAGAAATGGTTACTTTTACAGGAGGTTCACTGTCATTATCATTGTGATTCAGAATTGACATATCTTCCTCAAGATATTAAAGAGAGGTTTTGGGTTCATTTGGATCACTCTCATCAAACTTTACATGAACTAACTCTTAATTTTTTCATTGAATACTCTATAGCCTATACTCGACATTGAATAACCTTTGAAAGTTCCTTCATCGCTTTTGGATGAAAAATTATCAAGATTATCTTTAGTGATAAGGATAACGATTTTTCAACCAAAAAATCTAAAGTAATAAACCATAGGCTTCCTATTGTTCTAAATCTCATAAGGGGTCTTCTTAATAATTGGTCTAATCAATAATCTATAAATAATGTGAAAAGCTGTATTAATAGCATTAGCCCAAAAGTATATTGGAAAATCATATTCATTGAGCATTGTCATATCAATCTATTTAAGATTCATATTTCTTCTTTCAACAACTCCATTTTGTTGAGGTGTTCTAGGAGTAGATATTTTGTGATTATAGTCATTGTGTGAAAAATAAGTTTCAAAATCTATATTTTCAATCTCACGACCATGATCACTTCTCTGGGTCTTGATCCTAAGTCCACTAAAATTTTCTACAGACTTGGAATATTTGATAAAATATGAAAAAACTTCACTTTTTTCATCCATAATGTAAACCCAAGTGTACTTAGAAATATAATCTACAAGAACATAGACATAGTGCTTCCCATTTAAACATTAAACTCTTGATAGACCAAACAGAACCATTTGAACCAATTCAAGCAGTTGAGAAGTAGAATCCTCTTTCGTTGGTTTGAGTGATGAAATGTGTTGTGTTCCCATTGGAGAAGGATTAAATACTTTGTTAAGAGGGAATTTCAATTTAGGTATGCCTCTATCATAACTATTCCTAGTTATATTTCTATCAGAGTGCACATTACAATGTTATAGTCTTCTGTGCCACAACCAGGATTCCTTATGAAACACATTTAAACAAGATACATTTTTCTTAGCTAAAGAATCCATATCAACCTCATATTCATTGTCATTTATGAGATAAGTATATATTAAATCATTTTTAGAATTAAAAAAATTACATGAATGATTTTCAAACATGAAATTAAAACCATCATCAATCAACTAAGAAATAATTAGTAGATTGTATTCTAACAAATCAACAAAATTTTCTTTTGTAATTAATATAGTATTAGCTTTACCAATGTGGCCTAAGATGACAATTTTCACTTTAGCATTATCAAAAAACATGACATATCCACCATTAAATTTAATAATTCTTTTAAAACATGAATAGTATCCAGTCATGTGTCTTGAAAATCCACTCTCCAGGTACCACAGAGCTCTATAGGATCTCTTTAGGGAATTTTCATGAAAAAAAGATTACACATGGGGTGACATTGGTACTCATATTTTCAGGGGTCCAGTGAAGATAGTAAGTAATCATTCAGGGACCCATACTTATCTCACATATTTAATATAATCAAAATATATATTTTGAGACATAAACACATTTTTTTCCCTTTAGAGAATTTTATTTCATGAAATGGTCAACAGAATGAACTACCTTGGAATTGTCCATGTTTTGGATCAAATTTGGTTTTAATAAACCTTCTATGTTATGGATGATATCATAGAACAGTTGTATATTTTGGGGCAATCCGTTTTCTTATCAAATGAGTCATGGTATCTCTACCAGTAGAAATTTTTTCATGATCTCTCTTTAATTGTTCATTGGATAATTTGAGTTCAATATTTTTTTCTAACAGTTGTGCACATTTTTCTTTCTCAATATCCAGATCACATTTGTAATTAGTATTTAAATTGTGTTGTCTTTTTGATATTTTATATTTAATCTTGATTTCATTAAATGTATCCTCATGCATTCCAAATTATTAAAATAGATCATCTATAGTCATATTTCCATCATTGTTTGATTCACCTTCATTCCCAGAATAATAATCATTAGGCATAGGAGAATTATGGGATACCTCAGATGATTCTATCATGAAGCACAAGTTAGCATTATTGTTCTGTTCACTATCAAAAGCATTATCTCCCCTGGAGCATTCTTATGAATCACTCAAGGTATATTTCATATCCTTTTTATACCCTTTACCTTATCTTCAAACTTAATCCTAAATTTTAGCTTGGGGAAGTCTACCCTCACATGAACTTTTCAATTTAACTCATAACATATTATGTCATTTGAGTTGTCATTCCATTTTCTGTCATTCTACAATTGTCCTTTACTATCATACATCACTTGTTGTTTGACTTCCTAAATAATCTTTTCATTCGGTAGATTTTTTTGAATCTTCTAGAAAGATGATCCATCTACCCATCACTATACAAGTCTTCACCGGTGGATGTATGTAAAAGAGCTCAAACTTGTTATTTATCCTTGTTTTTGAGGTATTAGTGATAAATGATACAAATTTATTCCTTTTGTTCATCATGTACTTCATGATTCACATTAATCTCCTCTTCACACATCATAAGCTTTCAAATTACTTCCTTCACTGGATGTTTTCCAATGTGAAAAGATTCTCTGATAGAAAAAAAAGTCCGTCATCATCTATCGGGTAGGCATAAATGCAATTTCATAATCTGGTCCATGCGGTCTACTCGTTTCTCATGCAGACTCGTAATGTTTACAATTTCATTGAACCTGAGATACATGCCAGAAATGAGTTCATCAGTCTTTATTTTAATGATATCATATTTTATTGTTTATGTATTTAATCTCATTTCATTATCGTTGGTTGTTCATTCATGATAAATAGCAAAAATATACCAAATTTCATATGTAGTTTAACAAGTTTATATTCTATTGTCTTCATCGTCACCTAGAGAATAGTGCATAGAATTCAATGCTTTATAGTTATTATTATAGGTATCTTTAGTCATCTGAGACCATGTGTCCCTAGTAGTAGTTGGTAATGTATGTTCTTCTTCAATTGTGTCCCAGATTTCGGGTCCCATACTCTCTAGATAAATATTAAAATTTAATTTCCTCTGAGAAAAGTTATTAACATTAATAAATGGTTGACTGTTTGTAGCAGCACCCACAACTCTAGTTTCCATAGTTACTTATAATTTAATGAACTGAAAATTTGAGATGTGACAGAATTTTTCTGATCTTTAAGATACATCTAAAAACACAGTCAATAAGAATTTTCTCTCTAGATAAAAGAAAATCTTATACAAAATGTTGGTCAGAGTGGATACTCAAGAGGAGGTGAATTGAGTTCCCATTAGCATTTCTATTGAAAACATTATGGTTAAGAAAACCCTCATTTTTAAAAGGACCTAGTTAATTAAGGTAGTAGAAATGTAAATTTTCAACTTGTAAAAAGGTTTCTCAAAGGGTGATTAGTTCACAGATGAATTAGCTTAGAACACCAATTCAAGTATTGAAACATTTTTTATGAATTAAAAAATTATGCACACTAAACAAAACTAACTGTCAAAGTCTAGGAAAAAATAGTTTTATGTTTTAGAATTTATAAGTAGCGGATGAAATCATAATAGAGTAAATGAAGTTATGCACAACAATATAAGCTAGAGGTTCATCCTCAAGCCGAGACCTAATATTGTTTACTTGGTGATCACCTTCCACCAAGAAGTTCATATTAAAACATAATACACAGCTTGTATCGGGCTTTACAATAGTTTTCACAAACTATCTAGGTAACAAACCCTCTACAATAGTTCATCATGGGAATGAAAAACAAAACATATCACACAAAACCTCTTCCACAATTGTACATGGGAAACACATATAATTTGATGTTTTATGTGAGGATAATCAATATCCTGTAGTTCAATCATAGGAGATAATGTGTGATATAAACATACTCGCATACTTCTCAAATAAATAATATAAGGAAACAAAATAAGGAAGTTATGATGAGAATGAGTTTAGAAGGAGCTATGTGTTTTCATATCATCTCTTGACTCCCTGGAATTAGAAACATTGAAGTTCAAGTCATTCTCTGGATGTTTCTTGCAAAACAGAGTGTCTTAACTCCAGATTCTAGCATTTAGTGTTCTGTTACTGATTTTGATCAAGAGTTAATGAATCACCAAAGAGAAGTATGAGTTTATCCCAGAATGATCTCTGTTATGCTTGTGGGTTCAAGATCGTAGTGCTGGATGGTTTAGATTTTTGATCTGGGAATTATACTCCATCACCCTTCTCAAGAAACCCTTTCTCCATCTCCACTTATATGTTACACTTATTGTTTTTATCCTCGATCCTCTTCTTTTCTTGTGGTCTCCCTTTTTATATATGAGTTCTGCCATGTGCATGCTTTGTCATACCTTGTATTTTCCATGGTATTGTCTCCTGAAACGTTTAGAATAAACATCAATTAATGTCAGAGCATTTATTTTATCATGTATGACTGTTAGAAATTTATTTGAGAAACTTAACATGTATGGAAGAATAAGAATCTGTAGACTCGTAACGGTAGCCTTCATATCGGTAGGCTTCAACAGTAGGTTCACATCAGCAATCACCTACCATAACCTTTAACAGTATGCTCACACTAGTAACCATGTAACATTGAGTTGTCGTGGTAATCCTGTAACGGTGTCCTTGTAGCAGTAACCCTATAATGGTGACCTTGTAGAGGTACCCTTGTAGTGGTGACCATATAGCGGTGACCATGTAACTGTAACCATGTAAAGATAAGCTTGTAACTGTAACCGTGTAACGTTAAGCTTGTAACTGTAACCATGTAACAATAATATTATAACTATAACCATGTAATGGTAATCTTGTAATTGTAACCCAGTAATGGTAACCTCTGTAACGATGACCACAATACTAAGAAAAATTCTTCGCTATAATCTTAATCAATCAAGTAGTGAGATTGAATGTAAATGAATATTACTCCATAAGAACAATAAAAGATAATGAAGCATGAATAACATAGAATGAAGACATGGCTCTTACTTAAATGATTTTTTGGGATTATGAATCTATCATTTGAGATTATAAAAATATAATTTGAGATTATAAAAATATGATTTGGGATTATAAAAATTTTATTTGGGATTGTCAAATAATTATTTGAGAATATTATAAAATAATTTGAGATTATAAAAATGTTATTTGGGATTATCAAAATGTGATTTGGGATTATAAAAATGTGATTTGGGATTACCAAAATTGGTTTTTCAAACATGTAATATTAATAATACAATTTCAATGATATGCATATAGTCAGTGTAATATTATGGGTCCTTGGGATCCTCATCATGGGGATATTAAAATAATTCTGAATATTTTTCACATCTGTGTATTTTCACTTCACACATAGAAAAAATACCTATATGAGTCTCATATGGGAATTCTGATATGAATATTGAGTTAATAATGTCATGTTTTTCCAAGGTGCGACCTACAGTTATCCGCACACGACTGTTTGTTCATATGCATGTTTGGGGTGGGGTTATATGGGTGAATAATTAATTTTATCAACATTTAATTAAAATTATACCTAATCACCAATTCCACTTAACATTTTCAATGAAATAAATAGTAGTTTCTTCATTGGTCTGAACATAGGTGAAATAGAAATAGATGTGAAATAAATGCAATGAGGTACTACGGATCATTGTTTTTTGTTTCTATTGTTACTAGATCAAGGTGAAACATGATCTATGCGTCATTATACACTCAAAGATTATATATTTCTTCCTCAATATATCTTGTTTTGAGTAATGATCCGAACCACTTCAATTATATTTTCTATGGTTTGAGTGTGCTATGTTAAATCTGTTGTCATCCATAATCAGCTAGTATTTTGATTTTTTTGGTAAACCATCGATAACCATTTTTTTCACAGATAATTCCCATTTTTAATTAACATCTAAATGACGCAATGTCCAGTGTGACATGACATGTATCCCTTTATGTTCTCTGAAGTTTACTTTTGGGGACTAAATTCCATGTACTAGGGTTAAAAACTTTTATGTTACCCCATGTCATGTGGCTAGATGATACGGAAAGGATTCCATGTCATAGTAAAAAGACATGTAAAAGTACAGGAGAAAAGTAACATAAAATAAGGTGGAAGACAAAGGAATGGGGAAACCACATGACCTTGTGGCTATTTATATCAAACAAAAACTATAGTATGCGATGTATAGTGTGTTAGGGACAAGGATGGTTGGGCTTTGTTGAATAATAACATAGAATGGGGTTTAGAGAAATAGAACATGCCATGTATGGGATATACATGTTGTGTAACCCTAAATGGTATGTAAAACTGTGTAAAGATGATACAATGATAGGTTATAGGGTAGCTCCAAATGCCACGTGGATCTCAGTGCACACCGTGCAATCCATTGATGTCTATTTGAAATATTCCACCTTAAGTATTATCTTTTATAGGGATTAGAATCAGTATTGTTCATATCATATCCTCAGCTGATATATGTGTATAATGTGATAGTTTCCTCTATTTTATCCAAAAACATATGATTTGTCTTTATTATTTATAATTCTTATGTTGAGGTTCTTATCATTAGAAAGTGATTAGGATGGTTATTTGGGTTGACACCATAGTCGATACCCTTCCATTACAAAATTTGATGTCTATCCCATGCCCTCTTCAGTCCGATATAATAGTAGTTTATCATTGTTGTAGATCAGTGTGGTTCTTAATTTGAGAGATGGTACCGGTACTCACCTATGGCAACAGGGAGTGGATCTCCCCTAAATATTATCTTTACTATAAAAAATAATCCTCACTTCTAAAGAAAAGGTTCTATGTCATTATTAAGTTCTTCTAGGGTTGGTACTCCCCTAATGGATTGAGGTGTAGGTTCACAATATCATTCATATGTTTGGGGATATTTCCCCCTATTGGGGAAGGGTGCGGGTACAACATACAAATTGTGTAACATCCAAGGTAATTGTTGAATAATTCATTTTTATATATAATAATAATTCTGATTTGGATAGTAATTTTACATTATATGGGATTCTATGTTTCATAGCATACCAAACACACAACAATTGGTTTCTTAGGAATAAAATGTTTCTAGAAATACTATGTCATACTGAAAAATAGTATATTATTAATATTATTATTTTATGTGGATTTTCCTACAAAGCCATTTCATGGTGGGAATGAATAGAAATTTCTATATTATTTATTCACATATTTATAATTTTTTTTACATTCATCAATTTGATTTTATAATCTCAAATAACAATAAAATCTAATTTGAAGCATACAAATCATTAATATTTTTAAAATTTTTTTTACTGACTTTTGATGGAGGCCAATTATATATTTTTTTCTTAATTTTTTATTTTTTATATGAAAAAAATCTGATTATTATTTTTATGAGGAGTATAAAAATTAAAATAGGTTGTTTTATGGAAATTTTTTATAATAATTGTTTTTTAATAGTGAAAATGCCGTATTTTATTTTAAAAGTGATTTTTCATATTTTTTATTTATATAGATAGAATATTCATTCTATTTTTTTTAATGAAAAATTACTTTTTTTAATTTATTTCAATTTATTTTTTGGAATAATTTTCACATTTAAACTCAATATAAATACATCAAGAAATTCTGAAAATTTTTACTTTAAAAACATGTTTCCCCAATCATTCTATAAGATATATTTTAAATTTATTTTAGTGACTTCTATGGATTGAATTATAAAAAATGGACATAAATGGTTTCAATAAATATGTATATTTTTTTCAAATAGGATATATATAATTTTTGGGGATTAGTGAAATTCTAATAATATTATATTTTCTTATTGTTAAATCATGAAATTTATTGTAAAAATAATATTATAATACTATAAAATAAACCCAAAACTTATCATAATTTCATTATTTGAGTGGATTTCATCAAAAATCGAATTATATATGAAATTATAAACTTTTTGAGGCACATGTGTATGAATATGAAATTTATAATGTTTAATTTAAAAGATAAGTTAATAATGCCATACTCAAATCTTGAATATTTAAATCAACATCAGTATTGGGTTATATAGAATTTAAATTTGATTTTAAATTGTAAATGGATATTACAATATTTTATTAAAATCATGATAATATACTTATAAATTTTGGACACTAAATAATTAAATTTATGTTTGAAGATGCAATAATTGATATTTTAATGGAAAAATAAATAAATGATATTAATAATATTTGAATAGATATTAATTAATATTTTTTGGCCCCCATGTATTTTATATATTAATTTGAAATCATAGGGATGACATAATGTAGTTTTTTCCATGGAATGAATTTGTTATGATATTTTTAAAAATTCAACCAATGAATTGTTTCATACATGACATTTATGAGATTATAAAATAAATAATATTATATTAAATGATATAAATTCATAATAATTAATCATTTATCCAAAATATTTTGTTATGTACGAATTCTTAATTAAATACTCATTTTTAGTTGTTTGGAATTTTATTGTAATTATATTTATTCTCAAAATGTAAATTATATAATGTCACAATAATAAATAATAAGAATTTAAACAAAAAGATATGGTTTAAAAATAATTAAAATAGGTTTAATATTAATTGAATAAATTTATTTTGTCCCAAAATATTCCTTTCATTGAAATAATTTATTTTTGAGCCATTTTGGGAAATAAAAGAATGTATTTTAATTTTAAATTTTTTACAAATTTTTAGTGTGCCCCTCTACTCTCCAATAAAAAGGAATACATTCATCTCTATTCAAATATAATAAAAAAACCATATGGTTTTGTCATGCTCAAGAAACACCACTAAAAAGAATATATCCCAACATTTAAGAGTTCTTAGTTTTGGGAGTCAAATATCTATAAAGTTATTATGTTGTTTGAAAAATGTGATTGACTAAAATATATATTTTTATTTATATAACATATTTTATTATATTTCATATTATATAAAATTAAATGAATATCCATAAATAATGTGATGATAAATAACATATCCATTAATAGGGTGATGTTTTTATGTTATTATCATCAACTTAATCTATCTTAGATTCCATTAAATTGGAAATTAATTCATCGTTCCTGTGTACTTGTGAACTATCACTACCACGAATTGATATAAATCATTATTCATTATCATCTCTAAATATTGAATATAATGATAAATTAATGTTTAAATATCATTTTAAATAAATATTTATCATCTTTTAATGAATAATATAACATTTATTACCTTTCAATCCATGCATATAATAATGATGTTGTTGTTGGTGCATACGTGTGAACAATCACCTCCACATTGGAATGTGATTCATTTTTCATCCCAACATCACATGTATGATATATATAATTATACCTATATGATTAATGTGACATGAATAATATTATGATAATTATAAAATGTCAAAATTAAAATTACCTTTTTTCTATAGTGATCCTTTAAAAATGAAAATATTACTCATGCGTACGTAAGACCTCACATCGCCATGATTATAATGTTGTACAATTTTCATAATCATACCTATTTGGTTTGATTTAATTGTATAATTTATGTAAAAAGTGATGATTTTTTCAGTAATTTTAGGTCTCTATATGATCTAATCATCGCCACTATGACTATTAAAAATAATACCAAATTCACCTTGAAATCAACCACCAAATATTGATAAAATGGCTGATATGAGTTTAGATAATTATTTATTTATAAGAACATGGTTATAAATGATATAAACGGATTTATGAATATTAAAAAGGTTATGAATAATGAATAATATAACCTAAGATTATTATTTAGGTTGACAACAAACAAATGTGATGAATTAAACATGAGGTAAGGGATTTTGTCTCATTTAGGCATATTTTTATGTAATACAAAACCTTCATTTATAAGATGTATAATAAACCACATTGAATATTAAATTCATTCAATGGGTTATAAAATTAGGGTTTTTATATAATCAATTTTCTAAATGAAAAAATGAATATTTTTTTCAAATACATGATGACAACAACATTTCGACCACTGCGACCATTATTGGATTTTTTGTTTCCACTACAAGATGTAATTTTTCAACCATATAAAAATAAATACCATATTACCATTTCTATAATTTTATTTATTTAAATTGGTTTTGATAATGGATTTATTATATTAATATCTTGGAATTATATCTTGTTATTATAAAGTGGAATTGATATTTTTTTCTTATTATTATATACTGTGTTATCATTATATTATGATACTTTGGGAAATGATTACGAGTACACATGGTTACATTATAAATAAATAGTGGGAAAGACTGTGATATCTCTTAAATTTATTTTTTTATGAGATTGAGATTATTGTTTGGGTTTCTCTTATGTTATTAGGGTAATATACCCTTATTGGTATCCCAAAAGTAACCATAAATGATACTCACTATATTGAATTTCAAGACAATATGTATGAATTATATGGATTCAACAAGAGACCATTATGATTTATGATGTCTATGGAGTTTTATATGAATATTATAATTTCAAGAGGTAAGATAAATGATTGATGTTCTATGTGGAGAAATTATGATATCTTTTTTATGAGTTTAAAATATTCATGGACAAAAATTTTATTTCATTATTTTATGCCCCTTATAGAGATTAATTATGATCATCCCATGTTTTAAATTTTTCCCATAGTTTATAAGGATGTGTAAGAGATAAGAGGATAAAAACATGAATTTTTTTAATATTTTTATCATGAATATAAATCATGTTTTTTAATTAGTGATTTATAATTTAAAAAACATGTATACATGTTTAGTTAAAACAACTTTTTATGTTTGGGGGATGTTATGTAAAGAAGATGACCTAATTCTCTAAAATGAAAAACCTAGAAATATCCCAAAGTGAATGAATGTAATTATTAACATAACTCATGAAAATGAAATGATTATAGAAGGGACCTTGTAGAAAGTATCAAAGGCCTGTTTAGATTATATTATGGGTAATAATATTGTTAGTAGAATATATATAAATGCTTTTTACATAATGGTAAATTTGAAATCATATATAATTTGAATATTAACATGTTGATTTATCTATGATATGTCATATCAAAATGGTTTTCCATAGTGGAAACAGTGCATCTATATTGAGATGAAATTTTGATGAAAACAACCTTCCAAATCAGCAACATGAGATAGTCAGAGTCAGAACAGAATAGTTTGTTGCTCTGATGGCATAGTTGAATGATGTTCTAAATAGTGGTGGCATCTCTTCATGATATCAACCTGATCAACCACAATGTAATATATCGGTAGTGGAAAATTTGAAGAGGACAAATACCCAATCATCCATAATATCATCTGACCAGGGGATAACTAACTGTTAGAATAGTGCACTAGAAAAATTTCTAAGGTCATGGGGTGTTCGAACAATCAAGAGGATATTCTTTCTATTTTCAGTTTTGAAGGTGAAGATGATGAGTGGTGGTCGATAGTTATGAATATTAGGTATTGTAATTTAATTGATTCCATGAAGTGAGATGAATAAAAAATGTGATTCTAGAGAAAAATTTTCTAACAGAGGTTAAACTTATCATTAAAACAATTCATGTAATTGACGTAGGTGGATGACATAGTGTCTTTATGTGAATAAAAATTCACTCGAATTCCAAGGTGAGCACTAAATTTATTCCAATATATTGATTGTAAAATAAATAAATTTTGACTCATAATTAATGAATAAATATAAAAGGGAATTGGAGCCAACATGCCTGTCCCCTAGTGGTACAAGCTCCTTCTTGGCATTGAAAAGGCCAAGGATTAAATCCGGGCAGGGATGGATTTCTGAGGTACTGTAGCAGCACTATAGCAGGGCACTGTAGTAGCAGTGGAACTGTAGAACCGGCGACAATGTAGCGGAAAAGGGACTATAGTATTTACTGTAGCGGCATTTCTACTATAGTAGGGACAGTAGCAGCGCAGGTACTGTAGCAATGATATTCACCGAGGGGTCCTTTGGGCCAAAAAATGGGATTTCAATCCTTGTATTCAGGCCACTTGGACTTGGGCCATTGGGATATGTAATTGATGTAACACCCTAGGTAAATAAATAATATGACATTTTCATATTTATCCATATTTGTGAATAAAATATTAATATGACTTTAAAGCGGATGCTATGCTCGATGGCGTACCCAACACGCAACAACGAGTTTCTTGGGAATCTTACGTTGCACTCTAATAATAAAATAATATTATTTTAAATGGAAGTTAACATGTGGCCGTTGTATTGGCGGGAATGGATATAAATAACTATAATATGATTATATATGTTTTTAAATGTTTTTACATTTATCCAATAAAAGATAAAGGCTTAAAATACGGAAAGAATTCAATTTTAGGCGTATATGCCCTAGTTTTCACTAAAGATTTACTTATCGCCTTTTGATGGCAAACCGTCATTAAATATAGTTTTGTTCACTCTTATACACTCTATTGGACCAAATAAAAATCTTCTTTATAATCAGGACATCAAAATTTACATTTTGTAAATTTTTGGTATCTTTCCGATAAAGTTCATTTTTTTAATGAATAGTATAAAATGTTGTATTTTAATTCAAAACCGATTTTAATATAATATATTTATATGATTAGATTATCTTTTTAATTGGTTTTAAAGTGAAATTAGAATATTTTTTTACCATTAAATCCAATAGTGGTCGTTGGAATTAATTTCACTTTGAAATCAGACTTAAACTAGTGTCAATCTTTTGATACTTATTGTTTCATAAAAACATGATATTTGTAATGTCAACGGGAATTAATTATTAAAATAATTAATGTGACTTATATGTTTTTAATTTTTTAAAATATGCTTAATTTTTGAATTTTTAATATCAAATATAGCTTATGGTGAATTTTTGGTAATTTTCTGAAAAACTTCAATTTTTGATGAATAGTGAAACCACTAAGTGGTACTTATAAAAACTGATTTTTCCGTTTAAATGAAATTTTTCCATATTTGTGTTTTGAATTTCAAAAATCCAACATACATGATTGTAATTAAGAAGTAAAATTCGGTTCAATTGGATTAAAATAATTTTTTGGTGAATAGTAACTTATTAAGTTTTTAATCGCGATTAGAGGTAATTAGTGTAGTTTAAGGTAAAAATAATGTTTTAGTAATATCAAATGAATTGGAAACATGTCCTAACCTCATTGGATGTGTCATGGAAGACCAAGAAAATCCATTGGTCAACTTGGGGACCCCATGGAGCCACTTTGGTTGGGAAATGACATAAATAACTTTTTATTTAATGTTAAAGTAAAAATGAGACAAACATGAAATGGTTTACTAAAACAATTTTTACATGGGGTTATACAAATCCGATTTTTGACTATAAATATTAATTATAAAGATAAAAATATTTCCTACATCATAGTATTTTTTATATAATTTTTGGACATTAAATAAATTAAATTATTTATGACATCATGATGATGCAGCGATGACCCCATTATTTAACGATTTAAATAAAATGGAAATATAATGTAATATATAAGACCTACACATGTCCAAAACCTATTGTATGAGTGGATTTAGAACCCTTATCACCTTATACTAGAAATAAATCATTGTGGGACCTCTTAAATCCTAATACCATTTTGAAATAAAGTGACATTTCTTCACTTTCCAAGAGTGCCCCTCCTCTCCTCTTATAAAAGGCCCCCACCTCTACCTCCTTACCCACACTCCCAAAGCCTTTGGCTCGGCCAAACCCTTCCCATTTTGTCTCTCCAAATCCCTATATTACTCCTTGAAGCCTCACTTTGGGTAGAAGTCTTCTCAAGGAAGCCTTTGAGCTCAAACCAAGGGGAGTTACCCGATATTAAGGTAATGCCTTCTTTTGAGTCCTTTTGTTTTATTTTGCTTCTCCAACCCCCTAAACTCTTTTTATTCTTTTATTTTGGAACAATTACAGTATCATGAATATACTAGGATTTTGTTATAATAATTATTAGAGCTACACTTACAGACATCTACATCTAATGGTTAACGAACATACTGTTTCCGTGGATGGAGAATTTATGCCTCCTGAAACGATGATTGTTCAACATTATTTTAACACATTCAAAGGTGGCCATTAAGATGTCACTATATTTATATATGATATATAACATTTTTATGTTTTACTTAAGCTTCTGTATTTTTCATTTTGGGCATACCTTTATGGTTTCCATTATGGGTAGACACGATATCTTCATTTAAGGAAGTGCATACTACCGCCCCGTCAAAGTGATGTGATTCGTTAATGCCATAAGTGGGATGTGTAAAGGATGGATTTAAAGTTATTATATATGATGTTATAATGGAATTATAATATACCTCTATATAATTATTATTTCTTTCCATTAAAGTATGATATAGAAATGAAAGTAGCGTTCATGCGTACGTACGGCTTACCGTCTCCATTAACGGTGCATTTCATTTCTTATCCCCAAATGTAATGTACTATTAAAATTACTTGTATATAATGGATATATATAATGAATGATATATCTAAATGATGAATGTAATTCTGGAATTAAAATATACATACCTCTCATTTAGTTTTAATTCCATTAAAATGACAAAGAAATGAAAGTAGCGTTCATGCGTACGTACGGCTTACCGTCTCCATGAATGGTGCTTTTCATTTCTTACCTCTAAATGATTATGTAATATTATAAATACATGTATATGATGGATATATATGATATATATGCTATAAAAATTATTAATATCATTCTGGATATAAAGAACCTTTGACCACACGAACAACATGTAATTGTAAGAAGTTCACTTTCGACTTAAGAACCAAATATCGACAAAACAATCATTATTAACATAAATGATTACATAATGTTTATAACATGTCAATAGTTGATATAAAAGGAATAATGAAGTTGGAAAAGGATTTTAAGCAAGTAGAAATTAACTCATGTTTATTATTCAGGATGTTAAAGAACGATCGAGTCATGTCGGACCCGAGGTAAGGGATCCTACACCTCTCTTTCTTTTTACGTACATTCTATTATATCATTACTTTTAAAGATCATATTTCTTGTTATTGGGATATTCATTTATATTACTCTTAATGTAATTTTTATGTTCATATGATGAGAGACCCTATTCTCTCTCATCAATCCATTTTGGATGTTTTGAGTGGTGCCGTTAGGCTGCCGAATTTTTCGTAAGAGATCCAACCTCTCTCTTTCTTTTTAAGTATTGTCCTTTATGTCACTTCTTTAAAGCTCCACTTTGTTATGTTGGGGGATGTTCTTTTATATTCCTCATTCTATTAAATTTATGTTAATATGATGAGATACCCTATTTGATCTCATTAATCCATTTTTGTATGTTTTATGTGGCGCCGTTAGGCTGCCGAGTTTTCGTAAGGGATTTTTCATCTCACTTTTATTCCCGTGAGATTTATGATACATTTACCACAATTTCATTTGAGTGGTGTACGTACTACCCATTATTCTACTCTTTTTGTAATATACTTTCGTTTTATAAGTATTTACATCAATTATGTATTGTCCTTCTTTCATGGGGTGTATGTTTTGAAAGATACCCAAGTCGGTAAGGGAACCTTTCACCCTCCTCTTTTTAAAAAAAATCTTTTGTTGGGTCTTTTAATTTACATATTGTTATGCTGGGATATGTTCTCATATATCCTTATTGATGTAACTTTTATGTCCAAGTGATGAGATATACTTTTTATCTCTCTTCAACTCATTTTAATGTGACACCATTAGGCTGTCAAGGGAACTTCTTAACCCAATTTTGATTTCATTGGGTTCAACATGTAGTTATTGAATATGTCATCCTTTGAATATGTGTGAAGTGACCTTTGATTATTTTACAGTTAATATCCACTTATATTTGGTGTATTCATTTGTCGCACATAATTATGTAATTGATTTATCCTTAAACCAAGGATACCGTCTTTGTATTGGACTACGTCTCAATCTCCTTTCATTGAGGCATATTTCGTTTTATACACAACTTTCATTTATACGGTGTATAAACCCCTTTGACTTTGACTTTTATACAAAAAGAATCTTTTTATACGAAGCGTTTTACTAAACGAAAAAAAGGAATGTTTCTTTTAACGTACGTGGTGACAACGACCTTTTCCGCCACCGCGAGTTTTATTTAGACTTTGGCTTCCTCAACAAGCCGTGATGTTTTTGAAATTAAATAAATACCATATACTCTATTATGTATTTTGGTATTGAAAATGGTTTTTTTAATGGATTTGTTATGTCAAAATATTTGAGTGATATATTGTGATCAAAGTGTGGAAATGTTTTCTTTCCATTATATTTGTTTTATGTCTTATGATTTTATTATGTTACTTGGACATTTAACGGGTTGTTACGTGATAAACCATATGACGGGTGGTGCCGTGAATACCAGGATGGGTGGTTACGTTGTAACCTCCAATGCATTGGGTATGGAAGTCGGCCATATGGCTATTCCATTAAGTATGTATGGAAGTTGGCGGAATGGCTATTCCATTAATTGATATGTGTGGAAGTCGACCGTATGGTTATTCCACTTAAGTATGTTTATGTTCCAAGTTACGTTTATATGTTATGTGTTATTTATATGGGTTTTATTGTAATCTATTGGTTACAAAAGGGTAAGTAATTAACTTTTATTCTGCGAAGAGTTTTTACTACTTCGAAGAGGTGAAAATTATTACTTTGATAAAGTATACATGGTTTACTTGTTGTTTTGAAAAACTAACAGTTTTCATTCTTTGTGTATCCCTTACTGAGCTTTTTATGCTAATCCCATGTTTTTGAAATGTTTTTCACTGGACTTAGCATGGAATAGGGTCGACGATGGGATCCAGGGAAATTCATGCTACCTAAAACATAGAACTATACATGTTTCTTTTTAAGAGTTTTTATTTTATGGAAAGTTAGTAGAAGCGACTACTTTGTAATCTTTTGAGATGTAATAGTTATGTCCTAATTCTCTAAAAATCTAAACCTGAAATGATCCTCAATGTGAATTACTCATTTAATTCAATATTAAGTAAGGTTTAAGGCCGAGTCCTTATAGTTGGTATCAAAGGTCGGTTTAGATAACTTTAGAGGTTAGGGTATTCTCTAAGCATAAGTGACATTACCATAATGGTTAGGATTTCAGAAAGATTCCTAGTTTTAGATAAAGTGAATGAGTAAGTATATCTTAGTGTTTACCTTCTAAATTAGTACATGATGGTTTTTCTAATATACTCACACTGACATTTCTGTTTTTAGTGAATGGATGGATCTAGCAGGCACCAAAGAGACAACTGGTTTGAAGGAAACTGTGGTGGTTCTCTGACTAAGATACTAGAAAAAATGGGGAATTAAATGAGGAACCTCATGGTTTTTCTAAACCAACTATCAAGGAGTCATGATCAACCACTTGAACCTTGGTATGTTCTGTAATGCATCATGTATGAGATGACCAATCGATGTGGAAGTTCAGGTAATAATTATAAAGGTAACCATTAGAGTTTATATGATCCTTAATTTTGAGGTAATTATGGGTTATTATATGATATGATGGAAAATGAAAGGCATGAGATAAACTTGAGGTTAAAATATGTTATGATTATTTTTGAAGATTTTACCTCATTTTGGGGAATGTTTTATGAAATATATAGTTTTGGAAAAAGGACAACACACAGACCGTGTGACAACCTGTTGTGTCTAACAAAGCTGCGGGAATCGAACCCACAACCAATGTGCAACTGGTATTTATCGCCTACCCCTGGACTACGTGAATTCCCTGGTTAGTTTGACTGATTCCTTCAGTTGGATGTTTTTAGGAATCAATAGTAAATTTATTTTGGGTTTCCTATGGAAATTATTAACCTATCATCGGGGATATTTGATTAGGTTAATTACATTTCAATACGAGACATTAAGGGAAACTGAATTTGTTTGGAGATAAATGTTACGATTTAACTTGGAAGACTATGTGACTAAATCCCTCAAATATTTGGGTTTCAATCTTAGTTTGGTTTACTTTGAAGAATTTTATGGATAAATTGTTTATCGAATTGTCCTCTTAGAAATTTGGTTTTTGTTGGAAAAATATTGGAGATTAAGAATAGATTTTCTTTTTATAAAGTGTTTTCCTTTTCTGGATTATCTGATCTTGTACTAACCTTTTGGGTTTTGGTTTTGGTTAAAGTCTAAAGACATGGGAAGTATATAGTTCACTTTTTTGGGTTAGGTGATTCTCTAGAAGTTGATTATAGTACTCTTAATGTGAACAAGTCTTCCTAAATACTCGTCTTTTGGAGAAAATATGAGTTTGTGTATGGAATATAATAAAAGTTGAAAGTCAAAATGATAAGTGATTATGTTTCCATATGAATAAATTCTTCAATAAAAAGTAACTTAAAACAAAAAAAATTTCTATTAACTTTTCCTAATGGGGAATCGAATACCGTTTTACCCATCACAAGTTTGTGATTTTCATGTGGTTAACATTCTCCTAAACATGTTTTCTATCACTCTCCATCAGAACATGTACCTTTGTTTTCTCCTTCATGTCCATGTTTTCAAACATGGAATCCTAGTATGGGTTAACTCGGGTGACCTTTGTACTTAACTTTCTTTATTTTAAACTGATTTTTTTACCGACTCTTCTTCCGATGTGGGACTTTCAAGGATGTTTCCAAGCCCAATTGTAAAATTGTGAGGACGCAATTCCCAAAAGGGGGGAAGGATGTAACATGCCAGGTAAATAAAGAATATGAAATTTTCATATTTATCCATATTTATGAATAAAATATTAATTTGACTTTAATGGGGACGCTATGCTCGATGGCGTACCCAACACGCAACAACGAGTTTCTTGGGAATCTTACGTTGCACTCTAATAATAACATAATATTATTTTAAATGGCAGTTAACGTGTAGCCATTGTATTGGAGTAAATGGATAGAAATAACTAAAATATAATTATATATGTTTTCAAATGTTTTTACATTTATCCAATAAAAGATAAAGGCTTAAAATATGGAAAGAATTCAATTTTAGGCGTATATGCCATAGTTTTCACTAAAGGTTCACTTATCACCTTTTGATGGAGAACCGTCATTATATATAGTTTTGTTCACTCTTATAAACTCAATTGGACCAAATAAAACTCTTCTTTAGAATCGGGACATCAAAAATTACTTTGTGTAAATTTTTGGTATCATTCCGATAAAGTTCATTTTTTAATGAATAGTGTCAAATGTTGTATTTTAATTCAAAACCTCTTTTAATATAATTTATTTATATGATTAGATTACCTTTTTAATTGTTTTTAAATTTAAATTAGAATATATTTTTACCATTTAATCCAATAGTGGTCATTGAAATTAATTTCACTTTGAAATCGGACATAAACTAGTGTCAATCTTTTGATACTTATTGTTTCATAAAAACACGCTATTTGTAATGACAGTGGGAATTAATTATTAAATTAATTAATGTGACATATATGTTTTAAATTTTTTAAAATATAATTCATTTTTGAATTCGGAATATCAAATATAGCTTAGGGTAAAGTTTTGGTAATTTTCTGACAAACTTCAATTTTTGATGAATAGTGAAACCACTAAGTGGTACTTATAAAAACTGATTTTTCCATTTAAATGAAAATTTTCCACCTTTGTGTTTTGAATTTCAGAAATACGACATATGTGGTTTTTATTAATAAGTAAAATGTGTTTCAATGGGATTAAAATAATTTTTTTGGTGAATAGTAACTTATTAAGTTTTTAATCGCGATTAGAGGTAATTAGTGTAGTTTAAGGTAAAAATAATGTTCTATTAATATGAAATGAACTTGACACATGTCCTAACCTCATTGGATGTGTCATGGCCGACCAAGAAAAGCCTTGGGTCAACTTTGGGACCCCATGGAGCCACTTTGGTTGGGAAATGACATAAATTACTTTTTATTTAATGTTAAAGTAAAAATGAGACAAACATGAAATGTTTTACTAAAACAATTTTTACATGGGTTTATCCAAATCATATTTTTGAATATAAATATTCATTGGAAAGATAAAAAGATTTCCGATATCATAGAATTTTTTCTATAATTTTTAGACATTAAATAAATTAAATTATTTATGATATCATGATGATGCAGCGATGACCTCATTATTTAACGATTTAAATAAAATGGAAAGATAATGTAATATCTAAGACCTACAAATGTCCAAAAACTATTGGATGAGTGGATTTAGAACCCTTATCACCATATCCTTGAAATAAATCAATGTGGGACCTCTTAAATCCGAATACCATTTTGAAATAATGTGACTTTTCTTCACATTCCAAGAGTGCCCCTCCTCTCCTCTTATAAAAGGCCCCCACCTCTACCTCCTTACCCACACTCCCAAAGCCTTTGGCTCGGCAAACCCCTGCCCATTTTGGCTCTACACATACCTCTCTTACTTCTTGAAGCCTCACTTTGTTCAGAAGTCTTCCCAAGGAAGCCTTTGAGCTGAAACCAAGGGGAGTTACCCGATTTTAAGGTAATGTCTTCTTTTGAGTCCTTTTGTATTATTTTGCTTCTCCAACCCCCTAAACGCTTTTTATTCATTTCTTTTGTAACAAATAAAGTATCATAAATATACTATGAAGTTTTTATAATAAGTATTAGAGCTACACTTACTCACACCTACATATAATGGTTAACGAACATATTGTTTCCGTGGATGGTGAATTTATGCCCCCCGAAACGATGACTGTTCAACATTCTTTTAACACCTTCAAATGTGGGCATTAATATGTCACTATATTTATATATGATATATAATATGTTTATGTTTTACTTAAGATTCTGTATTTTTCATTTTGGGCATACCTTTATGGTTTCCATTATGGGTAGACACGATATCTTCATTTGAGGAAGTGCGGACTACTGCCCCCTCAAAGTGATGTGATTCGTTAATGCCATACGTGGGACGTGTAAAGGATGGATTTAAAGTTATTATATATGATGTTATACTGGAATTATAATATACCTCTATATCATTGTTATTTATTTCCGTTAATGTATGAGATAGAAATGAAAGTAGCGTTCATGCGTACATACGGATTATCGTCTTCATTAACGGTGCATTTCATTTATTATCCCCAAATGTAATGTACTATTAAAAGTACATGTATATAATGGATATATACAATGAATTATATATCTAAATTATGAATATAAATCTGGAATTAAAATATACTTACCTCTCATTTAGTTTTAATTCCATTAATATGATAAAGAAATGAAAGTAGCGTTCATGCGTACGTACGGCTTACCGTCTCCATTAACGGTGAATTTCATTTCTTACCTCTAAATGATTATGTAATTTTATAAATACATGTATATGCTGGATATATATGATATATATTCTATACAAATTAAGAATATCATTCTTGATATAAAGAACCTTTGACCACACGAACAACATGTAATTGTAAGAAGTCCACTTTCGACTTAAAAACCAAATATCGAAAAAACAAACATTATTAACATAAATGATTACATACTGTTTATAACATGTAAATAGTTGATATAAAAGGAATAATGAACTTCGAAATGGTTCTTAACCAAGTAGAAATTAACTCAAGTTTATTATTCAGGACGTTAAAGAACGATCGAGTCAAGTTGGACCCGAGGTAAAGGATCCTACACCTCTCTTTCTTTTTAAGTACATTCTTTTATGTTATTCCTTTTAAAGATCATATTTCTTGTTATTGGGATATTATTTTATATTACTCTTACTGTAATTTTTTTGTTCATATTATGAGAGATCCTATTCTCTCTCATCAATCCATTTTGGCTGTTTTGAGTGGGGCCGTTAGGCTGCCGAATTTTTCGTAAGAGATCCAACCTCTCTCTTTATTTTTAAGTACTCTCCTTCATATCACTTCTTTTATGCTCCACTTTGATATGTTTGGCGATGTTCTTTTATATTACTCTTTCTATAAACTTTATGTTAATATGATGAGATACCCTATTTGATCTCATCAATCCATTTTTTTAAGTTTTATGTGGCGTCGTTAGGCTGCCGAGTTGTCGTAAGGGATTTTTCATCTCACTTTTATTCCCGTGAGATTTATGCTACATTTTCCACAATTTCCTTTGAGTGGTGGATGTACTGCCCATTATTCTAATATTTTTGTAATATAATTTCGTTTTATAAGTATTTACATCAATGATGTATTGTCCTTCTTTCATGGGGTGTATGTTTTGAAAGATACCCAAGTGGGTAAGGGAACCTTTCACCCTCCTCTTTTTAAAAGACATCTTTTGTTGGGTCTTTTAATTTACATATTGTTATGTTGGGATATGTTCTCATATATACTTATTGATGTAACTTTTATGTACAAGTGATGAGATACACTTTTTATCTCTGATCAACTCATTTTGATGTGACGCCGTTAGGTTGTCAAGGGAACTTATTAACCCAATTTCGATTTCTTTGGGTCCAACATGTAGTTATTGAATATGTCATCCTTTGAATATGTGTGAAATGACCGTTGATTATTTTACACTTAATATCCACTTATATTTTTTATATTCATTTGTTACACATAATTATGTAATTGATTTATCCTTAAACCAAGGATATCGTCTTTGTATGGGACTACGTCTCAATCTCCTTTCATTGAGGCATATTTCGTTTTATACACAACTTTCATTAATATGGTGTATAAACCCCTTTGACATTTACTTTTATACAAAAGGAATCATTTTATACGAAGCGTTTTACTAAACGACAAAAAGTAATGTTTCTTTTAACGTACGCGGTGACAACGACATTTTCTGCCGCCGCGAGTATTATTTCGTCTTTGGCTTCCTCAACAAGCCGTGATGTTTTTAAAATGAAATAAATACCATATACTCTTTTATGTATTTTGCTATTGAAAATGGTTTTTTAATGGACTTGTTATGTAAATATATTTTAGTGATATATTGTGATCAAAGTGTGGAAATGTTTTCTTTCCATTATATTTGTTTTATGTCTTATGATTTTATTATGGTACTTGGATATTTAACGGGTGGTTACGTGATAAACCATAAAACGGGTGGTGCCGTGAATACCAGGACGGGTGGTTACGTTATAACCTCCAATTCATTGGGTATGGAAGTCGGCCGTTTGGCTATTCCATTAACTATGTATGGAAGTTGTCTGAATGGCTATTCCATTAAGTGATATGTGTGGAAGTAGACCGTATGGTTATTCCACTTAAGTATTTTTATGTCTGAAGTTACCTTTATATGTTATGTGTTATTTATATGGGTTTTATGGTAATATTTTGGTTACAAAAGGGTAAGTAATGAACCCTTATTCAGCGAAGAGTTTTTTCTACTTTGAAGAGGTGAAAAGTATTACTTTGATAAAGTATACATGATTTACTTGTTTTTTTTGAAAAACTAACAATTTTCATTCATTGTGTATCCCTTACTGGGATTTTTATTCTCATCAAATGTTTTTGAAATGTTTTTCACAGGACTTAGCGTGGAATAGGGTCAATGATGGGATCCATGGAAAGTCATGCTACCTAAAACATGTAACTTTACATGTTTCTTTTTAAGAGTTTTTATTTTATGGAAATTTAGTAGAAGCGACTACTTTGTAATCTTTTGAGATGTAATAGTTGTGTACTAATTCTCTAAAACTCTATACCTGAAAAGATCCTCAATGTGAATTACTCATTTAATTCAATATTAAGTAAGGTTTAAGGCTAGGGCCTTATAATTAGTCTCCCTCTACCCAGTCTAAAGAGATCTTTGCTTTAAATAATAAATTGAGGCATGGATACCGAACTTTATAAAAAATCAAAGGGCATTGGATTCTCATGAATTTAAAAGTTACTATTTTTCTTAATGTGTGGAGAAGGTGTACATGATGTTTTCATACGATAAAATATTCAAAAAAATCCATCAGAAATATATATCATTTTGTTAGGAAATGGGGTAAAATTCAAAAAAAAATATTATAGTAATTAAATTATGTTTATAGTTTGTGAAAATTGTTGTAAAAACATAATGTGTAATTCCTTTTGAAATCTTGTATGTTCTTCTAATGTGGTAAAATGGGACATATAGCTCATAATAGCTACAAAAAAGGATCATGGAGGTGATTAAAACTATCTTATTTACAATCATTAAGCTATTTTAAATACAATGATATTAGTCATTATGTAAATGAGTGTCTGAAGAGGAACCTGAATAATGGGTTAAAACTATATTATAAGTAGAAAGGGGGGTGAAATACTTTTTAACTACTTAATAAGATGATGGTACTTAGCATTAAGTGGTATTAGGTATATTTTTTTCTACACATATTATGCTAATGTATTTATTCAATGTCTGTATATTTTTTCATTTTTTATGAAAAATTCCACTAAATTGAAAATTTGACATCATGAAATGTACACATAACATAGGAAAAAACACATGGTAGAATTGTTAAGTAGAAAATAAATTATAAGAATATTCTATTCATTATCTACAGAATGAATATACCTACAAACCATGAGGTTTTTAAACTATGAGAGTATTATATTATTCTTGGTATTGATTTAAATTCATTTTTCCATGAAAATATAGGATATATATCTAACAGAGCTTCTTTATGAAATACTTTTACTTTGTGTATAATAATGAACACATATCAGTGATTGAATATTCAAATTCCAATAAACTATTAATACATAGAAATGAATGTTATCTTGAATATACTTTTTAAAATAGAGAATTTAATCATATTAATGTTCTTCATGTGGTAAATGAGTGTCTTTATGTTTTTTCCAATGATTTCCCTAATATTATACCATATTGGAATATTGAATTTACCATTCACAATGTTCCTAATACTAATACAATTTCAAAACTACCTTATCATAATGATGATACTAAACTTTTAGAGATGAAGATTCAATTGATGGAGTTACTAGATAAATGATTCATTCGACCAGGAACATCACCATGTTTTTCCCTTATCTTATTTGTTAAAAAGAAATATTTTTTAAATTATTTTTTTCATTGATTATAGTGACTTTAATAACATAATTGGTGTGAATAAGTATACTTTTCCTCATATAAATTATTTGTTTGGACAGAACCAGGGATCATAATATTTAGTGATGGTTGATTTTATGTCGAGGTACAATCAATTAAAATTAATTGATATTGATATTAAACATACAAAATTTCTTATAGGATATGGATATTATGAATTAGAAGTTATTCCATTTTGGTTAACTAATGCACATGATGTTTTCATTGATATTTTTAAAAGTGTCTACCATGTGTTTTTCTATATATGATATTTGACGAAATTCACTTATTATAATAGATGAAATATTTTTCAAAAAAATTATTTATACATAATTTTGACGGAACAACCATTTTTAATCTATTTTTAAACTCATTTTAAATTATATTTGAATAAATAATATTCTTATTTTGAACCGGTATAAAAAATTTATTTTGGATGAAATTATGATATTTTTATGATAAGTTTCATGTTTTTGTGAATAGTAAGAATAAAATTAATTTTAATTAATACATATTTTATCATCTATGTAATTTAAATTGTTAAGTAATATTATTTACTGTATTTAAATTATAAATATATTATATTTTTATCATTTAATATAATTTCAGTAATTGGAATTTACATTACATTGATTTGGGATGTAAAAATATTTCAATCTTTTCAAATGTTTCAACATTTAAAACCAATTTTATCAATTCAAAAAATTAGAGTAATATTACGATAAATATATAAACTTCTATGTTTTGAAATTTTAAAAATGGATTCAATGTATGGAATCTGTGGGAAAAAATTAGGTTAATATATTTCTTTTATTTTTGGACATTATAAATATCTTGTTCATAAAATTTTTATAATTACATTAAAAAGGTAAATCAATAAAATAATGGTGAAAATTATATTATAAAAATTGACATAATAAATGTCCTAATATCATTCTATGAGTGTGTTTTGACGACTATAATCCTAGTAACGAAATGGTATCCTTTAGAAGCAACATTGATGAGATTTGGAATATATATATATAATTATATATGTATATATATTAATTAAATGAAAATGATGTCTTCCTAAAAAATTAATAAATATATTATTTTTAATATAATGATATATGAATTATATATTCGACTATAAATAATAATTTGAAACATAAAATGTTCTTCGTTTTCATGGAATGTTATTTGTTATTTTTAGAATATAAAAAATTACATTAAATTATTATAAAATTATAATGAAAAAATTACATAATTGATGAAATATTAATAAAATAGTTTTATCAAAACTAATAAAAACAATTAAATGACAAAATCACTTTAAAAAAAATAAATTTTTTTGGTATATCACGACCATAATCATTCATGTGGTGAATTATTACCATTTTGCCCAATGGAAATGATTAGAACACTTATAATATTCTATTTACTCTGATGTCAATGTTTTCACATGCATGATTTGAATATATATAATTTTTAATATTGTTTTTTCAATAATATATATAAGTTTATAAGTATTACATATAAATTTTGAATATATATCTTAATAATGGAATTTTATTTTAAATTTTTACCCAACCAATAATTAAGTTAAATAATTATACTGAAACTAATGTAGTATTTTATGTGTAATGGAAATATCAAATAAATGATACTAAAAATATTAAAATAAATATATTTTAGTATAATTTATATATCCAAATGAAATTTTAAATTAACTAAAACCCATGTATATATATAATAAAATATTTATATTTAGGATAACATCTTATCTTGATATTTTAAATAATTCAGGAAATGAATACTTTCAAAATTAGCAGTATGGATATTTTTCAATGTATTATTTTATTAATTTATTTAAAAATATTAAATCATTTCAAAAATATAAAACAATTATGATATGGTATAAAATATTCTAAAATGTTCATTTATTTACTAATTTAGATCATATAAATATTTTTTTATTTTATATTGAATAATTCGTTACCATAGATAAACATAAATAATATAAACTAAGGGTCATTTAAAATGATATGAATTAAAATGATTAGAAAACTTATCTTAATTTTTATTGAGGATATATCCACCATATACCATCTCATATTAAAATATATAACATTTTTGAGGATTTATATGTGTTTTTTTATGAAATAATATTTTTGGAACATAAAAAAATTCCCATAACATCAATTATTATTGTAATAATTATTATTATTATTATTGTAATTTTATTATTATTATTTTAGAAAAGGGGTAGAACCCTAACCCATTGAAGCACCCCCCCTCCCATGGCCTCTAATGCATCGCACTATTGTGCTAACGACCCTCGTAGTGCTTCCTCCTCGTAGTCGACTTCCTGTCTCGATGGCACAACACCACTCCGACAATACCACCACCTCTCACCACCCCTTGAATGACCTACCTTTCTTGCGACGTATCCCCTTCATGGTTCTTCTTGCATGCGTGCCACCCGTCCCTCATGACCCTCACATCTCGGAAAAAATCACCAGATTTCCTTACTGATTTGCGGTTGACTCATTGAGGTAATCCCTCCTCTGCTTACTCCCCCCATTTCCCAGCATTGGTTTGGCCTACCCATTGCCTCATACGGTATGAACGAACCCTAGGTCTTTGGGTAATCTTATATATCGATTTTATTTTTTTCCAAGGTTGGGAGAATGGTCTCTCAGGGACCATGGGTCCGAGTTCTGACAACCTCCACTGAAGGCAATGTTGTTCGGCCTGTCTGGTTTGTCACCACTATCCGAGGTGAGGATTAAATCATGTTGTTTGGTTTCACATGTAATAAATAAGGATATTAAATTGTTTTGAGGTGTATATTAATTATATTTTGGTGTGTGGTTGTTTTTTAGATTGTAGGATTTGCTGAAAAAAACTTTTGAAGTATTTTTTATTTGTGTCTTTGTTTTTTCCCATTGTGGTTGGATAAATGTAATTTCAATTTTAATAGTAAAATTAGATATTTTATGTGGTGAAATTTATTTTTTAGAAGTGTTTTCATATGATTATATGATACGATTTTATTTTCTAAAGGATATGGATATGTTTTCATGTGTGCCTCATGAGGGTACTTCATAGAAGTGTTTTTATGATTATGAAAACGGTTTCAAATGTGTTTCATAATAAAGTTGAGGTGAGAATGCATTGATATCATGTTTTTACAAAGTTAATGTGTCATTTCATCATGTTGTATTTTGTTTTTCATTTTTAATTGTGGTTTTGAAATTAGGAAAAATGATGTGGGAAGCCTTTTTGAGTGAACTGGCTTGGTGTGTGGGTTTTAAAAGGGGGTTTTCTCCATAATAAATTGTTTAAAAGAATATGTTTCATTGTGATAATTTTATAGAGGTTACATAAATTGATTATGGAATGGTACTTGCATTTGGAAAATGGTTTTGGTGTTTGTGAGAATGAATGTTGATTGATTAGGGAAAATGGTGTTTTCATAAAATCTTGATTTATTGAATGGTCTATTGGTTTCTAAATAATGTCGGTTCCTATGGGATTATTAATTAATTTTGTGTGTCTCCTAGGTTGTGGACACACACACTTACACAGGTGCGTATTTATATATGTATATATATATGTCATCCTTGCACATATTCCCTCATGGAATGTGGATTATTTTCATTTGATTATGGGTATATATATATTTATGAGAATGTATGTGTGTGCTAGTGTGAGCATTTTTCATTGAATACATCAAGAGATGCACTATCTCAGCTTGGTCCACTTCATTCTTTAATGTAGGATCTCTATGCATTAACCATTAAATTTACGAATCATTTATTTGACGCATTTCCCACCTTGTTTTAATATTAGTTATTGATATAGAACCGTTAGTAAAATGATCCGTATTGAATTTTAGAGGTTTATTTCTTTTAATGTGTTTAAATAAATGGTTTCATTGTGTTATCACATCAATATCCTAATGAAATTCCCCTTTAGAATTTGTGAGCATGATTTGGACCTAAAATTCATGTTTGGGTTTCTTAAATGGGTTTTTGAAGTGTATACTTGGTTTTGAAAGTGTTGTGCCTATGATTTGAAAGAAATGGTTTGGCATGAGAAATTTATTTGTGGCCCAGTTGGCACTTTTGTAAAACTATTAATCATAAGAAAAGTCTCCTTGGATGTGGTCCCCTTGATTTGGTTGAGTTATATGTTTTGGGAGGTCTTTCAGTTGGACTTCTCTGTGATCAAATAGTTGAAAGGTGAGGGACGTATTCCATGGGGTGACTAAAGGTGACGTTGTTGTGTATATTGACTGTGTGTAAGGAATATACTTGTGACTGCATACTTTTTTGACATTGTTTTTATCCCCTTTTTCTGATCATTGGAACCTAGAATAGCGAGCAAATGTTTTGTGAACGATTGATGCACTAGTTTAACTATGCACGGGCTAGTGGCCCTTAGTATAAGCATTTCTCTACTAGGGGATTGGGCGCATTGGTTAGTGCATGTAGGGAAACACTGGGCGCTTGGGCGTTATGACATCATCGAGAGTAGGGATACCTTCGGGATGAGTCACATGCATATAAGAATATATTTTTTGGGAATTCCTTGTGAGTTTTAATACTCACACCTATAGTTTTACATTGGTTTTTTAGCTTCATTTTTGTACATTTCTTGGATTCAATTTCCATAGCGCAACAATGGATTGAAGTTGCTGGTGACCCAAAGGGTCAGATGGAGGTATATACAACATTGTTTTCATGTCACTCTTCATTTTCATTTTCATTTATCAATTTTTATTTATTTATTATTCTTTTATTTTGGGGCCAAATCGTTCCCACTTATTTAGTTTTGATGCCCGAAAATCGTTGCCAGACCAAGGGGGATCAGGAATGCCCATCAGGCCATGTTGAGGCCGGCTCAGGTGACTGGATATAGGAAAACCCGGTAGGGTGATGACAAAATGGTATCCAAGGGAAGGCCCTTGTTATTTGGGGTGTTCGGTAGATGGGGATTTGGAATATTGGTTCTTAGTAGGTAGGTTTCATTTCGGTACCTAATCCCCAACACTTGTGACAAGACCAGAGCTACCAGGGGTAGTACAGGTTTTGATTTTTTTGATTTTTTTAGAATTTAAGGATTATAGTAGAGGTGACTTGGTGTCACACTCTGACCCCACATGATGTAGTGACCCATGTGGAGCCCGGGTGTCCAGTTCAAGGTCCACTGGTGTTATAACTTACATGGGGCATGACTCACTAACATGTCATTAGGTTTGACATAAGCAATAATTCCTCATTTCAGTTTTCCATTTTCGGTGGTTCTTTATCTTGATTTTGGTTCGTTTTAGAGTGTTTTGGGAAAAGTAGGTGGTTTAGAATTGAAAGGGAACTTTCCCTAATGGTTTTAAAATAGGTAAAAAGGGTATTTCTTTCACGTTTAATTGAAATTGGTGAGGTGGGTTTTTAATGATTATTTGATTTGATTTGGAATATTTTGGATTATGTTTGGATTTGGTAATGGAATGGAAAGTGAAACCCTTGGTATTCCATATGATCTTGTACATATGTGTGGGTAGATACATGAGGTGCACATTGAAACATATGTACTAGTGATCTTATTAGAAAGGGATGATGGATTATGTGGCAGTTCATAAGATTCCATGGGTGGGATTTGGGAATTTAATGTTGGCATGATTTTTTTTAAAATGGGTGTGAATGAAAAAATTACTTCGGGACATGGTTTTTCATGAAAAGTGGGTTTTGGAATTTTTAGTAGATGATTTTACCTATGTTTGTGTATGTTTGATTAATGTGTATATTACCCTTGTCTTGTGGTGTTTCTATTTGTTTTTTAAAGCTTATTCGGAAATCCGAGCAAGTTTTCTCAGCTCAGGGGGGATTATTTTGATTTATTTTTGGCTTGATGCCAGTGGAGATTTTGTTTTTTTCATGTTTTTCGGAATATGACACCCAGAAATGTCCTCAAAATTTGTTTATGATTCATGCCAATTTATGGTTTATATTGATAGTTTCTTGTCTTTCAAGGAATTTTGGGGTTGATAGGTGCGGGGAAGCGGTTTGAGGTGAGTAGAGCATGATTTTGGGTGGTTGGGGACTCCCGAGATTGTTTGAGTTCATATTGTCTTGGGTTTAGTGGAGTTTCCATCCATGTTCATGTGTTGGTGGATATATCATCATAGTTGGAGTTGGGATGATGTGGGGGTGTTAAAGTCTATATTCATCAAATAGATCATACATGAGGATGTGTAAGCGAAAAGAGGCGAGAGTCCATCCATAGTTAACAAGGATAATGGTTAGTGAATGCCTATGTCGAAAACATTAAGGTGTTGACATTTGGTGTGTATGTTCATTGAAAATATCATGCCTCTCGTCATTCGAAATGGTTCCCCATATTGCGAGCACGGTGTACAAGGGGAACCTGCTTACGAAGAAATCCCTTTTTGTCAGTGTCTACTACTCATTCGTTAGACTGCATTATAATGTTCCATCAGTGTTTCTCGTTTGTTCAGCCTAAGCCATATGGTCTCATTCCTCTGAATTCCTGCTAATGTGTGACTGTTCGGGTCACTGGAAAAGGATCTAAAACAAGTGTCATTCGAGGAAGGAGTTCTGATTGATGGATTCCCATGTATGACTATGAGGTATAAGAAGATTCAGCCATCATAAACCCATCTTCAGGTCTGGGGAAGAAGCTTGTGAATAGTCAGGGTGTCAGAGGCATTTGAGACCATCACTGGGTTCATTATCTTTCATCGTGGAATAGAGAAATTCTGAGTTTCTTTTCCATTATTTTTCTGCTATTGTATGTTTATCTTTTTACGGTAATAGTGCGATAAACATATTCTTTTGTGATCATAGTAGTAACATTCTTCTAAATGATTCCTCTAGAATCGTTTGATTTTCTTAAAAGTTTAGTTAGACCTTATGTAGTTTAGTCCTGGTTTTATTAGTGGTCATTTAGTTATGTGATTGTTGGGGGGTTTTGGATTGTGTCAAGAGTTACATGATTCATTGGAGGTGTTTTCTCGTTCGTACTAAGGGAGTTGTATATGTTGAGACTTTTATATTAGTGTGGGGAATTCATAGTTCTAGTGGTGTTGTTATACAGAGTTCCTTGTTATAGTGCCCTGATAATTCGGGTGAAATAGTAGTGGGGAGAACCTTCTCGTTTTTTCCCCTAATTTTAATTAATGGTTTCAATTTAACCTGTCGGGTGTGACTTGTGGAGTGAATCATCAACATGATGTTCTTGATTTTCCATTTGGATCTTTTCAGGAACGATCACAAGCTTTGGAAATCTTTTCACATGGCGATATTCTGGGGGTAGAAAGTTCCTATGGTGGGGAGAATTGTCACAACCCAACTGGGTTTGATATGCAACATGCGCTTGAATTATGAGAATATGAGACAACACACAGTTTGAAATTTTAGGTCGTTATTTCCAGAATTCATGGTTTGAGCGTAGCTCTCTCGACCCCATGCTTGATGTCACATGAGCCATGCAGTTTCCTGAGATATAAATTAAGTAAATAAATATATTAAAGGTCATGTAAAATTAAATGATTAATTTTTTTAATAAAATATAGTATTATAAAATAATTTTTAGGTATAAAATAATAATAATATTACAATTTCAATAATAATAATATTATTATTTAGGTCATTATTATTATTATTATTATTATTATTGATGTTATTATGATAATTATTATGATTATTATTATCATTTTTATTTTTTATTATTGTAATTATATTATTATTAGTGTAAAAAATTAAAGTGGGAGAACCCTAACCCACTACGACAGCCCCTCTGGCCTCCTGCACACCACTCAGGTGTGCGACAGACCCTTGACGTGCTTCCCCTACCCCCTTCGTGGTCATATTCCCTTCTCCACATCGCCACCCCACTCCTACAAGACCACCACATCGCACTGACCCTTAAATTACCTCCCTTTCTTGTAATGTATCCCCTTCATGGTTCCTCTCGTGTGTGCGCCATCCCACTCTCCCGGCCCTAACATCACCAGTGAAATCACCAGATTTCCCTACAGTTTTTCTATCGGCTCATTGAGGTAATCCCTCTTATCCTCTCTCCCCCATTTACCTAGTTTTGGTTCGGACTAACCAATTCCCCATAGGTTTTCGCTGCACCCTAGGTCTTTCTGTAGTCTGATTTATCAATTTACTTTTGTTCTATGGTTGTGTGAATGGTCTCTTGGGGCCCTTGCGTCTGTGATTTGACAACCGCTGCCGAAGGCGATGTAGTTAGACATGTCTCGGTTGGTCTCCGCTATCCAATGTTAGGTTTAAATACTCTTCATTGGTTTCTCAATATCTAAATTAGGTTCCTAAATTGTTTTAAGGTGCATATTAATTATCTTGTGGTGTGTAGCTATTTTTGTGATACTAGAATTTGATAAAAATGGGTTTTGAATTTTTTTAGTTTATGACTATGTTAGATTTTGAACATTGTGTTTGGTTAAATGAAATATGTATTATAATATTGAAATTAGTTGTTTAATGTGGTGAAAAATATTTTTCAGATGCTTTTTCACATGATTATATGATGAAATTATATTTTCTAATGGATATGGTTATGCTTTCATTTGTCCCTCACAAGGGTACATCATATAAGTGTTATTAAGAATATGAAAAAGGTTTGAAATGGGTTTTCAATGTCACTTGAGTTGAGAATGCATTGATAATGGGTTTTTACAAAGGGAATGTATAATTTCATCATGTTGACTTTTGTTTTTCATTTTAATTGTGATTTTGAAATTACTAAAAATATGTGGCATGGATTTTTTAGTGAACTGGCTTTGGGATTGGGGTATAAAAGGGGGATTTCCCCATAAAAAAATGGTGGAATTTAAAATTTTTAATTGTTATAATTTCAATGGGGTTTCTTATATTTATTAAGGAATGAAACATACATTTGAAAAAAGCCTTTGGCGTTTGTGAAATTGAAAGCTATTTTTTTATAGAAAATGGTGTTTTCTTAGAATCGTGATTTCGGGAACAGTTTGTTAGATTCTCAAAAAAGTTGGATTCTCAAGGATAATTAATTAATGTTTGGTGGCTCCTTGGTGGTGAACACACACATACATAGGTACGTATGTGTATATGTATATATATCTCTCTCTTTCTTTCACATATTCCCTCATGGCGTAGAGAATATGCTCCATGGATTATGTATATATATATATATATATGAGATTATATGTGTGTGCTAGTGTGAGGGTTTTTCATCAAAAACATCATTACATGAAGTGTCTTAGCTTGGTCTGATTCCTTCTATGAGGTATAATTTCAATGCATTATCCTTTAAAAATTAGAATAATGTATTTCTAACATTTCTCACTTAGTTCTAATATTCATTTTTGATATAGAACTGTTAGTAAAATAGTGTGTCTTGAATTGGAGTGGTTTATTTCTTTTAATGTGTTGAAATAAATATGTCGACTGTGTTTTCACAACAATTTCCTGATGAAATGCCCATTTGAACATCGTGAGTGTGCTTGGGATTTAAAATAATGGGTTGAGTTTCTTAAATGGGGTTTGATGTTTATTTATGGTTTTCAAAGTGGTGTGTGTGTGATTCATCAGAAATGGTTTGGAATTTGAAATTTATGGGAGGCCAGGTTGGCACTTTTGAAAAACATTTTATCTTATGAAACTATCCTTGGATGTGGTCCCCTTGCAATTTTTTGGTTATATGTTATGGGCGGTCTGTTGGGTTGGACTTCCATGTGATCAATTGGTTGAATGTTGAGGGACGTATTTATTGGGGTGACTCGGGGGTGACATTGTTGTGTACATTGACTGTGTGTAAGGAATGCACTATTGACTGCATACTTGTTTAATATTATTTTATAACAACCATATTACTTGTTATAATCAACCTATGAAAAATGAAGTCACCAGGCTTGCATACGTATGACTTATCATCTCCATTGCATGGTATTATAAGTTTTTCATCCCAAATTTATATGGATAGGTATAACGATGGAAATAAAAAATTTATATGATTATTATAAGATAATATTTATTTTTACACAATATATATACCGTTAAATTCCTAAAAGTTCATTATTAAAGGAATGAAAACATCCCTCATGCGTATGTATGGCCTACAACCTCCATGATGCTAATTGATTCATTCTCTCAGATATAAGATATTAAATTGTTATATAAATCTTTAAAATGAATAATAATGACTTATATTAAATTATAATAATTCAATAAATGATATAATGTAATCCAAAGATGATTTAAAAGGATTTATATGACAAAACACGCACTAAAAAAAAGAAAAAAGTATAACAGTGAACTATTATAAAACAGTTGATAATATGATCACATCTAATATCATAAAAATAAATATAGTTCATAATAAATTATATAACACTCCTTGATAAATTTTATATGATATTTTGATACACATGAAGGATTTTATATCTAAAGAATGGGAAAATTTTGGAATATCATTATTATCTGATATTGTTAATTAGTTTGTATTTACTAAGGTTTATTTATCATCCATGTCATTGTTTTGTTAAAATTATTTCATAAATAGTATCAATGTTATAATATTCATGTAAAAATTCATTTTCAACATTTTTTTAATTTTTACTACATTTTTTGAAATTAATATCTCTTTACTTTTCCAAACATTGTACATTTTTTACTATTCCGACATAAGTTCGAGAATAATGTTTTTTAACTTATACTTCATGAAAAAAATTAAACTTTCATAACCCCTTATTTCCATTAATATTTATGACAATATTTCATGTATATTTCAAATTAAACTATTTTCTTTTAAAATAACTTTGTATTTTTGTAAAAGAAATCAATTTCTAAGTAGAAATGATTTTTTCCTCATTAATTAATTTCATGTGTTCTAAATAAATATTTTTATATATGATTAAATTTATATAATAAGAATATGTTTCAAACTTTAAATCCATTTTATTCCCATGATTTTATTTTGTTTATAATGAAATGATGATTTTAGAATTCATATATTTATCATGGATTATGTTATAATGGAATAATATTTTTAAGACCTATTTTCATTCCATGGGTTATATTAATAATGATGGATTGTTACGAAGACCATTTAATTCCAATGGTTATGATATGATTTTTTATTAGAGAACACATATGTATGAAGTTCATCATGTGATGGATGAGACCTATATATCCATCTAATGGAGTTGGTAAATATTTATATATTATAAGGTTTATGTTACATGAATGGGAAATGATATAAATTCAGAAATATTGGGATTGATTTAAGTGTGAACTCGATTATGAATAGACATTATAAAATATGATGGGCATGGAAATCATCCTTGGATAATATGGATTTTTTTATGATTATCCATATTCAACATTTCCAGGTTTTATTCCCATATTATTTTTCCATGGATCATGTTATTTTAGGATTTATACCTTATAAACAACCAATATATGCTTATTTACTCAAGATTAGGTCATATTTTATACATGGTATGATTATAAAGAGGTATGTTAATATTTTCACATTTTGATGTTGTTCTATTGTTTGATATTTGAATTGATTACACTTATCGATCATCTGACCTAAAATTTTTCATATGATTTCATTTTCCAATGATATAAAGTAAATATTAATGTAGGGAAAATAAATAGGGTGATATTTATTGGAGATGTTGAAGACCATTCTGAAAATTTAAAAAATGTGTTACTAGTTACCACAAGTAATAAACTAATATAGTCTTTGGGAATATTTTTTTTGTAATTTATTATTTATTCCTCAAAAGTATTGTAATATCCATTTATTTCAATCCTATGTTGTTTGAGATCTTATCAGAGCCAAGATTATTCATCATTTGGAATGAATAATTTGAAATCATTGTTGAAATACATTGATATATTTTTAATTATAAGACTATGGATACTTCCAATGATATGAATAACTATAGAATACAACCCTAGACTTTTGGGAATAATATTAACTATCTTAATATTAAACCTAAGGTGTCTTAAATTGTATTATTATTTGTAATTTCCCTTTTTATACGTATTTCATCTATGATAATAGTTTACCCCACATTACATTCCAGTCTGAGTACATAGTTAGAACAATATATAACATGGTTATTATTTAATGTCCCTAGTGTGGAATGTTTGAGTAACATGGAAATAATTTCTTATGTGGTAATATTATTAAGATAATCATGAATTTGGTATGAAAATTTTTTATAATTTGTATTCTATAGAGATTTTAAATGACGTTTCAAATGAATGGGATGTCCTAGCATTGTTTTCTTATATTTAACCTAAAATTACTGGTTTCATGAAGGTTGTGGGACCTTAACACATGATTCATATCTTAGTAAAGGATAATAATATAGATCATGAGTAATGGTTTATGAAGAAAGATGAATGTTTGATGTGTATATGTTTTGTAATTAAAATATTATGTTATAAACATCATGAAATATATATATTTTTCCAATATAATTTTTCAATGAGGATTATAACGTATTAATTTAATATTTATAAATACATAGAGAAAATATTTCATGTTGAAGATATATATTTGTAAAAATGCATGATTAAGGGAATGAGAACATTTAATATCTCTCTTATTTTTATATTATAATTTTTGGATAATTTTGTGTTTGATATGAATATGTAAATAAGATGATACATGTTTCTTGGGATCTAATTATGGATTTGTTTTCTGGAGGGTTATGCTATCATGGATTAAGTATACAACCTCTTCGAACTTAAGGAATATATCCAATATAGTTTGGAATAGAAAAATCATTTTTGCAAAAATGATATATGGAAATTCATATTAATTCTTTGAATCAATAAAATACATAATGATGGGGTTCACATTTTGGTTATGTGATAAAAAATATACATGTTAGGACCAATGAGGTTAAATGATATGATGAGCTAGTATAACTCCTTCAAATGTGTTTGATTTACAGATTTCATATGGATAACAAGTATATAAATTTATGGAACCTTTATGTGAAAATTTATATGATGTTTGTTACAATAACGTATTATATCACAATTGATGGACTTATGAATATTTGAGATCTTGTGATAACATTTTTATTATAAATATAGATAGAATGACCCATCATTGCATTCATGAATCTCATGATCTAGAAATGTTTATGGAGTGAAAAAATCAACATAAATTTTAGAAATAATAGATTATGTTGATATTTATCAGGGCATAACAAAATTATGGCATTGTTCTGAATTCGAATAACTATATACACACCTTAATGATCATCAATGATAGGAAAATAGATTGTGATGATAATGGTTTTCATAGAACCATCAATTTTTATTGTATTAATGATGTTTTTTATTATTAATTATTTTTGGATTGTGTGATTTCTAAATTAATATGGATTTCCTTCTTTCTTGTGATACATTATCATTATAAATCTCTTTGATTATTTACACTTTTCCCCCATTCCATAATATTATCACATGTTCTCCTTCATAGAAACCTATGAGTTTTTATGGGTATTTATTATTTTTATAATATTCATTTTTTTAAAATGATGTATTATTATTACTTTTTAGGAAGTATTTTTTCTATGAAAGAAGAATCAAATTATTAATCAATTTATAAAATATAATAATTTCAATGAGAGAGTTCCTTTTAAGAGGGGTAGAACGTAACACCCTGATATTTTTATGAGATATAATTTTTTGAATTTCATTGATGTACTGTGTTCTATGATACACCAGGATAATATTGTGCTACAAAAACACCATCTTAGATTGAGGTATACAAAACACTATATTTAGCTTTGGTTACACACAAGGATGAGTTATTTTTATTGATTTCATTTAACGCATGACTATGTTGACATAGACAACATAATATAATTATGATATCTTCTAATTTATAAATTTTAATTGTGCGTTAGATTAGTATTAACTGGATTGTTTAAATATTCACTACACATGTATATATAAATATTTTTTCGGTGACTTATTAATTGAATAATAAAATAAATCACTTTTAAAATAAAAGTACATGTTAAAAAAAATATTTAAATGTAAATAAGTCTATAAAATAATAAAATCAGCCTTGATGGATTTTATTAATTTATTAAAATGTTAATATATTAAATCTAATGTTTCGAATTAATATTATATGTTTTGATGACATTATATAGGAAAAAAATCCTTTTTGTATAAAAAATGTATTTTTAAAAAAATGCATTTTTTCTATCATTGGAAGGATAAACCATTTTAGTAATAGTTTTAAAAAAAATATATTCAATTTGACAAAATACACTTATTCTTTGGAATCATGGTTTTAAAATATACTTAAGTATAATTTTTTAAAATTTTCTAATAAGTTTCATGTTTTGATGAATAATAAAAATATAATATATTTTAATTGTAAACAACATTATCTATAAAAATAATTTATACATTTAAGTTGTATAATTTAATGGGTTTAAAATATAAATTTATTATATTATTAAAATAAAATAAAATATTGTATTTTTTATTGATTTGAAATTTAATTTTAATATAATAGAATTTTAATCATTTGTATTTTTTACCTTTTAAAGTTGGTTTTCCCATTAGTAAATAGGGATAAATTTAAATTTATTGCTTTTTTTTTTTGAATTTCTAAAAATGTATACCTTATTATGGAATCCTTGGGTCCATATTATGTAATTATATTTCTCATATTTTTGGATATTAGATGTAGTAACATCATTAATTTTTTTTTAATATGTTAGAAATATATGCTGTGTAGTAAATGGTGAATATAATATTATAAACAACCCTAACAATTTTAATAATATCAATAGATAGTTTTATTCATCCTAAATAATTCTTTGGCCTAAATTGTATCATTTGGAATAAACTTTCATGATAATAGGACTTTTAATTTCTTTTATATATGGACATGTTAATCATTTATTACTCCAAATTTAATAAATATATTATATTTAAAATAATATTATACTGAACATAAACATGAATATAAATATTATTTTGAAATATAAAATTGATTTTTATCATGAAAATTTATTTTTAATTTTACAAATATAAATACTTATATTATAGGTTTATGCAATGACAACACATAAATTAATTAATTGACGAAATATAAATAATTTTTTTAATTAAAATGATAACAACCAATAAAAAATCATACAATGAGTCTAACAACTTTTATGATTATATATCGATCCTAATCATCCAATGGTCAAATTACACACCATTTTGAGCCACATGTTATTGATTATGAAAATTATAATATTTAATTAAAAATGATGTTAATGTTGTATTATTCTTGTTTTAATAAACAACACATTTATAATATAGGATTTTAGAAAACATAAAATAAAAAATAATTATTCCTATGAAATCTAAAATAGTGAAATTATTCATGGTGTATCATATTATATATTTTCCAAAAAAATGCATATTAAAAATTTAGGCAATCTAATGTTGTAATTATTTTATTAGTGGTAATATTAAAATTAATTTAATTAAAAATATTTAATTAAATATAATTTGGGGTGATTAACATATCCACACAAATTTCTAGATGAAATCAACTCAATAAATGAAGTTATAGATTTTTTTTCAAGGATAAAATCATATCATGACAATTATCAATATCCATGAAATGAATAGTGTGAAAATGACAGTATTGATATTTTGTAAAAATATGGTCAATTTTTTTTTAAAATAATATATTTTTAAAAGGGAATGTAATTATTATATGGTATAAAATGTTCCAAATTGTCAATTTATGTCCTAATTAATATCAAATAAGTAAAATCTATAGTATTTTAATATTGAATAATTTGTTTTCATTAATTAAATTAATATTGAATAACTAAGGGTAATTTAAATGGATAGAATTTATATAGAAAAGAAAACATGTCTAAAATTTATTTATGATGATATTAAAACCTTATATAATATAATAATTAAAATTATTTAATTTTTGTATGATTTTTGAAGGGTTTTTATGTAATTGTTAGATAATATTTTTTGAGATTCCAGAAGTGCCTCTCACATAAATTGTAAAAGGGAAACACCTCCCTTAATTCATCACGTCAACATAAGAATTCAACCTAGGGATTCCCCACTCCATTTCTCTTAAGAACATCTATTGTGACATTCTAGATGTTCTGGTTTTCTCAAAATAACAACTACACTACCTGTAAGAGTATATTAAGAGGGGGGTCATCGATGAAGTGATAACCTCCTCTTCCGATTCATTCAAACTAATTTTTTCGTTTACGTAATATAAAATAGTTGTTTTCATTATATTTTAATAAAAACTGTATGAAATATATTAATATATATTATTATTATTATTTAACAACCATATTCATCATTCTATATATCATACATAAAATTATGTCACTATGCGTGTGTAACTACTGCTTATTGTCTCCATGATATGCTGCAGTCTGTTTTAACAAGAATATAATCATATTATTATTATTTACATGTATTTTCACAATGATTGAAATAATAATATATATAAGTATTATAACCAGACATTTATTTTTTTAAAAAAATATATACCGTCCACCTCAATTCCATTTCAAAATAAAACGACTAATATCATGACTTGTGCATACATTCAGACTATTATTTCCACGAAGTCAATAATTATCTATTATATAATTTAAATAATGATCATATAGTTTTATATATTGATTATATATTATATATAATACATTATTATGGTTCTGGAAATTATATATGGAATCCTGTGATTAATTACTATGATTTATATGATAATGCATGGATCAAATAATGCATGAAAGAAAGGTTACAATAAAATAGTAATAAATATGTGATAATATGATAATTTGTGATATTATTAATATAAATATGGTTATATATAAAATTTATAATAATATTGACTGAAATATAATATATTTTCTATTACATACAGAGGAACCCATACCAAAGGTAAGGAATAACTTCATAATCTCATTATTATCCAACAATTCTTATATTTATGTATTTATTGGGGTATATTTATTGTCCATCACCATGTTTTCAAATAATTATTTCATAAAATAATTTACTATAATCATATGGATTTATAATATAATTTTTACAATTTTGTGACTTTTTACTACAATTTATAAAAGGAATATTCATTTTGATTTCCAATCGATGAACCGTTTTGGATTTTCCAACAAAAGTATGATAATAGTTTTGTGGACATACATGGTATGGATTGATTTTTACACTTTCCTAATGAATTTTCCTATTTTAATCCTCCAATAATAAATTTATATGTTATTTTTTAGGATATTCTTTTATTTTATAAATTAATAGTAATTAAAAAAATATTGTTAACGGAGAAATGATATTTTCCCCATGATTTAATTTCTAGTGTTCTAAAAAAATATTCCCTATATATGATGAAATTCAACAATATAGTTTGGATTCATGTATATTATCCTTATTTTTCATTTTCTTTAATTATTTTTATAATTAAATGATAATTATGAATTCCATATAATTTTAATGGATTATGTTATAATGGAATAATATTTTTGAGACCCATTTCATTTCTTTGGGTAATATAATGAATGAATGATGAATACAAAACCAATTTCATTAAATGGGTTATGATAATAATTATTTTCTTGTGGAAAACATACATATAGTTTTCATTAGTTGATTGGTGGGAACTACATATCCCTCTAATTCATTGGGTAATTATTTATATATTATGAGGCAGGCAGTACTTGAATGAGAAATTTTATTCAGACTAGTATTAATGGGGAGGTATTCTACGTAAAACTGATTCTATAGTACATTGATGGAAATGAATGTAGATATTTATTAGTTATATAGGGTTTGAATGAGGGGGAACTTAGTTCAGTATGGACATTTTCCACTGTGATGGTTTTGTAAATGAGTCTTCGCTAAGATGGAAATGATTTTGTATGATTATGTGTTTTAAAAAATTCCGAATTTTAGAAAAATGAGGGTTTCTCATGGCATGTCTTCCTTAATTATTTATTCATTATGAAGTGGCATGATTAATTTTGTGACTCATTATTTCAAAATATGATATATATGTTATTATTTCAAAAAATTACTATTCACGTTTTTTGTGTTCATATGATCAAGTTTATTTATATTTTCCTTTTTTAACAATACTGATATGCTGATATCAAAAATTTCATATGATTTTATCCAAGATATAAACATAGATTTTCTATAGAAATATTAATGTTCGAGATCATTATGGTATATATTGTTGTCCTTTCACTTAATTATATGAATTTGTTATAGGTTTCCAAAGGAACTAAACTAATATGGTCATTGGGATTTTATTTGTGTTATGTTTATTGTATTCTGAAAATGTTATGTAATATGTATATACATCATTCCAGGGCTGTCACATGTGGTTTCTTGTGCAGTCCAAAGTTCTTTGGATGAGGTCCCAGAAGAAACCAAGGTTGGTAGAGTATAGTGATATATACTAACAATGATGTTTTCCTAAGCCAATATGATGAGCTATCAAGAAATTTCATTTGCTAATTATTACCTTTATATGAGTAGGTTGGAATATTTTATAATTTTATTTTAGTGAGAGTGTGTCTATACCTTTTGACACTACTATTACTTCTAGTTCACTATGTTTCAGGTTATTTGTATTCATGAATTTTAATTTTTAGCCTTTATATCTATGGGGTATTACATTGAGTTGTTTTTTTAATGTGTGCATAAATGTACCTACTACCAATTCCTTCTATATATGTGATATTCCATCTTACTGCATGTCGCTATTTCCAGGCCTATTGAGGTGGAATTTTGGAGTTATTCTCAGTCCCCATTAGGTCAGGTGTTCACAAATACAGGAATACCAAGACAAGCTATTTATATAACAATTTTATCCAACCAATAAATTCACTTTATATTATAAATTCATCATCCCAGAAATCAAATTATATATTCAGTTCATTATATTGTAAATTACCATTACATAATAATTTCATCATCCTTCAAAACATATGTCAACACAGAAAGAATAAAAAAATATAACCTCAAAATCCACTATGGCCAATTCATCCAATAAGAATTTTCATTTCAATTACCTATTCATACATAACATCAAATAATCCATTCTATAATGTGTTTCATTCAAATGAAATTTCATGAGGTCTCATGTCATACTAAATCATATTTTAACCCATTATAGTGTTGATTATTATTCCTAGGGGGATCAATCAATGGGTAGTAGCTAGTTAGGTCTCAACGCTATTAGGACCAATAGAAGCCATGGGCTAGTAAAATACATGATAATTTTATGAAAGATTTATGTCGCTAGAATAAATTAATATTTCATATACATATTCAATTTTTAGTAGAAAAATTTTTTTATACTATTGTCCTCTATCAAATGATCAATGAACCCATTCCAATAAATAATTCCAACAAATAATGAAGGTGATGGTGATCATAAAGGAATTATGGATCTCAAAAGCATAAATATTCAACTAAATTCACGATATTATAGAATATTATTTGAGAAATAAATTAATATAGATGATAAATAAATGAATTAAACTCACAAGGGATCAAACACTTGAACAAAACATCCCTAAGGGAATAATTCACTACAAAATTAATGAAATAAACTTATAGTCCAAGAGAAAAGGGTATGTGGATGATGAAATGAAATCATACATTCATTGAGAATCAAAACCAACAAGTCCACGATTTTCATGGAATGGAAACAAATTTGGTAATAAAATACTTTGTTTATTTGGTATACCCAAATACGCATCATGTTGAGTTAATTCAACACTAGTCAACTATTTGATCTCATGAATCTGTTTCAGGATGACTAACCATTTCACATACTATACTTGTTAATGCCATCCTATTGTAAATAATTTTCACATTGTGTAATATATATATGATATTACTATCTTTAACAATCATCATTAGACCAGTTATATAAGAAAATATCAAACCACATTCGATGCATTCTAAACAATGGATAGTCCATCTTAAGAACTTCGATACATTTATACCAATACAAAAATAATTTAACTAAAAAACATCCTTGAATTATAGTTTACTTCACCCAATAATGTCTATATATCCCAATAAGAGACACGAAAAATATAGTTCATTGGAGAAGGAAACACCAATAAAAATTTCCACAAAAACACAATGACGGACATATCTGGAGAATATGAGATAAAACATGTTTCATTTACATCAACTATAAAATCACAGATTAAATTATATTATTTATAGAAAATTGAGAATTATTAATAAAAAAACCCTAACTAATTCAAATTTAAATATTCCTATAAAAAAACATGATGTGGTGAACTCCCCAAAAGAAAAACCATAGATACCTCATTATAAGATCTAAAGTGATTTTTTCAATGAATGGTTAATCACATTTTCATATCACATTATAATAACATATTCATATAAATATTGTAAATCATTATTTCATTTTATAAAATAATAAAATAATTATCCTTATTATATTTATGTCTCAATAGGATTATGAATCCACTAATATCAACCCTCTTTACAATGAAATGGCACATGAAATTATAAATCATGACTATGTATCACATACCATCTCAACATCGTGATACAGTTATTTTTACATCTAAATATATTAATGAGGATAATTATGATGAGTTTAATGTATATATATGATATTAATAAAATAATTACCCGTCTGTAATGATAATATCATATCTATGTTTTTACATTTGGAACCCTTGGATAATTATAATGTCCATGTGCAGATGGTTGGACAACCAACTAAACCATGTGATGTGAGTTCTTTATATTATATTTTATGGAGATGGTAATAATTTTATATTGAATGAATATATATTTCATATATAATATGATTAATATTATTGAATGATTAATTATTACTTACATTTTATCTTTCTATCAATTGAAAAATAAAAACCCCATTGATTTGTATCTATAGCCAATAGTCACCATGAATACTGAAATTTATTTTCCAATATATATATTTTATTTGTAACTATAAATATTTAATATATATATATTATAATAATATTATGTTTAACATTTTATATATACTACAACCAAGATAAAATTAAATGTACAAGAAAAACTAGGAAGAAATTTTAATGAAGAATGAAACTATAAACACCTCAAAAAAGATATTTTCAAAAAGATAATTGATAAATGGGTTTCAATATTATATAAGTGGATAAAATATTATATTTTATTCATTCAAAAAAATCTGGTAGAGAAATATTTTATATTCATTTTTATTATACAGCATTTCAGAAAGCATTCACTACACCAATATCATGAGAAATATTTAACCATTTAAAATTCAGGTTATACATCACTATTTTAATTATTGAATAAAAAGGAACATTTTCCATTAAATAAAACACAATAAATATTCTAGGTTTCGTCTCCATCAATGTGAAATTAATATCTATGGGTTTCTTATAATTTTTTACCGCACTATAGATTAAACATTCCACCACATTAAATATCAAGTTATTAAATGCATAAGTAAATTCTTTAGAACATAGAGCCTTTACATAGAAAAAATACTAAATTATTTTAGTTAAACTATGACACATCATAATAATTTGATTTAAAAAAGTAATCATTCAACTAATTAGATCATCCCATTTTATAAAATTTCATAATCATTTCATCCACATCGAGTACTAAGATAATAAATCTCCAATCATATAACACATTATTATAAAAAAAATTTCTATTTCCTTGACATGAGTAGTCTCCACCATAAATGAATTGATTTTTTTATTCCATTTCTAGGGATATTTTTTTATGATTACTAATTATACAGTCCCATAATTAATTATTATATAATGTAGTTTCAATGAATTATTATTTTATACCTCAAAATAATAAGGATCCATTCAGTTTAATGTTTTAGAGAATTATGAAAAAATATAATATTATAAATCAATACATTAAAAGGTGTCATATATACTCAATATCCATTTTTCCCAACAAAAAACATTATATAATATAACATAATTTAATTTCATGTTAAATATTAACAATAATCAACATGATATTATCCTTGTACCTTATGTCCACTAAAAAAATAGAAAAGGATTAATAAATGGGATGGAATCAAAAATATATTTGAGTTATATAATAAATAGTGAAAACCATTAGTTTTGTGAGTAATTGAAAAGATATATAAGGTTTACCAATTTAATATTTTTTCATTGATCATATTAAATAAATTTTTTTCCTTGAATAACACCCAAACTACTTTAACAATGTAATCCTTTGTAAAACATATGAATAAGTAAAAAACACATTTTGGTATCCAATAGAATCACATTCATAGCCCATTTTAATCTTATTTTAGAAATAACTAAACCCTAGTTAAGTCTATCAGTGAAACCCTTCAGAAACAAAATCATTCATTGTTGGAATAAATAAAGTTTATTACCTAATTAATTGAGGGATATTTGGGAACATCCATCAAATAAGAAATATTTCGACCACACAACGCTATCTTGGCCTCCTCTTCACATATTATGTAATGGAATGAACTAATTTTTTCTCATGAGACCTACAGATTTATCGAGGATCTATAGCGGGCTCCACTGGTTACATATTAATTAAAATAAATTCCTCGAATGAAAATGATGAAAAATAATATAAACATTCATATTAAAACTACCATAAAAAATGTTAATATTTTAATCACAAACCCTGAATAGAATAAAAATAACACATCCATAGTCAAACACAACTCATTCAATACAATATGAATGATTGTATTCTAATAAATCAACCACAATCAAGAATAAAATACACTTAAGGATATTGACATAGATGAAAATAGTCATTAAAACTATTTGTGAGAAATATACCCTTTTTCTTGAAAACATTTAAATGTAACCCTATTTATCAAAGAATTCATTTAAAAGTGATTTTTGAATTAAAGTTTCCCAATCCACATTGAACATTTTAAAGGGAAATATTATTTCCAATCATTCATGTCCATATAAATAAATGTTTAAAAAAAATTTATAACGTGGACATTAATGAGAATGATTTAGGAGAATAAATATTTAAAACATTTAAAACAATATTTTAGTTATACAGTTCTTAACAAAATAAGAGATGATAGAATACAAGTAATTGAGGAATTACAATAATCAAAACATTATTATATCATGATAATTAAGGTATTATTAATATAATATTTCAATGGAAAGTTTATACACTATATAAAAGTGAATTGGTGCATAATGAGAAAGAGGTCTCAAAGGAATGTAAAGTGAGACGAAATTCCTTATAATGACAGTATCATTAGATTAATGGAAAATCAATGAAATAATTATGTGTGAAAAATATAAACACACTAAAAATAATAGGATATTCAGTGTAAATCAACTAGGATGATTTCACACGTATTTTTGAAAAAGAAAAACCTATTACTAGTATGTTTAACTCAATGAATGGAGATTGAGTTAAGATTACCCTTAAAAAGTTCATATCAATGGAATGTGAATTTATCAGTGGAGTGATTATGTGTATCAATGTTATATCCATTAAAAGGGAAGTGGAGAGTACTGTATTAATAATAAATAGTGTTTCCACACAAACTCATGGATTAAAATATTTAATGATGTATACGTAATTCCCAATGAGTGGAAAAAGAACTTCAAAATTCCATTACCAATTTATTAACATACTAAAAAAATCCCCATGAATGATATATCATACAATGAAAATGAAAATACACATTAATAAAAGTATATTAAATAAATAATAAAATCATTGGCAGTACATAAACTACACAAATGGAAATAAGTGGCATTATTGAATGAATCTAATGAGAATAAGAAGTGAGATGAAAACCCCTTACCTTGTATTTTTCTTTAGTATAGGGTAGGTTAACCTCCTGTATAATGGTAAAATAATTTTAATCAAAATAAAAAAGAACCAAATACATTAATATTATATCATATATGATCTTCTAATATTTATTTTTTTAATGATATTTTATTAGTATCTTTGTTTTGGTTGTTAACAGATTCGTTTTCCTATATATGTGTTTTTATGTAAGACCTATTTTTTATATAAAGGCTTTATTTGTTTCATATCCAGAATGATATTATGTTCTTAAATATTTTTTAATCATAAAATGAAAATTATTATTAAATTATTATGATGGGGATTGAATCTCAATGCATTCGTGGAGATAGTTTTCTATATGTACGCACGAGAGACAATATCATTCTTTTTATGGTGAAATCGTATAAAATTTCATGGTATATCATATATATAGAATCATTAACATGTTATATTTATAATTTAAATTAGTTATACTCATTATTATACCCATTTAAATAATTATGTTTTTTATTCAAAAACTACACCATGACGTGGAGATGGTAAGCCGTATGTTCGCACATACGGTGACTTTAATATTTATAGGATGTGCATAATAACAAATATGGTTGTACCATCGTTATAATAACAATAAATTATACAGGAGGAAATGGATTTATTATTATTTTATGGAAACAACAAATAATGGTGATGAGGAAGAAGAAAAGAAATTGGAAGAGGATAGTGAAATTATTGACTCTTTTCGGGTTATTCCCTTTAAGTTGATAAAATTGGATCCATAGGTTGGAATTATGATAAATATAATGATTATAGGTTGACTTCAGGGATTCTGGGAGGATATTTGGGAGGGGTTTGGCAATACCAAATTCCTTTTTAGCTATGAAATTATGAGAAGGGGAAGTACCCCTTATTTTAAGAGAGGTGAGGGTCACTTTAGGAAAAGCTTGAAATATTATATTATAATAAAATCAGTTTCAGTTTCTTATGGCTCCACAATGATTTATTTCGAGGATTAAGTGGGTATGGGTCAAAAACCTCTCAACTAATTGGTTTTATATAGACATAGGTCACCATATTAAACTAATCATTTAGATTTTTCATTAAGTTATAATGTTTGATATTTACCATGTCTCATTGCAATTTTATATCATATTGTTAATAAACATACAATAAACTCCCTATAAAACCCAAAGTGGTTGATTATTAATATACATAACCTTATATAGTTCCTTTTTCTGAACCGTAGTTTTTTAGGAATATTATATCAATAAATAATATAGTATTTGTTTTAAAAATTTAATTATTTTAATTTTGACACTATTTAATTTTTTGATGTTTTTGAAAGCCATAAAAACATTATCACATAGAATAAGATTTATTTAATCAGTCCTAACATGTCATATTAACCACGAAAATCAATGTAATTCATCATAATTCTCAATTTATCTTTATTTGGATAATTATAATATCAATTATTTTAATATTTCATTAATATGGTAATGACTACATCGTCATTATGTCATAAATAAATTAAATAATATAATATTTAAAATTTATAAATAAAATAACATTATGTAGAAAATATTTTTAGGTATATAATTAATCTTTATAGATGAATTTATCTTGTGTGTAACCCTATATTAAAAATGGTTTAGTTATCAACCTACGAAATTTAACAAATTTAACTCTTCTTTAAATAAAAAAATTATAAATGTCCAAATCTAATACATGTGGTCCAAAATGATCATATTTAATTCCATAGGTATATTTTGGTCAAATAAAACTTATCCAATAGAATTAGGACACATGATATGGTAATTAAAATATCATTTTAACCATTAATTACACTATTTACTTATAACCGTGGTAAAAAAAGTCAAATGATACTATTCAACATAAATTATTTTCATCTTACTGAACCACATTTTACATACTTACATTAACCATGTCTCTTGGATTTTTGAAACTCAACTCACTAAAGAAATTAAATTATGTTTTATTCAAATTATAAAAAACATCTAGAAGGTGGGTAAAAGAAAGTAAAAAATTAACATAATTTTACACATCTAATTTTATTATAAAAATGGCTTCAATTTGTAACTTTTAAATAATGCAGGTATTATGAATCTATATTGACATAAATAAGAGAAATAATTAATTATTTTCATATAAAATTTGGTTTTTAAACAATAATGTAGTGTTTTTTACTATTCAACAAAAATTTAATGTTTTAAAAAAAAAAATTCACCCAAAGCTAATATTGAAATTATAAATTTAAAAAATGAATTCAATTTTACCAATATCAAAAAAATAGTATTAGAATTTATTAAATTAAATTAATTCTCATTGTCTAAACTGAAATGCGGGTACTTATGAAAGAAAAAAAATAAAAAATTGAAATATGTTTTGGTCAAATTTAAATGTGAAATTACATATAATGACCTACATTGTATGAAATGATATAAATATTTTCTATCTATACTTACAGACCATTGGAATTCCTTATTTTGAAAAATAAATTATTTCAATTAAAAAAATGTGTTATCAATAAAAATTTATTAGTTTTTAATATTCATTACAACATGGATGTTATTAGAAAAGTACCAAAAATTTATCCAAAATAATTTTTTATATACCGATTCTAAAGAAGATTTTAATTTCATTAAATTGAATATATAAAAGTTTCAAATATTGGGTTTAAAATGGGTTTTCCATTAATAGGATGTAAAATTTTATTTTTTAAAAAATATTTATTTTATCAGAAAAATGAATATGTTATTATATTATTTCTATGAAACACATAAAATGGATTGTAAAATTATATGGAGTATATATATTGTTAAATTATGTTAATATTATTCATAACATCTATTTGAACGGCTATTTTGGTAAGTCATGGTGCGGTCGAACTCTCTTTTGCGTGTAGCTCATGCTATTTAATTAAATTCAAAATATATTTTACTAAGAAATCATTGGGTGTCACAGAATAAATAAAATTTATAGGGTTAGTAATGATTTTTAAATATTATTAATGAATCCCATATTGGATCAATTATTAGTTACAATAGGGTTGGACTGTTAGGATGATAATTACTTCTAAAACATAGTTCAGGATATTTGTAACAGCCCGAGATTTTATGAAAAATATTCGTTTTAATTTTATTAATGTCTTGTGTTGTACGCTACACCAAAAGGAGATTGCACAACACGCATCATTGACTTGCCTTGAATTACACGCAATCGCGACCTTCCTCGATAGCGTGTGTAGTACGCAATACCGAGTTTCACTAAACAACAATATGCTATTAAAATATTATTATAACTAGCCGTTATGAATAGTAATAACCACCTTTTAAAATTTTAGAAATTTTAGCTCCCAAAATGGACTTCATTTTTGGATTCGGAGTATCGAATTTAGCCTAAGGTGAAATTTTGGTACTTTTCGGATAACTTCCATATTCTGATGAATAGTGAAAATTACTAAATTATAATTAAAAACAAATTTTTTAATCGAAATAATTAATAGTGATAAATTATTAATTTGAGTGGTTTTGAAGTATATTTAGAATATATTTTTACAATTTAATACAATGTTGGTCATTGGTTGTAATTTAACATTTAAACCAGACATAATCAAGTGTCAATCATTTGATATATATTGTTTCCTAAAAACACGCTATTTATTTTAACAGCGGGATTTAATTATAAAATTAATTAATGAAACTTCTATGTTATGAATTTGGTAAAATAGACTTCATTTTTGAATTCGGAATATGAAATTCAGCTTAGGATGAAAATTTGGCATTAATCTGAAAAACATCAATTTTTGATGAATAGTGAAACTACTAAGTGGTAGTTAAAAAACTGAATTTTTCATAAAACTTAATTTTACCGCTTCTGTGAATGGAATTTCAAAAATCCAAGAGACACGGTTGATGTCAGTAAGTAAAATGTGGTTCAATGAGATGAAAATAATTTTTGGTGAATAGTAACTTCTTACTTTAATTTACCACGGTTAAAAGTAAATAGGGTAATTAAGGGTAAAAATGATATTAATATTAACCTAACATATGTCCTAATTCTATTGGACAAGTGTATCTCGACAAAAAACAACCTTAAGTGTAAAATATTATCATTTAGGCCCACTTGGATTAGATTAGGACATTTATTATTATTTAATTCAAAGAAGAGTTAAAAGAGTTAAAATCAAAGTTTATTTACTAAAACATTTTTTATATAGGGTTGTACATAAGATAAATTATATTGTAAATATTAATTAGAAAGCTAAAACGATTTACAACATAATGGTATTTTATTTATAATTTTTATACTTTAAATAAATTAATTTATTTATGACACAACGATGATGCAGTAATTACCCTTTTAAGGAAATATTAACATAATTGATGTTATAAATGCTCAAATGAATGTAATTTGAGACTTTTTATGAATTCCACTAATTTTATAGGTTACTATGATATATTATATTTGATCTAATAAACTTGGTTCGAACATATAATTCTGTTATGACTTTCACAAAAATCATATATCAAATACTGTCAAAATTGACACAAAATAGTTTTTAAATCAAATATTATATTATTAATTGTAATTTTATTCCAAAAAATCTAAGGTTCGGCCAAATGACTTAGATAAGGATATATATATTAATAATAAACAATTTTGGGTTCGTTTGGCATGTTATAGTAAGTTTATTAACCATATAGTGAAAGAAAACAAAAAGACACGGTAAAAGTTAAATTATTTAACTTAGAGTTAAATCTAATTGATAAGGCTAAAATAATACCCTAAACTTGTCTAAATCCTATTGGTTGATAGTATTTCGACCCATCCCCACTTTAGCTTCGAAATAAGACCCTTTGGAACCATTATAAACCGATTTTGACATTAATATAAAATAATATTTTGAGGTATTCCTAAGGTGCCCCTCTCCTCCCTTATAAAAGGACACCTCCTCCCCCTCCTCCTCACACCAATTTGAGCACTAAAGCTCGGACAACCCCTGCCAAAATCTCTTCTCCACTTCCCTAGAAACATCCTAAGGGTTCTGGTCTTCCTCAAAGACCAATTTATTTCCCTAAGAGGAGGTCTCAAAGAGGCGCTTCAAAGAAGAGGTAATTACCTTTACCAATTCTTTCATCTTTATTTATTCTTCCACTTCCTCTTCTTAAGTTGTTTCATTATGAAGTAATAACATCAGTATCACTAATATACTGATATGTTATTATAACTATGAAACAACCCTATTTCACCATCTATCCATCCTACGTAAAAAGAAATCACCGCGCGTGCGTACGTACGGAATACCGTCTCCACGCCGTGGTGTAATCTATTTTCCACCACCACCTTACATGGATGGGTATAATGGTGTAAAGAATAACTATACATAGTTATTAAAACATAATATTGATTCTGATATATTTTATAATCCACTACAATTCAATTCAATATTTATGGAAATGATATCATCGCTCGTGCGTACGTACGGACTACCGTCTCCACGACGCAATGAGATTCATTCTCCATGTTAACCATTTAAGAATGATTATAAATTATATATAAGAAATAATAATGAAATATATGACATTATAAAGCTACTGGATTTATGTATATATATATATATATTTATTTATTTCATCTACTTACTTCCATTCAAGACAATAAGGAAAGGAAAACAGCGTTCATGCGTACGTACGGACTACCGTCTCCATGAACAGTGTTTTTCATTTCATTTATCTATCTATTATATATATATATACACTGAATATATATGATATATAAATCATATTTTATATTCTAGAAGTAAGTAAATAATGATATAAGTAATAATTATGTCAAGAACAACAAGTCATAACACCTACGATAAATGAAACGATTTTACCCAAAACGCTTCTTTAACATGGAATTTACAAAAGAACGGGTAATATAATGTCATAAGTGAACCATATATGATATCATAACAATGAATATGATTCTTTAATAAGTCAATGACATTATTTAAATCATTATACAGGTGGTTCAGACACATACGAAGCAAATCAGACCTAAGGTCAGGGAAATATCACAATCTCATCTTTATCCGAGATTGTTTATACTTTGGAATTTACTGGGGTGTATTTTATCATCCACATCCATGTTTCCTCAATATGTAATATTATTTCCATCCACCTAAAATAGATTATATCCCATTTTACCCTTCGGTAAATTTTTAGTAAAGGATATGAAAGGAATCTTTTGTCGTTTTTTGTACGAGGTACTTTTTTGACTTTTCTGACAAAAGTACGAGAAGAATGTTGTTTTTAACTTATACGGCAAGAATGTATTTTTAAACATTATTTCCAAGAAGATGCTTTTATAAGTTTTCAAGTTTATTTTTAATCAACTTCTTTTAGTTTATAATTGTATGAAATGTTAAGAAAAGAAAAGTGTTTTTGTAGTATAAAGGATATTTTCCTCAAGAATGGAGTTCAAGTATTTTATCAAAATTATTTTCCATCTAAGATAATAAAAGGGTTCTGTTTTTATCCCTATTATTAGATGGATTTGATTATGTTGTGATGGAAATATTTTTATGAATTCCATTATCTTATATGAATTTTTTTATGATGTCATGTTGTTTAAAAATCCCATTTTTATTACATGGGTTATGCTATGATGTATGGTTTATGATTATGTGGCACACATAAGAAAGGATTCATTATAAGATGGGTGGGACCTATATCTCCCTCCAATGCATTGGGTAAAGATTTTATATCTCATGAGATAGACAGGGCTGAAACGTTAGGTTATACCGGTTAAGTGAAACAGGACTGAAACGAGGGTTACTCGATTCAGAAAGGGACTTTGTCCACTAAGATAGTCGTGGCAATGAGTCTTGACTAACACGAAATGATTCTCTATGATTATGTGTGAATGCCACAAAGTTTCATGTTTTAGGTTATGATTATTGTGATACATTTCACTGCCATGATTTACCCCATTTTATGAAATTATGATCTCTTTTGCAGGTTAAGATTTCCAAAAGTTATGTGCTTATGTATATTATGTGATTGATATTTCTTTTGATTACCCTTACTGAGCATTTGAGCTCACCCTTTTATGTTTTATTTTCCCCAGGATATAAAGAAAGGTTTTAGGTATAAAAAAAAGGAAGATCTTTATGGGAGATTTTGAAGATCTTTCACCATGATTAGAAGATTATATTTCGAGTTTCCAAAGACACTAAACTATTACGATCCTTGTGTGTGTGTTTTTGTTATGTACTAAGTATTCCGAAATAGTAATGTAATGTCCATGTACGTCTAACTTCGGGTCTCTACAGTTGGTATCAGAGGAAAGGTTTAGTCAACCTTTGGAAACTAGGATGCGGAAACGTTAGTGAGATCCCTATAGATATTTCTAAGGTATGTCTAGGGATGTCCCTAAGGTTAAGTATACGTATAGGTTATAGTACTAGAACTATGCTAACGATCATAGAATTAAACCTAAGATGTTAGATATTGAAGGTACTCCCCCTTTATTATGTTGTTTTCCCTAGCATGATTTTTTCCTCTCACACTATTCTTTTTGGGTTTTAGAAAATGGATGGAAACAAGATGATTCACGATAATGGAGGATATGATGGACAATGGAATGATATTCTTCATGAGAAACCAAATGAAATGGGATTTGGAAGTCCAAACATCATTATTATGCCGAATCAGCAATCTCATAATATGATCAATAAAGTAAAATTTGGTACGTTTCCTGACTCGGCTAATAAGAGAAAGATGGAGTTTCATGATGATCATAGAGGAAAGAAAGTTCAATTTCCCCTATGTAAATCATGTGGGAAGAGGCATCAAGGAGAATGTTTCAAAGGAACTGGAAGATGCTTTGGGTGTGGAAAAGAAGGACACAAATCCTGTAAGTGCAAAGGAAAAGGTTCTGTTAACACCAGGGATGAAGATAATGGTATTGCTATGACATCAACAATTGTTAAATGTTTTAAATGTGGAATGTACGAGCATTATGCAAACCAATGCCCTAAGGGAAAGTCTCATGAAGAGAATTGGTATGGTCGTATGGGTAGTATTTATGTTGATGATGATGAAGAGACTACAAATGATATGTGAGATTAATGAATTGTTAAAGCTCGGTCAATGGTTTAAGAATGTAGTGGAATGATGACATGTTTATCATGTGTAATGTTGTATAAGTAATCTCATGGTACTATGGAATAAAGAGACATCTAAGGATTGTTACACTGTTGTCCTTCCTTGAGTTTTGAAAGTGTATGATTAATGGTACAAGTATCCATGAAAGGTTATTAAGATATTTTTTGAATGTAGATGATATGCGCATAATGAAGGGATAAGGAAAAAATGAAATGTTTGGCAGTATTCATGAGCTCATGATTGATATAAGGACTAAGTGATATCATGGTTTGAGAATATAGAATTTTGAGGATTTTGGTATGTGAAAAGTGTTAACTTTTTACTGCATTCAAGTTTTCACTATGGTTCAATGGGTATTCAAGAGAATACATTATTAAGGACATTGAATGTTTGGAATGTGACCAACAAAACATATCTTGTGATATATGGGGATCGACGATGGTGTTAAATCTCTGGTAATCGTTTTCACTATGTTATGAGAGTGGACTGCAGTATTATGGATAAGCCTAAAGATTAAAATGGATTATGTTGGAAATAATTGAGTATTGTTTAAGCATAGAAGTTTTTTTTGATGGGATGTTATAGTAAAGTAGTTTTAGAAAAAGGAAAACCTGCAGGACGGGCGACAGCCCATCACTTCGGACAAGGCTGTGGGAATCGAACCCACAAATGAAGTGCAACTGGCCTTTATCGCCTACCACTGGCCTACAGGAAGTCCCTGTTTAGTAGAAACTAGTTTTATTATATTAAGCAGTATGATATATGAAGTATAAGTCCATTTTAGGAACCATATATGATTAATCTCACTATAGATCGACTTATGTATATAATTTTTGCTAACCTTTTGTTTGAGACAGATGGAATGACCTGTCATTCCATCACATGATCTGCTAACACTTCACGAATAACAAATTCAACTACATTTATTTAAGAGATGAAGTGGAAATTGTTAAAGGCACAAACAATAGTGATATTGTACCAAAATAAAATAAGTATTTATTCTAATTCAAATTCTTTAACTTTAGGGAAACGATCTTGAAAACCAAAAATGTTGTCCTAGTGATCTTATATCTGATGAATCAGATGGTACCTTAGATCATCACAAATTTATGGATTTGTGATTGCTGGCTTTTCTATAGCCATGTTCTCTACCACTTTCCATCAGAACATGATGGTTAGATTTCCCTTCCATATCCATATTTTCACCTATGTGGAAAGCCAGTGATTAGTTTATTTGGGTAACCGTTTCGTTTCATACTTTTGTTTTTAAAGATTGGTTTTGATATTCCTTTTTACGATGTCGGTTTCTATTAAAGAAACTTTCGAATAGTAAACCATTTATAACCCCGACGAATTTCGAGGGCGAAATTCATTTTAAGGGGGGTAGAATGTAACAGCCCGAGATTTTTTGAAAAATATTCGTTTTAATTTTATTAATGTCTTGTGTTGTACGCTACACCAAAAGGAGCTTGCACAACATGCATCCTTGACTTGCCTTGCATTACACACAATCTCGACCATCCTCGATAGCATGTGTAGTACGCAATACCGAGTTTCACTAAACAACGATATGCTATTAAAATATTATTATAACTAGCCGTTATGAATAGTAATAACCACCTTTTAAAATTTTATAAATTTTTGCTCTCAAAATGGACTTCATTTTTGGATTCGGAGTATCGAATTTAGCCTAAGGTAAAATTTTGGTACTTCTCGGATAACTTTCATATTCTGATGAATAGTGAAAATTACTAAATTATAATTAAAAACAACTTTTTTAATCGAAATAATTAATAGTGATAAATTATTAATTTGAGTGGTTTTGAAGTATATTTAGAATATATTTTTAAAATTTAATACAATGTTGGTCATTGGTTGTAATTTCACATTTAAACCAGACATAATCAAGTGTCAATCTTTTGATATATATTGTTTCCTAAAAACACGCTATTTATTTTAACAGCGGGATTTAATTATAAAATTAATTAATGAAACTTCTATGTTATGAATTTGGTAAAATAGACACCATTTTTGAATTCTGAATATGAAATAAAGCTTAGGATGAAATTTTGGCATTAATCTGAAAAACATCAATTTTTGATGAATAGTGAAACTTCTAAGTGGTAGTTAAAAAAACTGAATTTTTCATAAAACTTAATTTTACCGCTTCTGTGAATGGAATTTCAAAAATCCGAGAGACACGGTTGATTTCAGTAAGTAAAATGTGGTTCAATGAGATGAAAATAATTTTTGGTGAATAGTAACGTTTTACTTTTATTTACCACGGTTAAAAGTAAATAGGGTAATTAAGGGTAAAAATGATATTAATATTACCCTAACACATGTCCTAATTCTATTGGACAAGTGTATCTTGACCAAAAACAACCATAAGTGTAAAATATTATCATTTATTCCCACATGGATTAGATTAGGACATTTATTATTATTTAATTCAAAGAAGAGTTAAAAGAGTTAAAATCAACGTTTATTTACTAAAACATTTTTTATATAGGGTTGTACATAAGATAAATTCGATTGTAAATATTCATTAGAAATCTAAAACGATTTCCTACATAATGGTATTTTATTTATAATTTTTAGACTTTAAATAAATTAATTTATTTATGACACAACGATGATGCAGTAATTACCCTTTTAAGGAAATATTAACATAATTGATGTTATAAATGCTCAAATGAATGTAATTTGAGACTTTTTATGAATTCCACTAATTTTATAGGTTACTATGATATATTAGTGTTGATATAATCAACTTGTTTCGAACATATAATTCTGTTATGACATTCAAAAAAATCATATATCAAATAGTGTCAAAATTGACACAAAATAGTTTTTAAATCAAATATTATATTATTAATTGTTATTTTATTCCTAAAAATCTAAGGTTCGGACAAATGACTTAGATAAGGATATATATATTAATAATAAACAATTTGGGGTTCGGTTGGCATGTTATAGTAAGTGTATTAACCATATAGTGAAAAAAACAAAAAGACACGGTAAAAGTGAAATTATTTAACTTAGAGTTAAATCTAATTGATAAGGCTAAAATAATACCCAAAACTTGTCTAAATCCTATTGGTTGATAGGATTTCGACCCATACCCACATTAGCTTCGAAATAAGACCCTTTGGAACCATTATAAACCTATTTTGACATTAATATAAAATAATATTTTGAGGTATTCCTAAGGTGCCCCTCTCCTCCCTTATAAAAGGACACCTCCTCCCCCTCCTCCTCACACCAATTTGAGCACTAAAGCTCGGCCAACCCCTACCAAAATCTCTTCTCCATTTCCCTAGAATCATATTAAAGGTTCTGGTCTTCCTAAAAGACCAATTTCAGTTCCCTAAGAGGAGGTCTCAAAGGGGCGCTTCAAAGAAGAGGTAATTACCTTTACCAATTCTTTCATCTTTATTTCTTCTTCCACTTCTTCTTCTTAGGTTGTTTCATTATGAAGTAATAAAATAAGTATCACTCATATACTGATATGTTATTATAATTATGAAACAACCCTATTTCACCATCTATCCATCCTACAGAAAAAGAAATCACCCCGCGTGCGTACGTACGGAATACCGTCTCCACGCCGTGGTGTAATCTATTTTCCACCACCACCTTACATGGATGGGTATAATGGTGTAAAGAATAACAATAAATAGTTATTACAACATCATATTGATTCTGATATATTTTATAATTCACTCCAATTCAATTCAATATTTATGGAAATGATATCATCGCTCGTGCGTACGTACGGACTACCGTCTCCACGACGCGATGAGATTCATTCTCCATGTTAACCATTTAAGAATGATTATAAAGTATATATAAGAAATAATAATGAAATATATGACATTATAAAGCTACTGGATTTATGTATATATATATATATATATATGTATGTCATCTAGTTACTTCCATTCAAGACAATAAGGAAAGGAAAACAACGTTCATGCGTACGTACGGACTACCGTCTCCATGAACGGTGTTTTTCATTTCATTTATCTATCTATTATATATATATATACTGAATATATATGATATATAAATCATATTTTATATTCTGGAATTAAGTAAATAATGATATAAGTAATAATAATGTCAAGAAAAACAAGTCAAAACACCTACGCTAAATGAAATGATTTTACCCAAAACGCTTCTTTAACATGGAATTTAAAAAAGAACGGGTAATATAATGTCATAAGTGAAGAATATATGATATCATAAAAATGAATATGATTCTGTAATAAGTCAATTACATTATTTAAATCATTATACAGGAGGTTCGGACACATTCGAAGCAAATCGGACCTAATGTAAGGGAAATATCACAATCTCATCTTTATCCGAGATTGTTTATACTTTGGAATTTACTGGGGTGTATTTTATCATCCACATCCATGTTTCCTCAATATGTAATATTATTTCCATCCACCTAAAATATATTATATCCTATTTTACCCTTCGGTAAATTTTTAGTAAAGGATATGAAAGGAATCTTTTGTCGTTTTTCGTACGAGGTACTTTTTTGACTTTTCCGACAAAAGTACGAGAAGAATGTTGTTTTTTAACTTATACGGCAAGAATGGATTTTTAAACATTATTTCCTAGAATATTCCTTTATATGTTTTCAAGTTTATTTTTAATCAACTTCTTTTAGTTTATAATTTTATGACATGTTAAGGAAAGAAAAGTGTTTTTGAAGTAGAAAGGATATTTTCCTCATGAATGGAGTTCAAGTATTTTATCAAAATTATTTTCCATCAAAGATAATAAAAGGGTTCTGTTTTTATCCCTATTATTACATGTATTTGATTATGTTGTGATGTAAATATTTTTATGAATTCCTTTATCTTATATGAATTGTTTTATGATATCATGTTGTTTAAGAATCCCATTTTTATTACATGGGTTACGCTATGATGTATGGTTTATGATTATGTGGCACACATAAGAAATGATTCATTATAAGATGGGTGGGACCTATATCTCCCTCCAATGCATTGGGTAAAGATTTTATATCTCATGAGATAGACAGGGCTGGAACGGTAGGTTATACTGGTTCAGTGAAACATGACTGATACGAGGGTTACTCGATTCAGAAAGGGACTTTGTCCACTAAGATAGTCTTGGAAATGAGTCTTGACTAACAAGAAATGATTCTCTATGATTATGTGTGAATGCCACAAAGTTTCATGTTTTTGGTTATGATTATTGTGATTACATTTCACTGCCATGATTTACCCCATGTTATGAAATTATGATCTCTTTTTCAGGTTAAGATTTCCAAAAGTTATGTGCTTATGTATATGATGTGATTGATATTTCATTAGTTTACCCTTACTGAGAATTTGATCCCACCCTTTTATGTTTTCTTTTCCCCAGGATATAAAGAAAGGTTTTAGGTATAAAAAAAGGAAGATCATTATGGGAGATTTTGAATAACTTTCACCACGATTAGAAGATTATATTCCGAGTTTCCAAAGACACTAAACTATTACGATCCTTGTGTGTTTGTTTTTGTTATGTACTAAGTATTCCGCAAAAGTAATGTAATGTCCATGTACGTCTAGCTTCAGGTCTCTACAATATTGGTAAGAGAAATTGTTAAAGTAGTTTCATCCTAGATGGTGTGGGGATGTAAATAGGAGATGAGTAATATTTATACTAGATAATAGGTGTTATTAATTGATTAAATAATGTTTTCTTTGAATTTAAATCGCTAACATTTTTGGTTGAATTAATTTCATAGAATTTGGATGATATTTTATTATTTAATGGATTGTTTGAGACATTCAAAAAAATAAACCACTAATTTAATGTTTCCGTTTTAATTATTTTAATCCTTATCCTCTTATTAAAATCTTGAAATATTCAGTTACTTATACCATAATTCCTTTTATTGACCTTGGATTTTTTTTACTAAAAATTTGAATGAAATTGTTACATGATTTGAACCTTATTATTAAAAATATATAATCAATTTTTCAAAATTCAGAACAAAGATGTTGAATATTTTAAATTAAAATTAAAAATTAAAATTGTATGGAAAAAGAGATTTATAGAAAATTTACATTTAATTTTTTTTTTCTTATATGAAATTAATGTTTATAAACCATATGAAAAACCAATATTAGATAAATTTTTAAAAAATAAACTATTCAAATTTTAATATTAGAATATATAATAATTGGAAATTTAAATATATTAAATACATTCTATATATAAATTTTTTTTGAATTTATCCCTATTCGTTGAAAAATCAAACATTTCTGAAAATTTTCAAAATTTTAAAATAGGATAGATTTAGATATTCAGATTTAAAAATTAAATTTATTTTTACCAAATAAATTTAATTAATATTAAGGAAAATAATTATATTATTTTTTGATACAAAAGAAATAAAAATGAATTTTTATGAAAATATGTTTTGGATGATAAAAAATTATTTACTAACTAAATTTACTAAAAATCTTGAATTTAATTATAAAAATTTAATAAATCATTAATAATGGTTATGACCGTTATATATTTATTTCAACCAATTTAATGGTTTTATTATAATTGTCACATTTAAAAAATACGATTCTTTTCAGTGTTTAGACATGGTGTTACATATCTTGTACAGTATCGAACATAGTCATTATTTACAAAACTGATGATGTTACATTCTCACCCCACATTAATAAATTTCAATGTTACAATTAAAACTACTAACTGAAAACATGTGGTTTAAGTTTTATTAATAAATTTTTTGAAATCCCAAATCGGATCATGAATCAATAAATATTCCTTTAAAAAACAGAATAGGGATGTAAGAAGGTCACCAGATATAAAATATAATATGTATTAATGTATGAAAATATTGAAATATTATATAAATGATAACACCAATTTAGAGACATAGTGGGATAAATAAAATTGTTATGGAAAAGATATCCTTCACAAAAATGTAAATATTTGATGTGTTAAAAGGCCATTAATTTATTGAGAAAAAATTAATCAAAAACCCTTTTAATTTCAAATAACATTATACTATTTGAAGAATTATTTTACTACTTATTCTATTAACATAATGTTTTATACATATGTGGTATCAATAGTTTCACCAATTTATCAATTTTCACCACAATATCATATTTTTCTCATAAAAATTATTAATCAATAAGGTATTTTTAATTTATTTATAATCAACATATATGGATCCCAAAATAATGAAAATTAATTGAAAATCCATTCCTCGTGTATTTATAAATAAACCAATACAAATATTTTTTAGGAGGATGAGATATTATTCCCTTGATGAATAATGTTATATGAAATAAAACTTCATTAATATACATAACATTACTTTTGTCCCCAATGATCGATATAGATCATTCAAAACAAATAACTAACTATAAAATTACATAAAAGTATTCTATATTATGATTGAATCTAAGATATCCTAATTATTTATTCACATATCTTTCTAGTATAAATTTTTTCATTTTTTACCGATTAATAAAAATAAATATTAAAGTCTCATACGAAAATGTAATATAACAAATAAACTAATATTCATGTTTTGATAACCATTTAAATAAAAAAATGATAAAAATAATGCAAAAATATATTATATTCCACTAAAATAAAATTCAACCTTTATTACTATAATATTATTTCATATCACACTATTTACCTTTAATATATAATGATCCTTAAATAGTGAATGTATTTTACAATAACATTAATTAAATAATTGAAAAATCATTATCCAATACCTTGTTTAAAATATATGTTCTCAACATAACCATAATATTTATCATTCTAATATTAAAAAAACCTACAATTTTATAATAACTAGGAAATCATGTAGTCCATTGATAAGCAATGAAACCATACTACCCTTCAGTTTTTGTTTCAATCCCCACATTCTTGATAGTTAGGATGGTTTTTCACATGGTCCATGTGATATAATTCATGAAAATAAAATATTAACATCAATGTAAATTTTTAGAGACAACACAATCATACAGAAAATAGGCTTAAAATATTTAACCTCAGTAGTGATCACATAAAAGTATTTTTCTATCCCACAATGTGCGTACCCATAATTACATAAAAATTAGATATAATATAATGATAATAGACTTACCATAAAATTAATATTACTTCCACCAAATGTACCATTATCTTCTAAATTTTTTTACACATCATAAAATTTTGAGATACATGTATATAAAAAAAAAATTTCTCCAAATCAAATTATCATTGTTTCGCTATATTTTGATGGTATCGATTATATAAAACAAATGTTTCAAAATTTATGAAAACTAAACCAAACAATGAAAAAATATATTGGTGGTCCATGATTACCATAGTATTTCTAATTTACCAAAATATAATAAATTTGAAAACTAATTATATAAACACATATATAATTAATAATTTTTATTAAACCATTCACCATTATCCACCAACTTATTCATATATAACATATTCCTAAAATAAAAAATATATTTTTTATCCAAATGATTCATCAATATCATCACATGAATTTTTCATAATTATAACATAAGATTATAATTCATGAATTAAATATGAGAATTAATATTTCATTTATATCCCATTTATCATCAAATTCCAAAATTTAAATGGTCATGTCCATTGAGGAATATCAATTTTTGAGAGAGTTGGTATTGTTGATATTTTTTTAATATAATTAATAAATAACATAACACGTAAATTTATAGGTTGAATCAAAAGGTGTTAGATAACTCAATATGTTACCTTTTAAGTATTTGAAAACTCAAAACATATCAAAATCAAATTAACTAGATCAGATAATAATATTGATAATCATATAATACATAAGATACGATAAGGTTATGAATGATATATTTCCTTCAATATAGATAACCTATCATTAATATATATAAAATAACATCATTAAAACATGTAATGAATCTTTATATGTTAAAATGAAAATGTTTCTATATTAACAATACACTTACATACTCAATAATATAATAAAAATTTAATCCTTTATACACAAATTGATTAAAATTTTAAACGTTGTCTCCAAAAAAATCAATAATCTTTAAGAACTCCATCACATTAAACAACAAAGGGTTTTATAAGACGTCATATTTATAATAATGCATAAACATGAAAACTAATGATGTATCTATAACATAAAATAAAACATAATAATATCAAATTTATTCAAAACCTACCTCTGATACTAACTGTATGGACCTTCATTAAGCAATATAAATTCTACTTCATTGAAATAAAAATAAAATTCTTAAAATTTTAAGGAACATTCCAATTGTGTGTTTTAGGGATTTATTTAAATCTCATAAAAAAAACTCACATGTATAACGTGAATGTTTAAAATGAGAATAAATTTTTCCAACCAATTTGTTTTAAATAAACCGTTATTTCATTTCTTGATAAATTATTAAATTTTCACCTTACCCTCAATCTCGCTCCAAAAGAACATTAACCATTGTGAAATACGATTTAAAAGGATTTATGAGCACACAATGCTTAGTAATAGATATTAAGAGAAACAAAATTTTTATTCTAGTGAAAACAAGATAACTCATAAAACATTACCCATTGCCTGCAATTTTCATTGAGAATGTGGAATGAAATAATTTTTCCTAAAAAATGCACTGATTTTTTAATGAAATTATTCCTTCCAAAATAACTGTCAATCCACAACCATTTTAATTATCATATATAAACTCATCTATATCTAATTTTAAAAATAAGTTAGTAATAAAAGGGTATATTTAAAATCTACAAGATAATCCCTTTAGAACGCACTATTTAATTTCTTTAAAGAAAAGGTACATTACCGAGGCACATAGACTACATTTTTGGACAAACGAACATGTTTTCTATAATAGGACAACCCAATTCTATCTAAGACTCACAATCATATAATCCTCTACGGGATCACCAAAATCAATCTAGGCCTCCCCATCGTATATTTTTTATAGGCTCACACATTGCCCTTTGAGAAACCCCTCATTAGAGGTTGTAATAGGCTCACCCAACACTATGTTGGCTACTCCATCACATAATAACTAACAATCTGACCAAATTAAATATAGTATCACCAATCGTAAATAATGTATAAAAAATATAACTACTATAAAACCCTATAAAACCCATATAATCATATTTTAAATAAAATTTCGATATCAAAATACCAATTTGATTTTAAAAACACATTAAAAAACTAAATCATTTTTACCTAAAAATGAAACAATTTCATCTAAAAAGTTTCATGAATACATATGATGGAATCAATAAAGTATTAATGTATAGTGAGTGATGTAAAATCCACTCCTAAATTGTAGATTAATTTTTGTTTGAAAAAATGTATACGAATTTTTAAAACGTTTTTAATATAATGTTCATTTCATAAATACTATAATATATATAATTTTTTAAAATTAATTGAAGGAAATTCAAGAATTCATTTTATGAAATTGTAATGTTCCTATAAATATATTTATAAAAATAACTTTAAAATACATTGATCAGAAGGAAAATTATTTATGGAATAAATCATTAAAAGATTTAAAAAGAGATTTTTTAATTAAATAGTCATATATAAATGTTATATAATTTAATTAATGGTTAATCAGATGAATCAATTATGTGTATATGATTCAAATACATAGAATATAATTACAAATACAACATCATATTCTTAAATATCTTTTATTCATAATATATCATGACATAATCAATTAATAATATCTTTAACCCAGTGAATGGTGATTTAGTTTAGATTTCTATTACCACTTCGTAATCACTAGATTTTTATGATCAATAAGTAAAAAACATTTAAAAAAAATTAAATACAATTATAATAAATAATTTATAATATAACATGTAAATGTGGAATTATTAATACCTCATAAAATAATATAGGTGGATTACATCAAAATATATATTAATAAAATAAAATTGAGGCAAATTCTTGTACTAAATTTTAGTAGCATAAATATAGTACATAATGATTAATAAAATTTATTAATGTCATTGAAAAGTGTATATAATAATTAAAAATTAAAAATTATAGATATAATGCTGTGAAATTAATATCTCATAATTTGGTAGTGGAAATAAAAATCTAAAATATATAATGTGCTTCAATTGAAAATAAGTGAGATGAGTCTCTTACATTGGGCCAAAAATCAAAACGTACAATATTTACCTTCATGAGTAATAATCATAGGTTAGTTATTTATGTTATTTAGTAAATTTTAAATTTTTTTATAACTTTTATTTATATTTTTTTCATTTTATAATTTTTTAAAATCATTTATGTTCGCATTGCATGTATTGAGGATGTTCTGTACTGAAGTCCAAGATGTTTATTATTTGATGACTATGGAAGAATAATACATTGTATAAATATAATCGTAAAAATATAAATTAAATTTATATAATATTATTTTATTAAATACACATATATATCATCCATGTGTTCTGGTGATGAAAAAACAATGACATCACTCTATGGAGGTCATACTCGACACGTAAAACAAACGTTGTTAATATTTTCCAGTGAGTGGAAGTGTGAGAAAAAAATGATATATTTTTTAACTATGAATAATATGAAATTAATTTAATAAATATTTCATGTATATAAAATAATTTCCAAAAAAATATCTATATTATCTTCTAGGTAAATCTATAATAAAAATTGTATAACATTTCTATTCTGAGGAGGTAGTCCACATTAATTATGAGCGATGTTATCATATCACCCATGTAATGTAATGACAAAATTTATACATGATATCACGACTACAAATTTATTATATTTTATAAATATCATATATATATTTTAAATGATTAATTATATAAATCCTTAAGAGTTGATAACCGAACATGAATGACATTAGTTCGCAAGGCGGCAGTCCGCTATACACATGATTGATGATTTCGTATCCCAGTTGATGTAAGAAAATATTGATTTAGGTATTTAAAATAACAATGCATAATCTATGTATATAAATAATTACATATGTGTTACTATATATTTTTTAAAACATATTATAAGGATTTATAATATGAAATAAATAGAAATAGTTAGTAAATATGATTCCTTATCCTAAAGATTCAAAATTGTATCTACACATAAGGATACAAGGGTGGATATATTTGATATAAAAAGGAATCCATCACTAATTTAATGATTTATAAAATATTAGTCGATAGTTTTTTTATAGAAATAACTTTCGTGGAACAGTAACAATGGAGTATGAATTTAATCATGAGAATATGATGCTTTAAGTGATTAAATAGTGTATAATTTGTTTTTAAATATTACCATTATTGGGTGGGAATAAATTTAAACAAATTATATTGATAATAAATGTTTAAAAGGCAATTTCTTATTCTATAAAACATAAAACATGGATTTAAATTTTTATTTTTCATATATTCTTTGACGTTTCTGGTAATATTTAAGAGGATCCATTTTTTCTATGCACCGCAACAAGTTTTTCATACCGTAATTTTGTGTTTATATATATTTCTTGCATGGGTATAACATTCAAGGATCTGACCCATGATAAATCATGTGGTCTATGAAAGGTGTCTATTTCAAACCCCATTCCACGGTATTAAGGAACCTTATATCATTATTATTTTAGTTTAATATATTGGAACACTATAATCTATTTATAAAATAAAATTGAAATGACTAAAAACTATGTGTTCTTACCTACTGATACTTACATGTCACACCCTTCTCAGGTGCCGATTGTGACAAAGTAGACTTAATGATCATATGTGTGGATAAAGGGAAATGTGCTACTTATAAATCTTGATCGCTTATTTCTTTTGATGGTTTTTTTGGTAAAAGGAACAATAATATGATTGAGATTCTATGTATATGTTTATGGATCTTCATTGATATTATATAACATGGAATATATATTTGTACGCATGTTGACCCTACACATACAATTTTTATACAGACTCATGAAATTTCATGATAATGATTATATCTATTATTGACTGTCATCCTCCCCCGGTTGTCTATTATAATTTTATATATTGTTTCATTACATATATTATTGACATTATATTATTATGATTCCACAATTTGAAATTTTTTACATACCATTGTGCTTAATCTGATATATAATGGCATAGTTTCCCTATAGAAACACCAAAGGAACTCAATAAAAGTCATCAGGCACTGTTGTTTGGAGAGATATGTTGGAGTTCATGTGGCCGCCCCCTCCGGGCACACTATTTGGGAACTTGGGTCACATGAATGATTAATTTGGTATAAGAGAATCCTTTTTATACATGTTCATAATATTTTTATAAGTACCCAGATGTAAACATTACATAATCCTAAATTAAATGAATAAATCAGATTTAGGATCTTTTTAGGTTTATAGTTTTAGAGAATTAATCCATAAGTAATACACTACATCTCAAAATTTTCAAGGTAGACATTTCAACTTAATTTTCATTTTATTAATAAAAGAAAAAATCTAGGGAAAAAGGGACATCTCTAGTTCTATGTTTAAGATATCATGACTTTTTCTTGATCACATCCTTGATGCTATTCATCTTTATGTCCTATGAAAAACATTTCAAAACATGAGATGAACATAAAAAACTCAGTAACGGTTATAAGACAAAGAAATAAAATATTAGTTAATCTATAAATACATATAATATGAGATTTAATATAACTCATGAAATAATAATATTAACATAGTAATCACGAATCATAACATTTACTTGTGGCATCAATTACATATTTTGTTATAGCTTTTTAGTTATGTACGGAGTTATATTTGGAATATCCATCACAATATATTCCCTAAATCTCTTAGGGAAAACATTCACGACTACCTCTGTCACATTAACCAATGCTTTGTAGATCTATATTGGGATCACCTGCCCTAGGATAATTACTGAACCACCCATACATGTAAACAATGCCTAAGATCCATAACACATAAAACAAGCATATTGGAAAGATAACAATTCTATATTTTAATCAAAATATATCATTTCATGATATTAAAATATTTAAATATTTATCTAAACAATTATCAATTCCACAGTTCTTAAAAATGTTATATAGTATTTAATTTCCTTTAAAAACACTACGACTTGTAACAGAAGCAAAAGATCAAATAATACTCAAGGCGGTGTAAATGCTATTGTCATTACATACATTGAAATGAAAGATTCTTTTTGGTCATTTAGTAAAACTATTCATAGAAAACTATTCCCATAGAATGAAATGAAATTTCAACTCTATTAATACAACATATAATAGAATTTCATGTATTAAAACTAAATAATCCTCAATGAATGGAGATTACGATGAAGTCACTTACATCGTGTCCTACATGACTCGTTCGTTCTATAATCTCCTAAATAATAAACTAAAGTTAATTTATACTTTCTTAAGAACATTGTTGTAGTTTAGTATTCCTTTTATATCATATATTACCATGTTATCAACATTACACAGTCATTTATGTTAGTAATGGTCATTTTGTCGATATTTGGTAATTAAGTCAAAATTCAACGTCTCATATTTAAATGTAGTCTAAGTTGTCATAAGTACATTATCTCAAGAATTATATTAATTATTTAGATATCATATATACCATATATATATCGAGTATATATATGTAATTATAATAGTACAAAACATTTGGTAGTATGAACTGAAATGCATCGTTCATGGAGATGATAAGCAGTACATATGCATAAACGCTACTTTCGTTTCTATTTCTTATTTTAATGGAATTAAAATATTATGATACATAGTAATATTATAATTATAGTATAATATAATATATAATAACATTAACTACATCCTTTATATTTCCCATATATGGCATTAATGAGTCTTTTCACTTTGAGGGGGGTAGTCCAAACTTCCTCAAATGAAAAATTGTGTTTACCCATAATGAAAACCATAATGGAATGAAATATATAAAAAATACAGAAGAATAAAAAACATAAACATAAAACATATCATATATAAATATGGCGCCATATTAATTTCCACCATGAGAGGCGATATGAGATAATTGAACAATCATCGTTTCATGAGGCATTATTTTGCCATCTTTAGAAACATAATGTTCATTACCCATTAGATTGAGGTGTGTGTAAGTGTAGTTATAATCCTTCACATAATGAACACATTTTATTTTTAGGGTACATATATTGTTATAAAAAAATGAAAAAAACGAGAATAGGGGTTAGAGAAGTAAAATAAAAGAAAAGAATTTAAGGAAAAATTTTACCTTTAATTCGGGTAAATTCACTTGGTTTAAAAAAAGGACTTATTAAAGTGCCCTATTCCAATGGTAAGGCTTCTAGGATTAAGAGAGAGATCATGAGAGCTTATTTTTGTGGGGTTTGTATGATTCAAAATTCTTGAGATGAGCGAGGAATGTGTTAGTGGTGAGGGATATTTATAAGGGGGAGGATGGGATATTTAAGAAACAATGAAAATTTTATTTTATCATATAATGATTTTTGGGTTATATAGGTCCAAAAATAATTATAGTTAAAGATAAAAAGACTTATAGTCGATATAAAATAATCCAATAAAAAATTTAGTAGTTTTGGATGTTTTTATAATATTTATAATATTATTTAATTAAATCATTTATTAATGAGGTAAATACTGCATCCTTATTGTGTCATTAATAATTTTATTAATTTGATGACTAAAAATTATAAAAACATACCATAATGTAGGAATTTTTTTTATATTTCCAAATAATATTTATAGTTTAAATGATAACTTATAAATCCTTATGTAATAATTAATTTACTAAAATATTTTTGATTTTTCAATTTTTGCCTTCACATTATGTTAATTATAATAAAGTGTAATTATCACTCATAAGTGGCTCCATGGGGTCCCCAAATAGTCCCAAGGAATCCCATGGTCGTCCAAGACTCATAAAATAATGTTAGTAGAAGTGTTAAGGTAATTTTGTGTTATGTTGATATTCTTTTTACTATTAATTGCCCTATTTAGCTTTTACCGAGGTAAATAAAAGTCAAAAGTAACTATTCACCTAAAATTATTATCATCTTATTGAACCACATTTTACATAATTATAACAGCCTTGTATGTTAGATTTTAGAAATTAAATTCACAGAAGCGGTAAAATTTCAGTTAAATTAAAAAGCCATAATTTTTACTACTACTTAGTGGTTCCACTATTCAACAAAAAATAATGTTTTCCAAAAAAATAAAAAAAATTAAGCCAAAGGTATTATTGATATTATGAATTAAAAAAGTATTTCTACTTTACCTACTTCAAAACAAATAAGTTGAATTAATTAATTTAATATCAATTCCCATTTTCAAAAAAATAGTGTGTTTTTAGGAAATATTAAATATCAAAAGATTGACTCCTGTTTATGTCCAATTTCAAAGTGAAATTAATTTCAATGAAAAAAATTGGAATAAATGGTTAAAATTGAATCGAATTATTGTTTAAAACCAATTAAAAAAATTCTATCCAAATAAATACTTTTGATTAAAATACATTTTTTTATTAAATTATATTATTTTTCACTATTAATCAAATAAAGAATTTTATCTGAAAAATACCAAAAATTAACCCAAAGCATATTTTTATGTCCAGATTCTAAATAATAATTTTATTTTGTCAAATATACAATAAATATGTGACCAGAACTATATTTAATGAGGGTTCTCCATCTAAATATGGTAAATCAACCTTTTAATGAATATTAGAATATTTGAGTTTAAATTAGTTTAATTCTCATTTTAATCCAATAACTTTTATTGAATAACTATTAAAACATTAAAAAAACATGTATAATCATATTTTAGTTAGTTATATTTTTTCTCATTGTTATAATGGCTAAACGTTAACTACGATTTAAAATAATAATATGATATTTTTAATTTTCTATATAATGCAACGTTTTGTGCAATGTATGATTTCAAAGAAACTTCTTATTGAGTATCAGGTACGCTATTGAATATTCCAACCCAGTTATTTTTTAATTAATATTAAATTCACAAATATTAATAAATATTCTAATTTATTATTCTTTATTTACATGGGATTTTACATCCTTCCCCCCTTTTTGGAATTGCATCCTCGAAATTTTTATTCACTTATGAAATAAGTGGCAGTATTTATCCTTCATAGAATGTTCATATTCTCACATTGCCACTTCAACTATATGGTTTTTCCACAAAACTATTACCTGATGAATTAACTAATTCCAAAACACTTTCTCTCTACAGTTATGAATTTGGATTGGATGTTCCTCATTAGAGAGATTCTCTTCCAACTGAACTACCTATGGGCTCAAAACATGATATTGATATAGAATATACAATTTCAAATTGAAACATGAAAAACAATGTGTACCTCAGACAAACTCGGAGGTTAATACACTCTGTACAAAACTGATCCAAAATTCTCATGGATTTCATAAGGTCAATGAACATCATATTCAACATTCCCTTCTTACCAAAAATCATCACACTCTTCCATAGAGAAACTCTGAGAAATCATGATCACATATATCAAAAGAAAGATCCTTGCTCCAGTTATCTACATAACTATTCTGGACACTCTGAGTCATTCTCATGTGCTTCTAAATCAAAAGAACCTTTTATACCATCTCTTCAACAAATTATGGTCTCATCAACATCACTTCACCTACTTAATCATAAAAGACTAGATTTCGACACCACTTCTCATGTAATTCCTCATATGGTTCCATCTATATACTATAATGAAAACAGTTATTGTACGAAAACTCAACCAAAGAAATATGTTGGTTCCAACATCCCTTGTAATCTAGTGAACAAGCACATAGCATATCATCAATGGTCTGAATTGTTTGTTCTGACTGCCAATCTGATTGAGGATGAAAAGATGTATTAAAATATATTTCAAAACCCAATGAATATTGAACGAATTTCCAAAAGATAGAAGTAAAAATGGGATCACGATCAGATACAACAGAGAAGGGAACAACATGTAACCCGACTATCATTTTAACATACTACAAAAATGTTGATCTAGAGACAAAGTATCAATAATAGGAAGAAAAGGAGTATATTTAGACATCCAATCAATAATAACCAGGATTACATTATTACCTCAAGATGCCTTCAGTAATACTGCAACAAAGTCCATCGATATATTTTCCCATTTCCACTCTAGAAACGGTTAATACAAAAGAATCATTTTCAGTAATCTCCACTCTTCTTTAACCTACTGAAAAGTCAAACAGCTCATAGTAAAGTCAACAATATATCTTTTCATTCCATCCAAGTAGTAATTCTCTCGAAAATCAATTTACATCTTAGTACTCCAAAAATGAACTAAACATAGAGGACTATGAGCATTACATAACAACAAATTATTGAACTGTGAATCATAAGTCACACATAATCTCATTCCAAATATCAAAACCCAATCATAATCAATGTTAAATACATGAAAATTACACTTTTGAACTAACTATACCTATTTCTACAACTCACTGTATTCCTTCTGAACTTTCTTAATTCTATCTGAAAGAGATGATCTCACTGACACATGAAACAAAACAAAGAAATTTCCTAAACCATAAAGATATATTCCAAAGTTCATCAAATCAAAAACCAAAGGGTCTTGTTCCAAACGTAACATGGTTATTAATGCATTACATTTTCGACTCAAAGTATCAGACACTTTATTTGTATTTCATATATGGCAATGGATCTTCAAATCACAATCCTTGATTAATTCCAACCATCTCCTCTATCTCACATTCAATTATTTCTGATTAAATATATACTTTAATATTTTGTTGTCATTCTATATTTCACATTATTCTCCTTAAAAATGAAGCCTAAATTTTATTAATCAAATCCTAAAGCATCTAATTTCAAATCATGTGTAGGGTAATTTAATACATGAGGGTTCAACTGAAGTGAAGCATAAGAAATTACCTGATCATTCTATATAAGGACATAACCATTTCCTTTCAATAAAGGATCACTCTAGACAACAAATTCACCATTTCTTGAAGATAGTGCCAAAACTTGAGAATTTACCAATCTTTTTTCAATTCATGAAAAAAATCATCACATTATTTTGTCCAGCTGAAAATAACTCCTTTTTGAGTTAACATTGTCATTAGACTAGATAACCATGAAAAATTATCAATAATCATATGTTAATAACCCCCCTAACCATGAACAATACAAATAACAGTTATATGTGTGGGTCATGGCCATTCTTCAACAACATTTATTTTAGCTGAATCAAAATTTATGCCATTTTTTGAAACAATGTGAACAAAGAAAGAAATATGATATATCCAAAATATCTTCAATAATCACAACCAAAATCTTATCCAAAAACTCACTGAAAATTATATTAAAAATATCCATGAATAAAGAAGGTTCATGGGATAAAGAAAAAGATATAACTAGAAATTAATAATGACCATATCTATTATGAAACACTGTCTTTGGAGTGTCTTCAATCGTTACATTCAACATATGTTACCCTAACCTCATTAGAATCTTAATAAAATACTATGCTCATTGGATCTGATCAAACAAATCATTGATATGAGGAAAAGGATACATGTTCTTAACAGTGATGTTATTCAATGCTCTATAATCTAAGGAATGTTTAATTTAACCATCTTTCCTTTTAACAAACAATATAGGAGCACCCCTGGTGATTTTCTAGTTCAAATGAAATCTTTTACTAATAACTCAAGAAATTTATTTTTTAACTCTAAATGTTCAATTTGAGCCATTCCATAAGGGGGTTTTGAAATTGGATCAACATCAGGAACTAAGTAAACAATAAATTCAACATCTTGTTCATGTATAATACACGGAAACTCATTAATAAGAGAGGAATCGTGGGAGAATATTTCTGTAGGGGTTGAATGAGCCAAGGGGATTGAAAATTGTGAGGAATGATTTAGAGGAGAGGTATTTTTCTAAGGGAGATGAGGGGAACTTTATGAAAGTGTGAAAATATTATTTTATTATATACTGATTTTTGGTTTCTAAAGGTCCATAAATAATTAAAGTCGAAGGTAAGATGACTCCTGATCAAAATAAATTCATCCAATAAACAATGGACATGTTGTGGATATTGTTTTAATATTTATAATATTTTATATTTTTATCATTTATTAATGTGGTAAACACTACATCATTATTGGGACATAAATAAATTTATTTATTTCATGTCTAGACATTTTTAAAAAATACTATGATGTAGGAAATTTTTTTAGACTTCAAATAATATTTATAGTCAAAATGATAACTTATATAACCATTTGCATAAAATAATTTACTAAAAGATATTTGTTTGTGTCATTTTTGCATTTACATTATGTTAATTAAAATAAAGTGTCAATGTCACTCTTAAGAGGCTCCATAGGATACCAAAATAGATCTATCGATGCCAAGGGATGGGCATGACTTATCTAATAAGGCTAGGAAAAGTGTAAAGATATTTTTGTTTTACTATGAAGTTATTTTTACCTAGAATTACCATATTTACCTTAAACCGGGGTAAAAATATTTCAACAGATACTAATCACAAAAAAAAATATTTTACTCTTATCGAACCAAATTTTAGTTACTAACACCAACCATGTGTGTCGGATTATAAATATTTAATTCACAGAAGCAGTAAAATTTTATTTTAATGAAAAGTTCATATTTTTAACTACAACATAGTAGATTCAATATTCATAAAAAATTGATGTTTTTAAGAAAAATACCAAAAATTCAGCATATGATATATTTGATATTATAAATTCAAAAATGATGGCTTTTTTAAGAAATAAAATACATTGATGTTATATTAATTATTTTAAAATTATTTCCTGTTGTTAAAAAAGCATATTTTTAGAAAATATTAATTATCAAAAGATTGACACTTGTTTATGTCCAATTTCAAAGTGAAATTAATTCCAATGACCAATAATTGATTAAATGGTAAAAATATAATCTAATAACACATTAAAACTAATTAAAAAAATTAATCTATCCATGTACATAAATTATATTAAAATACATTTTTAAATTAAAAATCAGTTTTCTTAACTATTCATAGAAAATGTATTTTATCATATAAATAAAAAAATTTAACCCAAATTAAATTTTGATTTCCCAATTCTATATAAGAATTTTAATTTTTCAATTAGAACTTATATATGTGAACAAAAATATATTTAAAAATGGATCTCCATCAAAAGGTAGTAAATCAACCTTTAATATAATATTAGAATATTTATGCTTAAATTTGATTAATTTACATGTTATGACTCTAACATTTGTTTGATAAATTTGAAACCATTTAACAAACATGTACAACCATATCAAAGATAGTTATATTTATTTCTTCTGTTACAATGGCTAGATGTTAACTACCATTTAAAGTAATAATATTATATTATTATTTCTCTATATGTCCCAAAGTTGTGTGCAATGTAAGATATCGAAGAAATCCATTGTTGCATATTGAGTACGCTATCACACATAGCAACCCCTTTAAAGTAAAATTAATATTTAATTAAAAACTTTTAATATATATTCAAATCTATAATTATTTATTAACATTGGATGTTAAAATTTGGATCGTAAAAGAGATTATGATAATTTAATTTTGAATTTACCTTTTTCTTTGACATAACAACACCTTGTATAGTGGAAATAAAAATTATGTGGTTGTGAATTTATTTATTGATTACTACAATGAAGGTTCATGATACATAACCATTGGTAGAAACACATCATTTATGCTACTATTGGTATTAGTATTATTGGGATGATTATTCCATTTAATTTATCCCAATAAAATCTTATTGTTGCAGTACATGTATCAAAATAAGGACCATAAGTAATGAATTTCCATACATATTTCCATTACTTATCTACATTAATCATGCATTTCTTATTTTCATGAGATCGTTGCATTGAAATTTTTTTATAACTTGTGGTGATGTATTGTTATAAGTACAAAAATGGTCGAACATAATTTGAAGGTCAATTATATGAACTTTATTAAGGGAACATGAAATTTAAATTTATTTGGTGTGTGGACCCATAAAACTTTTAATGGAGATCCAATTATTTCAATATATTTAATATTTGGAGTGAATTCATATAAAAATCAATGTGAATAACACATTTTAAAATGAAATGGAGGCCCTATAAGATTGATTGAGATATAGAAATTGAATTTAAAATGGATATAGGATATAAGAAGCATCCATGGTGGTTTTTCTAGGGTATTTCCCTTTTTATATAGGCATGGTATTAGCAGTCCGATATTGGTTATGTTATGTTTAGAGGAAGTCCATGAATCTATCCTCATTATCACTTTCCATGATAACATTCCTCATCGTGATTTCTTAACTGTTTTTATATGTTTATCATTCTATTAAAAATAATGTATAAAGAGTGATCTTTTAAATTATAGATATATTCCACCATAACGCACTCAAGATTCATAAAAAGATTTTAACAATGCGTACTCTACGAAGGTTGTGTTTCAAGAAACACCAATTATACCTCTTATAGTGTTTCTTGTTGAAACTAATTTTGATCATATTCCACTACCATTGATGATTATTTCTGGATAGTTCCCTTCAATTTATGAATAATGATTGTGGAACTCTCTGACATAATCCTACTATGGAAGAGCTGACTCATGACATCTAGCACTATAATCCTCCCACCTTTTCAAGTGTTGGAAGACCATAACATGTGGATTCATGGTTAAATTGCATTGTTTTCATCTTTTATTATCATTAGACGCCTCTATAATGGTTGGTAAATCATGTTACCTTCATGTTGGGAGACTCCCCCAAGCATTGGTGTGACATTATTTCATAGTATTATAATTAAGAGGCATGGTCTAGGAAGTCCTCCAGATGGCTTTATTTGACCTTTTATTTTTCTCAAACCCTTATATATAATTTATAATTGGATTTACTAAATCATAATAAACATTCTACGTTATTATATGAGTATTCTGCACAAATTATTGAGCTTCATTGTTTTTCTACATCTCCTACTAGTGTCAAATTTATGATTATGAGGGGCATTGAAGATGGTCTTGGGCATGATGTATGATCATAGATGAGCATATTTTGGATTACGACCATTGGATTAATAGTAAACAATGCTATAGTTGGGAAAATTCATAATACAAATAATGAAATGTGATCAAGGGATGTTTTTTTCAATGATTGATGTTTGGTTGTTTTTCTAAGAGGATGAATATAATCATGGGTGTACATGGGGGATGAATAATATTGGTTATACTCCCTAAACGATCTATATTGTTTCAGAATTGTTGTAGGGATGGCCATAATAAGACTTTGTGCATGAGAAACCTGATGGAATGCTGAAATTGATTTAGGATGTGACATTTCCATCTCTCCTCATGTTATTTTCCTCCAATATTCAGTGGAAGGGTATTTTTATCAGTACCTATACTAGTCTCGTGATCTACAAAAATACGCCAGTCTGGGAGTTGGAATTCCACTGAAAGATTGGGCCAAGGTGGTAATGGACATGGCTGAGTTAGTTATACTTTAGAACATCAACATCATTAGATTGGATTTTCAAAGGCTTGTAAGATATCATCCCAGGGCTATAGATCCAGAGATATTTTTACAGTGCAGCTAGCACCAGAGGAATAGAGTCGAATTCCATAAATGGTTAGAGTTACTATCCCATACACATTTGTAACTATTCATTTTGGTTATGTATCTATATGATAATCAATTACTTCTACAGAACCATGTCTCTCTAAAAAGCTTTTGGGTTCATAATATAGGGAATACACTATAATCATGAGTTCCCCCATAAGATATGTGGGAGACTTTTCTTCTGGTTTTTCTCAAACACGATGACGAATAGAGTCGATATCATTCTAATTATGGAATATATTATGAAAATCCTATCCAATTATACATGTATTACAGACTTTTTTCTATCCCATCACTATAGGGAAACATGAATATACAAAAGGATGAATGGGATATAAAGGCCAATTGGTCCAGACCCAAGAAAAATAGGCTTGAATGGTGATAACACAAATAGTGATCATCTTTGTAATAAATCATGGTATAATGTTGGTATAATCCCCATATGTGGTGAAACATTTCAATAATTCACATCATGATGATTTCTTCAACTTTCCTCCTAAGAGAGAGTTTGAGTTCACCACAGGGCTAGTGTTAGCTGTGACACTAGTTTCCATTTCACCTTATAGGATGGAACCAATGGTTCTCTTTGAACACTAAAAGTAGATTGAATTCCATGATTCTAATGGTTTTATATGTCCATCACATCGCCATGGGGTTCAATAGTCATTTTCTCCATGAAGGAATATTGTATTGTACGATTTCGTTTGGATTATAGATTGTGATACAAACATATATTTGAGAACTGTTGTACACATCCTTTTATAGATTACTTCTACGAACAACTTCAAGGAGAAAAAATATTCTCGAAGATAGTTTTCAAGTCAGACTATCATCATGTTCATGTGAGACCTTCAGAAATAATAGATAAAATTTTCCATAGAATGTATTTTTTTATAAGTACTTTATTATGTCATTCAGACTGATGAACACTCCCAATAAATGCATGGATATCACGAATCAGGTTTTTCATACGTATCATTATTCCATTGTGGTATTTTTCTTAGATGACCACATGCTGTACTCGTTATCAAGACATGGAAATATAATCAATCATGAGACCATAATGAGTACAATTTGAGAGGACTTGATATGTTAAAAACACATCAAAAGCGATTTTGGTATCATAGATATTTACTTGTTTGGTCAATAATATCAAAATGAAGCATATCAGTTGACCTATAGATGGTGAGAATTAGGGTTTCCCAAGATACACTATAGAATGTGTTTGATATATGAAGCTTTATGGGTACATCTGTCTATTATAACTGATTCATTCATGAATTATCTATATTAAAAGAACCTCTAAAACCTCTTACTAACAATTGTGTTAAGTTCGTATGGTATAATGTTTCTATGAAAGAATTTCTTGAGTTAAACTAAAGGCTTAAAGCAGCTCCTATTTGGATTATTACTATGTAATGAAATAATTATATATTCTACGAATATTCATTAAAACATATGACGGGGGAAGTTCGAATGCTAGGTTCTCTAGTTGTATCATATACATCATGTATATTGAGGCCTCATAAGGGGAAATATCCTATGAAAAACATTATAAAAGTGGTCATACATATTTCTCTTTACCGTTAGTGGCACAACATGTTTCATGATGGGTTCATTGCTTTCATGGGTATCAAAAGTATCCAATATATCTCCACACAGAAAAAATTTAATTTGAGAAAGAACATGTGGAAAGATACTTAATATCATTTAATTTTTGAGCTCAAATACTAACAAGGTATTATAATTCCATAGAAGATTCCTTGAGCTGAAATATAATGACATTATCCATTCAGGATGAAAGTATTGAGTTGAAGATGATGTCTATGTTGTCAAAGTTACATATGGAGGTTCAAGAGAAATAAATTAAGTCAACCTTAGAAGAACCAGTGGTTAAATTTTCACATCTAGAATGGGTTTGGATGTGTCAATTATCTAACATTGTGGTCTTAATTTTATGGGGGAGTGTAGTAATGGGAAAACCACCTCTGAGATATGTTTTTGATGGTTGTGAGGCCATACACTACTATGGGTGTGTTTGAGTGGCATTTAATATGTGAGAAATCATGATAAGTGATTCACATTACTCTATTTCAATTTTTGATCATTTTCTTACCAATATGTCATGAGAAATGAGTCATTATTTGTGGTTTCCTGGTAAGAATTGGAATATATAATTCTTCATAACTCAGTGATCCACCTATCAATTGGGGATGGTAGTGGACCAATGTATTGCTCTATGTCTACATCCAATATCTATTCTTATAAGAAAATGGAAAGGCATCACCATGTACTTCATGATACGCATTATGAGGTATCATTAATGCAGTTATGAATTATGGTCTATCCTTGATGGGTTGACCAAGGGAAGAATCTTCACATCATTCTTGAATTTCGTCTAACTTGATGTGTTAGGAAGGCCTAATTCAGATATATTGTGAGATGTCTTCACATACTTTATTCTTTGATTTCAGACCATGAATACCAATTCAAATCATAGTTTGAAAAGGCTTTAAAAGGCACTAGGTTTACAAGTGTTATTGAGTACTTAATATCCCCATCAAACCAATGGGTAATCAAAATGTATGATTCCTAGTTAGAGGATATTATAATGGAATATATGAATAATTTTGAAGGATATTGGGAAATTAAAATTCCTCAGTTCAGAAATTCATACTATAGATGATTTTTGGTTTTAATTATGATTTTTCTATATGAGCCCTTATATTGTAAACCTTGTTGTTAACATTTAAGATGGCATAAGGCAGGTGAGGAACCTCTACTAGGTCTTTGTCTCATTCATGAGGTTTAATAACATGTTCCACTACTTCAAAAGTTTATAAATACAGCTTATTCTAGGAAGATGTCTTATACTGATCATTGTTGCATACTTCTAGAGTTTGGGGTGGGGTATCATGTTCATTTGTTTTTATCAACTTGAATGGGTTATAAACCAATTAGGAGACATCAGAAGTTTCTGATACGTACGTCGGACCGTTTGAGATAGTGGAGATACAAGGGTTGGTAACTTATCATTTACTATTACCTTAGAGGTATCGTGACATGTATGGCGTCCTCTATGTATCCGAATATAGAGAATATCATCCACACTTGTCTGAATAATTTTTCCGTGATAATATAATCATTGATGGGATATGTATTCTAAAGAGCATTTAATATTTATTGTCGATCATAGAATGAATGTCCTCTATGAGAGGCCAAATCATTTGTTCTATGTTCTATAGAAACAAAAAACTGATTAGGATGAGACCAAGGAGAGGGAGGACAATATATGCATAGAGTATATAGAACATTTTTTATAAAGATGTTCTTCTAAGTTCATAATGTTAATTTAGTTACAGGTTAATTTATGGATGATATGTTGTAATGTCTAAAATTTATCCCTAGGGATGCATAATAATTTTTGTAAAATTCTATAAAATGGTCATAAAATTAATTAATTAATGGTTAGTATATGTATTGGGTGCTCATAGAGATCATTTGAAGCACGAATCCCTAAAATGATATTTGACAGACTCAGCCACAAGGTCAGAGGAAACCATACCACCCAACCCATATGGTTTAAATATACCTTGTGGTAGTGGGAATTAAGGTTTATAGGGTGGAACAATTTAACTACAATCATATGACATCTGATGCATGGACATGCTTCACCCTGTTGTTTTCATACAATGAGGTCACACTCCATGGGTGAACTGTTTTTACAACCATGCAGCCATATCATGCCATTTCATGTAAATAACAGGAAATTTCATGAAATTTTTTTATAAAATTAATACGAATTTTATGAGTCTGTAGTTTTTGACAGAGCCTGATTCTGAGGCCCAGTGTGCCCGGAATCATTTTCAGAAGTTTTGTTCGGGTACGTTCGGTAAACGTACATGCAAATTTTTCAATCTTAAGAACTGGTGCTCTAAATTGAAATCCGAGTAAACCGATGAACTTTCAGTGCCGGTATTTTCTTATGGGGCCTTTCACGGCAGTTGGGTTTTGTACAGGTTGAATGTTAATTTTCGGGATTCGAAGAAAATTAAATAAAATTGTTGTTTTGCACAATTTTATTTTCATTGGTGGTTATTTCCTCCATAGTGGAGTTGTATGTGGGGACCACACCCCACATAACCTCCAATGGAAGGATAAGGATGGTGGGGCCCACAATAGCCTAAATCCTCAACTCCCCCTTAAACTCCCTATTGACTACCCTTTATTTATTTTTGACAACTCCTCTCTCTTAATGGTGGTGCCTCTCCACATTCCACCCTCCTCTCATGAATGTGCCAACCCCATATATTTAATTAAGTGAGGACTCTTAATTAATTTATTCATTTTGATTAATTCAAATGGAATGGAAATATTATTTTCATATGGGAAGCCTATTGTTTCATTTTGGTGTTGGAAATTATACATTTGGGGATGCTCTGGAAAATTAGAAGAATAGAGTTCTTCTCTTGAAGAAGAACACCGCCCTTCCAATGAAGAACCACCAAAGAACAATGATCATCTCTTTCGATCATTGTCCAAGCTAAAGGAGATGGAGTAATCCGCATGGAATGCCGATGACGCACCATCCTCGGCTCCTTCTTCCCCTACGACAACGAGTTGACACCGCCTCCACACGACTCCTTCTACGAATGAAGAACGAGGTAGGGGGATTTCAATAATTTTAATTTAATTAAATTATACCTTGTTCTTGATGTATTAAGTGGTTTGTCTTCACTATTTATGTTTTCGCCTAACTCGGAAGGCGCGTGCCGAACGAACATAGCCATACGACCCTCCGTTATTTCATGATTTTTTGTGATGGCGATCGGCGTGGTAACGACCGATGACGGCGACGAAAACGGTAGCCACGCGTCGGCCCGTTAGAGGACCGCGACACCAGGTGCCGCGTGGGGAGGGAAATACCATGACCCACAACTGCGGGAAGATTGGTTGAAGAAGAACAGGCCGACTAAAGCCGCCTGGGCTGAAGGAATTGCAGCGCCATGAGGGCACTGCGCTGTGGAAGACCACGGACTGTGCTCCGCGGGCCGCTTCTACAGACAACCAGTTGGCTACCTACCGGCTAGGATGATGGTTGCGTCGCCACCTGGCACCGTGTGCAGAGGATAGCGGCCCACAAATGCGGGCTGCTCGCGCCAGTGAAGACCGTCCAGATTCGTCTGGCCGGACAAGAGGGAGGTACCGCTTGGGGACACCGTTTCAGAAAACGGGGGGCCGCGCCCGCGCTTCGCACGACCATCTTGTCGAGCTACGCCTGGCCGCAGACCGGCCTGAGCCGCTCCCCATAAGGCTGGGCCGACCCCTTATCTGGGTCGGACCCGCCGAGCCAGGACGGGAAAACCCGCCAGCCTAATGGGCTAGACGGGCCGAGCCCGTTTTGTTTAAATGTGAATAACTTCTTGACCGTGTGTCTGATCGAGGCGCCATATGCGGAATTGGGACCCGTACGACGAGGAGGATCTTTTGCGATACTCTAAGTGAGTTTTGGACAACATTAGAAAATGGATGGGTTGGGAAATAGTGTATTTCCAACCGGGCCCCTGGAACGGAAAAGCCAATAACTCTCAGACCGGGTGTCCGATTGACGCGTCGTCTGTCGTGTTGGGTTTCATTTGACGAGACGGAACTTTGGGATACATCAACTCAACACTACGTGGTAGATGAAGGATCTTCCTCTTTGCTCGAGGAGTGGACCCTCCCAGATTCGAGTGTGCTATGTGCGGGAACCCTAGAGATGGGTGTGACTGCGACCACTATTGTACTGGTATCTTCCGTGGGTTCGACGATGATGGCTAATATACTGGAATCCTCCATGGGTTCGACAATGATGATTACTATTCTTGTATCCTATATGGGTCCAGAAGTTTGACCTCTGTACTTGTATCCTGAGTGGGTCCGACAGAGTAGCTAGTCTTTTATACTATGTGTGTCCTACAACTTAGCTGGTCTAGTATCCTATGTGGGTCTGACAGCTTAGATGAAACAGTGACTACAACTGATCATCTCTATCGATGTATGAAAGATGTATACCTTTTTGAGCTGAATCTTTACTTTCAATCATTTTCATCAATGTGATTGACTTTACTTCTTGTGTATACTAGGTTGTTCTTGGTCTCGAGAGTTGGAGTCGAACAAAGATTGATAACTTAGGTATATTTATGGTCATATACCTAAGTATGATTGGTTGATACATTGCAGTTGTATCTTTTATTCTATGGTTTATCCTTTGTGGATTCTGGGAGACCTTCGTGGGTCTTGTGGTCCCTACTAAATATAATATACTCGCCCCTGCCTGGGATATGCATTCACTACGCTGTGTTGGATACAGACGACATACAAAACTGATCGAGGTAGAGTCTTGTAGAGTTGGACGGTACCCGGAGGTGGACCACTTGGTGAGACTTACACGGAGCCGGCGGATGGACCCAAGGAGCATAGGTGGCCATCTATACTCACCCATCAGGTGGGATTCACAGAGGACGACTCAGTAGTAGATGTTTTAATTTTTTTCAGTTGTACTAGCTTTTCAGTTGTACTGTATTTACTGTTGGGATTGTATTTTCGGCCCCTTTCCTTTAAGCACTTACTTTTTGTATACATTATTTACATAGTTCATATTTCAGTTGCGTACTCTGTTGTGTTTGTTTGCTTTCATAATGGAAATGCCATCCAAGCATTGGTAATTACACCTTTGGTGATTGTCGCCAGCCCATGGCCTATGGAAGGCGGGCTTGGAGTAGTCACGACACGGGCCCCGAGGACGGGTTATGGCAAATTGGTATCAGCGGAGTCGGTTCTACCGCAGAACTCAGAACTCTGATCATTTATTTCTGTGAATCAATAGTGTTAAGAGTATTGAGTGTGGTTTTTAGTTCTAGGAGTCCATTGTTGCTGCAGCTGCAGACAAATCCATACACTAGGACCCTGACCTCTGATTTCAGAATCAGTGGATGAAAACAATGATTTCAAGGGTGTTTCAAATGATTTCTTTGTGATTACTTTGTGTCTGCTCACCAGGTATAATGTTTGACCATGGAACACATGTTTTTTTTCAGGATGGCCCCACGAAGGTAGTCTGCTAGGGTTCTGAGTAACGTACGAGATGGTAGCCCACTGAGCGGCAAGGCCTCCGTGCAGGGCCCCATCACAGTGGAGGCCCCAACGGTACCACAACCCATTAGGACACAGATACCACAAGTCCCGACAATAGATATTGCACACCACCTTTGTGTGTTGCATGAGTTCTATCGACATAGGCCGCCCAGGTTCCGCAGAGAGACAAACCCACAGGTAGATGATAATTAGATGGAGACTGTCGTCAGAGTTTTCATATTGGTAGGGACAACAACTGACCTTCTGGTGATCCTTGCCGTGAGTCTCCTGGATGCATCAATAGGAGGATGGTTGATCTTGATGCTCTAGGTTCATGAAGAGGCATCTTTATATGGACGAACATCGAGAATCTCTTCCACTCAGAGTTTATTCAAACCACCCTTCGTGCGGTGAGAATTCATGAGTTATTTCATTTACAGCAGGGAAACATGATAGTAGCTCAGTACTCATTTAGGTTAATCGACCTCTCATGCTACTCCAAGGATATGGTACAGGACCCGTCCTCAGGGCCTGGACATTTGAGTAGGGACTCATACATGAGATCAATGCTTCGACGATTCCCCTCACCATCCCGATGTAGGTGGGGGTGTTAGAACGAGCCCTTCTAGTGGAGAATTTTCTCACAGAGTAGTCACCAGTGGCGAGACTTTCCACAGGATGACACGTAGCAGAGTCCTCTTTAGCCGGTAGTAGACAGTTGACGTAGAGGTCCAAGCAGACCAGGACATCGGGTAGGCGACCTCAGGATACTGGTTCGATTGTGCGCGGCACAAGAAACAGATCCAACTATATGAGGAGCAGGCAGTGCTATGCATGCGGTGGGCATGGTCACATGGATCGAGACTGCCCATCCCGCCATGCAGATGAGCAGCAGATGGTAGAGGGGCCTCCCAGGTAGAGGCATAGGTTCGACCCTTTTGGTCCACTGGGAGCAGGCAGACGAGGCAGAGGAGTGGGAAGAGTAGAGGGTGGTGGACAATGTTTCAAGGCACCACCACCACCACCACCACCAGGAGGTCCACCCTCGACCAAAGGGAGTTGGAAGACCAAGATGGGATCAGCTCCAAGAAATCGAGTCCTACGACCACGACGCACCTAAGATGATTCGAGGTACTATCTGTGTCAACACCACATTTTCTTCAGTACATATAGACACAGGTGCAAATCATTATTTTATTGTCTCTTCCCACGTTCGGAGCTCTGAGATTCCGACGAAGTCATTGGCTCGATCCGTATGGCTAGAGAATCCTACGGGAGAAGACTCAATGATTATGCATTGATTCCATCAGTGTGAGATTAGTCTAGGAGTCCAGAGCATCATATTGGATTTTCGTGTAGTCGCATTGATGCCTTAAGACATCCTCTTGAGTATTTACTAGTTATCCACATTTCATGCTCAGATTGACTGTATTAGCCGCAAATTGTGGGGTTTCCGCATGGATGGGACCAGGTTCACCTTCACCGGAGAGAAAGGAGGATTTGCAGTGCAAGATGGACTTACACAGAGGAGAGGGCAGCCAATCACAAATCAGTTTTTAGTCTCATCCTCGGAGCGGTTGATGTGCGGAGTCCGAGATTTCTTATGGTGGTGGATCAGTATGTGGATGTTTTTCCTGACGACATTCCAGGACAACCTCCTCATAGATAGGTAGACTTCTACATAGTCTTGTACCCCGGGACAACACTAATATCTACTCTAGCATATCGGATGGCGCTCGCTGAGCTTCATGAGCTTTGGGTACAGCTTGAGGACATGCATGGAAAGGGATTTTTCTGATCCATTTTTTCAACCTGGGCATCTCCGATTTTGTTCTCCAAGAAGAAGGATGGGCGCTTGAGACAGTGTGTTGACTACCATCGCCTGATTCTGGTTACCCTGAAGAACAAGTACCCACTCACAAGGAATAACGTTATCTTTGATCAGATCAAGGGAGCACAATAGTTCTCAAAGATAGACCTCAGGTCAGGCTATCACCGGCTAAGAATTTGGGATAAGAGTGTGAAAAGGTGGATTTTAGGTGTCAGTATGGCCACTACATGTTCTTGGTTATTCCTTTCGGCATACCCAACACTCCAGCACTGTACATGCATCTCACGAAAAGGATTATCCAGCCATACCTTGATAGTTTTGTCGTAGTCTTCATCGAAAACAAACTTATTTACTCAACTACTGAGGTGGATCACACCTACCATTTGAGGGTAGTACAAAAAACACTCCTAGAGTACTAGCTTTATTGAAATCTGTCGAAGTGACATTTCTGGATTCGAGAGGTTCACTTCTTGGGATATGTCATATCGGAGGCTGGATTTGTAGTAGATCTAGCGAAGATCGAGGCAGTACATTCTTGGAAGCCCCCAAGGAGTGTGATGGAGGTGTGGAGTTTCCTGGGTCTGGCCGGGTACTATCAGAGATTTGTTCCAGAATTTTCTAGAGTTTCTGCACAACTATTAGATCTGACGAAGAAGGGGAAACCCTTTTTATGGTCAGATAGGTGCCAGTAGAGATTTCAAGAGCTGAGGCAGAGATTGACCAGCACATCTATCATAAGGCTACCAGAAGAGGGTTTTTGGTACGTTCTTTTCTGAGACACATCAGGGACCAGACATAGGTGTGTCCTGAGGCATGAGCAAGCTGTGATCATGTATGGTTCACGACAGTTGAGGCAGGGCATGCAGAACTATGCTACCCATTACCTAGAGCTAGCAGCAGTCTTCTTTACTTTGAATATGTGATGGAACTATCTGATGGGCGAGTGATTTACAATCTACTCTGACCGCCAGAGTCTTAGGTACATCTTCTCGCAAAAGTATCTGAAACTAGGATAGTGGTGATGGCTTGAGTTCCACCTGGACTATGTCTTTGAGATAGTTTATACTCCTGGGAAGGGGAACATTGTATCTGATGCTCTCAGCAGGAGGTTGGGAATTCAGTTGCTGGGGGAGGCAAAAAAGAAGCTAGCCACATTTCATATATCCATTGTGGATAGAGATGGAGCACCCTTTCTTCAGTCTCTCACAGTCACTCATCCACTTCATCAGCGAGTCAGAGAGGCACATCATGGGGACGTTGACTTTGAGACGCGACCTGCTCAGATATATATAGGGCAGGCTCCTGATGGATTTTTTGAAGGTAGAGATCATTTCATCCTCTTCCGAAGATGTACCGTGGTACATGTTGCACTACCGGAGGAGGTGTTGAGAGAGTTACATACTTCCCCTCTAGCGGTAAATCTAGGAGTGGTGAAGATGTATTAGGACCTCAGACGACAGCACTGGTGGCCGGGTATGAAGAATGTCGTAGCAGAGTTTGTTTCATGATGACTCACTTGTCATCACGTAAAGGTGGAGCACCCGGTACTAATGGGCTTGGTACAACCCTTAGTGGTTCCGGAGTGGAAGTGGGACGAAATATCCAGGGATTTCATGATGGGGATTCCACGCAAATCCAGAGGGAATGACACCATCTAGGTGATTGTAGACCGACTCAATAAGTCAACCCACTTCTTACTGATCCGAGAGCAGGGCTCAGTAGAGAGCATTGGATGCCTCTATGTTCAGGAGATGGTATGGATTCTTGGTGTACTATCGACTATCGTCTCTGATTGAGATGCTCGTTTCACTTCCCGGCTTTGGAAGCGGATATATGAGGCTTTTGGGACACAACTTTGCTTGAGCACCACCATATATCCTCATATGGATTTCTAGACTAAGAGAACCATCTAGACCCTCGAGGACATGATATGTGCATGTTTCCTCAACTTTGGTCGTTTTTGGGAGGACCACTTACCCTTGGTGGAGTTTGCGTACAACAACAGCTACCACTCCAGCACCAGGATGGCATATTATGAGGCACTGTATGGCCAACCATGCAGATCACCTCTGTGCTGGACTAACCCCGGGGAGTCGCCACTTCTAGGACCATAGAAGGTTTAAGCTATGACAGAAAAGGTGCAGATCATCCAGGAGCAGATGAAGACTGTATAGAGCAGACAGATTTCCCATGCTGATAGGAGACGGAGACCATTGGAGTTCAAGGATGGAGACCACGTCTTCCTATGGGTCACACCTTGATGAGTTCTATGGAGATTTGGATGGGGAAGAAAGTTATCTCCACATTTCTTTTGACTATTCCAGGTCCTCAACAGGGTAGGCTAGGTGGCTTACCGCCTTGTCCTTCCACCTCAGTTGCACCGGGTGCACGACGCCTTCCACGTATCTCAGCTGAGAAGATACGTGCACGACCCTTCCCACATCATCGACCACGTGGAGCTGGATATCGATGATGGGGTGACAATCACAGAGGTTCCAGTGGATATCGAGGATCGAAAGGAGTGGGTCATATGTCGACGGTCGATTTCTCTAGTGCGATTTCGCTGGCAGCACGGGAACCTCCAGGAGAGCACATGGGAGCGGGAGGCTCAGATGTTAGCTCAGTTCCCACTTTTGTTTCCATAGTATATGTTATAGCTTTACGGGAATGTAACTCCCTGATTTGGGGGTAATTTAAAGACCATGAAATTTCAAGGAAATTCTTCTCTTAAATTCTTTGTAATTTTACGAGTCCGTAGTTTCTAACAGCGCCTGATTCTAAGGCCCAGTGTGCCCGGAATCAATTTCTGATGTTTTTTTCGGGTACGTTCACTAAACATACATGTGGGTTTTTATATCTTTGAAACCAGTGCTCAGAATTTAAATTTGAGGACACTGATGAACTCACATCAGTGGTATTCTCTTATGTGGACTTTTACAACAATTGTGTTTTGTACTGGTTGAATGTTAATTTTGGGGATTCGAAGCAAATTAAATAAAATTGTTGTTTGGCAAAAATTTATATTCAATGGTTGTTATTTCCTCCAAAGTGGATTTGGAGGTGGGGAACACACCCCACATAACCTCCAATGGATGGATAATGGTGGTGGGGCCCACACTAGCCTAACCCCTCAACTCCCACTTAAACTATCTATTAGATCCCCTTTATTTATTTTTGAGAACTCCTCTCTCATAATGGTGGAGCCTCTCTACTTTCCACCATCCTCTCATGAATGTGCCAACCCCATAAATTTAATTAAGTGAGCACCCTCAATTAATTGATTCATTTGAATTAATTTTAATGGCATGGAAATATTATTTTAATATGGGAAACCTATAGTTTCATTTTGATGTTGGCAATTATTCATTTGGGGAATCTCTGGAAAATTAGAAGAATAGAGTTATTCTCTCGACAAAGAACATCATCCATCCAACGAAGAATCACCGAAGAATGATGATCATATCCTTCAATCTTCAGCCAAGACAAATGAGAAGGAGCTGCCTGCATGGAACGCAGATGACACGCCATCCTCAGCTCCTTCATCCCTGATGTCAACGAGTTGTCGCTGCCTCCCCACAACTCTGTCTATGAACGACGAACGAGGTAGGGGATTTGAGTAATTTAAGCTTAATTAAATTTTATTTCATTATTGATGAATGAAATGGGTTGCCTTCAACCTTTTGTTTTCTCCTAATGTGGAGGGCGTGGGCCGAATGAACACGGCCCGACGACCCTATGTTAGTTTGTGATTTTTGTGATGGCGATTGGGGGCGGCAAAAACCGAAGATGGTGGCGAAAACGAAGGCCGCACATAGGCCCGATAGAGGACCGTGACACCAGGTGCCGCACGGTGAGGGGAAGACCGCAGCCCGCAACCGCGGGCTTCTTGTGTGAACATGAAGGGGCTGGTTAAAGCCGGACGGGCCGAAGGAATCGCAGGGCCAGGAGGGTGCCGCGCTGTGGAGGACAACAGTCCGCACTCTGCGGGCCGCTTCGGCGGTGAACCGTATGGCCGCCTGCCGGCCGAGTTGAAGGTCGTGGCCCCTCCTGGAACTTTTTGCAGAGGAAAGTGTCCCATAACTGCGGGCCACTAGTGTCGGTGAAGTCTATCAAGCTCTGACCACCCGGAAAGGAGGGCGGCGCCGCTCTGCGCCACCGTTTCGAAAAACCGGTGGTCACGCGCCTGCTTTTCCCAGCCAGCTGGCCGAGCTGCGGCCAACCGTGGGCCTGGCTAGGCTGCGCCCCGCCATGACAAGCCGCCCTTTTTCCAGGTCGGACCCACTGAGCTAGGACGGGCCTACCCGCCAGCCCACCGGGCTTGACGGGCAGGGCCCGTTTCGCTTAAATGCAAATAAATTATTGACCGTGCGTTCGATCGATGTGACGTCTACTACACTGCGACCCTTACGATGAGGTGATTCTTTGTAATACTCTATGTGAGTGTTTTTACAACTTTATAAACTGTCTGGGTTTGGAACGAGAATAATTTCAACTGGGCCCCTAGAACGGAGAAGTCAAGAACTATCAAACCGAGTGTCCGATTGACGCGTCGTCTGTCGCGTTTGGTTTCTTTTAAGGATATGGATCTTAAGAATACATCAACTAAAGACTTCATAATATTTGATGTATCGAACCCTTGGATCGAGCAGCGGACCCTCCCGGAATTGAGCATGTTGTGTGCGGGAACCCTAGAGCTGGCTGCGACTGCAACGACTACCGTACTGTAATCCTCTGTGGGATTGACGATGATGGCTAATGTATTGGAATCTTCCAAGGGTTCGAAAGCGATGAGAAGTGTTCTTTTATCCAATTTGGGTCTATTGGTTTGACCTCTGTACTTGTATCATGAGTGGGTCCGATAGAGTAGCTGGTCTTGTATCATATGTGGGTCTGACTGTTTTGCTGGTCTAGTATCCTATGTGGGTCCGACAACATAGATGAATCAGTGACTACATATTATCATCCTTACCTCTATTATAATGATATATACCTGTGTGAGATGAGTCTTGAATTTCAATCATTATTATAGATGTGATTAACTTTACTTCTTGTGTGGATTGGGTTGTGCTAGGGCTTGAGAGTTGGAGCCGAACTGAGATTGATAACATAGGTATATATATGGTCATATTCCTAAGTAGGATTGGTTGATACTTTTTGGTTGCATCTTTCTTCTGTGGTTTATCCATTGTGAATTCTGGGAGACCTTCTGGGGTCTCGGGGTCCGTATTGAGTATCATATACTCACCACTTCTTGGGCTATGCTCGCTCTACGTGGTGTTGGATGTAGATGATGGACTTCACTGATCGAGGTAGAGTCTGGTAGAGATGGACGTAACCCGGAGGTGGACCACATGGTGAGGCATACATGGAGTATACAGACGGACCCAAGGAGCTGAGGAGGCCATCTATACCCACCATTCATGTGGGATTCCATGATGACGACTCGGTAGTTTCTATTTTACTTTCTGCAGTTGTACTAGCTTTTCAGTTGTACTTTAATTACTATTGGGCTTGTATTTCCAGCCTCATTACATTCAGCACAAACTTTTTTTATACGGTATTTACTTAGTTCTTACATCATTTTCATACTCTATTGTGTTTGTTTACTTTAATAATGTCAATTCCTTCCCACCTTAGGGATTTAAGACATTAGTTGCTAGTCGCCAGCCCCTGGCCTATGGAAGGCGGGCTTAGGGTAGTCACGGCACATGCCCTGAGGATGGGTCGTGACATTTCTCATCAGTGGATGAAAATACAGAAATAAAATTATATAATTGTTAACCAGACATCCCTTTTTAATCCCTCGATTAGATTCCCCACATCATTTGTGAATTCTATCTCCCCCCTCTAACAAGTTTTTAAGATTTCTCACTTGTTCCTCTATAGATTCATTATCCACCAAAATCTACATAATAATCTCAATATTATCTACCTTCTTTAATCTATTATAATATTGTTTTTCCTTTATCCATTATGATTTTATTTTTAGATGGAATATTTCCCTTTTTTTTTGTTTTGTTAAATCACTCAATTTCATCCGTCTTAGGCTGAATCTACGATTGATTTTTGATTAGAGGTTTGCAATGGAACTAATGTAGGTGTCATACTCATTTTACCATTGTTTAAATGAAAATGAAATATTGTTTCCTTGTGTTTCTAGCCAAAAAATTCTAGTGAAAAAGAAGATATTTTATATTTAACTACCATAAATGTTTTTTAAGATCATAGTGAATATATATTAATGAGTAACCCATTCATTGGGTGTTCACATTTTCCTCGAAATCTGATTGGTTGTTCCAATCAATATGGGGATTTTTTTAACAGTCTTTAATTTGTGAACCACCTTTGTGTGGGTGTTTAAATTAAATTATAGTCTTTATTTTATAAAATATGTTAATATGAATGGTGGAACATGAGTGGGATCTATTGAGGGTTCTTATGTTTACTTATTATTGATTGGACAATGTTTAATTCCAAATATCATTGATTATTCCCATGATATATTTGAATAAACATATCCCAATGATTATCCTTATTCTATATATCATGACATGTTAATTTTTATTTTAGGCTTAGATAAATACCCTCATTACATTCTTTATTGCATAATTTTTTTCTAAAAAAAATTTATATTGGTGGTTGCTTCATTTGACAAGACTCATGGCTTTATTTTTATAGTTTGATAAATAATTATCGCGAGATATTGAAATTTAAATGTTATATTTTTAGTTTAATACATTCTATTATTATTATAAATTTCCATTATTATGATTGGTTCTTATTTTCCTTTCCTTTAAAAGTGTACAATTTTTGATTGGATAAAAATGATGATATAGATTAGATGGATAGAATGTGATATTGGAATGGTACTTTTTGGAAAATTAATTATAATTATATTCCCTTGCTTTATATATGTCATACTAAATATGGATCACATGATACCAGTCATGAGAGTTCATGGTTCCTACATTATGTATTCCATTGATGGAATTGTGTTCTCAATTGGTTATGACTGGATGTATTGGGAGTGGTTCTTTGGGATTCTAGGTATGGGATTCTCAAGAAATTTCTTAAAGTTATGGGTGATATGGGATCCCAATGGGAGAAACCATGGATCGACCCATTTATGATATGGAAACACCATTCCATGGGTGATACTCAGTCCACTATGTGAGATACATGTGATGGACTCAATGAAACCATCCATCGACTGATATAAGAGATTCCAAATAGGGTTACCTATATGAACTCAATGGTATTGGGTTATATTTTATATTCATTAGTGAAAAATATGATTCTTCATAGAATTCCATTGATGGGATTAGACTCCACCTTCTTGGATTGATATTTTATTTGTCTTCTTTTCATATAAGATGCATAATATATTATTATTAATATAATTCTTCTTCAGATGTAATGCATTACCCAATATATAGTAGCATACATATATGATGACTTCGGAATTAGTCCCTAATATGAATAAAAATATAGGGGGTATAAATTAATGAATTTCCTTGATTCATTGGACCTTGTATATATATATTTATATATATTCCATTCATAGGTACATATTTCAGAGTTATTTCTTGGGCATAAGTAGGTGGTATGTGGTGGGTTTCCATTTAGGAAACCATAACATGCTACTATCGTGGATTTGTTTTACTTAAAACAACCATTTACTTATATTAGCCCACAATTTTCTATTTACTGATTGAAATAGAACGTCAAGGACATCATGGGTGCCAGCCTTTTGATATTTATATCTCACAAGATACTTATGAACCAGTTGGAACATGTGAAGGAATTTCTGTCACATGTATGGATAAAGGTAATTATTTTTCTTTTATTTCTTGATTAGCTTACAATCATGGATGGAGTTTGGGGGAAGAGGATTGAACTTATGTTCGCGATAATGCGTAGCAATTTTTATCTCTATTGTAAATTTTATAGAATAAAGTATAAGATTATAAACATGTTCCTCCAGCATTTCCATTTTTTATATACTCAATAAATACCATTATTATCATTGTATATTTTATTATCATTCAACATCCTATAGTTATCTATTACTCTTGTATGTATTATTTATTTACATATTATTCTATTTGGATATTCTTATGCATCCATTATTTACTATTTGTAGTGTACCATTGTTATTACTCTGTTCTATAAGGGAATAGGCTACCCATAGACACACCCTTCACATCACTTGTAGTCAACGACCATTAAAATTTAGGGAGATGCATTTAATGTCATGAGGTCACTATATTGGTGTATAGTTCATTTCGACACTCGGCATGATGCAACAACTATAAATGCATTCCTTTAAGTTACAAGATGTTGATAATTTTTATGCTTTAAATTTTATCATTAATATTAATGAAGTGAAGGCTCTATACACTTTCAACACATACTTGAAAAAAAAATCACACCATATGCTTCACATATAATTATTCATGTGTCATAGTATATTGAATCATTATGAGAATAGACTATAGTTCGTGACCATAAATAATTATGAATTATTTTTAACATAATTTTTCATAAAATCATCCATTCCACTTATTAATAGTGCTTTTATTTAATCCAAAATTTGAATCAGTCACTTTTTCCACACTCGATGATTCTTATAATATGTAATAGGTTAGTATAATTATTTTTAACATATTTCACAATACTTTGAAAAATATATAATTACCATATATTTTTATGATGTTATTTTATGGACTAGATTTTATCCCATAAAACTCATGTCAGGTAGACAATTTCTTCATTTCGTCTAGCCACTATTATGGAATTATAGGATATTTTCGGAGATCCATTATAATTTTTTCTAAAACTATTACCATATAATTATTCTATGTGGAAAATTTTAATTCTTAACCTATGTATATGCCGTATTACAAAGATGAAAGTAAAATTTTAATATATTACCTTATGTAAACATCACCCAATCCAATTATATTGATAGCTTTATCATCTACATTACCCAATATGATGAATGCTCTATAGAGATAACTTTTTGTACTATATCAATAAAATATTAATTGAAGTGATGTTCAAGAATAAATAATTCAGCACTCATGTTATCTAGATGAAAACAACATAATACATCATATATAATTCGAAATAAGATATGAAGATGGTCTTCTACATGCATTTTTATAACTGTTAACTCAATTGTACAATAAATAATTTTTAATATAAAATTTTATCCCACAATTAAAATACATGGGAACACACATTCCTGAGATACTATGACTATTTTCCGAGTTCATTTGTGTTTAACTGACTCTTTATCCTTCATAATGTTCAATAATTAAATAGTATAATATATTCTTATTGAATAATAGATAATTTTCAAGTTAATGTCATAATTTAGAAACAAATACAGAGTTATGAAAACACTATATCCCTCTTACCTCATACGTTTCTAATTACAACTTCAATCAAATCCCATGATTATTTTAGGATGTAATATAAAATAGGAGATGGCAATCAATAAACATAACATACCTGCACTTCATTCAACATACACCAGATAATGATATATATTTTTTATTTAAAATACATGGACAATAGTGTTATTATTTTGATAAAAAAATAACCACATAATAAATGATTATATATTATATTTATAATTTCCTTTATATATTAATGTTATTTTAGAGGATCTGATGTTTTCATCTTCTCCAAATTTTTTATAACACATTTTGAGCCTGCAAAAATTGCATTATCCCTTGGTCCATAATTTTTTCTTATCAAATTAAAAATTAGTGATTGATTATATGTTGGTAACCATTACAATTTAAAATAATATTGACTTGTAGAAATAGTCTATATATATCATTAATACTTTGAAATCCATTAAATTATTCTTCTACCCCAAAATCATCATCTCATTAAATTCAAGTACGTCACGAAACAATGATTCAACACTGAATATGTGAACACATAGTTTCGATAAAAACATATAATCATAAATCATTAATAGAGATAAGATTATAAATATACCATCAATACATTCTCTAAATTTAATTGAACAAGTTTTGGTGATCCAAACAATATGTTCAAAGAATTTATAACACATTTGTGATTCTAGAATGAATCCTATGACTAAAATTAAATTTATTTCACAATATGAAAAAAAATAAAAAACAAGAATGATCCCAATCGAATGATTTAATAGTACATAAATTATTAGTTTCAACTAATCCATGGGATTATACCACCACATCACAAATACAATACAATTACACATCAATGATACAATGTATGAAATAATTTAAATAATAATGGAAGAAAATATATTTTATGTTAATAAATATTACTAAATTATTATGTAATATTAAAATAATTTTATTCACAGAATTGATATTTATTATAAAATTTAAATGGTATTTTTTTTCTAATATTTATGTACAATTTAAATAATATAAATTATATAATAGTATGTTCAATTTATGCCAATGATTTCTAATAATTATAACATGTATGTCTAAATTGAAGAAACATTTTTTGGACGACCTGCATTCATTAAACCGCATCATCTACATACACATAACAGTTAAATAAATTGTGTAGACTAATTGGGAAACTGTGTGTATAATATTATGTATAATTTAATAGACCTAAATGCATTTATAGGGTTTACCATTATATTGATGTTTTTTGTATCTACACTACTATATTGGACATATATTGAGGTGGTATCTAATTTATATCATCTCATTTTCATATATTCATACACAAAGAAAGTATCCAATACAACAACACAATCACTATTCATGTGTAAATATATATGCTAAAAAATCACTTCCTTTGATATTAACAATAAAAATGAATAAAAATAGTTTCATCAAAAAAATTAATTATAATATAATTAGATACATTTTTATGGAAATAATGATGGAATATTTCTATATTTGAATTTATATTAAATTCATTACAATATTGGTTAAACAAAATCATTTTATGTAGAATAAAGAAATCATGAACCAATCTATAATGTTATTTTAAGACCTCTTCATAATATCCATGAAACCACAATATTGTATAGGAAGAGTTTTAATAGAAACCCAACTATAAAAATTAATTATATTCCTTGAAAAATATTATATGTAAACAATATTTGTATATTTTTTTAATATTTCAAATTTTTTTAACATTTAAATTATAAAAAAATGAATATGAATTTAGATCAACTATCCCTAAAGTCAAATCAGAAAAATATGATTATTGTGGTAATGGGGCCATTGAGATTCCCTTATATTATAATAATGATTCCAAAATTAATAACCTCATAAAAACATTATTACAGTTAACATCCACTATCCTCATAGTAGTAGGTCTGTCACATTGATTTATAGATTCTTTTATAACAGTTAGTTTTTTTTTATTCAAATTCATAATGAAATAATATTTAAATTAATATCGAATAAAAAATAGTTTGAACCAATGTCATAAAATTTTTCATTTCTAAATATCTCAAGTATTAGATTTCCATCCATGTTACAAAGAAAAGTATCCATAACCCTATATTAACATTTTTAGATGCATTATTTACATTATTAAATTTTGGTAATATTTTATTACATATATGAATAAGTTGATTAGAATAATTAATGCAACCATTATATTTATTAAATAAAATATATATTGTGTCCTTATAATTGATATTAATTATATTAATGTAGTAAAATATTCCTAATTTTTATAATGGTGATATAATTATATTATAAATCCATTCACCATATGGGGAACAAAATTCAAATATAGCATAGTTTTGAGTGAGGAAGAAATTTTTATATACAATTTTCATTTAGACTATGCATTGAATAGAAACAATAACATGTACTAAATGACGATGTTAATATTTTTCTAAATATAGAAATGATAATTTATGGAGTTTATTCAAAGGAACAATGAACCTAGAGTCCTTTATGTTGTTCCCATCCCATTAGAACTGTTTTAAAATGATCCAACATCATTTGAAACATCAATATCATAGTCATAGAAAATTGATATATTTTTTATCATTTTAATATTTAATTACATTACAAAAATGATCATTAAAAACAATTTTTTATTATTTTATATGCCTCATATATTTTTTAACATTCCCAAAAAATGAAAACAAAACATTCCAAATTTTTTTACCAACATTATGCAATACTGTAACAACACACACTCACCAATCATAATGTCAAAATTTGAAAATATGGAATTTCATCAACACGATATAAACAACATAGAGTGATATTTAGGGTAATTATTTATGGAAACATGATTATTTCATTGTATATTTTAAATAATTTATAATCATATTATCCTAGGACCCAATTAATTTTAATTTTATATTATAGGAGGAGTGATGTCACATGTGCGAAACCCATTAACATGAAAAATAAATCCATCAAATCATATTTTTTGTTCTAATGGAATTCATCCCTTAAAACAATAAATTATTTTCCAATAAAATAATTAATTTATATTTTAATTTCATATAAAAATAATCATATCCATATTACATGTTTTATTAATTTGAAAAAAAATTATTTAAAAATTATTTAAATTATAATAAATTGATTAATATCTTAATTTTTAAATTAAATAACAATCTAAAACATATTAGATTAACTAATAGATGGTATTTTCCATTGAAGATAATTTATACAATATATAACGAGACATGAAATTATTGGTCACAAATTTTAGTGGAAATTTTTTTATGTGATGTTTATTCTTATGTTTATTTTTGAATTAAGAGTCCGAGAATAACTGTATGATATAAAACATCTTTATAAAGTGTTTTCACTTTTGTAATAACTCCAATAGATTCATGACAATGTAATGTAAGTGTTATAATAGTTTTATTTTATTACTAAATACTAAAATCACATACTATTATGTTGTGGTGGTTTATCATTTACATATATAGGTTATAGTGGAGATGATGTCCTTCTAGACACAACTTGGAACCCAATGTGATAGTACTATGTACAAAATATAGTTATATAAGTTTATAGGGTTTTTAAATCACATACGATACTTGATCTCAACTTGTATGTAACTCGAAATCTATGTGAAAGGTACCACATGGCATTAAATGTGATTTAAAAAATGAGGAATATATTAATCATTTCATTTTCAAACTCTCTTTTAACAACCTTCATAGTTATTTTTATTTTTTGTGGGATTTCAAACTTCTTGCATTCTTGGTATGTAATTGTTAAATTCCATTATTTATTCTAATTATTTTTTATTCTATTATGTTATTATAATTTTTTTATTATGATATATTTTTAAATTACATACGATCAATGGGGAATATTCTCATTTCAGGGGTCATCAAAAAGAGATGTGTGTGGGATTTATATTTAGGTTTAATTAATTACTCCTTCCACCATTTCAATATAATTTTTTTCATGATCATTTTTTCATGATTTTGATTTCATTATGTTTACCTACTTGATGTCGTGATTTTTATGATCTGTATTAATATGGGATACAACATTTCACTAGAATCTATCTAAATATTTTTTCATTGATTTTGTGATAAATCATGGAATATTGTATTTTATGTCTGTTATACTACATTATTGGTAATTTAAAAAATGTTATAAACTATTTTATAATATCATCAGAATTATAGTTTTGAAAGGGGATTTTTTCAAGATTGGATTTTGGTTTTAGCATGGAAAAATATTAATGTAACTTTAATGATTATAGTATCATTTTTTTAAAATAAGTAATTAATCATTGTAATATTTTACCATGTACTTCACATATGTGTGAGAATATGGCTTCATTGTGATTTGGTTTCATCTAAATTTTATAGGTTTTATTACTTTCATTTGAATAAAACTTATTATTGTTACTCAATATTGGATAAAAGATTGATTCATAATTTTAATGAATGAAGATTGAATTAAACATTGTGATATTATCATAAGATATAATATAATATTGGGGTAAACATTTATTTATAGATTGGTCTTGGAGATTTGAATTAATTTAGGATTTCATTTGATTGTAATTCATAGGTAATTGAATCATGAATGATGTTTATACCCAAATGAAAATGAGCATGGTGATTTTATGTCTCACATCTACTTTTATGGACACTCTTTTAATGGTTAATACCATGATTTGCGTATACAGTTATATGGAAATAAAATTTCAGAATTTTCATATTAATAAAAGAAAGGATATCTGTAGATGAAAAAAATTATATATTCTCCGATAGAAGAATTGATATGGGATCAATGTGTGCGTTATAGATTCTTTTTCAAACATTCTGTTGTAAAGAAATTATATGTCCGTTTTGGGGGTTTTCATTGATGGATTAATAGGAAATGTTATTGGGGTGTTCATATTATAATTTCTTATTGAAATTGACTAAAATTATTATAAGGCCCCAGCCTTAAACCTTACTTAATCTTGAGTTATTACAAGATTAAACATTGAGGATCTTTTCAGGTTTAGAGCTTTAGAGATTTAGATCATAAAACTTGCATTACATTCCACATTTAAACAAAGTGGTTACATAAAAGATAGTATTCATTTTTCCCATCAATGGAAACATATTTAAAATAAAACATGGATTCTTTCTTGACACTTCCTTGACACTATCATCATATCAGGTACCATTCCCTTGACCTGTGAAAAACATTTCAAAAAAACATGGGATGAGCATAAAAAGCTCAGTAAGGGTTATAAAAAAAATGGAAAGGAAACATGAGTTCATATATATACATAAGAATGAAATCATACATTACCCATAAAACATAGGCACTTTAACATACCTCATCAAATCATGAATAAATCATAGAAATCATAAGACATAAAAGGTAACTTGAGTCATTCATAACATTCTTACGTAGGGAGTAACCATCTTGGTTACGTTTGGAATACCCACCACAGTATATTCCCTAAATCTCTTCGGAGAAACCTTAATGTTTCACTCCTTCATGTTACCCAATGCATTGGAGGGCTATATCGGTCTCACCCACCCTTAGTTTATCACGGAACCACCCGTATTCATAATAATGCCCAAGAACCATAACATAATCGTATCACATAAAACATGCATAAAGGAAACATAACATTTCCACATTTAAATCACAAGATAGCAATACAACACATAGATATAATAAAAACATTATGAAAAACATTTTCAATACCGAAATAAAATAAAAGTAAAACATGGTATTTATTTTTCTTTTAAAATGAAGGTATGGCTTTAAGAGGAAGTCGAAACTCAAATAATGGTCACGGCGGCAGAGAAGTCATTGTCGCCGCATACGTATGACAAAAACATTCCCTTTTGTCGTTTTGTAAAACGCTTCATATAAAAATATTCCTTTTGGATAAACCTAAAACTCAAAGGGGTTTATTCACCGTATAAAAGAAAGTTGTGTATAAAATAAAATACCCCTCAATGAAAGGAGATTGAGACGAAGTCCCTTACAAAGACGATATCCTTTGTTTAAGGATAAATCAATTACATAATTATGTGTGACAAATGAATACACCAAATATAAGTGGATATTAAGTGTAAAAAAATTATAGGTTATTCAGACATATTCATAGAACGACATATTCAAGGAGTACAAGTTTATACCAAAAAAACAAATTTGGGTTAAGAAGTTCCCTTGCAAAAATTTGACAGCCTAACGGCGTCACTAAAAAATTCAGAAAATGAGTTGATGAGAGATAGAAAGGGCATCTCATCACATAGACATAAAATTTAAATCAATAAGTATATAGAAGAACATATCCCAACATAATATTATGTTAATTAAAAGACATAGCAAAAGAAGTCTTTTAAAAAGAGGAGGGTGAAAGGTTCCCTTACAGACATGGGTATCATTCAAAACATACGCCCCGTGAAAGAAGGACAATAAAAAATTGATGTAAATACTCAAAAATGAATTTATATTACACAATTAGTAAAATAATGGCCAGTACATACACCACTCAAAGAAAATTGTGGAAAATGTAGCATAAATCTCACGGGAATAAAAGTGAGATGAAAAATCCCTTATGAAAACTCAGCAGCCTAACGGTGCCACTCAAAACATCCAAAATGGATTGATGAGAGAGAATAGTTTCTATCATCATATGAACATAAAAATTACAGTAAGTGTATTATAAAATAATATCCCAATAACATGAAAGAAGAGCTTTAAAAGTAATGACATAAAAGAGTGTACTTTAAAAGAAAGAGAGGAGTCAGATCCCTTACCTCAAGTACAACTTGTCTTGTTCGTTTCTTTATATTCCTGAATAATACACTTTGGTCAATTTATAATTTCTTAAGGACCTCCTATAAAGATTATTATTCAGTTCATATCACATATTTTAATGTTATAATAATTGGTTAATAATATGGGTTCATATCAGACGTTTTTGTCGATGTTTGGTACATGAGTCAAAAATTGAACATGATGGAAAATAATTTTCCTTGTAGTTATAGGTTCATCATATACAGAAGAGTATTTATGTTTTCAATATCATATATATCTAGTATGTATTCATTTTATACTATTCCATATCATTTGGAGATAAAAATTAAATGCACCGTTCATGGAGAAGGTAGGCCGTACGTACGCATGAACGCTACTTTCATTTTTGTCATATTAATGGAATTAAAAAAAATGAGATATATATATATATATGTTATAATTCCAGAATTATATCCATAATTTAGATGTAATATATTTCATATATATCCATTATATATATGTACTTATAATAGTACATAACATTTTGAGATAATAAATGAAATGTACCGTTCATGGAGACGGTAAGCCGAACGTACGCATGAACGCTACTTCCATTTATATTTCATATTTAATGGAAATAAAACATAATGATACTTAATAGTATTTTAATTCCAGTGTGGTATCACATATAATATCTTTAAATATTTCCTTTATACGCACCACATATAGTATTAACGAATCAAATCACTTTGAGGGGGCGGTAGTCCGCACTTCCTTAAATGAAGATATCACGTTTACCCATAATGGAAACCATAAAGGTATGAAATAAATGAAAAATAGAGAAGCTTAAGTAAAACATAAACATATTATATATAATATATAAATATAGTGTCATCTTAATGGGCACCTTTGAATGTGTTAGAAGAATGGTGAACAATCATCGTTTCGTGAGGCAGAAATTCGCCATCCACAGAAACAGTATGTTATTTAACCATTAGATGTAGGTGTGTGTAATTTTAGCTCTAATTATTCTTATAAAAACATCCTATTATATTTAATATACTTTATTTGTTACAAAATAAATGAATAAAAAGAGTTTAGGGGGCTAGAGAAGCAATATAAAACAAAAGGACACAAGTGAAGACATTACCATAAAATCGGGTAACTCCCTTTGGTTTGAGCTCAAAGGATTCTTTGGGAAGACTTCTGCCCAAATTGAGGCTTCAAGGAGTTAGAATGGGATGTGGAGAGACAAAATGGGCAGGGTTTGGCCGAACCAAAGCCTTTGGAAGTGTGGGTAAGGAGGTAGAGGTGGGGGCCTTTTATAAGAGCAGAGGAGGGGCACTCTTGGAAAGTAAGGAAATGTTACAATATTTTAGAATGAGTTTCGGTTATTAATGGTCCCACATTTATTTTTTTTCGAGGATAAGGTGATAAGAGTTTGATATCCACCCATACAATAGGTTTTGAACATGTTTAGGTCTTAGATTTTACATTATCTTCCCAATTTATTTTAATTGTTAAATAATGAGGTCATCGCAGCATCATCATGATGTCATAAATAATTTTATATATTTAATGTCTGAAAATTATAAGAAAAATACTATTACATAGGAAATATTTTTATCTTTCCAATTACTTTTTATAGTAAAAAATCTGACTTGTATAACCCTGTGTAATTTTTTTTAAACATCTCATGTTTGTGTCATTTTTACATTAACATTAAATAAAAAGGTATTTATGTCATTTTCCAACGAAAGTGGCTCCATGGGGTCCCCAAGCTGACCCATGGATTGTCTTGGTCGACCATGAAACATCCAATGAGGTTAGGAAATGTGTCTAGGTCATTTCATTTTATTAATACATTATTCTTACCATAAACTACACTAATTACCTCTAGTCGCGATTAAAAACATAATAAGTTACTATTCACCAAAAAATTAGTTTAATCCCGTTGAACCACATTTTACTTTTTGATGACAACCATGTATGTCAGATTTTTTAAATTAAAAACAGAAAGGTGGAAAAATTTCATTTAAACGGGAAAATCAGTTTTTATAAGTACCACTTAGTGGTTTCACTATTCATCAAAAATCGAAGTTTTTTAGAAAATTACCAAAAATTCACCCTAAGATATATTTGATATTCCGAATTCAAAAATGATGTATATTTTACAAAATTAAAAACATATAAGTTGAAATAATTAATTTAATAATTAATTCTCGCTGTCAAAACAAATACCGTGTTTTTATGAAACAAAATGTATCTAAAGATTGACACTAGTTTAAGTCCGATTTCAAAGTTAAATTAATTCCAATGAAAACCATTGGATTAAATGGTAAAAATATATTCTAATTTCACTTTAAATCCAATTCAAAAGATAATCTAATAATATAAATAAATTAGATTAAAAAGTGATTTTGAATTAAAATACAACATTTTTAGTATTCATTAAAAATTGATCTTTTTCCGAAAAAAACCAAAAATTTACACAAAGTAAATTTTGATGTCCCGATTCTAAAGAAGAATTATATTTTGTGAAATATAACACATAAAATTGTCAAAATGTGTATTTAAAAGAGGTTCTCCATCAAAAGGCGGTTAATCGACCTTTAAATGAATATTGCAATGTTTACGCTTTAAAATTGGATTCATTCGCATTTTTAATCCTAAAACATTTATTGTAAAGAGTAAAAATATTTGACAAACATATATAATCATTTTTTGTTTAGTTATGTCCATTCCCTCCATTACAATGGCTAGGCGTTAACTACCATTTAAAATAATATTCTTTTATTATTAGAGTGCAATGTAAGATTTCAAAGGAACTCATTGTTTTGTATTGGGTAAGCCATCGAGCATAGCGTTCCCTTTAAATTAATATTGACATTTTATTCACAAATAGGGATAAATATAAAAATGTCATATTCATTATTTACCTAGGGTGTTACAATTATGATGATAGTGTTCGATGGAGAATATATGTTATGTGTTCCTCAAATGGTTTCAATTATGAGTTTATAACATTGAATAAATATATGGTGGGTTTTGGAGAACATATTTTTTCCACTCATATGTTTGTTGAAGAATTAAATTAGTTCATAATATCTATATTTCCTGATCGGGTCTAGATTTAGAGGCTATCATGTTAGGTAAGAATCATGCTATTATTTGATGTTAATATAGAGGTTTCATGGTTTTGGTAAACTCACATTAGGTTATGCACATGATAAGATGTATGTGGAAATGATGAGAATATTTTTAAGAGTTAGGTCCTACACATGTTAACCCTTATGTTTATATTGGAAGATATATAATAATGTATTCATAGGAAATGTGAGAGGTATAATAATGGTGGTTGGTTTATGTGTATACCATGATTTAGATTTTAGAGGGTGAGTACCAGTATAAGAACCCTTAATGGGTGAGATGTTGGATGTAATTTTCTGATGGAACATGTGAAATTCTATATGATTTCAGATCCCTCCTTGTTTTAGGTGTATGTTAAAAGATACATTTATTATGATTTGGAATGAGAAGTTTTACATGGTGATATGGTAGTTATATGAAGGGATATATGTAATTTGAAATGATGCATTAGAATGAGATAGAGGGTTGATAAATTATACATTTTTTGATATGTGGTATGTAACTAGATCACATGTTAGAGGGTCCTGGTACAATGATAATTATGTTAATTATATATGGTAAGGAATAGACCATGTGTGCGAAACCAAATATGTTTTTATGTTACTGCAGTTTTAATGTGTTTTGGGGAATCATAGGTTGAGTGGGAGGGTATACCTAATGATATGACATGTATCCATATCTTGGGGAATATGTTATATGTATATGATTCATAAATGTTGTATTTAGTACATATAAATTTTATTGAGATATTTATAGATAGTTTTCATCATGTCCTTGTAATTTCATGTTGAACATAATGATGGGGTTATGTAACATATGTTTTGAAATTTTTTCTTGAAGTATAAATATGTCAACGATTTCATATATTTGGGGAAAATGTGGAGACCCTTCTAAATTTAATTTTTAACAAACTATATTGAAACTATAATGCATGTTTATAACATTATAATTTATATATATTGAACAGAATTTGTAATGTGCATCGGGTTAGAGAAGTACCGTGGTATTATATATTTGTTATTAGAGGATATTTGATCATGGATTGGTATATTATATTTATTAATTTCTTTATTTTTTCAGTATAAAATTTTCATAACATGGAGATCTGTTGAATAATATGTCAAAATAATAAGCATGATGTGTTTTTCACAATGATTTCATTTTCAACATTTTATGATTTCTTATAATGTAAAATAATAAATGTTAAATATGGTTTTATATCTTGTAATGATCATTAATTATTTTTGATATTATATGGAATTCTATGTCTCATTTTTAAAAATAAATTCCCTCAAAAATAACTGATACATGTTTCCATACAAATATTTTCACTTATTGTCATGTAATGAATATGAATATGTATTTTATCATGTTATTCTTGCGGGGGGAAATTTTATTAGATCATTTTTTGGGGTTTTATGATAATTTTTCATGATATTAGTGGGAATAATGTTAAAGACTGACGGACCATCTATTGAAGAGGAATTAAGACAATTGTAATTGGATATCCATGGAGGTAGGGAAAGGATATTTATATTTCTTGTTATCATTATCAATTTTAATATATTATTTACATATGATATACAAGTATAAAATAATTTTTTACATTCCATCATATATTGAGATAGGCATGTGATCCTCCTTGATATGTGGAATATTGGATTCTCATCAATCCATGATCCTTAATTTCGGTGATTCTAGTGGTGATGAGACTGTCATGTTTTGTAAATTCATCCAAAAAAACATATAGTCTTTTTTCCAATATAACATTTTATAGGATAATATAACATTTTACAATTTTTTAGACACATAATATAAATTGATTTTGATGGAATATAATTTGGATTTAATTATGTAATTTTCACAAATTATTTCAGTACATTACAAAATTTTAAGGAATATATTATATCCCTTGGTGTGTACAATTATGTATTAGATTCCAGGGTCATATATTATTACATATGAGGTATTCTTATGATGTGATTTTGAATTTCCGAGATTGATTTCTTTTATATTATTTCAAACAATTTGTGGAGGACATAAATTTGGGATTCATAGTGATATCTAGATGAATAAAATTATGATATCATATTATTTCATTGTTTATTTATGATGATGGGAGGTTTTATATAGTAACCTATCAGATTTTTCTATGGATCCATAATTTGTTTCTATTATATAGTTCATGATTGGAATGTATTATATGCATGGAGAATTTTTTGGTTCCATTTGTTATTAAAATGATAACAATGTGGTAAGAGACCATGTCTATATTCATGGAATAATATTGGTTCAATTAACCCATAAGGGTTGAATCACATCATGTTCTTTCAGTATAGCGTGTTTAGTTTAATTCACATTATTTTTACTCAAATAGGAATGTGATACATTGAATTATGTGTTGCGACTCAAGGGGATGTATTTATAATTGTGTCCAGGTAATATAATATGATATTCAATATTTTGTTTTGTATAATAGTTAGGGACAATGGGAGAGGACAATCAACAGTGTTATTTAGGTGTTCTCTAATCCTTTATAAGAAGATATTATGTGTTCTCATGGCTAAAAATATATTATCATTATATGAATATATAATTTCAATGGTTATAAAAATTACATGTAATTTTATGTAGTGTTTTAATAATTCCATTCAAGGATCTTTTATATATTTATTAGTATTTATAATAACATATTTGATACATCATTGGATTATATTCTATTAACATCAGTTGGATGGGTGAGTCCTGGGACATCATTTGTTCGGTGCATAATAACCATAAGTGTGATCATATATGTGTTATGCATTCTATTCTTTTTAATACTGTAGAACAATTGAATATTGTGTGACAGTTGTGGGAATGTTAGACTATTTATTTGATAAGAGTATGATATTTTTACCACTATTGTAAGAAGTGAAATTAGTGATGGATCATAAATACATGGCGAAATTGACATAAAAAGGGGCCTATATATGTATTTTAAATTACTTATTAAAATTTGTTTGAATAAATAAATATTAATAAGTTATTTTGATATTTTTAGGATGGTTAGCAGGAACGAATATACAAATTTTCATAATGTGTATTGAACAAACAAATTAATTAAAGGTTGTTACTTTCACATGACGTTATTTATTTGAATGTTTAGTATGATGGATTTTATAATTTAATTAAAAGTAGTTATTTTCATACCATATCTATTTCCATGAATATGTTGTTTGGTAATATATATGGTCATTGTATTCTGTTATGTTAATGATGATTTCAGTAAATATGAAATGTCATGGTTTAGTATGCTTGTTATAAGAACACTCATATTGTTGTAAGTATATTATTATTAACATTTATTATTATACCAATACTAGACAGATTTCATTCTAGTGAAACATGTATTGGGATCTATGAGATCTTGGTCAATGGGATAAGGTGTATGAATGCTATTTTATATGGTTGATTAAAAATTAATGTTAATGAAATTAAGATTCTATATTATTATAAGGTTATCACCATGGTATATTGAATTATACTGAAATTCGATATTAGTAATCATGACATATCACGATAAATTCCATTAATTCTCAATGATTGATTAGGAGGAAATGTTTTATTATTTAAGGATACAACAACTTAATTGTAATGAGTGTTGAAGAAGAACATTAGTGTGAGAGTATGATGTTATTACATAATTAATCATGGTGTAATATCAATCGCATTATGTAGAGGAGTTGGGGAATATACATACAGAGATATGTGTTTTGGGTGAATGGAAGGGTGGTGTTGGACTAAATTGTTTTTGGTTGTATTTGGTTTCATTGATGTGGAATTAAAATATAGTTTATCATATCAACAATAATATATGAGCATATTTATTTCATCATGAATTTATTTTTAAATTATTCTGTAACCATGTTTAGTACATTTTTAGTGGAGAACACATTATTCCATCCATAATAATTATTTGAGTGATGTATAGGATTCCAATAAATGGATTTCATTTTCAATGATATTTCTTGATTATGGAAAAATGAAATAGGAAATTCGAAGTGTAATTTGTAATGACTCTTGAATTGGAATGTCTTTTATTTATGAGGGTATATGAATGTCCACATATCTAATAAGTGATTTATTGGATTTTTTTGTAGAAATTATAATTCCATGAGTTGGAAAATCATAATGTAATTTTTTTTAATTTTTTATATTTATTTATGATGAATTATTTGGTTTATTACATTTAAAATTGAGGTGGTTTATCACTAAAAGGTCTATTACATCAATGGGTACATGGTTATGGTTTTATAAATGTCTAGTGAGGTTATAATAGTGATTATTTTTTATATAATGTCTTGGGTAATTATTATGATAGTTCCACAAATATGGTATATTTCAATGGAAAATGAAATAAAAATAATCTCACTATAAGGCCCCAGCCTTAAACCTTACTTAATCTTGAGTTATTACAAGATTACACATTGAGGATCTTTTCAGGTGTAGAGTTTTAGAGAATTAGATCATGAAACTTGCATTACATTCCACATTTAAACAAAGTGGTTACATAAAAGACAATATTCATTCTTCCCATCAACGGAAACCTATTTAAAATAAAACACGGATTCTTTCTTGACACATCCTTGACACTATAATCACATCATGTACCTTTTCCTTGACCTGTGAAAAACATTTCAAAAACTTGGGATGAGCATAAAAAGCTCAGTAAGAGTTATAAAAATATGGAAAGGAAACATGAGTTCATATATACATAAGAATGAAATCATACTTTACCCATAAAACAAAGGAACTTTTACATACCTCATAAAACCATGAATAAATCATATAAATCATAAGACATAAAGGTAACTTGAGGCATTCATAACATTCTTACGTAGGTAGTAACCCTCTTGGTTACGTTTGGAATACCAATCACAGTATATTCCCTAAATCTCTTCGGAGAAACCTTAACGTTTCACTCTTTCGTGTTACCCAATGCATTGGAAAGCTCTATCGGGCTCACCCGCCCTTAGTTTATCACGGAACCACCCATTTTCATAACAATTCCCAAGAAACATAACATAAATGTATCACATAAAACATGCATAAAGGAAATATAACATTTCAACATTTCAATCACAATATAACATTTTAGGATATTGAAATAATGAATCCATAAAAAAAACCATTTTCAAAACCATTTAAAACATTTAAAAGAGATTTTTGAATCAAAGTTTCCCATACCACCTTGAAGATTAAAATTTTAAACCATTAATATCCATATAAATAAATCCTTAAAACCATTTTTAAAACATGGATATTAATAAGAACAAATAATTAAAACATTTAAAACGATATTTTGGTTAAAGGGGTTTTACCAAAATTAGTGACACTTGATTACAATAATTGAGGAATAACATTTAGTCAGAACTTTATAATATCATGAGAATAAATGGATTCATGATATAATACTCCAAAGGACAGTATATACACCATATAAGAGTGAATTGGTGCATAACAACAATGATCCCACAATAGAAATGTCAAATGTGATGAAATCCCTTATAAAGAAGGTATCCTTAAATTAAGGACAAATCAATCTCAAAAATATGTGTGACAAATATAAATACACCCAATATAAGTGGATATTAAGTGTAAAACAATAAAAGGTCATTCACACATATTCAATGGATTACATATTCAATGACTACATGTTGAACCCAATGAAATCGAAATTGGATTAAAAAGTTCCCTTGACAGCCTAACGACATCACATCAAAATGAGTTGATGAGAGATAAAAAAGTGTATCTCATCACTTGGACATAAAATTTAAATCAATAAGGATATATGAGAACATATCCCAACATAACAATATGTAAATTAAAAGACCCAAAAAAGAAGTATTTTAAGAAGAGGAGGGTGAAAGGTTCCCTTACCGACTTGGGTATCTTTCAAAACATACACCCCATTAAAGAAGGACAATAAATCATTGATGTAAATACTCATAAATGAAATTATATTACAAAAAGTGTATAATAATGGCATTACATACACCACTCAAAGAAATTGTGGCAAATGTAGCATAAATCTCATGGGAATAAATGTGAGATGAAAAAACCCCTTACGAAAACTCGACAGCCTAACGGCGCCACATAAAACATCCGAATATGGATTGATAAGATCAAATAGGGTACCTCATCACATTACAATAAAATGTACAGCAAGCGGAATATAAAATAACATCCCCTAACATTACAAAGAGGAGCTTAAAAGAAGTGACATAAAGGAGAGTACTTAAAAAGAAAGAGAGAGGTTAGATCTCTAACGAAAGTTCGGCAGCCTAATAGCGCCACTCAAAACTTCCAAAATGGATTGATGAGATCAAATAGGGTATCTCACCACATTAAAACAAAATGAACAGAAAGAGGAATATTAAATATCACCCCCCATCATAACAAATAGGAGCTTAAAATAAGTGACATAAAGGAGAGTACTTAAAAAGAAACAGAGAGGTTAGATCTCTTACGAAAGTTCGGTAGCCTAACAGCGCCACTCAAAACATCCAAAATGGATTGATGATATCAAATAGGGTATCTCACCACATTACAACAAAATTTACATAAATAGGAATATTAAAGAACACCCACCATCATAACAAATTTGAGCTTAAAAGAAGTGACATAAAGGGGAGTACTTAAAAAGAAAGAGAGAGGTTAGATCTCTTACGAAAATTCGGCAGCCTAACGGCGCCACTCAAAACATCCAAAATGGATTGATGAGAGAGAATAGGGTCTCTCATCACATGAACATACAAATTACAGTAAGTTTAATATAAAATAACATTCCAATAACAAGGATGATGAGCTTTAGAGGGAATGACATAAAAGAGTGTACTTAAAAAGAAAGAGAGGAGTAAGATCCCTTACCTCGGGTCCGACTTGACTCGATCGTTCTTTAATCTCCTGAATAATAAACATGAGTTAATTTGTACTTCCTTAAGAACCTTTTTCAAGTTCATTATTCTTTTTATATCACTTATTACCATGTCATAAACATTATGTAATCATTTAAGTTAATAATGTTTGTTTTGCCGATATTTGATTCTTAAGTCGAAAGTGGACTTCTTACAATTACATGTTGTTCGTGTGGCCAAATTTTTATTATATCCAGAATTGTATTCATGATGTATATATAATATATGTCATATATATCCAGTACATGCATGCATTTATAACATTACATAATCATTTAGAGGTAAGAAATGAAATGCACCGTTCATGGAGACGGTAAGTCGTACGTACGCATGAACGCTACTTTAATTTCTATTTCATATTTTATAGAATGTAATAATAATGATATAAAGGTATATTATAATTACAGTATAATATCATATATAATATCATAGTTCCATCCTTTATACGTCCCACATATGGTATTTAACGAATCAAATCACTTTGAGGGGGCGGTAGTCCGCACTTCCTTAAATGAAGATATCGCGTTTACCCATAATGGAAACCATAAAGGTATGCCCAAAATGAAAAAACCTGAAACTTAAGGAAAACATAAACATATTATATATCATATATAAAAATAGTGACATCATAATGGCCACCTTTGAAGGTGTTAAATGAGTATTGAACAATCATTGTTTCGGGAGGCAGAATTTCACCATCCATGGAAACCGTATGTTCTTTAACCATTTGATGTAGTTGTGTGAGAGTGTAGCTATAATAAATATTATAACAACATCCTAGTATATTTAATATAATGGTTTTGTTACTAAATAAGTAAATAAAAAGAGTTTAAGGTGTTGGAGAAGCAAAATAAAACAAATGAACATGAAAGAATGAATTACCTTTAAAAGTGTATCTCCTTTTGAATTGAGCCTAAAGGCTTCCTTTGAATGGATTCTGCCCAAAGGGAATCCTCTAGGATGAGGAGAGGGATGTGGAGAGACAAAATGGGCAGGGTTTGGCCGAGCAAAAGTCTTGAGGAGTGTGTGAAATGAGGTGGAGGTGGGGCCTTTTATAAGAGGAGAGGAGGGGCAGTTTTGGAAAGTAAGAAATATTACTTTATTTGAAATTGTGTTTCGGTTTATAAAGGTCCCACATTGATATAATCCGTGGCTAAGGTGTTAAGGGTTCGAAATCCACCCATCCAATAAGTTTTGGACATGTGTAGTTCATAGATTTTTCATTATCTTTCCATTTTATTTTAATCATTAAATAATGATGTCATCGCTGCATCATTATGATGTCATAAATAATTTAATTTATTTAGTGTATAAAAATTATAAAAAAAAATACTATGATGTTGGAAATCTTTTTATCTTTCCAATGACTATTTATAATCAAAAATCGGATCATTATAACCCCATGTAAAAATTGTTTTCGTAAACCATATGATGTTTGTGTCATTTTGACTTTTACATTAAATAAAAAGTTATTTATGTCATTTCCCAACCAAACTGTCTCCATGGGGTCCCCAAGTTGACCCATGGCTTTTCTTGGTCGGCCATGACACAACCAATGAGGGTAGGACATGTGTCAAGCTCATCTTATTTTATTAAAGCATTATTTTTACCTTAAACTACACTAATTGCCACTAATCGCGATTAAAAACATAATAAGTTACTATTCACCAAAAAAATATTTTTATCCCATTGAACCACATTTTACTTTTTAATGACTTCCATGTATGTCGGATTTTTGAAATTCAAAACACAAAGATGGAAAATTTTCATTTAAACAGAAAAATCAGTTTTTATAAGTACCACTTAGTGGTTTCACTATTCATCAAAAATTGACGTTTTTCAGAAAAATCCCAAAAATTTACCATAAGCTATATTTGATATTCCGAATTCAAAAATGAAGTCTATTTTTCAAAATTCAAAACATAAGTCAGATTAATTAATTTAATAATTAATTCCCGCTGTCAAAGAATATAGAGTGTTTTTATGAAACAATAAGTATCAAAAGATTGACACTAGTTTAAATCCATTTTCAAAGTGAAATTGATTCCAATGACCACCATTGGATTAAATGGTAAAAATATATTATAATTCCACTTCAAAACCAATTCAAAAGATAATATAATCATATAAATAAATTAGATTAAAAAGAGGTTTTGAATTAAAATACAACATTTTACACTATTCATTAAAAAATTGAACTTTATCCGAAAGATACCAAAAATTTACACAAATAAAAATTTGATGTCCCGATTCTAAAGAAGAGTTTTATTTGGTCCAAAAGAATGTATAAGAGTGATCAAAACTATATTTAATGACAGTTCTCCATCAGAAGGCAATAAGTGAACCTTTAGTGAAAATTAGGTTATAAAAGCCTAAAATTGAATTCTTTCCGTATTTTAAGCCTTTGGATAGATGTAAAAACATTTAAAAAAACATATATATTCATATTTTAGTTATTTATATCCATTCCTGCCAATACAATCGCTACATGTTAACTGCCATTTTAAATAATATTATTTTATTATTAGAGTGAAACGTAAGATTCCCAAGAAACTCGTTGTTGCGTGTTGGGTACGCCATCGAGCATAGCATCCCCTTTAAAGTCATATTAATATTTTATTCACAAATATGGATAAATATGAAAATTTTATATTCTTTATTTACCTGGGGTGTTACATCCTTCCCCCCTTTTGGGAATTGCGTCCTCGCAATTTTTAAAATTGTGCTTGGAAACATACTTGAATGTCCCACATCGGAGAAGAGTCGGTAAAACACTCACTTTAAAATAAAGAAAGATAAGTACAAAGGTCACCCGAGTTAACCCATACTAGGATTCCAAGTATGAAAATATGGACATGGAGGAAAAAACAAAGGGTCATGTTCTGATGGAGAGTGATAGAAAACATGTTTAGGAGAATGTTAACCATGAGAAAATCACAAACTTGTGATGGGTTAAACGGTATTCGATTCCCCAGAAGGAAAATTTAATAGACATCATTTTTGTTTTAATTTACTTTTTATTGAGGAATTAATTCATAAGGAATCATTATCACTTATCATGTTGACTTTCAACTTTTATTAGATTCCTTGCACAAACTCATATTTTCTCCAAAAGACGAGTATTTAGGAAGACTTGTTCCCATTAAGAGTAATATAATCAACTTCTAGAGAATCACCTAATCCACAAAAGAGAACTATATACTTCCCATGTCTCTAGACTTTAACCAAAACAAAAACAAAAAAGTCTAGTACAAGATCAGATAATCCAGAAAAGGATAACCATTTATGAAAAGAAAATCTATGATTAATCTCCAAAATTTGTCCAACAAAACCAAAAGATCAACGATGACCATTAGATAAACAATTTGTCCATAAAATTATTCAAAGTAAAACAATCTAATATTGAAACCAAAATATTTGAAGGATTTAGTCACATAGTCTTCCAAGTTAAATCATAACATTTATCTCCAAAACAAATCAGTTGCTCTTAAAGTCTCGCATTGAAAATTAATTAACCTAATCACATATCCTCCATGATAGGTTAATTATTTTCATTGATAACCAAAAATCAACTTACTCTTAATTCATAAAATCATATAACTAAAAAAAATCAGTCAAACTAACCAGGGACTTCACGTAGTCCAGTGGTAGGTGATAACTACCAGTCGCACTTTGGTTGTGGGTTCGATTCCCGCATCTTTGTCCGACGCGACGGGATGTCACACAGTCTGCGTGTTGTCCTTTTTCCAAAACTATATAATTCTTAAAACATTCCCCAAAATGAGATAAAATCATCATATTTTAACCTCATGTTTATCTCATGCCTTTCATTTTCCAGCATATCATATAATAACCCATAATTACCTCAAAAGTAAGGATCATATAAACTCTAATGGTTACCTTTATAATTATTACCTGAACTTCCACATCGAGTGGCCATCTCGTACATGATGCATTAAAGATCATACCATGGTTCAAGTGGTTGATCATGACTCCTTGAAAGTTGGTTTATAACAACCACGAGATTCCTCATTGAATCCCCCATTTTATCTAGTATCTTAATCATAGAACCACCAAAGTTTCCTTCAACCCTCTTGTCTCTTTGGTGCCTGCTAGATCCATCCATTCACTAAAAACAGAAATGTCAGTGTAAGTATATCAACAAAACCATCATGTACTAATGAGGAAGGTAAACACTAAGATATACTTACTCATTCAATTTATCTAAAACTATGACTCTTTCTGAAATCCTAACCATTATGGTAATGTCACTTATTCTTAGAGAATACCCTAACCTCTAAAGTTATCTAAACCGACCTTTGATACCAACTATAAGGACCCAGCCTTAAACCTTACCTAGTCTTGAGTTATTACAAGATTACACATTGAGGATCTTTTCAGGTTTAGAGTTTTAGAGAATTAGATCATGAAACTTGAATTACATTCCACATTTAAACAAAGTGGTTACATAAAAGACAATATTCATTCTTCCCATCAACGGAAACCTATTTAAAATAAAACACGGATTCTTTCTTGACACATCCTTGACACTATCATCACATCATGTACCTTTCCCTTGACCTGTGAAAAACATTTCAAAAACTTGGGATGAGCACAAAAAGCTCAGTAAGTGTTATAAAAATATGGAAAGGAAACATGAGTTCATATATACATAATAATGAAATCATACTTTACCCATAAAACAAAGGCACTTTAACATACCTCATCAAACCATGAGTAAATCATAGAAATCATAAGACATAAAGGTAACTTGAGGCATTCATAACATTCTTACGTAGGGAGTAACCCTCATGGTTATGTTTTGAATACCCATCACAGTATATTACCTAAATCTCTTCGGAGAAACCTTAACGTTTCCTTCCTTCGCGTTACCCAATGCATTGGAGAGCTATATCGGGCTCACCCGCCCTTAGTTTATCACGGAACCACCCGTTTTCATAACAATTCCCAAGAACCATAACATAAATGTATCACATAAAACATGCATAAAAGAAATATAACATTTCCACATTTCAATCACAATATAACATTTTAGGATATTGAAATAATGAATCCATAAAAAAACCATTTTCAAAACCATTTAAAACATTTAAAAGAGATTTTTGAATCAAAGTGTCCCATACCACCTTGAAGCTTAAAATTTTAAACCGTTAATATCCATATAAATAAATCCTTAAAACCATTTTGAAAACATGGATATTAATAAGAACAAATAATTAAAACATTTAAAACGATATATTGGTTAAAGGGGTTTTACCAAAATTAGTGACACTTGAATACAATAATTGAGGAATAACATTTAGTCAGAAATTTATAATATCATGAGAATAAATGGATTCATGATATAATACTTCAAAGGACAGTATATACACCATATAATAGTGAATTGGTGCATAACAACAATGAACCCACAATAGAAATGTCAAATGTGATGAAATCCCTTATAAAGAAGGTATCCTTAAATTAAGGACAAATCAATCTCAAAAATATGTGTGACAAATATAAATACACCCAATATAAGTGGATATTAAGTGTAAAAAAATAAAAGGTCATTCACACATATTAAATGGATGACACATTCAATGACTACATGTTGAACCCAATGAAATCGAAATTGGATTAAAAAGTTCCCTTGACAGCCTAACGACATCAGATCAAAATGAGTTGATGAGAGATAAAAAAGTGTATCTCATCACTTGGACTTAAAATTTACATCAATAAGGATATATGAGAACATATCCCAACATAACAATATGTAAATTAAATTACCCAACAAAGAAGTCTTTTAAGAAGAGGAGGGTGAATGGTTCCCTTACCGACTTGGGTATCTTTGAAAACATACACCCCATGAAAGAAGGACAATAAATCATTGATCTAAATACTCATAAAGGAAAGTATATTACAAAAAGTGTAGTAAAATGGAAGTACATACACCACTCAAAGAAATTGTGGCAAATGTAGCATAAATCTCATGGGAATAAATGTGAGATGAAAAAACCCCTTACGAAAACTCGGTAGCCTAACGGCGCCACATAAAACTTCCAAATATGGATTGATAAGATCAAATAGGGTATCTCATCACATTACAATAAAATGTACAGCAAGAGGAATATAAAATAACATCCCCCAACATTACAAAGAGGAGCTTAAAATAAGTGACATAAAGGATAGTACTTAAAAAGAAATAGAGAGGTTAGATCTCTTACGAAAGTTTGGCAGCCTAATAGCGCCACTCAAAACTTCCAAAATGGATTGATGAGATAAAATAGGGTATATCAACACTTTAAAACAAAATGTACAGAAAGGGGAATATTAAAGAACACCCCCCATCATAACAAATAGAGCTTAAAAGAAGTGACATAAAGGAGAGTACTTAAAAAGAAAGAGAGAGGTTAGATCTCTTACGAAAGTTCGGCAGCCTAACAGCGCCACTCAAAACATCCAAAATGGATTGATGAGATAAAATAGGGTATCTCACCACATTAAAACAAAATGTACAGAAATAGGAAAATTAAAGAACACCCCCCATCATAACAAATAGGAGCTTAAAAGAAGTTACATAAAGGGGAGTACTGAAAAAGAAAGAGAGAGGTTAGATCTCTTACGAAAATTCGGCAGCCTAACGGCGCCACTCAAAACATCCAAAATGGATTGATGAGAGAGAATAGGGCCTCTCATCACATGAACATAAAAATTACAGTAATTTTAATATAAAATAACATTCCAATAACAAGGATGATGAGCTTTAGAGGGAATGACATAAAAGAGTGTACTTAAAAAGAAAGAGAGGAGTAAGATCCCTTACCTCGGGTCCGAATTGACTCGATCGTTCTTTAATCTCCTGAATAATAAACTTGAGTTAATTTCTACTTCCTTAAGAACCTTTTTCAAGTTCATTATTCCTTTTATATCACTTATTACCATGTCATAAACATTATGTAATCATTTATGTTAATAATGTTTGTTTTGCCGATATTTGGTTCTTAAGTCGAAAGTGGACTTTTTTCAATTACATGTTGTTCATGTGGCCAAATGTTTATTATATCCAGAATTGTATTCATGATGTAGATATCATATATGTCATATATATCCAGTACATTCATGAATTTATAACATTACATAATCATTTAGAGGTAAGAAATGAAATGCACCGTTCATGGAGACGGTAAGCCGTACGTACGCATGAACGCTACTTTCATTTCTATTTTGTATTTTATAGAAGAGAATAATAATGATATAAAGGTATATTATAATTCCAGTATATTATCGTATATAATATCATAGTTCCATCCTTTATACGTCCCACATATGGTATTTAACGAATCAAATCAATTTGAGGGGGCGGTAGTCCGCACTTCCTTAAATGAAGATATCGCGTTTACCCATAATGGAAACCATAAAGGTATGCCCAAAATGAAAAAAAACAGAAGCTTACAAAAAACATAAACATATTATATATCATATATAAAAATAGTGACATCATAATGTCCACCTTTGAAGGTGTTAAATGAGTATTGAACAATCATCGTTTCGGGAGGCAGAATTTCACCATCCATGGAAACCGTATGTTCTTTAACCATTTGATGTAGTTGTGTGAGAGTGTAGCTCGAATAAATATTATAACAACATCCTAGTATATTTAAGATACTGGTGTTGTTACAAAAGAAGTAAATAAAAAGATTTTAGGGGGTTGGAGAAGCAAAATAAAACAAATGAACATGAGAGAATGAATTACCTTTAAAAGTGTATCTCCTTTTGATTTGAGCCTGAAGGCTTCCTCTGAAAGGATTCTGCCCAAAGGGAATCCTCTAGGAAGAGGAGAGGGATGTGGAGAGACAAAATGGGCAGGGGTTGGCCGAGCCAAAGGCTTGAGGAGTCTTTGAAATGAGGTAGAGGTGGGGGCCTTTTATAAGAGGAGAGGAGGGGCACTTTTGGAAAGTAAGAAATATTACTTTATTTGAAAATGTGTTTCGGTTTATAAAGGTCCCACATTGAAATAATTCGTGGAGAATGTGTTAAGGGTTCGAAATACACCCATCCAATAAGTTTTGGACATGTGTAGTTCATAGAGTTTACATTATCTTCCCATTTTATTTTAATCGTTAAATAATGATGTCATCGCTGCATCATTATGATGTCATAAATAATTTAATTTATTTAGTGTCTAAAAATTATAAAAAAACTACTATGATGTAGGAAATATTTTTATCTTTACAATGAATAATTATAAGCAAAAATATGATAATTATAACACCATGTAAAAATTGTTTTCGTAAAACATATGATGTTTGTGTCATTTTGACTTTTACATTAAATAAAAAGTTATTTATGTCATTTCCCAACCAAAGTGTCTCCATGGGGTCCCCAAGTTGACCCATGGCTTGTCTTGGTCGGACATGACACAACCAATGATGGTAGGACATGTGTCAAGCTCATCTTATTTTATTAAAGCATTATTTTTACCTTAAACTACACTAATTACCACTAATCGCGATTAAAAACTTAATAAGTTACTATTCACCAAAAAATTATTTTTATCCCATTGAACCACATTTTACTTCTTAATGAAAACCATGTATGTCGGATTTTTGAAATTCAAAACACAAAGATGGAAAAATTTCATTTAAATAGAAAAATCAGTTTTTATAAGTACCACTTAGTGGTTTCACTATTCATCAAAAATTGAAGTTTTTCAGAAAAATCCCAAAAATTCACCATAAGCTATATTTGATATTAAAAATTCAAAAATGAAGTCTATTTTACAAAATTCAAAACATATAAGTCAGATTAATTAATTTAATAATTAATTCCCGTTGTCAAAGCAAATAGCGTGTTTTTATGAAACAATAAGTATCAAAAGATTGACACTAGTTTAAATCCAATTTCAAAGTGAAATTGATTCCAATGACCACCATTGGATTAAATGGTAAAAATATATTATAATTCCACTTCAAAACCATTTCAAAAAATAATATAATCATATAAATAAATTATATTAAAAAGAGTTTTTGAATTAAAATACAACATTTTACACTATTCATTTAAAAAAATGAACTTTATCAGAAAGATACCAAAAATTTACACAAAGTAAAATTTGATGTCCCGATTCTAAAGAAGAGTTTTATTTGGTTCATAAGAATGTATAAGAGTGATCAAAACTATATTAAATGACAGTTCTCCATCAGAAGGCGATAAGTGAACCTTTAGTGAAAATTAGGTTATAAAAGCCTAAAATTGAATTCTTTCTGTATTTTAAGCCTTTGGATAGATGTAAAAACATTTAAAAAAACATATATATTCATATTTTAGTTATTTCTATCCATTCCCACCAATAAAACGGCTACATGTTAACTGCCATTTAAAATAATATTATTTTATTATTAGAGTGCAACGTAAGATTCCCAAGAAACTCATTGTTGTGTGTTGGGTACGCCATCGAGCATAGCATCCCCATTAAAGTCATATTAATATTTTATTCACAAATATGGATAAATATGAAAATTTCATATTCTTTATTTACCTGGGGTGTTACATCCACCACATAAGTAGTATTTTTATATAGGTTATCACGGGGTCATACAAGTATTTTTAAAAAAATTTGGGGAATAATCATTTTTATATATGTGGTACCAGACTAAAATAAAATCGAATAGAGGTTATGGGAGTTACAGTTCATTAGCCACTCCCATCCTTATATCACCAATTGAATCCCATTGATGAAGGTCTGTATGAGGGGAATATAAATGGTTATTTATTCGTTTCATCCATTACATCACCCAATATTCTTCCACCTTATCATTTTTACTTTGTTTGGTGTATTCTTTACATAGTGTATGAGTCTTAATGTTTCTAAAACAAGAATGAAATTTTATCATACATGTGACAAGGACATACAGTTGATTTGGGTTTTTGGGGGAAGACGAATACCTGATTTCATTTTTTATTTTTATTATGTTATATAATTTACCTTTATGATTATATTTAGATCTAATTATGTTAAATTTATGTTAATGTTTTTTTAGTTTATAATGATTTTGAATGGGGTGGTACCTGTAATTTACTATGTAACATCTTTATATTGTGTACAAGGGTTTTGATAACACTTGATGGATCTGCCACTTGTTTATGTTTATAAAACATTAGATTAAAATTTTAAAAAAATTATTACTTTATAAAATTAATTTAAATCAAGATGAAGTTTATATAGGTGATAATATAATTTATAGGATTTTGATCTGTTATCTCGGGAGCTTGGTAGGCGTTTATATAGATATTAACTATACTATGAAGGTATATATACCGATCATAATATAAAATTAGATTATTGGTAAATTATTTTTTATCCAATCTTGGGGGGTTTGGTTTGGGTATTTTGGATATGGATAATCAATTCCCTAATTAAATGTTTGTTTGGATTGGTCTCTCCTATGTTTGTAAAAACCAGATTACCTTAAGATGAGGAAATATGATTTACATAGGAGAAATATTTAAAATAAAATAGGGATACATAACTTTTCTAGAGGAATAATGTATTTATTGGGACATTAGATGTGTTATGGATTCATTAGGAATGATTTTCCATATGATTTTCTATATATATTACATCATTATGGCTATGGGATATTGGTATAGTGATTATATATTCCATGTATGAATGGGAATAAAAAATAAAAAGGTGAAAATAGGATTTTTTTTAAATATGGATATCTAGATAATACCAGTTGATATTTCTAGAGTTTGATAATGATTTTTTTAGATAGAGTTCATTAGATATATCCTATGAGAGTGTTGATATTGGAACAATGTCTGAAAAATGGAAATTGTTTTTATTTTACGTGAAATGTATTATGAAAGAGACATTAGTGGTGATGGATTAGGAAAAGCATGTGGTACTGACATAAGTTTACTTATGTCGGTGTTACAAGAATAAATGGTCTGCCCTCTTGATATTACTATCATTTTGGACCGACAAGATGGGAAATAATCATGGAGTATAACATTCATGTTAGTATCACTAAGTAATTATCATATATGGTTTTAGAGTCTATTGGGTTCTATTTCATGTGACATGAGATTGCTGATGGATTTTCCTCATAAATCGTTGATGTTTGATCCTCTTTGTGGTTTTTGGAATTTAATGAGAGTTGGGTGTTTTGATATTCTAAGAACATAGGTCCCGGTAAATCATCACAAGTGGAAAGCTATTTGTAATGTTCATTTTGTGATACTATCATGAGATGAAAGAATATTATTAGGTATTTGAAAATATATATATGGTTTTATATGGACATATTCACCATCATATTATAGAGATGCAATTCCATGATTGAGAGTGTAGAGATAAGAGTGTGGTATAAGGACCTATCTTGACTATGAGAGTAGATATTGAGGATTGATCTAAGATCACCTGCTAGGAGGGAGGGGCATAATCATGGTTTGATATAAGTTTACTAATGTGGAATGATTTATATTCAAAATTTGAGTGATATGTATGGTGTTTGAGAAGTGTTTTGTTATTTTTAGGTGACATCATCATGAGTGAAATTTATTGGGTATAATATGTTTTAAATGTTGCAGAACAAGTCATCTCCTTGAGTGATTGGGCTGTGCTAGTAGATATTTGATGTGATATGTATTTGAATAACATCCCATGTGGTGTGGTAGAGGATTCATATGAGATAGTGAGTAATACAAACATTGAGACCCTATAATTTGGGAGAGGGTTGAGGATATGATAGGGTATGTTTTTGTGAATGTTTATTGTTGACATAATCTTATATGGGAGTGTATAGGTAGATGTATTGTAGGATTCCCCACACATTAGTTAGCATTATGGGTGAGATGTTTTTACATGTGATGGATAATAAATCTGGCTTTGGTGGAGCTATTTAATGTTATGTATTATAATGGCCAAATTATAACATGATTAAAGATAATAAATGATTTTTTGAATGCTTATAAAAATTTTATACTAATAAATACCCATGTATATATTGTTATATATTAAGGTATTAACATGAGAACTATATGAGATTTATTTACCAGTACATTCATGATATCATTAGGACTTGTACATACCATCGTTCTATTATATATTTTTATTATATGATACACATTCGACCGTGATAGAGCATATTCATAGGATTATTTATGAGTTGAGGCGAGGCACAAGGTTAGTTGTGGTGCCTCATTCATATTCCATTGATTTTTTCATTTTCATATATTATCATAATAGTGGGTTATATATTAGGATTTATTTATATATAACTAAATTTAAATTTATTATAAGTTGGATTTTTTAATTATTTACAATTTTTATTATAATTTTTTGTAAAATGGTGTACTTTTATTTTCTATTGTGGATGATCCCCAATAATTTAATAATACATATTTCTAGAATATATAGATTTATTCCCCCTTAATGTAATTAACATAAATATCACCACTATTCCATAATTTCTTTTATGTTTGGAGGCATGATAGAGTTCATGAGGTGACCTAGCTAGGATACCGTTGGGGAAATTATGTCTTGGGTGTTACAGTATTATAAAAATAATAAATATTATATGGTTACATACAAATTAATATTTAATTTGACACAATATTTTTTTTTAAATACTTAACTGATGATTACTCAACCTTAAAAACAATGTATATTTTTCAAACCAAAGATTATTATATCATTTGATATTAAAATAATAAATTAAAAACTCAAAAATATTTTAGGTGACATTATCACTACAAGAAAAAAATAATCATTCTATCCACATAATCTAACATTCATGTAAAATAACATAAATTTTAATCAATTGTTGCATTATTGAACCGTAATTAATGTTTATGTTCTCAATAAATGATAATTAGAGAAATATATACCTTTATTAATTTATCTATATTATTTTAAACAATGATTACACACAAGCATAGTTAAACGTAAAAATATTATTTCCAAAAAAAAATATATAAAAAATACAAAATGATAAAAGAAGAAGATGAGGAAACCTAACACATGATTTATAATATTTTTTTTAAAATAATACTTTATTTCATTGAATCCTTTGCTAAATCTATTAAAATTAAAATGAGACAAATATGATTATATGAATAGATAAACATATAAAACATCCTCCGAAATGAAAAAAATGAACTAAAATTATATCTGCATTTAATATTCAATAGTATATATTGGTTAATATATATCATTAAAATATATATAGTTATAAAAAATGATTAATAATGTAATGATAATGAGTTTAGATGTGTATAATCCAAAAAATAATAAATTTGTAATATAAAAATATTGATAAGATAAAAAAATATTATATCAATTTTTGGAACATTAAATTATTTGAATAATTAAAATTTTATTCCAATAAGTACATGGTAAATAGGACAAACTACTAATTTTATACCTATTAACATTGGGAATTCAATTTTTTTTAATTAATAGCTATTTGTGTTCTACCAGACTCAAATAATATGTACAAAAAAGAAAACCATAAAGATGTTAGTAAGTAACCCTCTACAATTTTTGTAATATTTATCTTCTAAAAAATTTATTTCATTTATATACTTTTTTATAAATAATATTGATATTAAATGAAAAATGATATTATATTGAAATATTAATTTTGAAACATGACTATTATACACTTTTTGAAAAAATAAAAATTATTAATATAAATATAATCATTATGAAATATAATAAATTTTTTTTTATATAATTAATATTAATATATTAAAATATAATAAAAAATTGAAAAATATATTAGTAATTTCAATTCTCGTTTCAATAATTAGTTATATACAAAAAATGATTTAATTTTTTTTGTCTGATTATTATAATTAATTTAAACACATTTTAAAAATTATATTTTATAAAAAATATATAATTTTAATATTTTCCATATTAATGTTATCAAAGGATGGTTTGTATTATTTTTATGAAAATAATAATTTTCTATGATATTGGGAAAATATTGTTTTTATTCAAAATATTAAATATTCTCCATGCATTTACAATGTTCCAAATTATTTAAAAAGTAGTTAAGTTTAACATAAATTAATTTATATTATGAATATTATAATTATATTTGTTACACTGAAATTTATTTAAAATTTGGAACAATAACATTCATTATGAATAATAACCACTGTAAATTAATTAAATCTTTCTAAAATATGTATTATTTGGTTAAAACCATTCGATAAAGCATCACAATATATTTAGAAAAATGCAATCAGCCTTATTGATGAATTGTTTTTCCTCGATGATAATTATAATGATTTAGACATATTATTTTAAATCATTATTATTAAAATATTAACCAATGTCTAAATATCATGATGATATGTTATATTTTATTTAAATTTAAATATATTTATGTGTTATTTCCTTAAATGGAATTGTTCGATTATTTCATTATTTATTTTCATCCTAAAAAATATAATAATATTAATTTGTTTTTGAATTAACATTACTAATTTTTGAGATAATATTTATAACATTATTTAATGGAAGTTCTTTTTATATTTTGTCTGGTACATTTAGAAGAAATGTATATCATGTGTATAATGTAAATATATTAAAATTAATTTCAACAAAATATTGAAATGAAATATCATAAAATCATTTCCAAAATTTAAATCAATTCATATTTTATTAAAAAATACTTTATGTTTTCCTCAAATAATAATTTTACCATCGTAAAATATTTAGTTATCATGGTAATAGTAAAAAAAAATAATATATTACAATGATGTAATGCTTAAATTACATATAGAAAATTTACAAATGTGATTTTCTAGTGTACTAATTATCCCAAATTATCATATAATTGGTGGTGCATTCATTTATCATGAAAGGAATATGATATATATATATATATATTATTTTTCTTTTTACGTAATTGTGTGTGTATCATTTCCCTCACTTGTAAATATATACCAGATATAATCTTTTGTCAATAATTCATAAAACATTTGTGGTCAAAAATAACTACAATGATTTCTTCCTAGGTAGCTTCAAAATGTCCAATATATTTATTAATCCCATAATATAGTACATTCAATGATTTTGTAGTACGCTAAAAGAAAAATCATAACAATTTGGAATAACTCTTTGAGAAGTGAATTCAATGTTATTTAAACCTATAACTCCAATTAATATATGTTATCAATTTTAAAATATTTAACTCAGTTATATTAATATAATTAATTGATATTAATATCATGAAATAACCAATATCTACCTCCAACCATCCTATGATAAATGAAAACATTTCTCATTCATATGTATGACTTTCCATCTCTATATTGCAGTGTAATGCATTATAATCTCCATTTTAATGGGATTATATTATGGATGTGTCTATTGTATAGAAATATGTATATATTATTTACAATGTTTTTATGGTTATATAATTATAAAATATTATTTAACTTTCATTCAATCTTTTTTATTGAAAATGATAATATTTTTCCTTGTATGCATAAAACATAATGTCTCCATGAACAATGTATAAAAATTTATATCTATAACATTTATAAATAGAAATAAGTATATATAAATAATTAATATATATTAAATTATCACCATAATTTAAATTCTTGAAATTATGGTATCATGATCAATGTTCATTAATCGGTAATGTGTAATAGAGACTATCATGAATGACAAAATAATTAACATCTAGATACGAAGATTTTTAAATGAAATTATTAGTAAATTTGTTTTGAAAACTAATATTTGGATAATATATGATATTAAAATCATTTAAATGAGTATGAAGTATATGAATAATTTATTTTAATTTCTTATACATGAGATTAGAGTGATTTGAAATGTATAAAAACATGAGGTAATGGTTTTATGTTAAAATTAAATTATTTGATGATATTATTTATGATTGTGTTCTTAATTATTAAATCTCATGATAATCCACTCTTGATTATCATGAATTTATTCCACATATTTATTCTATAATTTATTAGTTAATTTTACCCTATCCCCCTCTTCTAAAAATCAAATTATGCAGTAATATTTTACGAAAAATAAACTCTATTTTCTATTTAAACATGAAAAACATTTTACATGGAAATTATTTCATTAAAAATTATTAATGAAGGTATTTAATATTATCAGATTTTTTTATAATTCATTTTTCCCATGATTTAATTTTTTTAAAATAGAATTATTCGTGTCTTTTTATGAATGAGGTAATTTTTACTTTTAACCTAATATTGTGAATGAAATAACTATTTAAAAATACCATTGATTGGCCAAATTTCACAACAGATTTTCTTATGAGAGATAATATTAATTCTTAAATGCTTAAATATAAATATTAAAAATTTATTATTTAATATTTTGGATATTTTTATATTTTAAATAATTAATTTCATAATTAAATGTATAGTTTTTTTAAAATTATTTGATTTGATCTTTTAATGTTTTTTTGAATTTTATATGTAGAAATGTGATTATATATATGATATAATATGAATATAATCCAATGAAAAAATCTTTATATATTTTATGTTTTGTCTATGAATAAATTAATGACATTCTAATGTAAGCCATTTATTTTGTAGTATGCTTTTTTATTAACTACTAAAATAATTGTGAATATCATTTACCTTTTGAGAGTTATGATATATGAGGAATGATTTATGATATCATGAAAAACATTATTATGGATTATAACTATGTTATAAGTTGTACTATAATTATATAGCCTACTAAATTCATTGGTAATAAATAGATATATCATGAGACAGTAAGGATTTAAATGGGGATCAGACCATATTCCATATAGCACTTTTTGCACTATAATTGTCGTTTGAGTCAACCATGAATTGGATCATATTTTAATGGGGAGTGATCCTAATACCAAATTCTTGTTTTTTATTAATTTAATATGAATGAAATTATTTTATTTTATTTTATATAGTCTTGATGAATATACCATATTTCACGATTATTCCCTCATAGATTCTTTTCCTTCATTCTGTTATGATTAATTCCTTATGAATTAGCATGATTTATTGAATAATTAGTAAATATGATCATTGATATGTTTGAAATTTATGTTAAATAATTATTCTCATGTGCACATGTATTTATAATCATTTTATGCAGATGTGATAATTGATTTCACCCTTGTTTACCCTTACTATACATGTAAGATCACCATTTATTATGTATCATTTCATAAGGTAATGAATATGGGTTTTACATAGTTATGTGTATGAAGTGTAATATGTGTGGTGATATTTATGGGATATAATTAATATCATAAAATATATTAGAATATTGTGTATATAGTCAGAAAATATAATACAATATTATCATTGTGTTGTGGATCGAAATGTTATGTAATGAATATTAATGTAATAAAATGTAATATCAATGTTCCAAAAATTATGGATTGCTATTTATTTTACAGGATATGTTAATTTATAATATATATATATATATATATATATTAATAATGAAATGTTTTAATTTCATAGCCATATTTTGAAGTATAAGATAATGTTATTGTCTTTGGTAAGTAGAAGATTATGTGGATTTCATATAAATTAATTATGATATGTATAATTAAGTGGTGTTTAGTATTGTAAATGATTCACCTTGTGGTAACCACCTTAAAATAAGTTTTTTATTATATAACATCCATCATTGGTTTGCAATGTGAATTTTCGAATATTTCTAACCAATATTTATTTCCACTGAGGATATAGTAGAGATAGTGTAATTTTATTTAAAAATTATGATGATGTATAATCGTATATGATGATCGTGATTAAAATTGGATAAGGCTAAAGTGTGATATAATCTATAAAAGTTTTCTGGAATTAGAAATCCTGTGAATTATTTTTTTCCATCTCTTACAATTATTTTTTAGGATCACACTTACCATTTTTTGGTTAGTAATGAAATTAATATTGGACTGTGAAGTAGGGACGTGGATAAGAACACTTGATTTTTGAATTATTTAATTATATAGAGTTTTGAAAAATTCGTTTATAAAATTATATATCAATATGGATTCCCATTCATATCCTCAACTATTAGATTTTCAGTTTACTTTAAAAATATTTTACCATTCAATATTTTCAATAACATTTACATCTATTGTTTGATAGAATTTGGTGGGAATGTCCATCCATAAAATCTATTTTTTCTGTCTATATTTTAATTAAATGTTATTAGGATTATGGATTGACATTATCTATTTAAAGACTGTATAAATTTCTAGGGAGGGTATTATGTAGTTGATATTCTTAATCACTGTAAGAGTTTCTTTTAGTACAAGGATGAATATGAACATAAAATTGAAATTACTTAATATTTTTATAAATTAATGTCAATTAAAGATAGATTATTAACTAAAATTATTGTTTATAAAATCAATGTTGATGATATTACCATTTTTTGGATTATTATTTTTTATTTTCAAAAGAATCATTTATTCTTACACTAACTAGTGAAGTGGAAATTTCAATAAAACTCATATATTGAATTACAAATATTTCAAATACCCCATATAGAATATCCCCAATTGATTTGAAGGAATTTATTATGAATCTCTCAGAACATATTGCTTCCTAATTCACATTTATGCTTCTTTCAACATGTGCTTCACTAATTCTTATTGTCAAATAGAATTATTTATTAAAAATAATTTTCATTGATTATTAGAAAATAAGAATAATATTATGAAAAATGTATCATATTCCATGTATGAATAATTACGATATCATTAATACTTTTCAGTTATTCAAATTCAATTTCGGTATTATCTATCTGATAGTAAATATGGAATATATATCCCAAGATTCATTATGTATGTGGAATGTTTATTATTAATTTATTTCAATGAAATTTAGAAAAAACAATGATTCTATTATCTATAACTAATAAATTAACCTATTAATTATATATTACATCGAGTGGATTATTTTTATAATTTTTTTGATGATATTTGTATGTAATTAAATAGAATGGAATTTAATTAATAAATGTTTTACAATGTATTCAAAATCCTAGGTAATTATATGAAATATTTGTAATTATCCAAGTGATAATTGTTTCTTAATAAGGAATCATTCACAGCTGATATATTTTCATGTGAGGGTATTTTGGTTTATCATTATAGTACCCAATAAATCATTATTTTACCAACATATGTAGTTTTCATTGGATGGATATATACTATCATCACATTGATTGATATTTCTCATGAATTGATTATACATAAGAAATATTGAATTGATATTGGATTAAGATAAATTACATGTAAAAATGTTATGATAATTTCAAGGTGTTCAAGAGAAGGATGATTAGAGAACTTATGCTCAAATTACCTTGAATTATAGAGCAATTTATGATCTTTAGGTATTAATAAAAAAATAATTTCAAGGTGTCATTATACAAAATAATATGTTATGAGAATATTTTTCACACCAATTCATAATAAATGGGGAGAATAAAAATCTTATGATTATTGATGTGGAAGCTCATTATTTAATTCAACATATAGAGGAATTATATTTATGGAAAAATGAGTGAAATTTGTACATGTCATAAATGATTGAACTTTATTTTCACAATGATAATTTTGCAAATGTTAATGATAATATTGATTGAATTTTATTCTTACTGAATACATTACCATAAAAGTAATGTGGATAAAGTTGATGATGGCTTATGGTTGAATGAACATTGAAATTTTTCCATCACAAGGATTCAAATAAATTCATTAAATATGTATTTAGAGAAATTGAATATTGAAATTTTTTAAGATGTTTCACAACCTACTATTCTTATATGGATACTCAACAATCTATAAATTTCAGTATTAATGATGTGTAGAAAGAATATGTGGAACAAAAAAATGTGATATATTTTAAATAAATAAATCATAATTATTATGGAATTATATTGTTTAAAAACCATTATGTGTCCCACAATCACTAGATATGATGAATTATTTATTGGATAATGCTCATATTTTTTACTTACATATTCATATGGTAAGAACAATGATATAATGATATTGGAAAGCACAATTCTAGTGTGATAACATCAAAAGGGAAGTGTAGTATAAGTATCATGATTCAAAATATGTTTTCAAGTTATGGGTACTCGACATATATCTAGTGTAATGGTACATACATTACTGATAAAAAATTGGAAATGGGAAAAATTCCATATTGATTTCATTACCAAACACTCAAAACCATATAATTTGAATAATACAATTTGGGTTGTATTCATTAGACTTATGATGTCAACACACATTATTTAAACTATATATGAATTATATCTAAGTTACCATTCATAGATATTCATTAATTATAGTGGTAATATTTCAAGGAGTACCTCATTATATTATCAATGATTGGGATCCATGGTTTACATATATTTTTATAGAGTCTTATGTATGATATGGATTTAGAGTATAATCTATATACATCACATAATTCATAGAATTATTTTCAATACTATTTAACCACTCAAAAAACTAAAGGACAATCTATGGTTTTCTTTAATGAATTTAATTAATTTTTTGAAGAAAATTTCCATATATTTGTGCTTTCATACAAAATCATCATTCACTCGACCATTCATATTACTCCATATGAATTCCAATGTGAAAAAAATTATAGAACTAAGTTTTTATGGGATGATGTTGGATAATTTATTTAGTTGAAACCATAATTATATGAATAAATCATAGATAAGGTTACATCCATTCAACAAAATATTTTGTAATATTTGTGTCAAAATATATGTCCTTATAATAGTCACCAAAAACATGAATACATCAATTATGATGATATGATTATTCTAATAATTTATCAAATATGTATTTTTATAAGACTCAAAAATAATGTTATGTATATACCAAGGTATATTTAACCCTTTTGTATATATATTGAGTTGTTCTAGTATATTATATATTTGGATAACATTGAATATATACCATGTTATTGATGTTTTCCATGTATCTATACTGACGTAGTACATACATAATTCTTCACATCAAAAAGGCTATGAGTTTTTTTATAGAGGATAATCATTCCAACAAAAAAATTTTAGAATTCAATTATTTTGTCGATAATGTTCTAAGAAATAATTATACGATCCATGAAAATGTTCTAAGAGGAAAAAAATTCAATGAAGATAAATAATTACCCAAGGATATGATGAAATACATATATACTCAATTTTTTAATTATCTTCATAATATTTCATTGTAGAAATTAATTTTTTTTGATGAAAATGTACAACCCTTAGAATTTTTGTAATATTTCATTTGAAATAATGTTAATTTAATTGATATAATGTGGTACAAATGTCACAACCTCTCATAGACAACCTGGTACAATAATAACCATGTTTTACTAGTCATAGATTGATGGGAAATTATGGTTCACATGAGTTGGAGACTTGAACCTGGAATCATACATTATCATCAATGAAAATAATGTCCTAAAATATCCACGTATACAAATTACATATCAAGATTTTAAACACCACAAAATAAGAATGCAATAAAAAAAAATTGGTAAAAAAGTACCATTCAAGAACAAAACAAACAAAAAGGAAAAAACATCTCATGATGACCACATATAACAAGAATAAAAATTATCAAAACTCTAGTGTAACAATTGTATGACATCTCAACTAGTCATAATCATCAATACATATTGTAATCGATTATGTATTTTAGCCACCATAATGTAGTTGTTTCACATTTCTCAAACATTTAATAATAAATTACAAAAAATATAATAGGAAAAGGTAGGTTTTGATATATAAATCATATTAGGGTATTAATAATTGTTCAATAATCTATACCATAATAATCAACCATCAATGTTATCAATTTTTAGATAATCAAGCCCTGGAATATCAATATATAATTTTAAACCAAAACATGCATTCTTACAATGAGATGTAAGTTACAGAACAGAAACATCAATAGTAATAAGTGAACATTTTATATAAAATGGTTAATATAAATAATTTTTCATTATTAAAATGTTCAATAAAAAAATTTCATGTATAATATAATCATGGAAATGGAGAACCGTACAAATTTATTGTATGTTAATTTAGCTTTGAGATAATATGATCCTTACACAAATCATTTGTTTAAGCCTATATAGTTATTTGTGCACACATAAATAACAACCCCATTCAAGAATCCATTCTGGGTAAATAGTTTATACTACCATAGGGGTGCCACTATTGGAAATCGAGCCCATATTGGTTTCGTTTGTGTCTTTAAGGTATGTTCTTTGCTGGGGGATCAAGATACTAGCATGCTTGTCCAAATTACCTCCTTAGTACCACATGTCAGATATCCTACATCGGTCAATGATTAAATAACCCAATAAATTTATCAATTTTTAAATTAAATAATTTTTAACATATATCATTCCAATTATTTTCAACATTTTTTTTTTCATTCCAAAAGAGAATTTCAGGATTTCATCATAACATGAAATTTTAAACAATCATTAAATTTAATTTTTTTTATCAATATCAACATAAAAGTTCATAATTAAAATATATTCAACATCGTGTCATGTTTTCTAAAAAAATCATGCCTCAATTTCAATTCCATTTAAGATGGGTTTTTCCACAATTTCAACATCCATTTAAAATCAATGATTAAGTTATATAAAATCTGTATTTAAAACTTATTTTTAATTTATTCCAAAAAATAGATAATTAAATGTTATAAACATAATTAAAAATACATATGTAGCCACCTACCTTTATATAAAAGTATCATAATGCCCAACACCCATAATAGGGAATGAAAATGAAGAACGAGGGAATTGAAGATCATGTTAAAACAAAGAATCATGATAAAATAAAATGATTTTTACAAACACTAGATTAATAATTATATATAAAATCTACGTATGTGAGAGGTACATAACAAATGAAACAACAAAATAATATATCCACTAACCACTAATAGATATAATGAGATCAAAGCCACTTCGATTGACCATGAATAATAATTGGAGGGGAAATTCCACCTCCTTGGATCCTCTAAGAGAAAACAAGTCATTTTACGTTGGAATGAGAATATTATTCATATTAATACAATGTTTTATTATTTGTAAAATAATTTCATTAAAATTAAATAAATTTATATGGTTATGCGGGGAGGGAATTAATGTTTGAAAAATCATTCACCATATTTATTAAACAATAATAGACTTCTAGGGAGGGAGAACAGTTTAGATATATATCTTGATTTAGCATATATAAACTATTTAATATTTTATTTTTTAGTGTACATGGTATTATGTGTTTGGATACAAGGATAGACACATTTTTACACCCTCTTAATGGCTTACAAGTTGTAATACCTTTTTCATGGCCAAAGAACATATATTTTTTTATAGTGCGAGAAATCGTGAATATCCAAAAAGGATTTTAAAATCTTCCATATTCTTATATAATGACCCAAAAATAAATCAAAACTCATTGGATAATTAAAAGTTTAGTTAATATAAGAAAACATGATATGTTTTTATTCATAATACACACCTAAAATTATTTATGCCCCATGAAATCCTATCATGATTATTCTATATGATATGAGGCCACGAATCAATTATTAGCCCCCCATGATCCCATGTATTATGTGAATCATAAAAATGGTTCTATAGAAAATTGACAAAATTGTTCCCTCTCACATTATGAATCATTGTATAAGAATGAAAATTACCAACTAGATGATCAAACCTATATAAATCACCATTATCAATAGGATCTCCCAGCTTAAGATACGAAATTAGTGACAATGATAATTCTTATGATATGTAACATGGAAATAATTTTGTATTGACAACATCATTAATGTAATTTATAAATGGTAATCAACTTTCATCACCTACTCAATAACCTCATATGTTCATACAAACTGTTGTGCCATATTCCCCAAATTTTCAAGCAGCTAATAACCCAAATGTGGTGAAACGATCAAGAAAAAATGACCACCAACTAAAAAAACTAATGGATTCCTATTATTTTAAGAATAGGTTTATTACCATCTCTATTCCATTAATACTCTATAACTAATGAATTGATAATTCACCGTCTATAATTTAGAAATTCTCTTCCCGACCAAAGAACATTCTACAATCTCAGGAGACACAATATATATATATATATATATATTCATATATGACAATAGAAAGTCTCAATGTGTGCAACCAAAATTTTATACTGGAAAATCATGTTTTAAAATAATTCAACTAGTTCGAATTTGACATCTTATGCTCTACCAAAGTCAAGAAAAAATTCCAGTAGCATATCCTCAATAATTTGTATAGCCCATTCTCAATGGCCATCCATCTATATATGATATTACATGATGAAAAGTACATGATATCCCTATTACATACGGAGGTAGAACCTAAAAAAGAAGTAATTTAGGGAACCCAATTAAGGACTACAACTAAAGTGATTTCATTATAATCGAATACATAATATACAATGGCATTTCATAGGTCACCAATATGTGTTGTATCTCGAATGGGTATAATGTGATTCAATTATGTCATATTATTGATCACTACTCTTGTTACATTATTCTTTCAAGTGGTACTTGAAAACCCAACCACAATGTCTATATATATCTCATACCACATCCTTGTTGGCACTATATGTGGATTAAATAAACCTGATGGCCTTGGGTTCCCATCATTATCCTTGTAGAGTGTATAAAAATGAGGAAATGATGTTGAAATGAGATATCTCATTACTAGCCAGCAGAATATTTTCCTCAAGTCATAAAACATCTTAGGGGTACAAGAGTCCACTTCCCACATGAATGTATGGAAATAATCATTTAAATATTTTCCCATAGACAGAGGAAAAAATAATATATTAAAAAACGTTTTATACCCATAGATGACAATGTTATCTCTAGAATGGTGTCCCCTTTATATAGTGTTTCACTATTTCCATGGAAATCATCATCAAGATGTTATGCCTATTAAATAATCTCAAAATGATGGATTTTGAAATGAACACTCTCCAGAGAAACCATAGCCTCTTCTACCTAGTCAGACTAATGAATGTAACATCCCATTACTATTTTGGGAATTATTAAACTATATTTAGTTAAAATTTTAATATATAATTTGGGAAAATTTGATCCATCATAAATAAGTTTTCAAAAATTATTAATGACCTTATATTTTAGTTATTATATTGTAAAATTTCATGTTATTGATAAAAACATGTTTTGATTTTAAATGGAAAAATTAAATTTATAAGGAAAATAAGATTTTAATTGTAAGAATGGGATTATATTAATTTTAAGTTGTCTAAAAATAAATTACACATAATAGATTATGTAACATATCACTCAAGTATTAGGAAGTTTGTGATTTATTTGGACACACACTATTATTATTACAATTTTAAAAAATATACATGCATCAAATCACATACCTTATGAAATAGTCAATTAGATAGTGTGGAGTCCAATAGAGATAAATACTATCACACCTATATGGAAGATGACCAAGATTCTCGCTTGTTATTAATATTTGATATATAAATACAGGCCAATTTTTTTGAACTAATTTTCATCCCTACTGAATTCAGATAAGCTATTTTATGTAACATTTTTTGTTTAGGAAATTGTTTGAGCAATATTCCATCATTTTTAATGCATTTTCATAATGTTTTTTCCATTATTTGATCTATATATCCTGTTTCTCTCAAATATAAATTTTAACTTCCAATCCACTTTATATTTAAAATTGATATATATTTTTTTGAATATTTTATATTTGGCCTCTGTTATGGAATCATTGTTAGTATACTATTTGGCTTAGTCTAACACCTTACATTTTCTATTGGGTGTTTATAGAAATTAATCTTCTAGGATAGAGCAATGTGGATTTTTATCTAAGAGGTATATCCTACTATTGGGATTTAGACTTAGTGAGTTGGGTCCCTAGAGAACTAGGTTTTGTTTTTCTTATTTTATTAGATGGTTTATTGTATATTAGACTATTTCTTCATTATTGTATTATTGTAATACACTCAAAAAGGATTTTTCTATTTATATATTCAAATTTAGTTATCTATTTTACATAATATGTGTTTTTTGGAAATATTATTCCCACATGAATGTTGTATGATTCCATGTGCCAGTCGCGAATATGTGGATATCAGAAGCAGTATCTAGGCTATGCTCGGAATAGATTAGTTATTAGGTAACCACGGTACCCGAGCTGGTTCGTGATGATGTGTTATCAATGGGATGATGAGATTTTTCTTGATGTCAATATGATTTTATGAAATCGTGTTAGTTTGTATAATGTTGTATTTATTGAGGCCATCTCTCACCACAAAAAACCTCATGTTTCCATGGGAGGATAGAGAAATATTTCTTATGGATTAGTTCTAGACTTTTCCTTATTTTTATTTTGAAAAAGTGAAATTCAAATCCGATTTTTTATATTATTTCACTAATTTCCACCATTAATATGATTATGATCTACCTAATATCTTTAATGTTGTATGATAATGTTGTGTAATGTCATGCCCATGTGAAAACATGTGAATCCAAACTAAGAGGATGTGTTTGTTGATCCTCTATGAGTGAATCTTGATGTGGCACTAAATCTAATCGAGGCAATAATTCATGTAATCCATGCTTTGGGAAAGACACCCCCACTAGTCCCCCATTCAGGCTCCAGGTGTAGATCTTCATGGGGTATATTATTTGATATCATTCTAAAGATTTCATTAGCCTGTAATCATATGATTTCAATGGTTCCATTGATCCCCAATATGATGAGTAATGGAAGGGCCAAATAAAATGAATGTTTGAGTTCATGGAGACAACGAATTAGATCAAGGTTAAGTGTGACACCTCCATTCTAGAGTGACCTAGTGGTTGATGGTGGGACACAATAATTATAACAAAAATAAGTAATTATTGCTGATATACTTCACAGTTCATTTCAAGTACTAGTTCAATCCAAAATCAACTATGTTGGCCAAGTATTTAGAGTTTTTCAATATAGAGAAATCTGATAGAACTATGACTGGTTAATCAAAACACTTTTATGAATTGTTGTAGTTTATGCCTAATATTGTATCTAATATAACAGTGAAGACTATATGGTTTGACTTGATACATTGATCAAATACATGTTCTCATGTTTTCTTGATAATTTTTCCCAGTTATGATTATGAGATGGATTTGGTGATGGTGGTTGAGAAGGTCATATCTGGAATGTTTTGGTTGAAATGAGATCATTTTTATCCCAGTGTCACAAAATCATAAACTCCTCCAAAAAAACTATTGGAAAATCTAAATCACCAATTACAATAAGGTCTATCAACAAAAAACTTGAAAGAAGCTTCTTCACACAATGGAAGAGTCTCCAGAAGATGTTGATATAGGTCTAGTGAATGTGAAAGGTACCATTATTATAACGTTGTCATTAGCTACTTCTTCATTTTATAAAATAATGTCATGAACCATCCCTAGTCACCTGGTATCCTGATAACTGATCGAGATATGACATTCCTTGAAGGGCGTAACAAACCCTCATGGGGTGGTTACTAGCACCTGGAATCAGTCAACATGAAAGTGGGAATGAATTTTCAACTAACAATGTGATAGAAAATTACCATTTAATTATAAATAACTAATGAATATCCATAGGGAGTAACATACCGGACTATAAAAATGAATAAAAATCACAAACTATTAAAATATAAGCACTAAAATAGGGAAAACAACCATGGTCAAAATGGACACAACTCACCAAGTCAAAATCTCAATATCGGGATCCACCTCTAAGAGGTCTCATCTCTTTTTAAATCCTAATTGAAGAATATCTAAAACACCCAAATGAAATAGTAGTGTGTGAGACAAAGATAAGTAGGATACAACCATTTATTCTATAATAGATTCCATATATAGACTATCCATATAAAATCATTCAATATTAAAAATAAATATGTTTGGAAATTCAAAATAATATGTATAGAATACATGATAAACATTTTCAAATGAGGGAAAATTACTTTTAATGGATAGAATTTACATAACAGGTGATGCAATAATTATAAATCATATCCTTAAATAAATCTGTTACATATATCAGTTACATAGTTGGAATTTGATACCTCTCATCTATGTGGTATGAAAACATGATTGTGATTCTCATGAGGGGTGGGAGAGGGATGAGTTGATGTGAGAGTATTGGGAAAATATTTTTGACTTTGAGGATTCTTCATAGTATTTCTAGGGATAGAATGTTCTAATAGTTGTGAGGTTGTAAAAACCAATTATTAGTTTTGGGAAATCCTAAACTCTGTTGTGTAAAAATTATAATTTGAAAAGTGGGAAAATATTATTTATCTGCAATATTTATATGAAACTATTAAGGCAATAAATTTTAGTTATTGTATTGGAAAAAGACAGATTATTGATTAAAACCTATTTTGGGTTTATATCAAAAATTGTAATTTAAATGGACGAACGAGATTATTAGTTTTTAAGTAGTCGTAAATTAAATTTCTCATCATTTATTGTGTAATAAACATGAAAGCCTTAGGTAGCTGGTGAGTTATTTGGACACATTAATTGATTTCTACAAAATTATAAATCATACTTGCAGCAGGTCACATAACTTATGTGATGGTGAGGATTCCCCTCTGACCAGTGTCCAAAGGAGGTTTATGTACACATATTTCCATGATCACTTAGATAATATAGATTCCAATAACCAAAAATTCTATCATACCTATTTTTTATATGACCATGTTGCTCTAATAGTTTTTATGTTTGAAATATAAATATATTCAAATAATATTGGCCTACATTTCCTCAATGAAGAATTCAAAAAAACTATTTTATGTAAGTGTTTTTATTTCATACATTGTTTATGATAGATTAATTCCATTGTAAAGTATTTTCTAAACATGTTTATCAAATCATTTGGACTATATGAGATTAATTGATTAATTATTCCATAAAATGTAAAACCTATTTATTTGGAAATTTGAAATCAATCAATTCATTAATCAATTGTTGGAAGCTATTATGAAATATATGGGGATACCCTATTGGTATTTTTCCTCACAAACTACTTTTTCCTTTGGGTGTTTGTAGAAGATCTTCTTCTAGGTTCGATCAAAGGGAATGAATCACTTGTAGATGGATTGAGCTACTGAATGATAGTCTTAGTGAGTTGGGTCCTTCGGGACCAATGTTGTGTCTTTTGTGTTTTAGTAATTAAGATTCATTACATTGGGACTATTTATGAATGATTGTATTCGGTTACATTACTCTAAGTGGAGTATTCTTTTTTTATTCATATTATCTCATCCCCTTTACATATTCTATGTTTTTTATAAAAATTGTTCCTACTTTCATGATGTGTGATACTAGGTGTTAGTCACCAACCCAAGTAGATTGGGAATGGATTTCAGTATAGGTTGTGGCTGGCTCAGTAATTTGGTTACCAGGGTACAAAGTCGTGTTAATGATATTTCAATTGTGTAAAAATAAATGTTAATATCAACTCTTATAATGATTCATTCGTTTTCAAGGTCATATGATTCCCACTCAATGATTATTCAAAAATATTTACCCTCAACGAGGTATGGGAAATGTATAAATCATAATACTCTACGTACTCCACCGAATCCGTATATTGATGTGTTGTCTATTTTTTAGAGAAGTTATAAATCAGACTCTTATAGTGTGAAATAATGGAAAAATATTCTCTGGAAATTTATTTCCAATAAATCTTAAGAAAATGCATCATCACTATGAGTTCATTGTCATTGGTCATAAAATTATTCTGAAGTGAACTATTCTATCAAGAACCATATGATATCACATAATCACTATTAATTAGAAAACATCTCAAACCTAAACAATACATTTCATAAAATACAACATAGCACTCATTGGTATGTTGATGATTCAATGCTAGTGCATAATTAAAAATACATATCATATCAATAAATCAAAAACGAAAATTTTCATCCTAAAAGAACATCTCCCACTTCTGATTGAGAGAGGTCATCAATGAATCCTGCATCTAAAAATTATTAACGAACTAGTGATAATTCCCCACAATAAACAAGAATATCTAAATATCAAAAAAAATCCAGGGTTTCTCCCCTTGGATAAAAATTTAATACTTCACCAGAAAAAATGAAATACCATATTCAAGAAAAATGTACCCCATGGACATTACATCATGAATACTAAATTCAAATTTTGATAAAATTCCATAATGTTGATGATTTCTAAAAATTTCTATAATACAATATGTTTTTTCTAATGATCTTACAAGTATTAGTATTAATAATAGATTTCATAAACAAAAACCACCATAATATATAATGATACACATAGAAGATTATTTTATTCAACACCATAAATTGTATATGATAATTTGGTAGGCCAAATTTCATGACATAATACTCAAAGGTGTTATACATGATATTGAATGTGTTTTTAACATTATATTTTTTTATTCTCATCTATAGATTACCAAATCAATGATCAATATTCAATAAAAACTTATCTCTTTCAAACCAGTCATAACATAATCAATAGGTGTTAATAGATAATTGTTCATAACCATAATTTGATAAAGTTTATGGCAATAAAAAAATATATGAAGTCTTATATCAACATTCATAGAATATAGAAGACATGCTGCACATGGTGAAATAATAAAGAATATGATTAATTTATACATGACGTCATCCAATAGGATCATTACCTTTTTTAGTTTAGTCGGTACCACGTGGTATGATGGGATAAAAACTGTGTGATTACTATGTACTACATAAATAGTGTAGTATCCCATATCACCTTTTTAAAAGAATTAAATCAAAATGAAACACATCGAGAAACTTAAATACAGTTGGATGGATATCATCACAAAAAAACACACCTTAGGGGTTATAAGTAGACACCAAGATTGCATTCCAAATTAATGGATAATAAGTTATATCTCTACTCGAACATATGTCTCATTCACATTAAAAAAGATGGTGCATCCAATCTTGTTTGGTAAAGGAGGAAAAGAAAATGTATCATTTAATTCAAGACTTATTATCAACCATCCATTCCATCCTAGTAATGAAATATAAAGGAATCAGGTTGAGAGAAATAATATTCCTTCCAAGATATATATATATAATAGAGAGAAAACATCATCACAAAAATGGATACCATGATCTATCATTTATCTATGAGGAGTAGTTCATTAAATCAAATGGGATAAATTCTCAATTGAATGATTGTGATGTTTAAACATGGGGGTTACTATAAATGGCTTAGATATAAAAACATCATATAAATTTTTCACAAAAAATGAATCCATAGTGATGATACCTATCATATTCACTGGACCTTTATCAAATTCCTCTAGATTGTACTTCATTATGTTGAAGAAGGTTCATTCCATTTATTTAGAAGAACCCATATGATCTCAATGAATATTATTGCACCATGGTATATTTATTAACTAAATATAATTACCCACTATAGGGATCATAAATGAAATTGAAAAATTTCTTGCATGTGTCCTAAATAATCACACAAACCATAGATAGTGGGTTCCTTAGTGGAAAAATGTTTGAGATTCCTAACCAAAAAATAATGATAAAACAAAGAAATGTAATTATCATGGAACTGCAGAAGATCTGGATGACCCTTTTTATCATGAACCACCCTAAGACTCATCATAATTGTACATAACAGTAATAGAAGTCATGAAACACACACATAGAGATATTAAGACTCAAATAAACCCTAAAATACTATCCATATAAATCTTAATCGTAAATTCTAGAATCTAGGACACTAGGATATGAATTTTGATTAATTATGAAATCCTATGAATGGATAATATACAAGAGACCCATATTAAATATGAAATACTAAATTTTCTCATTCATTAGAATCATTTGTGTATAACATAGTATTTTTCTAATGATGTTTTCAAACTATTTCATCGTATTGGAATCATAATAGAGGATGAAAAACATCATACACTCACCCAGTAACATAAATTTTGTATAGAACTATTTTTTTAGAAATATGCAGTTATTAAAGTATAAACTGTCTTATATCTTCATCATTAACATTGAATCCCATAATTTCTTACAATTCCCTTACAAAATATCACAGATGTTATTAAAAGAGTCTTGTTTATCAAATTAATAAAAAAGGTTCTTTATCTTTTTCATCCAATCCAAAAACTCTCAAGGATAATTATTTTCTTGAAATGAAGGAGGATTTATGTGAAAAAACTAATGATTATTATTCTGAGAATTTTTTGTCCATCAAAAGGATCATTACTAGTAATGGGTGATGTTTTATTCCATAGATCATGGACAATACACACAATAATATCATCATGATTTTGGTCTATAAGTGGAACGACTCTCTTTTTCCACCTGTAGAAACACATGGGGCTAATTCGAATGTATTTTTGGTAGCCTTATTTTACACAACACAAGAAGGAAGAACAAATTACATTAAAAGAACAGTTATATCAATAAATCAAAAAAAGAAAAAGGTTAATATCAATCATATCAAATTAGATTTTATGATTTCGATTTAATGATACCTAAATCAGTGTCACAAAAATGATGTATTATGTTCATAGAGTTCATCTGATATATTTTTTCCAAACACCCATTGTGACTTATCAACATAGAACCATGATAATAATTTTTTATGAACCTTCCAAGATACCCTAGCCTAATAATAAATAATATCGGAATGGTTTATCCTTAAGGGAATTAGTGATCCCCACTAGTTGGAAACTATTACCTAGCCTCCAACACGATCAAAAATTGGGAAAATGTTCTACAAAATTGTGTAAGAGTGATGAATAAATGTCATTATTATCCATAATCTAAAAGGTTATATGAGGATGAATTATATAAAATAATATCCAACATAAATAGAATCATCCCAAAAAAACCACATCCAATGGAGACCACATCAAACATTATAGAAACGTGATCAACTCACTTGTGTAACATGTTGAAAACAACCCTACCAGCAACCATCGTCAATCCACAATCCAAATAATAACGAATATCCAACACCTACATGTGTTACATTACAATTATATAGAAATTTAAAAAATAATGTCCTAAAAATAAAATAGTAAATAGTAGGGTGTGAGATATATGGATATGTAGGATCTCACCTAGTGTTCTATATTGAATTCAATAAAAATTATCCATTAATAATATCAATTTAAAAAAGGAATAAACATTCTAATACATATTTTAAAAAACCCATTCTATCATTCAAATTGATGGATATAAATTTAGAAAAATGATTAGAAATTCTTAAATGAACATATTATATAAATTATTTTATATAAATTATTTTTAATGAATATGAAATTCCTCAAATTAGTGGAATGTATAGTCGAATAATGTAAATAATTCATCATGAAAGAGATCCATGTGCTACATTAGGTTATTTTTAATAGGATTATCACACCTATAATTTATCAACATGGTAGTAGATATGAAATCACTCACAAATAATAAACTAAATTGGGGATACAATACATGAAATCAATATAAACCCAAATATAGATGCCACTTGGGGAAATCATGTTAATCATGAATAAGATTGTGTTGTAAACATATGTCGAGTAAATGAGGAAAAATATCCTAGTATTATCATCTACGATACCTAATAACTACATAGTTTTATTTTTCTTCATCAATAAATAAATCAAAAAACAAAACAAATTAGAAAGAAATTATTTCTAATCATTTCAAAATATTATTTCACAATTTATGTTTTCTATATATTTTTAACATATCAATAATCAAATCATAGGTTTTAATCATTTTTTCAAATTTAAAATAAATATTCAAATTTTGATGTGTTATTGAGATCAAAATAAATAATTTTAAACAAAAAAATTTCAATATCGTGCGTCCATAATAATGAAATTTTCCCAAATATTTAAATTCAAATGTCATTTGGGGTTTTCTCAATTTCCATACCCATTCCAAATAGGCAATAAATTCATCTCAATTACATATTTCTAACTAAATTTAAAACTAATTGAAATCATTTAATAATTATTCTTTTCAATTTAATGTAAAATAATAATTGAACAACATATATATAAATCAAGGGATCAAAATACACAACACACGCAATGAGGAATGCCAATTGAGAATGAGTGAGGGGAAGATCTAGGAACACCGCCTAGAATCAATATCAAATATAATTGAGTATAAATTAATATATTTATTGTTTTCTAATAAAAATAAATGTATGTTATAATGATATATTGGAAGATACCAAAAAATATGATATCCACTTACCTGGTGTATATTAAATAAGACCTATGACACATCAATTCACCATGAAAAGTGTTTGGTAGGGAAAAATTCACTTATTCAAAGACATAGAGGGGAAAAATTATATCATGGTGTAATTGATAGATTGAGTATCTTAATAATCTAGTTTTTCTTTTTTATAATAAATTTTAGAGGTACTACAAATATTATGAAAAGGATTATTAGGATGATTGTATGGTTAGAAAATTAGTTCCCTATAAACATTTCTCATGTACTGGACCTTTTTATGGGTATCAATGTTTGAACATATAATTTGATTAATGGTGAAAGTAACTCGAAAACATTATCTATATAATGGAGCATAGTTTGGAAGGGTTTTCTATATTGATGAAAAACCCATGTGGCACTTCCATTGGCCTATAAGAAGAAACACATTTTTATAAGCCATAATAAATAGTTTTCCACAATATTGTTCCAAATTTGAAAATCATAAAAGGGTAAAATTGTATCCATATTATCCCATAATTACCCCAAAACAAGATATAACATAATAGTGATAAATAATTTTATCATGGAATAACTAAAATTAAGTAAATATATTGCACAACCCACAATCCCAATTTAAAATGAATCATGATATAAAATTATAATATTATTATATAGATATGGGTTTTATAACACACCCATTAAAATTAGATATATGAATTGGATGAATCGTATTTGGAAAAATATTTAATATATTTTTATATATTCCAAATAATTTTATAAAATTATAATAAATAACAACACAATTGTTTTGTAATATCTTTTTATGAGTAAAAATTATGTTATCAAAAAGGGATTTGAACGAAATTTTAACGTAATTAATAAATTTATTTTCCAAAATAGTTAATAAATATATTTAATAATAATGAATTAAATATTGGGTTTAAAATATCTAAATTTACATTTTATAATGTTTTTGTAATTTATGTAACGATTAATTTTTAGTGACTAGTTAAAAATAATACTTTTATTAGAAATATATCATATAATTTAAGGAATTTTTATTGAATAATTATGTTTAAAAATGATTAAAATATAATATTAGTTAATTTATATAATATGTAATACTATTAGATGCATTAGAGTAATTTAAATGTTTAATTTTTCTACAAAATCAAAATTATACATAAGATAAAAAATTTTAATAGAACACCACTAATTGTTACCTTTTTTAGATTTTTATAAAATTAAACTATAACACTTATATGAATTGATCACCAATAATTATAATCGTTATTTTAACTCTAAATTATTAATATATATTAATTTGAAGACCAAATTTTATCGATTATTAATCATTACATTATTATGTATTTGTATCAATGAAAAAATTACAAATATGATCAAATCCTTTAGTAAATTATCAAAATATCAATATAACATGAAGATATAATGTCAAATGAATGGTGTTTTTCAAATTTTATTCAAATATAGTTATTTTTATGTAATTATTTTTATATTGAGATACCTAGAATTAGTTTTTTTAATATTAGTAATATTTTACAGACACAATCGTTTTTTAGATTTTAATTTAATTAACTGATTGGAAGATGAAAATCAATTTGGATTTCACAATGATACGATAAATAATTAATATATTATTATTTAACCACGAAATATTTTTTGAACCAATTCATCACATGTTTTGGGTTATATAATTAATACTCATATACAACACATTTTCTAAATACTAGTTTTTATTTTTTACTTGTTATATTAAATTTAATTTCTTCTATATAATTAATTTATATTGATAATGTAAATTAATTTATTTGAATTTTAATTTCCATAAAAAATTATAAGGGCCCATTTTTTTTATTTTTATAATTTTATTATCATTATAATAAATCTTGTTACCTTGATTAATGTAAAATTGTGTTTAAAATAAATTACCATAATGATAAGGCATAAAATATGTCAAAAAAAATTAAATTGGATGAGATTATTTTTACAGAAACATTTTCTATATTCCAATTTTTATATAATTTGTAATTCATTACATGGGTATGAAATATATATTATTTGACAAATTATGTAATTCAATATGTGTTCTTTTCCTCACTTAAAAAATGATACCACATTTCCTCACTTAACAACACATCATGAGACTTATATATCAGTAAATAACTTCAAAATACCTTTTATTACTCAATGACCACATCCTAGGGATTATATTCTTTCCATGATTCCATATTTTCAATGATTCATGTGTTCTAAAAATGAGGTTTCACAATAAAGGGGTATAACTATTAATAGAGTACTTTCAATTTTATTTCTTCTTCAACCTCTTCAAAATATATGGTAGTAATTTTAATCTAATGATTTAATTAAATTAAATGTATATAATAATTATTAATATTATTTGTAAAGTATTTTATATAACTTTTCAATCGTGGAAAAAAATAATGATTGTGCTTCTGTTCGAGTAAATGAATCTAGATAGCAGTGAAATTTCAATTTTGTAAACATTTTAAATGGTTGTTTTAATGTTGAAATATTATATAATATCATATATATAATATTATTACTATTTGAAAATATTAAAATAAAATTTATAATTCTTTCTATGGTTTCATTAAAAATGAATATCAATCATCTAGCATTTGTAAACATATCTTTTATATAAACAATTTCATTTTTTTCAATATATACCATTTATGAATGTGTTTAGATATATATAAATATATAATGAAATAATTTTATATTGTTATAATGATTATAATTATTTTTAATATAGAATCATGATCAATGATCATGTATCATAGTATATTAACTAAAAGTCACATGATAATTGAAACTGTTAACATGAAGAAGTGAATATCATATAATGAATTATGAAAACATTGTTGGTGAAATGTTTCTCTTAGATAATATATAATTTAGTTTTCCTATAAATTATTTTTTCAGTAAAATGAAAATAAATTTAAATTAATTACATAATAGGATATATTTCATTTAAAACATGTCAAACATGACTGTTGGCGCCAAAAATACGGCCCGAAAGAAAGGAAGGAAAAAGACAGTTGGCGCGCTGCCTCGCGAACCACCGCCGCGAAGCACCCACACGAAGCGCCCCGACCATTGCGGCCCCGCGAAGCTCCTGAGGCGGTAATGCCCCACGAACCCATTTGACGTTCGCGAGCCGCCGCGAAGCACCAGAGGCGGTAATCCTCCGCGAACCCATTCGCCGTTCGCGATCCGCCGCGAAGCACCAGAGGTGGTAATCCTCTGCGAACCCATTTGACGTTCGAGAGCCGCCATGAAGCACCAGAGGCGGTAATCCTCCGCGAACCCATTTGACGTTCGCGAGCCGCCGCGATTCTCCAGCGGCGGTAATGCTCCGCGAACACATTTGACGTTTGCGAGCCGCCGCGAAGCTCCGGAGGCGGTAATGCTCCGCGGACGACGTTGACGTTCGCGAGCGCGCCGCGAAGCACCGGAGGCGGCGCGCGAGTCCTGCTTCGCGGCGCCCCTTCCCTATAAATACTGGACTCCCCCTGAGTCCTAGGGACGGACAATCCGACCTTTTGTCTTCTCCTCTCTCGAATCATGAAGCACTCCTTTCCCCGGGAATCATGAGCTCCGCAAGGTATTTCTACTTCGCGAGACGACTCTGCTTTGTCTCCTTTTGAGCCCCTCTTCCGAGAGGGATGCCCTTCGCGAAGCTCAAGGGCGTTCGCGAAGGAAGGGGATTCCCAAGGGAACCCGGGCAGCCGCGGAGCGTTTATACTTCGCGAAACACCCAACCCATGCTAGTGATTCCTATGCCAAGGCAGGATCACTATACATCGCGATGCACACTACTTCGCAGGATCCTACTTCGCGAGGCACCCCTTCCTCGTGAGGCAGTGCTCCGCGAACACTGTTCCACTTCGCGAAGCACCTCCCACTCACACCTATGCCACATGCTAAGGCCAAGGCACTCCACTTCGCGAAGCGCACCCCTTTGCTTAGCGATTCCTCTTCTCGTGCGACCCTCCAGGTTTTCACGATGTGATTTCAAAGTCCCATGGACAATGCCACCCGTAGCGTTGCTTCGCCTAATGCTTATTCGCATAGGCATGCTAATGGCTATTGCTTCTTCGCATAGCCACGCTAACGTGGACCCCTCGATGGTTCGTTCCATGACCCCCCTTAACCATGGCCTTACCGGTACCTTCCCTTCCCCAAGGACTAGAGGGTACAGGTTATGTAAGTCCTAGGGGTGTGGAGTGAACCCACCTCGTCCGAGCTGGAGGACGTTAAACTGCCAAGAACCACGTCCTCAACACATGACGTTAAACTGTGATCCGACCTCATGCCCCTCGCGAAGGGTCCCCCCAGCTCGAACATTTTTTACACCACTCGTCTCCACGGGGATGGAACTCTTCCTCACATGGAATGAGATCCTCCTTGTCAGAGTGGCGTATGTTCTTAAGAGAAGGGCGACCCTAGCCCCCTCAACGGATGGCTGCACCTCTGCATCTCCGTACTTCCCCACTACCAAGGTCAGTGGAGGGCGTGATAGGGAACGAGGCACCTCCCATCGTTGGACCAAGGTCCATCTTTCACGCGCTCTGTCGCGCCATGGGCCTCCATCCTGGAGTAAGTCCCATCACCATGGGCCGCTCAATGCGTAAGCCCCTCTTTGCTTCTCACGGACGCACCCTTCGCGACGTGATCGTCAGGTCCTTGCAACCACTTGTTTCTCACACCGAGAATGACTCACGTGGGCTTAGAGTGAGCACCGACCCAGACCCCGAATATTCCATTTGAACTACGAGGTCTTTGATCCATGTCAAGGAATGGTACGTAGGAAGCCTTCATGAGGTTCAAGCCCACCAATAGCGGACCCCCGGGTCTACTTTCACGTCGGTTCACCGACAAACCCATCCATTTTAACTACGTGGTCTTTGATCCATGTCAAGGCATGGTACGTAGGAAGCCTCTTTGAGGTTCAAGCCGACCTGTCTTTCACGTCTGGTTTCACCCCCATCCAGCACGACGTTAAACTGCACTCCGGTCCAGTGGTAAGCCATTGCGACCCACCCGTCTTTCACGTCGAGTTTCACCCCGTCCAGCACGACGTTAAACTACACTCTGGTCCAGTGGTAAGCCATTGCGACCCATCCCATTTGAACTACGAGGTCTTTGATCCATGTCAAGGCATGGTACGTAGGAGGCCTCTACGAGGTTCAAGCCCACCTGTCATTTCACGTCGGGTCTCACCCCGGTCCAGCATGACGTTAAACTGCATTCTGGTCCAATGGTAAGCTGTTGCGACCCTTTCCCACCTGAACTACGAGGTCTTTGATCCATGTCAAGGCATGGTACGTAGGAAGCATCCATGAGGTTCAAGCCACATCGCTCGGTCGTTCATTCATGTCGAGTATCACCCTCGTCCAGCATGACGTTAAACTGCATGCCTCCTTTTGTCCCGTATGACTTTAAACAGTACCCCCAATTCTAGTCCGACGACAAGCCGTTGTGACTAACCCGAACTACGAGGTCTTTGATCCATGTCATGTCTTGGTACGTAGGAAGCCTTACCAAGGTTCAAGCCCACCACCCATCGGACCAAGGTCCACTTTCACGTCGGTTCACTGACAAATCCCCATCTGAACTAAGAGGACTTTGATCCATGTCAAGGCATGGTACGTTGGAAACCTTCCCAAGGTTCAAGCCCACCACTAGTGGACCCACGGGTCTACTCTCACGTCGGTACTCTGACGATGCGCATCAGGCCATGGTCCACCTTCACGTCAGTTCATCGACGTCATCCCGAACTACGTGGACTTTGATTCCCTGCCACAGGGATACGTAGGAAGCCTCGTCAAGGCTCAAGCCCAACTTCACTGTCGCCCCTGTGATGGTCCCACTTCCCTCTCCTTCCACTCCACTCATCAACCTACCACGCGTTCCGATTCTCGCCTGGACCATCTTATCCTGGTGAGACCATGTCGGTACGCTCTTCTTCACAGTCGCCCATGGGCTGGCCCCGGTATCGATATCCCTTCAAGGAGGATCCCTCAATCCGATCTATCCTAGCTAATGCTATGGTTGGGTTGATCCATCTCCGCTGGACGTTAAACTTGCGGCATACCCTGTGTTGAGCATGGGAAGATGAGGAAAACCTCAGATATGTGTCTACGACATATAATTTCCCGCGCTCGATGTGGGATGCCTCGGGCATCCATGCCCTCGAGAAGCCTTGTGGTCAAGGATAACAGACAGACATGCCAGGTACCCCAGCATCCAGACACGCTACTGATGCCTCAACGTGACTACTCCCCTGACTGAAGGTTGCTGCCCTGACTGGACCCTTTGGAATGTCCCGACAGAAGCAGTGTAATGAACCGGCATCCATGGAAACATGGCACTGGGAAGAGTTTCACGAACTACGTATTAAATCTATAAGGTAGATCCGGACAAGGTGATGAGTTCTGAGGAGGAATCCACAGGAGGAAGAACCGACATCCCATCATCCCGTTTCGATCAAGGAGCAGACGCCCCTGAATAAGGAGTGAATGCCGCCCGCCTTTGGAAAGCGGGAATGCGGGGCAACAGAAGCGCCGCGCGTCCTCCCCCACGGACGGACGGGCGCGCGCCCCGGCGAAAGCGTCGGAAACAGGAATGTTGAACCCGACGTGAAATTCTTTCCTCAATATGGAGATTAGTAGTGTTCGAGACACCAGTAGATTGACGTGTCACCGGATCCAGATATCCAGTGCCTGGTCCCTCCAAGCAAATAGCGGGACTGCCGTGAAACTCACCGGATGTTGGGGCAGTAGAACTTGGGGCACTCCGTTCTGCAGCGTATCGGCGTGGATCCTTCTCACAGACATGGAGAATGGAAGAACGCAGGGGCACCAGCTGTCAATCCTTTTCCTCTCAGTACTGATGAGTTGATCCCTTCGTTTCTCAGGAACCAGGTTGCTGTTACAGAGACGCGATCGCCGTCCGCTCCTCGCCCACGCAGAGGAAGGGGAAACACCACGACGGCCACCCCACGTAGCACCGCTACCGCCACGACGGCCGCCACATCATGCAGTATGGGGAACCCACGTCCCCTTTCCCCATCAGAGGTCATCCAGCGAAGGCTGATCAATAACCTCGTGCGCAGGTATGAGGAAGAAGGGGTCATCCCAAACCGGGATATGGCCCGCCTGGACCTAGAGGCCTCCAGGCCCCGCTGTCAACACCGCCCTAACAGGCCGCGCAGGGAGCCTCTGTTCCCCACCCCAACAATCAACCGTTTCGGGAGCTTGTCTACGGAACGCCTTGACGACTCCTTGCCTTACGCTGAAGAGGCGGGAGCTGTCCGGCTTAGCCCGCTCAGGGTCCCGACCCGAGGGCTCCAGGCGAGAGCTCCCGCCCGGCCACGTCAGCGCCACCATTCGGCCCCGCAGGAAGAGCAGGCAGGCTACGTCCCTGCACCACATGCGCCAGCCCGCCTGACCCGACGTCAGCGCCGGGCCCGGGCTGAGGACGCTCACCTAGGCGCGTCAACGTCGACAGCTACAGTGGCCCGAGCTACCGCCGACGTGTATAGTGAAGCCCTTGCATACACTGATCAGGGGAACTCCTTCACCCAACCAGGATTGAGAACCCAACCGCCCCACGGGCAGGCTGGTTTGACTCTCCGGGTTGCAGGCCCAAGTGGTGATCGCCGCGAGCTAACTCGCGGTAATGTCACCCCGTACGGAGGTCCTCCCCGTACCACTACTCCACAGAGCGTCGGCCTTCCCCGCTCCGAGGTTCGTCATGGAGGCTTGCCTCGTGCTACCCCCATCCTGCAGGAAGACCTGCCCCGCGGCAATGACGCTCAGCGCGGAAACATTTCCCGTGCCCACTCTACAGGGTATGGAGTCCATCCTCCTGCCCCTAACTGCCAACCTGAAGGCACCGTCCATCCGGTCCCTCTCCAACGTGGGGGCCCTCCCTACGTCCACTCTGTAACCGGCGAAGGTCCTCCTCGCCCCAGCAACTCGAGGAGTGAAGGTCAGCCTCGCTCCACCCATAGTGACCATGGAGGTCCTCCCCATGCTCCTGCCAATTCCAATAGAGGCCCCGCCCACATGGGTACTGTTCATGGAGGTCCTCCCCATGTACCCTTAGACATTTGCCCCGGTGCCCCTCGCACCCCGGCTATCTCGAGTGGGGGCCCTCTCCGCCACGGCACCAGCGCCGCCCTGATGCTGCCTGATAGGGGTCAACCCTCTCCCGAAGAGCCACCCCGGGGCAGAAGAGCGGGTCGTCGCCGCCACAAGAAGAATCCTGGGAAGGCCCAGGTGGAGATCAAACCTACTCGCTTCTCCGACTCGGAATCGGAATGCGAGTCAGCGATGGAACCTTCTCCCCGTTCCTCCGTATCAAGGACTGGGGCAGGAACCAGACGCGTTAGCCTCATTCTCACTGAATTTGAGGTCCACTGGATTCCCGTATCTCTTCGCAGGTACATCCAGGAGGAAGAAATCCTGGGAATTCCACAGGTCTCGACCACGCAATCACCGCCTCTGTCACCAGAAGAGCCCCCTACCTCTACCAGATATCATGTAGAGTTATTTTGGGGGCCAACGACGGTAGAGAGACGACACGACCTGTCGCCGGTAGCTGCGGCTCCTGTTCCGGAAGCTGTGGTTATCAACCCGTCGTATCGTGACATCGTGGCCAGGTCACCTCACTCTTCGGAGGATGGCCCGGAATTCGGCGGCCAGTCAGCTCGTTTTCCGTATTCTCTACCGCCGAGCTTATTATCCAAGAGGTCCGCCTCGGTACCACTACCGGTTCCTCAACTACCCCCGGTTGACGAGTGGGGAAACACAGGGCCAGACCCTGAGTCCGAGCCTAGGAGCTTCTGGAGTATCCTTGCAGCGGATTACTTCCCGGAGATATTCTGGCTGACGGCAGCACTGAATTTCCGCATACCAGAGTCTCTTACCCCTGAAGACGTGGGGTGCTTTTGTCGAACCCTGTGGGCGACACACTTCCGCCTCCGTTATGAACGGGTGGTGTACCCCAGAAGTCGTGAGCACTTCAAGTAAATCGGCGAGCAGTGCCGCCTGATCGATGCAGCCGCACTTCTTGTGGCCCAGCACCCTGAGTCGCCAAGCCACCAGAGCGCCCTTCAAAAAAAAATGCGTTCAGAGTCTTAAAGCACTCCGCAGAATCGTCAGGGAAGCCACCCCCATGTGCAAGTCCGTGGTTGGGGACACTATGTCGCTCTCCTCTTCGACCCTATCCGACGGCAGCCCGATTCGATATGCGACATCGAGGATATACCCCCATGAGGGGTCACAGTCCACATGGCCAACGTTGTGGATAAGGAAGATGAGATTGAGTTCCTTGATGGATACTTACCTTCTGAGGGCGTACCGCCGCTGCTCGACCCGTCAGGGAGAGTTACCCGTCATCAGAGGAACCTGCTAGGTCTCCCCGTACCCACCGAGTCGCTGGTACTCGGTCGAAGCACTGGAAAGGGTAAGGAGAACATCGGAACAGTCAAGCACTCCGACACGTCCGCCTCTGTGCAGAAAACAGACGAAGATCCCGAGAAGGCCATGTTACGCCAGCAGCATGCTGAGTAGAAGAGGCTAGTTGACGAACTCTTGGCTGAACGCGTCGCAGAGCGACGACCCGACTATGGTAATCCTAGGCCGGGGCAGCAGGGGCAGGAACAATTTCCCCCCTGTGAGATGCCTCCGGGCCACCCTGATCATGCTACTGCCGCAGACAGGGCGGAAGCCGGAACATTCGGCAAGAGGGCGTGATACGTCTCGCCAAACCCCCCCGAGCGACGGGGTAATATGAATAATCCAACCCGGGTTCCCCAAGTCGCCCCGCAGGTCGTCCAACCAGTTGACCCATGAGCGGCCGAAGCCGTCTACCATGTTGATGAACCTGGCAATGCACTTGTGGTTATAGATCCTCGTCAAGACAGGGACCCCCACCCGGAGGACCTTATTGCAGCACTCACAGCCCGCCTCAAGGCGTTGGAAACGCGGCATGTGGCGGTCCCACCAGATGGAAAGCCTTATCCCGCGTGGGTGGATGATATGCCCGTGCCTCCGGGATTTGGGAACCCCACTTTCTCACCCTTTAACGGGATAGGGGACCCGCCCCAGCACTTGGCTCATTTTTCTTCCAGGTGTGGCCCCATGCTGGGGACCCCGGCTCAGCAAGAAGCCACCAAGCTCCGATGTTTCGTACAAACATTGGAAGGTCCGACATTCGTCTGGTACAGCCAGCTCCCTATCGGATCGGTGACCGGTTGGGAGTATCTTCGCCGACAGTTCTTATACCAGTTCAGCTCCACCATGCGAAAGACCAGCATTGCAGACCTCTTCAAGTGCAAGCAAAGGCCTGATGAGCGAGTCGCAGACTTCATCGCTCGGTGGAAGGGACTTACGTACTCCCTCGATATGCCACTGACTCAGGAGAAATTACTGACGATGTGTGTGGGAAACGTCAAGACAGAGCCGGTACCCTCCTTGATTACCCAGAACTACCATGGAGGGTTCAGAGATTTCTCGGACAAGGCTCAACGCCTCGAGGAAGCCCTGCAACAGGCCAGTCAGGCACGTTTGTTGCCCCCTATGATCCCAGCCAGGATAACCGCCAGGGCTGAACCCGCCACGGTGGCTCAAATAGAAGCCCCGAGGCAGCTGGAATTGCTGCCGGCGGCACCACCCCCGCAACCCCGCAGAGGTCCTCCACCTCAAGCACAGGCTCCCGCCCAGCAGCGACCACCTCAGAACCGACAGGTTCCCCCGTGCAACGCGCCACCACCACCTAGGCGAGACAATCAGGCGCCGCCTCCTCGGCAGGCCCCTCCGGCCCCTCTTCAGGACCAGGCCCCCAGGGCCCCCTATCCGGAAAGAAGGTACCAGACCTATTCGTTCAATGAAAATCAGGTCCCTGGATACTTCCGAAGTGCTCCAGAGCAAGGGATTGTGCGTCTGCCTGAGTGCAGAAGGCCGGCAGAGGCGCATCTCACCGATCACCCCAACTACTGCCCTTATCATCGGATCCTGGGGAACACCCTCAAGCGATTCTATGTGTTTAAAGACTGGCTTCAGGACCAGGTCAAAAAAAACATAGTCAAGTTGGGCCCAGCACCAGCGCAAGTGGCAGGTGTCTTTACCGGATCAGAGATCTGCAACCACAGTGAAGATGAGTGGCAGCAGGTCCCTAGCCGCGGATCCCATAAGTATGATGACTGGATGGCTCGAAAAACCGTCGTCCTTGCCCAGGGTATCTTCCGGGCGCGCCTGAAGCAGTCGGAACCTTCATAAGAAGTAGTCGGTGCCTCTGCATCATCTTCACAGTCGACCTCTGCCCAAAAGGGCAAGCAGCGGCGACGCAAGAAGAAGCAACGTGCACCCCCAGTGCCGTTGTCATCCCGCACTCTCGGCGACTTTATGCCCCCTGAAATGGGGATCCCTCCCAGAATCCGCCCAGCGGTGGATGACTCCTCCAGCGACAACCAAGGGTACGCTTTGGTTAACACCGTGGAGCTAGTAAATCCCTATATGACCCCCGACGAGGGGGAATGCCAGACAGTCCTCCCCAACGTTTCCAGCGGACGTCAACGTCAGCGGAATCTCAATCGCGCCGGTCATCGAGGCACGTCAGCAGGCACCTGTGGCCAAGCCGTGCAGGCTACCGAGACCAGGCAGCAGGCTCAGCGCAGATCTCAGCACGCGCAAACCCATCCAACACCCTCGTCTCTACCTCCACCGCCGTTCGTGCTACTGGATCGGGGGGAGCCGCCTCGTTCGTATCGTAGCCAGTCTTGCCCGGCTACAGGCCAGCCGCCGTTGTCCGATCGTAGCCCGGTGACTACTCTTTAGGCTTCTACTGGTAGGTATCAAGATGTACCCACTACTAGTCACTCGCCGGTTCAGCCAGCCTGACCCACTGTGCATCCAAATGCCGAACGACCTCCTGTAAGCAAGGGTTCGCGTTTGGCACGAAAGTACGATGTTCTAAAGCACCTGGCCGGCATCCCGGCGAGGCTCTCCATCCTTGAGGCCCTTCTCCTGTCATTTGAAATGCGTGAGGCACTTGCCGAGGCCCTAAGGAGCCCCCTCCAGTTCGAGATGGAAGTAGCAGCTGCGGAAGCCTTCCATACCGAGACGATTGGAAACGCCGAATGTCAGGCGGTTATCTCGTTCTCCGGTGAAGATGAGGACCCTCCTATACAGGGTCACATTTTCTCACTGTATATCACTGGCCACTTCAACGGTGTGGAAGTCCGCCGCTGCCTCGTTGACACAGGTTCTGGAATCAATCTAATTGTGACCCGGACGCTGCGAAAGCTAGTTTTGTCCGAAGGTGATTTAACCCCCTCTGACCTTAGGATCCAGGGGTACGACAAGACAGAGCAAACCCCAGTCGGCAAGATCCGCCTGAAGACTCAGTTCGGTGGCTTAATTTCCAGCACCGAGTTCATGGTTGCTTCTCAGGACACCGCCTACAACGCTTTGATGGGTAGGACATGGCTCCATCTGCATGCAGCGGTCCCCTCGTCGTATCAACAGTGCCTCAAGTACTCGCTCAACGGTCGAGTAGGCGTGCTCCAAGGAGACGCGTCCCCTTTCGCTTCTTGTGAGGCCCGCTATCTGGATGCGGGTTATTACAAAAGTAAGGACAAGCAAATCCTGGTAAGCGAGGATGAGCCCGCCCTGATCACAAGTGATCCCTGGGCAAGCGTAGATGACACCTACATCCTCCTGATCTACCGGTTGGAGGCCACGACCCCCGACATGGGTCAATGTTTCGTTGTTTCGGGTACGCAAGGAAGGCATGTTTCCGTGTCCAAGCAACAATGGAAAATAACCTCGTACTCCTACATCAACCAAGCTCAAGTCATCCAGGAACCCCATACCCCTGTACGGTACCAGGACGTCAAGATCATGACAACGGCGGTGTACCATACGTGTCTCTTCCGCCGGGCTGGAATTAACCGACTCAGGCCGACACGTCACCACTTCTTTGATATCATCAAACGTAGCCCTTTAGGCCGATGGCCAGATGGGATAGGGTCGACTGCCTTCATTTCTATGGTCTCAATGGAAAGAGAGTCTCCCGATGTGTTGACCGCTGCTACCCTAGCCAGCACTAGCTGCCCCTCGGATTTTGATATCCCAGAAGCCCCCCCCCCATCGCGGGAAGTCCCCCCACGGGTGGGGAGGAAGACTTGCAGGATGCGCCCCCCGCATTTGAAGAAGGCGTCTCTACCATGGTTGATGAACTGGTACATGTGAACCTTGGTAGCGAGGCAGATCCGAGACCCACATTGATCAGTGCAGCCATGTCCTTCGAGGAGTGGCAGCAGTACGTAGACTTCCTCAAACAGCACCGTGATGTTTTTGCCTAGAGTTACGATGAGTTGCCAGGGCTGGATCCCCAAGTGGTCGTCCTCCGTCTAGGCCTCCCGGCAAAACATCGTGGGTTTAAGCAGCATCCCAGGAAGATGCACCCTTCCCATGGTGCCATGGTTGAGGCCTAAGTTGATAAGCTAATCAAATCCAACTTCGTTAAGGAGGTCCAGTACCCCAAGTGGCTTTCCAACATTGTGCCAGTCAGGAAGAAGAATGGGCAGATCAGAGTCTGTATCGACTTCCACGATCTTAATCACCACTACCCAAAGGATGACTTCCCACTCCCAGTGACGGAGCTGTTGATTGGAGCCACGGCCGGGTTCCAAGCCCTCTCTTTCATGGATGGGTATTCCGGGTATAACCAGATCCGGATGGTCCCCGAGGATGAGGAGTCCACTGCCTTTAGGGCTCCCCAAGGTACATTTTGCTACCAGGTAATGCCATTCGGTTTGAAAAATGAAGGTGCCACTTATCAGAGGGCCATGCATCACATATTCAAACCGATTCTCGGGACATTGGTGGAATGCTACATGGATGACCTCGTAGTCAAATCATGCCAGCGCCAGGACCATATCAGAGACCTTGAGAAAGTGTTTAGTTTCCTCCGTTCTCGTCACTTGAAGATGATCCCGCTGATGTCTTCTTTTGGGGTCACCTCTGGGAAGTTTTTGGGATTTGTTGTCAGATACCGAGGTATCGAGATCGACCCGGAGAAGATCAAGGACATCAGCCAAATGCCTCCCCCGAGCAACATTCGGGAGCTTCGAGGCCTTTAAGGCCAATTAGCCTATATACGACGATTCATTGCGAATCTGGCCGGAAAGTGTAAGCCCTTTTCTCGGCTCATGAAGAAGGGTGCTGCCTACGAATGGGATGAGGAGTGTCGGACCGCCTTTGAGGAAGTCAAGCAGTATCTGCTCCATACTCCGGTCATGATGCCACCCGTCTCCAGAAAGCCGCTGGTCCTTTACGTGACCGCCCTGGAGAGGTCCCTCGGTGCGCTACTTGCCCAGAAGAATAATGAGGGTACTGAGAATAGTCTCTACTATCTCAGCCGCATGCTTCTCGATACGGAGGTCAGATACTCCTCTATCGAAAAGAGATGCCTTGCGCTCGTCTTTGCCATGCAGAAGTTACGACATTACCTACAGCACCACGAGGGGAAATTGGTCTCCTGGGTAGACCCACTAAAGTACATCCTGAGCCGTCCCATGCTGACTGGCCGACTAGCACGGTGGGCGATGATTCTCCAGTAGTTTGATATCAGGTTTGTACCTAAGAAGGCCATTAAGGGACAAGCGTTGGAAGACTTTTTAGCTTCCCATCCAACCACCACGGATCAATCCCTGGACCTGGATTTCCCTGATGAGACGATCCTCACAGTCGATCATGCTTCCCTGTGTTGGCAAATGCATTTCGACGGCACCTCCCTGAGCCCCACCGGTAGGAGGCTCAACGATCCCAAGCTTAACAGAGTGGGCCTGAGTGTTATCTTCATTACCTCGGCGCAAGCCGTCCTTCCATACTCGTTCCTGTTGTCAGAAGGTTGTACGAACAACGAGGCAGAGTACCAGGCTCTCATCACTGTCCTTGAGTTGGCCCTCGAGATCCATGTTCCCCACCTACATGTGAAGGGAGATTCCGAGATGGTAATCAAACAGGTTAATGGCGACTACGTCGTCAGGAGGCCAGAGCTTGCACCATTGCTTGAGTACACCCTCTTCCTAATGGCCCAGTTCTCTTCTCGACCAGAGGTTACCCATGTCCCACGGTCGTAGAATGTCCAAGAGGACACCCTGGCTGGCTTAGCCGCGTCCCTCGCAGAACCCGAGCAAGATGATTTGGTCATACATGTGGCCCACCGGAGAGTCATTTCCCCCGTCACCCAAAAGGACCGTGATATCCTGCGGGTAAGTCATCTCACCGCCGGACCCTCCATATAGGGAGTCCCGGGTTCATCAGACGCAGTGGTTGAAACCACCCCCGACTGGAGAGCACCTTTTGTCAAGTATCTCCAAAATGGTCAGCTCCCGGACGATCGGGCCGAACGCGAGCGAATCTGACGCCGCGCGCTGCAATTTACCCTCCGGAGCGGCCCCAGTCTTGAACAGATCCTTTATAAGCGGAGTATCTATGGTTTCCTCCTCTGTTGCATCCAAGGAGGAGAGATACCTCAAGTTATGCAAGAGGTTCACGCCGGTTCCTGTGGCGCGCATCAAGCTGGGCCGAAACTGTCCCATCAAATCCGGAGGTTGGGGTAGTTTTGTCCCTCTATGATCCACGATTGTATTGGATACGCCAAGAGATGCCACTCGTGCGAAGTACACGCCAACTTCTTGCATCGGCCGCCGGAGCCCCTCCACCGCACCAAGTACTCTTGGCCATTTGCGGTATGGGGACTTGATGTAGTGGGACCGTATCCACCGGAAAAAACCCGCCAGTGTAGGTTCATCCTGACTGCTACAGATTTCTTCTCCAAGTGGGCAGAAGCATTTCCGCTCAAAGAGGTCAAGGCCCGTTCCATCGTTGACTTTGTGAGCTCCAACATTATCCACCAGTTTGGAGTCCCTCACGCCGTCCTCACCGATAACGGAACCAACTTCCGAGCAGCTGAATTGAAGAAATTGTACGCTAAGTACGACATCCGATCGAACCATACCTCCCGCTACCATGTGCAAGCGAATGGATAGATCGAGGAGTTCAACAAGACCCTCTCTAACATTCTGCAGAAGATGGTTGGTCAGAACAAGATGAGTTGGCCGGAAAAGCTCCCCAACGCCCTATGGGCTTACCAGATGACAACTTCCAACTCTACCCAGGTGACCCCATATTCCCTGGTGTATGGAGCTGAGGCCGTCCTACCCATTCAGATCCAGCTGTCATCGCTACGCACTACAGTTTATGATCACCAGACATCAGATGAGGTAGCCGAGATCCGTCTAGCTGAATTAGAGGCATTGGATGATAACTGGATTCGTGCCCTACACAATCTGGAAAGGCATCAGGACAAGATAGCGAGATGCTTTGACAAGAAGTTTCGTCTCCGCTCTTTTCTACAGGGTGACCTGGTACTGGTCCTTCGAGCGGCAATGATTCCCGGTAGGAAACTGCCCAAGTTAGAACCCAAATGGGAAGGTCCTTATATCATCCATAAGGTTTACCCCAATGGAGCATACTCATTGGTGACCACGGATGGAGAGAGTATAACGCCTCCCACCAATGCCATGTTCCTCAAGCGGTACTTTGCCTAGGGCAAAAAAGGTCCAGCACAACCCTAAACTGCGTGAAGGTCCTGTACGACCTTAAACTGCAAAATAGTACCGCACGAACATAAACTGCATCTTCGTCCTGCAAGACGATAAACTGTGAAACGGTCCTGCATGACCTTAAACTGGACACTATAGTCCAACATGACTCTAAACCGTAAAGTCCTGCACGACCATAAACTGCGTCTTCGTCCCACGGGACGTTAAACTGCAAGCCGGTCAGGCCTTACTGACCGAGGCTCAGCCTCAGGCCCCTTGGCCTCCTTGGGCCCCTGGCCCCATCTCCACCGCGGTTTGGCCCCAGGCCCCCCTTGTTTTTCCCTGACTTACCCTCTTGCGGGATTGTACGGTATGGTGTAGGACTACGTCCTCATTCACGTCGGATTACTTGTCGTACTGTACATATCCCCAAATGAGGTGCTTCTCATCATCCCGCATGACGTTAAACTGCACTTCTAGAACTACGTGTGGCTTGATTCTCATTCTTATGAGATACGTAGGAACGCTCGGACACCTCTTCTTGAGCCTAGCCCCATGCTTTTCCCTACCACTGTGCCCCCTAGGAATAGTTTTCTTGGAGGATCTTTGTGTGGCAGGGAGTAGGCTTTCTTGGCCCCGCTTATGCAACCCCGCTCACACAAAGATTGTAAGGGTCGCACCATGCGCCCACTCCCATTCTTCTATCCTTCCACGTCCTCACCTCATGACGCTAAACTGCATGGCCTTCAAGAACTATGTATGGCTTGATTCTCATCCTCATGAGATACGTAGGAATGCCCGGACGCGTCTCCAATTGGCCCAGCCCAAAACCCAAAATCTTCCCCTTGGGTCAGGACATGGCAGGGTGCACACTTTTGCCCCGACCCACATCGAGCAAGCCTCGACTCGGCTGCACATTCCCCCCTGGAGGTGTTTTCCCCTTTCATGGATGGATACAACTATGCTTCACCCACTCTTTGACTAGGATTCCGTCATTTTTCACACCCAGAGGGACCCCCAAGAACGGCCTGGATACAATGCCCAAGGGCTCTCCTACCGATACGGGCCAACGCCCCTGAGGGTTTTCAATCAACAAGCCGATACAAGTCCCGCGTTGCGAATTTGGTCAGCGGTCGACGCTCATTTGTTTCCCCCATACGGGTCACCATAGGAACGCTGTGTTTAGAACATGGTCAACAGTGTCCTAGATTTTCGGGTCCACCCCGAGATGTCCCAGGCATCAAGAACAGTGATTCATTCTGCCCCATCCCGAGGTGACAAACTTCCCCCATGTGGTGCTAGCGATCCGGGCCACGGCCCAGGATTCCTCATAAGGGTGTACGGTGTGATGTGGGACTATGTCCTCATTCACGCCGGGTTCATATACCATGTCGTATGCCCTCCCTTTACGAGGCCCAGCCTCAGGACCCTTGGCCTTCTCGGGTCCCCGACCCTCGCCCTTATGTAAGACGTTAAACTGCAGACCAGTCAGGCCTTTCTGACTGATAACATTCCCTTTTCTCTGGGCCACGGCCCAGGATTCCTCATAAGGGTGTACGGTGTGATGTGGGACTATGTCCTCATTCATGTCGGGATCATGTACCATGCCGTACGCCATCCCTTTATGAGGCCCAGCCTCAGGCCCCTTGGCCTTCTCGGGTCCCCGAACCTCGTCCTCATGTAAGACGTTAAACTGCAAACCAGTCAGGCCTTCCTGACTGATGCCTGACCTTAGGCCCCTTGGCCTTTCTGGGCGACGGACCAGGTCCCCTCTTACCCAGGGTGTATGGTGTGATGTGGGACTATGTCCTCATTCACGTCGGCTTCTCCGCCATACCGCACACCTCCCTTGTTTCGGGGTACATTGCTTCCCCTTCTCGTCCAGTATGAAGTTAAACTACATATAGAGAACTACGTGTGGCATGATTCTCATTCTCATGGGATACGTAGGACCACTTAAATGTCCAAAATTCGGGTCCATCCCCATCTCTCGGGAATCCGCATCCCATCCAGGCCCCTTGGCATATCCTTCCTCCATGAGAGGATCATATGGTGTGGTGTGGGATTATGTCCTCATTCACGACGGTCTCGTAATGACCACGCCTTTCTCCCCCCTACTAAGCTGTTTCGTCGATCCCTTTTTCAGCGGTTCACCATTGTGCTTAAGAGTACTCTGGTTTATTACCTGGAATTCCAAGATTTACTCGGACACGTCCGCACCCGCTTTCCAGGGTTTGCGTATCCCCGCATCAGGGCTTTCATCATCTTTCACACCCGGAGGGACCCCCAAGAATGTCCTGGATACTACGCCCAAGGGCTCTCCTACTGATACGGGCCAACACCCCCCAGGGTTTCGAACAACAAATCGATAAAATCCCGCATTGCGAATATGGTCAGTGGTCGATGCTTGTTTGTTGTTCCCACCTCAGGCTAACGCGATACGGACGCTGTGTTTCCATCATGCTTAACAGTTTTCCTCTATCGCCACGCCAACCCATTAAGCCCAAATGCCGGGTACACGATTCACACCCTTCATCACATCATCATGTCCATGTAGAGTCTTAGAATTCTTGGTACTTTTCCTCCGTGCACGTCTGCGCGTTGGGAGAACAAGATGCATCAAAGGTGTCCTTTGAAACTCTCCACCGACTCCCCTTTGATGGACGCCCCAAGTATTGCGATGAGGATACCCCGCTTGTTTCCCACACCGAGTTTATCTCATGTGGGATTAGGGATTGGGTTGACATCCGAGCTTACTCGGGAGTTGTCACCATCCATGGTCCGAGCTCTAAGACCATAAACTAAGACTCTCATCTGGAACTACGTTCAAGACCCCTTGTCTTTGGGTCCAGCTTGAGTACAGCAAGTTCACCTCTCTCGGGTCCTACCATTGGGACCCCGACCACCGGACCGCGTGGCGTAGTGTAGGATTACGTCCTCATTCACGTCAGGTTTGCAATAGCTGCACCACTGGCACCCCGTTCTGAGAGTTGGCCCTCCTATTCTTTGTCCTGCATGACATTAAAAGGCACCCTTCAGAACTACGTGTAGCTTGATTCCCTGTCTTCATGGGATACGTAGGACCACCTAAATGTCTAAGATTCGGGTCCATCCCTACCTCTTAGTGATCTCCTGATCTCCTGGTCACCTAGGCCACTTGGTCTATCCCTCTCTAGAAGGGGGATGTGTAGGTATGATACAAGGTTTGGGCACCATACCCCCTTCCCCCAGGAACCTGCCATCTCTCGATTACCCTCAAAGTTGAGTCCCTTGACTCCTTGCAGTGGTTCACCCATGTATTAAGAGCACTCTAGTCTAGGACCAAGAGTGTTAGATTCAACTTGATCATGTTCCTTCCACTTCTCAAGCTTCGTGCTCCCCTCCATTCGGACTTCCATCACCTTTCACACACAGAGGGACCCCCAAGAACGGCCTGGATACAATGCCCATGGGATCTCCTACCAATACGGGCCAACGCCCCTGAGGGTTTTGGACAACAAATCAATAAAATCATGCATTGTGAATATGGTCAGCGGTCGATGCTCGTTTGTTAGTCCTCATTTCAGGCTAACGTGATAGGATGCTGTGTTGCGAATATGGTCAGCAGTAATCCTCTGTCGTCACGCCAGCCCCTTCAGTCCTTGAATGTTGGTTGCATGATTCACATCATTTTCCACCCCATCATGTCCAGGTGGAATCTCGACACTTTTGGCGCTATCCCTCAGTGCACCTTTGCATGCTAGGGGGACAAAGCTGCAATCTGGCGTCCTTTGGGGCTCCCATGATCCGAGCTCTAAGACCATAAACTAAGATCCATTTGGGACTACGTTCAACTTGATTCCCATACTCATGGGAAACGTAGGACCGCCCAGATGCCCTGTCTCCGGGTACAACCCATTCAGGAAGCCAGTCTCTCTCCCCGTTTGACCTCTGTGTAGGCCCCTCGACCTAAGGTTTCCCTCTCTGGAGGGCATACAATTTAATGTGGGATCATGTCTCTGTCAATTGTGTTTTATAACACTACACACATTTCTCGCCTAGCATTTTCTCTGCTACGTCTGTGCTTCATGACGATAAAATGCATGCTTGGTCCTACCATACGACCCTAAACTGTGACATTATCGTCCTGGTCGCACGACGAAAAACGGCATCGCATTGTGGTGACCTTGTTGTAGAGGGCATCACGTTGGGTATTGGTCACATGCCATGCCATTTTTCAATGCCCATCACGACTTGATTCTTGTGGAGACATCACGACCTACTGTTCTAGGCCTGTCGCTTCACAAAAAAAAACCATTCACCTTAAAGAAAAAACAAGATACATCAAATTCCGCTTCTTTTAGTGAAAGGGCCACGCCCGCACTCCCCTTTTCCCCTGGCACTGGTATCCAACCATGTCACTTCCAGATCTACGTATGGCTTGATTATCATCCTTATGAGATGCGTAGGAGTGCACGTGCACTTCCCCACGGGCCCAGCCTAACCTTTGTGTTCGGTCCCTCGACTCGAGAGTTTCCCCAGAGAACGCATGGTAAGTAGGGAATAGGTCCTCCTTCACGTCGGGTTTTGATGCCATGCGTCCCCTGCTCCCTTTACCTATTTATGGTCTAAGGTCCATCAAGAACTACGTAAGGTTTGATTCTCATACCTATGAGATACATAGGAGCGCCCAGGCACTTCCCCGCGGGCCCAGTCTAACTTTCATGGTCCGAATTCTACGACCCTAAACTAAGATCTCCCCAAGGGAAAGGAATATCCTCCCTCCCTCTAATACGTTTCATTGTCGTATTCATATGTGTTTTGACAAAGAGCCCGAAGTGTGGGATTTTCACAGGGACATTCCCCTCATCCCAAGACCAAGCTTCGTGAACTCACTATTTGGATCCTCATCCTCTTCCACGTCCAGAAGGACCCCCGGGCGACATGGATACTTGGCTTAAGGGCTCTCCATGAATGCTGGACCTAAGGGCCATTCAATCGTTTCGGGCCGACATCACTACGGATATCTGACAACATTAGTGACATGGTCCCCTCTTTCGAACATGGTCAACGGTCGACCCTCATTTGTCTGTCCCCATTCTAGGCTAACGCGACAGGGTACTGCATTCCGAATACGGTCAACAATTACCCTCCGTCGTCACACCACCATCATTGTGATCTGAATATCGAGCACCATGATTCACACATTTCCACTTCCCCAAGTTCAAGTGGAATTCCATCATACTCATCTCTTTCTCTTCGCACATCTAGGTGCGCCACAAGATCGTGTTAGTGTCACTGGGCAGGGATTCACCGAGCGTCCCTTTGCCCTAACTATCCCCTCTCTGTGTCGGGGAATTCCTACCACTACTGCTTGTTTCCCACACCGAGCACGACACACGTGGGCTTAGTAGTTTTGGTAGGATGTGTACCAACACGGTCAGGATGCTCCTTGTCCTGCATGACGTTAAAATGCGCTTTCAGAACTACGTATGGCTTGATTCCCATCCTCATGGGGTACGTAGGAATGCACGACCACTTTGCTTCGGGCCCAGCCCATTCCTCACTATTGGTGCCTCAACCTGAAGAGTGTCCTCCGGGGGTATGTGGTGTGATTTGGACTCCAAGTCCTCAATCACGTCGGTTTCATATCTACTGCGCCACACGCTTCCTTCCCTCTTACTCCATGTCCTATCATATGACGTTAAACTACATGAGTCTATGTGTCCTCAACGCATGACAATAATCTGCGGTTCTGCCCTGAACAAGTTCAGGATGCCCCAAGATCCCACTGGGAAGTGACGGATCCCCTTTCCAGAGAGGCCCTGTCTAAAAGAAGGAATGATCCATGATCAAACCGATGAACCTATTGGATGTACTCCCACCACGGTGGTGTAACTAACTAAGTGTTGGATTCTATTCGGATAGAACATCACTCCATATTCCACACTTTGTGTGCCGCTTATTCGGACCCTCATCCTCTTTCATGTCTAAAGGAACCCCCTGACGGCCTGGTCTCATGCCGCATCGGCTCACCTACCGCCCTGGGCCAACGTTCCAGAAGACTGGTCATGTTTGGAGGGACCCCCAATAACGGCCTGGATACTATGTGCAAGGGCTCTTCTACCGTTACAGGCCAACGTCCCGAAGGATTGATCGACAACAAATTGATAAAATCCCACGTTGTGAATATGGTCAGCGATCGATGCTCATTTGTTGTCCCCATTTCGGGCTAACGCAGTAAGGGTACCGTTTCTCCTCCAAGGTTAACGGTTGTCCCTTATTGTCACGCCATCCCCACAGTGTTCCGAATCTTGGGTATCGTGATTCACACATCCCATTTTCATCTGTTTGGACCGATTTCAACGCCCCTGGCATTTCCCCATTCGTGGACAAGAGCACGTCGAAGAAACGGTAATTCGGCTATCCTGGAAGTTCCTCCTCCGATCAAGCCTTCCCCATCTTTCGGGAATCTGGACTGGCTTGGGAAATTTTCATCAAACGTCCCGCAAACATTGTAGGGATGTGACAAGGCAATTCAACAGTGGAAATCGTGCGTGCTACGACATTCAAAACAAAGGTAAAATTTGGAAGCACGAAAGTACCAGTAAAAGGGTTTGGGGGTTTGTTACAATACTCGGGGGTTGACTTCCCCCATGGACGGGTTGACCCCGTCAAAAGAGCATTCCAGCTCCGCCACCCGTTGACTTGCGGCATCCAAGGCTTGCTGCCGCTGAACTATCTCCTGCTCCTCCTCCGCAGCGGTGGGGCGCAGTTCGTCAGTCCTGGCGTTGGCCCTCTCCACATCAGCTTGAACGACAGCCATCTCTCCAGAGGTCTTCCTCATATGCTCTTCTGCCTCCGCCAGCTGGGCCATCAACCGTGAGACCAGCTCAGTTTGTGAATCAAGAGTGGCTGAAAGCTCGTCTGCCCAGGTCTGCATCCATTGAACCTTGCCTTCAGCCTCCTGGAGCTTCGTGATGCTGGTCGCCTTCCTCCGCTGCCAGCCCACGCTGAGCCCACGATCATGGTCCCGGATCTTCTCAGCCATAAGATCTCAGATGAGTGCATGAGGACGTTGGGAATCCACTCCCCCAGCGCACAGTTCGTGCAACCGCGAGCGAAGCCTATCCATTTCGGCCAGCCATTGTGCTTGGGGAGTGTCCTTGATAAAGCGTGCGATCATCTTCCACGACCGGCGGCGAACTATGCTGTTGTCTTCCTCGTCGGAGGCCATTTCGTCCCAGTCTGCGTGATTGGAAGGCTCATACGCGGGATATGCCCACAGGAAATCCTCGGCAGGATCAACATCCGGTGTCGAATCCAGTGCGACACCTAGCGCCGAAGCAGGCGCGACAGAGCTGGGACCGACCGGTTGATCCTCTTCCTCGGAGTCCACCTCAATGATTTCGGGTGCGGCCCTGCTAGCGGACCCGCTAGTGATGATGTGCGTCGCAGCTTGAGTAGATGGAGGGACTATTGCCACCATCACCGGCATGCCCCTATGAGGGACGCCACCAGACATCTCGATCAGCCTTGCCGCAGCAGCCCACGCCAGTCGAAGAACTGCACGACAAAGAGAGACATAAACGTTAGTTGACATGGCATACATGTGACAACGAGGAGACCAGTGGAGGAGACTTACGAAGATCGTCCTCCGAGCGCTGCTCTTGAGCTGGTACTGATGGGACCCCGAGACGAGGCCCCCCGTATACTGTTGGAAGGTCTGGGGATTCCAGAGGAGCCACCTCGGGCCCCCTGGTCCCACCAGACGCAGAACTGGACGCAGCCATAGGGGCGGGTTCTGAAGGTCCCACATCATCACCCGCCAAGGGGCGAGAACGAGGGCTGTGAACAAGTTCCTCCTGCATGACTCAAACATTGGTGAGAAGTCCATTGGAATCCAAGAACAGATCGTAAGGAGAGATGTTCAGAATGCTACCTCGAGATCCTTCGCGAAATCGTCGGATTCTGAGCCTCGGTCTCTGACCTCGCCCTCCTCCAGCGGGCTCCCTCCTCCAGCCTCATCCTCCTGAGAGGAGTCCTCTAATTCCTCCGGCAAGGGGAAGCGCTCCCTCAGATCGGCAGCCGATAACTGTGGGGGGACCGTCTGATTCAACAGTACCCTCACCCGATCTGTCATTGGGCGAGGGACACCACTGGAGTGGACGTAATCCTCCAGCTCTACCAGGTACTGTTCTGCCTCCTCTGGAGACGCCATGAATCCAGCCCGAACTGGGCCTATACACAGTAATTCCATCCCGAGGTGATTCAGGTGGGCCCATATCTCGGATGGGCTGAGGAATTGCCGGTTGACATCCCAAATGTCTCAAGCTTCCAGTAAGACGGCGTCCTTTTCCACGTCAATGTGATGAAGGCTCTTCCCCGGAGCCTGAGTGGATATCCGACGGAATCCCCTCGGTGGCCGCCCCACCGGATGACCCTGCTCTCCCGGAATCATCGGATCCACTGCTGCTGCCATACCCTCGGCCGGTGTGGGTCTCGCCGCCATGGCAGCCCCGCTACCGCGAGCGGCCCTCGCTTCCCTCCGACCCCGACCTCGAGATAGAGGAGGCCCACCGTCACCAACCCGGATCGTTGGTTGCTTCACCATCTCCCCCGGATAAGCGGCCTCCCAACTAATGGCGTACTCCTTCACTAATCTGAAGGCGGCGGTGGATGGAGGCAATGCAATCCACATCTTTCCATCTTTCCATGTGAACATGAGCCACAGCTGCCTCATCACACACGGGTGCTCCTCGTGACGCACCTCCTAGTAGACTTGCGGGGTCAGCCGCTGGAGGCACCGAAACTGCCTCGCAAACCGATACGGAGTGTACGATTCACAGAGCGGGTCACGATCTATTCGTGCCACCAAAACTCCACCTCGGAAGGCCAGGAGGTATGCCCTATGTTCTTCCATTCCTTGTCTGTCATCAGTAAGCATCCCCGTCGGCAATGGGAAGGGATGAAAGTTGAACTCGTCCGCCCCCCACACCCTATTCAGCACCATCGGAACGGCCAGCTTGAATGGGAAGCTCCCGACCGCGTTCAGGATGGAGGGGCGAAAGTTTGATCCCAGGGGTGAAATGGGGTTTGGATATTCGTAAATCCCCCTGATATGCACTTCGATCCACCCATACAGGAGGTGTAAGGGTTGGCATATCCTTGGCGGCTTCTTGCCCTTGCTAATATGCCGCAACATTTTGTACAGTTTTGTGAGCATCGGGATCCCCAGGTTGACCCGATGCCCCATGGCCAACATCGACGCCATGATAAACAAGCTGGGTTGTACCCCCATGCTTGTATCTCTCACCGGCAGGATCCAGCCATAGATGAGAGCCGCGATGAACGCCGCCAGCCTGACTATCGGCTGTTGTTCAGTGCTGACACTGAAACCCCAAGTTTTCCATTGGCTGTCCTCCATGACCCGCCAATACGAGTGCCCCTTGCCCCGTTGGGCCGCTCTCGGGCATGTTCGAGGCCTCGGTGGGAACTCTCGATTCTCTGGGATATTCAGGAAGCATTTGAACCACCTCCTGAAGTGGACGTCCCTCACTGCCTCCTTGTCCTCTCCAGGGACAATTTCCATCAGCGTCGACGCCAATAGCGGCATTTGCTCCGCATCTCCCCACGCGCTGGCAACGAGGAGGAACTCGTCATACATGGCCCCCAAGATTGGGACACTAGAAATCTGGTGGACATCCCACAGGCTGATTCCCACCTCCCCGTGATGCAGGTGAAAAGTGTTGGTCCTAGATGACCATCTACTTAGCAACTCCAGCATTATCTGCTTCGGTTGGTAAATGTGGAATTGGGAGGCCCATGCCGCCTCATACAACCCCACTCTCCTCAACTCGGTCCTGAACTCCTCGCATGAGGCGCCTACCCAGTAGGCCCAAGCCCAGTCATTAGTAAAGTTGCCGCCCTGGCGCAGGTCCCACTCATCGGACCATCCATTCTTCGAATCCTGCAAGGCCGCCTTTAGCATGGTACGGTAGAGGGGAGGGGAAGGCTCCGACAGCAATGGCTTCCCGTCGATGTCGTTCACATGGTTGTAGAGACAGTCAGCGGTAACGAGTGTGAAGTCGTCCCGCGCCTGACCATCGGCCGCCCTGAACCATTAGTTCTGGCACGGTGTGCTCCTGAACCAGCAAGCTGGTTCATCCCTACTCGCCTCAGGGATGAAGACGTCATCCCTCAGCCCGAAGCCATACAACGGAAGTTTCTTGCACTGTGGATAATCTTTCTGACCCTCCGAGAGCAGATCCGTCAAAGAAGTTTGGTCCGAGTGGCTCCGGATCATATCCCCTAAGCCTGGACAGTTGGCCATCTCCTCTCGACGTGCAACATCTGCAAGGACCCCCAAGACATCTTCTTGATGGGCCATTTTAACTCTGGCCCTCAGAAAAGGATTCTTTCGGATGGATCGCGAAGCTCGACCGCGAAGCCGGATCACGAAGATCGGTCGCGAGACCAAGCCGCGAAGTCTGGCCAAGGCCGACAAACAGAGGTTCGCTTGGCACGGACGCAGAGTCAGAGACCCGCGGTTCACCGCGAAGCTCGATTCGTGAAGGGCTGTCGCGGAGTATGCGGAGTTTCGCGAAGTCGAGAACACAAAAAGGCAAGGAAGGCACGTGAAGACAAAAGAGGGCGGACCCCCTATTTATAGGCGGCAACCCCAGAGCATCGCGGCGCGTCCGGATTCACGGCCCCGGCGAGCATCGCGGGGCCCCTTCGCGATGCTGCATCGCGAACCACCGACAATTTTGGAGATTTTCCCTTAGACTTTGACCCTTCGCCCTCTGCGGCTCCAAGTCTGAGGGGGGGCATTTTTTGGTGCCAAAAATACGGCCCGAAAGAAAGTAAGGAAAACGACAGCTAGCGCGCTGCCTCGCGAAGCACCGCCGCAAAGCACCCACGCGAAGCGCCCCGACCATTGCGGCCCCACGAAGCTCCTGAGGCGGTAATGCTCCGCGAACCCATTTGACGTTCGTGAGCCGCCGCGAAGCACCAGAGGCAGTAATCCTCCGCGAACCCATTTGACGTTCGCGAGCCGCCGCGAAGCACCAGAGGCGGTAATCCTCCGCGAATCCATTTGACGTTCGCGAGCCGCCGCGAAGCACCAGAGGCGGTAATCCTCAGCGAACCCATTTGACGTTAGAGAGCCTCCGCGAAGCTCCAGAAGTGGTAATGCTCCGCGAACACATTTGACGTTCGCGAGCCGCCGCGAAGCTCCGGAGGCGGTAATGCTCCGCGGACGACGTTGACGTTCGCGAGCGCTCCGCGAAGCACCGGAGGCGGCGCGCGAGTCCTGCTTCACGGCGCCCCTTCCCTATAAATACTGGACCCCCCCTGAGTCCCAGGGACGGACAATCCGACCTTTCGGCTTCTCCTCTCCCAAATCGCGAAGCACTCTTTGCCCCGGGAATCATGAGCTCCGCGAGGTATTTCTACTTTGCGAGACGACTCTGCTTTGTCTCGTTTTGAGCCCCTCTTCCGAGAGGGATGCCCTTCGCGAAGCTCAAGGGCGTTCGTGAAAGAAGGGGATTCCCAAGGGAACTCGGCCAGCCGCAGAGCGTTTATGCTTCGCGAAACACCCAACCCATGCTATTGATCCCTATGCCAAGGTAGGATCACTATACATCACGAAGCACACTGCTTCGCAGGATCCTGCTTCGCGGGGCACCCCTTCCTCGTGAGGCAGTGCTCCGCGAACACTGTTCCACTTCGCGAAGCACCTCCCACTCACACCTATGCCCCATGCTAAGGCCAAGGCACTCCACTTCGCGAAGCGAACCCCTTTGCTTAGCGATTCCTCTTCCCGTGCGACCCTCCAGGTTTGCACGATGTGATTTCAAAGTCCCATGGACAATGCCACCCGTAGCGTTGCTTTGCCTAATGCTTCTTCGCATAGGCACGCTAACGGCTATTGCTTCTTCGCATAGCCACGCTAACGTGGACCCCTCGATGGTTCGTTCCATGACCCCCCTTAACCATGGCCTTACCGGTACATTCCCTTCCCCAAGGACCCGAGGGTACCGGTTATGTAAGTCCTAGGGGTGTGGAGTGAACCCACCTCGTCCGAGCTATAGGACGTTAAACTGCCAAGAACCACATCCTCAACACATGATGTTAAACTGTGATCCGACCTCGTGCCCCTTGCGATGGGTCCCCCCAGCTCGAACATTTTTTACACCACTCGTCTCCATGGGGATGGAACTCTTCCTCACATGGAATGAGATCCTCCTTGTCGGAGTGGCGTATGTTCTTAAGAGAAGGGTGACCCTAGCCCCCTCAACGGATGGTTGCACCTCTGCATCTCCTTACTTCCCCACTACCAAGGTCAGTGGAGGGCATGATAGGGAACGAGGCACCTCCCATCGTCGGACCAACGTCCATCTTTCCCGTGCTCTGTCGCGCCATGGGCCTCCATCCTGGAGTAAGTCCCAACACCATGGGCCGCTCAACGCGTAATCCCCTCTTTACTTCTCACGGATGCACCCTTCGCGACGTGATCGTCAAGTCCTTGCAACCTCTTGTTTCTCACACCGAGCATGACTCACGTGGGGTTAGAGTGAGCAGCGACCCTGACCCCGAATATTCCTTTTGACTACGAGGTCTTTGATCCATGTCAAGGCATGGTATGTAGGAAGCCTTCACGAGGTTCAAGCCCACCAATAGCGGACCCCCGGGTCTACTTTCACGTCGGTTCACCGACAAACCCATCCTTTTGAACTACGAGGTATTTGATCCATGTCAAGGCATGGTATGTAGGAAGCCTCTATGAGGTTCAATCCCACCTATCTTTCACGTTGGGTTTCACCCCCGTCCAGCACGACGTTAAACTGCACTCCGGTCCAGTGGTAAGCCATTGTGACCCACCCGTCTTTCACATCGGGTTTCACCCCATCCAGTACGACATTAAACTACACTCCAGTCCAGTGGTAAGCCATTGCGACCCATCCCATTTGAACTAAGTGGTCTTTGATCCATGTCAAGTCATGGTACGTTGGAAGCCTCTATGAGGTTCAAGCCCACCCGTCATTTCACGTCGGGTCTCACCCCGGTCCAGCATGACGTTAAACTACATTCTGGTCCAAAGGTAAGCTGTTGCGACCCTTTCCCACCTGAACTACGAGGTATTTGATCCATGTCAAGGCATGGTACGTAGGAAGCCTCCATGAGGTTCAAGCCACATCTCTCCGTCGTTCATTCACGTCGAGTTTCGCCCTCGTCCAGCATGACGTTAAACTGCATGCCTCATTTTGTCCCGCATGACTTTAAACTGTACACCCAATGCTAGTCCGACGGCAAGCCGTTGTGACTAACCCGAACTACGAGGTCTTTGATCCATGTCAAGGCATGGTACGTAGGTTGCCTTCCCAAGGTTCAAGCCCACCATCCATCGGACCAAGGTCCACATTCACGTCGGATCACCGACAAATCCCCATCTGAACTACGAGGACTTTGATCCATGTCAAGGCATGGTACGTAGGAAACCTTCCCATGGTTCAAGCCCACCACTAGTGGACCCACGAGTCTACTCTCACGTCGGTACTCTGATGATGCTCATCGGGCCGGGGTCCACCTTCATGTCAGTTCATCGACGTCATCCCGAACTATGCAGACTTTGATTCCCTACCACGGGGATACGTAGGAAGCCTCGTCAAGGCTCAAGCCCAACTTCACTGTCGCCCCTGCGATGGTCCCACTTCATTCTCCTTCCACTCCATTCATCAACCTACCACCCGTTCTGATTCTCGCCCGGACCGTCTTATCCTGGTGAGACCATGTCGGTACGCTCTTCTTCACAGTCGCCCATGGGCTGGCCCCGATATCGATATCCCTTCAAGGAGGATCCCTCAATCCGATCTATCCTAGATAATGCTCTGGTTGGGTTGATCCGTCTCCGCTGGACGTTAAACTTGCGGCATACCCTGTGTTGAGCATGGGAAGCTGAGGAAAACCTCAGATATGTGTCTACGACATATAATTCCCCGTGTTCGATGTGGGATTCCTCGGGCTTCCACGCCCTCGAGAAGCCTTGTGGTCAAGGATAACAGACACACATGCAAGGTACCCCAGCATCCAGACACGCTACTGATGCCTCAACGTGACTACTCCCCTAACTGAAGGTTGCTGCCCTGACTGGTCCCTTTGGAATGTCCCGACAGAAGTAGTGTAATTAACCGGCGTCCATGGAAACATGGAACTGGGAAGAGTTTCACGAACTACGTATTAAATCTATAAGGGAGACCCGGACTAGGTGACGAGTTCTAAGGAGGAATCCACAGGAGGAAGAACCGACATCCCATCATCCCGTTTCGATCAAGGAGCAGACATCCCTGAATAAGGAGCGAATGCCGCCTGCCTTTGGAAAGCGGGAATGTGGGGCAACAGAAGCACCGCACGTCCTCCCCCACGAATGGACGGGCGCACGCCCCTGCGAAAGCGTCGGAAACAATGACATAATAGTTTTATTTTACAATATCATGGTTTACCAGGATTATATTTTATTATATCTCTAATAATGAAATTTCATGATCTACAATGGTAGAATATGATGAATTTCATATAACATTGTATATTAATGTAAATTCTATATAAATAAAAAAACTCTTCATGGTTAATTAAAACCAATGATAACACGTTTTTAAGGAAAGTATAATTTACTTAGTTGGGACCATGAATAGTTTTCTTCCATTTCTATGTTTTCATTAAAATAATTTTCAGTATAATTTTAATATTATCATATGAGTGATTACACTCATTTTTTTCATATATTAATTTCTTATAAATGTTACAATAATAAAAATGTAGATCAATTTCCATATGAGGATATTGTGACCGTTACAAATAATTTCAAATGGATCATTGTTTTTATGTACACGTCATGACCAGAATATCATGTTGTTTAGACAAAAAAAATATCTGATGAATCAATTATAAATTTTCATGGTTATTTTAAATTTTTTAAATATTATATATATATACATATATATATTATTTTTAACATGTGATTTCAAATTTAAATGGGTATATTCATTGAGAAATATTCCATGATATATTCTAATGGAATATTTTTAAAATATATCATTTTGATATGATATTAATTATTTAATGCTGAAATGATAAAATTAAAACAATATTCTTCAGTCTATATATGATTTATAAATATAATCACAAATGTTTCATGAAACAAATTTATTTTCCATTCAATATGTTATAATGAATAGTTTAAAATATTATGATACCAATTTATTTTCTAAAAAATTATAATATATTATGAATTACTTATGATCCTGTGAAAAAACAAATTAAGGGAATTTACATATATAACTAGTGGTTCTGAAATTAAATATATCTCCCATAAATTTGTTTATTATTGATATATATTTATATAATTTGGTAAAATGGGGAAAAATAAGTTCAATAAGTTAATTTGTCCACTATTAGAGTCACATGAGTGAACTGTGACTAAATATAAGATTTAATAGAGGTTGAACATAATTATTAATATTTCTTTACTATTTATCCATGAATAATCATTTTTTCTATGATTATGTGTATTCCACAAAAATATGTGTTATTGCAATGTTATTATCTCATGGATAATTTTCCATGAATACATTATGATTCATATTTTTTGAATGGACAACATATATTCTAAGAAATAATAGACTGACATATGATATAATGTATATGAATTCTAAAATCATCATGACATGTTCTATTAATTTTTTTACTATACTATAATTATTTATTCATTGGTATCTCACTTGTTCAGCCATATTAGGCATCTAAAATCACCCTTTCTTGTGTTCCCCTTCCACTGGACATGTTGAATAGTTGTATATAGGATAAGTATAAATTAACAATGATCGAATATAATTATGGAAATTAACAATGATTATTACTGAAATAATTTTATTATGAAAATACTCATCATTGAAAGTAAAATTTTACATTCCAATCATAGATCTTAATGAAATGAATTGAATATTAATCTTATAAGATGGAAAATATATTAACAAAAAAATACATCATTAGAAATTAGCTCCTGAGTCTATAATCATGACATAACATCATTTTAAATTTACACATAATTCCTTTAGAGAATACTTTTAAAAGTTTATGATAATTGGTTTTCCTAATATTACATTAAATTAAAAAATTAACATATATTTCACAAAAAATGATGACTTATAATTAGAATATAATATAATGAGTATATTTCAATGATACTTTATGATTTAATAGAACACCATATGAATATAAATACATGGTAGTGTTGAATAATATATTATAATAATTATAATTCCAATTTTCAATAATTATAATCAATGAAATTATAATGATTCCTACATAATATTATATTAGGGAGTTTTTCATTATTTTAACTATAGAACATATAAATTATTTCCTAATTAATAAATTCATAAAATCATAATTATTTATTAAAAATATCGAAATTATTAAATTTGGATACTTAAAAACATAAATAAGTCTATATCATTTGAGAACTATGATGTTTTAAATAAGATGCGATAAATATATACATTATGACTTAAATTCTTTGTTGTAATAAATAGAAAAAAATATGTATAAATTTTGTGAAATATAAAATTCCTCAAGGTGGGGTTTATATGTTATTTTATTATCAAAGGATGATATATGTATAAAATTTATGAAATATTAAATGTTATTATTTAGAGTATGATTTCAATATATGACTCTTGAATTATATGTTATTTTATTATATAAGGATGTTATATGTATAAATTGTGTGAAATATTCAATGATATTATTTAGTGTATGACTTCAATATACATTCCCTCAATTATGTTAAAAATAGAATGAAATAAAATGAGATATTATATATATATATATAGTGATTAGTATAAAATAAGTATTTTAGATTATTAGCTACTGAGAATCTAAACATCTCATATCAGAGGATATAATTTAGATAGGTACCACGAACTTCATAATTTTGTGGCATGTTTTTTATTATATTTATTGGGTTCTTCTTTTAAGAATATAAATGAAATTTTTTTACATCCAAGGTTGAAATATATATTCAAATATTTAAATTAATATTATGGAAGATTGGGTATTTTTACACGTCAGTTATTTAACTTATCTTTATTTACGATAGTATATATCAATTCAAAAATAAATATAATTGGTAATATAAATATTAGATATTATGGAACAACCCATGTTATCTATTTTTTCAATAAATGAGATAATATTAACATGACCTGAGGGATGTTACTGATCACCATTATCACATTATAAATTCATAGGAAATGTGAACTAATATTGGGTATGAATTTATAAAATGATAACTTAAATTTAGATAATGTGAATTATTGAAATATTAGTATGAAAATACATGTCCATAATATAAGAGAGACAAATTTTAGAAAAAGTAGGTTTCAAATAACCACAAAAACAATCTAAATTAGATGTACTGTAGAAAACCATCACCATGTGATGTTTATTCACAACCAAACTCACATGCCTAAATAATTAAAAAAAACCTATCACTACTATATTATTCATTTAATTTTTGTAGATACAAGAAAAATTAAAAACCCAAAAAATGTGTATTTGGGGTGAGATAATAACATACCCAGGATGATCCCACCATGTTCTTCATAATGAAGCCTATGAAAAAAAAATATGATTAGTTAAAATAATATATTTAAATATATAAATAATTATTCTATTCAATGAATAAAATATAAATTCATCAGTATTGATTTTTTATGATACATACCAACATCACTGTTTTTAATGAATTTCTCAAAAAACCTAAAATATAAATTCGAAAGAGTAAATTATATGAAAATATAAATTACATTAACAGTATTAACTAGGATGTGGGTATCCCCATAAATTTCAAATCCATTCATAGTCCACCGATTATGATCATTATCTAAGAAGAACATGTATTGGAGGTATGAATTTACTCTTTGGAGTAACTCCTTTCAAAAACATAGTTAACCTAGGGAAGAAATTTTCTGTGGTTCCCTTGATTATGAAGGAAATAATGGTTTTTTAGTTGAATCTATTGTGAACTTTTACAATTTCCATCTCTTAAAAATATCCTTCAAAACTTTTTTAATAATACTATAATCATTAAATATCAAACTCCCTCATATTTAATATTTTGAATATAAATAAAGACACCCATTAGTTTATAAGTTTTCCCAAATTATGTATCCCTGCATTTTTTATATGTCAGATCCCATCTATGTAAGTGAAGAAAATAAATTTTTTAATAAAAATGAGTCAAATTGTTTTTTATAATTTTCCTCCTAAAATAATATAAAATTGGATTCTAAATGATAAATTGTTTTGTAAACTTCTTCCAAAAAAAATATAAAAAATTAAATCTTTTATAGAAATATCAATCTAGAAATTATCTATCTATTACCATATGTGTGTTACCCCTATTTAATTGTTTCTCAGTCCAGTTCTTATTTCTAATGATTCAATGTCTGCTGCACATATGTTTGGGACACATGGGTCGAATATTTGTTCAACAACACCGTGAATCCTTGTATTGAATCTAAGACTGTAAAAAAATCATCACATATGCTCATGTGAAATTGTAACAACATATTATATGTATTCATTCAAAATTATATTGAGGAATAAAACATTTATAAATCATGAAGTAGGTATATTAACATATCTATAATGTCTCAGTCAAGGTATCATTTTATTGATCCTTATAAAATCTAATAAATAATTAAAGTAAATGATCATCATAATAAATTTTCTAAATCCTGGTTTTAATGATATTCAAATAATTTTCCATAATATTAACATGATTTATGAAAAGTGAAAGTGTATATCATTATATTTATTTTAAATTATAATAAAATTATTTATAATGAAAATAAAAAAATATAGTATGCTAATATATAATGCTTTCATAATAACCTCTCTATTTGTTATTATTCTATATAAATCTCTATTATCCTATTTCTATTTATAATTGAATTAGACAGGTAAACTCATGATTATTAAGGGCTCCCAATAATTAGATAAATATAATGTTATCCAACTTGAACCTATTAATATTCTTTAGAAATAAAACCTCAAATAATAATTTAGTATATATATTACCATGTTAAAAAATTCCCTATAGTGATAACATTTTATTGATCACCATAAAATAAAATAAATTCATAATGTAAAATAACATCATAATAAATTTTTTCAATCATGGTTCTAATGCTCATCGAATAATTTTCCTTTTTACTCAAATGATTTATGAAAAGTGAAAGAGTATGTCACCATATTCATAATATGTTATATTAAAACTTATTATAATGATACTCAAAAAAAATCGTGTATATTAATATATATTTCATTTATAATAACATATAAATTACGTATTGTTCTATATAAATATCTTTTATCCTACCTCTCTTTATAATTGAATCAGACAGGTAAACACAATATTCTTTCTTTTAAGGAAGGGATCCCCATCACCATAGGAAAAAAATCACAACCACCTTGATCATTGGTATAGAATATGTACTATTTGGGAAATACCTATTAAATTTAGTTGATAATGTGCATGGAATAATGAATTTTTGTGGCATAAACCCCTTGTTTATGTCATAAATATGGAAAACATTATGATTTTTAAAAAAACAAATCCACTAAAAACCAAAGTCTGGTATTTAATTCACAAAGTAATTTTCATATATAAGAAGTGAGTATACCATGATAATATATATTGATAGTAGGGATCGAAAATTTTAAAAACATAATACTAATATTGTGTAACAAATATTTATCTCATGAATCACCCTACACTACCCACATGACCTAACATTAGGCCATAAATATTTTTTGTCCATGAATATTCCTTTATTTTGGAAATTCCCCCAATTAAATATTTTTTCAGATAATCACCTTTACAACATAATTAATCAGCAACTGAAAACCATGTTCTTCAGAAACACAAGCTGGGATGGAAGAGAAAAATCCTGAACCATAAAATTGATATCAATAAAATATTATCCATCCTTGAGAATCCAAAATAAATCACTAAGAGAGAGAAAGAGAAAAAGATTAATCTAAACATTTAACATGCGAGATACATTTCAAGGATATCCCCAACATAGGATCTATACCACCTAATTCATAGGAATTGATATGAAAACCATTAAAAAAAACAAAATACTATAAAATGCTCTATAGGGATGATACATCTCAAATGAGATAAAATATAGAATAAGTATACAAGAGAACCAAATTTAAAAACTCTAAAATGTTTAAAATACAGAACTATATTATCATAAAGATAATGAATAAATTTCGTATAGATCATGAAAATGAAATAATATTTGAGATATAGAGTCCCATGATATTTCATATATTCCACATTGTCTCCACAAGAACCAATCAAATGGATTTTAAGTACATTGATACACCTAGTCCTAGATGTATAGGATCTCTTGTGGGCACCACACGATGGTCGTGTTATCAAAATAATTGATTTCAAAACAATCTTTATGGTGAGGTTTATTAAAAGGTAATATAGGATATGGGACCCATGAAAAATCATGTATCTTGCTCAACATCAAGGTAACCGATATATGATATCAAAAGGCTCCAATACATTCGATTTCATAGACTGGTAAAAAAAATAGCATAATTCTAATTTTTTTGAACAAACATTCACTGTGCATAATGAGGATTCACCATAAAAACACACAATATCTAATTTCAATCACTCTAAATCGCCTCATTTTAACAAAATTAGATTTATTAATATACATTGTTTCTTTCATCCCCCACAATATCAGCTGATCTATATTGTTTTTATCACATATGATTGTTTGCATGAGAATTTCTGCCACTCCAACCACAATCCATCACAATAGAGAATAGTAATTTTGTATGTACAATGATTAATATGGTTCAATACTAATGGTTGTGATAAAACAATTTTCATTTGAAAACTCAACCAAAGGAATTTTCCTCATCCACGATCCTCCAAAATATATGACAAAAAAATGCAATATGATTTCTAGTTTACTCATGGTACACTCAATATGACCAAACTTTTATGTTGAAGAGTTTTTCTAATGAAAATTTTGTATACACAATATTATTGGATACTTATTCAAACCATAGAAGAATAAATAGATCTCAATTAGATATGGTAAACCCATTGACTCATTGGTGTCTCACCATCTCCTCTACCCATGACCCTAAAACACCCTCAACAAAGATTGACTCCCTGATCACTACAAACTTAACATATTTCTTAAATTGAACAACTATAACGCACATAGAATAATATCCTTCCTAGTATTGATGAAATATTGGACTGAATAATAGATATATGTCTTCCCATATAACCTTTTAAACATTTAATGGAAAGGATAAAACACTAGAAACATTGTTCTCATCATTCGCCTACCGGAAGATCAAACATTTGAACACAAATTATGCAACTACATGCCTTATCCCAGGCCCCACAAAACTACCCTATAAAGTCCCAAGATGTATTATTTACATTTGGGTGTTCACTCATGGGTGATATATGTATTCAAAGATAAAAATATCTTGAAATTACAATGTGTTGACTATAATACATGATAACTAAACCTAATGTTTTTCATCATCAATTCTAAAATCCAGAATATAACATAAAATACTTGATATATTATCACCTCCAAATCATATTCCACTAGCTAGGACTCCTATACCTAAAATAGTAATGTATGGTAAAATTTCATAAGGAAAATAAAACGTCTTACAACTTCCTCTGGATATCCTGATGCTTCACTTTGATCTCTTGCATGACTCCCTTTGAACCAATTGATTTATTCAAATAATCAATATGTGTATTCTTGAAAAATTCAACTAGAATGCTATTTACTATTTTGCATGTACAGAAAATCATATTGACATAATACTAAATTAATATCATCCATATTCAATTATGTAAGTTCATGCCACTATGGAATAACACATTAATCTCTCTTTAATTAATGGGAAAATCCTTAGAAGACTCTATTATGACCCAATGTAACTGAAATCATGTAAAACACACTTTTTTTCAAATAAAAATTATTTATTGTATAATTACACATACTGGTATGTAACTAATGTGACCTATAAGAGACATATAATCATTACTGCCTCAAAATATATCCATAATCAATATGTGATGCATAATATAAATCTTCAAAAAGAACACACACTAATAGAAAATAGGACTGTAGTGTTGAAAATCATCTAATAACGTACTTGATTGTGTCCTGCTATTGGTTAGTATATAAAAATGCCTAATATTTTGATTTAATGGTTATTAAATGAGACACTAACTAAGATAAATCTTATAGAAATATTGTGAAATTTTCCAAATGAAAATGGAATCCTCTCACCTCTTCAAGAATCGTCTGATATTTCCATGACTGTTTTTCCTCTATCATTAATGGATACATTGTTACTCCATATTGTCAAGAAAAATGCATCTGTAAATTAACCTTATGAGACCAACATTCACAATTTGACGACTACCCAAAAAAAGGTTGAGGAATAATAACTCCTAAAACAACTTGAATATTCTATTACAGATTCCCCATTTACATAAATCACGAATGGATATCTTCTATATACAATTGGAGTTCTCTTAAAAAAATCATATTGAACTCATAATTTAAATTAATTCAATATAATTTAGACATTGGAATATCATCATACATCACATCAATATGATGAGAACCTAACCAAAATTAATTTTTTGAGAACCATTTTAATCATTTCGCGTGATCAAATTAATCAGCAATCTATATAATTGGATATTGTTTCTTTTCATTCACCAATTTAAAGAAACAATAATTGACAAAATGATGAAAAAATTCACTATCCGTCTTCATGAAAAAAAGGTGCACTCAATGATGACTCTCAAGTGAAGACAACATCATTGCAATAGATCATCACTCTATATTCATAGCTCTCAAAACCAATAATGCACTTTCAAATATGGAGTCCTCTAAATAGAAGACACCCTTCATTGTAGCTATAAACTAAATTCAATATCAAATTGTGGGTGTAATGATATAATATATTCTAGAAACATATTTAAGTTATATTCCTAAAACCATGGAAAAAACTACTGAACCAACCCTGATATCATCATAAGATCATCCCTCAAGGAATAAAAATAATGACAATTCCACTTCACAATCTCTGGGTCTCACTGCACTCTATAAGACTAAATTAACTCAATCTATCTCCAAATGAAATTCATGATTAATAAAATAATAAAAACAATAATTGATGATGATGAAGTCATTTAAATATTTATCTAAAAAATAGAAGCCACCAAAATGGGGTTACATATCCAATATTACCTCACAATTTATACAAACCATATGAAATTTATATTGATATCATAGTGCTGACAAACTGATCTTTTTAATAAAATTCCAATAACTTTTAACATTTTTATATTTTTCATTATATAAAACATATTTTTTATCTTTATTTACCCAAACCAGAATGATTATATTTCAATACATGCAATGAGGAGTTTAATCGAAATACTTCACACTCTTAAGATTTTATAATTTAATATTATATTTTCCACGTAGTAATTGGAATATACCGTATGAAAATTATTAAATAAACTATTAAAATATAATTTTTGTATATTAATATAAATTTAATTTTTATGAAAATAATAAAAAATAATTAATTAATAAAAAATTATTTCAAAATAAGGGAAATTGTTCACTGAAAAATTATTTTTATAAATATAGTTATAATTTAACTAAATCAATTAATGAAACGACATTATTTGAATTATTATAGTGAAATTTATATACTATAAATTATTGGAATTATATAATATTAATATTACGCCTTTAAAATAAAATATATAATAAAAAGTCCAATATTACTATTAAAACTGCATGTTTTTAAAAATGTTCTGCCACATTTCAGCATATTTTATTTTGAAAATAAAATTTCTCAAATTTAAAAATAATTTTTGAAATAATAATTTTCATTTTTAAATAATAATTTCGATTTTATATTAGTGTTATGATTTTCTAAATTTTTTAAATTATTATATTTTAGAAGAAAAATGTAAAATAATAAATTTTAAAGGATATCTAGATTTTCATTTCATAAATTTTAAAAGTTAAATTTTATTTTAAATTGGTTTTGAATTATAATTACTTCTATTATATATCTAAAAATATTTTTATTTCAATTTCAATAATTTGAATATTGTATTTTTAAGAAAAATCATTGTCAATTTTGGAACATTTTCTTTTGGAAAACCTCGTTTCCACAACCCATCTTTGAGATTTATTTTACAATTAATTTTTTCACATATCTGAACTGAATACTAAAAGTGGATTCTATATTTAGATTCATAAATATTTTCATTATATAATAAATTCAATATCTATTTTCACCATATTTAATAGTATAAATAATAAAAATTTATTATTATAGTTAAGTTAAAAAAGGGATACCATGGGCTAAAAAAGAATACGACATTTGATATGACATAAAAACATTTAAAATATACTTTCTATACATTGTATAGAATATCTTGTCTATGGAATCAAGTTTATCTATTTTTGTTTCATGTGGCATGAGAATGATATGTTTACATGTTTTTTTAAAAAAAATAACATGATTTCCACTCACCTCACTTAACAGACTCTTTCTCTCCTCCCTTCATAAAACCATAAAAACATTATTTCAACAATCAACTACACAATTGAAATCCACAAATAAATAATCTCAAAATATTTTTCTTTTATTGTGAATAAATTCATCCAATTATTTGTTTTGTTTTTCAAAAACAAAAGATGATTCCTAAAGAAGAGGTAACATTCTTCAACAATTTTTTTTTATTTATTTCATCATCCAACTCCTTCGATTATTATTTACAGATGATGATATAATAACTTAATTAGATTAAATATACTTATATTTATTATATGTTGTGTTAAAGACCTAAAACCATATAAACATTGATTAAATTGGTTGCGAAATCATCATTTGGTTGTATAGTTGACTATAGTGTCACGATCAAATGTCCTTCTTTATTAAATTACAACATCTCATGGATCGGTCCAACGATAGATATAAAGTAAATATATTATATATAAAACATAATTAAACATATATATCCATTATAATATTTATATACAAATTTACATTTCGTTTAATAAGGGGTATTGTAATGTCACCGGGTGTACAATAAAATATTACATCACGATTCAATATGATTTATATCTCAATGACATATTACATAGAACGTAATAAGTATTATATTAATGAATCTAAATGATATAAATTAAATAATTAATATATGTTTTACATATTTATTATTATTAATTAAAATATGTTATTTTTTTCTTACCATTGGACTTCTTGAAAGATTATAACATCGTTCATGTACATTGAGACTACCAACATCACGAGGTGATGAGGAAATCTCTTATAAGAAAAAAAACACATGGATTATATGTATTGTTATATTTAAATTAATAATATATTATTAATTATTATATATATTTTTTAAATGATAAAATAAATCTTTCTTTCATTCTAATGTTTTTGTTGAAAATTGGATGTGTTAGTAAAGCATTCTAATGGCCTTCCATCTCCTATATCATACCATACATCATTTTAGAAATCATATCTCATGATAGGTAATAATATTATTATTGATCTAAAAATATGATAATTTTATCATTTTATTATTCAGGATATTTTGTAATAATTATCATAGTGTGACGATCTATAATAAAAAACAAAACATATAAAAAACACAATATTTTTATTAAGTGTAAGATGATTTAAATAATAAATTTGAAACATATATGTAACGAATTGTATTAAATAAATCATATATGGTATCATATATATATATATATATATGTTATTATATTATTATGTTATGATAAACTTATATTAATTATGCATGAGGTCTGAACATGTATGTTGGAATTTGAGACTTATGGTAATGGATTTTTAGTCTCACATTTATTTCTAGGAGACATATAAGAAATTACCATTTGTTTCTTTTCTATGATTTATATATATCCCATTTTACATTCAATGTCATTAATCTGTACTTATTTATTATAGCTATTGTTTCAATTGATTTTAATGTTTAATTTTTTCTTAAGATTCAAATGAATAATAATGTTGTAATGGATTTTCGTCTCACATTTTAATTACTTAAAACACAAGCCACATTCCGGATAAATTTTTTTTGTTGTGTGAATAAATCCAAATAATGTATTATAAAAATCTTAAACTCCATTTATTTTGATTTATATATTCATTTTGGACCTCTATTTGATGATGTTTAGTATTCAAATTTTATTATTTGGTAATAGATGTTTCCCTAAAATTGTCTAAATAGGTACATATATGATATTTGGAAAAATATATACTCTTAGGAAATGTATATAAAACCTTATTGAAAAGAAATATCCCATGTTCATTAATACTATTCATATTCTATATGTCGTATAATTATAATCTTTAATAGTTCTTATAATTAATTGTCACAAAAGTGGTAATTGTTTTAGGACACAATCTCATCATTATTCCAGATTGTTTATGGTTATACTTATGATGATGAAATTTTATTATATATACATCAATATACACAATATTTCTATTACCCTTTCATTATGTCATTATTATACATGTTTTCCATTGATTTTCATCTCTTGGTGTACTTATGTGTTCAATATAATTTCATTAATAAAAAAAGTCTTTATTTCTATCGTTGATTAAATCCAACTTTTCATCCAATACAAAGTTTATAATAATGATTTAAATTTATGTTAAAATTGGAAAAATTATTTATTAAAATAATTACACCTCATTCATTTTTTATAAAAGGTTTGAATGTGTCCATTATATCCTAATCCAATAAAATCATTTATCTTTTACGAAAAAATTTAATGGAATCCTTGTATAAAAATTTCATCATGAAGGAATGTTCTCAACACACTGACCATTATTTTATTTAAACTGGCCACTAAAATCCAAGGTTTAATATTCTATGAATATCATTTTCAAATTTCATTAAAATGTTTTCTCAAATTGGAATATTTATTTTCCACAAGAAAAATTACATGGGATTAATCATTCAAAATCACTTTTCTAAAAATATGATATACTATTATATCACTTATTAATTATATGTGATATGTTCCAATGATTACATTGTAATTAGTTCTATGAATATATCATGATGATGAGGAAAATATGTTTATGAGACCCATTTAACATCACGTGGTTACCACATGATAAAATTATTATGAATCTCGATTCGTTTTTCATGGGTCATGATATGATGATTGAATTAATAGATTCTAAGACATATATTATTTCCATAAGTTATGAGATATTTTTATTTATGAATCACATTTCACATCATGAGTTTTTGAAATATTAATATTCTATCATCTATTGGAACAAATATGTATGACTTTCATTTTATGATGGACGTTATGTTATAATGATGAGAGGTGTTTGTCTTATAACACTCAACGATGATTATGATATAACAATTGATGGGCTGGACCTATATATCATTCAAAATTATTAGGAAATAATTCATATCTAATGATATTATGACACATGAGTAATGAGTCAACCAACATCACATTTTTACATTGTCTGTTATCATATTATTGGAAGTGAGCGTTGAATAATATGATGGTTTCAAGACTGAATACGTTACACTATGACAGCTGTTTCAGGGAACATTGACTATGATGGGAATGATAAACTCTTCATATGAGTATGGAAAAAAACTTTTATTATTAAAATTCTATGCTCCAATAGAAAATTTTCATTGAGTTTTATAGGATTCTTGTCGTAATAAATTCATTTCATTAAGTCAGGACTGATGATTATGATCTTTGAAATATATGGATTTTTTTCATATTTTACTCTCATACTCTTATACCCTTATGTTCATCTTATTCCTATGTATCTCAATTATTTATACGTATTAAATATTTAATCTCACATATTCTAATGTTTCATGTCATGAAGTTATCTTGTGTAATATATGATGTGAAAACATTAGTGATTACTTTAGGTTTATTATATGACTACGTATTGTGATATATCAATGACTAGGTGATAGGATGAGTTAAGGTATTTTAAAATGTATGATGGTTTATGTAATGTATTGAGTGACTAATGTCAAATAAAATACATCCCATTATAAACACTACATGATGATGTGGATCTAGAATAATGGTATCAGGGGGTAATAATTTTGATAATTACAAATTGATATGTATAAAATCATTATTTGGTGGATCAAAATGGGCCTTTTATTGTACATGCTTTTACCCAACCAATATATATGATTTAGAAAAATAAAAACTCTTTAGTAACATTCATGAATCATTTGACTAATAATTATGAATGACCTTGGTTAATCACATGGTTTCATAATTTCAAAATAATGTGTCCTGATTTAGACATCCAATTAGTAATTATTCATGATTATTTTGTTTCCCACTATTATTATGGAATCTCATACTATGATTTATGGTTAGTTTTAGTGGATGTATATATATGGAGTATTTATTACACTAAATATGATCATAAATTTTGTGACTTTGAGTATAAAATTGGAGGATGACTAGAGAGATAAATATTTTGATTATTCCTAATCTAGTATTTTGATAAATGATTTACAACTTCATAATTAGTGAAATCAGTAAGGCATAAAAGAATATAAAGATAAATATTTTTTATACTACATATCATATTGATCACATATTAAATAATTTTATGCTTCAAACATGTCACAACGGTGGGGAGAATAACATAGAAAAATATATAAAATGGAGGGGAATATGTCATCTATATTGAAAATAAGTATACAATGTGAAATTTTTTCAAGGATTTCAATTCAATTAATTTGGTTAACAAGGGAATTTTATTATTCATTAATATAATTAAATGGATATCCCCTATACCATGGAAATACATATTCTATTCGAACTGACGAAGTTAATGGATTGGAATTATATAAATTTTCATTCATGAATTATGTATTGGAGATATTTCTGTAATATTATATAAATTTTAATAATCGAGTATCATCTATGGATTTTGTTAATTTTTTCATCATATATGTCTTATTGTAAAATTAAATTAACAATTATGAATACCCCAATTGTTTTATTAGTTTAAGGTTGATTATAATTTTATATACATTGACTCAACTTTTTTTGGTTTTAGGTGATGGTATTTTAAGATGATAAATTATTTGTTAAGAGTCATTTATAGAAGTACATCCTTGTGTTTTCTTAAAATATTTTGTGAAAATATTAATTTAGGAATTTCTTGATATAATTTTGAAATATGATTAATAGTATTTCTAACATTTAATGTTTATTATATATTTAATGACAAGGAAATGATGAGTTATTGGTTATCACTATAATAATTCAGAACAAATTATTACTATATAATAATATTTATCTCTGGATCATCATGCTAAAATATATATTAAAAGAGTGCTATATATTTGTGGACTACCAAATTTCATTTAATTTTTGATGGATTTGATATTTATATTTATTTTTTTGAATAATTCTTCTGCATGATCTTGATAGATATTATTGCGTCATTAATACATATCATCATCATATTGATGGTTAGTCTAGGAGAACAATTAAATCCCTATATGATATGAAATTATTATATAATATGGATTTTTATGGTGGTTGTGGTAATCACTTTCCAAAAATTTATTTTTATTTGAAAAATACTTTTGAAATGAGAACTAATATGGATCCATATGTAGACAAGTATGGAATGATATATAACACTCAAATGTAGTCAAATGTGACTATTGAATGAATTTTAATTGGACCAGTTCAAGATAATGAGATGGAAGAGATGTTTAGATCTATTCACATAAATGTAGGAATAGTTTAATGTTACTCAAAATGTTATGTTGATAGTAATCGACATTATCTCGAATACGATGATGGTGAGTATGATGTTCAATGAATTTATCCATGGAAGAAACAAGGAAATTCTTAGACAAAGGAATATGAGTCCCAATAAAAATATTAATTATATATAAAATGAATCATATCATTTTGAACTTCCACCAAACATCTACTATTATCATGTTGTGTTCCACTTAAATCTATTTAAAAAAATACATACATGATCCATTAATTGTTCTTAACTCATAGGATGCACCACTATACCAATATATATATTATCGAGAACTACTAATATAGAATATTGATAATATGAAAATTGTTATATGAATCATGACCACATATATGTTAAAATATTAGTAAAAATTCAACATGGTTGAAGAAGCCACATAGGGAGCTAATAATTTAATGAGTTAAATGTACCCTTATTTGTTTTTACAAAAGTGATTAATTTCAATGAAAAAATTAGTTTCATGGGGGGGGGGAATGTAACATGTTTAGATTTAGTGATATTTTTTTAAATGAATCCGTCATTATTATAATTTTAACTACTCACAAAATCGATTTTTTTATTATACATGGAACAATGTTTTTATCTTAAGTTACATGACATGTCGCCTTTAATTGAAACATGACATAAAATTAATAAATTATTATTTAATATAATAGTTCACCCTGTGATATAATAATGGTGGGTATTGATGTGAATTTCTATATTATGAATAATTATGATTTACAAATTAATATAAAATTTATTCTTCATCAAAAAAAGTACCTAAAATAGAAAATAAAAAAAATTCGAATATAATAAAAATCATTATCTAAGCATTATTAGTATAAAAAATAAGTTTAAAATCATAAAATTGAACAAAAATTTTATGGAATGATTTTTTATAAATTTATATTGTATATATTGAAAAACAATATTCATCTTCTATGTTTAATAAGAAATAAATACGAATTTTACAACATTATCTTCAAAAATATATATTTCACGAAAAGAAACATTGACATTTATTTTAACAATTTCATTAAGACTATATTATAAAACATATAAAAAATTTATATAAAAATTAATGTTAAATTTTTAAATAATAATTTTAAAATTTTTTTGGGTGAATTTATGAGTGTTTTCTAAAAATATATTTTTTAGGAATAAAAATAAATACTGAATTTAAATTAAAAAATCTCTTTTTTATTTATATTATTTAAATATTTAATGTATTTTGAATTTTTTTATATTTAAATAAAATAAATTTGAAATCTATTAATTATATTTCGGTCATTGGATTAATTTTTTTTGGAATACAGATAATAAAACTTCGTAATCGTGTAAATAATTTCTCTTTGAAACCCCTACTTTATTTTGCATTTATGGGATTAATTTTAAATTATATTTTCCCACTATTGTAAATGAATTTTGGAAAAATAGAATATATTTTTTTTGAAGAATAATATATAGTATATATGATGGTAAAAATTATATTTTAACAAAATGAATAAACATTACTATAATAATAAAATATCATGGTTAAGGTAAAAATATTTTTACCAAGAGATTAATCTAAAAAAATAACTTATTAACTTAAATATAAACGTGTATAAAATATATTTTATATAAATATAAAATCCCAACTATATATAATTCTATATTATAAACCATTGTTGGGGCCTTTTTGAAAAATTAATCTATGGGAACATCTTTTCCATTTCAAATATTCGTAGTGTGCCTGTTATATCACATATAAATGGCCACACACTTTCCTATCTTCCCCAAAAAATAAAATTATTTTTTATTGATAAATATATGGAAAAATAAATTTAAATCATCACCCATATCTATATATATTCTTTATTTTGAGATTAAAGTAAAATTAGGATGTAATTTTTTTAAACGTAAGGGGGATACACAAATAATATGTAACATTATTCAATGAGAATTTAAAATATAATTCCTTATAACCCTCCAATGAATATTAAAAAAATATGATATAATTGAATCCTTCTTATACTATAGATAATATTATGATGATATTTTAAGGTCAACAAAAACATTTATATCCACTTTCATCGATTAGGATATAAAATAAACATTCGAGATTAAAACAGAAAATCGGCTTACAAACTGATTTTATTTTGTTTTAGTATAGCTCCTCAAATAGTTGTTTATAATGATTGATATGAAGTATATATAGGATACATATAACATAATTAAATTTGTTACATTATTATATCAAAAAAATAATTTTTTATTTCTATTCCATAGGGTATAAGATAACCTTTTTTATGTGTTGATTGGGAAACTGCCTCACAAAGTGATGTGATCTTTTTCCCCTAACAATTTACATAGAAGATAATAATGTTAATGATGATGAATATATGTGATTTGAATTAAATAATAATGATATTAATGACATATTTAATATGTTGAAAATATAATATATTTTTTATTTGTTTCATTTTCACTCATAAAATGATTATAATGTTGTTTGTCTATATTCGAACTACAACCTTCATAAAGAGACATGATTCTTTTTTCAGAAACAAAAATCATGGATTATTTTTATTAGTATATTTAATTAAATAATATTAGTTTTAGGATATTATTATAATTTATTATGGATAAAATTATATTTATCAAAATTCTATAATGATCAATGAAAAATGTATACATTAGACTTGTGTGACAATAACCTACCGTATGCATGACTATAAAATACCACATTATTAAAAAAATAATTTTGGACTATAATTATAAAAATGAATTATGTAAAAATATAAAAATTATGTCATGATTATAATTCTATAAATGAAATATCCATGATTAAAATTAGAATACTGAAAATAACAAATCTAATCATATATTAAAATCAATGTGTTAATTACAAGAAACATGATTTTATTATGAGATTGTTAATAAATTGTTAATTAAAGGACATAATTTAATCATTTACATGATTATAAAAACTTAAATGGGTACCTCAAATTTAATTCACCTTTCATGGTGCATGAAATGCTGAAGCATGATGCTGAATATTGCCATCCCCAAAACCCTGATGAACCTAGTAATGAATAATTTCATATTCATTATATTCTTACTAAGGATAAAAAGCATCACTTATTCATCAACAATAATCCTCATCTCATATTTAGTAATTGAATACAGAAACATCATACTGCTAATACTTTCTCTCAATCATCCTCGATGGAATTGAATGAAGCATAAATATAAGGCCTCAGCCTTAAACCTTACTTAATCTTGAGTTAATACAAGACTACACATTGAGGATCTTTTCAGGTTTAGAGTTTTAGAGAATTAGGAAATAACTATTACATCCCAAAAGATTACAATGTAGAAACCTTTACTAAGTTTCCATAAAATAAAAACTCTTAGAAAGAAACATGTCCAGTTCCATGTTTTAGGTTGCATGACTTTCCATTGATCCCATCCTTTACCCTATTCCACGTTAAGTCCTGTGAAAAACATTTCAAAAACTTGGGATGAGCATAAAAATCTCAGTAAGGGATACAAAAAGAATGAAAACATTTAGTTTTTCAAAACAACAAGTAAACCATGTATACTTTATCAAAGTAATACTTCTCAACTTTTCGAAGTAGTAAAAACTCTTTACTGAATAAAAGTTCATTACTTACCGTTCTGTAACCAAAATATTACCATAAATCCCATATAAGGATCACATAACATATAAAGGTAACTTGGGACATAAACATACTTAAGTGGAATAACCATACGGTCGACTTCCACACATACTTAATGGAATAGACATACGACCGACATCCACACATACTCAATGGAATAGCCATACGGTCGACTTATATACCCAATGCATTGGAGGTTATAACATAACCACCCGTCCTGGTATTCACAGCACCACCCATCAAATGGTTTATCACGTAACCACCCATAATATGTCCAAGTTCCATTATAAAATTATAACACATAAAACAAATATAAAGGAATTATAACATTTCCACATTTCAATCACAATATATCATTTAAATATATTGAAATAATAGAATCATTTATCAAAACCATTTTAAATACCAAAATACATAAGAGAGTATATGTTATTTTTTTATTTTAAAAACATTACGGCTTGTTGAGGAAGCCAAAGATGAAATAATACTCACGGCGACGTAAAAGGTCGATGTCACCACGTACGTTAAAAGAAACATTCTTTTGTCGTTTTGTAAAATGCTTCATATAAATAGATTCCTTTTGTATAAAAGTAAAAGTCAAAGTGGTTTATACACCATATAAAAGAAAGTTGTGTATAAAACGAAATATGCCTCAATGAAAGGAGATTGAGACAAAGTCCCTTACAATGATGATATCCTTGGATTAGAGATAAAACAGTTACATAATTATGTGTGACAAACGAATACACAAAATATAAGTGGTTATTTAGTGTAAATCAATCAGAGGACATTCACACATAATCATAGAACGACATATTCAAGGTTTACATGTTTATCCCAAAGAATCAAAATTGGGTTAAGAAGTTCCCTTGCAAAAATTAGACAGCCTAACGACGTCACTTCAGAAAAAGAGTTGATGAGAGATAAAAAGGGTATCTAATCACTTGGACATAAAATTTACATCAATAAGGATATAGATGAACATATCCCAACATAATATTATGTGATTTAAAAGACATAACAAAATAATTCTTTTACAAAAGGAGGGTGAATGGTTCCCTTACCGACATAGGTATCTTTTGAGACATGCACCCCGCGAAAGAAGGACAATACAATATTGATGTAAATACTCATAAATGAAATTATATTATACAGTGAGAAAAATAATGTTCATTACATAAAACACTCAAAGGAAATTGTGGCAGATGTAGAAAAAATCTCACGAGAATAAAAGTGAGATGAAAAATCCCTTACGAAAACTCAGCAGCCTAACGACGCCACATAAAACATCCAAAAATGGATTTATGAGATCAAATAGGATATCTCATCATATGAACATAAAAATTACATCAAGAGTAATATAAAATAACATCCCCCGTCATAAAAAAGAGGAGCTTAAAAGAAGTAACATAAAGGAGAGTACTTAAAATGAAAGAGAGAGGTTAGATCTCTTACGAAAATTCGGCAGCCTAACAGCGCCACTCAAAACATTCAAAATGGATTGATAAAAGAGAATAGGGTCTCTCATCTTATGAACATTAAAATTAGTGTTATATTAATATAAAATAACATCCCAATAACAATAAATATAATCATTAAAAGGAATGACATAAAATAATGTACTTAAAAAGAAAGAGAGGAGTAGGATCCCTTACCTCGGGTCCGACTTGACTCGATCATTCTTTAATCTCCTGAATAATAAACATGAGTTAATTTCTACTTGATTAAGAACCTTTTAAAGTTAATTATTCTTTTTATATCAATTATTTACATGTTATAAACATTATGTAATCATTTAAGTTAATAATGTTTGTTTTGTCGATATTTGTTTCTTAAGTCAAAAGTGTACTTCTTACAATTACATGATGTTCGTGTGGTAAAAGGTTCTTTATATCCAGAATGAAATTCCTGATTTGGATATAATATATATCATATATATCCAGAATATTCATGTATGTATAACATTACATAATAATTTTGAGGTAAGAAATGAAATGCACCGTTCATGGAGACGGTAAGCTGTACGTATGCATGAACGCTACTTTCATTTCTTTTTCATATTAATGGAATTTAAACTAAATGAGAGATATTTATATTTTATTTATATAATTATATTCATAATTTAGATGTATCATTCATCATATATATCCATTATATACATGTACTTATAATAGTACATTACATTTGGGGATAAGAAATGAAATGCACCGTTCACGGAGACGGTAAGCCGTACGTACGCATGAACGCTAATTTCATTTCTATCTCATATATTAATGGAATGAAATAATAATTATATAGAGGTATATTTTAATTCCAGTGTAACATCATATATAATAATTTTAAATCCATCCTTTATACATCCCACATATGGCATTAACGAATCACATCATTTTGAGGGGGCGGTAGTCCGCACTTCCTAAAATGAAATTATCGTGTTTTCCCACAATGGAGACCATAAAGGTATGCCACAAAAGAAAAATACAGAAGGTTAAGTAAAACATAAGAATATCATATATCATATATAAAGATATTTACATCTTAATGGCCACCTTTGAAAGTGTTATATGAGTGTTGAACAATCATCGTTTTGTGAGGTAGAAATTTCCCATCCACGGAAACAGTATGTTCTTTAACCATTATATGTAGGTGTGTGTAAGTGTAGATCGAATACTTATTGTAAAATCGTCCTAGTATATTAACGATACTGGATTTGTAACAAAAGAAATGAATAAAAAGAGTTTAGGGAGTTGGAGAGGCAAAATAAAACAAAATGACTCAAGTGAAGACATTACCTTAAAATCGGATAACTCCCTTTGGTTTGAGCTCAATGGATTCCTTGGGACGACATCAGCCCAAAGTGAGGCTTCAAGGAGTAATAGAGGGAAGTGGAGAGACAATATTGGAAGGGGTTTTCCGAGCCAATGGCTTTGGGAGGGTGGGTATAGAGGTAGAGTTGGGGGCCTTTTATAAGATGGGAGGAGGGGCACTATTGTAAAGTTACAAAATTTTCCTTTATTTTCAAAAGTGTTTCGGATTTTAAAGGTCCGAAATTGATTTATATAGAGGATACAATGATAAGGGTTCTAAATCCACTCATGCAATTGGTTTTGGACATGTGTAGTTCTTAGATATTACATTTTCATTCCATTTTATTTTAATCGTTAAATGATGAGGTCATCGCTGCATCATCATGATGTCATAAATAATTTAATTTATTTAATGTCTAAAAATTTTAAAAAACTAATATGGTGTAGGAAATATTTTTAGCTTTCCAATGACTATTTATAGTGAAAATCCTACTTTTATAACCCCATGTAAAAATTGTTTTAGTAAAACATCTCATGTTTGTGTCATTTTTACTTTAACATTAAATAAAAAGATATTTATGTCATTTTCCAACCAAAGTGGCTCCATGGGTTCCCCAAGTTGACCCATGGATTGTCTTGGTCGTCCATGACACATAAAATGGGGGTAGGACATGTTTCTAGGTCATTTTAGTTTATTAAAACATTATTCTTACCTTAAACTACACTAATTACTTCTAATCGCGATTAAGAACTTAAAAGTTACTATTCACCAAAAAATTATATTAATCTCATTAAACCACATTGTAATTCTTATTGACAACCATGTATGTCGGATTTTTGATATTCAAAACACAGAAGTGGTAAAATTTCATTTAAACGAGAAATCAGTTTTTATAAGTACCACTTAGTGGTTTCACTATTCATAAAAAATTAAAGTTTTTCAGAAAATTACCAAAAGTTCACCCTAAGATATATTTGATATTCCGAATTCAAAAATGATGTCTATTTTACAAAATTCATAACATATAATTTTCATTAATTAATTTAATAGTTAATTCCCGCTGTCAAAACAAATAGCATGTTTTTATGAAACAATAATTATCAATAGATTAACACTAGTTTAAGTCCGAATTAAAAGTGAATTTAATACCAACGACCACTATTGGATTTAATGGTAAAAATATTTTCTAATTTCACTTTAAAACCAATTCAAAAGATAATCTAATCATATAAAAAAAGTAGATTAAAAAGTGTATTTGAATTAAAATACAACATTTTACACAATTCATTAAAAATTGAACTTTTTCGGAAAAATACCAAAAATTTACACAAAGTAAATTTTGATGTCCCGATTATAAAGAAGAATTTTATTTTGTCAAATATAAGACATAAAATTGTCAAAAAGTGGATTTACAATAGGTTCTCCATCAAAAGACGGTTAATCTACTTTTTAAAAAATATTGGAATGTTTACGCTTAAAATCGGATTTATTCGCATTTTTAATCCTATAACATTTATTGTAAAGAGTAAAAATATCTGAAAAACATATATAATAATTTTTTAGCTAGTTCTGTTCATTCCTGCCATTACAACGGCTAGGTGTTAACTACCATAATATTATTTTATTATTAGAGTGCAACGTAAGATTTCAAATGAACTCGTTGTTGCGTATTGGGTAAGCCATCGAGCATAGCGTTCCATTTATGTTAATATTGACAATTTTTTTTCCACAAATAGGGATAAATATAAAAATGTCATATTCTTTATTTACCTGGGGTGTTACATCCATCCCCCCTTTTGGAAATTGTGTCCTCGCAATTTTAAAATTGAGATTGGAAACATCCTTGAAAGTCCCACATCGGAACAAGAGTCGGTAAAACAATCACTTTAAAATAAAGAACGATAAGTACAAGGGTTACCCAAGTTAACCCATGCTAGGATTCCATGTAAGAAAACATGGACATGGATGAAAAAGAAAAGGGTCATGTTCTGATGGAGAGTGATAGAAAACATGTTTAGGAGAAAGTTAACCATAAGAAAAACACAAACTTGTGATGGGTTAAACGGTATTCGATTCCCCAGTAGGAAAAGTTAATAGACAACATTTTTTTTAAGTTACTTTTCATTGAGGAAATTATTCATAAGGAAAAATAATAACTCATCATGTTGACTTTAATCTTTTATTAGATTCATTACACAAACTCATATTTTCTCCAAAAGGTGAATATTTAGGAAGACTTGTTCATATTAAGAGTATTATAATAAACTTCTAGAGAATCACCTAATCCACAATAGAGATCTATATACTTCCCATGTCATTAGACTCTAACCGAAACCAAAACCAAATAGTTTAGTACAAGATCAGATAATCTAGAAAAGGATAACCCTTTATAAAAAGAAAATCTATTCTTAATCTACAAAATTTGTAAAACAAAACCCAAAGTTCAATGAGGACCATTCGATAAACAATTTGTCCATAAAATTTTTCAAAGTAATCCAAACTAAGATTGAAACCCAAATATTTTAAGGATTTATTCACATAGTCTTCCAAGTTAAATCGTAACATTTATCTCCAAACAACATCAGTTGTTCCTAAATCTCGTATTGAAAAGTAATTAACCTATTCACATATCCTCCATGATAGGTTAATCATTTTCATAAATAACCCAAAATAAACATACTCTCAGTTCATAAAATCATATAACTAAAAAGAATCAGTCAAACTAACCAATGACTTCACGTAGTCCAGTGGTAGGTGACAAATACCAGTCACACTTTGGTTTTGGGTTCGATTCTCGCAGCTTTGTCCGACGCGACGGGTTGTGACACGGTCTGCGTGTTGTCCTTTTTCCAAAACTATATAATTCATAAAACATTCCCAAAACGAGATAAAATCTTCAAAAATGATCATAACATATTTTAACCTAAATTTTATCTCATTCCTTTCATTTTCCATCATAACATATAATAACCCATAATTACCTCAATTGTAAGGATCATATAAACTCTAATGGTTACCTTTATGATTATTACCGGAACTTCCACATTGATTGGTCATCTCGTACATGATGCATTACAGATCATACCAAGGTTCAAGTGGTTGATCATGACTCCTTGATAGTTGGTTTAGAACGACCATGAGTTTCCTCATTGAATCCTCCATTTTTTCTAGTATCTTAATCAGAGAACCACCACAGTTTTTTTCAATCCTGTTGTCTCTTTGGTGCATGCTGGATCCATCCATTCACTAAAAACAGAAATGTTAGTGTGAGTATATCAACAAAACCATCATGTACTAATGAGGAATATAAACACTAAGATATACTTACTCATTCACTTTATCTAAAACTAGGACTCTTTTTGATATTCTAACCATTATGGTAATGTCACTTATGCTTAAAGAATACCCTAACCTCTAAAGTTATCTAAACTGACCTTTGATACCAACTATAAGGCCCCAGCTTTAAACCTTAATTAATCTTGAGTTAAAACAAGATTAAAAATTGAGGATCTTTTCAGGTTTAGAGTTTTAGAGAATTAGGACATAACTATTACATCTCAAAAGATTACAAAGTAGAAACTTTTACTAAGTTTCCATAAAATAAAAACTCTTAAAAAGAAACATGTCCAGTTCCATGTTTTAGGTTGCATGACTTTCCCTTGATCCCATCCTTGACCCTATTCCACGTTAAGTCCTATGAAAAACATTTCAAAAACTTGGGATGAGCATAAAAAGCTCAGTAAGGGATACACAAAGAATGAAAACTGTTAGTTTTTCAAAACAACAAGTAAACGATGTATACTTTATCAAAGTAATAATTTTCACCTTTTCGAAGTATTAAAAACTCTTCAATGAATAAAAGTTCATTACTTACCCTTCTGTAACCAAAATATTACCATAAAACCCATATAAAGATCACATAACATATAAAGGTAACTTGGGACATAAACACACTTAAGTGGAATAACCATACGGTCGACTTCCACACATACTTAATGGAATAGCCATACAGCCGAATTCCACACATACATAATAGAATAGCCATACAGCTGACTTCTATAACCAATGCATTGGAGGTTATAACGTAACCACCCATCCTGGTATTCACGACACCACCCATCATATGGTTTATCACGTAACCACCCGCAATATGTCCAAGTAACATTATAAAATTATATCACATAAATCCAATATAAAGGAATGATAAAATTTACACATTTCAATCACAATATATCATTTAAATATATTTACATAATAGAATCATTTATCAAAACTATTTTCAATGAAAAAATTCATAAAGGAGTATATGGTATTTATTTTATTTTAAAAACATTACGTCTTGTTGAGGAAGCCAAATATCAAATAATACTCGCGGTGGCGGAAAAGGTCGTTGTCACCGCGTACGTTAAAAGAAACATTCCATTTTGTCGTTTCGTAAAATGATTTGTAGAAAAATATTCTTTTTGTATAAAAGTAAAAGTCAAAGGGGTTTATACACCGTATAAAAGAAAGTTGTGTATAAAATTAAATATGCCTCAATGAAAGGAGATTGAGACAATGTCCCTTACAAAGATGGTATCCTTGGATTAAGGATAAAACAGTTACTTAATTATGTGTGAAAAACTAATACACGAAATATAAGTGGGTATTAAGTGTAAAAAAATCATAGGACATTCACACATAATCATAAAACGACTTATTCAAGGAATACAAGTTTATCCCAAAGAATCGAAATTGGGTTAAGAAGTTCCCTTGAAAAAATTAGACAGCCTAACGGCGTCACTTCAGAAAAAGAGTTGATGAGAGATAAAAAGGGTATCTCATCACTTGGGCATAAAATTTACATCAATAAGGATATAGAAGAACATATCCCAACATAATATTATTTGAATTAAAAGACATAACAAAATAAGTCTTTAATAAAAAGAGGAGGTTGAAAGGTTCCCTTACCGACATGGGTATCTTTCGAGACATGCACCCCGCGAAAGAAGGACAATACAATATTGATGTAAATACTGATAAATGAAAGTATATTACACAATGTGAAAAATAACGGGCAGTACATACACCACTCAAAAGAAATTGTGGCAGATGTAGCATAAATCTCACGGGAATAAATGTGAGATGAAAAATCCCTTACGAAAACTCGGCAGCCTAACGGTGCCACTTAAAACTTCCAAAAATGGATTGATGAGATCAAATAGGGTCTCTCATCATATGAAAATAAAAATTCTAGAAAGAGTAATATAAAATAAAATCCCCCATCATAACAAACAGGAGCTTAAAAGAAGTAACATAATTCGGAGTACTTAAAATGAAAGAGAGAGGTTAGATATCTTACGAAAATTCGGCAGCCTAACGGCGCCACTCAAAACTTCCAAAATGGATTGATGAGAGAGAATAGGGTATCTCAACATATGAACATAAAAATTACAGTAATAGTAATATAAAAGATCATCCCAATAACAATAAATATGATCATTAAAATGAATGACATAAAATAGTGTACTTAAAAAGAAAGAGGAGTTGGAACCCCTACCTCGGGTCCGACTTGATGCGATTGTTCTTTAATCTCCTGAATAATAATAATGAGTTAATTTCTACTTGAATAAGAACCTTTTAATGTTCATTATTCCTTTTATATCAATTATTGACATGTTATAAACATTATGTAATCATTTATGTTAATAAAGTTTGTTTTGTCGATATTTTGTTCTTTAGTCAAAACTGGACTTCTTACAATTACATGATGTTCGTGTTGTAAATGGTTCATTATATCCAAAATGACATTCCTGATTTGGATATCATATATATCATATATATCCATCATATACATGTATTTATTACATTACATAATCATTTATAGGTATGAAATAAAATGCAACATTCATGGAGACGGTAATCCGTACGTACGCATGAACGCTACTTTCATTTCTATGTCATATTAATGGAATTAAAACTAAATGAGAGATATGTATATATTAATTCCAGAATTATATTCATCATTTAGATGTATCATTCATCATATATATCCATAATATACATGTACTTATAATAGTACATCACATTTGGGGATAAGAAATGAAATGCACCGTTCATGGAGACGGTAAGTCGTAGGTACGCATAAACGCTACTTTAATTTCTATCTCATATATTAATGGAAAGAAATAATAATGATATAGAGGTATATTATAATTCCAGTATAAAATAATACATAATAACTTTAAATCCATCGTTTATACGTCCCACATATGGCTTTAACGAATCACGTCACTTTGAGGGGGCGGTAGTCCGCACTTCCTAAAATGAAATTATCGTGTTTTCCAACAATGGAGACCATAAAGGTATGACACAAAAGAAAAATAAAGAAGCTTAAGTAAAACATAAACATATTATATATCATATATAAATATAGTGACATCTTAATGGCCACCTTTGAAGGTGTTATATGAGTGTTGAACAATCATCGTTTCGTGAGGCAGAAATTCACCAACCACGGAAACAGTATGTTCTTTAAACATTAGATGTAGGTGTGTGTATGTGTAGCTCGAATCCTTCTTGTAAAAACATACTAGTATATTAAAGATACTGGATTTAAACAAAAGAAATGAATAAAAAGATTTTAGGGGGTTGGAGAGGAAAAATAAAACAAAAGGACTCAAGTGAAGACATTACCGTAAAATCGGGTAACTCCTTTTGGTTTGACCTAAAAGGATTCCTTGGGAAGACTTCTGCCCAAAGTGGGGATTCAAGGAGTAAGAGAGGGAAGTGAAGAGACAAAATGGGCAGGGTTTGGCCGAGCCAAAGGCTTTGGGAGTGTGGGTAATGAGGTAGAGGTGGGGGCCTTTTATAAGAGGAGAGGAGGGGCACTCTTGTAAAGTTACAAAATGTTACTTTATTTTCAAAAGAGTTTCAGATTTTTAAAGGTCCCACATTGATGTATTTCGAGGATAAGGAGATAAGGGTTCAAACTTCACTCATCCAATAGGTTTTTTACATGTGTAGTTCTTAGATATTACATTATCATTCCATTTTATTTAAATCGTTAAATAATGAGGTCATCGCTGCATCATCATGATGTCATAAACAATTTAATTTATTTAATGTCTAAAAATTATAAACAAAATACAATGGTTTTGGAAATATTTTTAGATTTCCATGGAATATTTATAGTGAAAAATATGACTTTTATAACCCCATGTAAAAATTTATTTAGTAAAACATCTCATGTTTGTGTCATTTTTACTTTAACATTAAATAAAAAGATATTTATGTCATTTTCCAACCAAAGTGGCTCCATGGGGTCCCCAAGTTAACCCATGTATTTTTTTGGTCGGCCATGACACATCCAATGAGGGTAGGACATGTGTCTAGGTCATTTAAGTTTATTAAAACATTATTCTTACCTTAAACTACACTAATTACTTCTAATCGCGATTAAGAACTTAAAAGTTACTATTCACCAAAAAAATTATTTTAATCTCATTGAACCACATTTTACTTCTTAATGACAACCATGTATGTTGGATTTTTGAAATTCAAAACACATAAGTGGTAAAATTTCATTTAAACGAAAAAACATTTTTTATAAGTACCACTTAGTGGTTTCACTATTCATAAAAAATTGAAGTTTTTCAGAAAATTACCAAAAGTTCACCCTGAACTATATTTGATATTACGAATTCAAAAATGATTTCTATTTTACAAAATTCAGAACACATAAGTTGCATTAATTAATTTAATAATTATTTCCCACTGTCAAAACAAATAGCGTGTTTTTATGAAACAATAAGTTTCAAAAGATTGACACTAGTTTAAGTCCGATTTCAAAGTGAAATTAATTCCAACGACCACTATTAGATTTAATGGTAAAAATATTTTCTAATTTCACTTTAAAACCAATTCAAAAGACAATCTAATCATATAAATAAATTAGATTAAAAAGAGTTTTTTAATTAAAATACAACATTTTACAGTTTTCATTAAAAATTGAACTTTTTCGGAAAAATACCAAAAAATTTACACAAAGTAAATTTTGATGTCCCGATTCTAAAGAAGAATTTTATTTTGTCAAATATATCACATAAAATTTTCAAAAACTGGATTTAAAAGAGGTTCGCCATCAAAAGGCGGTTAATCGACTTTTTAAAGAATATTGGAATGTTTACGCTTAAAATTGGATTCATTTTCATTTTTAATCCTATAAAATTTATTGTAAAGAGTAAAAATATCTGACAAACATATATAATCATTTTTTAGTTAGTTCTGTTCATTCCCGCCATTACAATGGCTAGGCGTTAACTACCATAATATTATTTTATTATTAGAGTGCACCGTAAGATTTCAAAGAAACTCATTGTTGCGTATTGGGTAATCCATCGAGCATAGCACTCCATTTAAGTTAATATTGACATTTTTACCACAAATAGGGATAAATATAAAAATGTCATATTCTTTGTTTACCTGGGGTGTTACAATAAATCATGTAAAATACTAACTACTCCAAAATTACAAGCACTCACATCATTGATTTTATCAATTTCCACAAGAAAAACAGACATCTATTTAATTAGTAATGGTATGAGAGACTCCACCCTAAGTGAAATTAGATGATGATGGCTAGGACATATCCCTAACTAGGTGAAATATGTTCTATATAAGAAAATGGGTTCCAGTAACTATAGTTCTATATCGTGATTAATCTTGATAACTCACCTCTTGTGAAAAAATGGTTATGTCCATCATCATATCAAGGACATATTCTCCTTCCATCACAACAAGATATTACAATAACATGAATGTGCTTTCCTCGACCAAGATATCAGTAGGTAAATACAATAAAAATGATTATCTCTTGCCTCTTAACCAAGAATTATGTATTTATCACAATGTAAATGGGTCCTTAGATGGACCATGAACTACCATAAATATGAAACCCCATGGAATAGTACTAAACTCCAAGGAATTTTTCAGCTTCTTAGTCAACAAATGAAATTATCCTCCAATGTAGTATTTGATTATCACCCATGAGACTAATTCATCTTCTTATAGGTAAAGAATAATAACAAACACTTCATCACTTCCCCACATAGATTAATCCCATAAAAAAAACCCAATTTTCTTTCGTATAATGGTTAAAATCAAAATATATATATTCCACATCTAAATAGTCTTCTATAAATGTCTCATGTCCCATCACAATTTGGCGCAAACTACAACTACCCTTACTCAATATTCAATAGCTTAGTGGTTGTTGTCTTGTATTGTGTTGGAATATAAGACACATGGGAGGAATTTTCCTATTATACTTACACACACACACAAACATATCTCTAATACAATGCAATTATGAAAATTAAACACAAGATAACCATAAGGGAATAAATCTAATAATACCTCAATTATATTAAAAAATCATTTACAAGAATGAAAGGAATAAATGATTTCCCATGAAATGATACTAAAAAATGTCCAACATATAATGTAATAGATGATTTTTGTAGATTCTAGCACCAGAAAACTCCTTGGTCGGTCTATCTCAGAGTTCCTCGATTGGTCATGGTCTCTCTATAACTCTTTTCAGAGGCTGGTCATCTTCATAATACACAAATCATGATCAAAAAATACCATATAGGTGTTAATATATCAACACCTAGTAGAAATAATTTAAATAATTATGTATTCAGAATACATAAAATATTCATCTCATCCAATATATATGTATATGTGTGTAAAACCATACTTGACAATTATATATCGATATACTGAATGTTGACACATAGTATCAATGTTGTGTTATTGTAGTAAATTCGGCTTAAGATTCCTTCTCATTGGTACTACATAACACAAATCCAGTGGAACAAACTCCATGAGTTATATAGTAATTATGGAATCCATCCGATATATTATTTTCAGCATGAATCACCTTAATAAGTTCATAGTATATGTATGAGGACATCAACACCAAGATTGAGATGAAACCTAAGTTGATGGGGTAAACAAACAACCCTATATGGATTAAAACTCTATGTAGTGGATTTATTCAATTGTATTATGGTTTATGATGATACCAAAAACTCCTTATTGATAAACATTGATGATAGAGAATATAACTATGAGACCCATTGAGGTAATACCAGTACACAATCAAATATTAATGTTCCTATGAGGGTATCTAAGTCCTTTTAATAAAACATAATATCATATGAAACCTATAAAGAATGGATTAACTGAACAAATCAAACAAAATATGTCTATGTTGATTTGTCACATAATCTAAAATAGGTTCTACTTGTGTATCACAGACCGTTCCTGTTCCCTTTTCTAACTACATGGTGTGTCCAACCACATATACTTTTGTCAATGTCTCTACACAACTGGTCTGGTCTATATCAAGCTAGCCATGCAAATTTTTTGTGTAAGTATGTCCATGGTTGTGCACTACTAACCATGTCTATATACCTTTATTGTTATATGTCATGCATCCCAATAATGGTCACATTTGCTCGGACATGTAGTTCCATATGAAACCATATACCCATTAATATTGATTGTTACATGGAGATTTATCATGAATTTCACATCGTACCACAGTAATTTTTAATGAATATATATGTTCATCCCATAAATTATTCTTATACCACATATTAACTAGTTTCTTCCAGGATCCCCGGAAAAAAAGATGCATCTCAATTAACTCAAATAGATTTCCTCCATAAATTAGAAAACTATGGATCCAAATCATTCATAAAATCACCTTCATCATGTTGTTTAAAAATCACACACATTATCAACATTCATGGGCCAAAAAATATGAACATGAACCACTATCACCAACAACTCTTGTCGATTCCATCATCAATATAAACACCTATATGTGATATTAGACTGTTACACCATGAAACTGATTTTTAATGATGGATTATTGAGTATTCAAAAAACACATGAAAAATGATTTTCCAACGATTAAAATGCAATGTGGTAAGAAATTCACAAACAATAACACTGGGTAATAGACCTTGGAAAATGCTGAAAATGAAATAAATTTGATTCTAGGATAATTATTAACTAAGAGATATAATATAATCAAAAAATAAATCCCCAATCCAATATAATATCATTCCCATACCTACAGTACCCATAATATAGGAATCAAAACAATATATAATTGATTCACCTTCATCATAAAAATACATAAAATTGGAAAAATCCAAATTAAATAAGATCATACTTCATGGTGGGTCAATATATTATGATAAAAAAATGTGTGTTATTTTAATTAATGATGTCCATGAATATCAATGGTGTAAATTATCCTCGATCAATCATCATAGTTCACTAATGATATCTACAATGATCTCATTGAATTCTCAAGATAACTCATCAAACATAGAGTATCGTTCATAAGCATGTACAAATAGATAAATAATTAAATATATGTGTCATATGAAAAAAATAAGTAAATAAATTATTTTATTTTTTTATATTATTTATGGATGTGGTGTGTTTTAACTATGTATCTGGAACCAAAAATATATATGTCTTGCATAGGGTAAAGAAAATGTTTACAGCTCAATGATGACCACAAATTTTTTATCTGGGGTACTATTTATGATTTATTCCACTATTTTCTATAAAATTCAGATAATGTGATATTCAATATATTCAATATAATTAATATATTAAAAAATTAATTCTAGATCCAATGGACCTAGAAATCACACAAGGTCTTAGTGAATATCTCTGAAAATAAATTATCTAGTAATATAAATTAATATTTGAAATAATTAGCATTGTTAAATTCTCCACACAATTTGTATTTATATAATAAAAAATCTAAAAAATACTAAATAATGTGATTTTGGAACAAAGGACTCATTCTGGTCCCACACACCTATTTACACTCTTAAAAATTTCAATATTACCACTAGACAAGCACTAAAATTATTGATCACCTATATATTATCCTATTATTCTAATCCAAAATCCCTACCATGTTATCTATATATGATTTCCCTTATTTGATGTTCATCTAAACCCATTATATTAATTGTGGTGGGTCATTAACATACCTTGTTTTCTCAATCACATAAAAGAAATCATGTTCTTGGTCTAACATTGGCAATAGAGCTATGTTTTAATCCACCACACCATATCTGTGAAGTATCTAGGAATTGGTAAAAAATTTGAAAATAGCTTGTTTCTATGGGAAAATAACCACAACACACATCGAGGTGAGACCGTTATGAATACATGCTCACCCTAATGGAACAGAAAATATATTTTTATTTATTCTTAATATGATTTTTGATGGGTATTTATTTCATTATTCACTACATGATGATCTGTATGTTCTCATTCATGGTGCTAAAATAATCAAAGCACATATGTACAAACTATCCTAGTTCAGTCCATCATAGAAGTGTCCTTCTTTTTCACCTAGAGAATGAATAGAATTGTTCTATATTGAAGGAATAATAATAGTAATTTTTTATGAAAAATGATCCAATTATATTTCTAGTGTCTCAAAATATTGGTTTATATGTATATTTTAAATATATGGAATTAATTATGGAGCAGACGCTGAGATAGAATTCAATTTCAACACCCAAAGTGCTCACAATGATCCATCGGAAAATGTTATGCTTTATATATCATGTGTTGGTGTTTAAAAAAATATAATTAATCTTAAACATGTGTCAGGATCATACATATGAGAGCACCATTGCATTCATGATTGTGGGTTTACCCTGTGCGCGACATAAGTTTAGTTGGTGCAGTCATCTATTGGGAAAAACTAGAAACGACATAACTGTAAATAAATTAAATATATAAAACTTATTTATTTTTCAAATTCTAATAACACATGAACAGTGACACGGATTAAAAATCGAAGACCCCCGCTGAGCTCGTGGTGGTATGCTTTCTTTAACAAAGCAGGTAAAGGGTGAATGTTTTTTTTTGAACTTTTTTTTACGTTCAATAAATGTGTGAGAATATTTTTCTAAATTTCGAAATGGTGCATGGATTGTAAATCTAGGGAATTGTTAAACTAAAAAATTCAGGATTTTCTTAGAAAATACTTAAATTAAACTGATAAGAGTTATAAAATAGTGATAATTTTCAGACATTTTGAAAAATAATAAAATATCCTTAAAAAAATTATTTTCTTTTCTTTTATCATGTATTGATCAGAAGAAAATGATGATGTGGTTCGAAGATGATGTGATGATGAGGTGCAGTTAAGAAATCCTCTTAATTAATTACAGTGAATGTGTAACCACTATTCTATTTCATAAAGTAAAATTCTATAAGAACCCAATGTCGAAGCATAATAGAAATATTGTGACATGTTTCTTTAAAAAATGCATTAGAGAGTGGGGGAACTATACTGCTAGGATTATCTGATGGGACTCTAATGAACATCCTCTCCAAAGAAGATCTTCAAATGCAGAAAAAATCAATCATCTTCAATACACATCATAGAATGGTGCCGGAAGTGACAACTGTTGTCGACATCCTAAAAAGACAAGGATGCAATGCTGTGAAAATGAATATCCAGGATGTAGGGGTTTAATTTGTGCATGTTATTCTACATAATTATTATAAAAATGTATTAGGCGGATCAACCCATGAACGGGTTCATCCGATAATATTGTGTTTAAGTTGGAGTGTAACTTTCATTTTGTATTTTCATTATCAGAGAATGGAAATTATTATTAGTGGAAATAATTGGAATCCACACACATCAAATGATTATAATGCTCTATCTCTGAGGATGTGGGACAACACGATCAATGCCTAAGAATCCCTGTCATGTGCATTCTTTGTGGCCACACCCTCAATGTGTTGGTAAGACAATTCCACAATCTTTGTGGTGAAAAGTGTGTCCAATTGAGATCCTAGGTGTCAGGCGCATGAATAATAGAACACCAGAGCATGTATGGTGGTTCGTCGAACATATGATGCTGTGTCGAAGACGGTGGTGGCCGGTGGTGGCTTAGGGCGGTAGGAGGTGGCGGCCAGCTAGCTGCGGTAGCATGGTGACACGGCACCATGCAACCACCGTGGATTCTTGACCGTGGTAAGAGGTCACCACATATCCTGAGGGCTAGTTGGGGCCATACGCTGCACTCATCCACATCCAGGCAAGGAAATGCAAGTCGACACACACCACGCATGCTAGGTAATGGGCTGGTGCGCTGCGCCTCCAGCCAGTGGGTCAGACCAGTCCGGCACTAAGCGGGTTGATCCTGTGCCCCACCGGCCAGACCTGTGGCCCAATAGGCAAGACAAATGACATTTGGCCAGACCCATTCCTTGCATTCTGAATCCTCACCTGAAGGAAAGACCCACCCCATTTGGTCCATCCCGGACAAGACCAGGTCGTCGTATGACACAGTGGGCTGGAACCTCAACCAAACCAGGCCGGACACAACGAAGCCCTTTGGGCATAGCTCACTTTACAGGCCAGACTAGACTGATCAAGAACCAAACCATGATAGGATGAGTTTGTAGAGAATACAATGTGGTATGTGGGACCCCCAGTATGGGTTGGTTAGGTCGGTCCGACCAGGCTAGACCGGACCTACACCCATCCATCCCTGGTTTTCTAAAACTCTAATAACCTACAAACCATTCGTCAAATTGATGAGAAATTTCTGGCATTTATACCCTCTCAATGAGGTGTATGTTTTGGAATTCCTTGAGGATTATTTTATAAATTTTCAATGAGACAAATGTCTTGCAGAGCTAATCTCCTAGATGCACTATGTTTGGAACCCTATGGTTGACTGAGACCTAAAGACTATTGAATTGTGACTCTGCGAGGCTTGAAAATTTCCCAATGGGATAAATTTCTGTGTGACATTTTAATCACATGGTGGTAATCACTTTATTGTGACATTTCAGGAATATGGTACGTGAGGAGGAAGAGTACTACAATTTGACAAGATAACTGTGAATCATTTTAGTGTGAATTTTCAAGAACACAGTACACGATGAGGTGGTGTAGCTATGGAGTCCTAGGATAATGGGAAGAACCTATTTGTGACATGTTAGGCTCATTTCACTCAATAGGGGATGAGTTCTCTAGCTGTAGAGTAGTTCGATTATGTGACTAATTATTTTTCTATCATGACCCTAATTGTATACCTAGTGTGAGATGTCTTATTCTTTGTGCATTACATTGATTATTTTTTTTGGTGTTTCTCTTTTTTGGGGGTCATTATTATGTATTGAGTTACACACCCCTACTTGGGCTCCACCTACTAATGTCATGTCTTGTGCAATCTATCGACATTTTGACAGAGGCTTTGGTGGATCGGGACACAGAGGTGCACATGGAGATGCGGCTGACGAACGATATGACAGTGGGCTTGGTGGCCGAGGACATATTGGGGCCCAGTCGAATCCAGTTAATGTAAAATTCTACTTAGTCATCAAGTAGATACACTACTCTCACAATCATTAGGGGTTTTCCATGAATTGCCATTAGATTTTCTTTTTTTTCATTCCAGTTTTATGTTCTTTTATTGGTTTTGTATTCGGTCCTACTCTTATTGGTTGTACATGCACTCTAATTTATTTAAGTGATCCTTTTATAATTTTTTGTGTATGGGACTTGGTTGGTTGTTTGTGAGTATTTAGGTAATCATAAAAATGTCTCCCACTTGCAGGTTGAAGCATTAAGTACAAGTCACTAGCCACTAGAAATTGGGAGTTTTGCTTCGGGTAGTCACGGAACGAGCCCTGAGAGATGGTTCGTGAAAAATTGGTATTAAAGTGAGGTTAGTTCTATTTGAAAACTAAGAGTCTCTATTTTCTATAGAGAAAATATTGTTATGCTTCTTTAGTTCTTCTTTTTATCCATATGGTCCTGCATTGGTGTGGTGGCCGATGTATCCATACACCTTGACCTTGAATTCTATTTTATGAATTAGTACAATACAACACGGATTGACTGTTTTTTGGAAATTTTTATATCATTATATATTATGAGTCAGCACACCATGTTTATTATATTCACCATGTTTTATATTGATTATCTATCAGGATTCAACCATGTAGGCAGCCAACCATGATTCTAGTGCGTGATCATGAGGATGGTCTATAGAGTGACGGGGCTTCATCATATGGTCCATTTCCCAAGATACTTCATTCATGTGTTGTCCCATTAATACCACATTCTCTAGGTCAATAGTTACAACTGGAACAACTGGAAGAGGAACCATATAGGCTTAGTGCCTTACATGTGTTTTAGTAACATATTCCCATACGGTTCCTCGTCGAACCTAACTCAAAGGCGGCGAATGACTGGAATGAGGTGTTGATCTAGAAGAAATCTCGAAAGGGATCCATTAGGTCAACTTGATGTCCTAGAATTGAGCCTTCTATGTGACTTAGCTTGGCAGTTAATGGGTTTAGATTACCCATATCATACAGTGAGGTGACTTTTCTGTGGATAGAGCATTGGAATATTTCGCATAGAAGGGGTCTCACTACATTCAATTCTATGGGGTATGTGTTACAAAGAGATTCCAAAACATCGACAGGATGACACATCAGTAGTACATTATTCCTCATTGTGTACCAATCAGTCAATGTACACGATGAATATGACACGACCTATGGTTCAAGGCTTTGAACTCTGAATGATATTTTTTAGGGACATTTGATATGGAAGTATTCCATTGGGAATTATTACGTATGTTAGGGAGATTGATAGATCATTTGTGGATGAATGTTCTTTGGATGGGCATATACAACTAGTAAATGTCAGAAGTGGAAAAACAGGAAATCTATGTCAGTCTCAGAGACATGGATGTGTAAAAATAATCAAGTAGAGGATGTGATAGGGATAAATGATTCTGTACGTAATCATGCTTGAAGGAGGAGACAATAGAGTATCATGTGGTCATATACATTTCAATATGTTCCAACTGCCACCCCACATGTGGTCTTCAACATGCTTATGAAACTAGTGGATATGGATTTGGAGTAGCTGCATGTGGTCAAGGAGTATGACCCAAGGGCACCAGAATTGATTTGAGGTATAGATTTTTTTATCTACATAAAAACATATTAATATACATTGGTACAAATCATTCCTTCTTATAACAAATCTAGCTCATGACGTAGAGTTTTGGGTGAATATATTGACTTGATCCATACAACTAGTGATACCTATGTAATGAGACTCGATAATCCCACTTATACAGATGGTGTGATCTGACCCGTGATGTTATAGTTAGGTTGGGAAACTCATTGCGGTGGCTTCAAGGACTTACGATGTAAGCTTGGGTACTGACTGGTCCATAGTTTATGCTCAGATTGACATTTTATGGAAAAAGGATGTGGTATATCTGCATCATGCAAATTATTTTTTCCTTGGTCAGAGAAAATATTGAATCCCAGACAGCAATAGATAAACTAATACATTGGAGTGTGAAGAAGAGCATTTTTATGTCGGCCATCCATACCCTCATGACAGTAGATGTTATGAGTAAGCAGTTCACAATAGTTGTTGTAGAGTGCTAGAATTCTCTTTCAGTATATGTTTTTAGGATTTAACTCCCTATAGGTAGAGGGATGTCACATTTATTCTACCCTCTAATAAGGAATTAATATCATCATGATGATATCAGAGGGCTTTTTTGAGCCTCACGTGTTGGGGGTGTACATGGGAGACTTTTAGAGTAGGGTCTTAGTAAGACCGTGTGTTTGAGGTTATGTGGGGATTACAGAAACACTAACAATGTGGTTGGGGATAATTATTACCCACTACTAAAGGGTCAATGGACACATCAGTCAGTTAAAAAGGGGTTACCATTCGCATTGATGGAATGGTTCCCACAGGATTTTCATTAGTTGAGATAATGGGGATGGCTAGAGTTCTCCCAACACAATGATGTTGAGATAGTCTATACTCCTGGGAAGGGGAACATGGTGGAAACTTCTCTAAGTAGGAGGAATGGTTTGCAGCTAATGTGTGAGGAAATAAAGTAGTTGGATGCGATTAACATATCCATTGTTGATAATGGTAGAGGTTTATACATTCAGACAATTAGTGTTACTCCTCCACTCTTACCGCGAGTCAGGGAGGCATAGTTGGTGTATATTGACTGTGAGGCCCAACATACATAGTTATCATTAGGATTGTCTGATAATGGATTTTCAAGAGGTGGAGATAACATCATCTTTTTTAGTGGGTTCACTTTAGTGCCAGTGATTTTGCACGATTAGGTGTTCAGGGTTTTTCATACATCCACCTTGGCGGTAAATTCTACATAGTAGATGATGTACCAAGAACTCTGACATTAGTACTAGTCTTCAGGGATAAAGAATCTCGTGTCTATGTTCATTTTATGTTTCCTCCCTTTTCAAAAAGTGAAGGCTGAGCATTAGGTACCAGTAGGCTTGGAACACACTCTTGAGGTACCCGAGTAGATATGGAATGTTATCTTGATGTAATTTTTGAGAGGGTTACTGTAACACCCCAGGTAAATAAAGAATATGACATTTCATATTTATCCATATTTGTGAATAAAATATTTAAATGACTTTAAAGGGGATGCTATGCTCGATGGCGTACCCAACACGCAACAACGAGTTTCTTGGGAATCTTACGTTGCACTCTAATAATAAAATGATATTATTTTAAATGGTAGTTAACATGTAGCCGTTGTAATGGCGGGAATGGATAGAAATAACTAAAATATGTTTATATATGTTTTTAAATGTTTTTACATTTATCCAATAGAGGATAGAGGCTTAAAATACGGAAAGAATTCAATTTTAGGCGTATATGCCCTAGTTTTCACTAAAGGTTCACTTATCGCCTTTTGATGGCGAACCATCATTAAATATAGTTTTTTTCACTATTATACATTCTACTGGACCAAATAAAACTCTTCTTAAGAATCGGGACATCAAAATTTACTTTGTGTAAATTTTTGGTATCTTTCTGATAATGTTCATTTTTTATGAATAGTGTAAAATGTTGTATTTTAATTCAAAACCTCATTTTAATATAATTTATTTATATGATTATATTATCTTTTTAATTGGTTTTAAAGTGAAATTAGAATATATTTTTACCATTAAATCAAATAGTGGTCGTCGGAATTAATTTCACTTTGAAATCAGACTTAAACTAGTGTCAATCTTTTGATACTTATTGTTTTATAAAAACACGCTATTTGCTCTGACAGCGGGAATTAATTATTAAATTAATTAATGTGACTAATATGTTTTTAATTTTGTAAAACGGACTTCATTTTTGAATTCGGAATATCAAATATAGCTTAGGGTAAAGTTTTGGTATTTTTCTGAAAAAACTCCAATTTTTGATGAATAGTGAAACCACTAAGTGGTAATCAAGCAAACTGATTTTTCAGTTAAATGAAAGTTTACCACTAATGTGTATTGAATTTTGAAAATCCGACATACATTGTTGTAATTAGTTTGTAAAATTTGGTTCAATGGGATGAAAATAATTTTTTGGTGAATAGTAACTTATTAAGTTTTTAATCGCGATAAGTGGTAATTACTGTAATTTAAGGTAAAAATGATATTATAAGAATGTGAAAACACCATGACACTTGTCCTACACCTATTGGGTGAGTCATGGCCGACCAAGAAGAGCCGTGGGCCAACTTGGGGACCCCATGGATCCACTTTGGTTGGGAAATGACATAAATAACATTTTTATTTAATGTAAAAGTAAAATTGACACAAACATGATATGTTTTACTAAAACAATTTTTAAGTGGGTTTATACAAGTCATATTTTTGATTATAAACATTAATTGGAAAGATAAAAAGATTTCCTACATCATAGTATTTTTTTTATAATTTTTATACATTAAAGAAATTAAATTATTTATGACATAATAATGATGCAGCGATGACATCATTATTTGACGATTTATATAAAATGGAATGATAAAGTAAAATCTATGAACTACACATGTCCAAAACTTATTGTATGAGTGGATTTCGAAGCCTTATCACCTTATCCACGAATTATATCAATGTGGGACCTTTTGAAACCGAAACACATTTTCAAATAAAGTAATATTTCTTTACTTTCCAAAAGTGCCCCTCCTCTCCTCTTATAAAAGGCCCCCACCTCTACCTCATTTAACACACTCCTCAAGCCTTTGGCTCGGCCAACCCCTGACCATTTACTCTCTCCACATCCCTCTCCTCATCCTAGATGATTCCCTTTGGGCAGAATCCTTTCAAAGGAAGCCTTTAGACTCAAATCAAAAGGAGTTACACTTTTAAAGGTAATTCATTCTCTCATGTTCATTTGTTTTATTTTGCTTCTCCAACCCCCTAAACTCTTTTTATTTACTTCTTTTGTAACAAAACCAGTATCTTAAATATACTAGGATGTTTTTATAAGATTTATTCGAGCTACACTCTCACACAACTACATCAAATGGTTAAAGAACATACGGTTTCCGTGGATGGTGAAATTCTGCCTCCCGAAACGATGATTGTTCATACTCATTTAACACCTTAAAAGGTGGCCATTATGATGTCACTATTTTTATATATGATATATAATATGTTTATGTTTTATTTATGCTTCTGTATTTTTCATTTTTGTCTTACCTTTATGGCTTCCATTATGGGTATACGCGATATCTTCATTTAAGGAAGTGCGGACTACCGCCCCCTCAAAGTGATTTGATTCGTTAAATACCATATATGGGATGTATAAAGGATGGAAATATGAAATTATATATGATATTATACTGGAATTATAATATACCTATATATAATTATTATTCCATTCTATAAAATACGAAATAGAAATGAAAGTAGCGTTCATGCGTACGTACGGCTTACCGTCTCCATAAACGGTGTATTTCATTTCTTACCTCTAAATGATTATGTAATGTTATAAATGCATGAATGTACTGGATATATATTAAATATATGATATCTACATAATGAATACAATTCTGGATATAGTAAACATTTGGCCACACGAACAACATGTAATTGTAAGAAGTCCACTTTCGACTTAAGAACCAAATATCGGAAAAACAAATATTATTAACATAAATGATTACATAATGTTTATGAAATAGTAATAAGTGGTATAACAGTAATAATTAACATGAAAAAGGTTCTTAATTAAATATAAATTAAATCAAGTTTATTATTCATGAGATTAAAGAACGATCGAGTCAAGTCGGACCCGAGGTAGGGGATCCTACAACTCTCTTTCTTTTTAAGTACACTCTTTTATGTCATTTATTTTAAGATCATCTTTCTTATGATTGGGATGTTCTTTTATATTACATTTACTGTAATTTTTATGTTCATTTGATGGGAGACCCTATTCTCTCTCATCAATCCATTTTGGATGTTTTGAGTGGCGCTGTTAGGCTTCCGAACTTTCGTAAGAGATCTACCCTCTCTCTTTCTTTTTAAGTACTCTCCTTTATGTCACTTCTTTTAAACTCCTCCTTGCAATGTTGGGGGATTTTCTTTTATATTACACTTTCTGTAAATTATATTGGAATATGATGGGATACTCTATTTGATCTCATCAATCCATATTCGGAAGTTTTATGTGGCGCCGTTAGGCTGCCGAGTTTTCGTAAGGGATTTTTCATCTCACTTTTATTCCCGTGAGATTTATGCTACATTTTCCACAAATTCCATTGAGTGGTGTTTGTACTGCCCATTATTCTACTATTTTTGTAATGTACTTTTTTTATGAGTATTTACATCAATGACCTATTGTCTTTCTTTCATGGGGTGTATGTTTTGAAAGATACCCAAGTCAGTAAGGGAACCTTTCACCCTCCTCTTTTTTAAAAGACTTCTTTTATTGGGTCTTTTAATTTACATATTTTTATGTTGGGATATGTTCTCATACATTCTTATTGATGTAAATTTTATTTCCAAGTGATGAGATGAACTTTTTATCTCTCATCAACTCATTTTAATGTGATGTCGTTAGGCTGTCAAGGGAACATTTTAACCCAATTTAGATTTATTTGGGTTCAACTTGTAGTCATTGAATATGTCATCCATTGAATATGTGTGAATGACCTTTTATTGTTTTACACTTAATATCCACTTATATTGGGTGTATATATATTTGTCACGCATATTTTTGAGATTTATTTGTCCTTAATATAAGGATACCTTCTTTATAAGGTATTTCATCACATTTTACATTTCTATTGAGGGTTCATTGTTGTTATGCACCAATTCACTCTTATATGGTGTATATACTGTCCTTTGGAGTATTATATCATGAATCCTTTTATTCTCATGATATTATAAAGTTCTGACTAAATGCTATTCCTCGATTATTGTATTCAAGTGTCTCTAATTTTGGTAAAACCCCTTTAACCAAAATATCGTTTTAAATGTTTTAATTATTTGTTATAATTAATATCCATGCTTTCAAAATGGTTTTAAGGATTTATTTACATGGATATTAATGGTTTAAAATGTTAAAATCTTCAAGGTGGTATGGGACACTTTGATTCAAAAATCTTTTTATTAAATGTTTTAAATGGTTTTGGAAATGGTTTCATTTTGAATGGATTCATTATTTCAATATCCTAAAATGTTATATTGTGATTGAAATGTGGAAATGTTATGTTTCCTTTATTCATGTTTATGTGATATGATTATGGTATGGTTCTTGGGCATTGTTATGAATAACGGGTGGTTCCGTGATAAACTAAGGGCGGGTGAGCCCGATATAGCTCTCCAATGCATTGGGTAACGCGAAGGAGTGAAACATTAAGGTTTCTCCAAAGAGATTTAGGGAATATACTGTGATGGGTATTCCAAACGTAACCAAGAGGGTTACTCCCTACGTAAGAATGTTATGAATGCCTCAAGTTACCTTTATGTCTTATATTTTCTATGATTTATTCATGATTTGATATGCCTATGTTATATGGGTAAAGTATGATTTCATTCTTATGTATATATGAACTCATGTTTCCTTTCCATATTTTTATAACCCTTACTGAGCTTTTTATGCTCATCCCAAGTTTTTGAAATGCTTTTCACAGGTCAAGGGAAAGGTACATGATGTGACGATAGTGTCAAGGATGTGTCAAGAAAGAATCCGTGTTTTATTTTAAATAGGTTTCCATTGATGGGAAGAATGAATATTGTCTTTTATGTAACCACCTTGTTTAAATGTGGAATGTAATGCAAGTTTCGTGATCTAATTCTCTAAAACTCTAAACCTGAAAAGATCCTCAATGTGTAATCTTGTAATAACTCAAGTTTAAGAAGGTTTAAGGCTGGGGCCTTATAGTTACCACATACATCTATGATCCATAGCTCTATATGTGTGATTGCTGACAAACTCACCATGTCTGATCATTTCCAACCCATCTGGGATCTCGGAGAGGAAGAAGGCTTAGGGAGCCTCTACATCCATGAGATAGTGCAGCTTCATGGGGTGAATTTGAAAATCATCTCAGAATGTGATGCTTGAATTACATCCTGTTTGTGGAAGGGGTTGTAGGAGGCATTCAAGACTCAACTGTGCTTGATCACAACTTTTCACATCAAGACAGATGGTCAGACAGAGCAGACCATACATACTATGGGGGACATGCTTAGTGATTCTGTTAGGGTTTTTGGTCATAGTTGGTGGGACGACCTACCAGTAGTTGTGTTTGCGTAAAATTATATATATCTCTCCACCATTGAAATGAAAAATTTGAGGGCTTGTATGGGAGGCCATACAAACCACATCTATGATGGATATGCCTAGGGGACTCTACACTCATCTTTCCAATGTTGGTACGGGATACTATTGAGAATGTTGATATCATTAATGAGTGGATGAGGACTACCTGAAATAGATTGAAGTCATATGCTGATATGAGATGATGATGCATGGAGTATGAAGGGGGGTCAATGTTTTCCATCGGGTCACACCCAAACGAGAATTTTATAGAATTGTCCAGGGCGTTCATATATCTCTGAGGTTCATCAAATCATTTTATATCGTCAATAGTGTTGTTGAGGTGCTGTAATTCCTAGAAATACCCCCACAGATGCCCATGGTGCAAGATGTTTTTGAAGTGTCGTAGCTAAATACGTATGTCATTGATCCATCCCACGTCATCGACCGGGGTGTTCATGACATTGACGATATTATGACATATGTATAGTTCCCATGGGAGATTGAGGATCGACATGAGATGTACACTAATTGATGGTTGATTCCTCAAGTGTGTGTTCGATGGCATCATGTGAATCTTTAGGATAGCACATGGAGTGGGAGGTTTATATTCATGCTACAAATCCCCACTTGTTTGATTATCATTTGTTCGTGATATCAGGGATGTAAATACCTATGGTGGGGAGAATATATTTTCCTATAATTTCCGTATAATTTTTTATTATATGGAATTATTTTGAGACTAGGCGTTGAGAATGCGTGCGATTCCGAGGCCCGGGGTTCTTGAAATGATAAGGAAAAAAATTGTATGATTTAAATAGCATGTGTGAGATGTTTTCTATAAATAGTGGAATAACACATAAAAGAGCGTTCAGATTAGAAATCGGATAGAACTATTGCATTCAGGATGCTAGGATTAACTTTGGAGAGCCTCATGTTTAGTAGGCAAAAGCCTCAACTGAAAACACCCAGAAATAGAGTAACTGTAAAAAAATTAATTAATTAAAAATACATTATTTTAAATTTCTTATAAATCACGTACGGTGACATAGAATAATAATATGATGCAATTTATGTGCTCATGCGAGTATAAATTCATTAGGTAGATCCTAACATTGGCCAACACTGTCCAACAACGAAAATTAGTTTTTGGTCATAAATAAAATAATTATGTAACAATTATTTTATAGGATAATACTTATAACTAATAAAAGTTATCATAGATAAGAAATATGAGAGTACCTTTGAGCTTGTGAGGTTGTGTTCCCTTTAGATAATGCCTAATCTCGACCGTTGCGGGTTGAGGGTGAAGGATAATTTTTTTGAACATTTTTAATGTTTATTTAGTAAACTTCTGAAAAGGTTTTTTGTACTTTTAATTTATTTCTTGGATCAAAAATCGAAGGGCTCCATTGAACTCTGAATGCCAAGATTCTCTTAGAAAGGAATTACATTCGATCAAAAATGGTTGGATGGAAATGTTAATTTTTTGATATTATGAAAAATATTAGAATAACATTAAAAAGATATTTTCTATTATTTTATAATCCAATAGTGGAAGATGATGATGCTGTTGTGTGGCGATGTGGTGAGGACAAGGCGTAGTTAAGGAATCCATTTAATGGATCATTGTACAAGCATAATCACTATGCTATATCATAAAAGAAATAGTGTAATGACACAACATCGCAACGTAATAGAAATTTTGTGACGAGTGTCATTATTTTTAAACAAATTTGTTGAAGAGTGGGGGGGGGAATGGAAATATTATCAGAGCTAATACCCAGTCGGAAGTGCATAGGCACTGCCTAGGTTTGAGGCTTGGGGTACACAATGAGGGTGTTGTGCTTTAAAGGGGTGGATATTGTAACACCCCAAATGATAAAGGGTTAAATTACTAAATGATATGACTCATGTCCACAAGGTGCAACTTTATTTTCGAGAGCCTACCTGATTAGAACTCCACAATTAATCATGATTGTCATGGAGTAGTAATTAGGATGGGTGACTTTCTCAGAAGTTTCCCAGGGTGTGTGTGAGTAAGGGAAAAACACACTGAAAGAACACGTGTCATCTTATGGGGACAATCATTATTCTAATAAGCGACTCAAATAAGTAATAGCCTAAGATTTTCTAGGAAAGCAACCAAGGTATTACAGGAGACCCAAGGGGTAATATGAGAAGGTTCAAGGCCCCGGCAGGCAGGTCATGACAAATGGTTCTACCAACGATGAGAGGGGAGTGACTCAGGAGCTCGGCGGCCGGTAGGCCAGCGGCAGGTCGGACAGGGCGCGGGCAGGCCGACTGAACATTGGGCAGGCCGCAGGTGCACTGGGCAGGGCATGGAAGGCCGTGGGGCAGACTGTTGGTGTGCTGGGTAGGCTGCGGCAGGGCGCGGGGTGTTGGGAAGGCCGTGGCAGGGGTCGGGTAGGCGGGCCACAAGCCGGGCTGCATGCAGGGCGCGCGAGCATGCCACCAGAAGGGCGCAGTTTTGTGGAATTTTTTTTTCTTTAATATATGGGAATTTTACGAGTCTGCAAAAAATTATGGCGCTTGATTCCTAGGACAAGTGTTCCCAGAATCATTTCTAATGTTTTGTTCATGTACGTTCTGTAAACATACAAGAAATATTTTATAACATTTGAACTGGTGATCGGAATTGAAATCTGAGGGCACCATTGAACTCGTAGTGCCAATATTCTCTTAATAGGACTTTCACCTCGATAGCAGTTGATCGAGAAGTAAATTTATTTTTTCACTTTTTATAAAAAATTATAAAATAAAGTGTGCAACAACATTATTTTATTTTAGCCCACTTTGGGTGTGTGGAGGTTTAAAACCTCCATGAGGAGGTTGGAGGTGGGGGCCGCCACACCCAAACCTCCCATGAAGGGATATGGTGATGGGGCCAAACCAAACATAACCTCCCGTGAGAGGTTACATCGTGAGGACCACACGATACTAAAACCCCACAATTAATGAGAGGGTGTAAAATCTCATGAAACCCCTCATTAATGAGGGGGGATTATCTAGCCATCCTAACCCACTAATTAGTGCCACCTCTCCCCTTATTAACTAGGCCAACGCTTGTGAATTAATTATGTGGAGCCTCTTAATTTTCTTTCATCGTTTGAATTACATGAAAAAAATTAAATAATAGAAAACCTATTATTAATATTTTTTTGGAATGCTTCATTTTGGTGGAACGGATGAAGAGGAGAGCTATGGAGAACAATCATATCATCGAAGAACGTGACGAATGCCATCAATGCTTCTTCCTCGGTCTTCTACCCCGAACACTTTCCAATGTAGAGAAACATCCCTCCTCATCATCACAAACGAACCAATGCACAGGCATGGATTGGGAGTTCATGACGAATGTGGCAAACGAATAACTTCATCGTTATCTTTCCGTAACACCGTCAATGAATGACAATCAACGACCGAAAAATCAAAGGTACGTGTTTATTTTATGTTAAATGTCAGGTTCTTCCTTTCTTTTAAAAACAAGGAAGGATGATGTTTATATTTTCAGGTGTAATGTTATGCTTCATTCTTGAGAACCATTTGTTACCATACTTAACGAGGAGGGTGTGGGCCAAAAAAACATTGCACGACTCCTCCGCTGATCTTGTTTTGAATGAACATTGGCATGGCGAGGAAGGAAACAACAATGAATGTCGCACTACCCACGGCCTCCACGAATTGCGTCGCCCCCGCGGCACACCGCTGCTTCTAGCTGAACAATGCCCGTCGCGCAATGCCCGACCCGCATAACCGCGGCATGCCCCACGGACTGCCCAACCCTGCCAGAACCCTCCCTGGCGCCACCGCGCACTGCCCGCGCCCCTGCGCACTACCCCGCGGCCTGCCTGATTCTGCCGGGACCCTTCCCAGTGCCCCCACACACTTCCTGCACCCCAGTGTGCTACCTCTCCCACCACTCGGTGCCCCCGACGCCCCGACCATACCCACTGACTTCTCAGCCCCTTCCACGGCCTACCAGGCACCCCACGCCCGGCCCGAGGCCCTCGCAGTGTCCTCGCTCCCTCGCGGCCACCTGGTCGAGCCGGTGTCCCGACCCCCTCGTGGTGCCCTGGACGAACCGGAAATGCCGCGCCCTCCGGGACGAGCTGTGCCAGGCCGCACCCTCGCAACACTCCTGGCTGAACTAGCCCCGAGCCCAAGACAAACCACCCACGCGGTCCGCTGGGTCAGGCCCAACGGTTGAGGGCAAAACATAGCGAGCTGACTCACCCAGTGGGCTGGGTCAGACCCAGCGAGTCGGACTGGGTCGACCTAGACCTGGTCGACCCAGACTATATTGGGCCGAGTCGGTCCGACCGAGTTGGACTAGGCCCCAGCCCATTACCGACACTTTACATCCTTTGGCCATAACATTGGCACCAAACATCTGTTTGACGAACCGTCAGTGGCACTAACATTCATGGAGCATGCCACCCCTTAGAGTATATACTACTATAGTTTGGGGTATAGTTGAGTTATGTTTAGGTTGATCGTACACAATTCTAACCATACCCCGAAGACTAAAAGGATAATAACTAATAGACCCAACATCTAATTGACAGACTGTCTATTGAGTTGAGACCTCTATGACATGGCATACCTTTGAGATAGTTATTCTTTGAAATTCGCGACTGTTTGAGTAGTACCCAGTAGCTCTTGGAGTGGATCATTCGAGTGACGAGTAGACAAAGTTTGGAGACCTAGTAGCTGTAGACCAGATGACTGCTTGACCGTTTCAACTCAGTTTGATTCGACTAGCCCAGCGGGGAGCGCCAGGTAGTTGGCAGAAGACCCACAACAAAGGGTTTCCTGGTAGTTGGAGGCATAACCATAGAGGAGGTGCAGCTGGTAGTTGGTAGCAGACCCTCGGTACTCGACAAGAAGAGTACCTCAGATGTCCAAGGTTAGTGAGAAGCACCTTCATGTTGTGACAGACCCAATATACTCGAAAGAAGAAGAGTTATTCAGTAGTCGTGGTTATGATAATCAAAATCATGGGCTGTGCTGAGTCAATGAATTTATGTTTCCTCATGATTGAGATGGGTTACTAGATAACTTTGGTATATGTAGGGGCATATACCTATGTAGTGGTTATCCATTGATTTCATACCTTTTGGTTTATCCTTGTAGGATAATGTGAGGCCATGAGGGTCTAGGGGTCCCTACTGAGTATCTTTATACTCACCCTTGCACAGGCTATGCCCGCACCACATTTTGATTGTTGCAGATGGCATACAACACTGACTGAGGTAGATAGTAGCAGTATTGGATGGTACCCCGAGGTGGACCACTCGGCGTGACAGTAAATGGAGGAGACAGATGGATGTGGAGTTCTTAGGAGACCATATGTACCTACCCTTCAGGTAGGAACCCCGGAGGACGACCCTGTAGCTGCTTAACATTCCTTCATATGTACTTTCTTTTATTTGTACTTGTAATTTCCTATTGTGCTTTTATTTCTGTCCCCTTTTACTTTCTAGTACTTCCATTGTATATAATTTAACATAGTTTTTTTCTTCCAGTCATGTACTCTTATTTGATTTTTCACAGTTATAAAGGCTATGTCTTCCCAGTTTAGGGATTTACACCTTTGGTTATTTTTTCAGCCCGTGGCCTAAGGAAGGCGAGCATGGTGTAGTCCTAATACAAGCCCCGGGGGACGGTTTGTGACAAATTTTCATCAATGGAGTTGTTCCTATAGTAGAACATTGGACTCTAATATTTCTTTCCTTTGAATAAATAGTGTTAAGGGTACTATGTGTGGTTTTCAATTCAGGTAGTCCAGTGTTGGTGGGGGAGGATGCGTATCCATAAACCAGGACCCTGACTTCAGATTTCCAACTCAGTACACGAAAACATTGACTGTGTGTGTGTTTTCAATGTTTTTTCCCTAATGTCAGCTCAACTAAGTCATCTCAACAGGTATTGTTTTCTAACCGTGTCCCATTTGTTTCTTTTAGAATGCCTCCCCATGGACGACCAGCAAGAGCCTCAAGATTAGTATGTACTCACAGACCGCCGAGTGATGAGGCCTTAGTGAATGACCCTCTTCTAGTTGGGGGACCAACGGAGGAACTAGTGCTACCACTCCATGTTGGACCAGAAATTCCACTAGCCCCAGCATCAGACGATGCACGCCGCTTGAGTGTGTATCATGAGTTCCAGCGCCAGAGGCCACCCAGGTTCAGGGGAGGGACGGACCCACAGGCGGCTAAGGAATGGCTGGAGGATGTGGTGAGAGTCTTCAGGCTAGTATGGACACCATTTATTTTATTGTGATCCTTGCTACTAAACTCCTTCAGGGAGCAGTAGGCAGATGGTGGGGCCGGATGCTCCAGGTTCATGAAGAGGCGAAACTTCTCGGGTCACACTTCGAGAGCCTGTTCCAGGCAGAGTTTGTACCAGCCACCCTTCGTGCAGTGCAGATACAAGAGCTACTGCATCTACAGTAGGGTATCATGATTGTGGCATAGTACTCAGTGAGTTTAACAGACCTCTCGCGCTACTCCACAGATATGGTGCGGGTCCTGTTCTTTAGGTCCAGGACCTTCATGAAGGGACTCAAGCGGGATATCATATCTTCAGAGATGTCACCTAGAATCTTCACTCAGGTAGTAGACAGATGACGAACAGTACCAAGAGGATCGGATCAATAGGTGGTCGATCACATGTATTAGGATTGTATGTGAGAGGCACCCAGGGTGGAGACAGACCTGTCAGGAGCGGGCAATGTTACTCATGCGATGGATAGGGTCACATATCTCATGATTGTCCGACCTGCTGCACGGATGATCATAAGACAGGTGAGGGACCTCCTAGGCAGTGGAAGAGGATCGATTGAGGAAGTCCACAGGGAGGAGACGAACATGGAAGAGGAGATGGACGTGCAGCTGGCGGTGGATGACGTCTTGAGGTGCTCCCGCCACCCCCACTAAGAGGTCCACCCCGACTGCAGGGAGTGGGTGGATAGGGGAGATCCCAACTTTAGGAAGCTGAGGCCTATGATCACGGTTCTCCGAAGATGATATGCGGTACGATCTGTGTCTATTCCACCTTATCTTCAGTTCCTATAGACACAGGTTTCAGTCACTCTTTCATTGCGACTACCCTCGTTCGGTGCTCGAAGATTCTGATGGAGATATTGGCTCGATCCTTACATCTAGAGACTCCTACAGGAGTAGACTCAGCAATTACTCACTATTTCCTGTAGTGTGAGCCTACTCTAGAAGGCGAGAGCATTGGCTAGGATATCCTCATAATGGCGTTGTGGCCATAAAATATCATCTTGGGTATGGATTGATTATCTATAGTCTATGCTCAGATTGATTGTATTAGGAGAAATGTAAGGTGTTTCCACCCGGATGGGACCAGGTTTTACATCACCGGCGAGAAGGGAATCATTGCATCAGTGGAAGGACTTAATAAATGGAGGGTTCAGCCGATCACTCACTAGATGTCTTGTCATACCCTTATAGAAGTTGATGTGTAGAGTCCGAGCTATTCTGTAGTGGTGGACCTGTACATGGATGTTTTCATCGATGATGTTCCAGGACTACCTCCTCGCAGAGATGTGGACTTCTAAATTAACTGGTACCTCAGGACGACACAGATATATACTACATCATATCAGATGGCTCCCACTAAGCTTCGTGAGCTGTGGGTACAGCTGGAGGACTTGTAGGGGAAGGGATTCATCTGGCCCAGTGTTTCTCCCTAGGCAGCCCCGATTCTGTTCTCCAAGAAGGAGGATGACAACTTGAGGCTCTATGTTGAATATAGTCTCCTGAACTAGGTTACTGTGAAGAACAAGTTACCACTTCCGATGGTTGACAACCTCTTTGATCAGCTAGAGGGTTTACAGTGGATCTCGTAGATAGATCTCAGATCCGGCTATCACCAGATCAATGTTCAAGATGAGGATTTGCAGAAGAGGGCCTTCAGGTGTTGGCTATTCCACTACGAGTTCTTGGATATGCCCTTCAGCATATCCAATGCTCCAGTAGTGTTAATGGGACTCATGAAAAAGATCATCTAGCCATACCTCGATCGCTTTGTCGTAGTCTTTTCAACGACATTATGGTCTACTTGACTGCTGAGGGGGAGCATGACTACCATTTGTAGGAAGTACTAGACACACTCCGAGAGAACCATCTTTATGGTAAGCTATTGATGTGCCAATTTTGGATTCAAGATGTTCACTTCATGGGACCCATCATCTCGAAGGCTGGAGTTGTATTGGATTTAGTATAGATCAAGGCAGTACATTCTTGGCAGCAACCCAGGAGTCTAATAGAGCTATAGAGATCCCTGGGATTGGATGGATACTATAAGAGGTTCGTTCCAAACATCTCCAGAGTTGCAAAAACAATATCACCCTGGAAGAAGAAGGGGCAACCCTTCTTGTGGTCGGATAGATGCCAGCAGTGCTTTCAAGAGCTGAGGTAGAGGATGACTAGTTCCCCCATCATGAGGCTTCCAGAGGAAGGTGTAGGGTGCGTAGTTTACTTCGACGCATCAGGGACCAGACATGGGTGGGTCCTAATGTAGGGGCGAGCAGTGATCACATATGGTTCTTGGCAGTTGAGACAGCATGAGAAAAACTATGCTACCCATGACCTAGAGTTAGTAGATGTGGACTTCTCCTTGAAGATGTGGAGACACTATCTGATGGGAGAACTTTTTACCATGTACTATGATCACAAGAGTAGAAAGTATATCTTCTCTTAGAAGGACCTGAACCTAATACAACAACGTTGGCTTGAGTTCCTCTAGGACTAAGACTTCATGATAGTCCATACTCTTGATAAGGGTAATGTTGTTGCAAATGCACTCAGCATGAGATGTTGTATACAACTGCTAGGCGAAGAGATAGACCAGGTGGCGGCTTTTCATAAATCCTTTTTGGATAGTGATGGAGCAGCCTATCTAGAGTCTCTTAAACTCACTCCCCACATCTTCAACGAGTAAGAGAGGCACATCATGAGGATGGTGACTGCGAAACATGACGTGCTCAGATATCCAATAAGCATTCACCTAATGGATTCTGTGAAAGTGGGGAGAATATCATCCTTTTAAGAGGTCGTCCCATGGTACCAATTGCACATCAGGAGGAGGTGTTGAGGGAGTTCCACATGCGCCCTATAGAGGCACATCGAGGAGTGGCGAAGATGTCCCTAGACCTCAAATGACAACACTGGTGGCAAGGTATGAAGAAGGCAGTAGCATATTTTGTCTAACTGGGTCTCACTTGCCAGAAAGTGAATGCAGAGCCCTAGGTACCTGCAGGCTTGGTTCAGCCTTTAGAGGACCCAGAGTGGAAGTGGGATGGGACATCCATGGACTTCGTGACGGGTCCTCCACATACATCCAGGGGTCATGACTAGATTTGGGTGATCATCGATCAACCCACGACGTCAGCCCACATCCTACCGATCATAGAGCATGGTTCAGTAGAGAGCATTAAACGGCTCTATGTGCAGGAGATTTTGCGTTTACATGGTATACCTTCGATGATTTTCTCTGATAGTGACACACTGTTTACACTCGGCTATGGAAGGGGTTGCCGGAGTCTCTCGGGATGGAGCTTCGCTTAAGCACCACCTTCCACCATCATACTGATGGTCAGACCAAGGAGACCATTTATACCATGGAGGATATGATACATGCATGTGTCCTCGACTGCGGTCGTAGCTGGGTGGATCACTTTCTTTTGGTGGAGTTTTCATACAACAACAGATTTCACTCCACCATAGGGATGCCACCTTTGGAGGCATTGTACGGGAGACCTTGTATACCACCATTGTGTTGGACTGACCCTAGAGAGTCTTTACTAGTTGGACCATAGATGGTACGAGATACTATGGAGATGGTGAAAATCATCCAGGAGTGGATGAAGAATGCCCAGAGAAGGCGGAAGGCCTATGCTGACAGGAGACGGAGGCCTTTGGAGTTCGAGGATGGCAACCACATATTTCTATGAGTCTCACATCGATGAGGTCTACGAATATTTGGCCGAGGTAGAAATCTATCTCCGAGATTTATCAGACCTTTCCAGGTCCTCTGTAGAGTAGGCAAGGGGGCTTACCACTTACCACTTCCTCCTTAGTTGCACCGGGTGAACGACGTCTTCCACATATCCCAGCTGAGGAGATACGTGTATGACCCTTCCCACATCATCGACCATGGATAGTTGGGCATCGATGATGGTGCGTCCATTACAGAGGTTATGGTGGAGACTGAGGATCAGTAGAAGTGGGTCCTATGCGGACGGTTGATACCTCTGGTTCGCATTCGTTGGCAGCACGGGATCATTCAGGATTGCACATGGGAGCGGTAGGCTCAGATGAATGCTCCGTACCCCCAGTTGTTACCATAGTTCGAGTTGTAGCTTATGGTTACATAAAGCCATGAGGTGGGGAGATTGTAATGACCCGGAAATTATATGGAACTTTTTTTCGTAAATAAATGGTAGTTTTATGAGTCTGAAAAAATTTATGGTGCTTGATTCTGAGGCCCGGTGTTATCAGAATCAATTTCTGATGTTTTTTTCGGTTATTCTCCGTAAACGTATGGGTGGGATTTTATAACATTTGAACTAGTGCTCAGAATATAAATATAAGGGAACTGTTGAACTAGCAGCGCCGATATTTTTTAAATAGGACTTTCACCTCGACGACAGTTGGTCGAGAATAAAAGTTAGAATTTGGATTTTTATAAAAAAATTAATAAAATAATGTGTGCAACAACTTTATTTTATTTGAACCTCCTTTGGGTGTGTGGAGGTTAAAAACCACCAAGGAGAGGTTGAAGGTGGGGGCTGCCAAACCCTAACCTCCCATGAGAGGTTATGGTGATGGGGCCCACCAGAACATAACCTCCTATGAGAGTTTATGTCATGGAGACCCCACAAGACTAAAACCCCTTAATTAATTGGTGGGTGGAAAATCTCCCCACTCCCCTCATCAATGAGGGGGAGTCTATTGACCTCCTCTACCATTAATTGGTGCCACCTCTCCCTTAAATAACTGCGTCAACGCATGTGAATTAATTAAGGGGAGCCTTTAAATTTATTTATATGTTTGAATTACATGCCAACAATTAAATAATAGACAACATATTATTATTATTTTGTTGGCATACTTAATTTTTGTGGAACAGAGGAAGAGGAGAGCTAGGGAGAACCATCCTCCCAATGATGAATCTGATGAACATTGGCGACGCTTCCTCCTCAGTCTTCTACCCCATACACTTTCCGACATAGAGAATCTTCTCTCCTTATCATCATCAACAAACCAATGCACGAGCTTGGATTTGGAGTGCATGACGAACGCGACGAATGAAAAAATTAATTGTCTTATTTCCGCAACAACATCAACCAATGATGATCGACGACCAAAAAATCAAAGTTAGGGGTTTAGTTTATGTTAAACATCATGTTCTTCCTTTATTTTGAAAACAAGGAAAAACGATGCTTATCTTTGCGGGTGGAATGTTATCATTCATTCTTGAGAACCATTTGTTACCAACCTAAATGTGGAGGGTGCAGGCCAAAACCACATGGACTGACACCTCCGGAGATCTAGTTTTGATTGAAACATGGAATGGCGACGAAGGCATCCATGACAAAGGCCGTGCTACCTATGGCCTCTGCGAATCGTGCTGCCACCGCGGTGCACTGGTGCTTTCGGCTGAACACCGCCTGACGAGCGACGCCCGAACCGCCTACCTGCGGCCTTCCCCGTGATCTTCCAGGGTGGGCCAGATCATTTTCATTTTACAAATAAATAAACATGATATCCTCATAAAACCATCATGATATACGAGAATCGAATAGATAACACACTCCATGATAATCAAGAGGCAACCCATTTTCAATGTATATGACATGGACATGCGATATATAACCTATTTAATTAAAACCAATTTTCATATAGTTATTTCATTATGAATATATTATTATAATTTATAATTAAGATAACTAATGAATCCCCAACCACAATTGCATCAACGTTTTTCACTCATTAAAAGATACATGTCCCTAATCCTTATTATCTATCCTATATGATGACTTAAATATATATGGATTTCATCCAAAAGACATTATAAGATAATAAAAATTTCTTAGATTATAAAGATGAACCACCAATGAATGGAATTGATGATTCTAGAGAAACAAGATCAGACTATCCCGAGACAGAAAGGGTGAACATACAATCAATCACAACATATCAAAAATGGAATATGACAATCTATCCAATTTGAAGAACTAATGATCACGATAAAAACATTAATGGGACATTATGTCCATTTAAAATAATACATATGTTTTTAGAAAATTCATAGGGGTATATATTAAAAATATAATTGCCTATAAAATATTTTAGGTGTAAACCACACGTTTACGTCCTAAATATAATGAACATTATCTTGTACTTAAAATTGTCTCTTCCCACACTGAATGACAATTATTTAATTCAGATCATATATTTCATATTTTCAATGGGTTTTTATCATGAACATTTTTTCAATATAAGGATTGAGATATTTTTGACATAAATATTAACATTTAATCGTTAATTTATATCCTACAAATCTCTATAGAGAATCCACAAACCCCATTTTAGTCCACAAAACACATTTATACATTAACAATTCTTTTAAATAAAATATTATATGAACATTAATATTTTAAATGTAAACACCTTGACATTCCAATATAGCCCCCTCTGAGAACAAAGGGATTTAAAAACACGAAAAGGGATGAAATTGACGGATATGGGCTCTTATATAATGACTATATAACATAAAATCATGAATTAAATATGGTGATACAGAATAACAAACATTTTTTAACTTTACCAATCAACCTAGTGATAATAAATATGAACTGAGATCTTCAAGAGAACATTTGGTTGAAAATTATTAATAAGGAGATCATGTAACATACATTATTATTCCATGAATGACATCATATAAATGAAGAATGTAAAAATTATTATGGGATTATCCAACCCTTACCATTCAAATAATGAGTTAGGAGAAAATTACATGTGATATTGAAATTAGATTCCCAAATATATCCAATTTTCATAATGGGATATGGGTTATGGTGAATCAAAAAACAAAGACTACACACTGAATTGACATTCTATAAAACCAATATCTAGACTAATACACATGTATATATAACATGGAATTGGTAAGACTACCTGGAACTCCATTATGAGTTATATCCTTTTGAGAGTTATGTTTTAACTAAAAATTAGGGAAAATTCACCATAATTCCTTATAACGGAGATGAAATTTAATGTGGCTAACCACAACCAAATTTGTGGAAAATATGAGTGGAATATCATGAAACATGATGAAATTTTTACATAATGTTGTATGGAATATAATGCATGATGAGATATTTTTCTACCCCTTTTGATGTTGTTGTATAATAATATATTCCAATAAAGCATCCATATGGATCCACAAACAACCCACATGATAACATATTTAAAAAACCTATATCATTGGATGAAATTTTCCAAAATGACCTATTGAGTTGTACTACTTATGAATAAATTTTATAAATTGTCAAGCCTATAAGACAAAAAATTCAGACATATTAGAGTAAAAATTAGATCAATGATGATAATCTCATATAAAAATGTAGATTATGGATATAAATAAAATATTCTTTTACATATGTTTATTCAAAAGAGTAATGATAATTAGGAAAAATACACGTCTATTTCCAAAATTAATTGGTCCCTTTATGATTCATGACTACATAGGATTTGGGGACTATCTACTAGTACCCTTACTAATAGTCAACTATGTATATGATGTTCTACATGTATCCCTCTTGAAATGTATACAAAAGATTCCTCACATGTTCACAATCCATAGATGGTAAAAATTGAGAATGTTCATTTTTTTCAAGAGGTATCGAGAGAAAATCATAGTTCATAGAGAAACATTTATAAGATATAAGGCTAATATATACTAAATTAACTAAGACAATACTATATATTAGAGGATATGACAAGGGATGCGGAAGAAGGAATTAAGAAGAACTAATCTATTCTATATTATATTTATTAAAAAAATGATATTTCATGTATAAAATTTCATAATGTGGGTAGAATTTAATGACCAATATAATTATTAATGATATTTTCCTTATCAACATATAGTTGTGAGACATTTTTTAATAGATAATTAGAGTGAACACATTCATAACACAATAATACCTATAAAATGTAATTATATTATGTTTTATATTAAATGTATATACTAAATATATCATCAATAATTTAATTATTTTAATGTGGAAAAATTATAAAAAGTATGAAAATATTATGAAGAAGTGTAGATGCTCGATCTCCGAGAATCATACCACTCGTGATCCATTTCATTGTAATTAAAGCATGTTCTGGAAATTATATATTTATTTTGAAATTAAAACAATATATAACCATGAATAAATTTATAAGTGAATGAATAATGACTGATATTCTATATACATAAATAAATTTAGGGAATATATATGATCTGAAAAATTTTACCACATGAATAGTAATTTTAGTGTTTTAAATGTAATCCGACAGTTATGAATATTATTATGGTTGTTAGAATAATAGATGCATTTGTGTAATTATAATATAAATTTAAAGTATATTATGAAATAAAAATGTGATATATTTATGTCATGAAAAAAAGAAATGAATTTTTTTAATTATTATTAAAAAAGTTATTTTAATTTTTGAAAATATATTTATTTAATTTTTTGATAACAAATCTAAAATTAAAAAATATTATTTTTTATGAATTTTTATTATGAAATAATATTACTTATCATTATAATGATAATATAATATTATTAGAGCATAGGTAACATTTCAACGCATTAGAAACCAGATCATTGTAAAAAATAATTTATTTTAAAATAAAAAATTTATATTTATTAATTGAACATATTTTTCATTTGAAATTATAATCATAAAATGGAATTCCTATTTTATATAATCATGTTATAAAAACTCAAAGGAAACTACTTATATTTTCATTAAATGAGTTGGTGTTTTTGTGAATGTGTAATACCAAAAAATATGATATTTGTTATTATATTACAAATTTACTAATTTGTGAGTCATAAATGATGTACAAAGCCATTTTTTAAATTATCATTCACATGACATAAACAAAAACATCATTATTTTGTACTATAACATGTTGTGTATTAAAATTAAATTTATGAATTAATTGAAAATATTAAATTGAGGAAATGTTCCAATATAAATTTTTTGGATTACGAAAATTCCTTACATAATATCAGAGTATAAAGAAATAAATAATTATAAAATAACTAATTGGCTTCTCATTTTCAAAATCCTTAAATGAAATAAGAACCACTGTAATCTATACTAGACCGATGAAAAATATTTTAAACATCGGGGGAGAACAAATAGTGCCTAGTATGAGGATTCAAAAGTAGTGAAAAATTCATTCCATTAAAATATATTAAATCTATTCTGAAAATATTTTATCAGATAAGTCATTTTATAAATGGTTTTTCAAATGAGAAAAATAATTATCTCAAATTCCAACAAACGTACACATGATTTTGAAATCCATATAATTTTAGAAATAAATAAACAGTTAAAATAGTATTTGAATTTTCCATTTAAATTATTTAGAATACTACAATTTATGTATTAATTATGATACTTATAAGCCCTTAAAACCCATTTTCCACAAGTAGTATCACATTTAATATAGTTTACTCATGAGGTCATGGTTTTACTCCCCATACTATTTCATTTAATTCCATACTTAACTGGTAAATTTTATGAAAACATTTCAATTGTTCTTAGTTTTTCATTCAGAAACTATAAAGAACATTTAGTAATATTACATTTATTATTTTCATAAATGAAAATAACTTTTGTAAATTTTTATATTGAAAAAAATAAATTTTTTGAAATTTTTGAAATACATTACTAGAAGTCTTTATTTTAACCAAAATACTTACTTTTTTTAATAAAGTAACATTAATTCGTTATAATTAAAACAATTTATATTATAATATTGAATGAAATTACAACAACATCATATAATATTTACAAATCTACTTGAATAAATTTCATTAATAAAAAACTAATACTTCTTCACAATAAATTTTAATTATTCTAATTATAATTATTAATAGGAAATAAAATACAATTAAAATACTATTTAATCAATGAAAAACAATTTTGTGATATTTTTTACATTAATCATTAAAAGAGACAAATAAAATAATATTTATTGTATAAAAACTACCTTGAAAACCAATAATATACTATTTTACAAAAAAGGGGCCATGAAAACAAATCTCGTCATATAATGGGAAAATTGAAAAAATTGTCCCTTCGCTAAATTTCATTTATTTAAAAATAAAATATTTTAAATAAATTATAAAACATGAATATAAATAATTAATCATAATTTCTAAATAATGACATTGGGTTAAATTTACAATTTTTTTTCTATCTGATTTCATTTTATTCTTCTTATTGGTGTACCCTTTGGTAATTTATCTATTACACTCACATTCATTAATAATTTTTTATTGTATAAAATCTTTACTAAATGATGAAATAATATATAGATATATATATATTTATATATATATGTCAAATCCAAATAATAAAATGATGGTTTGAAAATAATGGTTATATAAATATATACAAAATAATTGTTTACATTGCACAATATAATAAATTTCAATTTAGAAAATTTATTTTTATTGAAAGTGAATATAAACATAATTAAATAATAGTAAGATATGTATATATATATATATATTGATAATTCATATGAGATGAGGAAAATATGTTAGTATCCCGATATAATAATATATTGAGAGAAATAAGTTTCTTTAAAAGAAAAATCTTGATGATAGTAATCGGGATCACAAAGGATATTATGGTAAATCATATTAGTGGAAGGAAAACAAATAATATATTACTATTTGAAAGGATTGAATTGTGGATAAAGATGAATTCATAATCATAAATCTCACATTCATTCGATCGAATAGTCATAATATATTTGATTGTTTAAAACAAGTGAATAATAACATACCATTGCATCCCAAATCGAAAGAAATTATGTCTAGGAACATCCATTTAAATCAAATGGTGATAAAGTTTCCCAAAAATTAATGATGGAAATTGTATAAATTCTTATATGGTATGACTCCTATCACATGAATGATCATTATGTCATTATACATAGGAGTTCTATCCCACGGTGGGTGCTATGACAAATATCTATCTCGTTATGAGGTTTTCTGGGCAGACCCTCATCATGTGTTGAGTCCATATCCTTACATATTGACTAGTTCTAGCCCAACTAGCCTCATAATCGACACTTTTTAATAACTAAAAATAAATTATTAATTTCCATATAATCAAAGTAAAAATTATACTTGTCACTTTCATTATTTTGTAAAAAAATTTATTTTATTTTTTCAGAAAATATACAACTATGTAATGAGTTCATAATCATAAAAATTATGATATAATAAAATTAAATTATGTTAAATAAACACATGTATTCATTATAATATGATTTAAATAATTATTAATTAATTCCAAAAATAATATTTATTACATGAATCAATTTATTATAACTTATTAGTAATATATTTTGATAAATAGAAAAATTTACATACAATGTAAACAGTTGGTTCTTTGTATATTTCATCTTTGACTAATTAAATATAATCAATCATCAAAACTGAATTATACTTATATATTGAAATGAAATTATTTAATTTTTTTTTTATTAAAATAAAATAAATAATTAAAAAATTTAAAATCAAAAAAACATTTTATCATTTATATTTGTTTTATTTATAATTATTAATTTATATTATATATATATATTAATATATTTCTAATAACAATGAATCGATTATTTTATAGTTTTGTATACTAGAATTAAAAACATTTATTTTATATTTTTATCAAATTACATAGTTTTATAATATATTTTAAAAAATAATTTATTAAATTTCATTAAATGATAAAATAATATATGTATTTAAATAAAATTTAAAATATGAAAATTTTTAAAATTATATGATGTTTCATCCCAACCCCCTTAAATGAATGGTGCCTTGAAAATTATTGTAATATAATTGAATAAAATTGTTTATTTTTATATTAATATTTTTGGAATAATGGATTTCCAAACATCTATAATCTAAAGCGTACATAATTACCTTATTGTTCAAAATAAAATTCTATTACATATTTTTTTTTCTAAAATTACAATACATAATATCCAAATTTTTCTAGACTTTTCCTCTAACACCCAAATTAATGACTTAAACCCCCACCTCTTCATTCAATACTAAACCATGGTGTTTATTAAAATGTAACTAAAAAGTATATAATATATTATTCAATCAAGAATATTTTTGTGTTTAGGGACTAGTGGACTAGGTAAATACAATACACATTTTTAGAGATTACTGAATGAAATAATTATAAATTACTAATTATCATCTAGTATTCTAACTCCCTAAATAATAATAATACATTTTGAATTTATACTAATAATATAAAATCTATTTTAAACCTGGTGTGAGAAAAAAACCATGGTAAGGTGTTTCAAAACAAGTGAAAAATATTTTTCATTGAAATTACATAATTATATTTTTAAAATTTGTTTCAAATTATATATTTTATATTATGATTAAAAAAATCTGAAAATAAATTTAAAGTTTATAGGATTTTTAAAAATATTTAATTTTGAAAATAAATATACTCATTAAATAATCCATGGTTTCCCCTTTTAAAACAATTGAGAATAAAAATGGTTATGGATTAATTATGATACAAGGATGGATTTCTTAAAAAAGTCTGTCCAATAGTTCTATCTTGTAAGGTTCTTGACTTGGAATCCACTAATCTCGTGCTCAGAGCCAGGTCGTTACATGACCATAAGTGCGCCTCCCCGTATGCCAATGGCTGCCGACAAGTAGCAGGGGTCTATGGAGTCATGTGGGGAGACTATACCCCCTTTTTATCAAAGTAATCCATAATAGAAATAAACCAAAAAGTGGAAACAATTACAAATAAACAAGGAACATTTATAATAACCATCTCCAACAATAAATATGATATGTCATACTACAAGTCCAAGAGTGAACAAAAACCCAAAATAAAGACAATGGAAAAAATCCCCAAAATGGTCCTGACACCAAGACCCAATCCTCCACCAAGTACTACCCATGTCCACTCAACTATCTAGAAAGGACACTTCCCCTTCTCTTGAACTTCAAATAGGAAGTCTCCTCGGGTTCCCAACAGTGGCCCGAGTATGGTGTGGGTACAACTTAGTAGGCCACCACCAAAGGTGTCTACAAATTATCCAGTATAAACAGATAGTGCATGCTATGAATATGAATGGTAATTTCCAAGTAATTATTTAAGGTTACGTTAACCAGTTCAGAGCCAAATCCTTTTCCACTTCCACTACCATTCATTTCACACCCATTATCATCACTTACCATTACATCACATCTCTATGGGTTAATCACATACATTATGTTACAAGGGACTAATGCTAACAATCAAATGAAAGATAGTATACACATGGTTATCCTATCTCACTAAGACTAACCCCCTCATATCAACCATACCTCACCTAGATGCCTGAGTCTGGGTGGATAACCATTCCCTCAACTCAAAGCATCAGTCCGGGTGGATAACCATACCTTCACCTCGAAGAATCAATCTGGGTGGATGAAACCGTTATGAGAATAGATCATCAGTCCCCATTCCTAACCCATGCATTTAGGGTACAGTTCATAGAATCGGTCTTCACTCGACCTGTGGGAGTAGATCCTCATGTCATACCCCACTCTACTGAGCCATGTGCACATGCTTATATATATAAGTAACCATCAACCCACTATACCATTTCCCTTTTCTAAACACCATTCACAACAACCACACGGGAATTCACCTTATGCCTTAACCCATTAACACATTACCTTTTCACATCATGTTACCATTAAACTAATTCCCATGTGTTATGAATATCTCACTAATCATTCAACACTAAACCCATAACATATCCCGTCATGGTCTTTAATCAGTTTACACATTAACCCATTCAATATGTTAATCATTTACATGAATCAACCATTCCAGCCATTCCACAAAACCCTTAGGTCATTTCGAAGTCTCGGTGCACCACCTAATTTCTACTCCAAGTTTAACCAATAATTCCAAACATATTTTTCAAGTGCTCTACAATCTATTACAACAAGTTGACTTGTTTAATAACAACCCCTAAACCCGTGAAAAGTCGGCAAATCCCATGGATGGCCCCAATTAGGTCAAGTCATTCTCAATGCATCCCATGGGAATTGTGAGAGTTCCCATTTACCATTTTCAAGCATCAATTATACCAAAACACATCAAGGTTGATCAAATCTCACTAATGAAACCATAAGCAAAGCCACACATTCATAGATACACCATAAAACTATGGGATAACGTTTGTATACCACCTACCTTGAAACCGTCGTTGAACGCACTATCAATCAAGTCATTAGACCTCGATCCAACCAATCTTTGGACCTCAAACTAAAACTCACACAAAAGATAGGGTTTTAGAGCTTAAGAAAAATAGGTAGAGAAGATACAAACCCTAAACCCAAAATAGAAACATGGATGGGATGAGCCTTACCCGGAGCATCGATCTGCATCCAACAAAACCAAAAACACCATTGAAATGAGGGATCTAGACCTCTTGGTGCTCTTGGTTGATTTGGTTCTTGCCAAGTGTGAAGAGGGAGGAATGGAGAGGAAACCCCAAGTGGGTTCTTAACATCCCGAGGTGGCAATTCCGTAATTTTTTCAAACATTAAAAGGCCTCAAGATTTGGCCACCCGGGTTGACAAACCCTGTGGAAACCGTGTGCATGCTACTGTCCGTAGGAGGAGGGGTCCCACGGCTTTCCTAGGCAGGCCGCACGGTTTTCCCTGTCCATGCGCAGGACATGCGCCCTGGTTTGACTTGCCCATCTTTCCTTTCATTCATGCCCCGAACCCCAAAAACACCACCAAGGCCTTCCATACATTCAGAAGACATCCCTTGAATCCCTATGCATGGGATTCAACCAAAACATAAAGAAAACATAACTTTCCAAAAACCAGGATCTTATAACGTCCCCACCTTATAACGGCTGATCCTCAAGCTGAGCTCCCTAGCCTCATTGATCAACCGAAGAGAAGAGTTCGGGCCACTGACCCCGAATATCTGATTCCTGCTCCCAAGATTCTTCCTAAAAATTCCCATGTTTCCCTAGTACTCTCACTAATGGAACAAACTTGCCTCACAAGACCTTTTCACTATGATCCACCACACAAACCAGATGCTCCTCAAAGGACGCATCAACCTCAAGCTCCACATCTTCCACATCAACCGCGTCAGATGGGTCAGGGTGATACCATCGAAGCTGCGCCACGTGAAACACATCATGCATCCCACCATACCACTATGGAAGATCCAATCGGTAATCCACTGCTCTGATACTCTCCATAATCTCAAAAGGTCCCTCATACCTAGGTGCCAACATACCCTACGTTCTAATCCGATGGTGACCCAACCATGGCGTCACCCGAAGGAACACTTTATCTCCCATCACAATCTCAATATGTCTACGCCTCCGATCTCCATATGACCTCTTTCTACTCTAAGTTGTATCCATCTGCTTCATGATTAACATAACTCTCTATGAAGTCTCCTACACGAGAATTGGACCCAACCACTCATATTCACCGGCCTCTATCCAACACAATGGAGATCTACAAGGCCTCCTGTAGAGAACCTCAAATAGTGCCATCTGAATCGTAGCCTAAAAAACTGTTGTTGTAGGAAAACTCAACATACGATAGGTGCGTCTCCCAAGATCCACCAATGTACATGACACAAGATCTTGACATGTCTTCCAACACTTGGATTGTACGCTCCGACTGCCCATCCATCTGCAGGTGGAAATCCATACTCAAAAAAACCTCTGAACCAGGTGCCTTCTGCAACAGTTACCAGAAACAGGATGTGATACCAAATTATCAGTACGAAATTATGGTCTGCTGAACACCATGCAACCACACTATTTCTTGAACATACAGCTCACCCAAATAGTCGACTATAATGGTCTATTGAATTAGTTATAAATGAGCCACTTTCCTTAATGGATCCACAACCACCCAGATTGCATCATTCATCCATGGCGTCCTCAGAATACCCACGAAAAAAAATCCATTTTTACATCATCCCACGTCTATTCCGGAATAGGAAAGGGATGAAACAAACCACCTCAGAGTTGATGCTCATCCTTCACCTACTGACAAGTAATGCACTGTGCCACAAATCCCGCAACTTCCTTCTTCATTCTAGGACACCAAAATTTCCTTCGAAGGTCACGATATATCTTGGTCAAACCAGGATGCACTTCCCACTTGGATGGATAGAACTCAAGCATCAACTCTTCATGCACACAATTTGGCACAACCACACGATCACGAAGACAAACAACACCATCCACACCGATGGACCACCCAAGAAGGAAGCTCCCCGGCTTTAAGCATTTCCTTCATGATAAAACACTCAGGATCATCAAGATGACCATCCTTAACTTGGCTCAAAAGTGTCGAATCTATCATTATGGGAGAAAGGGTGGCATGAACACTCTCTTCCTGCACCTCCATGTGAATCTCCGCAAACAAAGCCACCACCTTCCACTCGGTGCTGGACTCCTAAACCACCTGATTCTGAACCTTCCTGCTCAGAGAATCAACAACACAGTTTCCCTTTCCTGGTGTGTACACAAACTCAACGTATAAAGACTGTAGATATTCATCCCATATTCTATAGCAGAGATTCAGATCCTGCTGTGAATAGATGTACTTTTAACTCTTATGGTCGGTAAACAAAATAAACTGTTCTCCCAACAGATAATGCCTCCATCACATCTAGGCGTACATCACTACATCCAACTCATGTTCATGAGTGGGATAGTTACACTCATGGGGTCTCAACTGCCTTGACCCATAAGCCACAACCATCTCATATTGCATCAACACAGCCCCTAGTCCGACTCCGGAGGCTTCACAAAACACGATGTACTTCTTACCTGGCTCATATAATATCAATATTAGTGCATACTTCAACCACTTCTTCAACACTTGGAAGGTGCTCTCAGAAGCCTCGGACCACTCGAACCTGATTCCTTTCTTGGTCAAGCCCGAATGTTCTGCTACCAAGCGAGAGAAATCTTTAATTAACCTTTGGTAATACCCAGACAAAACCAGAAAACTACGACCATATAAAACACTCCTAGGCTACTCCCAAGATACAAATGACAGCTTTTTCTCTGGATCCAATAACACACCTACCTCCGAGATGATGTGACCCTAAAAATGAACCTCACCTATCCAGAATTGACACATTGATAGCTTTGCATTTTCCCAATGCTCTCTTAGCATACCCATGATGATGTCATGATGGTGGGCATGATCTTCATGATTTTTCGAGACCAATAAGATATCATCAAAAAATATGACCACAAACTGATCTAGATTGGGATGAAATATCCGGTTCATAAATGCCATAGACACTGCCGGTGCATTATTCATGCCGAAAGGCATTACCATGAACTCAAAAAAACCCGTACCGACTCCAGAAAGCTGTCTGCGGAACGTTAGAAGACATCACCCTCAACTAGTGCTAACCCGACCTCAGATAAATCTTAGAAAACTCCATTGAACCCCTCAATTGATCAAACAACTCATATATTCTAAAAAGTGGGTATCGATTCTTCACTATCATCTGTTTCAACTTTTGATAGTCAACAGACACCCTCAACGACCCATTGGCCTTCTATGAAAAAAGCACGGGAAATCCCCAATGAGAATTACTAGGATGAATAAACCCCTTACGCTCCATCTCCTAAAGCTAAACCTTCAATTCCTGGAGTTCTTCCATTTCCATTTGGTATGGAGGAATAGAAACGGGCTCCGCTCTCAGCAGCAACTCAATCGAGAACTCAACATCCCTCTCAGGGGGTAACCCTGAGAAATCCTCAGGAAACACGTCCTGAAACTGATCCAACATAGGAGGGAAAACAAACTATTCTCCTTTTTCACTATCATCAAGCATGAGACATGCCACTCGAGCCGTGAGTCCACTCAATCGGTGACCAAATTGTCTTGTACGCCCTGCTCGAACATCCCATTCTCCACGGTGGACATAAACGTCAACCTCAAGTGACCTGAACGATACTGTGCGATGATAATAGTCTATGTGTGCCTGATAAAACACCAACCAATACATTTCCACGATTAAGCCAAACCTTGACATCTCTATAACAAACAAATCCCAGAAAAAATGATACCCACCAACTTCCAAGGCACATCCCTTGCACTACTTGATATCCTCAACCCACACCCCCCACGGAGTGTCAGTTGACATAACCCCACACACCCTATCCACAGGTAAACCTAGTGATACCATATATTGAGCAGATATAAACGAGTGTGTGGCACTTGTGTCAAAAAAACGCACTAGAATATGTAGAAAATACAAGTATAAGGCCTCGGCATTAAACATTACTTAATGATGAATTAAATGAATAATTCACATAGAGGATCTTTTCAGGATTAGATATTTTGATAATTAGGTCATAACTATTACATCTCCTAAGATTACATAGTAGACACCTCTACTATGTTTCCATAAAATAAAAAAAACACTTAAAAAGAAACATGTATAGTTCCATGTTTTAGATAGCATATCGTTCCTTGATCCCATCCTTGACCCTATTCATCTTTATGTCCTGTGGAAAACATTTCAAAAACATGGGATGAGCATAAAAGGCGCACTAAAGGATACAAAAAGAAGGAAAACTGCTAGTTTTTCAAAACAACAAGTAAAACATTAATACATTATCAAAGTAATACTTATCACCTTTTTGAAGTAGTAAAACATTTTCACTGAATAAATGACCATTACTTACCCTTTTGTAACCAAAATATTACCATAAAACCCATATAAATAACACATAACATATAAAGGTAACTTGGGACATAAACATACATAAATGTAATAACCATACGGTCTACTTCCACACATACTTAATGGAATAGCCATACGACCAACTTCCATACCCAACGCATTGGAGGTTATAATGTAACCATCTATCTTGGTATTCACGGAACCACCCGTCATATGGATTATCTCGTAACCACACGTCAAATGTCCAAGTGCCATTATAAAATCATAAGACATAAAACAAAAATAATGGAAAGAATACATTTCCACACTTTGATCACAATATATTACTTAAATATATTGACATAAAAAATCAATTATAAAAACCATTTTCAATACCAAAATACATAAAAGAGTATATGGTATTTATTTCATTTTAAAAACATTACGGCTTGTTGAGGAAGCCAAAGCCCAATTAACACTCACGGCGGCGGAAAAGGTCGTTGTCACTGTGTACGTTAAAAGAAACATTCATTTTTGTCATTTTCTAAAACACTTCGTAGAAAAAGATTCCTTTTGTATAAAATTAAAAGTCAAAGGGGTTTATACACTGTATAAAAGAATGTTGTGTATAAAACAAAATATTCTTCAATGAAAGGAGATTGAGACGAAGTCCCTTACAAAGATGGTATCCTTAGATTAAGGATAAATCAATTACATAATTATGTGTGACAAACGAATACACCAAATATAAGTGGATATAATGTGTAAAACAATCATATTTTATTCAAACATATTCATAGAACAACATATTCAAGGAGTAAAAGTGTATCCCAAAGAATCAAAATTGGGTTAAGAAGTTCCCTTGCAAAAATTTGACAGCCTAATGGCGTCACTTCAAAATTCAGAAAATGAGTTGATGAGAGATAAAAAGGCTACCTCATCACTTGTAAACTAAATTTACAGCAATAAGGATATATAATAACATATCCGAACATAATAATATGTAATTTAAAAGACATAACAAAATAAGTCTTTTTAAAGAAGAGGAGGGTGAAAGGTTCCCTTACCGAATTCGGTAACTTCTGAAACGTACACCCCATGAAAGAAGGACTATACAACATTAATGTAAATACCCATAAACCAAATTATATTACACAAAGAGTATAATAATGTACAGTACCTACACCACTCATAGGAAATTTTTGCAAATGTAGAATAAATCTCACGGGAAAAAAGTGAGATGATAAATCTCTTATGAAAACTCGGTAGCCTAACGTCGCCACTTAAAACTTCCAATAATGGTTTAATGAGATCAAATAGGGTCTCTAATCATATGAACATAAAAATTACAGTAATAGTAATATAAAATAACATCACCAAACATAATAAGGAAGAGCTTAAAATAAATGACATAAAAGAGAGTGCTAAAAAAGAAAGAGAGAGGTAGGATCCCTTAACTTAAGTCTGACTTGTCTTGTTTGTTTCATTATATTCCTGAATAATAAAAATTGATCAATTTATAATTAATTATGTACATATATTAAATATTATTATTCAGTTCATATCACATATTATAATGTCAGAATAATTGGATAATAATGTGAGTTCATATCAGACGTTTTTTGTCGGTGTTTGGTACATGAGTCAAAAATGAACTTGCTTGAAAATGATTGTCCATGTAGTTATAATTAAATATTCTCCAGAACAGTATTAAATATTTAAATATCATATATATCCAGTACATATTCATTTTATATTACTCCATAACATTTTGAGATAAAAAGAAATAAAATGCACCGTTCATGGAGACGGTAGGCAGTACGTACGCATGAACGCTACTTTCATTTCATTGTCATATTAATGGAATTAATAATAATTGAGAGATATATATATTATAATTAAAGTATAATATATATTTTATATAGGTCACATATGTTCATTAATTTCATTCTTTATACATTCCATGTATTTCATGAACGAGTCACATCACGTGAATGGGCGGTAGTCCACACTTCCTCATATGAAATTATCGCATTTGCACAACATGAAAAGCATAAACAATTTTTTTAAATATAAAACTAAGAAGCATATAGAAAAAATAAATACCATATATATCATATATAAAATATAGTGTCATCTTAATGGCCACCATGAAATGTGTTAAGAGAAGATTGAACAATCATCGTTTCGTGAGGCAGAAATTCGCCATCCATAGAAACACTATATTCTTTAACCATTAGATGAAGGTGTGTGTAAGTGTAGGTAGAATACATCACATAAAAAAATCCTAGTATATTTAAGATAATGGTGTTGTTACAAATTAAAGGAATAAAAAGAGTTAAGATGGTTGGAGAAGCAAAATAAAACAAAAGAACACAAGGGAAGACATAAACTTTAAATTAGGTATCTCTTTATGATTTGAGCTCAAATGCTTCCTTGGAAAGGTTCCTGCCCAAAGGTGAGGCTTCAATGATGAAGATAGGGATGTGGAGAGATGAAATGGGCAGGTTTTGGCCGATCCAATGGATTGAGTAGTGTGGTTATGGTGGTAGAGGTTGGGGCCTTTTATAAGAGGAGAGGAGGGGAACTCGTGGAGTGTTATAAACTTTTACTTTATTATAAAATGATTTTCGGATTTTAAAGGTCCCAAAAATATATATTTCTAGGATAAGGTGATAAGAGTTATAAATAAACCCATAAAATAGGTTTTTGACAAGTGTAGATCTTATATTTTACATTATCTTTTCATTTTATTTTAATCGTTAAATTATGAGGTAATCGCTGAATCATAATGGTGTCATAAATAATTTAATTTATTTAATGTCTAAAAATTATAAAAAAATATCGTGATGTAGGAAATTATTTTAGCTTTATAATTAATATTTATAGTAAAAATTATTACTTTTATAACCCCATGTAAAAATTGTTTTAGTAAAATAATACATGTCTGTGACATTTTAATTTTAACTTTAAATAAAAAGTTATTAATGTCATTTTCCAACCAATGTGGCTCCATAAGGTCCCCAAGTTGACCCATGGATTGTCTTGGTCGGCCATGACTCATAAAATAAGGGTAGGTCATGTGACAGATGCATTTCACATTATTAAAATATTAATTTTATCTTAAATTCCACTAATTACCTTTAATCGTGATTAATAAAACATAAAAGTTACTATTCCCCAAAAATTATTTTAATCTCATTGAACTCCATTTTACATCATAATGACAACCATGTATTTCTTATTTTTGAAAATCAAATCACATAAGTGGTAAAGCTTCATTTAAATGAAAACTTCGTTTCATTAACTAGCACTTAGTGGTTTCATTATTCATCAAAAATTGAAGTTTTTTAGAAAAATACAAAAAATTCTCCCGAAGCTATATTTGATATTCCGAACTCAAAAATGATATCAATTTTAAAAAATTCAAAACAAATAAGTTGCAATAATTAATTTAATAATTAATTCCCACTGTCAAAACAAATAGCGTATTTTTATGAAACAATATCTATTAAAAGATTGACAATAGTTTAAGTCCAATTTCTAAGTGAAATTAATCCCAATGACCACCATTGGATTAAATGGTAAAAATATATCCTAAAAAAACTTCAATATAAATTAAAAATATAATCTATCTATATAAATAAATCAAATTAAAAGGTGTTTTGAATTAAAATGCAACATTTTCACTAAAAATGATCTTTATCGGAAAAATAACAATAATTTACACAAACTAAATTATGATTTCCATATTCTAAAGAAGGATTTAATTTTGTCAAATACAACATATAAAATTTTCAAAAGTATATTTAAAAAGGGTTCTCCATAAAAAGGTGGTTAATCAACCTTATAAAGAATATTAGAAGATTTATGCTTAAAATTGGATTCATTTGAATTTTACGCCTTTAACATTCATTGGATAAAAGTAAAAATATTTGAAAAACATATATAATCATTTTGTAGTTAGTTTTGTTCTTTCAGTCCATTACAATGGCTAGGTGTTAAATACAATTTAAAATATTAATATTTTATTATTAGAGTGCAACGTAAGATTTCAAAGGAACTCGTTGTCTCATATTGGGTACGCCATTGAGAATAGAATTCCCTTTAAAGTAATATTAATATTTTATTCACAAATATGGATAAATATAAAAATGTCCTATTATTTATTTACCTGGGGTGTTACATCCTTCCACCCTTTTGGGAATTGCGTCCTCGCAATTTTAAAATTGGGCTCGGAAACTTCATTGAATTCCCCACATCGGAAAACGATTAAATTAAAATAATACATTAAAAGAAGGAAAGGGAAGTAAAAAAGGTATCCTGAGATAACACATACTAGGATTCCATGTATGAAAACATGGATATGGAACAAAAAACAAAGGGTCATGTTCTGAGGTTTTGTGATAGAAAACATGTTTAGAAGAATGTTAACCACTAGAAAATCACAAACATGTGATGGGATAAATGGTATTGGATTCCCCAATAGGAAAATTTAAAGGAAACCATTTTTTTAAGTTACTTTACATTGAGGAATTAATTTTTGATCTTAACTAAAACATAAGGAAACATACTTACTTGTCATGTTGACTTTCAACTTTTACTATATTTCTTACACGAACTCATATTTTCTCCAAATGATGAGTATTTAGGATGACTTGTTTAAATTAAGAGAGCTATAATCAACTTCTATAGAATCACATAATCCACAAAAAATAATTGTATACTTACCATTTATTTAGACCTTAACCCAAACTAAAACCAAAAACGTTAGTATGAGATCAGATAATACCCAAAAAGGACAATCCTTTATAAAAAGGAAATCTATTCTTAATCTCCAAAATTTTTCCAACAAGACCCAAAGTTCAACGAAGACAAAAACTAAACCAAACTAAGATTGAAACCCAAATATTTGAAGGATTTAGTCACATAGTATTCCAAGTTAAATCTTAACATTTTTTTCCAAACCACATCAGTTTCTATTAATGTCTCGTATTGAAATGAAATTAACCTAATCACATATCCTCCATTATAGGTTAATAATTTACATAGATAACCCAAAATAAACTTACTCTTAATTCATAAAATCATCTAACTAAAAATAATTAGTCAAAATAACCAGGGACTTCACATAGTCCAGTGGTAGGCGATAAATACTAGTCGCAATTTGGTTGTGGGTTTGATTCCCACAGCCTTGTCCGATGCGACAGGTTGTCTCACGGTCTGTGTGTTATCCTTTATCCAAACTATATATTTCTCATATAATTCCCCAAAAAGAGATAAAATCATCAAAAATAACAATAACATAATTTTATCTCAATTTTATCCCATGCCTTTCATTTTCCATCATAAAATATAGTAACCCATAATTACCTCAAAAGTAAGGATCATATTAACCCAAAAGGTTCTTTATAAATATGTCCACAAAAGAACATATAACTATTCCTTGAATAAAATTTTCATATATTAATCATCAGGGTTACACATACTATAAAAAGTCATCTAATGTAACCCCATCATCAAAAGAGACTTAATACTCTTAAGAATTTCACCATAACTCTCGAACCCCTTATATGTTGACTTCTTACTCATTAAACATTCTTCATGATCCATTAACCATTCCTATCCATCTTATTCTGAAATACTTCATTCCTACAAAAAAATCATGAATCATATCCTAAGATTCCAAAATAGGAAAAATAATGTTAAGATATAATCCATACCTTTGATTGGTCATTGTCAGTTTCTTCATCCTCAATCAGAATGGCATTAGGTATCGGTAAACGAATATTTCTAAGATATTGGTGATCCCATTCCCAAAACGTCTTCATAGGACATGTGTTTTTTATAATGACCATGCACACCACATTTAAAACATTCAATTGATCCCTCATAAAGAACTTCTTTCCCATTCCTCGAGTCAACTGGATGCTTCCTTTTTACATGGATGGTTAATGCTTTATGGACATCATTTCCACATATATAGCATATTTCTTTCCCTTTGAAACATTTTCCTAGGTGTTTATTTCCACATCTTTGACACATAGGTTTTTGAACACACATACCTTTATGATTATTACCTGTAGTTCCGTAGGGATTTTTCTCTCTCCTATATGATGCCTTATAGAAATCACCAAGGTTTATGTGGTAAATAATGACTCCATATAGTTGGTTGAGGATAAACACAAGAGTTCTCATTGAAGCTCCCATATCTTTCAGTTGCTCGCTCAGAAAACTGTCACAGTTTCCTTTACTTCCACTGCTACTTTCGTGCCTGCAAGATCCATCCATTTACTAAAACAAAAAAGGACAGTGTGAGTATATCAAAAAAACATTCGTGTACTAATGAGGAAGATGAACATTAAGATATACTTACTCATTCACTTTATCTAAAACTAGGACTCTTTCTGAAATCCTAAAAATTATGGTAATATCACTTATGCTTAGAGAATACCCTAACATCTAAAGTTATCTAAACCGACCTCTGATACCAACTATAAGGCCCCTCCCTTAAACATTACTTAATCATGACTTAAATGAATAATTCACATAGAGGATCTTTTCAGGTTTAGAGTTTTAGAGAATTAGGTCATAACTATTACATCTCAAAAGATTACATAGTAAACACTTCTACTAAGTTTCCATAAAATAAATAAAAACACTTAAAAAGAAACATGTCTACTTCCATGTTTTAGATAGCATGTATTTCCTTGATCACATCCTTGACCCTATTCATCTTTAAGTCCTATGGAAAACATTTCAAAAACTTGGGATGATCATAAAAATCCCAGTAAAGGATACACAAAGAAGGAAAACTGTTAGTTTTTCAAAACAACATGTAAATCATGAATACTTTTCCAATGTAAAAATTTTCACCTTTATGAAGTAGTAAAGACTATTAACTGAATAAAATACCATTACTTACCCTTTTGTAACCAAAATATTACCATAAAACCCATATAAACAACACATAGCATATAAAGGTAACTTGGAACATAAACATACTTAAATGGAATGACCATACGGTCAAATTCCACACATACTTAAGGGAATAGCCATACGGCCAACTTCCATACCCAATGCATTGGAGGTTATAACATAACCACCCGTCCTGGTATTCACGGCACCACCCGTAAAATTGTTTATCACCTAATCCTCTTTCAAATGTCTACGTACCATTATAAAATCATAAGAATAAAACAAATATAATGGAAAGAAAAAATTTCCACACATTGATCACAATATATTACTTAAATATATTAACATAACAAATCCATTATAAAATTTTTTTTCAATAACAAGATACATAAAATAGTATATGGTATTTATTTCATTTTAAAAACATTACGTCTTGTGGAAGAAGCAAAATCCCAAATAATACTCGCGGTGGCGGAAAATGTCGTTGTCACCGCGTACGTTAAATAAAACATTATTTTTTGTCGTTTTTTAAAACGCTTCGTAGAAAAAGATTCATTTTGTATAAAATTAAAATTCAAAGGGGTTTATAAACCGTATAAAAGAAGGTTGTGTATAAAAAAAAATATGCCTCAATGAAAGGAGATTGAGATGAAGTCCCTTACAAAGACGGTACCCTTAGATTAAGGATAAATCAATTACATAATTATGTGTGAACAAACAAATACACCAAATATAAGTTGATATCAAGTGTAAAAAAATCAAAGGTTATTCACACATATTCATATAACAACATATTAAAGGAGTACACGTTTATCCCAAAGAATCAAAATTGGGTTAAAAAGTTCCCTTGAAAAATTTGACAACCTAACAGCATCACTTGAAAATTTAGAAAATGAGTTGATGATGGATAAAAAGGGTATCTCATCACTTTTACATTAAATTTACAACAATAAGGATATATAAGAACATATCACCACATAATAATATGTAATTTAAAAGTCATAACAAATGAATTCTTTTTAAAGAAGAGGAGGGTGAAAGGTTCCCTTACAGAATTGGGTAACTTCCGAAACGTACACCCCATGAAAGAAGGACTATACATCATTGATATAAATACCCATAAAGGAAATTATATTAAACAAAGAGTAGAATAATTGGAAGTACCTAAACCACTCAAAGGAAATGATTGTAAATGAAGAATAAATCTCACGGGAAAAAAGTGAGACGAAAAATCCCTTATGAAAACTCGGCAGCCTAACGCGCCACTTAAAACTTCCAAAAATGGTTTGATAAGATCAAATACGATCTCTCATCATATAAAAATTAAAATTACTGTACGATTAATATAAAATAACATCCGCAAACATAATAAAGATGATCTTAAAAGAAATGACATAAAAGAGAGTGCTTAAAAAGAAAGAGAGAGGTAGGATCCCTTACCTCAAGTCTGACTTGTCTTTTTTCGTTTCATTATATTCCTGAATAATAAACATTGGTAAAATTATAATTTCTTAAGGAACTCTTTTAAATATTATAATTCAGTTCATATCACATATTATAATGTTATAATAATTGGTTAATAATGTGAGTTCATATCAGACATTTTTTGTTGATGTTTGTTACATGAGTCAAAAATGAACTTGATTGAAAAGGATTTTACATGTAGTTATAAGTAAGTCACCTCCAGAATAGTATTAATGATTTAAATATCATATATATCCAGTAAATATTCATTTTATAATACTCCATAACATTTTGAGTTAAAAGGAAATAAAATTCACCGTTCATTGAGACGGTAGGTCGTACGTACGCAAGAACGCTACTTTTTTTCTATGTCATATTAATGGAATTAAAAATAATTTATAGATATATATATTATAATTACAGTATAATATATATTTTATACAGTTCAAATATGTTCATTAATTTCATTCTTTATACATTCCATGTATTTCATGAACGAGTCACATCACTTGAGGGGGAAGTAGTCCACACTTCCTCGTATGAAATTATCACATTTATACAACATGAAAAGCATAAAGGAATGTTTTAAATATATAATTCAGAAGCATATAGAAAACATAAATACCATATATATCAAATATAAAATATTGTTACATAATAATTTCCACCGTGAAAGGTGTTAAGAGAAGATTGAACAATCATCATTTTGTGATGCAGAAATTCGCCATCCACAGAAACAATATGTTCATTAACCATTAGACGAAGGTTTGTGTATGTATATCTAGAATACATCACATAACGACATCCTAGTATATTGAATATACTGATTTTGTTACAAAATAAAGGAATATAAATAGGTTAGAGGGTTGGAGAAGCAAAATAAAACAAAAGAACACAAGGGAAGACATTACCTTTAAATTGGGTAACTCATTTTGATTTGAGCAAAAAGGATTCCATAGAAAGGATTATTCCAAAAGGTGAGGCTTTAATGATAAAGATAGGTATGTGTAGAGATGAAATGGGCAGGGTTTGGACGAGGAAAAGGCTTGAGAGGTGTGGTTAAGGTGGTAGAGGTGGGGGCCTTTTATAAGAGGAGAGGAGGGGCACTCTTGGAAAGTTATAAACTTTTACATTATTATAAAATGGTTTTCGGATTTTAAAGGTCCCAATATTATATATTTCTAGGATAAGGTGATAATAGTTCTACATATACCCATAAAAAGGGTTTTTGACAAGTTTGGGTCTTAGATTTTACATTATATTTTCATTTTATTTAAATCTTTACATGATAAGGTAATCGCTGCATGATCATAGTGTCATAAATAATTTAATTTATTTAATTTCTAAATATTATAAAAAAATTATCATGATTTAGGAAATCTTTTTAGGTTTTTAATGAATATTTATAGTCAAATATATGACTTGTATAACCCCATGTTAAAATTGTTTTATTAAAATAAAACATGTTTGTGACAGTTTAATTTTATCTTTAAATAAAAAGTTATTAATATCATTTTCCAACCAAAGTGGACCCATGGGGTCCCCATGTTGACCCATGGATTGTCTTTGTCTTCCATGACTCATAAAATAATGGTAGGACATGTGTCAATGTCATTTAATAGTATTAAAGCATTATTTGTACCTTAAATTCCACTAATTACCTTTAATCGCGATTAATAAAACTTAAAAGTTACTATTCACCAAGAATTGTTTTAATCTCATTGAACCAAATTTTACTTCCTAATGACAACCATGTATGTCGGATTTTTGAAAATCAAATCACAGAAGTGGTAATGTTTCCTTTAAATGAAAAATCAGTTTTTTAACAACCACTTAGTGGTTTCACTATTCATCAAAAATTGATGTTTTTCAGAAAAATACCAAAAATTCATCCTAATCTATATTTGATATTCCGAATTCAAGAATGATATATATTTTACAAAATTAATAACATATAAGTTGAATTAATTAATTTTATAATTAATTCCCACTGTCAAAACAAATACCGTGTTTTTAAGAAACAATATCTATTAAAAGATTAACACTAGTTTAAGTCCAATTTCAAACTGAAATTAATTCAAATGGCCACCATTGGATTAAATGGTAAAAATATATTCTAAATAATCTTTAATCTCAATTAAAAATATAATTTATCCATATAAATAAATTATATTAAAAGGAGGTTTTGAATTAAAATGCAACATTTTCACTAAAAATGATCTTTATCAGAAAAATAACAAAAATTTACATAAAGTAAATTTTGATGTTGAGATTCTAAAGAAGGATTTTATTTTGTCAAATACAACATATAAAATTGTGAAAAGTATATTTAAACAGGATTCTTCATCAATAGGGGGTTAATCGACCTTTTAATGAATATTAAAAGATTTATGCTTAAAATTGGATTCATTTTCATTTTACGCCTCTAAAATTTATTGGATAAAAGTAAAAATATTTGAAATACATATATAAACATTTTTTAGTTAGTTCAAATCATTCCCTCCATTACATTGGCTAGGCATTAACTACCATTTAAAATAATATTATTTTATTATTAGAGTGTAATGTAAGATTTCGAAGTAACTAGTTCTCGCGTGTTGGGTACACCATCGAGCATAGCGTTCCCTTTAATGTAATAAAAGTATTTTATTCACAAACATGGATAAATATAAAAATATAATATTTTTTATTTACCTTGGGTGTTACAACAAGGATCGTACATCAAACAATTGAAGGTCTGACATTTCCATCACCAAGCGCAAACTGAACTGTATGATGTTGACCTGCCCCTCTACCCTAGGCTCCAGCCTGAGAACCTTGCACTGCCCTACCCTGCTAGCATGAGTGATCATGCCCATGATTTCCACATCCACCGCCCCTACTAGTATGGCCCGTGAATCTAAAACAGCCTGGATGATATGGGGCAAATGATCCTCTTCCCGAACCTGGTACCATCTTTTCACCATCATACTCGCCCACAAGACTAGGTTTCATGCAGACCCTCTGCACAAGTCCCATCCTACTACACAAATAGAATTCAAGATGAGTTCGAGACAACTATCCACGCAAATGCCCCATCCTACCACACTGATAACAGAACACCTGGTTCCCACTCTGAGAGGATGACCCTTCCTACTTCCCACCTTACTGGAATCTTTCCAAACGACGCTTTCGACCTTCGGAAGATGCACAACTTGTTCGCCCATCTGGCACGACAAACCCAACACCCGAAGCTATCTTCAGGTTCCCTTCAGAGATGAGTGCCTGATACATCACCTCTGCAAACCTCTTCAAGTGGAAGATAATTACTTAAGACCTAATCTCATGTCTCAACCCATCCAGGAAACGTGTTGCCACCACTGCCTCATCCCCTGCTAACACTAGGACAAAGCGCCTCAAATCAGTGAAGCATCTAGCATAGTCCATCTTCGATAGTGATCCCTTTTTCCGGATCATAAACTCTGCAGCCTGATCCTGCCACAAAGTCTCTGGGTAGAAATGATCCAGAAACATATCCTGTAAAACCTTCCACAACATCCCCTAAGTCTTCTCGGTCTGAGCCTGAATGTCAATCCCACCCCTTGCCCGACCACGCAACAAATAAATGGCCAGATTTACATGATTTTCAACTAGGGCCTCTAGATGATCTAGTGTCATCTGGACAGACTCTAACCAGAACTCATCTGCCTATGGACCTCCCTCTCCGGTGAAGGTCGGAGGGTGTTGTAGCTATAACTCCCTGGTCAGCTCAAACATACTCAGTGTAACCCGCCTGAGGTCCCGATCCACCATCTGTATAAGGCTATCCAAGTTCTCATGGAATTTGTCTTCTCCACCCTCATTGATCACCAAATTTTCATGAACTTCTACTAGAGGATAGTTCTCAGCGACATCCTCTCATTTCCCAACTGGTAACCGACATCATGGTGACATCTCTCTACATTTACAAGAACGAGATTTAGTACGCATACCATAAAACTTTCATAACTTCCTCAAAAGATATTTACTATCTACAACAAACCATTTTCATAAGCTAATTCAACAACATTAGCACCTATATTTCACCTCCTCGACTATCCCTACGGCGGGCCATGGTCCACATCGGGTAACCAACCATGCATTACCACCAAACTCAAACAACATTTCACAAACCATTTTTCTCATCATTTCAAACCCTTCTATTTCATTAAACATCATTTACCAACTTGTTTTATTTCATATTTTTCATTAATTCTTGGTTTCATGAAATGCATGATGCACCCTACTTTACTGTCTCACACACCCACCCCGTGCATGGGCATAACAAAATGCATGTCACCTATCTCCCAAGGTTCCTACAATGATGCATGAATGGAAACCCTCATGCCGTTAAGGCCCCAATCCAAATATCTTAAAAATGTCACATAAAACTATATGTGCATCACCCAATGGTGAAATATCATCAACTGTAACATCGCACAACTAGGAACAACATTTCCCACCCAAGGTGACATGGGTTTTCCCCCGTACCTGGGTCAGCTACTCCCAAGCATGAGGTCATTACCATGGCCCGATAGGACTTAACCGTTGGCTACCAATCCCAAATAAAAGGTCCACAGAGAAGAAGAAGAAAGTCCATATCTGATACAACTTTGTAACATCCCTGACCCGGATGCCACTAAGACGGTGCTCCGATCTGGGTGGTTACATGACCTTAAACGCACCTCCCCCTATGCCAAAGGCTGTCGACTAGTGGCGAGGGTCTATGGAGTCAAGTGGGGAGACAATACCCCCTTTTTATCAGAGTCAGCCATAACAGAAATAAACAAAAAAGCAGAAACAATAACAAATAAACAAGGAAGATTTATAACAACCATTTCAAACATTAAATATGCCATTTCATACTACAAGTGCAAGAGTGAAGAAAAAACACAAAATGAAGACAACTACCAGAATCCCCAAAATGGTCCCGACTCCATGACTAGAACCTTCACCAAGTGCTACCAATGTCCACTCAACTATATAGAAAAAACCCTTTCCCTTCTCCTGACCTGCAAATAGGAAGTATACTTGGGTACCCAATGGTAGCCCGAGCAGGGTGTGAGTGCAACTCAGTAAGCCACCATCAACGCTGTCTACAAAATATCCAGTATAAAAATATAGTGGATGCAAGGAATATGAATGATAATTACCAATTAATTATTTAAGGTTCCATTAACCAGTTCAGAGCCAAATCCATTTCAAAATCCATTACCATTTATTTCACACAAATTATCATCACCTACCATTACATCCCATCTCCAATGGTTAAACACATACATTATGTTACAAGGGTCTATGTCATAAAATCACATTCTAGAAGGTATACCCATGGTTATCCTATCTCAATAGGACTAACCCCCACATAGAAAACATAATTCACCTCAAAGCCTCAGTCCGGGTGGATAACCATACCCTCACCTCGATACAACAGTCTAGGGGGATAACCATACCTTCACCTCGAAGCATCAATCCGAGTGGATTCAACCGTTTGGAGAATAGGTCAGCAGTCCTCATTCCTGACCAATGCAGTTAGGGTGGATTTTAGTGCATCAATATTCACTCAACCCATGGGCGTAGATCCTCAAGTCATATGCCAGTCTACCAAGCCATGTGCACATGATTATATATAAAAGTATCCATCAACCCACTAAACCATTTCCCTTTGGAAAACATCATTCACAACAACCACAAAATAATTCACATTATGCCTTAACCCATTAATAATTACCATTTCACATCATTTAACCATGAACCCAATTCCCATGTGTTATGCCAATCTCACTAAGCATTCAACACTAAACCCATAACATATCCCATTATGGTATTTAATCAGTTTACACATTAAACCATTCGACCAGTTCATCATTTCCAGGAATCAACTATTCAACCCATTCCTCATAACCCTTAGGTCATATCCAAGTCTAGGTGCACCTCTTAACTTCTACACTACGTTCAACCAGTCATGCCAACATATTCATCAAGGGCTATACCATTTATTACAACAAGGTCACTTGTTTAATAACAATCCCAAAACCCGGTAAAAGATAGAACATCCCATGGATGGACCCAATTAGGTGAAGTCATTCTCAAAGCATCCCATGGGAATCATGAGTTTTCTCATTTACCATTTTCAAGCATCATTTATACCAAAACACAACAAGGTTGATCAAATATCACAAATGAAACCATAAGCAAAGCCACACATGCATGAATCCACCATAAAACTGTGGGATAACATTTGTAGACCACCTACCTTGAAACTGCAGTTGAATACAATATCAATCATGTCCTTAGTCCATAATCCGAACAAACTTTAGAGCTTCAACCTAATGCTCACCCAAAATATAGGGTTTTAGAGCTTCAGAACAAGAGGGAGAGAAGATACAAACCCTAAACCAAAAAGAGAAGAAACAATGGGATTAACCTTACCCAGAGCTTCGATCTGCATCAAACGACACCAAAAATGTCATACAAATGAGGTAGATTGACCTCTTGGAGCTCTTGGTAGATTTGTTTCTTACCTAGGTTGAAGAGGGAGGAATGGAGAGGAAAACCCAAGTGGGTTCCTAAAATCCTAGGGTGGAAATTCTGTTATTTTTTCAAACATTAAGAGGTCGCATGGTTTGTCCACATTGTTTGACAAACTGTGCGCAAACTATGCACATGCTACTATCCAGAGGAGGGGTCTCAAGGTTTTCCTGGGCATCCCGCACGGTTTTACTCGTTGCACCCTATCATATCATTTGATTCAAAATTTTCAAATGTTATAAAAACATTAATAGAAGATCATCATTTGTTACTCAAAAATATGTAAAAAATTTCAAAAGTATTCATAAATTATTTTTATAAAAAATAATTTTTACAAGTTATCATCATGATAATTTCTCATTTTCATTAAAAAACAGTTTATAAAAAAACATACATCCAAAAAAATTCGTAATATTCTTCAGAGAAAATGGGAATAACTTATGATCCAAATCAATTATTTTATAAGACTGAATGAAATGGGAATAACTACATATAATATATATATTTCTTGTTGAATAAAATTATTTAATAAAAAGAATGTTTCATTATTCACATAAAATGAATACTTTTCTCATAATAAATATTTATATGAAATATAATACCATAAAATACCGGTAAAATAAATGATAATAAATATTTTTTTACATTACATTATTGAAAAAACTAAAAAAATAAAAAATTGATTTTTGATATGAAAATTATTTTTACAATAATTAATTTAAATATAATCATACAATTGGGGTTTAGAATCATAAAAACACCCTTCGTAAAATAGATACATAAAAAATAAAATTTTTATACTAAAATAAATACTTTTGAAAGTAAATGAATAGCTATTAAATATAAAACATCTATTTCAAAAATTAATCAAAATTTTGAAATAATAAATATTCAAATTTTTTTTTCTATAACTAATAGTATCCTCCTCGTTATATTGGCACATCATTCAGACTATATCTTTATTACTCTATCATTTATTTCTAAATGGTTTTTCTTATAGTCCACACTGATGGATGGATTCATATTTATATATAGCTATATATATATATAAATTTTTTGAAAAATCCACATAAAAAATTAGGGTTTGAAAATTATGGCCATATATATACATAATTCATATACCCTACACAATATATCAAATTTGAAATCTAAAAAATTTGTTTTTAGTAAATTTAAATACCCAAAAAATAATAACTAACAAAATTTAAATATATATATATATATTGTTGATGAATCATAGTAAAAAGAAACAATTAAGGATGTTGAATTGATTTGAGATTGATAGTAATGGAATTTCAGTTCAGAAGAAAAAGATATTAATTAAAACCATGATCAATAACGCAGTCAAGATAGAAAATATCAGTTCATAGATGAATAATAACATTCATGTGTTCGAAAATGATAACAATGTTAAGAATGTGAAAACTAGAGAATAGAGATTATATTTATTTGATCGAATGTTAATAATATAATCCACATTTTAAATCGGGTGAACAATAACATACCATCATGTCCCAAATGGAAATTAATTTAGTTTGGGTGGTTCATATATATTAAAAAGGCCTAAAAATTCAAAAAAAAACAAATAATAGACCATATACATGGCCTTATTAGGATTTCTGCATAATCATGGAATACTATTGAAGGCCTTATACATGGTCATTCTTTCACATGATAGATGCAATGCCAAACCCCCATTCCACTATGAAGCATGTCGTTCTAACCCTCCCCATGGGCGGATCCCAAATATCTATGGGGTGACTTGTGTTAGCCTTGCTGGCGTCACATTTGTCCTATTATATAATAAATATGAATAAAATTTTAATGTCATTATAAACTAAATAATTATCATACATGTCACTTTTATTATGCTATTATAATTAAATTTTATGTTTTCTAGTAATCATTTCAATATAAATAAAATTACAAAAATGCAATTAGATCAAAATCCTTATAATTATGATATTAAATAAACCTTCTTCTATTAAATTAACACATATTGTAATTATCTATTGATTAAACTATTATTGATTACATTGAAATGATAAATTTAGTACATGTATCAATTTCTAACACCTTATTAGTAATATAGTTTTGAAAAATAATATTTAAATACAATGATAATAGTCATTACCTATTAAACTAATCATAAACATATAAACAATAAAAACCCTACAAAAGGAAATAAAAAATTATATTTACCAAAATTATTATGACCATTTTTTATGAAATATTAAATTCAATAAATATGACTTGAAAACATATATTTAATGATATATTATAGTTTTATAAAAATATTAATATTCTTATAAAAACATTGCATTGAAATATTGTTAATAATAATAAATGTAAAATTATATAGTTCAACATCTGTTAAATAAAAACATAATTTAATGAAAATAATTTAGATTATAAATTAATTAGAAAATCATTTTTTAGTTCATTTTAAATCATAAAAAAATATATGTATTTTGGTTTTTATTTAAAATAATAGTATATTTAAATACTCGTGATGTTACACACATGATCCAGTGACCAAATTTAGTTATATAAACTATCAAATTTGATACTCATGAGCCCAAATATTATTTAATTATTATAATATTTAAAAAAACAATATTCTCTCCCTTATAGAAACCACCCCTAACAACCCCTTATACTTTCACATTATAATATCCCTACCTTAATGAGGATCATAAAAATTATCTCCCCATTTCTTTCCAATGAACCTTTGTTAATTATTCTAATAAAAAAATAATTCAATTGTGTCTTGTTGGTAAAAATAAGTTGAGACATCAATACACTATTGTAATACACGTATCTATGATTTTAAAATTTTTAATATCCTCATCCTATAAAAAAATACACCTTAAATAGAATAAAAACTTTTTTGTCATATATTTCATATAATTTTACTTTTTATATTTTAATATCTATTTTACATCATTCACATTCAATATATGAAAATAAAAAAGTTGTTCACAATATGGTAATTTCACCACCAACATTAACATTGTACTATTTTCCTCCACAACCATCCTCGATGGTTATAGAAATAATATATTTTTCAAATGTTATGATAATATGTATATTATAAAATATATTACATTTTTTAATTTATTTATAATCATTTATTTAAACAAATATTGTTAATTATGGTTAGTTAAACAACCAAATTTAAATAACCATATAATAAATTTTTTTATATGAAATATATTATTAAAATTTTAAGAATACATATAGATTATTGGGAATATTTCATATTCTAGAAAAAATTAAATAAAATATTAATTTTTGTTATGGAAATCTTTTAAATGGTCCACCATAATTACATACAAATCATTCCCACTATGGATCTATGGAATTAACAAACATAGTAAAATAGAAAAAATGATATCTACCTTATATTAATGTGAAATATCAAATCATAATAATTAAAAACCAATTTATATCATTATAAATGTTATAATAATTTCTTTAATTAATCTAGTTTTTTTATAATGATGAGATAATGTGTAGAAAAATTTTGTACATGGGTTGGGGAATCGCTATAATTCCCCCTGTTTTTTGGTCATACGTATACTATCATCACCTAAGTTTCTCAATATATTGGTCATTTATAATACATTTATATTATGTTCAAATATCCTAATATTTTAAAACTAGTTTCATTCACCATTCAATTTTGGTTATATACATGTTTTAGGGGTTCTATTAAGAATTTATTTCATTAACAATAGTCGATTAATCTGATCTTTTTGGTTTTGATGTTAATTTCCATTAAAAACAAATGAAATGTTTATAATCATCACAGTTTTACAATAAAAATTTCAATATTGAGAACCATTTTGGGTTCATTATATTTTAATTGGTATTATTATGCTCTTACACTATTTAATGAATCTATACCATTTTCCCTAAAACCTCTCTTAATATATATATTTCAATATTTACTCCTCTGATCACTTTTTCATATTGACATAAATGTCTAATTATTATCCCGGTTATCTTCTTATATTTAATTATTAAAATTCCTTGAATACATTATTCATTTATTTAATGGAATCAATAATGTTTTTCAGTCATTTTATAATATAATACTTGATTATGTAACCCATTTCATTCCATGTGAAATTTGAATATTAATTCATTATGTTCGATTTCCTTTTGCAGAACATATATGAAATCAAATTTTATTAGATATTTTTAAAATACATTTGGTAACAATTATATACCATAATAGGACATATATTTCATTATGGAGTAATCCTAATCAATGATGTCACTTTATCTATCATGTTATGTTTTCTCGGTTGTTAGATTTAACATATGCATATTTCAGGTTTTATGTTTCTTCCAAATTATTTTGATTTTATCATATTCTGATTCCATATTATATATTTCCTTCAACCATATTATTATTCAATGGAATTACCCATTTGGATAATAAATTATTCCTTATTGTTTCATTTGATATGTATATTCATTATATTTTTCTTCCATACATGGATTTAAAACACACACAATTTTGTTTGTGTTTTCAAATTTTATAATATGTAGTTTTATGAGGATAAAGGTATTTAATATGATACTTTGATGAATTATTTAATTATTTTTTATTTATTTTTCATTTCAATGTTTTATGAAAATATTGATTAATAGGTAGTATATCTCTATATCATTTATTATATCTTTTGGGATAATTACATAAAAATTAATTTGATAAATATCCTTTTGGGGATTAAGACACTATAAATTGTGGAATCAATAAATACCCCATCATGAATAGAGATTTTTAGAAGAGTAAGGTTAAAATAAATCATTATTACAAAATGATATGTATCTTAAAATTTTATCTAGTCCCCAGATGCTTCAACCCACCATAGGATAAAGATTATACTAAATTTCTAATTATCATGTAAAAAACAGAGGTGTATTATAATTATAATAAAATCACAAATCCCCTAATATAGGGAAATAAAATTTATATATAAATTATCTAAATTGTAATACTCTAAATATTAATAGAAATTTTAATTTTATCATTGATTAACCCCCCAATGAGCATGTATTTCAATTATATTACTAAACTTGTTGAGGATTGGGAATGAAATAAAATCTAAAGTGGAATCGATATTTTGTCACATAATGATCATTAATGTAGTTAATTGGGAACATAATACACAATTAATTCACCTTAAAAAATTATTTCTAACCCAATTCCACCCCAAATATCAATGGATACATTTTGTAGAATATATATATAAAAGAGAGGGTGAAATAGTTTTCAACAGTGAATGGAATGAGATGAATAATGCATAGAATCACTTAATCATATATATATTTATATGTATTATTCAATTCATACCTTCACCTCTCTGTGGATGGAACCCCACTTATGAAATATGTTTTTTATTTGGAATGGTTTCATAAAACGGTTTGAAAAATGAAATTAACATAAATATAGCCCTTTATTAATGTTATATGAATCAAACGATCTAAAATTACCAGTTTTGAACTAGGGATAAGGTCACAAAGGTTGAGTTGGTATTAAAATATGATATCGTTCAATATTATGGAATAATTTATACTAAATCAATTTTTATTTCAAAAACATGAATATATTCACACTAATGTGCTTAGTATGAACACTTTTCTAATCATGAATACATCAAGACATACAATGAATTTAAAAAATATATATAAATAAGTATATGGAAAAAAATTCACATTCACCATTGAGTTGTATGTAGTATAACATAACCCCCATACAAAATGATTCATTCCATATCAATTCATCAGAATGATTTACTATAGATATCACCCTTATCATCAATGGATGATGTCAAAGAGTAGCTCAATTTTCAGAAGAATAATCACAATATTTTGGAAAAATACATATTGAATGTTACTTTAATAATTAGATTCATTATGTAATATCTATCATGACCCTTATGGATTTTAGACTATCATTGTTGTAGTAGAGTGATATAAAATTTATACTAGATCTACTAATATTCACACATTTATTTAATTTAAGGAATTCAACTGGATTGCTTTTTGACATTGAAAAATCATACCCATTTATAAATACATGATAAATAATATTTACTTCCATTGATTCCAAAATTGTAATGGTTATGGGATCAAACTGATCATGATTTAGACCATTTGATGAATATGATATAGTAAGTCATGCATATCTGATTCTAAAATAATAATCCTAGTGTATAAAAATAGTGAAAAGTGTCCCTTGATAGTATAAAGTTTGTAAAAAACCAATGATCATATTTGAATAATTGACTTTATATTCATTACCCACAAAAGAACTAAAAATTTTATATAGGGAAGTACATGACTGCATATGCATATGGTAGTCCACTTATAAAAATAGAAATGAATTTTGAAATATATTAAACACGAAGTTTACGGTATTTTACCATGATAGTTTCCCATTTGTATCATATGTTTCATTGTATAGTGGTTATATATTATATAAAATGGATGTGACACTTCAATTAATAAAAAATATTATTCATATTTTTTCTCATAATAAAATAAATTTCCCAACTTACAATCCTTAGACAGAAATCAATGGAGATTTTGTGGATCTGATCAATTTAACTGATCGAAAAACTACATATCTAGTAATTCATCATATCACTTGAGTTTAATTTCATAATCAATTATAATATAAAATAACATTCATCTCATTATATATATTATAGTGAATTTCAAATAAATGAAAACAATTAAGAATGTAATTTTCATCTACATAGTCAGTTGTGTACAAATCATTCCAATAATGACTTGTAAGTGAGTATGGGTTCGACTAATATTAGGAAAAAAATTCATTGATATAAATTAATATTTTTTATTTATCCTAACAGTAGATTAATAATATGATTGTTAGGTACATTTTCTTTTGTTAAATGTTGTTGATTTAATCTTTTAAACATGACCATTTTGTAAAATGGTGTCACTCAGATTGGAATAAAAACTATACCAAATTATAATAAAGAATGAAAGATGTGTTGTTTATATTTTAAATGAATAATATTTGGTAATTTTTTTAATGATATAAGAGATTATCCATTGGAATTATAGGGGGTTTTAAACACCAGACATGATCCCATAAATTTGTACATCAGTAAAAAGTATGATCCATGGACTACACTTAGTACATCATAATGAATCATTATGATTTTAAATGGTATTTAGATAAAATTATATAATATTCATTTTTATTCAAATGGAAGTAAAAAAATGTACTTAACCATCATACAAACATCAAGGATATAATGATTTCCATTAGGGCTATAAACAGATTTTGGGGAGACTGAATCCCAACCATTAGAAAAAACTAGACGTAAATATTATAACATAAAAAATTCATTGATCAATTGGTATTCTCATTGCCTTATATAAACTAATGTTTTCTAACCATCATGTATAATAATTGATAAATTAGTGGGTTCATTTATTTGAAATAATATCAAAAAAACAATATACAAATATGGATTTTAATTTTTCAGTTACATAGGTTCAGAATTATTATGTAAATATATCTACACACTCTCATTTTGGGAATGAATTTTTGGTTCAAAATATATTGATAAATCCCTGGGATCCTGTGGAAAATACCTATAAATAATATATTAGTATATATATTTACATAATAAGACTCATTGGCTATAAAAATGAGTATCCAACCAGATATAAAACTATAAACTGTAGATTGAAAATATATGTTGGTTTGATTGCTATTTAAAATGATGAATATACGGGTTTTAACTCTAAAAAGTGTATTTATAATATTTCCATACATGAATCTATTTTAATTAAACGATTTCATCAAATAATTATAATGAAAATCCTGAAATGTGGAATAAGATTAACAATAGATAAATTTGTCAACATTGATTGACAAAGTCATAACATCAAATTTGAACATGAAAATATAAGAAATACTCAATATGAATCCAATAATAATCCTAAATTAATTTATAGTAGTGGTCAAATTTTTTTCCATCTTCAAGTTACTCATATAAAATATCATCAAAAAATGTTGTTCTTACTGAAAGAATATGATGAATGAGGCCTTGTAAGATTATTATGTGAATTGTTATAGATCGATTGATTATATGATTAAATTGCTTGTTAATGAACACTCCTTGATACCTATTGTTGAATAGAATCTACAGATACACTTGATAAAAACATTATGTTTATTTTTTTAACTATCCTCTACTTGATGAAAGATTTTGGGATAAATAAAAACATATACTATATTAAATAGACTATGTTTTATAGTATTTTTTAACATTCCAAAATTATTATGTGATTCCAAATAATATAATATATACTGTGTAAGGGGTGGAATTTTTATTGAACCATGTGTTCCACTTGGTCTATTAGGTAAATATTCCAATTCACATCTTCTTCCATCAGATGATAAAATGTTATTTGGCCTATCTATATATCATTTTAAAATAATTATACTTAAATTTTCAATATAAAATATCATCCATGGGATAAGTAATACCATATTTCAAATAAAATAACTATGTTCATATAATATTTTCATTGGAAACATAAAACACATAAAATAATGTTTCCCTATCCATGAGTCCATAAATTCATGTATGATATGTAATGATGATTCCTCTAAATTCATGATAGATATATTGGATTAAAATCACCATCCTCAGAAACTTATTTTGTTGGATTATATTTTTACAACTAATAAATATTTTCTCTAACATCAAATTTATATTAATAATGATTTTGTAATTATGATTTAGTATACTAGGGAATCATTACTAGAATAGAATTAAAAAAATTCCATTAGCTTGATTTAATATTAACAGTTCTGTAGATTTGAAATTTATGAATATAAATATATTTTATTCCTTATAAATTGTATATACATTTCCAATACATGATTATGTGTGATGGATTATGTTAAAATTCACCTTAGATTAAATACTATCTCAGAATCTCAGAATAATACATCATATGAGATGAACATTCCAATTTATCCAAAACCATTGATGATCATATTACTAAGTGTACGGTTAATTATATCACAAATATCATGGTTTTCCAACTATTCATCACTAGTGAAATAGTGAAAATTTATAAATCCAAAACCATCAATAATTAATGGTTTCCTAAATTTTAATTGTCTAATTTTGGGATTGGATAGATGCCTCTCATTATACTATACCCCAATAATTTAATCCTAATGTTTTATATATCCATTAATTGATTAATTTTACTATGATAAAAAAACCTATTATAATTGTTTTTTCCAGTATTCTATATATTTGTGTCATTATTATAGTCCACCTCAAGAATCATGGAGAACGTCATAACAACACTATAAACAAAGATGTCTATGTTGGTGCCTACAATGTGGAAAATAAAAAAACCATATAATCCTGCATGGTTTTGTTTAATTAAAATTTTTATCCATCCATAGCATTGGAAAATGTGGGGAATTATTTGAAATATTGTTCTTGTTATATGCATGCCAATATAATCTATTAACAACTAGATATGTTTCATAATACCAAATAAAATAATACAAATTTTCGTTAGAAGGATTAAATTTATTTTTTCCATACCATATATCCACAACCATGACATGGAAATTACACATTCTATAAAAAATTATGTATATAAATGTAGGTATTTTTTTATTCTTATAATACATACAATAGATTAAGTCCTATGTTATATAAAGACCGTTGTAATCAAAACATATATGTATACCCTAAAAAATTTAATATAAGTTAAAACTTCAAATATATATCAAAATTGAAAAGGTGAATAAAATGTATAATTTTTTGTCTTTCTATTTTTCCCACTACCATTCATTAGAAAAATTATTGATTGAGTCCATAAATAAATTTTTATCCAATATGATGCATAAGACAATATATATTAAGAATATTCGATATCCATTAAAGCTCATTCATTTTATGTAAATTTATATCACCATGACTCCCATATAAGGGACACCACACATTCCTTTACAAACAATATAGGTAGATCTACCTATTAATGTACAACAATATAAAACACACATTTTATTCTTCAATCTACTATAAATATATGAAATAATTTATAAATTTATAGATGAATTAGAGAAAAATGGTGAGAAAACTCATTCTATAAGGTAATAGTTTATGGTCCATTAGATTTTATTTGCTTGAGTGCTCCACATGAAGTATTCTACCCCCATGTTTTTCGAAATAAAAATATAATTATCACTAATAATCCTCATGACTATAAGTAATATATTCATTATTATTCCTATAAAATCATTGGAATGTGACCCTATATTTTAGTTATAATACACCAAAAAATAGACTTTGAATATAATAAATACAATGAATATAACACCTAAAAATGATGACATGATTATGATGAAATAGATAGTTTAATATCATGATGTATTCTAGATTCCTTTCCTTGAATATTATAAATTACAAACCATATAGTTCTATAAGAATATGTTAAATATTCTTGATAAAAATTATTTTCCTATAAACATAAAAAATTGACACATTTGTCCTTGTCATATAACACAAATCTAAATGATATATAATCAATCCAACAATGAAGAACATTTTTGAAGATGTAATATTCTAGATGATTTAAATAGTGCAACTTATTCTAACCCTTGAGATCTCAAAACAAAAATATCCCCTTGAATAACTGCTCCATAATGATTGAATCATTCTATCTATATAGATTTATTTATTGTGTATATAATTTGAAATATAAATTTATTGTTCACATGAACTAAAATAAAAAATTTCATTTTTGGAACATCATTGAAATTGACTCCCATAACCATGTGATAAATTATGATCCATGTATATACTCTCCTTTTCCAATCCCATTATTCCATTTATATGATTGGTTCTATATAATTCAAGAGAAACATTTTCTTTTATTACATGGTTCATTTTTCTATGCCACTATATAATGCAATTATTTTGAACCATTATATCCCATACATGTGTTTGATATATACTTATATATCATTTAACAAGAAATACTTACTCCCTGATACATATACAATGTAGATATTTAGTGAATGATTCTTTTACTAACCAAGGAACAATGAATGATTCAATCAGCTGGGTAAACCTCACTCAAGAGTTGATACCATCACCATATCATTATATTTATTTTAGAATTCATTGATTAGAATCAGACAATTTTAGAAGTAATTTCTTATAGGGCTCAATTAATTTTAGGAACTATCCCATCTCAATATTAGATAAGAATATATTACTATATTATGTCTTAGAAAAACAAAATAGATATGTAAAGACACATTTTATAATTTCTATTGTATTTTTCTTGGATACCAAAGGATATATAGTTATCCTTTATTCTATTATAATTTTCCCAATTACAAACCCCCATTAACATCAACCCCTCCCTATCCAACTATTTTTAGGTAAAATATTTTTATGGTTTCATTGAATCCATTATGTCGGATGGTTATAAAATAAGGGTTCCCCTAACTGTATGAATGATATATTTAGTGGATTTCATGATATTAACAACATGTGTATTGATTAGTATTCTAATAGGATACATAACGATGTCTAAACAACTTATCTTTTCCACAACTATAAATGTAAGTCATTTTCTATTACACTAAACTATTTTCTCTATTTTCTTATGTGATTATAAAATATGGTATGTTTTTGAAAATCATGTATAGAATCTTAAATATTTTATCATAATCCATTTCCTAAACAACTTCTTATTCATTCCAAATAAAAAAAAAATTATAATTTTGAACTTAGATGGATTAATTCATTTTGTCACATGATGAATAATGATTTCTATAAGTATGAAATTAAGAAAACAAGAAACACCCATATATGTTAATCCATCTTATCAGTAATATTGCATTAACATTGGTGAGAACACAATATATTATGACCTCTATGAATCCACTATAATTTTGTTTAATTCATTGATCTTGGCCTCATTAGATACAAAATTTATGAACTTTGTTTGAGTTGAATAAAAATATTTTCAGATATAGAGTGATATATAAATTTCACATACCGTGAATATTAATATGGAGTTTCCTACTAAAGCCCCAGTTAAGCTTATATTATGAGGCCTCTAGAACATCCTCCCGGTATTGCCTATAGGTTCAATATATATAGGAAGACATTTTATTAGATTACATGAAACAAATCAATCGATGGACATCTACATATGTCCTTCCATATAAGACTCTAATCTAATTGAAATGTGGGCCTCAGTATCATGAAATTCGGGTTTTATAGCATACAATAAAGTATACAAGAATATTAAATAGAAAAAATACTATTATTAATATTGAATAATATTCCCTTAAAAGATATCAAAATTTGTGTGAGTCTTTTTTATAATTATGCCATCATTTATACAGATATATTGATGAAATTTATTTTTTAAGGAAAACTATCCCAATGAGTGGTTCCTCATTATCTACATCTGGATTTGGACTTCAATACATTCTTTTATTTATTGGTTCATTTTAACCAATTCCATTATATGTGATATATATACACATAAATACATAAATTGAACTATATGTGAATTGATTCCAAAATTTCTTGTATTGTTATTAAAATATATATCTTGTATCATCATTCCATCCGCATGTTCTATAACCTATAATCTCATCCATGTTTATTGAATTTACTATTTAGATTGAGCCACTGATTATTAATTTATAAATATGGATGATATATCACCAATGAAACATATGTTTCTCTTTATTGTTGTTACAATGGGATTCATATTGATTTTTTAATAAATATTTTATACCCTACAACAGATCAACTTTTACATTTAATACACATAAGTACAATATAGTAGACAAGAAATTGTTTTTCCTTGAACTAGAGTGTTCATATCTCATTTCAATATAAAACACTAATAAACTAATAATTTTTCCTCAAGTGAATTTAATCAAAATTATTTATATAAATATTACTATTAATGAAAATATTTTACTCTAAATTTACCCATAAGATAATTAATGATATATGTGTTAATATATCTGGTCTCCGAATTTTATGCATATATCTCCTGGGGAGATGGCTTAATGACCCCACATTCCATTAGAATCATTTTAGTATAATATGTTACTCATATTTTTTCAAATGGAACTCCACAAGGGAAAATATTATTATGAATAGAAATATATTGTATACATATTATTTTTATTGACATAACATTAAATCCTTGTTCAAAAGTGCTAAACAATGATATGTTATTTATCTCAATTGTGGTGATCATATCACTCCCCTTACATGGATGATTTATAATATTATTTATTGATAATTTCAGGAAAATTAGAACATTATAATTAAATATTAAACATCATATATTATTGTAAAAGATAGTTTCCAATAAACTATATGAAAATATTGTCAATTGACTATAAACTATGTTCACCTACACTCATGGTTTTATATTATAATAATAGATAATGTATTCACATTGTGTTCACATTAATATATTTTACATATACACCAACAAATTTTTTGGGATATTATACATAAATTTATAGTCCAATTTCATTGCTATAAATTTCATTATACTATACATTTGCAAAAATATACTTATTACTTTACAGGAGGAAAAACACTAGATTGGCCCTAGAAAAAGTATGATTATTTATTCCTATGGAATGAACCATTAATCTAAATAATATAATACATAGTGTTTAGTAAATAGAGAATGAATAAATCAAATCAGGATGAAAACCTGAAATTGGATTCGTGAGATATATACATTTTTATTTATAGAAATATTTTACATTTCGACGGATTGGGAAAATTTTATAATGATTTTGAGTGGACATAATTTTAGTTGTGTGTATCATATTTCCCTTGAAAAATATTATAATAGACCATTATATACCTCATCATATTTGAAACTTATAGTACCCCATTAATTCATCAATTATATTTGTTTATATTATATTTTTGATATGTGTTGATGTTTATTTATTTTCAATAGGATACATATTAGGGATTATAACACTAATTCAAAAATATAAACAATTTTTTCAATATCATGATGAAGATTTGAAAATATATTTTATTTATAAATCTAAAATCATTGAATATGATGATGATAAATGTTCAACTATATCAATCTCTCTGATATATTTAAAATAGAAGATTTAGAGGTAGATTATAACTGGATGAAAAAATATTTTTATAGATATTATCCAACATGGTTTTTACTATGTAATTAAACTATGAGAATACCAGAAGCATTTTTTGATGATTAATACATTCAATAATTAATTCAATAATAAAAATATTTGGATTTATGTTATCTATGCAAAAAAATGCTAAAATATGTTAAGATATATTTATATTCATTTTTTTGTTAATTACCACTAATTCATATTCAGGAATATATTTTATAGTGATGCATGAAAATAATTAAGTGAAATATTCAATTTCAATCATTAAAATATGAAGGGTAAAATACAGAAATTTCATTCTCTATTTAAATATTAAATATAGGGAAATTTATCATGGGTGAAAAACAATAGAATATTCAATATCAATGATCATAGTTTTCTTTATTTTTTCATCTCTATTAATCATAATTTCATATATTTTCAAATGGATTCAGATAACAACCGATATTTGTAGTTTATAATCTCTCAAATATAAAAACAACCTAAAATTCTCTACTCCTAGAATGGTAAATTAAATTTTTGATATTTTCTGTAGTCTTCATTTCACTATATGTAATTCATTAATAAAGATATTTAATAGATTTTACAGTTAATTAGATACTATTTATTCGTATTAATATTTATGTATACACCAAGGCCTTTCATAAAATTAAATTTCAATAAAATACTTGTAATGTGTTTTTTTCGCCCTTTTAAATTTTTAATTGAGAATTTATATATAATCCAAATTCATTAAATATTTCATTTATTATAGAATTAATAATATAATATTTAAATAAACACTATAAAAAGTGATTTATCATATTGTGTGGCCTTTCTGAGGAATTTTTCAAACCATTCATAAGAGTTATAGAGTGATTTTTTTAGTTCATTTAACACATGCTTCCATGATGTGTTTTGAAACATAATAGAATTTATAGTCTAATTCAGAGTCACTCTGATGAAAAAATTATATATATTCACTGATAAACATAGAGGGATAAATAATTCATCACCCTTTATGATCAATGGACCAAATATAGACTAATTTCATTGGTTCTCTTGTTAATTGAATGTTTGTATGAAACCATTTTCAAGGAATGCATCTCTTAGTGGAGGAATCACTACAATATAATGAATAATACCTGATGTAACAAAAAAATTTTAGATAGAATCTATAAAATTAATAATTATACCTTAACATATTAGATAATTGACATTATACACTAGACCCAAAACATCCAAGCTATATCATGGTAATCTCCACATGTGGGATATTTTAAACTAACTATCAAAATTATTTCATTCTCTGATGTTATCCTATATTTTTTCATCATGGGACGTCCTGTAATACTCTAATTCTATAATAAGGTAATGGATCATAACTCAATCATATAATGATATATGTAATATATTATTTTTAGGGGGTATCATGATGAGGTGAGAATTTATTTAGCACTCATCATCTGATTTGGATAGATTGAATCAGCCTAGTCAAAAAATAAAAATTGATTATGATTGATTATAAAAAATAATAATGATGTTTCTATTATTCTACTAGTGGATAAACAAGGAAATAATTTTATGGAACTAACAAGTATGAATTACAAGAAAAAATAAACATTCCATTTGGAAAAATATTTTTCAAATAAAAAGAACGAATTTCTTTTTTCCTAACCAAATAATTATAATATACAAAAAATTCATCTTGATTGATGAAATATTATAAAATTGATTATAAATAATTTACTATTGCAACATCTTATACATTCATGAAAATAACATTATGGAGATATAATAATAGTATATAATAATGAAATATATTAAATCTATAATTATTAATTTTAGATCAATCAATTTCTCTTGTATTAGTGGTTGTACTAATGGCCACTATGAATATTTCCCGATCTTTTGAAACAACTGATTCATTATGGGAGGAAAATATAATTTCTTGAGAATCAATTTTGATATCATATAATATTTTATCATTATGATTTATCTCTAAATAGAGATTTTATACAACCAAGGATATATGGAATTTTTATATGAATGAGAAGATGGTGTACGATAAGAATCCAAACATATTTTATAGATTGGAGTGAACATGTCATATATTTATGTTATCAACTAAAATTTAAAAATGTTTTTTGACTTTTGTCCCACTTCTCAAGGAATAAATGCCTCCAATATGACATTCCATACCAAAATTCTCACCAATATATATTTAACATAATAATATTTAGAATTTAAATTGATATTCGGATGTTGAATCTAGAGAGATTGAATAATAAAATCACTTAACCTATAATAATTAGCATGTCTCAGTAGTTAATGAATTCCATGTGTAATTTGATGATATATTTAAGAACAAATTGTAACCATATGGAATTGAGATACATAGGATAATACAATAAAAACATCCAAGATAATGTTTTTTTTTATTACATGTTAATGGAGAATTCATTAAAGATTTATAACATTCTCATGGTATTTATGTATATGATTAAATATATCCACCATAAATAATCTAGAACATTCATTATAGTGTTATTTTTACATTTTGTTTCACCGAAGTTCAAAGGAAGATCATGTGATGTATTTGAAGACGATGATGAATATATTTTTGGAAAATCAGTTTTACATGATGTAATAAAATATTAATTTTATGGGGTAATAAGTTATGTTCAAATAGATTTAAATTTATATTAATGATGTTTATATAGAAACAATTAAATTTATATAATACATTTTTTCGAGTAGTCTGAGAAATAAAATGATATATATTGTTTTAATTCATTTTTATAATGTTAAAAATTTATTTATAATTCATTATTTAATTCATTATATTTGATGATAGTTTTGTATTGAGATTTTAATATATTTTAGTAGGAAAATATATTCTATGTAGAATTATATGATTTGATAAGGTGTCAGAAATCTATACCAAATAGCTTTTTTTTCTTGAATCTAGAGACATATTATCCCTATATTATAATGGACTTAGGTAAATTATTTGTAGTGTGATTATATTATGTGATAAAAAAATTCATATGATGGAAGATAGTTATAGTTGGATGGGAATAAATATAAATTTTATGATTTAATGTTGGATTTGGTTATACATTCCATAAAATTATATGTAATGTAAATCATTATTTATTGTATTAAATTTTAATAGAAGAATAATATTATATCGAATGTCATGTCAAAGCAAGATTTATCATTATAAAAATGACACATTTGATGTTTCATTTTCAATTTGATATAGAGTTACATAATACACAAGGTAAGGGTAATATCATTCTTTATTCCTTGATACAGAAATTTCATGTTTTTATGGAATGAAATTTTTGGGGGTGTTGATGGTAATTCTAATATATTTTCATCATGAATTAAGTGATGTTGAAGTTGAATGATGTTATATAGGATTGATATTTCAGTTGATCAATTAGAAAATGTAATATATGGTTTAAAGGAAGATGTAGAATGTATGTTTTCTAGATAAAAAATAATTTTTTAAATGAGTATGGAATTTTTGTCTCCGGTTTATGACAAGACATTATACAATGACAATATATTATTGTTTCCATTTAGTTTTAGTAATGATGTTATGATAAATTTTCATAAAACCCATTGTGTATTTTTCATCTACTAAAACATAATTATGTGTAATTCGAATAATAGTTTTCAATGTCAATGTTGATCAATGATTTAGTAAATTATGTCATTAAATAGTTAACATGTCTATCTATAAGGGTTTTTATTTAGTATATCATAGAAAATATAACACACTTCATAATGATATAAAAAAAATTTAAGTATGTAATAGTGGATTTTTTGATCGATTTTATATAATCACGGTGTAAGAATAAATTTTAATGAGTTATTATTTCACACTCGTGACTTACATAAATAAAATTTCTAATATGAGAGACATTCATCTTGTGAAACAGTGTATGTTGATTGTTGAAATATGTTTTAGAAATCATTTTTTTCCATATTCTGTTACATATCTTTTATTTTATTCTATTGAATTTAGTATTTTTGATAGGCTTTTAGAGATTATATTTATATATTTGAAATATGACTATATTAAATAAGCCACAAACATGTGGCTGAATGGAGGGGACAATATAGAATTCAATGAACCATATTGGAGACATTTTTTTGACATTGGGAAATCATGGGATGCTAATGTGGTTTTGGTAAACATTTTATATTATAATAATCTTCATATATCTAGAAATTTTCATGGATTTACATAATTTTTTAATATAGGATTCATTATTTTGGGAATTATTTTTATTTGAAATTTATTTATGATAAAATAGTAGTAATAAAGATAATGATTCATTCTCACCAAAATTTTTCTTATTAGTAATTAAACACATGTTTTATATTTATAATAATGATCATTATAAATGGTAATTGTAGCTCTATATAATATATTGAATCTTATTAAGAGTTACAAAATAAGAGGGAATTAATCTACCATAGTTGAATATATATTTTTTAATGACACATACGGGTCAATTTGAAATTATTTTGATAATTATTTATATTTTCAAATTGATGTTCCCAAAATATATGATGCAATTCAAAACACATTTCTTGACTATCTACTAAGGTAGACCCAATCAGATCCACTATTGTTTATTTTATATGATATAGTGGATTTGGATACGGATGGAAAAAAATACATTCCCTTGATGGATTTATTATTGGACCTTAAATTGCTATAAAATATAGTACATTAATTTTTTTTTGAGAATTATTGATTCATATATTAATTCAATACAATATGTAGAAGATATATGACCATAATTTGTAGTATTTTCTAATATTAAATATGTTGTTCTATACCTGATGATTTTTTTCATCTTTAGATGTTGATTTATTTTTTATATATTTATATCCTAGATATAATTTGTTACTTCCAAATTGAAATTTGGTTTGTTTTTTCATATTTTATGTTTTTGGTGATCTAGTTTACATATAAATTTCTGTATACAAGGTACATAGGGAAATAAATCCATATTATTTTATCCACCAAAGGAAGGTCCACAAACTAAATAATTACATCATTGTGACATGTTACAATTTATATAAATCGTTGATTTTTTGGATTTTTTATCAAGTTTATTTTATTTTTACTAAATGGTTACTAAAAAATGAATAAAAAATAATAAATTAAAATTTGAATAAATTAATTTCAATTAATTTATTTTATCATCCATTGAGCCTGAGTATAAATCATTACACTTATGTTGAAAAACTAATTGTTTCTTTGGGTAAAAATATCTTATTCTAAATCATAAAATTAATATTTTCACTCATGGATTGTATTAATCATAATTATACCACTAATTTAATTTTTATACATTTATATATTCTTATATTTATCTATATCTAAGTCCTTTTATTTTTTCAACCTATAGGTAAATTATTTTGTATTGTATATATGTATTTTTTTCTATTGAAATATTTAATGGAAAATTAATGATCCCGTTTTACTATTTCATGATTTGGAATTATATAATCCTAATTATTGAAATTAGATCTATGGTTCCAAAAACATTATTCATTCATTGAATATGGTAGATCAATCGTATTCATTTATTTTATGATTTTGAACCCTTATAGTATGAACATAATTTGTAGTTGTATCAAATATTAAATAAGTTGACCTGACCCTGATGAATTTATAAGGTTTAGATGTTTTTCAATTATATATATATATATCCTAGATATAATGGGTTACTTCCAAATTGAAATTTGGTATGTTTTTTCATGTTTTGTGTTTTTGGTGATCTAATTTACAAATAAATGTCTGTATAAAAGGTCCATGGGACAATACATAAATATAATATTTTCCACCTAAGGAAGGTCCACAGACTACATAATTTTTTCGTGGTCTCATGGTACAATTTATATAAACTATTAATTTTTATTATTTGTCATCGATGTTAAGTTATTATTACTATTTTGTTACTAACAATCAACAATCATAACTAAAAAATAAAAATTTGATTACATTATATTCATTTAAAAAAATTATTTATCCATTGAGCCATAGTAAATATAATAACTCATATGCTGAAAATCCTAGTGTTTCTTTGGGAAAAAATATCTTATTCTAAAACATAAAATCAACATTTTCACTCATTGAATGATTAAATCATAATTATATCACTCATTTTATTTTTATACTTATATCTATTCTTGGATTTATCTATTTATATATTCTATTATTTTTTCAACCTATATATAAATTTACATTTATTATATAAATGTATTTGTTTTTGATTGAAATATATTATGGAAAATTAATTATATCGTATTACTATATAATGATTTGAAATTATATAATCATATTTATAGAAATTGTATCTATGGTTACAAAAACATTATTCAATCATTAAATATGGTATATGAATCATACTCATTTATTGTATGACTTTTAACCCTTATAGTGTGACTATGATGTTTATCTTGGTAAATTAATATTAATATAAAAGGAATTTGATTATTCCTATTTCCCAGATTTAATGTACAATTAATTTTTTATTACAAATTATATTATCTGAGTTGTTTTAGAGTTATATTTAAATTAAATAATTGGTATTATATTTAAATGGGGTTATAAATTATATTTTTATTTATCCAATATTAGTTAAACAGAATACAATTATTCTAATGAATATTTCTTTTTAAGATATTTATGTTTGGTAAAACTATTTTGGTTATTATTTGTATCATACAGGAGAAAAAACTAAAATGTTTCATGTGAAGATAGAGATATTTGATAATAGTGATATATCTAATTTCATATAGTTGTGTTTAATGAAGATGACACATTCCATCTATATTTTGATGAATTCGAGGGGTAAAATTCCATGATGTTTGTATGTTATGGTAGAGACAAAAAAAATTATTTAATATTCTATATTCTGAATAATATTTAGTAGGATTCTTTTAAATAATTTCCTGATTACTATTAGGATATAGCTATAACGTATTTAAATATTGGATAAACAATATTAGATTAATTTACATCATCCAATTTTCATTAATTCCAAAAATGATGAACTGTTTAATTTAAATTTGTTATGTCATTTAAAATGTAATTTTATTCATCATTAGGAATAATACTTGTATTTGATATTATGATGGTGATTTGAGAGAATCCAAATTGGTAAAAATAATGACCAATTTCCATACTAATTGGTGTCTATATAGAAAACACAGATGATGATTTGTTTAAGAGAAAATCATTAATGTTCATTTGTGATAAAAAATTATTGTTTTGATTTTAGTGAAATTTGATGAATTTTAGTATTAATTTATAAATGGATTATTCAACACACACTTAATACACATTGTCTTCATGGTCATCATATAGAAACTATATTATGAATGTTAAGTTTTATTTTTTAATACAGATTAGTTTTTTATTTAACATTTCTTCCTTAAGGTAATGTTGGGTTTTAATGTTTGTAAATAAAGAATTCAGGTATCATTTAGTATTTTATTTATATTATTATAATGTTATTCAGAAATGATATTAATGAAAAAAGTAAATTATTTTCCATGCATGTGTAATTGGGGATTGTTCATGGGGCCTTATCATTGGCCCTATAATATCCTCTGAAAACTAGTTCATATATAAGTGAATCTAAATAGTAGTTTAGTGATGAAAAAATAGAATTTCACACTAAGGAGATATAATTATTATTATTTTTTGTAGACTGTGTAATTAATGAATAAAAAACATTATGGAATCTAACAAAACATTTTTGTTTTTTGATTGATAATTGAATGAATGTGAAGAGATATACCATTTCTTCATACAATATTCATAATTTTAGTTATGATATTTAGATTTCTTATTTTATAAATACAAATACTGTGATATGTATAGAACAATTATTTTTAGTTAATCGCCATTCATAGTTGATCATATAATCTAAAATTGATAGTTACTTTTAGTAATTTAATAAATATTATTCACTTAGATTTTAAAGATGAAATTAAATGAATTTTCATAGAATTATAAATGTCTAATTAATATAAATAAATTAGAAAATTAATTGAATGTTGATTTATTTTATTATTTATATTTAATTTTAATGGAAACAATAAATTGAGGGTAATGAAAAAAATATTAGTTTGATTTTTATATGATGGAAAAGTGAAGGGATGGTCTGATAATTTACCATGGAATATATTAATGTTCAAAAAACTCAAAGGTTCACTTAATACAAAAATTATAATCATGTAAATGTTAAACGTCACTCATATAATAGAAATCTATTGAATTATTTAATATATTTGAGATATTTAATGTATCTGAATAGGTAAAACACAGTTAATAATTAATTTATCATTTAGGGATACTGAGACCACTGATATCTCATTATATTCTTACGATAATTTAAAATTATCATAAAGAGATTATTTTTAATCAATTAATGTAATTTATTTGGACATGTAATTATACATGAAGAAATAAAATTTGTCATATTTTGTTTTCTTTGATAACTCTAATGTTAAATATGATTTTTATATTGATCTATATAACCTAGGAAAAAAATATGTTTATAGTTAAAATGTAAAAAAAAATCTGATTATAATATTTGTAATTCACCACTCCAGTAATGTATTTTACATTATGATTTTATATAACTTTAATTAATATATATATATAGGTGTGTGTGAGTGATTGTATTTTTCTACATATAAATTTATATAATAATTGATACAATATAATGGTTATATAACCTAATAAAATATCTTTATTTATTATTATTATATAAATATATATCTTAATATTAATGATTTTAATAAATATAAATCAATATAATATATGTATTTTATATAGTTTTTCGTGAAAATTATAAACAATTTATATATATAATTAAAATATTTATAGATAAATGGAATGTTTAATTAAATAGAATACATGGAAAAACATTTCTGAATTGAATAATATTTTGCATGCCTTGACACAATATTATTCATTATATAGTTAAATTATATCCAAAAAATGACACCACAATTATCAATTAACCAATATATCTTAGATTAATATGAAAATTTTTATTAATAGTCAATTCAAAAATATTTCATCAAATATATATATATTAGTTCATGATTGAATTTCAAAGGAATATATAATTATATCCAGGTTAGGGGTTCAACATTATTGTTTTGGAGTATATTTTGTCTCTGAATTGTTTCCCCCATATTTTACAAGTGTGTATTTTTTAGGTAACAACCAACAATTATATAATGTTTTCTCATAAATAGATTTAATACGTTCTCTTGTTTATGACACAAAAAACACCATGCATAAAGGAATATTTACTTATTGATTTATAAAATTATTTAAATTATTATATAGATAAAATAATCTGATAAAACAAATTCATACTTTAAAGTGCTCTCATTTAACTATTTTAATATTATTAAACATTAGCTGATAATTTTTTAATTTATCCATTTTATATAAAATTTAGTACATCTAACTATTGATGTTAATAATTTTTTTAATTAATGGATATAGTAATTAACTAATTCAGTTACTGATATCCATTAAATGGTATTGTAATGATAATGATTACCAGTTTATAATTTGTTGTTAAATGGAAATGTCTTCTGTAAAAACGTTTTTAATATTATATTTTTATTGAAAAAACACTATAATATTGAATATTATAACTAATTATTACTTTTATAAAACAAATTAAATAAATTAGCACTCACATATTTATTATCAATTATATTTAAGTGGAATAATATTATTAAATGGTCAGAAAAATATTTTTTAGATATATTTTGTAGGTGAAATTTTTTTCTATTTTAATATATTAATGTATAATTTATTTATAAATGATTTTAATGATCTGATTTGATATTTTCTTCTATCACTAGAAATAAAAATCATTTTTTATCATGAATGAATGAAAAATAAATTACTTTTTATACATAATTATATATTTTATTCAACATAATATTTTAACGCATTTTTATGAGAATATTAACATTTATATATGTGACCACTAGGAAATACATATTATAAAAAAGTCCTTATTAATAATAAAAATAAAAAATACTATATTTATGATCTTAAAAATATTTATCCATACTGAGAAATTTCCATCTAAAAATCATACTACCACTTTAAGAGTGAAAATAAATTAAGTAGGAGGTAAACTAACATGTAATGATTAAAATTTTATATGAATTGATCTATTTATGATATGTTGATGGGATTTAGATTTATAATTTAAATTTATTTGATGTAATTTCCTTTTTGAATAACAAAATAATAGAATGAATTTTTATTAGTTTAATTTCATTGTCTTCTAGAATTGTTATAATCCCCTTCTTTATAAAGGATATCATCTTCTTCTCATAGTTAATTTCTAATAGAGAACCTTATCTGGACCATTATTTAAAAAATCATACCTAAAATCCCCTCCCAAGATTCTATATGTTTGGGTCTCCCCACAAGTCCACCATTATAAAGCTTTAAGTGAATTCAAAAGGGGAATCGCAAATAATGGGTAATTCGCTGACCAACATATTTTAATAATTTTTTAACTGAACCACGTAATAATCACATATATCCCTAGAAATATAATTATATTTTTATTTATATTATTATTAATTTATTTTATGCAATGGTAATATTAATTTTTGTGCCTTTTCTATCCAATAGAAAATGGACACATTTCTAATGCATACTGTGGACATCCTCTTCCAAGAGGAGATATATTTATGTTTTCACCATATTATATTTTTGATTTTTATATTGTTGTTAATAATTAATATAAAATTTAAATTTAAATATATTATTATTAAGGAGTTATATAACATTATTTAATTTAATCTATGAATAATTAATGATGAATTAATATTTAATTCTTATGTAAGTAATATTGTTTCCCTTATGTAAATTTATTCATTTTTCGTCATTAAAAAATAATATGGGTTTTAAAAAAAATATGATGAATAAATATGATATTTTTATAAAATTATGTATATGTATATGTTATAATCATGACCTATAAATAAATACTATAATCTTTAAACTAAATCATATATGGATAGTGAAATTGTTGACCGCTAAATATAGTATCCAATGTTGAATTATTTTAAACAATATAATATATTATTTATTATTTAATTAATCATTCTATTATAAATATGATTATTTTTATTTCATATATAGATTTTCGGTGTTTTTTATATACGAGTATATAGTCGATATAAAGAAAATGTGTACATCATGGGATGATTACTATGGAAATCCATGAATGTTTCATGATTTTTTATATATCAATTCACATTAGATTTAAAAATATAAAAAATTTCTTATATTCATCATATATTATTTAATATTTTGATTTATTAATTGGTTTTAATGTATTCAATCCATTCCCCCATTGGTCCTCATGAGGCATATGATATATTTAATAAAAAATCATTCAATTTTATGTAATGGTTTTGCAAAACTGTTTCATAGAAGATAATATATATTTTAAAAATTTGTTATTATGTTATTACGGTAATACCATTGTATTTCTCTAAAAATTATTAAACATAATAATTTCAACTGTTTTATTCCTAATTCACCTTTATGTTTTTACAAAATTTAGAATGGATTCCATTTTATAATTTATTGATCAATCATATATTACCATATTTTGTATTATTATAAATTAAAAATATTACATTAAAATATTCTATGGGTTTTAAAATAATATTATATTCCCATTTTCATATTATATTTTTGTATTTTTTATTTATAAAAATAATGGTTCATTTTTTGTTGATTTTTATGAATATTTCTAATGATTTTATAAATGAATTTTTTTAATATAAACATACTTTATGTATTTATGCTAATTAATTGGGACACTATAATAAAATTTCATAGTTTTCCTTTCATTGGATGTCTTATGATGATGAATTAATAATGATGTTTATCAAAACACAAACATATTTATGGGTTAATTAAACTATATATGAATGACATTGAGAATATTTTATTTTCAAATATATATGATCAGTATATTATTATAAAATGACTATGTTCATTTTAGGCATAAAATGAAATTTTTAATGACTATTATCTCATGAGATCATTGGTCACATGATTAATTATCCCCTGAAATAGAGAGTACATAAGAGGATTTCATTATACCATGAAGTAAAATTGGATTTTTACCCCATTCCTTGAAGGTATAAAAATGTCCTCTCCAACATCAAAGTGGTATAAGGGTTATTAAATAGATGTTAATAGGGTACATAGGTGGGTTTTCACATCAAGTGATGTTGAACATGTGGTTCACCCAAGACAACTAATTGATGAATACCATATACAGAATCCATAAAAATTGATATATATGGTTATTATTTTTGCTAATATTTTATCCCATAAAAATATATCTAATGAATATGATGTGATATCATGGATCATTATGGAGTATTTATCATTCAATATTCGAATTAAAAGGGTAATTTATTTTTCAAATCCTTATTCAATAACTCTACTTCTAGGGTCTATGATTTAATATGTTAGATCATATAATACATGACCACATTATCATATCCTTAAGATTGCATTAAAAATTTCAACTAAAATTTCACAAATCAATCCTTCATAATTAATTTAGATCCACCATTAATTTGTTCGAATTTTTTTATTTAATGTTGAATGGCATTGAACGGTAAATATATGATAAGTGTACTATCTAAAAAGTTCAAAATCAGAGATTTGGAATATCTAACCTGAAATATGTTTTTTGAATCACTAGTAAAAGAATTAACCCTCTATAGTTATCATCGATGTAATATTATAACTTTTATTGAATATTTTTATAAAATTATATAATATATAATTTTTGTTATTTTCAAGTCACATTAGTTAATATCAATGTAGGATTCTATTATTTTTGGTTATTAGACAATAAAAAAATGAAATGATAAAACCAATTGTTACATATGATATAGTAATATGATATTGGATGAATGTAAAATTTCAATGGTTGGTAACAAATTTTAATAATTGATGTTGTACTTGAAATGATTTTTTTTATGATATTATTTCGCAGTTGGAAGATTTATGCTCTATAACCAATCTATGAATTTGGGTTTTATCCAATGGATTGAATCTAGATGAATCATATCAATGGTGGTTATTGAAGAAAATTAAATGTCTATACTCAGGAGATATCAAATGGATTCTGAGTTGAGATTTATTATATTGACCTAATTATCCCCCAACAATATCTATATGTAAATTTTAACATGAATCATGATAAATATGGAATTGTAAAAATGAATAAATAACAAATCATTGTGTCTTGGAAATAAAAATAATGACCTTTTATAATTGGGTCATATTATCCTTTTATAGTAGATAAATTGTTCAGTATATTTAAGAAGTGTTTTTTCATATTATAATTACAATAGAATTAATGCCATGTATTATTAATATATCATTTATAAGTTTATTATGATCAACCGTGAATTCATATCTAGATTATGATGAAATATGATTTAATTTACCCCATGATATTATTGTATTTTAATATTTATATTTTTTAAACATTAATTCCATGACCCCATCATTATAAAATAGATAAGGAATTATAGGAAATAATAAAAATTTATGATGAATCCATTAGTGCTTATGAGTAAATTTACTTTATATATTTAATGTATTTATATTGTTTTATCAATGATTGTAAATTTTAAATTTATAAATTCATTATATTTTTAAACCATTTTAGAAAATGGGAATTGATATAAGAGTCATAAACCATTATACTGAAATCATAAAATTATAATTCAACAATTAAATAATGATTATAGACTCTCAATCATCCAATGGAATTAGTGAAAATGTTGAAAATTTATATTTCGGTGAAGAATCAAAAAAATTTAATCTTGGATTTATTAATATTTATAATAAATTACTAAAAAGAATTTAAATATTTATTAGGGGATTTTTCTCTATAAAATATGAAAATTCATCCATAGTGGAAGAGAAGTTTCTTCATAAAATTAGAATCAACTTGAGGTGAGTTCGTTATCTGTTGAAATGAATAGATATAATTCTCACCCAAATACTCCAACAATTCTCTAATAATATAATATGATTGAATTTAGAAATTACAAATAATATTTCAAAAGTTTAAGGGTTAATTTGGAAAATCATTTTCAAAAACCAACAAGAGTGAGGGGCGGGGGAAGAAATATGCATTGATAACTATTTAATAGGGTGATGATAATGATATTTTCAATGATACAAATATCATTTTAAACGTAACTAAAATTTCTATAATTTATTTACATTGTATATACACTTTTATATTAGAATAATTATTTATGTTTTATATATAACAACAACAATGACATGATTTTTTTTCTTCTGAAAAAATTAATGGTTTTCTTGATAGATTTGTATATATATATCATTTAATTTATAGAATATTTTTGAAATTTTGTTGTAATAAATTTGGATAACCCCCCTATTTTTGAAATTGATGTCAATTTTTGGGAGTATTTACTCACATCATATAGAGGCCACATTAATTTCATTGGTATAGATATCACAAGTGATTTTATAAAATGAAATATGATCATCATTCTATGTGAAAATAAATTTCCAAAAATACTATTACTATTATTTAATATGAAACATTCTACATATACAATATGGGAACTAATCATAAAAGTATTTAGATGAACTCTTCATTTTTTAAATGAATATTGTTTTAGAATATGACGATATCATTCAAAATGAGTATCCTAGACATTCCATGATGATCATTTCTATATTTTTTTATGGTATTTGGAAAATATAATTTCTTTTAAAAAATGTGTGTGTGAAGTCTTGCAACATATGCTTTCATTCATGGTTAATGTCAATAGAGTAGATTTTGTATTGATGGATCTATAAAATATTAAATCTATTAAAGAATGGAGTAGACTAACCAATGTGATTTAGAGTTTTAGTTTTATTGAATTTCATACATATATTCAAATTTAGTTTTTTAATTTTTACATGAATTTTAAATCAAGTGAACACATTTACATTGGATGGATAGAAATTAATTTTGAAAAATTATTTTCTAAAAACATTATAATGGTGAATAATGTGGTGGTCATTATACATGTTCATACGGTCTAAATCATATATTAAGGGGTTTATATATTATTTTATGTCTCATGTAATATATTTTGTTTTTTCTCCTCAATAATTATAATATAGCATTGTATGACTCCAAATAATAACGGTTCAGGAAGAAAATTACGTGTATCATTATTTAGAGATGGTATAAGTAATAATTCAATTATAAAAATCCAGAAATAATATTTATGGTGAGTGGTTGTATATATATAATGATCCTACAAGCATAGAGTATATATTAACACCGAATGAGTAGAATATTCAATAGTAGAGATAGTTACAGTCAATTAAATATTGTGATTTAACAATAAAATATCTTCTTGGTTAGGAAAAATAGGTGATTTTTTTTTCTCGGTTCAAAAAACCATCTTATTTTTTCCATGGAGATAAATGAAAGTTATAATATAATAATGAATTAGATATGTTTATTACATTTAAACATATGGAAATGAGTAAAGTTCTTTACTTCTCAAATTCCTTTTCAACCACACATCCTTATGAATATTTTGTTGTGAATAAGTTGATTTTGAAATGAAAACGTGGGTGATGATAATATTGATGTTAATTATTGGGAATGATTTAATAATAATAATCAAGAGTCAAATATACACCACATAATTACTCTAAATGTGGAATGTGATATTGCATGAAGCACATTTCACATATGTATATATCCATATTGGATGTATTGTGACGTATATATATATTAAAGGGAATTTATAGTGGGGTAACAAAACAAAATATATTATATAGTATGCATTAAAATTATATATATATATATATATATATATATAAGAAATAGATAAAAATCACATTTATAAACAAAATATTAATCCACAATTTAGACATGATTGGAAACTGGAAAAACCAGCATAAGATTAAATCATTGAAATCTGGAAGACTTCTAATGGTCACACATCCAATCTGGTTTCCGATGATCTTATAATGATGTTAAAAAACCAAATTAATATTGAAGAATATTTACCAAACCACAATGATTTAATAATATTCTTTATAAATGTGGTTTTATTTAATGGATAACACACTAAATTGTATCTAAAATATATTAATATAATACTTCATACTTAAATAGATATATTTAATATTATTTAAATAATAATTATAACATCTATTCTCAATATTATTTCATGAAATATGGTTATTCTAAATGGTATTTTAAATTCAATAATTATATACTAATATCTTTAATTGTGGATTTAAATGATATTTGGAGTCAAAATCATAATCATTTATAATTTTATTTTAAGAAAATCATTATCATGTTATTTATAATGTTTATTATGAATCCTTCAATGGAAATAAGTTCAAAAATGAAAAATAAATATATTAATATTTAATATATACTATTACAAAAAGTTGATGTAGGAGAAATTTAAAAAAATTTAGTTACATTTAGTAAAATATCAAATTATCATTTGTTTATTAGAAAATTTACTATTTCAAATGAAAAATAGATCCATAGTTTCAAGTTCGTGAATTTTTCCTTGTTAATATATCACCTTTGAATAAATGTTATGGTATTTATATATAATGTGAAGTTGTTCCCCATATATATATGTCCTTATGAGGGCCTTCACTATATCGATATGACATTATATCCAATTAAAAATCCATGAAATCTATAAAATGTAAATTATGTGTTCATTATGTCACTAGTGGTGTTGTACATTCATAATAAGTTCAATGTAATAAACTTGGAAAATTTACACCTATATATTGTTCATTAATAGGATTATCAACTGATATAGACTTTGGATTGATGGTGAAATATGATATGAAACACCCCTCATCACCAAGAAAATGGTTTTTTTGAAAATCCATTAATGGAATAAACTACATAGGATCCCAAAAATGTAATTAGATAAATACATCCTAATTTATTCAAATATAAAAATTGAAATTTTTGTCTGAAATCTATTTATGGGTTAAAATATAAAACAACTTTATTTTATAATTTTTTCTGTTTAAAAAATTTTATTTCATCGATGAAATATTATGAATGGAAGATACATCATAGGATACTAATAAATTATTAAATTATAAAACAAAATGAATTATTATATAGTTCATGTAAATTGTTAAAATATGTTTCACTATTAAAGTGGTTAAAATCACATATAGAAATATCATTAAATAGTTTTGGAAAAATGATTCTAAATTTTTGGAGAAAATATTAATTTTCATTTATTATATAAATTATTATTATTTAAATAATTAATTAATAATATTTGAAATCTGTTACTAATATCCATAAATAGTCTATGTTTTTTTAACAAATTCATACATATAATACATTTTTAAATGGAAATGTCTCAAACACATATATTTATACAAATAATACTTTATTTAAAATATATTTTCTATAAATTTGAATAAACGAATTGAATAATATTTTAAATCTAAGAAAAAGTCATTAATTATATTAATTTTTTTCATATATAAATAAAAATGAAATTATATTAATGTTAAATGCTGAAATTATTTAGAAAAATATTTTATATGAAAATGAAATTCATCATAATAAATTAAATTAATAAACAATGTCCATATTTAGTGATGAAATACGTAGATAATATAATATATTATTAAAATTAATATATATATATATATATGTAATTGTTTATAAATAGTATGAATGAGATATAATAATATTTATGAACATAGATTAATTTTTATAATAATTGGTTTACATGTCTTATACAATGATATTTGAAATAAGATTTTCCACATAATAGAATTGATTCATGTAAAATTGAATCCATATTAAAAATAATAATAGTAAATAGTATGTAATAAAAGGAATTATTATTTTTTCATTATGAATAGTTTCAACGGTAAAAATATATTCATCATGATATGATTGAAAATTGTTAATGATTGAGTTACCTATGAGATTCATGTTCAAATACAATTATGAACTTTACAAATTTTATTGGTTGAATAAATTTTGGATTTATATTATCATATATTGGTGTATTTAGAAGTACGATAGAACTTTTCTGTGAACATTACATTATTTTATATTATTATTATTGATATCTACCTGTGTGGGACGCATATAGAATTCAAAATGGTGCCTCGAATTCTTCCATCACCACACAATATGAGATACCTAGTTCATCTATGATAATCCAATATTTTTTTCTATATATCCATAATACATCAATGTGGTTTTGAATGTTAAAAGTATGAATCTATGACGTATGAGTATATTAATAGAGGATATACAAAGAAGAGTTATTAATATTAAACAAATGATTCAATGATTATTTCCGTTTAAAAATCCTAAAAATATTCTTGAACTATATAATTATAATTTCATTAGTTAAATTTCTAAAAAAAAAATTTTTAGGTTATGGGTAATGACATTTCCAATATCATATCCATAAAATTGTAAATGAATGTGTTGCTCAAGTGTAAATGTAGGCTGGTGTCTCTATTAATAGATTCATGTAATTTTTATCACCAACATATATGGATGGTTATATAAATGTAGTTAATGAAAATATATTTACATTTTCTTATAATTAAAATTTATTGAAGAAAAAAAATTATTTATTCCCTCTTATCTTTCCTTTCATTTATAGATGATAAATTTATTCTGATCAACATGTGCACTACCATAGTCATTAAGTGATTTAAGGATTTTTTAATCACCAAAATACATGGATTATTTAAAAAAATTTATTAACAATAAATTTAAAATCTATTACACGATAATTACTTTAGAGATGTCAAATACATTACCAATCTTTTATGGATGGACACATCTAATATAAAATGTCTGAGTTATAATTCTATAAATACTCATATATAGATTTTTTAGGAACAATTAATAAATGGGAACTTGGAAATATTTAGGGGCATGAAATATATGTTTATAATAATGGTTATTATTTAGATAACAATTAATTAAATATAAAAATTTATTTTAAATTAGGATGGAGTGATTATAAAAAATATCATAACATTATGTAATGTATTGTAATATAATATTTATTTTTATTTGGATTAATTATGTTAATATATAAAATATGAAAAAGTGATTTTTGATTCATTTTTTAGCATATAAATTTAATTATCATCATCCTTTTCAAATTTTTCAAGTATTCCATCCATTTTCATTATTTTTGAAACCCAAGGAGGAAATAATATTTTTTTATGAAATATTGACCATATTATTTTTTTTGGAATCATTGTCATTAATTTTATTATATATCAAAAATATCATATCAATAACCATTAATAATTTTATAATTATAGAAAATTAATTTCAAAAAAACCATCAACAATCATTTCAGATCACTAAAATTAACTATTTAATAAATTTTCCTATGAATTAATTTTTACTCTGTTAAAAAAAATACAAGAGAGTGTTTTAAAAGTTTAAATTTGAAGAACAATTTTCATTTATCATTATCAGGATTCCATATGAACTTCCATGGTTTTAGGAAAATATTTATATTTGTATTTATTTTATAATTTCATTTGCATTTAGAAATAATATAAAAAAAATTCTCATATGATAATTCAAAGAAATTTTTTTATAATTTTTTTAAAAAAATTATATATCCCATCTTCCATTACGTAGTGAGTTTATTCAATTAGTTTATGATTTTTAATACTATTAGAAACATTTTGATGAATTATAATAGCAATTTTTAAATAATTTCCCATGAAAAGAATTTATTTCTTATGTGATAATAAAAAAATGAAAGAATAAAATCTATTTTGTTCTTATAGAATATATATTAAGGGAAGATTTTTATATGATGGAATGGTCCACTAACTCTGTAAAAGTCACAAGTTAATTTTATAATTTTTTGAGGTCATGGGGTAGTGTAGTTATTATCCCTTTCAAAAGAAGGATAATTAGAGGCATTCCAATAGACATGATGTTAAATGATAGTCTATCCAAATCATGAAATTGTACATGATTGTCTTACAGAAGTAAATGAAAGGTCAATAGTTGATGACCCAATCCCTATAATGTGCATGGATGGTTATCCCATTCCTATAATGTGATGAATGTCTTTGATATAATCCTTTTCAAATGATTTAAATTATTTAGATTTTGAAACATATTAATTCTATATACATTTTTTATTATACCTAAGAAATAATCTCATGTATTCGGATTAGTAATTGAGGATTGCAAACTCTATTAAAACATAATATTTATTAAGATAAATTTTTATTCTCTGAATAATGATTAATGGATTCATTATGGTTTTCCCAAATTTGAAAACCATAAATCATGGTGACCTTGATATTTTTAGTTTTCATAATATTCTTATAACATATCTTCATCTCCTTTACTCACTAACCTAATACATCATTTATTTTGGTACGTGAGTGTATTCATTTCATTATAATTTATTCTTCATATAATCCAATTTGTGTCACCCTAATAAATGTATAACTATTTTGAAATTTTTTATCCCTATGAGAAAGTAGTCTTATACAATAAGAATATCACCATTATCTAAATAACCCTACAAAAATTAAAAGTCTACTACAGAAATAATATTTATGTTTTATAAACCTTATATATATGGATCCTCTATTCGAGTTGAAACTATGAAATTATATATGAAGTTGGTATGATTTCATTTGAACTAACCACCCATGTTTTCTGTATCTTCATCAATGTTAGTGTATATTTTCTATAGTAATAATTTATATAATCCATAATAAGAAAAACAAAGAATCCATAGCGTATATCTATATTAATAGAAATAATTTTCACATATAGAGGTAGAAAAACTCCCAAAATATCTCCGCAATTCCTCATGAGGAAAATAAATAGTGACTGATATGTCCTTATTATAATTCTATGCATATTTATATAGTAGAAAATATTGATCATCTAAAATAAATTAAAACATTCTAACACCCAGCACTACTATAAAACACAAATCATTGATGGAAAAAAATACTATAAATTAGGTGGATATATTTGAGCTGATAACACCATTAATTTATTTATCCAATTAATATATCCATGATGTATTTACTCTATTTATCCATATAATGATCCTAATTGAATTAGGGTTTTATATTAAAGTATACATTCTATCAATATTAGGAGTGATAACAATAATTGGAGCATCCATGTCATTAGAATCCAGTTTATGGTACCATATCTTTCATATTTCATATTTTAACACTTTTTCTTCCCTATTTTCATAGTCTCCCTTTATTCAATGATATATTCTTATTAAATTGAATAATAAAATCAAGTGGAATCATAGAAAACCTAATTCAATATATAACATATATGTCCTTTCCAAGTGATGTTTAATGAGTATTAATGTCAAGACGATGTGATGACCCACTATCTATAACAGTATTATTACAAAACATTGTTAAAATTTATTTTTTTGTGGTGGTTTCAATTAATATATATCATTATAAATTGGTCCCCTATATTATGAATCAATTTTTTGGTTAACTTATTTGATAAATTGAATAGATCAGGTGATTTATTGATTAGGTGAATGATAGATTAATTTATGAAAATTATTCATTGAATGGGATGTCAAAAATTATCTATAGTAATGCAAGAATCCCTATTAATGTTAACATTAATAGAACATTAAATTTGATGATATATAAATGATAATACTGATTGGTCCTATAGTAATAAAAAATTCCCTAAATTTTCATCAATCCCAATCCTACAAATTATTGAGAATGTATCAAGAAATGTTTTGTAAATATAGTAATGATTACTTTTAATTGATAATATAAAATTTTGAAATCTTAAACTTATGAGAGTGTAAAAATTTTTATTTTTACATCTTCGTAAATCATGTAATGTATTCTCAAAATATTTTTCTTATAATAAATACAATTCATTATGATGTATTCACAGATCATAAATAAAGAATAATAATGGGGTCTAATATTTTATACCATTATAATTTTTTATATACAAATATTTAACTCTATATAATCCTTGAAATTATATTTATCTAAATCCCAATTAGCTTTGTGATATTTAAGTAGATATACTCCCTTAAAATAATGATTTAATGGTGCAATAATTATTATTACATAACGATGTTGTCACAACCCGTCCCTTGGTGCCCAGGTAGTGACTACCCCAATCCTGTATTCCATGGTCCAGGGGGTGGAAAATAGCACAAAATGTGTAATTCCCTAAAATCTGGGAAGGAATTTCCTTTATGTCATAAAAACGCACACAACTGATTACAATCTAGAAGAAAAACACTAATTAAAAACTATACAACAAAAGAGTGTTGAAAAGAAAAAGGGTCCGAAAATACAAGCCCAATTGTACAGTATAAGAAACTGAATGTAGAAGTACTAGAAAAAGGGAAAACAGCTCATGGATCGTCCACCGGGAAATACAACCTTAATGGTAGGTACAGATAGCATCTACAGAACTCCACATCCTTCTGTCATCTCCTTGTACCGTCAAGTCATATGTTCCACATCCGGGTACCGTCTAGTCCTGGTATACTCATCCTCGGTCAGTGATATCCTTCGTCTGCATCCAACACAATGAGGTGTCTACACAACTTGTGTAGTGGTGAGTATAAAGATACATAGTATGGACTCTAAGACCCCAAGGTCTCACAAAATATATCAAGGATAAACCATAAGGTATGAATTCAACATATAACCCCACATTGGTATATTATCATACATATAACTAAGTTATCAAGTAATCCATCACAATCTTGAGGGAAAAACAAAGTTACTGACATAGCTCACACATGTATACAACTCACGTAGAGTGATAGAGATGATTATATGTAGCCACTAAATCATCAATTCTGTCCAACCCACGCAGGATCCAGAAATAGAAATCAGAACTGTCGAACCCACACAGGTTCCAGGAACAGTAATCCGATCTGTCAAACCCACACAGGATCCAGGAATAGTAGTCAGAGCTATCTAACCCACACATAATATAGGAACAGTCGTCAGAGTTGTCGAACCCACACATGATCCATGAATAGTAGTCAAAGATGTCAAACCTATAGAGGATTCAACAATAGTCGTCATAGCTGTCGAACCCACACATGATCCAGGAACTGTATTCAAAGCTCTTAAACCCACACAGGATTTGAGAACTATCATCAGAGCACATCCAGCCTCAGGGTTTCTACATAATGAATGCTTGATTCTGGTAGGGTCTGCATCTCAATCCATGTGTCGATACATAGAACTCATCTAAGTACATGAATAAGTATCCCAAATGTCTTCCATTTCATAGTGGTCTCAACGCAATAAAAGACACGTCAATAAGACGATCGATCTGTGAGTTATTATTATTTTAGTCTCAGGGGCCTATTTGGAGTCATTCACGATCTAACATCACTAAAACTCAACTATAGACCGAACTATAGTGGGGTGTACTTAAGGGGAGAGTCATGCTCCAATATTACCAGCGCTGCTGACGGTTCGTCAAACAGACGTCTAATGCCAAAGATTTGTCCAAGATAATGTTAAGGGGAGTTGTAGCAGGCCTGGGTCCTGCCCAACCCAGTCGGGCCGACCCGACCTGACTTATTCTGGGAAGACCCATTGGGTTCTTCCCAAACCTATGGGACTGACCCAGTAGTCCGTGATTGCCACGAGTAGCAGAGGAGTGCAGACCGGTTGCGAGGGTGCGGAGCGGCCACATGTTGGTGTTAGGGCGGTTTGGCCAGGATGTGTTGTGAGGGGCACAGAAGGTCTACTCGGCCAGGAGCACATGGGGCGAGGTTTGAAATCTCGGAATGGATGGACGAGGCCGGTTTGGACAACTCCTTGAGTGGGAAGCTCGTGAAAAATGTGCTGCGTGGGTCGTGCGGACTGGTGTGGTTCAGTCGGGCACACTGGAGGCGGTCGGGAAGGGCGCGACCAGGTCAGCCAGCGTGCGGCCAGGCGGGCCGGCAGGCTATCGAGAGGTGGCCGGGTAGGCCGGTGGGTCGCGAGCAGGCTCGAGGCAGCGACTCGGGTCAACGAGTGGTGTGGCTGGTGGGGGCAAAGCCAGGGCCAGTTCGGCCGATGGCGGTGCTTGACGCCGTGGGGGCTGCTTAGAGCAAAGAGGTTGCGGGTAGCATGACCTTTGTCTTCACCTCCTTCATCACCTCGTTGAATTGTCTCCATGCTAAAAATCATCATAAATAAGAACTGTGGAGGGTTCCAGACTTGTTGGTTTGTCCCGCATCCTCCAAATTTAAGGAGGTAACATTTTTTCTCATCAAGTAAGAAGAAAGATGAAATTCAATTATTTTACAACCACCATAATGATACTTTTCCAACCAAATAATATAAAAAGGAAAGTAATATTACAAAAAACAACCCTCTACCATTGATCGTTGTTCAAAGATGAAGTCATGGGAAGAAGACGAAAGAGATTTCTGTTCGTCACGTCTGCGGAACAATTCCAATACTAAGCTGCATCAGCTCGTTGAAGACGATGTGCGTGGAAGGTCGGGTGGAGACGTCACATGTCAGTCGGATCCAAGTATGAAGGTCAAAGGAGATCGTTGTTGGTGTTCTAAGTCAGAAGAAATCATTCTTCATTCTTCGTTGGTAGATGATGTTCTTAATTGGAGAACTATATTTCTCTCAAGCTCTCCTCACCCCAATATTCCACCCAAAAGAAAAATGCAAAGACAAAAAATTGATTAAGTTAAATCTCTTATTTAATTCCTTCGAACAAAATTCAAATTGGTTAATTAATAATGCTTGATCCACTTAATTAATGAAGAAGAAAGGGCATATTTAAATTGTGAGAGTTGGCAACATTAATGTGGAGGGGTGTTGGCACCATTATGTGGAAATCTCAAGATCATTCTCCCCATTTAATGGGGAGTTCAATAGTTTACATCCTCGGGTGGTACCCACTCGACCTCAGAACCATTTTCCATAAATTTTCACACACTCAACCTCATAATATTTTTCCATCAATTTTCACAGACTCGTAAAATTCCCATGTTTTAAGGAAAATAATTTCCACTAAAATTTTGGGTCTTTACATTCTCCCCACCATATGGATTTATGTCCCTATAAGCTATAACTCAAACGAAGGGAACAAGTGGGGGTACTGATTAGTCATCTGAGAATCATTCTCCCATGTGCTCTCTTTAAGGTTTCCGTGCTGCTAGAGAACGCAAACTAGAGGTATCAAATGACCACTAATTACTCGCTCTTGTCGATCCTAAATCTCTACTACAATCTCAGTAAAAGATTCCCCATCATTGATGTCTAGCTCTCCATGCTCGATGATGTGAGAAGAGTCATGCATGTATCTCCTCAGCTGAGATACGTGGAAGACATCATGCACCCAGTGCAACCGAGGTGGAAGAGAAAAGCGCTAAGACACATCGCCAACTCTACAGCGGATTTAGAAAGGATGGATGACTCTCGGAGATAACAAGCTGCCTCGGCCAAATATCTATATTCATCATCGAGGTGAGACCTGTAGTATGTCGTGGTCTCCATCCATGATCTTTGGTGGTCTCTTTGTCCTATCAGCATACGGCTTTTTCCTGCTTTGTGCAGTTTTCATCCGCTCCTGGATGATTGACACCATATCTGTGGTATCCCGTACAATCTCTGGTCCCACTAGTGCTGACTCCCCAGGGTCAGTCATACAGAAGAGTGATCTTCATGGTCTCCCATATAATGCCTCAAAATGTTCCATCCCAATGGTAAAGTTATTGTTGTTGTCTTATGTGAACTCTAATAATGGTAAATGATCCTACCCGGAGCGACCGAAGTGGAGGACACAATCACTCAACATGTCCTCAAGGGTCTGAATGGTCCGCTTAGTCTAACCATCCATTTGAGAATGGAAGGAAGTGCTCAATTGAAGATGCTTCCTGAAATCCTCATACAACCCCTTCCATATCTAGGAAGTAAACTAATAATCACGATCATAGACAATAGAACAAGGTACTCCATGTAGCCGCACAATCTCATGCATATAGAGGCGTCCCAAACTATCTACTACAGCCTACTCTCTGATCGGTAGGAAGTTGGATGACATGGTGAGTCAGTCGGAGATCACCCAAATCAAGTCGTGACCCCTAGATGTATGTGGACGTACTTTCACGAAGTCCATGGATATCTGATCCCACATTCAATCTGGGACCACTAAAGGCTGAACCAAGCCTTCTAGTACATGGTTCTCTTCCTTCAATTATTAACAAGTGAGGCACCAAGAGACAAAATCTCCAACTGCCTTCTTCATCCCCGGCTACCGGTGTTGTCTCCAGAGATCTTTGTACATCTTCGCCTCTCGTGGATGTACTGATATAGGAGCTGTTTGAATCTCCCTCAACACTTCCTCCTGAAGTGACATTGGCACCATAGTATTTCCTCTGAATAGGATGACATTCTCCCCACGTTCAAAAAATCCATCATGTGTATGCCCTGTGGATATCAGATCTCATCGTGTCTCGTAGTCAGCATCCCCATGTTGCGCCTCCTTGACTCACTGAAAGAGTGGGGGTGTGACTATGAGAGATTGTAGAATGGTTGTTCTGTCTCTATCCACAAAGGATATCTGCAAAGCGGCTTGCTGCCATGTTGCTTAACCTAACAACTGTATAACATACCTCCTGCTGAGTGCATATGCAACAAAGTTTCCCTTTCTAAGAGTATAAACTATCATGATGACATAGTATGGGAGGAACTCAAGCCAACATTACTGTCTCAGGTTCATGTCCTTCTGAGAGAAGATATCCTTGAGGCGCTTGTAATCAGTGTACACGGTAAAACGCTCTCACATCAATTAGAGTCGTCACATATTCTTGGTGAATTCCATGGCTGCTAACTCTAGGTCATGGGTAGCATAGTTCTTCTCATGATGTCTCAGCTGTTGAGAACCATAGGCGATCACTACTCGCTCCTGCATCAGGACAAACCCGAGTCCAGTCCTTGATGCGTCGCAGTAGACTAAGTTCTCTATGAATTCCTCTAGAAGTCTCACAATGGGGGTACTAATCAGCATTTGCCTCATCTTCGAAATGCTCTACTGACATCTCTCCAACCACACGAATGGGTTTCCCAATTTTTTTCAAGGCTGACAGTGGTTATACCACTCTAGAGAAGTCTAGAACGAATCTCTGCTAGTAAATAGCCAATCCTAGGAAACTCCGTAACTCCGTCACACTCTGGGGTGGCTCCATAGAAAGTACTTTATCAATATTGGCTGGATCCACTCTAACTCCAGCCTCTGAGAAGACATTTCAAAAAAAGTGAACCTCTTGGATCCAAAACTAGGACATCGAGATCTTACCATAATGATGGTTCTCTCGGAGTGTGTCCAATACTACATACAAATGGTAGGCATGCTCCTCCTCAGTAATCGAGTAGATAAGAATGTCTTTGATGAAGACTATGACAAAGCAATTGATGTATGGCTAGAAAATTCTATTCATGAGTCCCTTGAACACTGTTGTAACATTGGTTACGCTCAATGGCGTAACTAAGAACACGTAGTGTCCATATCGACATCTAAAGCCCATCTTCGGCCAATCCACATATCGATCTTTGAGAATGTGATAGCCTGTTATGAGGTCTATCTTCGAGAACCACCATTCTACATTCAACTGATCAAGGAGGTTTTCAATCCTAAGGTGTGGGTATGTGTTCTTCACGGTCACCTTGTTCAGGAGACAGTAGTAAACACAATGCCTAAATCTACCATCGTCCTTCTTAGAAAATAGAATCGGGGCTTCCCAGGGAGAAGCATTGGGCCAGATGAATACCTACCCCAGTAAGAACTATAGCTATACCCACAGCTCGTGAAGCTCCACAGGAGCCATCTGATTCACTGGTGTAGATATCAGTGTCATCCCTAGGTATATGTCAATATATAAGTCAACCTCTCTTCGAGGAGGTTGACCTGAGACATCATCAGGGAAAATATCCGCATACTGGCCCACCACAACAAGATAAGTCAGACTCTCCAAATAAACTTCTCATAGGGTAAGGAAATCCATGTGATGACTGATCAGTTGTACTCTCCTCTGAGCATGTCAATCCTGTGATGAAAAGGCTCCCTTATCACTAGTGAAGGTAAAAATGGCCCAATCTGTGTGGACACACCACACATTACACATAATATAGTTTATTTGAGCATGGATGTAGATAACCAGTCTATACCCAAGATGACATCATATGGCCTCAGCACAGCTAATATAAGATCACAACCGAATGTCTCACCTCCTAGAGTATGTTCAAAATGACGGAACCAGTGCGTAATCATCGAATCTGCTCCCACAAGAGCCTCCGACCATAAAGATCAAGCCAATGGCTCTGTCAGAATCACCAAGCTCTAAACGAAGGAAGTGTCAATGAATGAGTGACTTGCACATATGTCTATAAAATCTGCAACTATTGTGTAGTAGACAATGATCGTACCTCGAATAATCTCTGGAGCACCATGATCGTAAGACTCAATAGCATGTAGCTGAGCACTTACCTGTCCACCTACTGTCTACGGTCGTGGTGGACCTCCTGGAGGTGGTGGTGGTGACATCTCCAAATTTCATCCACCGCCAGCATCACATTGAACTCCTCTGCCATGTCTGCCTGCTCTATGCGGACCACCATGATTGAACATATAACTCATACTGGAATGTCTCCCAACTGTCTACTGATCATCCAAATAGTGGGTCAGACAGTCACGAGCCATTAGACCATGCCCTCCACACGTGAAAAAATACATGTTCCTCGAATGACTGGATATGTCTCATGTACCTCACACAATTGAACCTCAGTCCTGAGGTCGTACATTGGATGGTATGGTCTGCTGGGACCTCTGCGACATATGTCTACTACCAGTACCTGAAGAATACGCTATGTGATGCCCGGTGGTAGGTCTCACTGCTGGTTATGGCTTATAAAGGAAACTCCCCACTAAGAGGGATCACTCAAACACCGTCGCCTATGTCAGGATGATGAGGTAGATCATAAAAGCCCTGATCTCTCGCCTGAGCCCCTACTCGAAGGATCGGGCCCTGAAGAATTGGTCATGCACCATATCTGTGGAGTAGCGCGAGATGTTGGTAAACCTCTATGAGTATTATTCCACTATTATGCTACACTACAATAGATGAAGTATCGTCTATATTCGCATAGCACGTAGTGTGGATGGAACAAACTCCACCTGAAACAGACTCTCGAAGTATGCCTAGAGATGTGTCGCATCATTATTCCCATGGAGCATAATGATTCACCATTTTCCAGCTGCTGGATAAAGGAGACCTGTGGAAAGGATCACCAAAAGTTCTTCTGGTGTCCCTACCAGTTTGGAATGTTTTGATATATTGTTTTATTATAATATTTTTTATGAATTTTAATAGTTCAAAATTGATAAATTTCATGGATAAGAAGAGTATGGGTAGAAATATTCTCAACCAGTAGGTTTCAGACACGTTTAAGGTAAAAAATAACCATATCATTTAGCTTTAATCCTCAGATAAAAACCTTATCTCTTGCCATGTCTTCATGTATCTTCATAATTTATGGTTACAACAGTTACTTTAAAATTCAAATAGGAACAAAAGTGGATCATTAAAGACATTTTTAACAATATATAAATCCATAAAAGCATGATTACTTCGAACAAAAGGATTTAAATCATCCCCAAAAAAGGAAAATTCATCCAAACAATTCGTTTATGGAATCGAAATTTTCAAAATAAATTTATTTTTATATTTATAGTATCATTTTTTTGAATCATTCACTAAGAAGGTTATCAATATATCATCATTGTATCAATGATATTTTTTTTTACAATATGGAAAATTTATATTTAATATACAATGATGTAGGATGTATTTGTATCTTTCTAATTAACATTTATAATCAAAGAGACCAGTTATATTACTCAATATAAAAACAGGTTAATTAAAAGTTAGATGTTTATGTTATATTTCCGTTTTCATTAAATAAAATACTATAAAATGTCATTTTCACACCCAAGTTGATCCAAATTACCAAAATCACGGCCAACAGATTCTCAGCACAGGAAACATATCATAAAATAGGATTATGAGACGTTTTGGTGTAATTTTATATTATTATAATATTATTTTTACACATATTAACCTGATCTACCCTTTAACAATGGTTAATAGAAATAATTAATGAATTTATTATTCATAATGTACAAAAATAATAGGTACATGTCTAAAAATTTCGAACCATATGATTCCAAATATGGATTATATTTTTTAAAAATCAAAATAATGAAGATTCAATAATTAATTTCAAATTACTTCCTATTATCAAAAGTACAAAGAATGTTTTTATGAAGTAAAAATAGTAAATAGATTGGCATCTATTTATGAAATTTTATATGTGAAATTATATCTAGTAAAAAAATTGTATTAAATGATTAAAAAATAATCCAAATTGAATTTAAAACCAATTAAAAAGGTAATCTATATATATAAATAAATTAGAAGAAACGATTGTTATGAAATAATATCATGTATTTCTAAATATTCATTAAAATATGAAATTTATTAAAAATCTGTAAATATTGATGTCCCGAATCCGATGAAAATTTTTATTTTATAAAATATTACATATAACATTGAAAAAAACTCAATTTTAACAAGGGTCTACCATTAAATGGCTGTAAAACAACCTTTTAAAAATAATAGAGAATTTTATGCTTAAAATTGGATTCGTTATCATTTTAAGACTATAAAATTCATTTGATAAATATATAAACATTTAAAAAATATGAATAATAATAATATAGTAAATTATGTTCATTCCTTCCAATACAATGGCTTGGTGTTAACTGCAATGTAAAATAAATATATTATTATTGTAGTATTATTTAGTATAACTCAGTGTTGTGTGCAATATAATATTTATGTGAAACCCATTGTTTTGTGTTTAGTACATAATGTTACATAGATATGACATTAAAATAAGATTAAAATTAATTTATAATATATTAATAGATATAAAAATGTATTATTCTATAAATACATTGGATGTTACTTTATTCCCACTTTTAAAATTTGAATTGTCAAAATTTTAAAATTTGGATAAAAAACATGATTTCCAATCCCACATCATAAAAATAGTCAATAAAACTATTAATAAAAAAAGATATATACAATGGTCAATTGAGATAACACAGAATTATATTCCATGAATGAAAACATGGATATGGAAGAATAACAGACAATATTGTTTGGATGAAGAGTGATAGAAAACATGATTATCATTATTCTAATAACTACAAAACCATAAACTTGTGATGGGTTAAATAGACATTGATTATCTAATAGAAATATTATATGTAATTTTTTTTCATTAATATATTTTAAATAAATTTGAAAAATTAATTTATGAGAATGGTTAAGATCATATATAAAACATACATACTCGTCGTGTACATTTTGATCCTTTTATAAATATCTACATAAAACTAATCTTTTATCCAAAAGATGAGTATTTAAGATAACCTGGTCACACTTGATTCTCAATAATAAACTCATAAAAACTCAATTACTCTTCAAAAGATAAACTATATATTTCCCCCATCTTTATATTATATAAAACAAGAACATGGTTATTTCATGATGAGATAAATCCCCAAAAATAACAATCATTCATAAGGAGAGGTAGGACATTTAATCTCCAAAATTTAATAGTAATTCTCTTGTTTTACATAAACCATTCACCAAAAAAAAATCCTTAAAATTCTTCAAAATAATCCAAACTATGATTGAAAAACAAAATTAAGAAGGATTTGATCACATATTATTTGATGATAATTCCAAACATTTATCTCCTTAAAAAATCTATTACCCATAATGTCTCACAATTTATGAAGTTAACCTAATAACATAGTCTTAATGATGGGTAAATTATTTCAACAAATAAAAAAAATCTCTTTATTTCCACAATAAAAACATAGATTCTTCAATAAAAAATTCCACAATTACTCCTCAAAATAATTCCCTTTGTATTCAATTTTTTTGTAGGCGTATAGTTCTCCCAAAATATCAAAAATCATCGAAAATAACATTTATCACATAATCACCAAATCATTTTCATATATTAAGGATATCCTTTTGATTAAACATAGGTTCCCAAAATGAAGTTATTCATGACCGATAAAATCATTTAACATAATATAATAAGTCATATTAACAAATGAATTCATGTAGGCTAGTGGTTGGGAATAAATCCTAGTCGTACATTAGTTGTGGGTTCAATTCAAATAGCTATGACTGATTTGATTGGTTGTCACACAGTCTATGTGTTTTCCTGTTTCAAAAAAGAAAATAGTTTTATAAAATTCCTATTAATTATATAAAGTACTCAAAAATAACGATAACATGTTTTACCCTCAATTGTTATTCTCTACCTTTCAATTGTCATCCCCAAAATTACTAACCCATAACATCTTCAAAATATATCTCTCTATAAATACCACTAATTACCACGAAATTTCATAACATATCCTTAAAAATGGGTTACTAAAGAATTTATATTATGATCATTATTAATATTATGAACCCAAGATGATATCCCTAACTCTTAATAAAAAATCATAATCTCCAATGTTGTCTAAACCATTCTATGATACCATCTAGAAAGCCTCATGTTTTGAAAAACAATTCTAGGGACTTTTAAAAATATTTCATAGTAGATGATCTTTTATTTTTATAGATTTAAATAATTATTAAAAACTCTTACATAGTAGAGTCATACATTACAAGTGGACACTTCTACTCGCAATCCATATTTAAAAAAAAAGTCATTAAAAAAATATTTTATTGTTTCATATATAAACAACATAAATTTTTAGTGATCTCATCCTGAAATGTATTCTTCATTTAGTCCTGTGAAAAACTTTTCAAAACATGTGATGTGCATAAAATTATCAATAAGAGATACCCAATAAAGGGAAACTGTTAGTATTGGGAAAAGAGTAAAACCATGAATACTTTATCCTAAACTAATACTTTTAACATTTAATAAGTTATAAATATAATTCAGTGAATATTATACCATTCCTTGCCGTTTTTGAAGCCAAAAGACTAACATAAAACTCATTGAAAGAAACATTGAAAAAATTAAGGTAATTGGGTAACAAATCATAATTAAATGGCATAACCATAAGGTTTACTTCCTCACAAAACACTAACTGGAATATCCAAATGGTTGACTTCCATTCCTAATTCATTACAGATTATAACATAACCACCCATCTTTTATTTACCACAAAACCACCCATAATTGGTTTATCACATTACCAACTGCCAAATGTCCAAGTTCCATAATATAATAATAACGAATAAAACATGCTTAAAAAGAAAAAAACAGTCCACACTATAACCACTTGAGATCATTTTAAGATATATAAATTTTCAACAAATTTCCATTACCGTTTAAAACATTTAATAACGTGGATTTTTAAACAAAGAGTCTCATACAACATTAAAACATTTGAAATAAATTATATATCTATAATAATCATGTCTATATTAATATATTCAAAAAATCATTTTTCGAAACACTGATATGAAATAGAATGTTTTATGTGAATAAATAATCAAAACATATAAAATTATATTTTAGTTAATGATTCTATTATGACTTTAGAAAAACATGAATAGCAATCAATCAGGATTAAAAATAAAAATAACATTAAATATGATGATAATATACTAATTCATGATATAAATAGTCAAACGGTTTATATGTACATATTAAAGGATAAAACGTGTTCCTACAAACAAGATATTCCACAAAGAAAGAAGAATGAGATGAAATACCTTACAAAGATCATATCCATATATTTATGATAAATGAATGACATAATTATGTTTTAAAAGTATAAATACAATGAATATGAATGGATATTAATTGTAAAAAATACAGAGTTCATTCACACATATTCCATAAAAAACTCAACAAGAATGATATTTAACTAAATAAAATGATATTAAGATAAGATTTTGCTTAGTTAAAATCCAACTTGTATCATTTGTTCTGTATATTCCTAAATAATAAACATAGAGGAATTTAAAATTTATTGATAATTTATTAAATTTTTATTATTCTTTATATATAAATTTTTACCATGTTATAAAAAATACATAATTATTTATGTTCATATTGGTTATTTTATCGATATTTGGTATATGAGTCAAAAATATTTGTTTTGATGTAAAATATCTATGTTTTAAAATTTCCATCATCTCCATAATATTTAATATGATTTAAATATCATATATATTTATTTAGAATATTACATACCATTTTTAGATAATAAATGAAATGTATCGTTCATGTAGACGGTAGGCTGTATGTACGCATGAACAGTACATTCATTTCTTTGTCATAATAAAGGAATGAAGAATTAATGATAAATAAATATATTATAATACATGTATAATATCTATGTTATATATGTTAAATATTTCCATCAAATTCTTTTTTTATATGTTCTATGTATGTCATGGAAGATTTGTATCACTTCGAGGGGGTGTTACTTCACACTTCCTCATATGATATTATCATATTTACTCGGTATGGAAAGCATAATGGTATGTTGTAAGAATATTTATAGATGCATAGAGTCAATATAAATATACTAAATTTCATATTTATTCATTCCATTTATGTATATAATCATTTTCTATTGATTATATTTTTGAATGAATCGCATCACATCGTGGAGATGGTAGGAAGTATGTATGAACACGTGACGAAATCATTCACATAATGGTTAATCAATATAGAATTGGATGGAATATAAATTATTGATAATAATTAACTTGTTATATTCATTATTTATTATAATTATTCTTATCATTATACACATCCAAATTATGCCTTGTGTATTATTAAATTACACCAGGGTGGGGAGACTGTTTGTTGTACATAGGCATGAATGGTGATATTGTTATTCGTATGATGGATAAAACGAAGAATAATGTTGTACAATAATTTTAATAACAACTGATAATGGTTAGATTAATGAATTTATTAATTTAGTATGAAAATGAATAAAAAGTGGATATAGAATAAGAAATGGATTTGGAAAGAGGAGATTAAAAAAATACCTCTTTTTCATGAATCACTTATGGATTTAAAAAAAAGGAATCCAAAGGTTTGATTTCTACCCAATGTGAGGAATATATGAGGAATGTATGGATGTTGGTTTCTTAATATAGTAGAATTTTTATTGGACTATTGAAATGATTTGTGTGAGTAAGTGGGTATATTTGGTGGACTTTTATAAGAGGGAGGAGGGGAACTTTAGGAATGTCTTGATGTATTATTACATTATAAAATAATATTAGAATTATAATTTTATTAAAGTGATAAAATTGTAGGATAAAATTATGATGGGTTGAAAACTTTTTTGAATATAGGGTTTATACATGTATTGGTCTCAAAATTAACCTTATATTTTTATCATTGACTCTTAGTTCAAAAAATTAACTCTTACTATCTCTTCTTGTATCACCATAATATATGGTTACTATAGTTACAAATAATTTCCAATAGAACAATAAATATATAATGAATGACATATGTAATAATATATAATTCATTTTTCGAAATCATAGATTTTTAAGACTATTACATCATTTAATTGAATATTAATTTTTTTTTAAAAATAATTATGTAATCTTTGACGCTATTTTTTAATTATTTTTTGGTTAATGTATTAACAACATGATTCCTTAAAAACCAATGGATTTAAATAATATCTAACCTATTTGTGTCATACTAAAATTTTGATGTTGGAATCAAAATGTTAAAATTAATTTTATTTTAATATTTATAATATCATTTGTTGGAATCATTCATTAATAAGGTTATCACTAAATCAACATTATGTAACAATAAATCAAAATTATATAGTATCTAAAAAATATAAATATAATTCCATGATATATTAACTTATTATCTTTATAATGACTATTTATGTTCATTGATTTTAGTTAAATAAAACTATATTAAAATAGTTTTATTAAATGATACATGTTTAGGTAATATTTCCATTTTCATTAAATTAAATATTATAAAATGACATTTTCACACCCATGTTGATCACAATATCCATATGTTTGTCAAAAGGATTCTCATGGTTAGAAATATCACATGTAATAGTATTATGGCATTTTTTAGGGGCATTTAATATTTTTATAATATTGTATTTACCCTTATTTACAATATTTAACTTTAGGTAGGGTAAATAAATATAATTACTGAAGTTACATTTCATAACATCCAAAAATAAAAGATACATATTTACCTAATTTTATCCTTATGATTCCATACATGGAATCATTTTTTTATAAATTAAAAATTCAAATGTTTCGGAAATATATTTAAAAATAATCAATGTTTTCAACACTAGAAAGCCGATTTTTTATAATTAAAAATAATCTAATGATTGACAGTTGTTTATATAAAATTAAATTTCGAAATTAAATTCAAAGATAAAAATTGGATTAAATGAATCAAATAATACAATTTTACTTACAAAAATAAAAGTAAATCTAACTATATTAAAAAAATAGATGAAAAGGTAGTTTTTAATGAAAATCCATTATTTTTCAGCATTAATTACAAAATGAATTTTTTCAGAAAGAAAAGTAAATATTGACATCCCATATTTAAATAATATGTTTATTTTATCACATAGAACATATAAAAGTGAATAAAATATCATTAGAATGGCCCCCATCAAATGGTGATAAAATTCCAATTTAAACATATTTATTAATTTTATGCTAAAAATTAGATTCATTCTCATTTTAAGACTCTAATATTCATTGGATAAATGTTTAAAAAAAATTAAAAATATGTATCATCGTATTATTTTTATTTATGATCATTAAAACAGAAAACATATCTAGGTGTTAACTGCATTAATATAATTATATTATTGTTTTATTATTTTTTGGTTTAACACAATATTGTGTGCAATGTATGATATTAGAGAAACCCATTATAGTGTTCCAGGTACACTATCATACATAATGTCACTATTAAAGTATATTTTATATCATATTAAAAAGTATTAATAGATATAAAAATGTATTACTCTATAAATACATTGGATGTTAATGAAAAATAAGTAAAACATCATTTATGATATATTTCATTACACCCTCTATCTTATTTACCTTGAAATCCAAACATATTGTGACAATAATTATAATTATAAATGTATTTTATTTTTATTATTAATTATTTACAATATTATGATGATTCCTCTTCCATATGTTAGTTTTTTCACTGATCTCTTTTACACTCATTATAGCGGTACTAGTGAGAACACATTGGATTAGTTTTTACTCCCTACAGTAATAACTATATTAATAAATAACACGTATTCTTCCATAATACTTATTTATCAATGAGATAATATAATATTAGTTGGGGGAAACCCTTTTTATTATAATTTTAACTATTATCCATTCATTCTATAATATAAATTTTCAATATGGAATCATCATTTCTATATTAAAAATATATTTAATTTCTCCATCATAATATTCAAATGAAATTAATATTTTATTCAATGAAATATAGCCTTCAATGATTTAATATATTTACCCCACATAGATTGATAATATGGACTTTATTAAAGTTACTTCAGTGATACATAATAGTGTTGTAAATTGTCTTGTATTAATGGATAATAAAATTAAAATATCTTCAAATTATTCCACACCCAATTTTTCTTTTTTTCTTGTAGATATGTTATAATATAATTTCGTATAGAAATAATCATCATATTTTAACAACCCAGGTAATATAGAAAATAAATAATTCATTGGATTTATATTTTTTTAAATTAATGGATTCATATTAATCAATATTCAATAAATTTCAGTATATATTTTTTATTCAAAAATGTGAAAATTTAATTTAATTATAATAGATTCCAATATATTACATGGCTCTAAATAAATGTAAAATATGTATATTTTTAGAATATTAATTTTATTAAAGGTAGAATTCCAAATGTTATATTTTTTTATTGGTTTTAATATTACAATTTATCCTATTGATTAAAATTAATCTAGAAAAATATATAAAATTTGTCATTATAATTTATTTTTCAATGGATCCATTTTTATTCTTAAGAAGGGTATAAATATTAGAAAATAATTATGGTTTACATATTAATATGAAAAATAAATTTTGGGGGTTTTGGAAATACATTATGTTAAAACTAAATTCTTTATTTGGTATATTGAGTTCCATGTTTTCAATTATCATCTATTTAAATTTTTTAATTATGAATAATATCCTTGGAAAATAGTTAGCACCAGAAATAATGGTCGATGGAGTTAATGAGGTTTAAAATTAATGGATATTATAAAAATGAAAAATTCCATGTTTATGATCAATTATTGAACAATAATTTGATTCATCATCAGAATATATTTTTGATATGAATTTTTTTGAGACTATCCGCTGAGAATAACATGAGGTTTATATTAAATTTATAATAATTTACCTATATGAAACTTTCATAAATTATTTTAGAGATCCTCCTATTTAAATTAATTATAGGCAATACAAATTCTACATTTTTAAAGGAAATAAAATATCTATTTTATGTTATCAACCAATTATCATATAGTTCATGTTCTCAAAGCAATTTTGATCTATAAACATATAATGTGTAATCTAATTGATTATTTCAAATCTAGGGTCATATTTTATAAAATAATGTATTAATTTTTTCAATTAAACCATATAGAAAAATTAGATATAAATCTTCAAAAAATAGTTAATATTTATTTCAAAAACCAATATGTAATTATATAGATGTTTCATACATTTTCCTTATCGTTATCCACTATATTTGAAATAAAATCATTGCTCATGTATACCTGGGTGGTAACACCTCTATGATGTAATGGGTTTCATTTTTCATAACAAGAACATTTGTCTTGTTAAAATAATTATATAAATGAATATAAATGATAATTATGTTTGAATTATGATTATATCATTATACTATATTACATAAATTGTTTAACCTTTAAATATTTGATAAAATATATAGACAGTCATGTGTTGTTTTGCACTACATTTTCCATGAATAGTTTTTGTTGTTTTTTTATTTCCATCATGCAAGGATAATCTTAATGATGTAAAAAATGAATAAATATTACACATAAAACATATTTATTATTATATAAATATAAAATATTTGAAAATTTATATTATTTACAACAAATTAAAAAATGAAAATCCCACTAATGCGCGTGTACATACTATTATATCCATGAAATGGAGTTATTAATCTTTCAAAATCCATTCCCATGGATATTTTTATTAATTTATTTAAAAAATAAAATTGAAATTTATAAAATGGATAATATTGTAGATATAATAGAACCATTACCACTATGAACTTAGTGAATGTATCAATGTTTTTTTTGAATTTATATACTGAAGGACAGTAAAATGTCGCAATTGAGAATAACCATTTTATCCAAAAAAGTAAAAATGAAAATATATGAAATAATGGGAATAAGAATAATTTAATGGACAAGAAAAAATTTATTATTAATTTTATTAAATGATATAATTTTATTGATTAATATTCAGTGATTGTTTGAAGTAAGGTGGGACCTAATAATATGTACTTGAATTTAAAAGTATCATTTTAAGGTATTCATTCCATCTTATTTAATTCCATTTAAGTATATAATAAATTTTTTTCCAATATAATTATTCATGGTTATAAGTTTTCTGCCTGTATTTCATTACTATCAATTAATATTGTTAAAATTGTTTAAAAATCAATCATTTTATCTTTTTCAGTAGGGTTTATTTTTAACAATTTATAGAATGGTAAAAATAATTTATTTTTGTCATATATATCATGAACTACCATTCAAAATATCATATACAATATTCATTATAAGTTTTATTATACAATATATAATGATATTTATGTATAGATCATCTGTAACATCCCAAGTAAGTAATGAATAATAGATATTTTTATCTATGTCTATTAATGATTAAGATAGTGTTTTAAAGGCATAAAATGAAAATAAATACAATCTTATGCATGGAATACACTAATATTCTTAAAAGATTGTTTTACTGCCTTTTGATGGCAAACTATTTTTAAATATATATTTTTACAATTTTATAAGCTATGTTTATCAAAATAAAATTATTATTTATGATTGGGACATCAAAATTTACTTTGTGTGAAGTTTTGGTATTTTTCCGATAAAGTTCATTTTTTTAATGAATAGTGAAAAATGTTGTATTTTATTTCAAAACCTCTTTTTAATATTATTTATCTATATGATTAGATTATCTTTTGAATTTGTTTTTAAGTGGAATTAGAATATATTTTTACAATTTAATCCAATGGTGGTCATTGGAATCAATTTCACTTTTAAATTAGACTTAAACTGGTGTCAATCTTTTGATACTTATTGTTTCATAAAAACACGCTATTTTTAATGACAGTGGGAATTAATTATTAAATTAATTAATGTGACTAATAAGTTTTGAATTTTTTAAAATAGATATCATTTTTGAATTCAGAATATCAAATATAGCTTAGGTTTATTTTTTGGTAATTTTCGGAAAAACTTCAATTTTTGATGAATAGTGAAACCACTAAACGGTACTTATAAAAACAGATTTTTCCGTTTAAATGAAATTTTGTCATCATTGTGTTTTGAATTTCAAAAATCCGACATACATGGTTGTCATTAATAAGTAAAATGTGGTTCAATGGGATTAAAATAATTTTTCGGTGAATAGTAACTTATTAGGTTTTTAATCGTTATTAGAGGTAATTAGTGTAGTTTAAGGTAAAAATGATGTTTTAATAATATTAAATGAACTTGACACATGTCCTAACCTCATTGGATGTGTCATGGCCGACCAAGACAAGCCATGGGTCAACTTGGGGAACCCATGGAGCCACATTGGTTGGGAAATGACATAAATAACTTTTTATTTAATGTTAATGTAAAAATGAGGCAAACATGAAATGTTTTACGAAAACAATTTTTACATGGGTTTATACAAATCATATTTTTGACTATAAATATTCATTGGAAAGATAAAAATATTTCCTACATCATAGTATTTTTTCTATAATTTTTATACATTAAATAAATTAAATTATTTATGACATCATGATGATTCAACGATGACCTCATTATTTAACGATTTAAATAAAATGGAAATATAATGTAATATCTAAGACATAAACATGTCCAAAACCTTTTGTATGAGTGGATTTCTGACCCTTATCACCTTATCCTCGAAATAAATCAATTTGGGACCTCTTAAATCCGAATACCATTTTGAAATAAAGTGACTTTTCATCACTTTCCAAGAGTGCCCATCCTCTCCTCTTATAAAAGGCACCCACCTCTACCTCCTTACCCAAACTCCCAAAGCCTTTGGCTCGGCCAAACCCCGCCTATTTTGTCTTTCTACTTCCCTCTATTACTTCTTTAAGCCTCACATTGGGCAGAAGTCTTACCAATAAAGCCTTTGAGCTAAAACCAAAGGGAGTTACCCGATTTTAAGGTAATGTCTTCTTTTGAGTCCTTTTGTTTTATTTTTCTTCTCCAACCCACTAAACTCTTTTTATTCTTTTATTTTTTAAAAACTCCAGTATCCTAAATATACTAGGATGTTGTTATAATAAGGATTTGATCTACACTTACACACACCTACATCTAATGGTTAAAGAACATACGGTTTCCGTGGATGGTGAAATTCTACCTCCCGAAACGATGATTGTTCAATACTCATTTAACACCTTCAAAGGTGTCCATTATGATGTCACTATTTTTATATATGATATATAATATTTTTATTCTTTCCTTAAGCTTCTGTATTTTTCATTTATGGCATACCGTTATTGTTTCCATTATGGGTAAACACGATATCTTCATTTTTGGAAGTGCGGACTACCGCCCCCTGAACGTGATTTGATTCGTTAATACCATATGTGGGATGTGTAAAGGATAAAGTCAATGATATTATATATGTTATTATACTGGAATTATAATATACTCTTATATCATTATGATTCCATTCCAGAAAATACGAAATAGAAATAGATGTATCGTTCATGCGTACGTACGGCTTACCGTCTCCATGAACGGTGCATTTCATTTCTTACCTCTAAATGATTATGTAAAATTATAAATGCATGTATACTGGATATATATGATATATATGATATATACATCATGATTATAATCCTGGATATAATGGATACAAGAACAAATTGTAATTATAAATGGTTTATTTTGACTCAAGTACCAATGATGGTTAAAATGACCGTTATTAAGTTAAATAATTACATAGTGTTCATGACATGGCAATAAGTGATATAAAAGGGATAATGAACTTGAAAAAGGTTCTTAAGAAAGTATAAATTAACTCATGTTTATTATTCAGGACATTAAAGAACGATCGAGTCAAGTCGGACCCGAGGTATGGGACTTCGTCTCAATCTCCTTTCATTGAGGCATATTTTGTTTTATACACAACCTTATTTTATACGGTGTATAAACCCTTTGAATTTTACGTTTATTCAAAAGGAATATTTTTTATACGAAGCGATTATTAAACGACAAAAGGGAATGTTTTTGTCGAACGTATGTGGCGACAACGACTTCTCCGCCGTCGTGACCGTTATTTGAGTTTCGGCTTCCTCTACAAGCTATACCTTCTTTTTAAAAGAAAAATAAATATCATGTTTTACTTTTATTTTATTTTGGTATCGAAAATGGTTTTCATAATGTTTTTATATCAATGTGTTGTATTAATATCTTGTGATTGAAAGGTGGGAATGTTATGTTTCCTTTATGCATGATTTATGTGATATGATTATGTTGAGGTTCTTGGGAATTATTATGAAAACGGGTGGTTCCGTGATAAACTAAGGGCGGGTGAGCCCGATATATCTCTCCAATGCATTGGGTAACGTGAAGGAGTGAAACGTTAAGGTTTCTCTGAAGAGATTTAGGGAATGTACTGTGATGGGTATGCCAAATGTAACCAAGAGGGATAATCCATACGTAAGAATGTTATGAATGCCTCAAGTTACCTTTATGTCTTATGATTTCTATGATTTATTCATGATTTGATGAGGTATGTTAAAGTGCTTATGTTTTATGGGTAAAGTATGATCTCATACTTATGTATATATGTGCCCATGTTTCCATTCCATATTTTTTTATCCCTTACTGAGCTTTTTATGCTCATCCCATGTTTTTTTGAAATGTTTTTCACTGGTCAAGGGAAAGGTACCTGATATGATGATACTGTCAAGGAAGTGTCGAGAAAGAATCAATGTTTTATTTTAAATAAGTTTCCGATGAATGCGAAAATGAGTACTATACTTATGTTTCCACTTTGTTTATATGTGGAATGTAATGCAAGTTTTATGATCTAATTCTATAAAACTCTAAACCCGAAAATATCCTCAATGTGTAATCTTGTAATAACACATGATTAATTAAGGTTTAAGGCTGGGGCCTTATAGTTGGTATCAGAGGTTGGTTTAGATAACTTTAGGAGTTAGAATTCTATTAAATTATTATCCATTTTTTTAAATGATATAGAATTTAAAAATTATCATGTTGCTTCATCTAAGACATGTTTGTTCAGAATGGTTTTCCGCAGAGGAAACAGGGAAGCAGTGCTAGGAAGGCATACAGAAGGAAATAACCTTCCGAATCTGCATCCTGAGATGGTCGTAATTGGAAATGAACAGTTTGTTGCAGTAATGGCGCAGTTGACTCAGGCTATAAATGGTGGCGGTATCCATGCACGAGATCAGCCAGATCAACTGCATAGGAACATGTCAGTGGTGGATAATTTCATGAGGCAACATCCCCCATCATTCAGAGGATCATCTGACCCTGTGCTAGCTGAAGGGTGGATTAAAGCACTGTAGAAGATTTTCGATGTCATGGGGTTTTCAGAAAATCAAAAGGTTAGTCTTGCTATTTACCGTTTGGAGGGTGAGGCGGATCAGTGGTGGTCAATGGTTAAAAATATCTGGGACGCTGATGAGATTGATGCTCTCGACTGGGATGAATTCAAAAGGTATGTTTCTTGAGAAGTATTTACCTAAGGCTATTCGACTTAGGATTGAAAATCAATTCTTGGAATTGAGGCAAGAGGAAGACTCAGTGGCTACCTATGAAGAAAGGTTCACTCGATTGGCAAGGTATGCTCCAAATTTTATCTGATCCCTTGATAGTAAAATAAATCGTTTTTACTCAGGATTAAAGCCAATATATCGAAGGGCATTAGCTCCTCGTGAGTTTAAATGTTATGAAAAGCTTGTTCGATGTGCTGAGAAGTTGGAAATGGAGTTTGAAGATGATCAAGTGTTCTATAACAACCAACAGAAGAAGAGACCGAGGTGGCAGGAGAAAGGTAATAATTCATCAAAAAGGTCTGATGGTAAGAAAACTAAGTTTCTAGTTTGTGATAAATGTGGAAAAAGGCATGCTGGGGAATGTCTTCTGAATTATGGAAAGTTCTACCAATGTGGTAAGATGGGACATAAGGCTCGTGATTGCACTGAAAAGGATCAAGGTGAAGGTAAGACCAAATTTGATTTACAGTTAGTGAAATGTTATAAGTGCAATGAGATGGGTCACTATGAAAACGAGTGTCCGACAAAGAGCTTGAGTGATGGCAAGCAGTTAGACTACAAGCAGAAAGGGGTGGTTAAATCCATTGCAACTACTTCAGTAGATGTCGGGCCATCAAATGATTCTTTATCAGGTACTTTGTTTGTTTTTTCATATTACGCCAGTGTGTTGTTTGATTCGTGGTCTACACATTCTTTCATCTCTGAAACCTTTTCTAGTAAAATGGGAATACCATCTCATGAAATGACTCCTGAACGTTTGGTAAAAACACCTGGGGGAATGTTGAGGCAAGAACAATTTATAAGAATCTTCCTATCCTTATCTCTGGAAAGAACCTACTTGCAAAGCTTATTGTTCTACCTCTAGTAGAGTTTGATGTTATCCTGGGTATGGATTGGATCTCTATTTACCATGCTAAGATTGACTGTAGAGCTAAAGAAGTTTCTTTTCAGAAAGAATTTCAGTTTGTTTACAATAATGAACCCTTATTGTTGATAACTTATCAAGAGGCCAAGAAACTTGTAAAAGATGTAAATGAATGTTACCTTGCACACATCGTAGAAAATAAACAAACTGTTTAGATTAATGATGTGCCAGTGGTAAATGAGTATCCTGATGTTTTTCCTGATGAGTTGCCAGGAATAATACCATATCAGGATGTTGAATTTACTGTTGACTTAGTTCCTGATGCTAAGCCAATTTCAAAACCCCCTTATCGAATGGCTCAAATTGAACTTTTAGAGTTGAAGGAGAAATAGCAAGATTTATTAGAGAAAGGTTTCATTCGACCTATCACATCACCATGGGGTGCTCCTGTCTTGTTTGTTAAAAAGAATGATGGTTCTATGAGACTTTTCATTGATTATAGAGCCTTGAATAACATCACTATTAAGAACAAATATCCTTTGCCTCATATCGATGATTTGTTTGATCAGCTCCAGGGAGATCAGTTTTTTTCAAAGATTGACCGGAGATCGGGGTACCATCAGCTGAAGGTAAAGGAGGAAGATATTCTGAAGACCGCGTTCAGTAAGAGATATGGCCATTATGAATTTGTAGTAATGCCTTTTGGTCTAACCAATGCACCTGCTGTATTCATGAACATAATGAATAGAATTTTCCATGAGTTCTTGGATAAGTTTTTGGTGGTTTTCATTGATGATATTTTGGTGTTTTCTAAAAGTAAAGAGGAGCATAAAATGCATTTAAGGGTTATCTTTCAAACCTTAAAAGAAAAGAAACTGTATGGAAAATTCAGAAAGTGTGAGTTTTGGTTGCAACAAATTTCCTTCCTTGGTCACATTGTTTCTAAAGATGGAATAACTGTTGATCCTGCAAAAACAAAAGTTGTGGAAGAATGGCCAAGTCCCACAAATGTAACCGAGATTCGTAGCTTCCTTGGTTTGGCAGGCTATTACCGAATGTTTGTTAGAAATTTGTCACAGTTATCTAGCCCAATAACTAAGCTAACTCGGAAGGGTGTTAAGTTTATCTGGAAAAAATAATGTGATGATTGTTTTTAGGAATTGAAAAGAAGATTGGTGAATGCTCCAGTTTTGGCACTACCTTCCAGAAATGGTGAGTTTTTCATTTACAGTGATGCTTCATTGAAAGGACTTGGTTGCGTCCTAAGGCAGAATGATCAGGTAATTGCATATGCTTCACGATAGTTGAAAACTCATGAGGTAAATTACCCTACACATGATTTGGAATTAGCTGCTGTTGTTTTTTCATTAAAAATTTGGAGGAATCATTTGTATGGAGTAAAGTGTGAAATATATACCGATCACAAAAGTTTAAAGTATATATTCACTCAGAAAGAATTGAACATGAGACAAAGGAGATGGCTAGAATTAATCAAGGATTATGATTGTACAATTCATTACCATCCAGGAAAAGAAAATAAAGTGGCTGATGCTTTGAGTCGAAAAAGTAATTCTTCATTAGCAATGTTGCGTTTGGAACGTGATCCTTTGGTTAAGGATTTGATGATATTTGGCATGGAAGTTGTTGGTGCATGAATTTCTTCTGTTTTGTTTCAGCTATCAGTGAGATCATCTCTATCAGATAGAATCAAGCAAGCACAGAAGCAAGACAGTGAGTTGCAAAAAAAGGTAGAGCTGGTTTAGAAAGGTAAGTTTCCTGAATTGAACATTGATAATGATTGTGTTTTGAGATTTGGGAAGAGATTGTGTGTGCCTTGTGATTCACAGTTGAAGAGAGAGTTGTTATGTGAAGATCATAGTTCTCCGTTTTCAGTTCATCCTGGCAGTACTAAGATGTATAGTGATCTTTGGGAGTATTACTAGTGGGATGGAATGAAAAGAGATATTTCTGATTTTACTATGAAGTGTTTGACATGTCAACAGGTTAAAGAAGAGCGGAAGATACCGAAATGGATGCTTCATCCATTACCTGTGCCAGAGTGGAAATGGGAGAATATATCCATGGACTTTGTTGTGGGATTACCGAAGACATCTCGAGGTAATAATGAAATCTGGGTTTTTGTTGATCGCTTGACTAAATCTGCTCATTTCCTTGCTATACGAGATACTTTTTCCCTAGATCAACTTTCCCGTTTGTATCATAAAGAGATAGTTAGGTTACATGGAGTTCCCCTATCCATTGTATCTGATCGTGATCCCAGGTTCACTTCTAACTTTTGGAACGACCTTCAGAAGTTGTTGGGTACTGAATTAAATTTTAGTACAGCTTTTCATCCTCAATCAGATGGGCAGTTAGAACGAACAATTCAGACCTTGGAGGATATGCTACGTTATTGCTCTATGGATTATCAGGGAAGTTGGGACCAACATCTTTCTTTGGTTGAATTTTCATATAATAACAATTTTCATTCCAGTATACAGATGGAACCATTTCAGTCATTATATGGGAAGCGGTGTCGAACTCCAGCATTCTGGGATGAAGTGGGTGAAAGGAAGTTGATGGGACCAGAATTGGTAGAAGAGATGGCAGAAAAAGTTCCGCTGATTCAGAAGCACATGAGAACATCTCAGAGTTGGCAGAAGAGTTATATGGACAACAGGAGGAAGGATCTCTCTTTTGAGGTAGGTGATCATGTTTTTCTCAAGGTTTCTCCTTGGAAAAGTGTGATGAGATTTGGTAAGAAAGGAAAGCTGAGTCCAAGGTTTATTGGACCATATGAAATTCGGGAAACAGTTGGATCAGTTGCTTACCGAGTGGCTTTACCTCGGAGTTTATCTCAGGTACAAAATGTTTTTCACATTTCGATGTTGAGAAACTATATGCCAGATCCATCTCATGTTTTGAGTCCAGAGGTAGTTTAGCTGGAAGAGAACCTATCTTATGATGAACAACCAGTCCAGATTCTTGACCATAGGGAGAAAGTGTTACGGAATAAGGTGATAAAGCAGGTAAAGGTTTTTTTTGGAAAAACCACATGATGGAAGAGGCAACATGGGAATCTTAAAATGCAATTAGGGATAAGTACCCCCATTTATTCGATAAGTAAATAAATTGTGGGGACGCAATTTTAAAAAGGGGGGAAGGATGTAACATACCAAGTAAGTAATGAATAATAGATATTTTTATCTATGTCTATTAATGATTAAGATAGTGTTTTATAGGCTTAAAATTAAAATAAATACAATCTTATGCATAGAATACACTAATATTCTTAAAATATTGTTTTACTGCCTTTTGATGGAAAACCATTTTTAAATATATATTTTTTAAATTTTATAAGCTATGTTTGTCAAAATAAAATTATTATTTATGATTGGGACATCAAAATTTACTTTGTGTGAATTTTTGGTATTTTTCCGATAAAGTTCATTTTTTAATGAATAGTGAAAAATGTTGTATTTTAATTCAAAACCACTTTTTAATCTAATTTATTTATATGATTAGATTATCTATTGAATTTGTTTTGAAGTGGAATTAGAATATATTTTTACCATTTAATCCAATGGTGGTCATTGGAATCAATTTCACTTTGAAATTAGACTTAAACTGGTGTCAATCTTTTGATTAATATTGTTTCATAAAAACATGCTATTTGTAATGACAACGGGAATTAATTATTAAATTAATTAATGTGACTTATATGTTTTGAATTTTTTAAAATAGACTTAATTTTTGAATTTGGAATATCAAATATATCTTCGAATGATTTTTTTGTAATTTTCTGAAAAACTTCAATTTTTGATGAATAGTGAAACCACTAAGTGGTACTTATAAAAACTGATTTTTCCATTTAAATGAAATTTTTTCATCATTGTGTTTTCAATTTCAATAATCCGACATACATGGTTGTCATTAAGAAGTAAAATTTGGTTCAATGAGATTAAAATAATTTTTTGGTGAATAGTAACTTATTATGTTTTTAATCGCGATTAGTGGTAATTAGTGTAGTTTAAGGTAAAAATAATGCTTTAATAAAATGAGAAGAGCTTAAAACATGTACTACCGTCATTGTTTGTGTCATGGCCGACAAAGACAAGCCATGGGTCAATTTGGGGACCCCATGGAGCCACTTTGGTTGGGAAATGACATAAATAACTTTTTATTTAATGTAAAAGTAAAAATGACACAAACATAATATGTTTTACGAAAAAAAATTTACATGGGGTTATAAAGATCCAATTTTTGATTATAAAAAGTCATTGGAAGGCTAAAAAGATTTCCTACATCATAGTATTTGTTTTATAATTTTTAGACTTTATATAAATTAAATTATTTATGACATCATGATGATGCAGCGATGACCTCATTATTTAACGATTTAAATAAAATGGAAAGATAATGTAAAATATAAAACCTACACATGGACAAAACCAATTGGGTGAGTGTATTTTGAACCCCTATCACCTTATCATCGAATTATATCAATGTTGGACCTTTTTAATCCTAAACGCATTTTAAAATAAAGTAACTTATCTTTACTTTCCAAGAGTGCCCCTCCTCTCCTCTTATAAAAGCCCCCCACCTCTACCTCCTTACCCACACTCCCAAAGCCTTTGGCTCGGCCAACCCCTGACCATTTTGTCTCTCCACTTCCCTATCTTACTCCTTGAAGCCTCAATTTGGGCAGAAGTCTTCCCAAGTAAGCCATTGAGCTCAAACCAAAAGGAGTTACCCGATTTTAAGGTAATGTATTCTTTTGAGTCCTTTTGTTTTATTTTGCTTCTCCAACCCCCTAAACTCTTTTTATTCTTTTCTTTTGTAAAAAATCCTGTATCCTCAATATTATAGGATGTTGTTATAATAATTATTTGATCTAAACTTATACACACCTACATATAATGGTTAAAGAACATACGGTTTCCGTGGATGGAAAAATTCTACCTCCCGAAACGATGATTGTTCAATACTCATTTAACACCTTCAAAGTTGGCCATTATGATGTCACTATTTTTATATATGATATATAAAATGATTATTCTTTCCTTAAGCTTCTGTATTTTTCATTTATGGCATACCGTTATTGTTTCCATTATGGGTAAACACGATATCTTCATTTTAGGAAGTGCGGACTACCGCCCCCTGAAAGTGATTTGATTCGTTAATACCATATGTGGGATGTGTAAAGGATATAGTTAATGATATTATATATTTTATTATAATGGAATTATAATATACTCTTATATCATTATGATTACATTCAAGAAAATATGAAATAGAAATGGAAGTAGCGTTCATGCGTACGTACGGCTTACCGTCTCCATGAACGGTGCATTTCATTTCTTACCTCTAAATGATTATGTAATATTACAAATGCACGTATACTGGATATATATGATATATATGATATATACATCATGATTATAATCCTGGATATAATGGATACATGAACAACTTGTAATTATAAAGGGTTTATTTTGACTGAAGTACCAATGATCGTTAAAACGACTGTTATTAACTTAAATAATTACATAGTGTTCATGACATGGAAATAAGTGATATAAAAGGGATAATGAACTTGAAAAAGGTTCTTAAGAAAGTATAAATTCACTCAAGTTTATTATTCAGGACATTAAAGAACGACCGAGTCAAGTCGGACCCGAGGTATGGGACTTCATCTCAATCTCCTTTCATTGAGGCATATTTTGGTTTATACACATTCTTCTTTTATACGGTGTATAAACCCCTTTGACTTTTACGTTTATTCAAATGGAATCTTTTTTATACGAAGTGTTTACTAAACGACAAAAGGGAATGTTTTTGTCGTACGTATGTGGCGACAATGACTTCTCCGTCGTCGTGATCGTTATTTGAGTTTCGGCTTCCTCTACAAGCCATACCTTCTTTTTAAAAGAAAAATAAATACCATGTTTTACTTTTCATTTATTTTGGTATAAAAAATGGTTTTCATAATGTTTTTATATCAATGTGTTGTATTGATATCTTGTGATTGAAAGGTGGGAATGTTATGTTTCCTTTATGCATGTTTTATGTGATATGATTGTGTTGAGGTTCTTGGGAATTATTATGAAAACGGGTGGTTCCGTGATAAACTATGGGAAGGTGAGCCCGCTATAGCTCTCCAATGCATTGGGTAATGCGAAGGAGTGAAATGTTAAGGTTTCTCTGAAGATATTTAGGGAATATACTGTGATGGGTATTCCAAATGTAACCAAGAGGGTTACTCCCTACGTAAGAATGTTATGAATGCCTCAAGTTACCTTTATGTCTTATGATTTCTATGATTTATTCATGATTTGATGAGGTATGTTAAAGTGATTATGTTTTATGGGTAATGTCTGATCTCATCCTTATGTATATATGTTCCCATGTTTCCTTTCCATATTTTTATATCCCTTACTGATCATTTTATGCTCATCCCAAGTTTTTTTGAAATTTTTTTAACAGGTCAAGGGAGTGGTACATGATATGATGATAATGTCAAGGAAGTGTCAAGAAAGAATCCATGTTTTATTTTAAATATGTTTCCGCTGAATGGGAAAATGAGTACTATACTTATGTAACCACTTAGTTTATATGTGGAATGTAATGAATGTTTTATGATCTAATTCTCTAAAACTCTAAACCCGAAAAGATCCTCAATGTGTAATCTTGTAATAACTCAAGATTAAGTAAGGTTTAAGGCTGGGGCCTTATATCATCTTCCCATTATTTATTGATTTTTCATTTTCATTATATTTCTAATAAAAATGATATTTCTTCTAATGATTTTGAAAAATTGGTAAGTTATATACATTTTAGGTCAATTTTCTTTTAATTGGTTTTAGTATGATAATGTGAAATAATTAAAATTATTTTTTAATGAATCATTACATATAATTATAGATAATGAAGTGTCTAATCGATATAACTGATTATGATGTGTGATCCTAATACAACTATAAAATTCATTGGGAAATTATTTATTATTCGAAAGAGAATTTTTTGAAATATATACAAATATATTAATATGATTGAATTAAATTATAGTACTTATTATAGGAAAATATAAAATAAATTTTGAATGGGATTTGAATGTGATTATCCCTGATACATATGTTATCATTACATGAAATCTAGTATTTATAAACAGAGCGACCATATGTGATTGGGAAGCCTTTGGTATATTGTTTTTGAACCTTTGGTATTCTAAAATTATATCAATAGGATCCACATATTGTAAATTTGTTATAGAAGCATTTTTATATATTCCCAAAATGAATCTATACAAATGGATTTTCAAAAACAACTAAATAAATCGATTACAATCTATGTCTTATACTAAATATTTAATAGAACCATTGTGTAGGTTCCCAAAAAATAGATATGAAATGGTTTTCCAAAACCATTTGTATAAATAAATTATATTATAATACCTATAAAAATTAATTTATCAAACCCTTTTTATAGGTATCATTGGGGGTACCAATAACAATATTTTCTTAAATTCTTGGTATTGGCACCAAAAATTAATTGAGATATAAGAATTGTTTTTGGAATCTTTTTCTGTAATATATTACATATTGTTTTTCAAAATAAATTATATGGATGAGAAGTTTTTTTACATTTAATTATATAAATATTAAATTTATTAAAATTTATATTTATATATATAAACATATATCTATTATTGTATATATAAAAATTTGGTCAAAGGTTATTGGCTATGATGTCATGTTCTATAAGAGGGGACATGGGATGAAAAAATATACCCAATTCTTTTAAAAAAATTAATATACCAATAGTTTTTTATTTTTATGGTATTGATATTTCATATGAAATTTCTCATACATATATTTTTAAAAACATTTTTATAAACCATCCATATAAATTTTTTCCGATATCAGTTTTTGGTGGTCTATCCCAATATAAAACATCCAAAACCTTGAAAACCCTTATTATAGGCTACTAAATATATATGTGGTAATAAACCAATGGTTCTAAAGCTTTAATATTGTTTTTTAATTTTGATGTTATGCATTTAAAAATGGGTTTTATGAAAAAACTTATATCAAATGTTATGATAAAATAAATTAACATTCACTTGAGAAATTATTTTTCAATTATATGGAAATATGAGCTGAGACACGCCTAATGATACCTTATTGTTTTTTCCTGTAATTAATTAGGGTTCTAAAATGAATTTTCAATGAAAAACGGATTTTCCTATATGAAAGATTTTATTTCTGTTTGAAATGTTTTATTGGAAATAAGGTAAAACATTTTTGGGCTTTAATGTTTCCCCCTTGAAAATAAGATTGCTTAAAATTTCACAGATATTACCCATTTCATGTTGCCCCAAATTTCAATATTTTATCGCTCGACATCAGTATGAGTGGAAATTGATTTAATGTGTGATGATTATATTATGAATCATATTAAATAAAGAATGTATCTTTAAATGAAATTTTAGTTTAAACATAGTGATATAATTTTATGGAAAAATATATTATGTCTTGAAGTGTCCATTTAATTATATAATGTTCTTGTTAATTTCCAGAACATTAATATGATTAAATAAAGGGAATGTAAAAAAAATACATTAAACTAATATATATGTGTTAATAAATTAAATAGTTTTTAGTGTTAGATCAATGTTTAGATACCAAATGAGGTTAGGATATTGTCCAAGTCACTACTAAGAGATTAAATATTATGTTTATATTATCATGATTTCTTTTACAATATTTCAATGTTTCATCATCTAATGAATTTACATTGAAAAATATTTCTAACAGTGTCATTAGGGTAGATAATGTATGAAGGGGTTAAGATGATAATATATTTCCAAAGAGTCATCGATTAATGATTATTAATGAACATGTTGTGGAATCCATAAATTATTTGACATATAGAATTAATTTCACTACCAATTAAATATAATAATTAAATTTCATATAGAGGACCATGTATATAGAAGATAAAAACAAAATATATAACCTTCTAGTTATGAGAGTTTATTTGGACCCATTAAATTATTATGAAGGAAAAATAAATTTCTGTATGTTTTTCAATTCCCTAATAATTTTAGAATATTAAGGGGAAATTATATTTATTTTAAATTTTATAGGTGACATTGTTTGATGGTGGCCTCTGATTAAAAATAATACAATGAAAGATGGTATTGATTCTATATAATGGATATTCTCTAATGATCATCATTTTAGGAATTATGTCACGACCCATCCCAGTGGGGCATGTGTCGTGACTCCCCATGCCAGCCTCCAATATGCTGGTGGTTGGTAACTAGCCCAGAGCAGGCATATTACGAACATGGGAGGCATTTACTAAATACATGTACACACACACACATCTCCAAAACCACAAATGATGAAATTAAAAAAAGAAGGTACAAAATTCATGCATATAACTAATCCCAACCAACATAGTATGATGAAAATTAATGTACTGAATGTAAACTAGGCCAGAATACAATCCCACCAAAAACACGAGTCTTCGAACTACAATTTCCAACCTATAAGCACATTGTGGTACTGGGATTTATACCCGTAGTTGTAGGAACACATCTCATGTAGGGTACTCAGAAAGGTGGGTCCAGTCATGCTCAACCCTAGACTCTATCAAAAGGATGCTCTTCTACAAAAGACGTGACATGTGCGGGCAAAGCCTGTGCATGGGTATGTATGACAATAATTAGTATAATAACCCGATAACCACAATGAAATACACAAAATAATGGTACAATCATCTCTACAATATATATGTCTACTAAAAATATAATATGAGAAATACAATCCAGATATACTCCAAACCCATACTCGTAGTCTCGAGGCAAGTCACACAACATCATAACCAATATAGGGATTCTTCTCTAATGATACATGAAACAATAATCTAGGAGAACTCAATTAGTGATTCTGATAGTCTTAATGACGTCTTTCCAAGATGTGCTGTTCTTCGGGAATGGTTACAAGATATAGTTTCACTAATTCAGGGAGAACACACACTTGAGTGGGAAAAGATCACGATACACAATTGAGGATTACAATTAGGTCCTTGAATGATACCATGACTCATCTAGATTCAAATTCTATGTATAGGATCAACGCCATATGGGAATATTCAGTTCAATAGCTAACTCTTATTATGGTCAAAAATTGATATAAGATCTCACTCTAGGCCACTCAGACAGATACCTAACTCTATTTTAGAATGCAATATTGAAGGGATGATACCCTTATTAAAGGAAATGATACTAGACCATTAGGGTAACGAGGAAAAAAGGGACATAAAACCAAATGATACATGTCCATGATATGGTGGAAAAAAAATTCAAGCATGATCCAGGATATACATGACGTGTAAATGGGGACACACGCCATGCATGACAACTCTAGGTACTGACCGTGTGTAACGACCTGAGTCTGACGGATATTCCCTGTAGAAAGGTAAGTATGTGATGTGTAGCATAGACCAAATTCTATATCCGAGTTACTACGATTCCCATCGTGTACGCCGCTCTTTGCTTGTACATGATTTCAACCCTTTTAGCATCCCATGTGACTGGTACACGTGGTGACCCATAAAACTGGTGTATTCTTGTCATCGGGTGGACCATTCATAGGTATAGTCATTGCTTCAGATTCAACGGTGCCATCCGATTTTTAATCTGGGCATCCGTTTTGAAACTACCACAACCATGCACGCCCAACAAATCACTTAAAAAAATTCGAACAACCATTTTGGGCACACCGGGCCATAGAATGAAGTGTCATCTCTATGATTGTTCCCACAATAATTCAATATAATATTTAAAAATAATAAATGAAAAATTTGAGATATTACATTCTCCCCACATTGGGGTGTTGCATCCTTGAAATGAAAAAACAATGTATATCCAAAAATATGTGGTTACTAGGCACAGATCTGAGCCTCCTACTCCCATGTACTCTCCTGAAGATTCATGTGCTGCCACCGGAAACACACCATGGGAATTGATCACACAAAAAGTATCTTCTCCTCATGATTCTCAATCTCCACCGAGAACTCAACAATAGTCGCTCTATCCTCGACGTCAATCTCTCCCCAGTCAATGATGTGAAAGGGTCATGAATGTACCTCTTTAGCGACAAAACATTTAATTCATCATGCACCCGGTGAAACTATGGCGGTAGAGATGGGTGGCATGCAACATCGCCAACTCTATGCAGTATCTAGAAAGGTCTGATAAACCTCAGAGATAACCTTCCACAACAGCGAAATCATTGTAACCCTTGTCGAGGTGATACCAGAATGAATACATGGTCTCCCTCTTCGATATCCAGAGTTATTTGTTGCATATCATCACATTAATTTTGTGGACTCTATGAAGTCTCTCATATGCTCCTGGATGAACTCTACCATTTTTATGGTAGCTTGCACCACCGCATGACCCATCAGTGATGACTCTCCGGTGTCGTTCCAGAAAAGCGGTGATCGAAAAAGTCTCTTATATAAAGCCTGAAACGGTTCCGTACAATTGGTGGAGTGGTTGCTATTAATATAGACAAATTACACTAGTGTGAGGTTGTCTTACCAACTGTGATCAAGGACCTTGATATAGGCCCATAACATATCCTCCAGAACAAGAATGGACCTCTCTATCTGACCATTTGTCTACTAATGGAACATTGTGCACTAGTGTATCATAGTCCTAAAATCATCTTGCAATCCCTTCCTCACCAGGGATGTGAAGAGGGCGTTTTGATACAAGACAATCATCGAAGGGACTCCATGAATCCAAACTATCTCATGCACGTAGTGGTGCCACAAGATCTCTACGAAACTCCTCTCCCAGATAGCTAGGATGTGGGATGACTTGGTGAGTCGGTAAATGATCACCCAGATGGAATCATGCAACCTAGGATATTCATGGTAATCCCATCACGATGTCCATTGAAATTTCATCCCACTTCCACTCTAGATCTTCCATGTGTGAACTTACTCTACTAGAACTAGGTTGTTATCCTTCACCTTCTAGAAAACATGGCATCGAGAAACAAGCTCTACTAGTGCTTTCTTCATACATGACAACAAGAACTACCATCAGAGATCATGGTACATCTTATCCATTCCAATGTGTACTATCAAAGGGAGTTCATGAAATTCCATCAAGACGTCCTCCAGCAATTCCAATGGTTCAATAGTTCATCCTATAATTTAATCAATGGGCTCCCCACCATGAGAATATATATCAGGAGCCTATCCATTGGATAAAAAAAACATGTAAAGATTCACAGTTGACAACACCTAGTTGTGCCTCCCTATCTTGTTGTAAGAGTGGATGGGTGACTACCATTGTATGAAGTTAAGATGCATCGTGTATATCCATGAAGGATTTATGTAATGAGGCTAACTATTCCATCACCTCAATCAATAGCTACAAGATCAATATCCTACTAAGATCATATTACACATTATTCCCCATCCCATGTGTTTTGATGATCCATAAATCGTATCACTAGTGGAACTTGATCCAATGCCTCTATCTCAAATATGAATACTTCGGTGATAATATGTATTTGAGGGTCTTGCAGTCAGAGTGGATGATAAACCGCTCACCTATAAGGTAGTGTCACCACATCATCAATGAAATGACCACCGCTTTGAACTCAATACCAGGGGTAATAAAGTTCTTCTCATGTGGCCAATGATGACATGAACCATATGCTTTCACTTCTTATCTCTACATCCACATCCAAGTTTGTTCCCAGATGAATCGTAGAGAACTATATACTTGACACCGTTCTTCAACAATCTAAAAATTGGGGTTCTCGTATAACACTATATCAGCTGCTCGAAATCCTGCTACCACATCTACATCAACCAGAAGGGTTTTCCTTTTCGGGTCATGAAATTCATCGGTGATGATATCCATTAGAAATCAGGACTTAATCTTCTGTAATAATCTACAAACCCATGGAAGCCCCACTTTTCTGTTACGCTCCTAGGTGGCTACCATGTTAACACCGCCTCTCCCATTGCTAGGTCCACAACTACTCCATCTGCTGAGATAACATGTCCCAGTATGTGAACATCGATAATCCAAAACAGGAACATCGAATTCTTCCCATAAATTTGGTGCTCTCAGAGTACGTCTAGAACCATCTACAAGTTTCTTGTGTGCTCCTCCTCTAACATAGAGTAAACAAGGATCTCATCGATGAAGTCCAATGTGAACCTATTTAAATAAGGTCGAATGATCCATTTCATAAGTCCCATGAAAACATCATGGGAGTTATTCATACCAAAATTCATCACCATGTACTCATAGTTACTATATCGACATCTAAAATTCATCTTCGGTATATCATCATCCTGTACTCATAACTGGTGGTAACTTGATATATTTTTAGCCATCTAGATCAATTTTTTCCAAATTAACTGATCAAAGAGTTCATCGGTCTTTAGTAGAGGATACATGTTCTTCACCATTACATGGTTCATGTTCCTATATTTCAAGCCCAACCTCAAACTCCCATCTACATTTAATAAAAATATTGTGACTACCCAGTGTATAACAATGGATCTTACAAAGCCATTGCATGGAAAATCCCCCAACTACTCTCTCAGCTTGTGAAAAATTATGGGAGACATCTATTATCATGGTGAGGAAATCAGTGTTTTCATGAGGTGTATATTTATGTAGAAGTCAATCACATGCGTGGGAGGTAGTCCTATAATATCTACGGAAAAGACGTCCTCATACTCCACCACCACTGCTAGGAATTGGAAGCTCGCAACATCAATCTAATCCAAGGGTATGTCTAGCCAACTCATGAGTGATCGACAACACCCTCCTATTCATGTTCCAATCCTGTGTTTCTGGGGTCTCTTTTTCACCGAGAAATAAAAAAAATCTTCCCATTTCTGTGAACACACCACATTCTTTGCCTAAAGCAGTCAATTTGGGCATTGACCGAAGATAGCAAATCCATACAGTGTATGCTGTCGTAAGGCCTTGACGCTGCCATCAAGATGATCCAACCAAAACTCCCACCTTCAATTGTATGATCACACTATCTATAAGGGTGTGTGATTATGGAGTCTTCTCCCATTGGTGTCTCTACGTGTAAAGGTCAAGTCAACAACTCTACCAGAATCGCAGGGTTTTGTATAAGACATGTGGAGAGGAAGGAATGAATGGAACTTTTGTCTATAAAAAATAAAATATGGTAGAAAGGACACATATAATACTTTGGATCATCACTCGAGTCTATGGGTTCTACGCCATGACCACATGCAGTTGTCCTTTCCCCTGTCCCACATCTCTCTGAACTTCATGTGGACCTCCTGGGGATGGTTGTAGAAGTTGGTCAATGTTTTTTTCCCACCAGAAGCTCTCCCTGCTCCTCTTCCATGTCTGCTGCTCCACTCTGAACATATTCTTCGGTGGCCGATAAACTGCTTCCCTATCATTAGCACGACAGGTTTTAAAATCTCAAATGATATGGCCCCTACCTTCGTACAATTAAAATCATCTCTCTCTAGGCTATATTGATCCATCCTGAGATTCATGGAATGCTAATCTTATGCCCTGGAACCTCTTGTGATATCTCCCACGTCCTTATCCATGTGCCTTATGTCGTCTCCCAACTGCAGAGGTCTCAACACCTATCTACCTGCGGCATAATACTGTCAACTATTTATTCTCTAACAATAAGCTCTTGATCACCAATTTCCGCTCGAGCAGTCCATCATAAGTAGAAATTCATTGAGGCACAACCCCTTCCCGAATTTCCCATCGTAGACCTCAATCTACTATCCATACTCTGAAGTATTAATCCCTGGCCATATCCATCGAGTTCCTGGTGAGGTCAGTGAACCTCGATGAATAGTCAGCTAACGTTAGACTACCTTGCTGGAGCAAATGAAGCTCCATGATATGTAGTATTCTCAGCGTATCTTGAAAGAACTCTTCAATAATGACTCACTCAAACATCATCAATTATAGAGTCTCATCGTCATAGGTCTGAGTGGTCAAAATCCCCCATTTTTCCAATGAAACCTGATGAAGGCTCGCTCCTAGGATCACCATATGTTCCACTGATGTCCCCACTAGATGAAATGCTCTCGTAACCACCTCAAGCCAGTCCTCTGACACATAATTTCCGGGCGTTCATTGGAACATGAGGGGTCTTGGTCTCTAGAACTCATGATGTGAACTCAGCATGCTCCCCTCGTCATTTGGTACTCCAGGTACAATAGGATGCTCCATTAGTGTAGGGATAAAAGGTGCACCACCTAGAGAACACTCCTGGAGAACTTGTCCCTATATCGAAGCCTCATCACTAAGGGGGTTATCCTTGTGATGGAGTATCAGAATCCAAGCGGGGATGCATTTCTGTGGAATCCTATAAAAAACAAGATTATTATAGTCCTGGTATATGGATACATCAGTTTCCCACACCCACACATATGTTTATAACATGAAAACTGATCTTGAAACACATAAAAATATGGCCTAAAAAATATCACAGACTCTTGGTCATAAGGTAGAACTGACCACCTTTGATACCACTCTGTTATGACCCCTCCAATTGGGTTCGATACCACGTCTCCACAAGCCCGCCTCCAATAGTCCAGGGGATTGTGACTTGCACTTAGTAGGTGTATTACTAAAATGGGAGGAATTTCATATCTAATTATACACACGAACACATCTACTTGACCACAAATGTTGAAATGTAAAACCCACTAAGGAACAATATGCATGCTAACAATTAATACCAACCATTAAGTACAACAGAATGTAAATTACTGAATATAAACTCGTCCAGAATGCAATCCCACCATAAATAAGAGTCTATAAACATAAAAATCTAAAATGTAATCACAAATATATATTGGGACTAATACTCATGGCCATAATAACATCTAGGAATTTATGGAACTCAGAAATCATGGACTGATCCAAGCCTCCGTACCCTCTGTCAAAAGCCTGCTCATCTGAACAACACCCAACACGTGCAGTCAAATCCCATGTAGGGATTATTATAACAATACAAAGTAGAGGTCCTTGAAAACCACAAATCCATAAATAATGGAAGGGTATAGTATTCTCTAGAAAGTATATATCTAATGAACATATAATATAAGAAACAAATTCCATATACACTCAAAACACAGTCCTGTATCCTGGAGACAAGTCACACAACAACATAACAATGATATGGATTCAGTTAGAAGGTTCCATATAGAACTCAGATGTGAGTACTCTCTCTATGATTTTAATATTTTTGATAACATTTGTTTGAGGAGTACTATTTTTCAGGAAAGGTGATGAGTGATAGATACACTCATTCTGGGAGAACACAATCCTATATGGGATGAGATAATGATACACAGATGAGGATCACTTCCAGGTCCATAGACAATACCACCACTCATCCAGATTCACCTTCTATGGAAAGGATTATTTTCTTGTGGGAATATTCTTGTCGATACATGACTCTAACTAGTGCCAAGAATGCACCGAGGATCTCTCTCTAGGACTCACAGAGGCATATCTGACTCTATCTTGGAATGTAATTCTAAATCATTCATACTCATATTGAGGGAAATGATACATGACCTTCAAGGGAACAAGAAAAAAATATGGACACTAACTGAAATGAATCATGTCCATGATAATTCATAAAAATGATTCAAGCCATGTTCGAGGATATACATACCATATATATGGGGGCACACATCGTGTATCACGACTCTGCGTGCTTACCACGTGTAACGACTCATGTTAGATTGAATTTTGTATATAGAAAGGTATGTACAAGTTGTGTATGGGGGAACACATGCCATTTATGAGTAAATGAAGTTCAATCCATGTATATGGTTGTGTGCTTGTACATGACTTCAATCCTTGTGTCATCCCATGTAATATGTACATGGGGTTACCTGTGTATCTGGCCTAGTCAGGCCATGTGGTGGAGTACATGGCCCGTGTCCATGTATCTCCATGGATAAATGTAGAGTCCTGTGTAAGGACCAACTAACTGAGTATTTTGGATAAAACACTATGTCATCGCCTAAAAAACCATAGAACCCTTGACACCACATAGTCAGACCCATAGGGCGTGTTCTTTGGGATACACACAATGTGTTCTAGAAATTTAAAAAATCACAGTTTCTTCACAATAGAGCCTCCATTGATGCCCATTGATTGACCTGACCTTCCATACATTTATAAACTCCAAGGTTTAGGTCACCCCGACATTACAATGCCATTCTTATGGGTTTCTGGCCTTCGATCAGCACATAAAACACAAATAGATTTACATGCTCAAATAACGCTCGGAGAATGATAATACTTGATATATGTAAATTCTTCTTATACACCTTCCATCTCATGTCCATTGGTCAATATTGTTTTCATATATCCATATTGGAATTGATGCACTGAGAAAACGACAGGAAATGATTCTCCTTCAAATACACGCAACGAATGCCGAGAAAGCGGAGAAGAGGGATGATGAAAAAAACCAAAAAGGTGGAATGAACCACATCTGTAATTAACCATGATAGTAATCCCCTCTAGATTGAATGTTTGAACGGGTAAAATTAAATCATTTCACATGACAAAAGATATCCCAAGAAAAAACCGAATAAAGAAAATCACTCCCACTAGAATGGCGATGTGGGGTTCAACCGGTTCGTGGGTTGATCTATGTATGACATTTAATTAATGAATGAGGAAAAAAATTTAATACAGAAGTCCTACCTCAAATATGGATTGATCACTAACGAATGAAATCTGCTTTTGTCATCGTCAAGATCCTCCATATCTATTGGTATAACAATTCCACTTTTGATTGATGTTGTTCGTCAACGAGAGGACACACCAAAGTACCAAAAATTTCTCTCAATTTATCCACATGTCTTACAATAGATTATCCCATTAATAGTGTGGAACACATTTCTATGTTCCTTCATGCTATGGAATTAATTAGACATTATTACTATTTCCGAGTCATTAATTTGAGGCATTAATTTTTTAAACAACTTTTACATCATTGTGTTCTAGTGTATGTTTCCAAATAAAATAAAATAATCATTTCTTAATTTTATTTTTTTATTTAAATTTACAAAAAACGTCACAAAATTATATTTCTTCCTTGGCCTATGCTGGTCGAGGATAGGCCTATTTATATGTAAAACCATCCTCTCAGACACAATGTGGCCCTATGATTTTACATCAGGGAATCTGTTTAGAAACTACCACAATATTGAACACATGCAAACACACATAACAATGGTTCAAACTACCACTCTGGGCTCACATGTCATCAGAATGATGTGTCATATCTACACTTGGTCCTGTAAAAATATTACATAATATTTCAAAATAATACACAGAATATCAATGAAATTAAAAATTATTTTATTTTTCTATTCAAAATACATTTGAAAGAAAATGTCTAGACTCAAATTAAATTTAATAAAACTCAATTGTTCCTTACTATAAAAAATTTAACATATTGGTATGGTATAAAATAACTTATAATCTTGAAAATTAAAGAAAAATTTATTGATATTATAGATGACTAATATTGGGTTTAAAATATAATTTGGCCAATCATAAATAAAATATTTATAAGGATGTTTTCCTTGGACTTTGAAATAATGGTGGTATTTTTTTGACACATATGTACAACAATAAAATAGGATTATGAAGAAAAATAATTTTAAATAATAGAAGAAAAATTATATAATATATCTATTGATGATACCCTCAAATGATATGGATTTTTAAATTTAATGTATATTAATTATTTCTTGGATCATGGAATTGTAAATTGTGTTGTAAGATTAGTCATTTATATCATAAATATAAGGGGAAAATTTATGATCAAATAAGTAATTAGGAAAAGAATATGTAATCATATAGGATGTTTCTTTTTTACAACGTATTGGGACATTATGATAAATTTTTTTGAAGTTATTAACAAAAGGTGGGAGTAATAATGACAAAACAATTATGGTATAATGTTTTTTTATAGCTACGATTGATGTGTGACCCAAAATTGATATTCTGAGAGGTCCATTAATTATTTATTAATATTATTCCAATTCATTTTACGAGTTGTTATAAATAAATTCACATAACAGAAATTTTAATGATTAATTAAATGAAAAATAATTATATGATGTTATAACTATATATTAATACTCTCCCGGGAAGTTTAATAGATTAAATAATTTACTAAACTCTTCATGTTATTATATGCATAATTTTTAAATCGATAAACCATGTATAATTTGCAAAATTTGATTGTGATGTTAATATTGTTATGGATTGGATATCAAATTATCATATCATGATTCATTTTAGAGATAGAGATTCTATATATGCCTTTTATATTTAGCTTGTATTTTATAATGAAAGTATAAATTTTATATCATATTAATAAACTACGAAACAGATAAAAGATTGAATTGGAAGTTATCTTTCACATATTAATGAAACTAAATGATGTCTTAATTTTTTTATAATATATAATTAATTGAATATATGGATGCATTTCCAGATGATTTTGAAGGTTATATTCATGACCAGATGTAGTACCTTAATATTTAATAATTTTCATATGCTAAGAAAAATTCCATTAACCCCTTAACTAATTGATCAATTTTATTTTTTTGAATTAAAAATGTTTCTTCTATAGATTCATTATAATCATTATATCCATAGTATTAAATAACCCTTGAGAAATTCAATTTTAATAATAAAGGTTGATTTCATGTGACTATTCATTGATTATATTATAATCAATAATATCGATTGTATGAACATGTTCATATTACCTAAAATGGATGATTTGATTGATCATATATAGGGTGATTTTTATTTTTAAAATAAGGATCTCAGGTCTTACGATGACCATATAAAGGTGATAGAGGAATTCATTATGATTATAGCATTCCATACTAGTGTTCAGTAGTATGAGTTTCTGGTATCACTATTTAGGTTCTTTATTACGGCCATTATATTTTTGGATCGTATCAATATAGTTTTTGTAGACTTTTTAAATATTTTATTGTAATATTTATTTAGAAAAATATATATTATTTTAAACTTTTTTCATCTTCCAAAAGTTAATGTTTAATATAAATAATGTTACAAAAAAATTGTATGAATATTTTTGATGTAATGTTTTTGCAGAGCTATTTTTTGATATATAGAATATAAATATGGTATATATTTTCATCATTAAAACAATAAATTGCTTCAATAATTGAAATGAAGTAAAAATGACAGTAATATTAAATTAAACACCCCAAACCTCTAATGATGGAACATTGTGTTTCACAACATCTATGACATTCAACCACACACCTGTAAGGAAGTATATTATTCAGTGATCGAGTTTTACCCTACAATGTTGTATTATGAAAATATTATTATTTAATGAAATAGGATATAGTTATTAAATAATTGGTTATGAAAAAAATTATATATCATATAAAAATAAATGTATTACAAATTTATAAAAATTATTCCATTGTTAGAAATTAATTTGAAATAAATTTATAGTGTAATTTAATGTAAAATGAATATTTTGAAATAAAACAATTTTTTATGATCACTAAGATTTTTAATCCTAATATCAATTAAAAGCAGTGAGTGATATTAATATAATATATATAGATATTATATTAAATTAAAACTTTTATATTCATCCAATATAGTTTATAGGCATAACATAAGAACAAACCAAATGTTATGAATGAGAACAAATATATTTATTAATGTATTTTTACATATTTTAGTGGATAAACTATTATAAATATGTTTTTAAGAAATATTACAGATTCAATATTCCAGAAATATTATTCAATGATATTTAAACATTAAAAAGTAGTTTCTAATTAATTTTGGGTATTTTTCAATGATGTTTCATTTTTTTTGAAACATATAGGAAATTGTTATATTTTAATAATTTTTTTTATTAAATTATCTTATTTATAACGATAAATTATATTTTAAAATGATTTTAATGTTTAAATACATCCATTTTTTACTTATTTATTTAAATTTGGGTGTTTTAAATAAATTTAAAATTGATATTTGATATAAAAACCCATAAAATATTTGAACATTATTATATTAAAATTCTACCTCATTATCCCTTATATATAACTAAATTTAAGTTAATTTCTTAAACTTATGTGGTTAGGAAATGAAATAATTGTTACCATGTTTTGAATAATAATAATTTATACTTTTTAATTATCTAAACAATTTTTTTAATAAAATATTAGCACAAGTGATTAAAATTAATAACAATGAATAAGAGATAAATTGTTTTAACAAGGGACAAAACCTTAATATTAAATGTCAATATAACCTATAAACAATTTTAAAATTAAATTTATTTAGATATGTTTAACATATAATAAAATTTCAAGAATATATTCCTTATTATCTAACACATTATAAGGTAAAAACGTATATGGAATTCCATTTTAAAAAATTTACAAGAGTTTCACTACTCCACGATAAAAAGGTCGTAAAGTCTCCCCCTTACTCCAACCTTTCAAGACAAATTTTATAGACCATGATACTCCAATATATCTACTCATCATCCATCAACTTATTCTATAAACAAAACCATTATAAGAAGTATATTTATGGAGGTCCTTTTATGTAAACCTAAATGACTTACCTAAAGAAGAGGTAACATCCTTCCTCTTGCAATTTTGTTTTTTTAATTAACCTCCCACTCATATTTTATTATTACATTATTAGATAATAGAAATATTTTCATAAATATTCATATATAATTTAATACTCGTAGTTTTACTTATACATATACAGACATCAATCAAATGGGTAACGATCTTATCATTTAAGCCCATGGAAAACTACTGCCTCAACAAATGTTGTCATTCGTTTTTTTCGTTACTACCTATCATGGTTGGGAATTATGATGGAATCATTATATTTATATGTTTTATAAGAAATTTATAATAATATTATACTTCTTGAATTGTTTTTCTACCATATAACATTATACACTACATTTTCTGGGAATATTCTATCATTAGTTCTAGAAGTGTGGACTACCACCCCCTCAAAGATAGGTGATTATTTTAGAATATACATGAAATGTATAATAGGGTGCTTAATAAGAATGTATTTTATATAATACATATATATTATACTAGAATTATAATCTATATATATATATTATTATTTTCATTGTTTTAATAATAAAATTAAATTAATATTTCATTCAAGCCTACATACAAGCTATAATATACTTGAACAATGTAGTTCATTTCTCATCTCCAAATATTATAGATTATTATAAATAAATATATAGTTAATATATATGATATTTAATTCACGGTGAGATTTTTTATATGATTAAACCATGATATAACTAATAATAAAAACAAGTAATGAGTCAAAACATACTAGGAAAACAATTCCATTAACACCTAAAATGATGAAATTTATGAGTGAATTGTAAAAAATGGTAATATGATATTATAATAAGGTAAAATATTATATAATAAACATGATTTTATTTTATTATATTTTATTCATTCTTTTAGAACCATTATATATGAGGATAAAGACTTATAACACAAAAGGAAACACAAGGAAAGAGATATTTGTCTCTCTTTTTAACATTACTAAGATAAATGACTTATTACGTATTTTCTTATTTAGTTTGGTTTATATATTTACCTTATTATATATTATATCATCCCACCATTTTTATTCATGTTACTTGATGTCTTAATTTAATGATATTCTATCATGATGCTCCGGTTTTAAAAAATTTCTGTGTGTTCTGGGACAGTTTTAGTGTTTAAGGATTATTTTCATCAAGAATGATATTAATTATCATTAAAATAAGATTCCATTAATGAAATTTATATGGAAATTATTATATAAACCCTTTAATTTTATAATTTTCTAGTTATTAATGACCTTTTTAATGTAATAGTTCTATTATTAAACTATTTGGTACTCAAAATGATTTAGAAAATTTCATTAATAAAACCAAACATTAGTTTTTTATTTTGTCGGATGACCTATTTTTTCTATAAACCCTATATTATAAAATGGTATTCAAAAATGTTATTTCCCATTCAATAATGATTTATTAATGAAATGTTTATAATTTCATTTTTTTAAAAAAATATTTCAATGGAATATTCTAGTCTATTTACGAATAAAAAATTTTCTTATCCATTTTAACATAAAAAGGGAATTTTATTCTTACACCATACAACAAATAAAAATTTAACCACAATATTTTCATTAATGAATCATTTATATTTATAATGATTTACTTTTGATTGAAAAATATTTCAGAAGTAATTTTGCAGGAAAAGGTTCTAGAATACAAAATGGTATTTTAATAATTAATTTTATTTAAATATATTTTTATCATTTTTATAATCAACAATAAAAAACCCTTATTTAGACTCCACGTGGGATATGATGTATTTAACACATCCATATTCTTCCTCTGGATAAATTTTTATTTATTTGGCGAAATATATTATTGACATACTCTTACTTTATTCATTTTAGCCCCCTTAAAATATTTAATTTCCTATGACCATTTAAAAATGAATTTCAAATAATTATTCAAATTATTTATCATAGATATTATTTTTCCAATATAATTTAAAATTTTTATATATGTTGTTTACATTGAAATGTTATATCACAATTATCCTAATTCATATGATCTTCAATGTCTAATTTTGTTAATGGGGAATTATTTTTTAAAATATTATATGTCATATGGGACACACACGAATATTTCATGATTATTTTTCCTATGAATAAATTAATGATATTTCAATAGTATCTCCACACATCTACATTATCAACCATTATAATAAGTTATCATCCAATAAAATTAAAAAAAATATTATAATTTTCTATAAAATACATTTCATAAAAGGAATTATGTTTTTTCGATAATTGGATACCTGAACAATGATTTACATTAGAATGAAATATATGGTGCCTTGTTATTGATAGTCCCTCGATAAATTGGTAGTCTAATGGTAAAAGTTAGTAGGATATCTTTAGATTCATCTTTTAACTGTAATGAAAATAAACCTTTTGTAATTTCTTTATGGTAACTGCACCATGTACCTTAGAATCATGGTGCCCTATAATTAGGTGTTTACCTAATTTTAAATCATTTATTATTTATCAATGAGACCTTTCAAAGACATATCAAATGATTTTATTCATTATTTGTAATTAGATTAAATGTTATGTGATTTATGTAACATACATTGACATATTTATTATTATTAATTTTTGTTTAATTTTTTTTTTCAATTATTACCTTTCCATTTTTTTATTAACCTCATTAAATGTATTTTGATTACAAGGTATATTTGTTTAGTTATTTACCAGGACATAATTTTTATTCTCATTGATTCATTATTGTTTCCTATATAAATTTTCATTTATAAATATGTAGTCAAATGGTCAGAGAGACATGTATAAACCTTCTCACACCAAACTATTATAAAAAGGGATCAACAGTACAAAAATAAAAAAAAACATTGGACCTTAAAAAGATGTGTATAAAAAACACCGTCCCTATCATTGCAAACAAAACTGTCACGATAGAAGGGAAGGACAAATGGCCTACTGGAACCAACCTCCATAATGGCCCTTTTTGAGAGAGCTTCAGCGAACTGGTTAGCCTCTCGATAGACATGAGAATCATCAAGGCATAAGAATTTTGCGAGGATAAAGCAAAATATAAAAGCGGACATCATATTCCAAGGAACATTCTGAGATCAATCATTTAGAATCTGCGCAGAAATAGATGAATCCGACTCTAACCATAGTCTATGCCACCCATAATGCACTGCATACCTGATAGCCTTGATCATATCCCACAATTCTGCTTCAACCGCATGAGCATACCCATCGTAATGGAAGAAATAGCCTTTAATGATGCCCTGACGAGTTTGGAAGACACCACAACAGCCAACTGGACCTGATATACCAGAGGTTACCCCATCCACATTCACTTTCAACCAATCTGAAATTGGTGGAATCCACCAAGAGTACATGACCATTCTAGGCTTCCTTTCCCTACCAATAACACTAAGAGATATCAAACGAAAAAGTTTCGATACATAATTGTTCATAGACCTAGTTTGGTTCATCAAAGAAAATGAATCCTTCGATGTATCAACGAAACACCATCCTCAAATGAAGGCTTGAAATTGTTGAAAAAAATATTTTTCCGAGATTTCCAGATATAAGAGAAAACCGAGACTACAACAGCAATAAACAAGGATTTTACTTGACTACTGAAATCAATCTTAAAAGATATATTGAGCAGATAATCAATAATGTGGAAGTAAAGGAAGGATTGGAAAAATGATTTCCCATAGTTCCATAAACGAGCAGAAAAATAGCACGGGATAAACAGGTGTGCTCTAGACTCATCACGGTTAAAGTAAAAATAGCATACTGAGGCCAAATTTAGACCTGTGCGTTGCAGCCAACACTGAATATGCAGTCTGTTTTTTCAGATTCTCTAGATCAACATGACATCATTGGGGGGGAATGTAGGGATGAATAACACCTTCCATCCAATGAGGGATTCCAGAATGTATGCCACATTACAGGTTATAGAATTCCCGACTAGAAAAGGATCCAGAAACAGTAGATGTCCATATTAAAATATCAGTATCAACATAAGAATTGTTAGTAATCTCCATGCAAATATTACTAAGAATGATATCATAATAATCAAAGTTCGATTGAAAAACATAAACACAAATATTTCTCATAGGAGAAGGGATAACAATGGAATCCTTTATTGGGGAAGACAAACATGAGATGTTCAAGCAATTTAGATGAGAACTAGGGCATACCAACCATATAGATTGAGACATGAAATTAGAATATGTACCCTTTATTGAAGGCAACACAGAGGATTTCATATTAATACACTTACTTTTTTGAAGTCTATCAACAATCCTGCCAACTAAAAACTCAAGACAAGAATCAGGCTTGGAAAAAAGCCTCCATGTCAGGTTCTGATGGAGCGAATTATTAAAAATTCTGACATCCTTAATTCCCATTCATCCCAATTTAATTATCATAATGCAGTGTTTCCAGTTAACGGTAACAAGTTTCCTCTGTTGAGTTGATCCGGTCCAAATGAAATTTCATATCATTCTACTCAATACCTTAAGAAGAGCATCTAGCCATCTATAAATAGATAAGGAGTAAACAAACATAGAAGTGATGCCAAATTTTACAAGGCAAACTCTACCAACCTAGGACATGGCCTTCCCTTTCCATCATTCCAACTGATTAATAATTTTCAGAGTAAAACCCTCTAAGGGGAATTTTTTCACCCTTCCACAAAACATATAAATCCTAAGATAATTAAAGGTTAGTGTACCTCTCTTAACACCAAGCATAAGAGAAACCCTGTTTTTCTTCGATATTCTAATTCCTTATCCATATACAACAGAGGATTTATTCCAATAGATTACATGGCATGAAACATATTCATAATGTCAGAAGATATTGTTAATACAAGAGATTGTTTTCCTGTCATCTTTACAGAACAGAAGTATGTTATCCGTAATTAATAAATGTTAAGGAGCAAAGGATTTATTACATGTCCTAATTGTTTGATATATAACAATGTTGACAAGGTCATTGACACACACTAAGATAATCCTCAGCCATAGAGAATTGTAGCTCAGATAGAGGATCACCTTGCCTAACCCCTCAAGTGCATTGAAAGAATTCTCTGAGAGATCCATTAACAATTAAGGATAAGATATCACTTTTTATTATATAAAAGTCCAAACCAATGAATTTCTCTAAGAAGCCATGCATCTTATGAATTGTGAAGATAAAACCCCACCTTATTTTGTCAAAATCCATTGATATATCAACCTTTAGTGCCATGTTTCCATGATGAACAATACTTTTCAGAATATTGATACATTCTAAGGTAGTAAAGAGACAATTCTGATTATTTCTATCAGGTACAATGTCGAACTGATTAGAAGAGACAAGATTCTTAGCAAGTTCACCTAACTAGATTGCCTTGGTTTTTCTAATTATCACGGGAATGGAATTTCGAATGGGTAGAGGCTTGAAATATTTGATGTACATGGCATTTTCCTTCTTGGTAATAAGAGTGATAAAATTAATGTTCATCCCAAAGGACAAAAAGGAATGATAAAAGAATTATTTTACAGCATTGATCACTTCATTGTTGATTATATCCCATTAGAACATAAAAAAATTATTTGTAAAACCATCAGAACCAGAAACACTGTCCATATTTAAGGAGAAAAGTGCATAATGTATTTCATTTTGGATAGGAATCTCAGTGAGATTTATGTTTTGATTATCATACACACTGGGCTCAACACATATGATAAAATTATTGGAGTTGTTCTCCCTATAATCAGAATATATATTCCCAAAATAACATGTCACACCATTTGTAATGTCATTTTCAGATGTGAGCATGATGTAATCAATCTTCAAAGCCCTGATAGTTCTCTTAACCTTTTTCTCCCTATGCATACTATGAAAAAATCTGGAATTCCTGTCCCCATTCTTAAGCCATTTAACATTAAGCTTATTCCAAACCAGATTATCCTTAAGAGTCAAGAGGTTATCAATCTTTGAGGTATCTTGTATATCATCTTTAGATGGAGTGTCCTATTGCATATTCCCCTGCTGACAACATAACAAATGGTATTCAGACTCTTTAATATCATTCTCAATGTTTGAGAAAGAATTTTACTCTACACCTTGAGTCTATATTTCACAATTTTTAGCTTAGAAGTCAAAATGTGGAAGAACAACTTGTGACATCTGTGCTACAAGCCTCCAAGATTATTTCCCAACACCCAGTCACAACCGGACAAGTATTATTAAACATAAAGGGAAAAGGTGATAACCTCATCCTACTAAAACAGAGGTCACCCAATATGGGGTTATGATTTGAATGATGTCTGGGAAGAGTCATGCCAGAAACATCCATCATATCACCTATGTCATCCATCTACACGCGGCATCTGTCTAATTTACTTTACTACCTTCCATTTAGAGTGTATCTTCGCCAAGTGAAATATGCACCTTAAATGAGAACTTCATTCAACCAACAATAATCGATGCAGGAAGAATAGTCATTGGCAGAAGCTCTTTAAATGTCGCTCCGTGTTTTCTTCACTGGCCCCAAAATGGTATTAAAGTCGCCACACAGAATCCATATAGTAGACATGTTTTCTACAATGGGGAGTAGAGTGTTTTATAACAGCCCCTTCTGTTGTACTGATTAAAAGCATACACAAAATTCACTCAGAGATAGTTGGAATGAAAATAACAAAATAATGTTACTGACTGCTGATCATTTTAAAAAGAATAAATGATAACACTATTGTGTTTTAGCACGTATATAGATTCATTCTCATTGTCCTGGTGATTGGTTGAAGTAATAGAGTATCCAAGGACATTACAATTAAAGGCAATCCATCTTTCAAACATCATTTTAAGCATAGAAATACCCAATAACATGGGTTTGTTGGTCATGATGACATGCCTCATGGTTCTAACCATGGGAGAATTCCCATGACCCTGGAATTTACATAAAAATATCTTCATTGTTTAGAGGACATATATCTAGTGCAGGGTCCATCATAGCATGGAGCTAAGAATTCTACAGACTGTGACTTATTACTATCCCGTACATCATTGTATGTACCTCCATATCTGAGAGGTTCAGCTTCATCCTCAGGAAGATAGGGAAACCTGTTTTCTGAATCAATTGGAATTGTTAACGTGGAAATTAATATTATTTATTGAAAACATAGTTGAAGGTATTTTCAAGAATTCTCCTGCTAGATCCATAGTAGGTTGTACCGACTATCCTCCTTCAAGGGTAAAGTCCTGTATAACTGAGTCACTTGTAATATGAGCACCAGATCACTCATTCATGGATAGATTAGGATTCTCATGCTTTGATGAATTTCACTCAATGGGGTTGTAAAAAGAAACATCATGTAATGTTGAATCCTGAGCATCAGGAACATCATCCATAGTATCCAAATGAATGTCTTGTTTTTCACTCCATTCATTAGCAAAATGAACTCCATCAACCTTATTATGCATGGTATGATCATGTGATGGGTTATCAAAGCTACAGTTCTCATCCTCAGCAGTAGGGACAATATCACCATTGGGTTTCAATGATGCACCCTGAGCATCCACATTGTCAATCATTGCATGTCCATTGTTGTCATTAATAACAGATTTTGAGGGGACCTTATCAGTTGTCTTCCTTCGTCAAGTCCCTACATCAAGCGCTCTAATATTATATGAGGAACATATCTTATTCCTATTACATTCAGAAAGTACATGCCCAAATATTTCACAATTGAAACAAAAATTTGGGTGCCATTAATATCATATTTCGAGGTTGATATTATAATCCCTAGTGGTGAAGACCACTTCTTCCACTAAATTAGATGACATTTCTATTTCCACTATAATCCTAGCATAATAACCAAAGATAGAGTTGTCAGTTTGTTTATCAAGCCTTATCATATTCCCAACAGAGGATGTAAAATCCCACAGGATTTTTGGATGCCAATAAATCCCACTTAATTTATGAATGTGTATCCATAACTAGGAAAATGTGTTCTTAACCAAGCGGGGATCAAAATTACGATCCCATTCATGAATCTGAAGGATTCCTGGATGCAGCGGAACAGATCCCAAATTCCATGCACGCCTTTATCTCTCATCAGAGGGAAACACCACTTGATCGAACCCCCTCATCATGTTCTTCAACTTCCAGTCACTGAAGCCCCAAATCACCGACAATCTACCTATGAGATCGTGAAATTTCCAATGCCGTAATCCTTTTGGAATCACAACCCAAGCAATAATTCATAATTTTCATAGTTTTAACCATTCTTTAACAGCATCTTGATTCACTGAGAAATGAGCAATCCAGCCCTTTCGTATGATTATTCACAAGTTACCCACTTCTAAAATCCATGAACGAGAAGCATACTATTAATGATTTGTAGGGATATTGTAGACGGGATAAATTTATCATTAAAAATTATGTTGTATGTATTTTGTTTATGTGTACTACAAGACTCATTCGTGTCTCTTTATTTCCAAAATTACAAAAAACATCATTCCTTTGGTATTTGATTCCGTATAATCATACAAATTAATGGTTGTAGACACCAGATCTATGATTTATGCAGTCATGTTTCTATATTTTGAATCATAGGATTTCTCGTAGAAATAATGGGAACTAGATTTATCAAATGATATATTTTAGAACATAATAGTAAAGAAGTATTTTATTATAAGTATACAAAAAAATACAAGAATATTACGAAGAGATTGATTAGGTGGATCATTCAATAAATACATCCTTTTTGGAAATGTACAAGTGTATGTGGAAATACCACCAATATACCTATGGTTGACTACTCTGACAAGGTGTGTTGGGCCTGAATCCGCATAACCTGGTACTACTATACACTAGTTTTTACACTTTCAGGTGATACACATAGCATACTATAAAATTTCATTTCGAATTTATTATTTTGTATTTTAATAAATAATGATAATGAATTACCTAGGTGAATGATAAGGTATCATATATTGAAAATAATTGGTTAATATTTATACCCCCTAAAAAAGATTAATTTTTTTCCAATATGATAACAGATTTTCAATCTATTATTATTGGTTTTATGGAATTATCACTTCTATGGGATAAATTATAGACCATGAAAGGGCCTATATAACAATAAATGGATAAATTATTTATGAAATGAGTTAGTATTGAAAACATTAGTTATAAGTCTATTTAGTTATTAACCATATTTTGTGGAAGTATATCTATTTTACATTTTAAGTTATATTTTTTTTTTAAATTACAACCTGTATTCCAAGTGGAAACCCATAAATTTTTAAAGGATAACAGTACATAATCCCTTGACCGAATGATGACAAGGCTTTCCCAAATGGAAATGGATTACATGATGTCCTAGTTAATATCTTATTGTCTCAATTTAAACAATTTGATGAATAAATATAAATGATGAACTATTAGTGTTGATATTTTTTGGAATAGAATATATTTTATTAAACATAATGGACTAATTTATTAGTTTGAGTCAAATTAAAATACATTCCACTCTTTAATGTTTTCTACGATCCATTAAATGGTTATTTTATTGCATTAAGAATAATATTTAGTTCATTGACATCCATTTCATTATGTGTTTGATGAATATGAAAATTGTCAAACCATATCCCAATGATGAGATTTTTTTTTATAGAAATCAATTAAGTAAGTATATTTTTTTAGATATTCTTCTATAGTAAGATAATTACTCAAAAATATGAAAATGATAAAAATTACATATCATAAATTTATTTTAGTTTAACTGATGATCTTCTAAATAAATGATTATTTATTCCATTGACTCACCCAAAATAATATTAATCATTCTATTTTCCATAAATAAATACATCAATCACTACCTATAAAAATTTATTATTCTCATCCAAGTATGTATCTCTAGGTTCCACTAATGAAAACTTACTTAGATACCTAGTTATATTTTATTCCATGGGTCCTTTATATTAACCCTACCCTATTTTCTAGAATATTCCTTACGAAACATTCTCATGATGTAATATTTTAGACATTGTTAATATAAGTTATTGAAAATTGAATTTGATAGTGAAATTGAATCAAAAAACCATGTGTGTAATTGAAAATAATATTCATTGATTATAAAATAAATTTAAATTTTAAAATTTATTAAATATATTGTATGGACTGAAATTCCAATGAAATTGAGTATGTGTATGTCGTATTCACGAATGAGTTTCTTCATTGGCTTTCATTATACACAAGAATGAGTTTTACTGAATAATAATTTGTTTTTAAAAATATTAATATTTTATATAATAAAAAATAACATATCCATTAAATATGAAATAATGAATATGATCACCAAACATATCGAAATAAATGTTTCACATAAATGTAAAATGAATTCATCAGAAAATAATTAATTATAAATTAATATAGGGACCAATTTAATTTAAAAAGAATATTTTTAACGAAAACTATTTTCAGGCTCCCCGAGCAATTTTATCCTAATAAATTTTAATAATGAAAATTATTAGTTGATATTAATTTAATATACGTATATAATATATTCAATAATTCTTTTTATGATATTCCTAGGATTTGTTTTGAAAGGAATGTGAAACAAAAGAGCCTAATTTAATATATAAAGACCTACATTTTTATTAATGCACATTATAACCTTCTAATAGTGAACCTATTTGAAATATATTTTTAAAAATTTTAATAGATTATACAATTCACTATAAAAATAAACTTTTATTACAAACATAAAAAAAATAATATGAATAAATTTTTTGTATTTTTTTGTAATGTATCAATTTTTGATGAATATTGAAAAACATTTAATTTTAATTCAAAGGTACTTTTTCATCCAATTTAACAATAATATTTAATTATATATTATAATTTATAATGTTTAATTAGATTAATTTTAAATTATTATAACCAATTTTGGACTTTTTATTAAATTTTACATTGAAATTGTGTATAAAAACTAAGAAATATTTTGAACGCTTTAGCTTTATAAATCAATACTATCGTCCCGAATGCTAGATTAAATTTAAATTAACTTCATCCATATATGTGAATTGAATGCTGAAAATTAAATTCCATATATTTAATTATAATAATATATATTTTACAATCACGTAAACTTATTTTTTGAAAAAATAATTAGGGAAATTTATCATCATAAATTATAATGATTAAGATAAAAATTATCTTAACAAGTGACTAAACCATATTCAGAAGCACCAAAACAAGAATGAAACTAGTAAAAATTCAATTTTTTGTGCTTTATTATATGCTGTTTTACATTTATGAAATTACATTAATTAATGGAGCCACATTTAATAAGAAATCATTAGTGAAATTCTATATAACATAATTTAAAAGAGTGACAATTTTCCACTAAAAAACTATCTTACGCCACCGACTGCCTCTTAACAGTCATTAAATATTGCTTAAAATTTCTCTACATAATCAGATCATAAATATTCCTCCCCAAATACAAGAATCCTCACATTTGTAATAAATATTTATAATGAAAATTTGTTGTGAACACAAAAAGTAGTTACCCAAAAGAGAGGTAGCATAATTTATCAAGCTCTTATGATGAATTTTCTTTATCTACTCCATAATCTATTTATATTAAATGATTTAATAATTAAAAAATTATTCTCATTATAATTATATTTTTTAATATAAATTTTTGTAAAAAAATTATACACACGTTCATTTAATAAGCTAATAACATACTTTTATTTTTTAAGGATAAGTACTACCTCACAAAATGATGTCGTTCGTTTTTATTATACCAAATTTCATGGATGAAAATTATTAATGGAAAAATGATTATACATGTAATATATGATATTTATAATTTCATTATACATATTCCATTATTTTACAAAACATATATATATGCACTCCATTTTTTGGGAATACTATTACATAATTTGTGGAAATTCGAACTACGACCCATCAATGTGAGGTGATTAGCTCACACGATACATGGAATGTTTACCGAATTTTTTTTATAAAACTATGTTACATTTATGAAATATATATGTTACTTTATTTATAATATAACATCATATTATTTTATTTTAATTCATAAAATATTAAATAAAAGTAAATTAGTTTACATGTTTACGTACGGCATACCATCTCTGTGAACAGTGTGTTTCATTTCATATCTCCAAATATTATTAAAAAATAAAATTAAAAATTTAATTAATATATATGATATTTAAATAATGTTTTACATTGTTTATATCTTGAAAAAAATTCCTTATTAATAATTAACTTGTTAAAACAAACTCGGCAAACATTACAATTAACACCATAAATATGAAAAATATTGAAATATTTGTTACAAACGAGTAATATGATATTATTAAAAGGTAATATATTATTTATAACCATTATTATAGTTCTATTATATTTATTTGACATGTTTAATACAATTATATAGAAGATTAATGTACTTTAACACAAAATAGAAAAACAATGTAATAAATTCTAATCTCACATTTTACATCTACAAGACGATAGTTATATTCCGTACTTAATTCTTACTGACCATTTTGATATATTATATAAATAATTTTTTAATATTAATGTCAATTAAAAAATAATTTATTGTTATTTATTTCTAGGATTACTTTTTAAAATATCTTAAAGTGGTATTCAACACTTTGGAATGTTTGAAGTTTATTTTCCTCAAGATTAATATTAATGATATTCTAAAATAATTTCAATTTGAGTAAATTAAGTTATCATTTTTCAGTGAACCCTCTAATTTTCCTCTTATCAATATATTAAAAAAAATCATTTTTGATTACCATTTTTCTTCACTTTTATACTCGAAATGATTTACAAAATTATTTTAAGATACCCCGAATTCATTTATTTCTTCAGCTGGTGATCCTTTTTTTCAATGTAATATTTAATTTTTTTTTTCAAATAATTAATTTTATTAACATTTATACTATGAAAAAAGGAATTTTCTTTTTTCCTCCTATGAGATGTATGGATTTACCCAATATAATTTAATTGAAGCTTCATTTGATTTTATAAAAAGTAAATTTTCATTGAATTTTTTTCAATCATTATTTGTAATGTTATTTTTCAAAATTGTTTTCAAAACCAACTAACATTATCATAAATAATGCTTCTTGAATATCTTTTTATAGTTATTGTATTAATCAATGTAAAAAACATATATTTTTACCCCACATGGGATAAGTTTTATTGATAGCACCCATATTAATCATCTATATGTTTTTTAAATTATTGGGATATGTATAGAATTGTTAGTCAATTCCCTTATTCATTTCATCATCCATGATATATTTAATTTCCAAGGATCATTGAAAATTAAATTTACCCTACGTATCCATATAATTTATCGTAGACAATTATATTTATAACACTATATGTCATTTATAAATGTTGTTTATTCTCAAAAGTTTTAAACAATTAATATCCTTATTCTCATGATATTCTATATTTCATTCAAATTATAGAGAATTATAATTCAATTCTTTCAAAGTGGTTTGAGACACATTGTAAGGTTTAATGTTTATTTTCCTGATGAATTCTTTAATGATTTTTCAATGCTATATCCATTCATCATCGTCAATAAACCTTGCATTTAGTTATCCTCCAATAAGGAAATATTGATAAACTTATATCCTCTACACCATATTGATATTTTAAAAGGAATGATATTAAATTGATTATTTGATATATTAGAAATTTTCAGATTCATACATCCTTAGTGGGGCTTGGTAATAGAAATCCCCTTGATGCATCGGTAGTATCATGGGATTACTTAGTTTGTTAAAATCAGATGTGTTTTTACCCAATATGATAAACTATATTGTGAATGGTATTGAAGGTAATTGTTACATGTACCACGAGACAAGGTGTCCAATAATTAACAATTTACCTAATTTATATTCTTTTATTTTTATTCCATGATGTCTTTCATCGATATATTTATTGATGAATTTCATTCATAGTAGATTAATTAAATGGAATGTGTCTTAAATTTCATTAATTTCCATTTTTATTATTCATAATATATTATGTTTTTGAATTTAATTTATATTTTTTCATTACCTTGACCTTTTCTATACACTTCCTTAAAAGTTTGTATGTTACATGGTGTGTGTGATTAGTTGTATTCCAACCAATAATTATATTTCCCAGTAATACATTATTTCTTCTTGTATACATTATCCTTCACAAAAATTTCATCTCAGTTTTTTTTCTTTTTACAAGGAATCCAAGAAGCATACGATTAGATATATTCATAGATACACTAAATCGAATAAATTTATCATCAAAATATAATAATTATGTTGTCATTAGTATTTTTATATCTAATAAATGACTCAAGTAAGTATCTAATTATCCAACACTACTAAACAGTTACATACATTAGGATTTTTCCATGTAATCATGTTGATGTAATGATATTAGACATTATTTCAAGGTATTCTGGGGTCAAGTAACTACATTAAATTTTTCATTAAATTATCTTGATACTACTGCTAGTTTTTAAAATATATTTCATCCTTTTATAGCTCATTAACTATGATGAACCTAAACGGATTTCAATTCATCTAGTTAACATAGTGTGAGTACTTTTTTCTATAAATTGAAAAATTATTTTTTAGTTATTCAGTATAAAATATTCCATCAATAAAATGTAATTTTTGATTACATTAATTCATTCTTATAGTTAGATAGTGGTGTAATTATGCATGTTGATTAGGAAATTGGTTATAATTTAAATAAAATTCAACTCCATGGACTAAATGAACATGAACATGATAGTGAGAATAAAATATTGTTTTTTCTGTAAAAAATTTTAAACATCTTTACTATGTCATAAAATGTCAAATATATACCAACCATAAAATTATAATATAAATATTAAAAAATTGATAGTAAAACCTGTTATTGAGAAGTTGATTCAAGATGAAAATGGATTTTTATTACAAGATTCAAAAACATCTGGGTGATGAAAACCAAGTTGTTGAGACAATGACTAAAAAAATTAACATTTCATTAATCAAAATATTTTTTAAATATTATCAACAGTTTAAATATATTTTTTAATTTCTCATAAAAGTTGAGTACATTGAAAAATTATTACATTTTTATGTGTTTGTGTAAAAATAATTTTTTGGAAGAAAATACACATTCTAAAAATAAATCCTGATTTTAATGTAATGGTGGGGGTTTTAAAAAATTTATTATTTTGGAATTTAAAATTAAAATGATTTATTTAGGATATTTTGAATAATTTTGTGAGTGAAATTTTCATACTTGTAAAAAATGTAATAGTTAATCAAACCACGTAACTACCTTTTTTAGTTTCCTCCATATATCACTAAAATGTATGATGTCTTTGATTAGTAAACATTTTAGGGTTGGATGAAGTATTATATAGTCTAATTAAAAATAAAATTATTTAATTCAAACTATTAATAAGAAGTATAAAAATAACTAAAGATTATTTTTTATCCTTACCATGTTCTATAATGAACAATGTTGAATATATCAACAGATTCTGTGGGGAGTATAACAACTACAACACCAGTATCCCAATGTTGGTGGGTATATTGATACATTGGAATGAGATACGTCAAATAACATCATGGAGGATCATATATTTCATAATTATTGGTTAAATAGATCCATACGTGAATGTAAAACTATAATAGAAAACATATATTACAACTTATTTTTTTAGTACACTATTAAATAGTTTATCATATACTTTCATATTATTCATACCATACATCATAAATTCCAAGATAAAGTATTCATAAAAAATGTTTTCTCTCGAATTCTCACATTTTAAATGTGTAAACTTGATTCAATAGTGGATATATTTGTTAAAATAAATATGTAAAGGTAAATAACATAACACACATGCCATTACATAAATAAATTGTGATTTTAATGCATTACGAGATAATATTATTTAAAAAACCACATTGATAGAAATAACTTACATCTAAATGAATGAAATGATTTATTATAACATTTCATGGTCATTGGAAATTGTACATTTACCATCAAGACCATTATCATTATTTTTTTAAACTATAGGATGAATCCAATTTAACTTCTCAAACTAATTTTTCAAATGAGACTAGTAGATACATCTTGGGAAACCAAATTTTATCCACCACCTATCATTTCATCTCCAGTTTATTCCTCCAATATGAATGCATTGATTTAATTCATGATTAAATATACCTTATCATCAAATATCTATAACGAAAAAATGATATTGATATTTATATTTTCCCCAATTACTAAGAAAATATTCAATGTAATCACTTTTAGTAAAAAGGTTATATAGTTTTAGGAATAACCATCTTCCGCACACATGTAAATATATGTTTAAGAGAAATGATAAACTTAATGATCGCATGTATGTGATTTCGTAAAGATATTAAATAATTGAAACATATACCATGTAAAAACCCAAAAATCAAATTAAATAAATGTTTATTGGAAATAATATAAAATAAACAAATGGGACCATGTTGAATTTATGTTGATTTAGGATTTTGGAATAAGTGTTTCTAATGGTTATATTCCTAATTTTTTTTGAAAGGAATGTGAAACAAAATATCCTAATTTTATATATAAAGACCTACATTTTTATTAATGCTCATTATAACCTTCTGATAGTGAACCAATTTGAAATCTGTTTTTAATATTTTAATAGATTATATAATTCCCTATAATAATAAACTTTTAATTACCAACAAAAAAATAGCATATGAATAATTTTTATGTATTTTTCTTTAATGTTTCAATTTTTGATGAATATTGAAAAATATTGAATTTTAATTCAAAGGTACTTTTTCATCTAATTTAACAATAATATTTAATGAAATTTTAAATTTATTAATGTTTAATTAGATTAATTTTAAAATATTTTATCCAATTTTGGTCTTTTTAATAAATTTAAAATAGAATTTGGGTATAAAAACCGAGAAATATTTTGAACGCTTTTACATTAAAAAGACATATTATAATCTCGAATGATGGATTAAATTTAAATTAACTTCATCCACATATGTGATTTGAATGATGAAAATTAGATTCCATATATTTAATTATAATAATATATATTTTATAATTACGTAAACATATTTTTTGGAAAAATAATTAGTGAAGTTGATTAAAATAAATTATAATGATTAAGATAAAAATTATCTTAACAAGTGACTAAACCATATTCACAAGCACCAAAATAAGAATGAAACTTGTAAAAATTAAAATTTTTAATTTATTATACCCTATTATAAATTTATGAATTTACATTCATTTATGTAGCTATATTTAAAAAGAAATCATTGGTGATTTTTTATACACACTAATTTAATAGATTGATACTCCTCCACTAAAAAATATCATAGGCCACCCACTTCATCATAACAGTCATTAAATTTGGATTAAAAGTTCCCTACATAATCAGATCATAAATATTCCTCCCTAAATACAAGAATCCTCACCTTTTTAATAAATATATATAAAGAAAAATTTTCGTGAACACCAAAAATAGTTACCCAAAAGAGATGGAGCATAATTTTACAAGCTATTTTGATTAATTTTCATTATCCACTCCATAAACTATTTGTATTACATGATTTTATAATTAAACAATTATCCTCATTATAATTATATATTTTAATATAATTTTTTTAAAATATATTATACACACTTACATTTAATAGGCCATGCACAAACTTTTATTCTGTATGGTTAAATACAACATCAGAAAATGATGTCATTAATAATTTTTTATACCAACATTCATGGATAAAATTTTTTAATGAAAAAATGTTTATACAGGTTATATATGATGTTTATAATTTTTTTATACTTATTTAATTATTTTACAAGACATATATTTATGCACTCCATTTTTTGGGAATATAATTACATAATTTGAGGAAATTTGAACTACGACCCATCAATGTGATGTTATTAGCTCACATGATAAATGGAATGTATAAAGAATGTTTTAATAAAACTATGTAACATATATGAAATATATATGTTAAATTAATTATAATATAACTAAATTTTATTTTATTTTCATTCATTAAATATTAAGTAAAAGTATAGTGTTCATGTGTATGTACAGTATACCATCTCTGTGAACAGTGCATTTCATTTCTTATCTTCATATATAATTAATTATTATAGTTAAAAATATAATAAATATATATGATATATAAATCATGTTTTAAATTGTGTATATCTAGAAAAAAATTCATCATTAATAATGTTAATAATGATCATGTTTAAACAAACTCGAAATACTAGACAATTAATACTCTAAATATGAAAAATATTGAAATATTTGTAACAAACGAGTAATAAGATATTATAACATGGTAATATATGATATTATAAACATTATTATAGTTCTATTATATTTAAATGACATGTTTTATACAATTAAATAGAACTTTAATTCCCTTTCACCAAAAAGGACAAAACAATGTAATAAATAATAATCTCAAATTTTATATCTATTAGATAATAGTTATGTTATGTACATAATTCTTACTAACCAATTTGATATATTATATAATTAATATTTTAATATTAATGTCAATTAAAAAATAATTTTTTTATTTATTTGAGTCTTAATATTTAAAATATCTTTAATTGGTATTCAACACTTAGGAATGTTCAATGTTTATTTTCATCAAGATTAATATTAAGGATATTCTAAAATAATTTCAATTTTGGGAAATTATATGATAATTTTTCAGTGAACCCTCTAAATTTCACCTCCTCTATATATTAAAAAAATCATGTTTTATTACCATTTTTCTTTACTTTTGTACTCCAAATATTTTAGAAAAATATCTTAAGATACCCCAAATTTATTTCTCTTCAGTTGGTGAACCTTTTTTCAATGTAATATTCATTTGTTTCAAATAATGAGTTTTGATAACATTAATACAGTTAAAAATGGATGTTCTTTTTGCCTCATATGAGATTTATGGATTTACCAACAATCATTTCATTGAAGATTTCTATGAATTTTTAAAATGTAAATTTTTATTGAATTTTTTTCAAACATTATTTTTAATGTTTTTTTTTCAAAATTGTTTTCAAAACCAATTGACATTATGTTCAATAATGCTTCTAGAATATCTTTTAATATTATTTCTATTAATAGATGGAATGAACTATTATTTTTACTCCACATGGGATAATTTTTATTGATAGCACCCATATTCATCCTCTATATGGTTCATATTTTTTTGGGATAAGTATCGCATTGTTAGTCACTTCCTTTATTCATTTCATCGACCATGATATATTTAATTTTCAAGGATCATTGAAAAATAAATTTACCATAGCTATCCATATCATTTATCATATATATTTTTATTTATTAGACTTAATGTAATTTCTAAAGTTTGTTTATTCTCTAATATTTTATATAATTAATAGCCTTATTCTCATGTTATTCTATATTTAATTCGAATTATAGAGAATTATAATGGGTTATCACTTCCATAGTAATCACACATCTAACAAGTGGGAAAATATTTTTGATGTACAATGATACTTCAATGATGTTGGTTGGCTATGTACTGATGAAAAACGAAATAGTGACAACCTAATCCAGAAGGAAGTTGAAAATTCATGAGAAAAAATAAACTATGTATGATTTTGAGATTGAAGCATTGATAATTACATATGTTCATCTATATTTATGGTTATTATTTAATATGGTTTCTTTGATATATAAAAATATCTATGGATAATCTCAATATAGAAGTCAACCTATCGATTGGAGGAATACAAAAAAAATCGTTTGGGACCACATAAGTGTAGTCCATCTCAATGGGAATGTATTATAGGATGATCCACTCTATTGTCTGAATCATTTTACCAATATGTGATTTCTCATAAGGCAGTAATACACACAGATGAGATAATGGTATTGAAGTAGATTCGTCATCCTCCTTAATCTTGTACAAAATTTGAGGATGCTTCGGGATGTGATGTGTGGTCTCTCTTTAGTGATAATTTATGATATCATTGTACAATGATTGCCAATTCATTCCCAATATATCCTAAAAATCAACCAATGGATGTTAGAAAAAAATTTATGAATGGCTTAGTCTGAAAAAAATAATCAGGGCATAGTTATATACATTGTATTCAATAATTTCAAAATTTTATCTTCTCATATATATCTCAATATCTATATTTAAGGGTGGTTTTAAAATTGATCTACTAATAATGAATGATATATAATAATGTGTAGAAAATGAATCAAATACTATATTGAATATTCACAAAGTAATTACCAACCTATATATCGAAACATAATTTACATTCTCAACCACCACAATAGTGATGGCATATAACCTTCATTGATGTCTTGGTGGATTTAATTGTTGAATTCCACCAAAAAAAATTAGATTAGGGAAATGGATTTCATAATTACGATGTTACTCGTTGTTGAAACACTAAACTATAGTCTGATTATTACATGTACCTTCCATTATTCATCCACATTGGTGAGTTTATTCATATCACATTAGATTTTAATATCCAGATTCATTATTATTCTACATTCCAGGCATCTGCAAGTTCACTTTTGCCATGTCCCAAGATGATTCGTCACAAAAAAGTAACACGTGGGATGTTTGAATTATTATTAAAATATAAAGTTTCAATTTATCCTCCTATTATAAACACTATTTTCTAAAATTTCGCTCAGTCCACAAGAACACTGATATTATTCACTCTCTATTTTAACCTTACATGAAATAAAAAATCATCAAAGATATCAATGTCTCTAATTCACAACTCTTTTCTTATACAACCATGTAGTATTATGAATAATAACACACCTTTCATACTGTGTTAATGAAAATAAAGGGACATGTATTGTACAACATTAGAAATTTGCATCATATTCAACAATAAAATCATCTTCATTTTACATCAGAATGACTAACTCTCAATCCATATTATGAATGAGGGTTATGAAATGTATTTAATGAAATATATTTTCTTGTAATTTTCTTATTCAATGGAATCAATTTATTCATTAGACATTGTTTTCATTATCATTTTCCACCATTGAGTATCATCCTCATCTAAACAATAAATTTCCTTCAAACCTCTCTATCCTAATATGATCTAGAGGTTAGATAATATATTCTCAGTGATGATAATCTATTATTATACAAGTAGGGGTTCGAAAAGTTATCTAAACGTGGTGGGACTTTTATTTATAAATTATTCTATTGTAAATATCTATTAATTAGAAAAATGTGGGTGATACACATGATTCATGTTATTATACATAACTTGACCTCTTGGATAATGTAAAAACATTTTGAAATTACCACCAATTCCCATCATATTTTTATTATCATTTTTGAAATCATCACATTTCTTATCAAATATATTTTTTTAGTGGGTTCTTATATTTCGATACATTACATGATAAGAATAAATTACCATTATGGGGAATGAATATTTATCTAACAAGAATAATAGTGGGAAACAATGAAATCCATGAAACTAAAATATAAAAGAAAAGAATATCCGAACTTGTGATAACTATTGTTTCAATCTTGCTTTTCCCTAGTCATAGAATTTTCCATATGGTTCTTACTAATGTTCTATAGTCCTAATCTCAAAATGTAACAACATTTTTCTTACTATACCAACAACGATGACCTAGCCTTTTTTTACGTATTAAAACATGATTATAAACAAAATTAACAATTTAGTATAGACTGTGTATCCTAATGTCTTGCATGTTTGGGGAATTAGGTAAATCCAAATAAAAAAGTGAAACCAAGATGGAATAATGTTTTATTTCTTCTCTATAATGATATTGTAACAGCCATTGAGCTCTAACATCTGTATCGGGTATCCATTGAAATGCACCAAAAAATTAATGATCCAAAATCCTAATAATGGAATACATAGAGAAATAAATCAGATCACATGGGTGATAAGGCATAATAGGATGACATAAAAATCCATATAACCTGAATAATCATATGAAATCATAAAAGATAGAAATATAAATAATTAAATCAAGCAGTTATAAAATTTTGGAAATGAAATTAAACATGGCATAAACAAGATCAATGTCTTACGACCAAAAAAATTGTACATAGAAGGAATTTAGTCAGCAATAACCACAAAGACCAGTGCACACTATTATCATTATTTAAGGATAAATAAAAATACCATTGCACATGAAATCTCATTAGAATAAACAATACCTAATGAATTGAATATCTATTTGGGAGAACCCTTCAATACATGCATATGAATATGTGTGATTCATGAATAATTACACAGAAGTAGTCAAACCTAATCATAATATTCTATTATGTAATGAATTTGGTACTATAATATGGTAAAAATATATAACATAATGGTTTCCATTTCATAAAGGTTTTAACATATACAAATAAATTCATTAGGTTAATAATGTATAGATGATTATAATTGATGTCAAAATAAAGATAAAAGATACAAAATGAATTTTTAGGAGAATAAATAAATAAAATCTTTTACCATGGATTAAAGATAACAATAATGTATATTTAATGCAAAAAAGAATAATATTTTATATAAAGACAAAAATAATTACAAATAGATTTTAATTACCCAATTATTTATTTTAGATGAATAATGATATAATAAAATAGATTATGGATTGTACATTATAATAGGTAAGAAATTGGTATGTTCCCATTAATTGGGTTTTCATAATGAGAAGTATTGATAAGGAAATCATATAAAACAATTTGTTTCAATTTCATAGAAATATGAGATGATCATGATATCATATTTTTGAACATATAAATATTATTTACTAGATTTATACAAAATTAATGAAAAATTACATTGTGGGAATGATAGAGATGAGGAATAAAATAAATGTAAAATGGAATTTTGTAAAGAGTTATGTACATTATATTAAAAAAATATCTTGAAATAACCATAATGTCCTTGATGATCTAATTATAATTTTTAATAATTTAATTCATAACCTATAAAATATTAATTTAATTTATTTCAAATTTATATATTTAACTAATGGTATTTTTGATGAGTTGTGATATTGAATTTCATAGTTTGAGGGTGTTTGTTTCCTTGTTTTTCATGAATGATTCACTTGTAAAATTGCATGGGAGGTAATGTAAAATTATAATAGATTCCCTAAATTGAATTTATTAATTTTTTATGAACATACATATATTATATAGTGTTATATATCATTTTCCTCATATTTAAGAATTATTCATTAGATAAAACAACAATGAAAACTATATAGATTATTTTTTTCATTTTTGGGTAATCACAGAATTGTTTTATTTTATTAAAATTCTGCCTATATATATAATTATTCCTGAACGTTAAATTGGATTTAATAAATACATTATAATCTATTTTAACTATGTAATTGTTTTATGAGCATCCTTGCACGTGCTAACAAAATTTTTAATCTTGTCTTCATTCAATGTTATTAATCAACACATAACATATGATGTTTTCATTTATAATACAATAGGATAACGGAGGAGAAATGATGATTTGTTAATACACTATCTCAATAATATTATAAAATATAAAATTTACTAGATTTATCATGTCACTTTGATTATGTGTAGATAGGATAAAATAATAAAATAAATGAAAAAATTCTAACAAATTTTAATGAAAATGTATAAGGAATTTACCTTTTCAATTACTCCTCGGTGACATCCTCTAAGAAATGGGTTTGATTTTTTTTGGACAAAATATCAATAAGTAGTAGTATTGATTTATTAAGTGTATTGGGGAAATTTTTTACATATTACAGTTATATTGAGGTGTTAGGAGAAGAGGTGGTGAGGGGTGAAATTTATATAGTAGGAAAAAGATGTGTTTTGATAATATTATTCATTAGTTTGATTTTTTTTGAAGATAATGAATATTTTGGATTCATGTGACATAATAAATTAACTAATGAATTTTATATTGAACAAATGGTTCTTACATCAGCCATACATCACCCCTACTCAATAATAATGCATTTATCTAATACCATAAATTAATATATTATAATATTTTCATTAAATTGTTCTCTTTTTAAAAAACCAAAAAATGTTCTAAATATGTATTGAAATGTATAATTCAAGAATTGACTGCATTTTATAAAAAATAGTTTTCTGTATGTAAAATTTAATTTCTAATTAAAATAATCATTTACATGAAAACTACAACTTCCAAAATTAAATGTGATTTAATTACACATAGAAAAAAACATGGAATCATTAAAATATCATATTATCATAAATTATAATAATAATAATTTCAGACTATATTCATTCAAAATAGAATAATTATGAAATTTTAAATAAACATTTCAATTTCAACAAAAATACAAATATTAAATTTATCATTTTTATAACACATATTTACTTATTCCACAAAATAAATATATAATATTTTCATTTTTAAGATGACTAAATATTAATTATACATTAATTGGTTAGGTCTCTATTATATTCTATAGATTACATTAGTAAGGGTTACATTACTATTCCATGGATCATGTTACTATTTAACTAGTCTAGGTCCGTAAATTTCTATAAATACTTCTTATTTCATGCATTCAACATTTATATATTTTTATTATGTATGTTAAGATATTTTAGTTGAATTATACTATATTAAATAAAAATATAAATTTAATTTCACTGATTGAATTGTGGGTTATAACAATGTAATATGTGATATAGGATAAAAAATGTTTTGTGGGGGGATTCATTGGCCATTTTTCTACAAATTTACCAAGAATAAAGAATAATGAAGAATTTTATGATAATGATAGAAGGCAAATATTATATGGGTTCAATAATATTGATAAATGAAAACATCATTCCATCAGAAAAAATTTAAAATTTTAAAAATACTAAAGAATTATTATTTTCACTAAATTTGATGATGATGATGATAGTAAAGATAATGATGAAAAATATTCCAATATTGTGAAAAAACCTAGATTTTGAAATAGTTATTTCTAAATATTTTATCATGGTTATAATTTTAAATAATATACTTTGATATAATATTCTAAAAAATAAATTAGAGATAATATATTTGAATAATTATGGTACATGACAGTTAAATATTGATGTTGAAAAGAAATGTTCTACAAAAAAGTAGTGAAGAATAGTTTTTTATGATAAGTATATTTTTTGGATGATATTTATCATTGATGAAATATTTATACAAATAAAATAATAATATTAAAAAATGTGAAGGATAATTAATTAGAAAATTTTCAACAAAATTTCACTAATGATGAACATGAAGTTACAAGATTTAATAATTTTATCTATAATGATTTCGATTCTTTTTTAGAGTGGTAACCTAAGAAATATCACAACTTTTATCTTTTCATGTTCATAAGAATAACAATTATGTGTCTATGATTAATAAATTTAAAAATATCATGTATGTTTCATAAACGAAAAATGATGAAAATTCCAAATTTACTAAAATTTTATATACCAAAATAAAAGTTTTGAATATTTCTAATTCTATGAATTTTGATTCAAAATATTAATTAAAAAAGAATAATCGGAGAGTGAAAATAAAATTCAAGGATAAAAAATGTAATGATTTTGATGGTAAAACTGTGGAGAATGAAAATTTCACCACTTTTGTCGGTAGGGATGTTATAAAATAAAATAAGAGTTCTATTGTCATAAATATTATTGTTGGGGTCGTTGTTTAAATAAACATTAGATTAATAAGAAAATAAAATTTTCCCAAGAGTCATTGGAAATAATTTTAGGGGGACCAATACTCAAAATTAAAAAAATTGTGATAGTGATTTTTAATGTTGAAAATAGATTATGACATCTGGAAACTATTTTTGAAAGATATTAATAGTTTATATATCATGATGAAATATATATTCTTTTTATACGGTCACAAAAACATGTTTATAATAATTTTTAAATGATTAATTTGATAATTATTAATGTATAAAAAAATGTATTTATAGAATTCTATAAACTCTAAAAATGTAAAATAATATTTTTTTTTTAAATATAGAGTTATATTTACAAATTATAGTATATTTTAATACTATGGAAGTATTTGATTGACTACAATGATGAAATAGTGAATTTTGGAAATGATGAATCGCTCGTTAAAAAATTTTGTTTTTTGATTATTAATTGGGGAAGAAAAATTATATTTCCAAAAGTCCTTGTTTATTGATGGGTTAAATCATATATTATTATATGTATCACAAAAAATTGATGAATGGAACCATGTTATTAACAGAAATGATGCTTCAATGTTAAAATATAATAAGAGGGAAAAGAAGTTATAATAAGATAATGTAAAACATGAAAATAATATCAAGTTAGTGATGTTAATAATTCATGTTATCTATGAATTATTGAAGAGAATCAATTGTAGTAAAAAAGGTATGGTACATATGTGTCAGAAGAATACGATAATGTTTCATTTTTTTCAATATTCCCGATAACCTGACATGAAAACAAGAAGTGATTGGTGTTTTTTAATTTTTCATAATGTGATGGTTACATACACTGTGAAAAATAATGTTAACATTCATTCAAATAATCCCTGATTAATAATTCCTTTAGATATTTTTTTCCAATGAGGAAGAAACAAATTTTTGGGATAAGTACTCTAATTCCTTCATTAATGATTTTATTTACAATTGTTAAATTATGTATCTAAAAGATAAATCTTATTACCTAGATATGTTTTAGAGTTTTCGTAGAAGAATATAAAATTAATGTGTATTTTCTATGAAGAATTTGTTAAATAATAATGTTAGTGACTAAAATAATTATAAATTTTGAGATATTATTGAGATATATGGATTTTAAAATGATTTAAGTCTACCATGCACACCATAGTGGATTTGGATTTCTAAAAGAAAGAGTAGATATTTGATGTATATGTGGAAAAATATTTTATTCAATCATGGTATATAAAACTTTTTTTTGGATGTAGGTGATGCTTAATAGAATAAATATTCATAATTTTTGTTTCTCCAGGTCATGTGCTAATATGAATTGATATTAAATGTTCTACAATTAAATTGCATGTTATAAACACTTAATAGTTATCATAAGACCATGCATTATAATGTAGAAAGGTTGAAATGATTTCAAATTTAATCAATGTGGTGAAGTTGAAATATTTATTTTCTATGATTTATGATGTAGATAATAGAGATATATCAACATATAAATGGAGAGAAATATTATTAAATTAATGTAATGGTTTATTAAAATTTTGATGTAAATAATTCCCAAAAATAGGTAGAAAAAAGATGATGAAGTAGGAGAAATATATTTTTGTTAGGGAATAATAGAATGATTTTCCACTACGATGACGTCTCATAGATGGATAAATCATACTAAAATATATTCATCGATAAGGATGAACTCTATACATATCATCCTTTGATGGTGAATTAGTTAGAAAAAAAATTCTAATAGTGATCGAAGTAAAAGTTCAAAATAATGGAAATAAATAGTTAGATCACATACATAGATGTATTCAAATGTTGATACATGATATGTTAATGAATCTATTGATAATTAGGAGTCAATTAATTCCATGAATGAAGAGTTAGACTCAATTGACAAGAATAGAACACAAAAACATGTACAAAAAAGAAATGATAAAAATTATAACGGTATATAATGGGTGGTTTGATAAATATTTAATGACGATAATGTGGTGACATGAAACAAATCAATATTTTATTGAAATGGTAAATCATATATAGAAGTTATTCAATTTTATTAAAAATGTTCTAATGTTGTAAATTTAGATATAGTAAGAATTGTTCATGTAATTTCTATACAATGGTGTTAATTTTATTAGATATATTTAGATTCATATTTTCTCAATTTAGAACAAGATTAAGATGATTATTTTGAATAACTATTTAGATTTTAATTGTAAACGATAAATTTTACTTCACATAAATGTTGAATTTTTTGTATGGGATATTAAAAGATATGCGATCATTTCATTATGAATTTGATTACATCATATAGAAGATGAACATAAAAATTTGGTGAGTTTATAGTAATATCTACATCATATAAAAATATTAGATACCAGTCATAATAATTTATTAGTTTTTTATTCCATTTCTTCGACGAGTGATTAACAAACATCTGTAATGTTTTTTTAAATAGATGAATAATCATTTTTAGATTTCGATGCTAATTAAAAATAATTTATTTCAAGTATCATAAATCACATAAGATAATAAATCTACTTTTCTATATTTCTAGATAATATTGAAATTTAAACTATTAAGATGAATAGAATGGAAAATAACACCATTTTCAACACTAATATTTGGGGGAATCAAGTATTTTCAATATGGAGATGGAATGGATATGGATTCTATAAATTATTTAATCTATATGGATGTTTATTATATCAGACTACTTAAAGAAAACATATTTCATATATTGTGAAATTAATTAATATATTACAATGTGATCCAATGGAATTTATTTTTATGAAAATGTATTCTCAGATATATAGAATTGATTCTGCCACTATATTAGATAAAAAATATATGGATGAAGACACTTAATGGGGACTTGAAAGTTTATTTTATGATACTACTTCTCTTAGTCTATGATAATATGACTGTTGTAAATTTCATAACAAATATAGTGAAATATTATCATATTAATCACATTGATATAAAATGTTACATTATCAAAGAGAATGTGTACATGGTTGAACTCATGCAGTAATACGTTCCAATAAAAGAAAAATTTTCTGAAATTTTGGAAACATCATTAAGAATGTAGAATTGTTCGTATGGTTGTTTAACATGGTCATCCAATCACTTTATCTCTATTTTTTGGTATACATTTTGATCCCACATTATTATTTTATCTTAATATTGTTTCCTAGGGGGAAAAGTAGTGGTTCAAAAATTGATCAACTTGTATGTGCTAACCCTTTTAAAGAAGCATGTATTTATGAGGAGTAATAGGTAATCTATGAACATAGTTTGAAAGTTTTTGAAATTATATTATTGTTCTATTAAGTGATTATTGGGATCATGTTAATAAAATATGAGTGAGGTCTTGAAGAGGTGAAATGTTTGTTAGTTATAAGCTCAAGAGACTTTTATAAAGACACTACTTATTCACATCATGTTTCTTCTATCAATGTTTAATGTTTATTATAATTAGTATTCAATCATAGAGTTAGAATTGATGATTAGGTATCCATATCATTACAGAAAATGTTTGGTTGATTTATGATGGTTGGTTGACAGAATAATACAAGGTGGTGGGTTTTTTGAACCATGTTTGTTGGAAATTGTTTTCAAATTTCTGAAGTGGTGTTTAATAAATTCATGTCATTTTCTGCAATTACATGAAATAAAATAAATGTGAATGTTCTAGAGATTAAATGTAGGAATTTTTAAATATAATTATTAGATAATTATTTCATATGAATAATCTTTTAGTAAATCTTATCTGATCAAAATATGTCTTCTTGATGAATATATATTTCAGAATAACATGTATTTTAGAACAGAGTATTATTTTCAAAATAGATTGGGAAGATGTATTCGGTGTATAATGTATTTGAAGATGTTATATATAAAATCTAATGATTCATAGTTGTGATAAATGTTCTACACATAATATATTGATAAAAAATATTATCTAATCATTTTTAATGAAATGGGAAGAGAACGTGTTTTGTACTTTAATGTATTAGAAATCCTATGTCTTTTCAATAAAAATTTTATTATAGATGAAATAATGGAATGTTATATTTTATTCAATCATTATCCAGACAATTTTGTACTCATATAAATGTCCATAAATTTATTAATAAGTCATTTAACATTCATGAGATGGTGTAATGAACTAGAAATTTTATTTTATGTTGATTTAATAAGGATTATGTTTACGAGACACAAATGTTTTCTAAAGACTGAGAGTTTGAAATTTTGAAAGTTAATTTTTTAAAACAATTTCTGATAAACCCATATTTTTAAGCAAATAATCAAAAAAATGAACCCAAAGTTTATATATTTAATTAATTAATAATACATTATAGATATCTGTAATTTGGACATGTTTCCCCTCAGATACATGAGATAGCTTCTCACACAAATCCGTCGAAAATTGGTTAATCACTAATAAGGTATCAGACAAAAAATTCCACCTGAGTTAGATCATCAATCCACCAAAATAATAACAGATGGACCATAATTCTTGATTTCATATTAGTAAACAATATGTTGACATTGGTATATCAGTTGAGTTACTGACAACGATTTTCCCTCGATACTAATAAATCAAATGAGTATTACAGAATGATGAATCAGATGAAATAATAAAATGAAATAAATAATTTTCATGTGATACAAATCATTGTACTGTGGTCTCTAATTTAATTGATTAGAAATTGATTTAATACTCATCATAAAATCTGAGACACTGATATTTAATTGTAAGATCAGTTTTCTAGGATTCACTTCCATTGACCTAAGGATATTTTGATAAAATAAATATAAGGTTAAACATATTACCCTTTTTGTGTTATTTTTTGATATTTTTTAAATTATATATAATTAATAACTATTTTATTAATTTAATATTTTATGTTTTCATGGAGAATAAAAAAGGGAATTATTTTATTTTACATATATTCAATCGAATCTAAAAAATTGGAATGAATAAAATTTTATAACTGATGAACTATTCTTATATTTGAAGAAGATTACATTCATTATTATATTTAATAATATTCAAGGGGGATACATAAGATCCCTGAAGCCTTATTTTTTGGAAAAAATAATCCAAAATGAATGTGAAATTTCATATTTTGGAATATTTTTTTTGTAGGAATGTTAAATGGTTTTCCATCCATTTTCACTTATATGGAACCTATACATAGATATCAATGTACTACGCAATCTGAAAATTTTCATGTGTGTGAGAGAGTGATAGTGTGAATGATTTTTTTGGATAAAATCCCATGGGAAACACTTCTAAATAAGGATCATTCTAAAAGAAGTTTTTAATAGGATTTAAATGATTTGATTGAGTAATCAGAAGAAGGTATTGGATGGAAATATTCAAGAAAATAATGAATTGAAATATATTTGATTCTATAAAACACTATCAAAAATTATATTTGAATAAAGACTCATAATAATGAATTATAATGAAGAATTTGATTGACATATTGGATATAGATTTCGAATGAAGTCTAATGAAGTAATTCATAGATGACTAATGACATGTTTGGGACCAACTAGTAATGGTTGAAAATATTTTCCTAAAAAACATTACATATTTTTTTATAAAATAATAATATTAAATTTTTTATTGATCACTGTTATAAATAAGTGTATAGGTATTCCCTATATGTTTTATCCATAAAACGAATTTTTTCCTATAGTATTGTGTGGTATTTTAAAATTTACATTCCATACCATGGACTGGAGACACTTATAAACTATCAAGGCTTAAAAATACATGTCTTCATGTTGATGTTTCATTGTTTTTTTGTCTATAACATAATAAATATTTACCATGAGGGTATTCTTGTTATATAAATGTCGTAATATTAAATAAATAATATATATAATTCACTACATTCCCCTACTTATGATTAAATTGATGTAGGCTTGTATTTTTTAAATTAATCACATATCATAAACAACCCATGAAATATATTTCTTTAAATTTTTTATATCCGACAAAACAAAAAACTTTTAACCCCTATAAGAAATGAACCTCAATATATATTAACATTATTAAATATTTTTTAAACTACATTATACTAATTGAAAAAACTAAATTATGAAAACCAGTGTTTTAACTTTATTAATAAAAAATTATGAAATTTTTATGAAAAAGAAATGTTTTATGAAAAGTATATTTTTTCAAAATAATTATTTAGTCATGTTTGGACAAATAAATTATAATTAATTTTTTACATTATTAGATATTTTATTTGATAAAAAAATTAAATTTTTCATATTATAATAAAAATAGTATCATATTGTAAAATTTTCACAAATTAATGAGATTATTCATTTTTGATGAATAACGAAAAAAACAAAATTTATTTGAAAACTACAACTTCATTTAAGTTATTTATAATGTTAAAAAATTAATATTTTTAAAATTAATATTATTTAATTTATATATCCATTATTTTATATTTTTGTAATTGAAATAATTTATATATTGATTTTATCTTTAATAACTTATGAACAGTTTATCTAAAATAATCATTTTTCTACTCAAATCATCATGATTATTTTAAAATTAAATTTTATGACATTTCTAAGTATATTTTGAATTAAATTTTACCGATAATGTGATTCTTAATAATTTATAATTTAAATTTATTACATTTTATATTTAAAATATTTATACAGATTATATTAAAAATTAGTTAACGTGGTTAAAGTAAAAATTGAATTACTTGATTTTAATACCATGAAGATAAGAAATAAAAAGAACATAAAATAGTCAAAAATCATTTATATTGCAATATTTTTGCCCTATTTCTTCGGGTATTGGGAATAGACTATTATTGTTTCCTTGTGAAATAAAAAAACATAATTGGAATTCCTTTCTGTCAAAAATTGAAAATGTTCTACTTATCTTTCTTATAAAGGGTTATCCCATATTACATGCTATTAACATCTTCAATAACATTTTTATTAGAAAATAAATGTCCAAATAAATTTTAAAACTAATTAATTTAATCGTAGAATCTGTATTTTCGGCATAAAGCCAATCTTGGATGGCCTTTGGGAAATCCTAAGGAGGATAAGTAATGAAGATGACAGAATAATTAATTGGAATTTTTTTGTTTATTCCAAATCCTAATTCAGTTATTATATACCGTGATTATTAAATAATATCCACATCTCCCATATATTAATATATTTTTTTTCAACATCATTACCAAAGTAAATTTACAGCTCTATTAAATTTGTTATGAAATTTTCATTCATGTATATGATAAACTACTACCACATGAACCAATGTCAATCCATTTTACATTCCTACCCCTCGTAGTTTTGTATGATGATTTATATAATGTATATATATATATATATAAATATTATATTTATATGTTATTTTTAAATTTTTATTCATTATATCATATACAACTATTTTATTTCAATTCCACATGGGATATGATAACATTGTTCATGTGTACAACAAACTTCTGCCTCGCGAAACAAAGTCCTTCATATTTCATGAACACATTTTATGGAAAATGATAAGAATATTTATAATTAATATATGTGATTAAATTTCATAATCATGTTATTCATTATATATTTATCTTTTTTATCCTCAATATATAATTTAATTTCATCCCTTTTAACTTGTATAATGATGAAAACATCATTCATGTATGAATGGACTACTACCTTCTTGAACTAATGTGACTCTCTTTTCATAACCTTATAACATGGATTAAATATATAATTTTATTTAATGAACTAATAAAATATTTATGTTATATTAATATTCAATTATGTTAAAATATTACTACCCTCCTTTCCATAATCATCATTGAAAAAATCAAAACCTTAACATTGTATACACAAAACATATCGTCTCTATGATCGTAAAATAATTTATTTCTAAAAAAAATATTTCAAGATTGATTTAAAAAGTAAAAAGAATTTAAAATTATTAAAATTATTTAAATAATTTTATTTTAACTATGATAAAATTATATAATATGAATAATAATATCTTTCTGGACAAACCTCATACTAGAAAAAAATTAAAATTAAAATAAGAGACAATGAAAAAAATAATGATTATTAAAAATGAGAGAGAGATATTATAAAATGATTATATATGATATTTTAAATATACATAAGGTATTTTAATAATTTAATAAAATTTTTTAAAATACAATATAAATTTTAATCCTTGTTCAACAATAATGAATTGTAATGTGAGGGTTTTCATCAGAATTTCATTTCATTGAGAAACATTGTATTGTTATGCACCAAATTTATTTAACATGGTGTATATACAACCCCTTGAACATAAAATATAATAAATAAAAAATTAATAATATTATTTTTAGATTTAATATTAATTATTTCATTTGTGTGTATTTAAATGAAAATTTACCAAGTGTTAGAGTATATCATAATGAAATTTCATTTCATCTTGTTTTATTAATCATTCATTATCCATGAAATTCGCTGATTATAAGTGTCATATATTATGAGCATGTAATTGTGTATTTTAACTAATTTATGTGTATTTATTGTTGATACATATAATATATTAATCATATAATTCATAATTCAACATTATGATCATTTTAAATATGTATTTAACAATCTAATTTTAATATATATTATTTAATCCTTAATTTACTTTAATGGAAATTATATGTTCATCATTTGATAAGACAATTAATTTTCTTATCCACTGGTCATTCCTTAATTTTTTCTTTAATATTACTATTTTTATGCAATATGTTACTTAAAATTAATATGAAATATTTTTCATTAAAATATGATAATATTTATCTATTCGGTCAGAACATTATTTTCTTCCAAAAAAATAATATTTTAAGAATATTTCAAAAATTTATTTAACGATTTCAGCATTATTTATTAAAAATAAATTTTCATTTGAAAATTAATTATATTGAAATTAATCTCCATTTCAATTTTGAAAAACAAATATTAAGGTTTTACTTAAAAATTAATTAGATTCATTATTTTAAACTATACGGTATAAAAAATATTTCCACCCATCATGACCAATCAGGTAGTTTGAAAAATAATATATATTATTCAAATGTTATTTATAAAATAATATTTTAAAAATATTATATTAATTTTTGTTTTAAAATAAATTTATAATTAAAAAGGATATGTTCTACATTATTTTTAATGATATTTTAATGATATTGGATTTAATGAATGAAAAAACCCTTTATTATTTCTCCAATGGTATATATTATAGTGATACCATCCTAAATATTTCACATTATTTTTTATCATCATTTTTAGAAAATAATGTATTGAAATTAATTCCCATGATTCAATTTTCTAGTTATTAGATTTCTATTTATTTATTCCCTTTCATAAGATCATTGGATATAAAATTTCAACCGAATATCTATATTATTTAGCATTGATATTTTTATTTTTTAAGAATTTTTTTATATTTATGTATATATCATTTATATTTACTTATACATGGATTTGTAAATTTTATATGTTTGGAATAAACCATAATGTCGAACATGTGGACCTGTTGGTTGGTTTTGAGAAGCAGGAAATGTGGTGGGGTGAATAGAGGTTACATGATAGTTACATTGTTGGTAACTGGAACACATGACATGTAACCAATAAAAAACATTTAATTGTTTAGAATTTCTATTTCACAATGTGTATATGGATTTTAATAGGGGAAGGCCCTCGAACATTAAAATATGTGTAAGTAATTATCATGTCATGTAAATAGATTCGACGATTTCTAAAAAAATATGGGGATGGGACTCATATTTTTCATACATAGGCCCACCCTCCCCTATATCACGAATAGAATGTTGCGTAGGATGCCTAAGCTATTTTATTTTTCTATTTCACTTGATAATATCAAATTAATGATCTATCTACCTCATTGAATGTTTACTGGTAATATCTCTATCCATCATGCACCGTTTTTTATTAGTCATCTTTTTAATGGAGTTATTTAGATACATGATCATATGACGTAATTTAAGGACATTGATATGTTCTTCATATTTCATCTGATATCTTCCAAACTAAAGGATCATACATATTGAGGATAGTACTAATAGAAATATGATTGTGGTATACTAATTATACATTAATGTTCTAATGTTTTATAATATGTGATATGTTCCACTTGCTAGAAACACCATGTGGTTCCCCTAAATTGGCATTGCCTCAAATTGGTTTACATTAATGGAACCTAATGACTTCTTATTTACCTATCTCTTATGATAATGGCTAGACATGGAGTGATCCAATCCTTTTGGAAGTTTCCTCTTTATCAATAATTGTTTTATATGATTTTACACCAAAAAAATTAGATGTTATGTTTGTAAAATCATAAAATATTTATACCATGTTGGTATTTTATGTTTGTACATGTAAAGCATGGAAAACTCACTTGTAAATTATAATGAGTTTAATATAATATTAGTGGAACATTGAAATGTTGATAAAAAATATTAAGATACATGGATTATACCTTGTATCATACTAAATCCAGTAGTTGTTTATTTATAATGACGTGTGGGAATAACGTCCCGTTGTATAAATATGGTATGAGAATGGAAACCCTCGATATTTATAGTAAATGTTAATGATGACCTTAAATAATGTTATATATTATTGGTAATGAAATCCACTGAAATTAAAAAAATTATAGGGAATGATGTCCCTATATTTCGATACTAGGCATGCGATCCCGATATTATGACATCATGCATTAGGTATATATATACTGACATTGGGAACGACGTCCCTATACATTGATATCAGTTATGGGGTCCATGTAATATGATAATGGGCATGTAATCTATATACTATTATATTGGTCATGGAACAAATATATTGTTCAATATGTAATGAAGACTCTATACAGTTATACCGGGTATGGAAACCATATACATTGATAGTCGGCATGGAATCACTATATTATGATACGAGGAATGGTGTCCTAATATACTATTTTTGGAATCCTGACACCATTGTGTGACACTGGTCTTGATGTCCCTTATAAATATGATATTGGGCATTTCAACCATTCATAGGTTTTTAGAAATATTCTTAAATGGTCAGAATTTTGTACTATTGGTTTGGTTTTCTTAATGAGTAGAGCAGACCCTTCTAATATGATTATCACAGCTATACAATATTATCTATACACAATTCCATGTTTTACGCACAGATTAAGTATGGGAGTCCACGTTGTTGATGGAATATTAATTTTATCTGAATCCCTATATGAGACACTAATTGCAGTTGAGAATACTATACTCTTATAGGTGCGGAGAAGAAGAAGTTTACTCTTACGTATGTGTGACTTATTTCATGACTTAGAATTGGTAGTAGATATTCGAGATGGAGATCAGGATGCAAGGATATATTTTTCCCTTTTTTACTTATGTATATCAGGTGGTTTATAAACATCCATCTACTAAGAATACATGATTTCATTGATTAGTTAAGACCTCACATTCATTCTCGTTAGATTTTGTATATAATTCAGATTACTGATTTGATAATTATTCATTATTTTGATTTATACATATGAATATATTGTATAAATGTAATTATATCTTCTATGGGAAACTCTGGAAATAATGTCATTGTCTCCCCGTTGGCATAGCCATGTCCCTAAATAATATCATGTAGCCTTTTTCATACATGGATGCAAGCAATAGTCAATGTAGCCATATGATATTGAGGAACCAATGAATAGAACTTGAGCTTGAGATATCAAAATGTGTTATAAAAATATTATTTTATATCCCTCAAAATTTTGTACAATATACAAATGATTAGGAATTCTTCGAGATATTGTTTTATGTCATGTATATGAGTTTCTTACCCATGTTCTGGGTAATAACATGTTTCTATGAAATTGTTATTATGGTTCCATTATTTGGTTATTACAGTTTATATCATTTACTCATATGGAGAGATAAATTCTATGTGATAGTTATTATTATTATTTTTGTTGTTGTTGTTGTTGTTGTTGTTATTGTTTAACTTCTTTCAATAGTCTGAGGAGGTTAAGTGTATGTATTCTTTGAGCATGCATAAGTTTAGGCCATTATGAAAAAAATTCAAAACATAAGTGCAATTATATTTAATAATATGTTTATGTGTATTTTTTATAAAAATGGTTTATATTATATAAATTATATTTGAATGAGTACGTAAGGATTCAAGATACAATGTAAGGGGATTTCATCTATCTTTTTATTTCCATGAGATAAATGATTTATACACCATCCATTAATTTTTTGTGTTTTGTATTCTTCCAATGGTTGTATTCTATGATTCGTATACTTAAATTTATTGTCAATTTAATATGAATTCTATAAATGATATTTCATTGTATTTATGTTTTAAAATGTACAAAATTTCTAATATAGTTTGTATCAATTTTTCTTCTCCGATACATATATTTTTTTATGCACGTAAAATATTTTTAGAGATGCATATAACTCTAATTTACATCTTATACCATGAGTATAATTATATCAATAATATTTTATTCTTCATGTAATTTTATTCTCTTACATGGATATTAAGAATCAACTTTTCCAAGTGATTAGATTTTATTGAAACAATTACATTTTTTTGAGATTGTATCTTGTTGTTCTTAAATTAATGAAATATCCTGATCCTTATATCTAGATACTCATTAAATTACTCATCCAATTTTTATTGAAAATATCATCATTATTTAGAACAAAAATTCCACATTTTTCAATATAATATTATTTTATATGTAAAATCTGACCATCTCAATATTTTGTCGAAAATCAGTTGTATTCAAAAACCGTGTTTTAAAAAATGATTTAAAAAATGTTTTCAAAAGATCATTGAAGCCCATTATCATGTAGAAATAGTTTAATTTATTTTATTTTTAATTCAACCTAATTATGTTTTTCCACTCAAATTTTTTTCAAACTATTTTTCAAATATTGTATACTAAAATATAAAGGTAATTTTTTTTCAAAAAAATTGATATATTTTTTTATATGTTTTCATTGAATTTTTATCAATATATTATCCAGATTCAAATATAAATTGTCATGGAAATTTTTTTAAAAATATTTTTCATGATTCTATTATATGATTTCAATGGAAACTAATTTAGAAGCTATTTCAAGACTTATTTAAAATTTACAATATTATTTTCAATGAAAAGGTTTTCATAAAGATTCCAATATCCTTTTATATGTTTTCAAGGGAATTGGTTTTCAAAACGTTTTGAAGCTCTGTTTATATGTTTTAATAAAAAAATTATTCCAAAAGGATTTCAAATATTTCATTATAAGAGTTTATGTTTATTTTCATGAAAATGGCATCCAAAATGCAATTGTTTATTACATTGTTTTGTAAAACATGAAAGGACATTTTTCTAATAAAATGTTTTCAAATGATCTTCCAAATTTATTTTCCATATAAGATGACATCTATCAATGTTACTCATTCCCTTATTAGAAATCATCTAATTTTTTCATATTCTCTCATGTACGGTATTAATTATTAGGGAATTATATTTATGAAAACCATTTCTCTCTCATGGATTATATGATTTTTAAACCCACTTTTTTTAACATGTTATGTTTATGAGTAATTGATTTGGAAACCAATATTTTTTCACATGTCATCATATTTTTACATATTTATGATAACTATTTTATTTTAGTGGTTATCATATGATTTTAATGATATTTTGGTAGTTGTATTCACGATTTAATTATGAGATTGGTGGTAACTATATAACCCTCCAATTAATTGTTTAAATAATTATATCTAATAAGATAGACTATGATTCTCATGTTAATGAGCCTTGACTATTAAGTTGTCTATTGGAATGAACCATGACAAACATGATGGTATGATGAGTGATATCATGCTACTAAGATGGAAATGAGGGTGAAACATGATTAAAAAAATGGTATTGGGAGTGAACCCATACTCTTATGATGGTCATGGCAGAAATTCCTTGGCATCTGTGTAAATCATATTTTATTTTTTTGTTTTTGCCAAAATTTTGTGTTTTATTCCTATGTTATTACTTCAGGGATAATGTATTATATTTCCTTTTGATTTTTTTTATCTTGAATTATAATCATTATTCCAAAATTCATATATATGATCCATGATATGCAGGGTTTGACCGTCTATTTTTATGATTATTTTCCCATACCCGTATACTCATGTTTATTCTTATATATCTCCATTTTTACAACTAATGAGAATTTTTTTCTCACGCATTTTTATGTATCCTTCACAAATTTATGATTATATGTATTATTTTTTATGTCTATAAGAAGGGTTCTAGTAATTAAGAACCTAATCGAAGAAAATGTAGCTTATTTTTGTACCAGTTATTAGGTTTTGTAGTTTCTAAATGTTTAAGGGTGGTATAATATCTGATATTTGTAATATGATTTGTGTATTTCAAAAATGTCATCTAATGTATATATATGAAAAGATAGTATCACAGTAGTGGGTATAAGAGATAAGGTGTCACATACATGACTTATTTTAAAGTTAAATTCCATTTAATTTCCATTCATGCTTTGTTTTGAGGTTTTCCCAAACATTAATGGAGGAATGGGTGAGTTTTTATGAATTGGGCCAAACCGTGAGCCCAATTCCAGATTTAAAAATAAATTTTGATTCCTTTATAACTTCTTCATTTTTGAAAAAATTTCAACCATTCCAATTCCTAATTGTCATCCCATGACATATTAACACCAACATAGAAATGTGGACCATTTATAAATCCATAATCATGGTGGATATGAGTTTTTATTTAAGGAATTGGGCCTGCCCGAAAGCCCATTTTCTGCATTAAAAATAAATTTTAATTCTTTAATATCTCCTTCACTATTTGAGTTTTTCAGTGATTTTAACTCTCACCCGAGCCCACTAACATAAGGGGAGCCCTCAGTCATTTTTCCCACAATTTGAAGCTCGATAGAATCGCAAAAATGGTCGATTCTTCTCTGGATTTCAAAAATCGTCCAGATTTGCAGAGGTAAATTGATCCTTTCATAACTACTTCTATTATTACTCTATTTTCCCCATTCCAATTCCTACATTACCATATCATTCTTGTTAGAATATCCAATAAATTTTTATCTGTTTTAAAAGTCATATTATGGTCGATTTTGGGTCGTTTTCTTCAGGATTGTTTTGGGTAAGTGATTCCTTCTTGGTTTCTTCCTTTTCCCTCGGGTTTTTCTCTCTCTTTCGTTATGTTCTAAAATTTCCCGAAGTTAGATTTTGATCCTAGGGTTTCATTTGGTGTATTTGTGGTCAAATATTGTGATCTAGGTCTGAATTTATCTTCCTTGTGGTGCAGCGGTTGTGCGGCTGACGTTTTGAACCATGTTCTGAGGGATTTGACACTTCCGGTAGGTGATTCCATGTGTAAACATTTCTAGATGAGTTAGTTTGCTTGAATTACTTATTATTAATGTTCATAATATGATGTGTGTGGTGCGTGAACTGTTTATGTTGGATTTTGTAAATCATTTGTTTTTCTAGTTTCATTTTATCTTAAAATTCGGTGTTTTCATGTGCAACCAATTGGGTATTGTTTAGGATATTTTTATAACATATGAATTTTGTTTAATAAATCATATTTGGGATGAAAATTATGATTTTGTGGGGTATTGGTGTGCCACTAGGTCTTAAAGAGGTTTTTAAGGGTTGAAGGAGTAAAACTTTATTGTACTTCTTGAAAGTGATTTTGAAAACGCGTGCGTTTCATGTGGATCTTTTGTACTATTGTTTGAGGTGTTTGTATAACACATGGGGGTTGTTTAATAAATGTTTTTGGGTCTTCCAATTCTGTTTTGAATTTTTATTGATGTGATTATGTCCTTGAAATATGGTTTTGAAATGGGTTTTATTTGAAAAGGTGTGGTACACTATTTAGAATTGTTTTATGAAAGTTTTGAGTGGTTTAATGATTTATGTTAGAGGTGAAACCATATTGGAAAACTATTTTGGATTGTTTATACTTTCAAATGAACCATTTTAAATGTTAATAGTTCTATTTATGTGATGTTTATCATATTTTTAGGGACTTCATAAAATTGTTAAAAGATGTGTTGGTTTGTGAAAGGTATGAAAAAAGTGTTGTGGCCTATTTTGGTGTGAGTTTTATTTCAAAATGCATTTCAATGAAATGTGGAATTTGTGACTTGTATGATGTACATGGGGATGTTTGTTTAATGTGTGAGGTGGAAGTGATATTTTCATGTGAAAACTATATTTCTTGGCTTGTTGAACTTGTTTGAGCACAAAGGGAAAACCCGGGTATCCAGGTGTGTGGACATGTACTAGTATGCTAGTGAATCTGTGGGGTTTGGACTTAGTTTCACTTAGCAAGATTGACGCATACAACTCTAACTAAACTATGATGATGATGATTGGGGAAAAATAGGTTATGGGTATGTTCACTACTAGTGGCTTGTGCACGAGAACAAATATTGTGATGGTTACTCTCACCGAGATACGAGGTACCCGTGACCTAGAACAAGCTAGTGCCTAGGGTTTATTTCCTATTTCTTATGCTCATTATTTACTTTGTACTTACCGTCGGCATACGGTATAGTTGGCTGGAAAATTCAGTAGTGTTGAAATTATTTATAAAAGTGTTTATTCTTAATGATAGCCCACTTGAAAACTGTTTTTATTCAAAGTTGCATCTTTTAGAAATTGTAACTAGCTTTTTATGTTTTTGAAAACTTGCATGTCTTTCGTATTTAAATTGTTTATCACATGGAATATCATAGTGGTGGTATCCTACTGGTCATTGGCTCACACCCTAATTACACCCTTGGATGTATGTAGACTTGGTTATTTTTGTTGTCGCATGTTGGGTACAGTTTTTTTGTTCCAGTGGTTCGGGTTTCTAACGGGTCCTTGGTGGTGAAGTCTTATGGAGATGGCTTGAGGGCAGTTCCCCTTTCCATGAGGGTTCTTGGCTGTCCTTATTTGGTTTTGTACCTTTAGTATAGTCTTTTTGAGTTGTTTTAAGATATGTAATGCAGTTCTGAATTTTTTTTAAAGATTGTTTGGTTTAAAAAATCCAGATGTGTTTCATTTGATTATTTTGTTGTTTTATGTTTATAAACTCGGGTAAATCATTCCCAATTTTCATTTTATGATACCCAGGCACTTGTTCCAGCCCGTGGGGATCGGGAACACACTTCGGGCCTTGTCACAGGCTTGGTTTGGTTCCATTTTTGGTGGCGATCGATTCGGTTCGTGACAAAATGGTATCAGAGGAGGTTCGCTCTCTTTGAGTCATGTTATTTGGGAAACAGTTGGGATAGTCTGGAGTTAGGAATTTTGGGACTTGTAAATTTGATTATGAGTAGTGTGGATGATCACCACACCTCATGATGGGATTCAGGTCTCCAGGGGAGGTCGGTACCTTTCATAGTCCTTTGGTTTTCTTGGTTTAATGATGATTAGGGGAAATGAAAAGAGAGTTGGGTTAATGGTCTCAGTGAGCTCGCAGGGCCTGGAAAGCCATGTGGAGCCAGGGATATTCCCTAGAAAACTCTCTGTGACATTGAAGATATTTGAATATGGCTTCCAACCATATGCCCAAGTCACCCACTGAAACTAGTTTCCTCTCGCATTGTGTTGTGTTCCTTAATATTAAAATCGTGGAACTTTGGTTTTAAAGTGACTTGGTTTTAAGAAGTGTAAAGTTTTTGTGAAATGATTTCAAATAAATATGGAATGGATTGATTTTTTAAATGGTGGAACTTAGTTTTCATAATTATATTCCAATGGTAACTGGTGTGCTTACACCATTTTTTAAAAGTAGAAACTATACTGAACTTGGTTTTGAAAAAAGTGTTTCCAATAAAGTTTTCTAAACAATTAAAGGGTGTTTTAATGGGATTGGATGATATGAAATTGATGTGAATAACATGAGAGTGATTTTTTGCATAAATGGTTGTGTCCTTCTGAAATTTTTAGTAATATTTGAATTGGTATTTCGATCTTCTGGTTATTGGTTTTTGTGAAAAGGATGTGTTGGTTGACCATTTTGGGTTTGAAAAGTGGAAAGAATATTTGTTTTAACCATTGGTATTTTCGTGAGCGACCACATGCATGTGGTTATATGAGTTGATGGATGGTTGACGGCCTGACTGGATGTGTGCCGGAACGGATATGACGAGGGTGCTCTGTGTGGCACCAAAACATGCATGTGTTAGGCCCATGGGGTACCAATGGTGGATACGCTTACCGTTGAACTGTTTGTTTTCAAAGAAATAGTTTTAATGAAAAACATGATGTCTTGATAAATATTTTGGGATGGTGTGTATTATGTGTTTTTTAAAAAGTTGATGTTGTCTAATGATTTTAGTTCAAGAACCCCTCCTTTTGAACTATGTTTTGGGTTTGAGTTTGGTCGGTAAGTTGTGTTGTAGGGACGGTTAGTGGTCTCTGTTGAAAAATGTTTTGGGATGCCTTTACGGTGGTTCCCTTCATGTGTTTGGATCTATTTTGGGGTATATATTGACCAATTTACCATCTTGGTTGGGTCCTTGGGTTCAATCATTGGATAAGGTACACCCCATTAAGGGTTAGTGCACAACTGAAGTACAACTCGGATTGTTTCGCCGTTTGAAGACCCTCCAGTTGATCAATATAAGGAATATTTTTCTTGAGCATTTTAGATTGAGTCTACACCCATTCCTTTCCTAGTTGTTTTTAGATCTTCTTGTAATGGGAGAGTGCTAATGGATGGTTGAAAGATACCTTAGTTTCTAAAGTTTCCTGATTCGTCGAACGTGGATGTGGTCTACGGTTGTTAGTGTGGATGAGTGTCTCAATGGTGTCTAAGAGGGACTTTGGGTTCTTTAAAGTTTCTATGAAGCATGAGTTCATGTAAAACCACCGGTGTGAAAAATATGGTCACGATAGGATATTGTAGCCACTTTTTAGAATTGTGTGTTGTTTGGGGATGTTGTATAAGGTCCCTCTCCATGCATTGTTTATATCAGTCGCAATGGTCATTTTTAGTGATCCCTTATGATGTCATGTGATCGATTGACTGTATAGTTGAAAGTTGTGAAATCCTCTGAGAGTCCTTGTTATGTTGGGAGAATTTCTCCCTCGGAAAAACATCAAAATGTTCCATTTTGGAGGAAGGTGAGTGTAGGTGTTCTTAACTTCTATTTTTTCTCACCTGAAGAAACAAGGTGTGATGTGTGTGCATCATCATAGCCCTTATTTCAGTGAAGTATCGGGATAGGGTAAAGTGATTTTGGAATTTGTTATGTCTAGAAAACTTATTTGGGATTACGGTGTAGTTGTTGGTGGCACCGAAAGAAGAATTCTCATTCAGTGGGTTCCTAAAGACCAACTGCGAGGCCGAAGATGCTTCAATCATTTTAGCTCCAGCCATAGGTATCGGAGAGAAGCTGGCTCATAGTTAGAGGAAATCACAGGGTCATTTAAACCATTTTACTAAGTCTTATCCTAAATATGAAAGATAGGAAGTGTTTAAACATATGGTTTTATTATCTTTCTTTTTTTTCACGTTTGGTTGAAGTAAGAGGAGGGCCTTGTACCCATGACATCGCCCAATGTCATTACCTCCCCCTTTGGTTTCCATTGAGTATTTGGAGAATGGTTGGAAATTTGGCTAGACAGGATGAGCACATGGTTTGTGAACGATTAAGAGAGAATGTGTGCCTGGAAGCCATGCAAGAATATTGATCAGCACATTTAGTTCACTATTTCACAAACAGTGCGGACTAACCAATCGACCTTCCCAAATCTTGAAATTTTTCGGTTTTTTTTGTGTCGGCCCATGCTAGTCGGTTAAGATGGTTGGTTCTTATGGTGGAGAAAACCACTATTATTCTCATGTATGTTCCTTTGGATATTTTGAATGGATGTCTACCCTATGTACCAGGGAGTCCGTTCAAGCCTCCCCGTATTAGTGTCCTGATTTTGTCTCAGAAAATAATTATTGGTTGTCTCTTATGGTGGGGAGCTTATTTGTGTCTCCCAATACCAGTAAGTTACATTTATCCATGGTCTTGTCTTGGTGTAGATAGTCTTGTTCAGAGCTATCTAGCTACCAAAATCTTCCTTGGGTAAAATTTTGGACTGGAGAGCACCCAATGGATTAGTTAAAGTAAGGTATGTGTAGCCTTGTTCATTGTTATTGTTCGTTTGGGTGAATTGCTTGAGTCTTATTCACATAGTGTTTGATGAGTTTTCTTTTGGGATAATATATGAACGTGATTGATCATTTCAGGAATGTGGTATATGTTTTGGTTGTGAGAGTAATCCTTAATTGATCACTGGAGGTGTTTTGGCCTTTGGGGGTGAAACCCGGCAAATGAGTAGCTCTTGGTTTCTTATTTGGGTTTGGTTGTTGCTTTGTCCTTGATGTCACTTTCCTGGGCGGAAAGTTTTCATGGTGGGGAGAATTGTCACATACATGACTTATTTTAAAGTTAAATTCCATTTAACTTCCATTCATCCTTTGTTTTGAGGGTTTCCCAAGCATTTATGGAGGAATGGGTGAGTTTTTATGAATTGAGCCAAACCGTGAGCCCAATTCCAGATTTAAAAATAAATTTTGATTCCTTTATAACTTCTTCATTTTTCAAACTTTTTCATCCATTCCAATTCCTAATTGTCATACCCTGACATATTAACACCACCATAATAATTTGGACCATTTATAAATCTATAATCATGGTGGATATGGTTTTTTATTTAAGGAATTGGGCCTACCCGAAAGCCCATTTTATACATTAAAAATAAATTTTAATTCTTTAATATCGCTTTCACTATTTGCGTTTTTTTGGTGATTCCAATTCTCACCCGAGCCCAATTACCTAAGGCTCTCTGTCATTCCTTACTCCCACAATTTGAAGCTCTATAGAATCGTGAAAATGGTCGAATCTTCTCTGGATTTCAGAAATCATCCAGATTTGGAGAGGTAAATTGATCCTTTCATAACTCCTTCTATTCTTAATATTTTTCCCCCATTCAAATTAATACATTACCTTATCATTCTTGTTCGAATATCAATTAAATTTTTATTTGTTTTAAAATTCATATTCTGGTCGATTTTGGGTAGTTTTCATCAGGATTGTTTTCGGTAAGTGATTCCTTCTTGGTTTCTTACTTTTCCCTTAGGGTTTCCTCTCTCTTTCGTTATGTTCTAAAATTTTTATAAGTTAGGTTTTGATCCTATAGTTTCATTTGGTGTATTTTTGGTCAAATATTGTGATCTAGGTCTGAATTTATCTTCCTTGTGGTGCGGCGGTTGTGCAGTTGACGTTTCAAACCAAGTTTTGAGGGATTTGACACTTCTTGTAGGTGATTCCATGTGTAAACATATCTAGATGAGTTATTTTGATTGAATTACTTATTATTAATGTTCCTAATATGCTGTGTGTGGTGTGTGAACTATTTATGTTGGATTTGGTAAATCATTTGTTTTTATAGTTTCACTTTATCTTAAAATTCTGTGTTTTCATTTGCAACCATTTTGGTATTGTTTGGGATTGTTTCATAACATATGAATTTTGTTTAATAAATCTTGTTTGGGATGAAAATTCTGATTTTCTGGTGTATTGGTGTGCCACTAGGTCTTAAAGAAGTTTTTTTAAGGGTTTAAGGTGTAAAATTTTATTGTACTTCTTGAAAGTTATTTTGAAAATGTGTGTGTTTCATGTGGATCATGTGTACCATTGTTTGAGGTGTATTTATAACACATGGGGGTTGTTTAATAAATTTTTTTGGGTCTTCCAATTATTTTTTGAATTTTTATTGATGTGATTTTGTCCTTGAAATATGGTTTTGAAATGGGTTTTATTTGAGAAGCTTTGGTACACTATTTAGAATTGTTTTATGAAAGTTTTGAGTGCATTGATGATTTATGTAAGAGGTGAAACCATATTGGAAAAATGTTTTGGATTGTTTATATTTTCAAATGAACAATTTTAAATGTTAGTAGTTCTATTATGTTATTTTATCATATTTTTAGGGACTTCATAAAATTGTTAAAGGATGTGTTGGATTGTGAAAGTTATGAAAAAAGTGTTGTGGCCTATTTTGGTGTGAGTTTGATTTCAAAATGCATTTCAATGAAATGCACAATTTGTGACTTGTATGATGTACATGGGGCTGTTTGGTTAATCTGTGAGGTGGAAGTGATATTTTCATGTGAAAACTATATTTATTGGCTTGATGAACTTGTTTGATCACAAAAGGAAAACCCGGGTATCTAGGTGGGTGGACGTGTACTAGTATGCTAGTGAATCCGTGGGGTTTGGCCTCAATTTCACATAGCATGATTGACGCTTACAACTCTAACTAAACTATGATGATGTTGATATGGGACCACTAGGTTATGGGTATGTTCCCTACTAGTGGCTCGTGCACGAGAACGAATATTGTGATGGTTACTCTCACCGATATATGAGGTACCAGGGACCCAGAATGTGCTAGTGGCTAGGGGTTATTTCCTATTTCTTGTTCTCATTATTTACTTTGTACTTACCGTTGACATACGATATAGTTGGATGGAAAATTCGGTACTATTGAAATTATTTTTAGAAGTGCTGATTCTTAATGATATCCCACTTGAAAACTGTTTTTATTCAAAGTTGCATCTTTTTGAAATTGTAACTAGCTTTTCATGTTTTTGAAAACTTGCATGTTTTTTTATTTAAATGTTTATCAATCTTAGTGGTGGTATCCTACTGGGCAGTGGCTCACACCCTACTTACACCATTGGGTGTAAGTAGACTTGGTTATTTTTGTTGTCGCTGGTTGGGTACAGTTTTTTTGTTCCAGTGGTTCGGGTTTCTAGCAGGTCCTTGGTGGTGAAGTCTTGTGGAGGTGGCTTGAGGGCGGTGCCCCTTGCCATGAGGGTTCTTGGGCTATCCTTATTTGATGTTGTACCTTTGGTATAGTCTTTTTGTGTTGTTTTAAGTTTTGTAATTCAGTTCTGAATTTTTTTAAAAGATTGTTTGGTTTGAAAAAACCAGATTTGTTTCATTCGATTCATTTGTGGTTTTATGTTTATATACTCAGGTAAATCGTTAATAATTTTCATTTTATGATACCCGGGAACTTGTACCATCCCGTGGGGATCAGGAACACCCTTCGGGCCTTGTCACGGGCTGGGTTTGGTGCTATTTTTGGTTGCGATCGATTCGGTTCGTGACAGAAGGTTTAGTCATCCTTTTGAAACTAGGATGATAAACATTTGTACGAACCCTTTGTATATTTTTTAAGGTTATGTCTAGATATTCCTCTAACGATAATTATATGGATGAGTTAATATTTATGAAAATGCCAGGTAATTTTGGTAAATTATAGAGTCAGTGGTTTCTGGGAAAAACATCCTTGTCTGGATTTTATATGTGGTTTTGGATACAGAAAAGATATACCAATAGGTAAAATACTCTGAAATGATGTTTTAGGCATGACTTAGGGTAATCCGGTACATGAAAACGGGATTTAGTACACACTAGGTTTGACACACCTAGGAGATATAATTTTGGAAATCAAAAATTAATTATGATACATCGATAAGGATTTAAATAAAGGATAAATATGAATAACCTATGTTAATCCAATGATATTATAAATTAATGATGTAAGAGACAATATTTAGTCTCTATATAAGTAACATTTTAGGATTATATAGTATTCCAACACAATAAATGATTCTCTCACTAAGATTTATAGATTTATTCAATGGAGAGAACATGTAGGAGGATGGATAATAATTAATTTTTTTGATGTGGGATATATGGGCATTATGATAATCAATTGAAAAAGTGTAAATCAAATAAAGAGAATCTGCATGGTGGTATTATTATGTGTTATACTTATGAAAATAAAGAGACATAAAATAACATGAATCATGTATGGGATTATGTTTTAGTATTGTTTACATTAAACAATAAGTGATTTATTATATTAATGTTTAGGAAAAATAAAATCTGATTCTTATTTCATATACTATAAACGACGTCTTAAGGAATATATTGATGAAGCCTAAGTAATGGATAATGAATAATGTATGATGAATAAATCAATAATTATTTGGAATTCAATGATTATGTCATATAAATGGTGAAATATATATTTATTTTAAGTATAAGTTGTCATTTTAGATTCAAAAGGGCATGTTTAATGATGTTGAATGAATAGAAAAGATATTTCCTTGAAAGATGATTTTTTATTAATAGATTGTGACCCTTAATTAAAGTATAACATTAATATAATATTGATTAGATAAATATATTATGGATATGAATACATAAATTTTAATATACAGATTACACATGAATTGATTGTTGGCAGTGTGTTCTAACTCATTACAGATGATTTTAACAAATTCATATATTTAAATAACATTTCCAATGGTAAATTGCATAATTAAATATTCTTATATTCCAAAAAAATATGGAAATTTATGGAATATATTATTAGGGTTGTCACAAGTTATAATGTGACAAACATGTGGTATATTGTAATATATGGGGATCAATGTTATTCATATTTCATGAATTTTTTTTAAATCTATGAATTTTAATATTTCTAATGGAATATAAAGTTAACCATTTATGAGAAGTTTATGTTGAGGATCAAATGAGTTCATTAATATTAAATTATTATCCCTCAAAATTAAGATTTATTCATATTGGATTGACTATTGAAACTAATCTGTGTTGATGATAACTGATGGGATAAAATATCATATTTATCATGATTATTTAGGGCATTAGGAATCCAATATTAACCTTCCTTTTTATAGAGAAAGGTGAAGTGGATCAATGAAAAAAATTGGTGATGTAGTCTAAAAATCATTCAAGTATGTATTTTTTAAAGAATTCACCATCTTTAGGAAAAAATGTTCTTCAACACAACAATTGTTCCCATGTACCTTTATTTAAGATGAATCACCATGTCTATTTGGTCATTTAGGATTTATGACTCTTTGATTGTTACCTTTCTTCTGATCATTTTCCCTATCAATATCCATCAAAATGTGGATCTATGATTTCTATTCCATGCCGATGTTTTTACATACATCCAGCATTCTCTTATATGGGAATCTAGTTATGTGTTTCGTAGGATAAATATTATGCTACCAACATTAACTTCTTATGATATGATTTATAATTCATTGTTACAATGTGGGTTTTTATGAATGATATTTTAAATTATTAGACCTTTGGTATCCGAAAACAAAATTCAAGGTGAAAGTAATTTAATGGGCGGTAGAATGTGACACCTTGATATTTGTTGATATATTATAGATCATAATTGAATTAATTTCAATTAATTTCAAAAATATAAATATTCAATTCACATTTAACATACTTTTTTTGCACTACATTCAATATCGTGTTGGTGTATGTTATATGCCACACGAAACTTCTATGAAAAATAATATTATTGTTATATTTATTTTAATGTGATAATTATAACCTAGATTTTAAAAATAGAAATATTATTATTAATAATTAATTTTCATATATTACTTATAAATGAATCATCTAAATAAAAATTATTGTTAATGAAATATATATTTTTTGTTAAAGTATTCAAATTTTTTAAAATATGAATTTCTTAAAGAAAATGCTTTTTGTGTCCGCCGGTGAACCATAGTAAAAATAGTTATCGATACTAAAAGAAATTTAATTGGATAAATTGAACATAATATATATATTTATCATGTAAATATTAAATTATGGTTATTTTTTGAGATTTTTCTGAGAATCATCATTTAATTGTGAATAATAAAAATTACCACAATTTAGATAAAAAGAAAATTTTAATTAAAATAATAATTATTATGTTATTATTTAAATTGTATTTTAATGTAAAAATAGATCATTTGTGAATATATTTATCCAATTTAGGTCATGGGATTAATTTTTATATGGAAATTTGATTTCAAAACTCATTGAACATTATATGGATTTTAATTCAAAACCCTTCATTCTCTCCCCATATATAAGATTACTATTCAACATAAAATTTCAACCATTTTTATTTTAATTTCTCAAAATGGAAATAAATTTATTGAATCAATATAATATTTATTTTTATAATATCATTTAAATTTTTAACCAAAATATTAATGAAACTGATTTAAATTTATCACAATGATGAAGGTAAGATTACGATTAATTTAGGACTAAGACTTAATCTCAAGGACCATAATGACCGAAAAACTTCTCCCCAAGACATTGGATTTCAATATTTAGACAATAAAACATATTAGTTTTAATTTTAATTTTATTTGGGATTTTATGAAATAAATGATTCCCATATAAAAGGTTGTGTAAGGTAAAAAGACAAAAATAGAACATTCCTTACCATTAACATTTATAAAACATTAAAATTCATAAAAAATATATATTCAGATATAGATATAAATTTGAAAACTAATTTGGTTATTTTTATCATAATAATTTATCATATAAAAATTGATATGATTTAGTTACTAAAATTTCTTATAGAACACTAATGTAATGAATATTTATTTAAGAATAATTATAATAAATGACACTTTAATTGTTAAATGTGTATTGAATTGATTAAATTATCATAATTATATATTTTTAATAGTAATAAATTATTTTACACATCTATTAAAGTTATTTATTTAAATTCAATTATTATTATTATTATTTGTATTAATAATAAAATAATTAATGTCAAAAATCACATTGTTGTTATTTTAAAATAATTGAAAATTTATTAAATGATTTAAAATTATTAGTGATAATAATATATCCATCCAAGATTTTTTAAGGGATATAAAATATTATATATGGCCTATTAATGGAACAACATATCATTTATAAATGACACAATGACTCATATATAGTAAAAATATTGACTACATGAAGCAGGTTTACGTAGTGTTATGTGTGTTATATGCGCTTTCATTAAAAATTTATTCCCAAAACCCTTGAGATTTTTAATTTTTTTACTTAGGTGTTATATTCATAATTCTTTGGATCAATATTATATAACTATTCTCACATTATTTTAGTAAAAATGGTTTAATTAAATAGTTTAGAAAACATGATGTATTAATATGAACCAAAATAATAAAATCTTTGAAGCATAGATGTTAAAGGACCAAAATATTAAAATATTCCAATTTCTATATGTTGTAGATTTTGGTAGACCATATATTCACATTACTCCATTATTTTTTAATTTGTGAGGAACATTACATAATGGATACCTCTAATTATTAAATACCATTTGGAATTTAATAGATTGTAACCTCTTGTCGACTGCAAATAATATTGCACTCTACACATTTATCACACCTCTCAAGACAAATTGGCTCATAAAAACTATACAAAAATTGTCACCCAAAATCCCTACCTTACACCATAAAGCCACAACATGGGAATGATTCTTTCCATGGAAGCATTTTGGAATAAACAAAAAGATGTTACCCAATTAAGAGGTAACATATTCCGTCAAAATCCAATCATTTATTTTCATTATCCTCTATCTCAAATCAAATTATTATATTATTTCATAAAAACACATATTTTTAAATTATAATAGTATTTTATTATCCAATTATTTGACATAAACATAAACACACATTGGTCTAATTGTTAAAAACATATTGTTTATATGAACGATGATCTATCGCCTCACTAAACAATGACTTCTCATTATTCAATTACCTCCTCTTATGGTGGATACAATGATGGAAAACATTTCTATATATGTTATATATTATATTAATTAATTTTTTTATGTTTATTAGATAATTTTACAACATATAACGTAATAAGTTTTATTCATTGTTAAAAAAATATTAATGGTAGTGTGGATTACCGCCCCCTAAAAGTGATGTGATTAATTCACACACATCTTGGAATATATTAAGGATGATTTTAGTGAAATTATATGATATATATACAATTATAATTATACTATAATAGTGTTTTATAATTATATTATGACAACCAATTACGGTTTGATGTATTCCAAAATCCAGATGATTTAAATTATTAATATATTATGTGGGAATAGATGATTTATCAACAAATTTTCTATAAATTTGATAATGAGATTAAATGCCAGTTAACATCATTGAATGTTCAATTAAAAATTTGGTATTTAAATTTTTTTAATTTTTATGTTCAAAGGCCCTCAAATCCTCGACGAAGAATAAATATAAAAAAATGTAATATTATATTTTTCACACACATTTTGTTAAAAATAATTTAATAAACACAAATTAGTTCAACTTATATTAATTTTGAGACCACTATTATGTCCAAAATATGGTTTTTACCTTTGTGGAGTAATAACATTCAATTGCACCAGAAACTTGGATGCATCACTCGTGAGAAAATGTTATTATATAATATTTAATATATTATTTATTAAAAACAATTAAATATCTCCTAAAAACATCAACTTATATGAGATCTAAGACCACTAGTGAGTGTATAATGAGGCTATTACACTTGATTGGATATATAATTTGTAAATTTCTATTTTTTAGAAGTCATTATCCAAAGAGAAATAACCCATTTTGTTTAATAAGTAATTTGATCTGATATTTAATTAATAAATCATTAATTTCTCTCAAACAGTTCATCATTTGTGATATTTGAGACCTCTATTGTGTCTGGGATGAGGTGTTTACATACAGATAGTAATAACATATATGTTAAATGGATGTTTGAGATTTTTTTTAAAAAAATAAATAATTAATTAATATAATTTAAATTGGGATATTTTTTATTTTCCTTGTGTAACTTATTCGATCCATTGGAAATGACCTATTGAAACAAAAAAACATTGAATTTTTATCAATATTTATGACATAATAATGGAAATTACATAACGAGATGATTATATTGTCTATGTAATCTATTTTCCACATTATTATTGGATTTAATTTGTGTTTAATTGAGGGTTTATAAATCCTATGATTAGAGGGTTATAAAGAGACAAAAAATTAGGTTTCGGAGCTTGGTTGATTCAGTCAGGTTTTAAAAACATTGGGATTTCCCTACAGATGACATTTAATTGTCCTTTATTGTGATTCATTTTTTTCCTTCTTCCTAAAATAATTATTGTGCCTCCTTGTCTTTGGGGCACTTCGCATAAAGAGAACTATAGTGTTTTATTTTTTATTATTCAACTAAAATATTATTTTGTTATGTTTTTATAATAAATAATTATTGATGGTAAATATATTGAATATATATATATAATATCTTAAGAAAATACCGGTGGATTTAAAATAAATTTATAGATATCTAAATTATGAAATGATAATATGAAAATTAACAAATGATAATTTAAATAAGTTTTTAATTTTCAAAAGATATATATATATATATATATATCAATAAATGAACTTATTATAATTATTGTTTAATAAAATTAAATTGGAAAATGTTAATTTCAATAATTTATGTATGGATAATAATTTAGTGTATCAATGAATAATTATAAATGAATACCACATGTATGTGTATTTTAATCAAACATATTAAAATATAAAAAATCATAATAATTATATTATAAAAAATATTCGAAACATATGCCCTGACTTATAATGATAATTTGTATTATTTTTTAGGATTGTGTAAGTATCATAGAATGTGATAATCAAAATGATAATTTAAGAATTATCCAGAAGAGAGAAGTTACCATGACATAAGATAACCCTAAATGAAAATTTGGGAATTATTATTGAGAGATATAATATCATCATATGTGATATTCTAATAAATAATTCATCAAAAATAATCTATGGGAAGTAAATTATCAACACATGTAATATTTTAAATTGAACTTTTATATTATTTATGATATATAATCAATCAATATATGTGATAATTTATTACCATTTGAAAAAAAATATATTGTATGGTTCTAGGAACGCTTAATGAATTTCAACCATTGGTATATTAACGATTTTGATAATAAGGTCCCGAGAAGGTGTATTGAACAGCAGATAGTGGTTTACCATTGTCACCGACAACGATTTCCTTGAGGTAGGTTGTTGCATCATGATTCCTAGTATATGTTAACCCAAATTTCATTGTTTACATTTCAATTGTATTAATTAAATTAAATTGTTAAAATATAAATTTTATATCTTTCAATTGAATTGTAGGAAAATCCCAATTTTGGTGAACTTGGTTTTTAAAAAAAATTGGGATTTCCCATTAGAATATGGGGTATTTAAATTTTTTTAATTTTAATTGTGGTCTAATAGAAATGATTTAATTCAAATTTTTTGGATTTAATTGTGTAAAAGAACAATTGGAAGAGGATCCAGCAACTGAAATATGGACTAGTGATTTGAGTCCATAGGGATCTAGAGATATTCTTTCCTATTTTAGTTCTTAGGTTGTATTGTGGGATATTTTATCCTTGATGCACTCTACTAATTTTATCATATTCGGGTTTTCCTTTGATATATGTACTATCTTGTAACTTTTACATTCACATTTCTAGTGGAAAATCATTCCAAAATGTATATTGTATGATGCCAACTGTTAGTCACTAGACCATTGGGATATGGATCTCCCTATAGGACTTATAATAACTAGCACGGTTATCAAGATACTAGGGAATCCATGCCTATTCGTGAAAAAATACTATTAAAAGGATATTGAGATTTTTTTTTTGAATTCACTATGCATTTCTGAAATCAGGTTGGGATATATGAGGTAGATTTTATTTACTCCAAAGATAGATCTCACCAAAATGATCCTTAAGACTCCAGGGGTGGATAAGTAAATACACAGTGTTGTTTAGTTCTTGTTTTTTCCCTATTTTTATTTGGTTAGAGTGGAATCCAAATCATTTTTGTTATTTATATTATGAATAATTAATCTGATTTATTATTCTTAGTTTTAATCTAATTTCATATTTTGGTTAGCTGATGTTGTGTAGCACCATGACTCTATGAAGATTTGAAAATCATAACAAAGTAGAGGCTACAAATAAACATTAGTTTTATGATCCTCCTATGGATCATACTATAGTTGTGTTGAACGTGCATACCATCCACAATATGGGACAGCGAACACCTCTGGTCCTCGTTCAGGATCCAGCTAGTTATTCTTAGGGAAATTTTCATCGAAATCTTTCTAAAGATCTCCATTACCAGAAACAACAAGATTTCAAATGTTCTAGTGTTCGCTACTATTGGACAAAATGTTATCCTAGATAGAACATATGTTTTAGATTATGGAGACAATACAGAAGATCAAGGTGAAGTGTGCTACCATATTATTAGATGGACTAAGTAGTAGGTAGTGTGACATGATTGTGACTATAATAAAACATGTGGTATTAGTTAATAAGGACTTCATGGATAATTTCACCAAAAAATTTGTCCAGAATCAATGTTATAGGACAAGGTTGTGGAGTTTTTTAGGTTTGAAAAAGCTAACAGAATAGTGAATGTGTATTCATATCGCTTTGTTGAGTCATTGTATATTTCTCATAAAATTGTATCTAATGAGAGGATAGAGGATCAATGGATTCATTTGGGGATTTGATCAAATATATGATCTCAGTTTTTTGGCTAATGTGTAACACATATGTTCATGTGCAAGAGAGTGAAATGATGGTTGAGATAGACATGATTGGAATGTCTGAGTTATAGGGAGTTCCAAATTATCCTTGTGGAAGCATGAGTATTGTTAGAGGAAAGTGATAGTGTGGTGAATCCCATATTGGTTCTTGACAATAGTGTAATTTTTGACCACCTATTGTTCCCACAAGAATTTATTTCATATATTAATAGTGTAGTCCTATAGGGAATTCAAAGATAGATTGCACAAAAGAACCCCTAAATTGTGGCTCATGCAGTCATTTAGAGAACATCAAGAAATTATTCCACAACATTTTTACATAATTATTCTACTCGAGAAAATAATCACATTAAAAAACTATAGTTCAATAAAATTCTTTATGTACAACAGGGTTCCAACAACAAGAATCTAGAATCAAGATTATTCACATAGTGGATGAGTCTCTAGAGGAAGCTGATATGAGTCCAGCGACTATGAGATATACCATTACTATAGTTTCATTTGTTGGGAGTAATCTAATTGAAACTATTGCATCACACTCATTTATTTGAATATTTATAGTTAATATACTTAATCATATTAAAAAGATTAAATATTGTGAACTGGATATTACAACACCACTATGTACTAAAAGAGAGAAGGGTGTTCATTGTCCCACATGTGTCTTACCTATATCATATGTCTAGATTTTTATGTGTTTAATTGTCAACAACATGAAATATAAAATTGTTATATTCGGGCTGGATTGTCTCGTTGCTAATAATGAACATATCTATTGTTATATTAAATGGGTCTACCAATGTAATCCCAGTGGTGTGTCTCTTGTCTTATAAGGAGATTATGATCCACATTTGAGTAGATATGTACCTTCTTATTCATATTTTGGGGAATTAATTTTAATGTTTTAATTTGATCTATAGAGGGAAAAATTTTGTGTTGACCTCCCTCCTGTTTTCATAGGGTTTCATGATATATTTCCTTCATTATTATTTTGTCTTCCACCATTAAGAAAGGTTGAGTTGTTTTTTAGTTAATGTTTGGTATACAAAAACTTTATCTTCCCACATACAGAATGGATCCAACTGAACTAAAAAAACTAATGTCCATGTTAGATGATCATCCTGATAAATCATTTATATGCATGAGTGTGTCACCTTGGGAGGAACAAGTTCTATTTGACAAGGGTGATGATTGTTCACTTTGATTATATGATGATTATAAACTTCTCAATTGATTTACCATAAAGAAAATATAGTTGTTTCCCATGATTGATTATATGTTGATTATTTGAAAATGGATATGTAGTTTTCAATGATCAAACATCGATCAGGTTACAGTCATTTGAGGATAAAATAATTTTATATTCGTAAAATAGATGTTTGGAATAGTTATTTCCATTTTGAGTACCTTGTTATGTGATTTGTCCTGAAAAATCACTCCCTAGATTTCATGGAATTGGTGAACATGATTTTTTATTAATATGGTGATAACTTTGTGGTATAATATAAGGACGAAAGTATTCCCTACACCACGTCTGAGAAGGATCATATAAATCATCAGTCAAAAGTAATAAGTCTACTGAAAATCACCATTATTCTACAAAGATTTCAAGTACGATTTTTGTATTCTAGTAGATAAATTCATGGGGTATATAGTGTCATAATAAGGAATAATATTTTATCCTGAGATGGTGAGGGCTGTTATAACTTGGGATCAACCATGAAATGTTTTTGGAGATTCAGATCTTATTGAGATTAGATAAATATTAATGGTGGTTTGTTAAGGACTTCTCTAGGTTATCATCAATAATTAATAGTTTGACATGAAATGGAGTGAAGATTCCCCAAAATGATAGGTGTCAAAGTTCTATTAGTGAGCCAGATCGTCTTTTGACAACTACACCAATTCTAACTCTTTATAAGGCTAGGTACGACTACATTGTCTTCTATGATGAATCGGGTTCAGGTTTGTGTTGTATTATTATGAAAGGTAATCATGTTATTGTTTATTGATCTTGTCATATTAAGAATCATAAGATAAACTATCAAAACCATGACCATGAACATGAACATATAATTCACACACATAAATGTTAGAGACATTATCTTTTGGGGAATGGATTAATGTATATTCATTCCACAAGATATTGAGTTATATATTCTATCAAAAAGATATGAATAACTGCAATAGGCATTGTGTGTAGTACCTATAATCATTCGACCACGACGTCACATATAATCTTGGGATAGGGAATGTCATTGCAGATGCATTGAGTTGGAAACTTACAACAGAAGCAGTGAAGGAATCATTAGAAGATTGGTGTGTGATGGATGTTTTTTCCTAGTTTCAAATTATAGTTCATAAGGAAGGGGATTATGTTTCATAAGCCAACTTTTAGTTTCGATCCTATCTTATAGGGTAGATTCATTTGGAAATGTATATTGATGGAAAATTGTGTAGCATTAGAGATAGTCTATATAGTGGGGATAATAATGACCGGTGGTAATTATATTAATAGGGTGTTTTGTGTTATCATAATTGTTCTGTTGCACCGTTTGCAACAAGGATGGTTGTAATGATGGATTTTTATAATTCCCCGGGGGTTGTGCACCCATAATCCACCAAGATATTCTATGACATGATGTGATAGTTCTTGTGGACAAGTATAAAATGGGGCATTTCTACATTTGTTGTACATTCTTATACATTCCAACAAGATAATTCCAAGAACCATAAAACATCTGGTGTGTTTCAACCACTTACAATAACTACCTAATGTGGGATAAAATCTCAATGGAAATTGAGGTTGGGTTGCCTCATACCTAGAGTAAGAAGCGTTCTATATGGTTTGTGATCAACAAGATGAACAAGTCGGCTCACATTATACACATTCGAGATTCATCCAATGTTGAGGAGTTGGGAAGTCTCCTTGAGAAATAGAATGTTTTTTTCACAGAGTACCATTTTCTATTTACTCTGATATGGATCCTCAGATTACTTTTAACTTTTGTAGATTCAAACAGAAGACATTAGGAAATCATTTCCATTTGAGCATAGCCAAACATATGTATATGGATGTCTCGATAGATTGATAAATACAAATCCTTGTAGATGTGGTTCGTTCTTCTATTACAAAAGTTACCAATTCGCGATTAGAATATATTCTTTTGAGACCTTGTATGATAGTGCTCATAAATCACTATGGGTTGGTCATAGGTTGGTGAAATTTACTTGGATGGACTAATTCCAAGCCATGTGAGGACAACTAAGATTATGTTTTTTCGTCAGAGAATGATTTCAACATAGAGCCGGTAAAAGTAATATGATGGTCATCATCGTATTCCTTGGGAGTTCTCAATTGGGGACCAAGTGTTCATAGAGGTTTCACCACATTTGGGACATTAATTTTTTGGAGGCAGGGGATTATCTCTCCTTTTTTGTGGGACCATTCAAGGTTGCTGATCTAGTAGGGAAGTAACTAACCATTTAGCACTGCCAGCAAAGCAGATATCGATACATAACATGTTCCATTTATCACATCGATGAATGTATATCTCTATAACTTCTGAAATTTGGAGCTGTAGTGATCATGAAATTGAACATTATTTACATATGACCAATTGACTAGTTATGGGTTTTGATTCTCAAACAAATGTACGTTGTGGTAGGTCAATACACGGTGTATGGGTATTGTGGAAGCACTATTCTGATTCTCATGAGAGGTGGGAGAGGGGGGCACTGATGAGATATTAGTGGCCTCATCTTCTGGAAATGAAGGTTTCTTTGTAGGCTTTCTAGGTATAAAATGTTACTACGGTGGGGATGTTATAACAACCCATTACAGGTTTAGTTATTCATAAATCCTCTTTTTTTAATTTATAAATATATGAGGTTAGTAAAAAATTATTTATCAGTGAATGTTTGAAAACAATAGTTAAAACCATATGTTTTGTTATCATTTTAGAAGTAGAAATTAAATATTTTTTTACTTCTACACAATGTAATTGTGACATTATAAGGCCTACAAATCCTTGATGAATGATAAAGAAAATATTTGTTATATTATATTATTCACACACATTTTGTTCAGAATAATTCAATAACTCAAAAAAGATCTTATTATGAATATTTTGAGACCACCGTTATGTCTAAAATATGGTGTTTACTTTAGGAGGGTTATAAAATTTGATGGTGCTTGACAATTGTGTGTCTTTCTCATGAAATAATGTTATTAATTAATATTTAATATATTCTTTATTAATGGTAATTAATTATATCCAAAATGGTGTAATATATATGTTATCCCAAACCATAGTTGTATCACAAATGAGGGGATTACCCTAGACATGATATAACATTTTTATGTGTCATTCATTTGGATTCGTAGCTCAAAAAAAACAATTTTATTTTTATTAATTATTTATGCTAATTATTAATTATCAAATCACTAAAATCACATAAATAATTCATCATTTGAGAAATCTAAGACCTATGTTGGGTCAAGAAAGTTGTGTTTACCCTTGGGGGATTAATATTTATTCATAATGTATATCTAATATAATTTTATTTTTTATGTTAAATAAATAATTAATTACATTAATTGAAATTTAGAAACTATTCTATTATATCTACTAGGTAAGATTACTTATGATGGGGTGAATCAAGTTATGAAAAATTAAAACAACTGACCATGTTGATCTTGTTTGATTGTTAAGAAAAACTATCTTCTCTCTATTTCATGTAGAAAAGTATAAACAAAAATTAATTCATGTATAGGAAACTGAATTTTTTACTTGGTTCACCTTCACTGGGCTACATCCAAGGGGAACACACCGATGATGTGCTGATTTACCAAAACCACTAAAATCTCACAGATTTATACAGTGCACAGGGAGGACTCACTATCCCTTCTAGTTTACTACAAATCACATTATGAAATCTCATAGTTCTCTCAACGGATGTGTGCTCACTACTTCTTCAGAAGATTCACTCATAGATTAAAGACTTGTAGGTCCCATAATTATCACAAATGAATACATCATCCACAATATGTATATTCTTTATAGAAGATACACATTTATCCACTGATGAATTCAACATTACTATGGGAATACATGGAAATCACCAACTTACGCGCAACCCGATAATGACCATTGCGCTTCTCTAATGTATTGTACCCTTCTTTACGCTTTGGTGCACTTCTTCAAGCCTGGTGTGAATGTTTCACCTAACCACATGTGCGACACTCCATTTTCCAACATAGTACAAGAGAGACATACATCCTTTTATCCCCAAACCAATATTTGCGCACAACTATCTAGTGGTGTGAAACTTATGAATAACCTTATAATTGTGTGCCCAAACTAACACTATGGTCACCGAACCTACTAGCGTGACTGGAGATCGAATTATCCCAATCTGTTGAGCTGAATGAAAAAGGAGGAGGGTTGGACTCATATTTATAGGCACTTTGACAACCCTGAGCACTGTACAAATGTCTTCTCTCGGAGCGCATGTCCTGCCTTCATAGCCTCTGTCACCCTATTCCCCTTTCGTGCAAAAAACCAATAAATGGGAACCCCAATTTCCATATCCATATTTTGATGTTCTAATATTGAAAATCATATGGTGCGAAACATTCCATGCCTCCAAGACACCGTTGCACGATTCCATTTTCAAAAAAAAATTCTCCAATTGTGGATTTTGAAGCAATAAAATTTTGAAATCACTAGAAAATGGAGCAACCTTGTATCTTCTCATTGTGTACCACCACAATATCATACATTAATTTGTCAAGTTTCTTATTTTTATCATGTATTTTCAAAAACATCTAGTGAACTAAAAACAAACAATGTAAACCACCTTTTTCAATAATTTCAACATCGTCGTCCGCTTGGTCAACAAACACTACATAGTGGTCCACTTTTTAAAAAAACACAATCACGTAAAAAATGATACAGTGATTCCATGAGGTATTTTTTTACCAATAATCACCCGATATCAGTTTGTTAAAAAATATTTCAAAAAATGACACCCCATTAATGCTTCATTCCTCATTCGCTTCTTGCAATTATGATTGAGATCATAGATTCACTCAACATATACTTTATGCCCACAAGTGCAACTCTCAGTGTGAGAAAAAAAAGTAAATGAAATTTTCATCAATGATTCACATCATTTCTAACACCAATTTTTGATAACAAACTTATAACAATTATTGATCTATGGAAACCCTCTAACAACATTCCAACACCACTCTTCTTATTTTATATTGATCCTCATCTATCGTGATATATATTCATTGATCAATCACTTCTAGCATCATCATATTTACTATTCCCCTTCTTCACTTCATTAATTCATGTGTTTTCCCTGATAATATCTCTACGATCACATTCATCAGCAAATTATTCATCCATTTTCTTGAAAAACATCCCTATCTCGATGCTTCACCTTTCAGCTTCTCCCCATGTCATTGAAAAAATGAAAATTTCTCCCGTCATATGCATAATTTCTACCCCTTCAATATTCATGATTCCCCCCTATTATCATACCAAAAGGTCATTCCTGTTTAATCTTCAATAGATTAGAGGCCACACATTAGTACAGTAAATAAAACACACCATGACATAGAGAGAGGTGGTCTGACATCCACACTTATTAAAGCGTGGTCAGTCAACTAGACTCCTAGAGCTTTTTGATGCCTCTTTAAATCTTCTTGTGTAAAACCTTTGTCAGATAGTCTAAACCTGTAGTGTTGTAGGCTCATTCTCTAACTTTATGATTCCATGCTCAACCTTCAACTTGATAATATGATACATTATCTCAATGTGATTTTTCCTTGAGTGATGGATGACATTTTTATATGATTTATAGCACTTGAGTTATCACACTGGGTTATGTTATTTGTCTTCACTTATAGTCCAATAATATCAATCGACTAATTCATCAAAAATAATTGTGTGTAGGCATGTGTGGCAGCAATATATTCATCTTTTTTAGTGCTTAATGAAATTTAATCAAGTTTCATGCTCAACCAATAAATACACAATAAACCAAGATAAATGAACCTAATAATTTTGATTTCATATAATCTACTAATGCAGACCAATAATCGTCTATATATCCCAATATATCTTAATGGGATTTTTCATTATACATCAAACCAATATCCCATGATCCTTTGATATACTGATGTATTGTTTTTTCTGAAATAATGTGGATTTCCTAGTGATTGTATTTATATCACACTATTTGGAATGTGGAAATAAAATATCTGGTTTCATTACTGTTAGGTATAGTAAACTCCCAACAATCTACCTATATTCAATGATATTTATTTCCTTTCCATCATTATATTTTTATAATTTTATTCGGGTAGCAACCTGAGGATTAATTTCCTTGTAATTTTCCATTAAAAATATTCAAAGAACCTCTTTGGATTATTTAAATTGAGTTATTATTATGCCATTCCTTCAATGTGACACCTTTTACCAAGAAACAATTTCATCTCTCCAATTAATGACATTTCAATATCAATTTTCTAGTACTAAGAATAATTTCTGCACAGAGCTTCATCTCATAATCCAAATATGGTTTTATTGACAAAATCAACCACTATAATCATTTGATTTCATTCATATTTGAAATATATATATTAATCAAATCAACCATACTGAAATCCAATCCTCTTCAAATATCGATCAAGCCTCGAGTACCGTGCTCTTGGTTCCTGTTTCAATCCATTTAGAACATTCTTCAATTGAAAAACATGGTTATTATCTTCATGAATGGGAAAACCATCTGGTTTCTCAATATAAACTTTTTCTTCTAGAGCCCCATTAAAAAAATATAGATTTTATATCCATCTAGATCACATTGAACATTCATTGAACTAAAATGGTATGAAATAATATAATTGTCTTCATCCTTGCAATCGATGAAAATTTCTAATATACATATATACCCTCTATCTGGGAGTATCATTTTCACACTTGTTGTATTGTCTTTCGAATCATTGAACCATCTACATTCATCTTGGAGGGAAAGACCCATTTAGTTCTGATGAAATTCTTATCTAATGGCCTCAAAACAATCTTATATATCTGATTCTTCTCAATCTGATCAATCATTTCATTCATAGCTTGAATCCATTTTTCGACTTCTTCTACATCAGCAATTCATTTATAATCTACCATAGACATTAACAATGCCGAATCTAGTGATTTCATTCTTATTTTCTGAACATTAGCTTTCAGATATCCAATGTTATTTTATTTTCATTTTCAACTCCAGTCTTTGGCTTCTTCACTGAAATAGATTTGTCTTCCTCTTGCTCATCATCAATGTCTTCTTCTGAATCAGCATCTATCGCTTCTACTCCCCTATGTTTCTTTAATTCTCATCACTTTCATCATGAAATTTTTCATTATGTTGTTGAATTATCTCTTCATTATCCACCACAATAACATCATTTCTCTCAAATAATTTCTCAGCCTCTTATAAAAACATTTTTATGATTTTCTTTTTCCAGAAAAGCAACAAAATAACCCATTATCTCCTCATGACTCTAATATCTGATGTATTTCATTGTTGATTATAAAGGACTGACATCCAAATATTATATATTTCATCAATGTAGGCTTATTTCTATACCACATCTCATACATAGTCATTACCTCTTTTGGACACAAAAATGACTTATTATAATTGTAGTCCAATGTCAAAACTACTTCATTCCAAAATTTCTCTTGTAGGACCTTTTTAATGAGATTGTTTTTCCATGTTGTTAATGATCTGATTTCTACTTTTAACCTCTCAATTCTGTTAGGGAGTTCTCACTGAAGAAACATGATTCCTTATAACATTTTCATCAAGATATTCTTCACCATGAGTGTGTGAATTTCATACCATTGTAAGTATGAAACATTATAATTTTCTGACAATGCATCATTTCAGACTCCCATCGATAATGTTTTAGTGATCTGAACACATAAAACTTATGGGAAATTAAGAATAATAATTCCATTAAAATATAGTAATCAGTGAAAAGAACATAATACCTCTTTCTGTCAATGGATCATGGTGTGATAGGTCCACAAAGATCCTCAAGCACTAAATCAATAAGTCTTTTTGATTTGTTTTTCTTTTCCTTGTACATAATTATGATAATTTTCCCTTGTTCCCAAGAATCACACACAACTGTAATATCACATGATAGCTTCAACGGTTCTCTAGAAACATCGAATTTTACTATATCTTCTTGGGATAGCTGGCATAGATGACCGAGTCATTTATTCCACAGCTTATTTTCTTCCTCTCTAGAAAAAAAATCACATATCATATTCTCTTCATACAAGGTAGACTTTTCCCTTTGTTCTCATTCCCTATAAAAAAACATCACCATATTTAATATTGACGATACAAATCTTCTTATAAAATATTATAAAATTCCCAGAGCCACATCATTGAATGATGTTGAGAAAAGATTGACTAGGACATTCTACCCCAAAGTCCTCAGCTTGTCTTATTTCTTTTCCTCCAAATCCTGCCTTAACTGATCAAATTATCTTAATGTTTTCAACATTTCCCAACATGAAAACTCCTTTTTGTCATATTTTATGCCAGTAACGAGATTCTTATTGCCAACCATGTGATACGTGCAATCACAGTCAATGATCCACACACCTGAATGGTCTGATGATTTAATGGAAATTTCAACATCCACTTTCTTCTCTTCACTCTTCTTCGTAGTCCATATTTTGGTCTTAACACTCAGCAAAGAATGAAACTTCTAATATTTCATAAAATTTGGTGGCCAACTTCATCATGAAAATATGAAAATATAATTTTCATTTTCAACTCAACTGTCGGTTCATTGATCTAGTGTATGCGAACATTTTGATTATTATTTTGGACATTCCTCATTATGGTTGATGTAGTGTATCTATCTATTTGCCCAAATCATCTGAACAAAAAACAATATCTTTCAAAATATTTTCTAGGGATATTTTTTATGTTTTTCTACCACCACTCTTATGGTGTCATTCGGTACCTTCTTGCTATTGGACACTCATTTTTGAGAAACCAATATTTCCATACCAATAACACCTGATGAAACGTTCATTAATATGTGACAATTATTGACATATAATTTCCTATTAGGTTATCAGAAACTTTTTTATTTTCATTGTACCAAAATCAATGATCAATTTTGGGGAAGTATCATTATATCTAACATTGACTTTCATAGACAATCTATTTTTGGTCATGCCCGAAATTAGCATTAAAATGTTAACCCAATTTCTAATTCATTTAATCCTAGATACTATGATCCAATTTCATCATTTCAGTCTTCTGAAGGATTTAAATTTCTGGTATTGTACCGGGAATCAAGTGTTTTAATGATCCTTTATGATTGGTGACATCCATTTGAGATTGAACCACTGATATGAACCATTCCCCTAGATACCAATTATTAGGTCCACTATGATAGACACCCTGGGGGTGAATCATAGTATGATAGATTACAACAACTTCCACTATATATCTTCTATTGATATTATGAAAACCTATCTTCTTTCTATTTTCAGTTTAAAAATATAAATAGAAACTAAATCATGCGCATGACACAATAATTGTTACTTATTTCTCTCTCGCTAGGATAAATCCAATGAGCATACACTGACGATGTGCCGATGTAACAAATCCACTAAGAGTGTATTGTGTTTTATAATGCTCGGAGAAGACTCGTTGTCCCTCCTGGTTTATGGAAACACAAAATATGAAATCTCACATATCTCTCAACTTATGTGTGCTCATTACTTTAATAGAAGTTTCACTAATAGTTTAAAGACTTGTTTGTCCCTTCATTATCATAAATTAATACATATTCCTCCATTTTTAGATGCTCTGTTAAACTTCTACATCCATACACTGATAAATGAAACATTATTGTAGGTGTAATGGGCCATCTTCTAACATTCGTGCAACCTAAAAATGACTGGTGCACTTCTCTAATGAATCATGCGCTTCTCTATGCTTTGACACACTTCTCCATATTTGGAAGTCATGTTTAACCTAACCACATGTGCTAAACTACATTCTCTATCACCAAACATGGGCAACACATACCCATTTATGTCCGAACTAATATTTGCTTGCAACTATCAACTTGAACCCAACTTCTGCGTAACATTTTAATAGCGTGACCAAAACAACACTTGCGCGAACGAACCTACTTGAACAACCAGAGCTCAAATTCACTCTATGTATTGGGATAATTGAAATAAGAGGAGGGGTGGACCTCAATATTTTGGTATTTTGACCACTCTGAGTGAAGCATGCATCTCTCCTCCTAGCGCGCAAGTCTAGCCACCTTACCCTCTATCGTTCTTGTCGCCTTTCATGCCAAACAAAAAAAAATTGGTGCACTTAATTCCTTTTTCATATATGGGTGTTATGATCTTGAAAGAAATATGTAGTATGACCTTCTAAGCCTCCAAGACAACTGTGCTGAAGTCACTTTCCCAAAAATGGGTTTCTCCATTTTTTTATTTTGAGGCCCATAAATTTGGAAAACATTAGAATACAGCTCAACCTTGTTTTTACTCTAGGTGTACCACCTATATATCATCCATTCCTTTTCCAAGGTTCTTCTATCAATCATGGATTTTCAAAAACACTCATGAACTCGAAAAATCACCATATAATCCCCCTCTACATACAATTTTACCATTGTGGTTCACTTTTTCAACAAACATAACCATGTGGTCCACTTTGTCAACAAACACAATCACCTCAAATAAGCTACAATGATACCTTGAGTGATTATTTCCCAAAAATATCTATCTTTGGGATGGTTGAAAAATTATTCCTAAAATTATAATCAAATAAACAATTCAGCCCCTTTCGCCTCATGTGATTCTGATAGCGATAAAGGATCCACTAAACAGATAACCTAATCCCACAAAAGGAATGCTCGACATGAGAAAAAATAATAAATGAAATGTTCATCAATGAATCACTTCATTTCTACAAGGTATTGTTGATACCTAATGGATACCAATTACTGATTAGTGGAATCATTTTTACTCCATTCCTACACCACTCTTTTTCTTCTATCATGATCCTCAAATATAGAGATATCTAATCTTTGATTGATCACTTCTAGATTCATTAGATTTAATAATCTCATTATTCATTTCATGGGTTCTTGTGTTGTCCATGTTAACTCTAGCAGATCACTATGAACACCAAAGAATTATTCACCTGTCATGATAAACTCCTCCTATCTCACTACTCCACCTGTCAACTTCACCACATGTCTTTGAAAAAGACATTTCCACCTTTATTTATCCACAATTTCTCCCCCTTTATGAGTTACTCTTTCTCCACCATTTTCAACAATCCCAATGGTACATTTTTTGTGGTCCTCAATATATTAGAGAGAACATATTAGTACAGTAATGAAAAAAACATACCTCAAGGAGAGGGGGTTCCACTTCCACACAAATTTTTGTGGGGTAGTCAACTAGAATCCTTTAGCTAGATGAGACCTCTCAAAATATTCCTTGGGAATTTCATTTTTCTAAATGTCAGCAACCTCTAGTTATATATGCACAAACTCCCACTTCAAAATACCCAACTAAACCTTCTCATTGATCAAATGATTCATTATATCAATGTGATTTGTCCTTTAATGATGGACCTGATTTTTTCAATGATTTATTGAACTTTCTTTATCACACAAGATTCTGATCGGTGACTTCACTTTATCTCCCATATCATAATGTTGTTTCTTCATCAACAATAATTTTGTATAGGATTACTTGGTTGCAATATACTCATCATATGCAGTGCTCAATGAAATGAAATATTGTATCATTCTAAACTAATAAATACACAATCCACCAAGAAAAAAAGCACCTCCAGATGTTGATTTCCAATCATTTTCTCAACCAACCCAATCTACATCTATATATCCTGACAGATCTTGCTGAGATTTTTCAATATACATCAAACTGAAATCCATAGTTCTTTTGATATACTAATGTATTATTTTAACTACATTACTATGTTTTCCTTTGATAATGCTTTGATATCGCGCTTATTGGCATGTTTAAAATACAATATCTGGTCTCATTGAATTTAGGTATAGTAAAATCCCAATAATCGGCATGTATTTTGTGATATTAACTACTTTTATATCATCGTATTTTTAAAATTTCATCTTGTTAGTAACTAGAGTCTTCATTTCCATGTAATATTCCATTAAAAATTATCTCATATCCTCCTTTGAGTATTCATATTTTGAAATGAATTTTTTATTCCATCCATGTGACACCTGTAAACTAAGGAAAAATTTAATCTATCAAATAATTGAAATTTCGAACTCACTTTTCATGAATTCGGAAAACTGTCTGCACTGAGCTTCATATGACCCTCCAAATATGATTTCATCGAAATAATCAAGAACCATCAACCATTAATTGTTGTTATTGTTGAAATTTAGAATATAATCAACTCCACCACACTGAAAGACATGCTTCCTCAAATAGAGATCAAGCCTTGAGTACCAATCTATAGTTGCCTGTTTCATCCCATATAGTTCTTTCTTCAACCAAAAACATTGTTACAATCATCATGAATAAAGAAAAAATTTGTCTTCTCGGTATAAACGTAATCCCCCAAGACCCATTTAAAAAATGCATATTTTATATACATCTAGAACACATTGATCATTCGTTGCACTACATTGGAATGAAATAATCTGAATGTATCCATCTTGGAACCAGTGAAAATGTTTCATAAACGCCTATACCCTCTATCTAGGAGTATCATTATCTACACTAGTTGTTCTTTTTTTAAGCCATATACCATCTTCGTTCAATTGGTTGTGAAATACCCATTTAGTAACGATGACAATTCTTATTTACTAGCCTTGGAAGAATCTCCCACGTCTGATTTTCCTGAATCAGATATATATCTTCATTATTTTATTGAACCCAATTTTCATGTTCAGCTACATCATCAAATCATTTTGGCACTACCTTATATTGGAATGATGTTTACTTCATTGATTTCATCCTTCTTATCTGAGTAGGAACATTCTGATCACCAATGATATTTTTCCTATCGACTTCAGCTTCACTCATTGGCCTCTTCACTGGTATAGATTTGGATTCCAATTTATCATCATCAGTGTATTCTTCTGATTCAGCATGGGTCGCATCTACTCCCCTTGAATTGATTTTATCCTCATCATGTTCATCATGAAATTGATCACCATTTGGTATAATTCACTTTTTAATCTCCATTATAGTTACATCATTACTCCCAACTACATTCATATCCCCTTATTAAAACATTGTTATGCTTTTTCTTCAGAGTATCCAAGGAATATCACCTCATATCATTGTGAATCAAATTTCATTTGTTTTTCGTTGTTGTGGAAAAATAACTAACATCAAATATTTGAATGTACATCATTATAGGCTTCTTTTCGTTCCATATCTCATACATAGAATTTCTTTCCTTATATCTCTATTAAAAATGTAGTCCGATTTCAAAACTGCTTCTATCCATTGTTTCTATGGTAGGCCATTTTCCATGAACATTGTTATGTACATGTTGTTAATGATCAGATTTCTCCATTCAATCACTTCATTATGTTGGTGAGTTCTCACGGAAGAAACTAGATTCTTTATCCCGAGTTTCTCGAGATAGTCGCTCACCTGGCTGTTTGTAAATTCTATACCATTGTCAGTTCAAAACATTCTTAATTTTCAGCCAAATAATCCCTTTATATTCCTTTCGACACATCTATTGGAAACTAAATACATTGGACTTATTGGAAATGAATAATAACCATTCCATTATGATATAGTAATCAATGAAAATAATATAATACATCTTATGGTCAATGGATCTTGGTGTGATATGTCTAAAAACACTCACATGCACCTATTCATGAACTCTTGTTGTTTTCATTTCCTATTTGATATACGAACTTCTGATAATTCTCCCGTGTTTGAAGGAATCACAGTTATGTGTATGATAATGTGATAGATTATAGTGGTATATAGCTGCATCACATTTCACCATATCATCTAGGGATTGTTGGAATAGAAGACCCAGTCGTTTATGCCACAACTTTTTTTCTTCTTCTCTAGAAAAAAGTACATGTCTTCATTTCCAATTACAAGGTAGTGATTTCTATTTGTTCTTTTTCCCTATAAAAACATTGCACCATATTTTTTATTTGATGATAAAATTATTATTAGTAAACATTATAGAATTCATATAGTAACATATTTGACTGAAAATGAACATATTTTGAGTTATACATTCTTCATCCAAGACATCATCAAATCTTATTTCATTTCCCTAAAATATGTCCATTCCTAATCCAATTATATTCAAGAAATAATATTTCCAAACATGACTACTCTTTCCTTACCTTATTTTAAGCCTGTAACCAGATACTTATTTCCAGCCGTGTGAGACATTCAACCACTACCAAGGATCCATATAATAGAACAATCTGATGATTTAAGAGAAATTTCTGCAATAACTCCCTTTTCTACTCTATTCTTCATGGGCCATATATTTTTCTACACATTATCATATATTGATACTTCAAATCTTAAATAATGTATTATAGACATGTTTCATCTTGAAAAGCTGAAAATATATTTTTCATTTAAACTCACACAGTATTCATTGATCTTCTTCTTGTGAACATTTTTTTTTCATTGGAACATTCATCGTTAGGGTATATGTAATGTATCTAGCCATGTGCCCAATCCATCTACACTAAAAATAGTGTCCTTCGAAATAAGTCCCAGTGAATTATTATTTTTTTCTTACATCACTTTTCTTGTTCCCTTCATTATCATCTAGATATATAACACACATTTTGTGAGTGTCCCATATTTATACAATAATAACATTTGATTAATGGAGCATTCCTATATGTAACTTCTGTACATCTAATTTCCCCTTCGGTACTCCAAATCTTCTAATTTATCTTTGTACCAAATTCAATATTCATTTTTGGTGTGGGTGCTTGTTGTCAGACATCGACCTTCAGGGTTTTGTATTTTTGGCCAATACCCACATCATCCATATCATGGCAACACAATTGCTACTTCTTCTTTTTTTCTAGTATATTGTGCTCTTCATTCACCTTATCAGTCTTCTGAATAAATTTTATTGTTGTTATCATACTAGCAGTCATGAGTTTTTTTATCCTTTACATTTATTCGTTGGTCGAAAACTTCATCATCAATTCCTTCGATATGCTTGATTTGATCTTTAAATGTGTTATTCAAGCCATAAATCTCCATTTTATATTCAATATCATTGAGTTTATGTTCATCATCAATTTCTGAGCTCTCTGGCCTGGAGGAATTATGTTTTTTTAATTTATTTTCCAAGCTAGTACTTCTCTTGTACCTATTATTGCCTATAGAGTTGTGCATGACGTACCAATTTTTTTGATTTCTTTTTTTTCTCTACAAAAATTCATTTCCTCATGAGATTCTTCTAATTCGTCTTACATGTCATCTATTCATTCATATTCATCTTTATTTTCCTCAATGTCAGTTTCTTTATTTTTTTTCAATACTACTGACAACTTCCCCCATTCCATTTTCTCCACAATTTGTGTAGTTCTCTATCTCTTCAATAACTGAAACCTCAGACTGATCCCCATTATCACAATATTTTTAATGGAGCGTCTTCTTTATAAAAAAATTTTCTTGAACTATTTCTTGCATTTCACATAGGTTTAATACTTTTTCTTGGTAATTTCAACTTCATCATTATAATTATCATCTTGGAAATTTTTGGGACACCATTCGACAAGATGAAGAACCATTCTACATCTAAAGTTGAGATGTTGAAGTTTCCCTTTAAACATTCTTTTTCCTCTTTGATGATTTGATGAAAGCAATGACATCACAAAATTTTTCTCTTCTTCTTCCTAAGAATATTCAATAGTGATCTTTATCATATCATTGAGTGACACCACTTTGTATTTCCCCATTTTGAAAGAATTATTATCATCTTTTCACATTTCATATGCAACAAGGTTATTATGTATGTTAACTAGTGTCAGCTCTTTTTGATCCTAGTCATCCAGTTCAGAAAAATTTTGATTGAACTAATGTGGAATTTTCCTCAGAATTCGCTTGAAAATATTTATGTCTTCAATTAATTCATCATAACCTCGCATGTCTTCCACTACAACATTTACCCAGTCAAAGATTTCATCAACAAACTCATTTTGGTTTATTCTTAGATATTCATTCATGTTCTAAAACATTTTCATATTTTCTTCTATGAACATTTATCTTGTTATTATATGTTACAATGTATTTCCCACATTGTATGTGATGTCATTCAAGGAATCATCTCTGAATTGATAGCATTGGATATAGATCCACCTAAATCAGTGATTCAATTCGCATCATAATCCAATTCAATTCGATCGACATCTGATAATGAACCACAATTAATATCAGTGGTTATAACATGAATTTCTATTGTGAATACTTCTTTTCCAAATGATTAAATTCCAATCATGTCAATGCGGATTTTTATGACCGTGGGGTTTATTTTAAATCCCCATATAGCAGTTCCTATATTCTACAATGTTAGTGGGTTTTCAATTCCTACAGATATGGAATAGAGAATATTGTGCTACATGGGGTGACTACCTACATATTTAACCACGAAAAGAATGAATCAGGGATACATCAGATTGATTTCCCTCCTATAGTCGATCGGTTCATCGATGTTTTCCCTAATGAATTTTTATGGAGACCTCAATAGAGAGTCATATGATTTTTTGTTAATATAGTTCTGGTAGATACTTTATTATAAATTCCTCTTTATTGTATGGATAAAAATAATTTGAATTATCTAAAATAGAATATCTTGGGTATAGAGAGAATGAATTTTTTATGGTGTAGTACATTTCGAAAGGGTCCACTAGATTATTTCACCAATAAATATGTTGTGACCCATTATATTTTTTAGATAACTATAAGTTCAATCATCTTATAGTAAAAATATATTATCTCTTTCCTCACACAGAATAACATTATAACGATTTCATAGGAGGGAGTGTATTCTAAACGATCGTCCTATGATTATATTTTAATCATTTTCGAGTTAGGTCATTAGATATTCCATGCAATACATGACATAGTAAATACAGTTTGTATGAGTATCTCATGAAATCATTCATTCTTATGTATGCACCTGAAATATTCATATATCTGATTAATTGGGTTTTCTTCCCCTATATGTGTTATTTCATGGTGGTTTTATTAGATTAAATCCTTGTGTATTCCAACACTCATTGTGATCATGCCACACATCCTCAAATCATTCTAAATAAATTGTGAAATCTCTTTGATTTTTCTATAAATTCAATCTATATATCCACATGGTGCACTTATTTGGTAATATTGGATATGATTCAAGAGTTTTAGTTATCCTAGAAAAGGTGAGATTTGTGGTTACCTATGGGTATCCCAATAAAATCCTTGATATATAAAATCTATTGAGGCATCCTAGTTACAATATTCATTTTATATAGGGAATATCAATCATATAAGACTCACTAAGGGGATAGAAATAGATGTATGTGATGTATATATGGTTTTAATCCATGGATATATTCATTTAGGATTCGAAAGGGATTTTATCATTTGCACCTATATTTTTTTTATTGTTATTAGAAAGATCTATGAAATCTATTTGGATACATCATGTTTTGATATTTGGGTAGTTCTTATGAATGAATATAAATTACTTTCTTATGGGTCTTGGAAGTTGAGGAATCATGAATATAATTACATGACAGAAGATTGAAAGTTTATAGATGTGGTACAAAACTTACATTTGGGGATGCATTAACTTATGGGAGTGTATTTTTTGATGTTTACATATCAAAAAATATTCAGTTATATTTAAACACAATATGAAATTAATATTAGTCAAATCAGATGGGTCGAAAATATATACTTTTTTAAATTCGATCAATCTTATATGTCTGAGTGGGAATATATTATTGTTGAAGCTTTGAGATTGAGGAATCAGACAAAGGTAGTTCATGAGGTTTCTATCGAGTTGAAGATTGTGGTCGAGTTTTATTATATAAAAATAATGTTAAAGTAAAATTAGGCATATTCTATTCTAACATCCCAATAAATGAAATCTTCAAATTTGGATAAGGTGAAGATGGTATAATTTTTAGATATTTAAGTCTTGGTCTAATAAGTGATTATTGAGGTGGATTACATTCATTAGGATTGGTTTTCAAATGATGAAAACAAACAGCATATACATGAGAATATATGGGTCCCACATATATGAGAGGGGAGATGATGTGTGAGTCAAATGATTACTATGGTATGTACCCCTGGGTGTCTCCACGAATAATCATGATATGCGATAAAAATATTGGTGTCCTAGGATGAAATATCATATAGATAGTTTTATCAATAGGTATTGCACCTATCAGTAGGTGATTGTAGTGCACTTGGTGCCATATCGATTGTTGGAACAGTTACTAGTACCAAAATGGAAATTGGAGGAATTTCTAAGGTAGGTTTTAATCAACCTTCCATGTTATCCTTAATTTATCATCACAGTTTGTGTTTTCATAGATTTAATGATGATAGAATCCAACATATTTCCATTCTCAGATAACTTCTTTGTTGATTGAATGGGTTGATTTTTTGTAGGAAATATCATACGACTACACGTAGTCCTATGTACAATCATTTTATATATGGATTCTTGCATTAAATAATTCTTCTAAAAGAGGTTGAAGAATGCTTTGGGTACACCGTTGATTCTTAGTACATATTTTTACCCTCAAACCAATGGCCATTCTATAAAAACTATACCGGTATTAGAGGATATTCTCTAGGTAATTATTCTTGATATTTATGACTCATGTGATAATCATATTCTTCTCATCTAATTATCATATAATAATATCTTTTAAGAGAAGATACATATGGATCCTTATGATTCCCTATATGGTATGCCATTCTATTCATCCCTATTTTCTAGAGGAATGAGAGTAAATGCTACTTTCTCCCCTTTATTGTTCAGGAGACATCATATGTTGATCATCTTATCATGAAGTTCATTTATAACAATTAGTCTATATGGAAATCATATCTTGATCTCCATTGATTAACACTATTGTTTTAGAATGGGGATCTAGTTTTCAAACAGGTATCCCCCAATAAATGAATGGACGGATACATATGCAAGGTAAGTTGTCGTCCTGATTTTTTGGCCTATTTTAGATTCTAGAGTGAGTCTTCCTATTAGCCAATATGATTCTATTACCGTAGATTTACCATTACAAGAATGTTTTCATCAATGATTCACAATATTTCAAATGTCATGATCATTCATCTATCCCTTTTAACACCATGTAATTGGAGTTTGATGCTCATGATTCTTTTCAGTAATATAACATACCCACCATTGAATAGAGCTCAATTCATCTATGAGGCTGGTCATTCCCTTCAGTATGAGTGATAGGTATCACAATCGTGTACAAGATGAGTCATTAGAGTGGGAGGTCTACATACATTCCCAGTTGATGGGTTTGTTCTACGAAAATGTTTTTCCACACTTGGATAGTGAAATTTGGGATGTGGTTCTTTTAGGGGGAAGACTATAAGATATAAATTTTTTCTTTAGGAACATATCTTTTATATCTTTATAGTATGATATTGTAAATTTTATATTTATTGATTAATCCAAGAAGTCAGGTCCATGGGGGGTATATTTTTCAGTGTGAATATGAAAAGAAGGGTGAAGGTTGGTTGCAGACTAGTTACATTACTTGTAATTAGAATACATGATGTGTAACCCTTATATGACATTTAATATCATGGGAATTCTCATTCACAACATGTAGATGATTTTCCATTATTGATGAAACTAAAACATTACATGATGTGTTATTATGTTACACATCATACAAATTCTAGAGAATGTTTTCAGAAATAGAGACAAGGGACTCATATTTTTTATCCACAGCCTCCCAGTCCCCACCCTGATGTGTAGGAGGCTCCAATAGAAACCTATATCATGTAACTCTAATATGGAATCTTCGAATATATTTTTTCATAATTTTCAATCTGATTAGAGAGATTCCAGTCCTATCATTATTCATATTATGTCATTATTTTTTAATATTCTCTAAATATCATGTTTTTATGATTTAGGATCATATGCCGTATTTTAATGTAATTTATCTATTCTCGTGATTTATTCTCATTATTGAAAAAATATTGACTGAAAGTGAGTGGTATGATCATGTTATAAATTTTACAAAGAAGAAATGGTTATACCCATTTTGACATTAAATGATTACGAGACACGTATTATACCATAGATCGTATTAAAAAAATAAGTTATTTATTTATAATGATGTGTGGGAATGAGACCCTCTTTTATAAACATGGTATGGGAATGATTATACTCGATGATTATGGTAAATGGGAAAATGAATCTTATGCGTGTTATATATAAATGGTTCTAAATTAACTTCTACATTATATCTAAATGAACATGGCGTCCATAAATTCTGATACTAAGAATGGAATCCCTATACTATGATACTGAATAAGGAATCCATATATTGTGTTATAGGGAATGGTGTCATTTTACTATGATATTAGGAATGGCGTCCATGTGCTATGATACTAGCCATGAATACCATATACATTGATAATGGGAATGTTTTCTCTCTACTATGATATGAGAAATGGAATCACTATACTATGATATTGGGCATGGTGACCACATATTGTGATACAGGTTATGGAATACCTATATTCTGATATTGATAATGGTATCACTAAACTCTAATAGAAGTAATGGATAACCAATTCTATCGTACAACACATGAAGACCCACAAGACTTTGATTATTTGAATTGTTTCTGTTGAATCATTTTTTTAGATTTATCGACTATGGATGAATTTGGTACTGTATGTTTGGTTACCTTCATGAACCAGATTCGACCCTTTTACAGTGGAAATTAATTCAATTCATTGTTATATATGCACATTGATATGTTATAAAAATATAATGGTTATTTATAGATGCCCTTGGTAGTGTCCTACTTAGTCTATATCACGCCCTATCTGGGCAAATGATGGTACATAAGATGACTAAATTCATGGAGTTGTATGTATGTGAAAGACTACACTTAGATATTCATGGATTATTAAATATATTTGGATGGGATCTGGGTAGTATATGTATAAAAATGGGATCAGGATTCATGGACATATTTTTCAATTTATGCAACCTTTGTATATCATGTGGTGTATTGACTGCATGAATCCACATATTCATGTTTTCACTCTTCTGTTGATAGATGAAATAAATTATCATCATCCGTATTTATGATTCAGTTTACATCTTTGATTATTATTCCCTATTTTAGATGTTTATAGATCATAAATTGTTTACTTTTTATAATATCTTATGTGCTACACTCCGGTAATGATGAAATATTCATCACCTAGAAGAACCTAAGCCATCACTGATAGTCTAGAATCTACTGGCATATGACGATGCACTATTGAGGTCTTATAACATCATGATATTTTTTTAATTATGATTATTAATTATTTTTATATTTTTTATATTTATTTTCTTTCAACACATAAGATAATTTATTTTATATTAAAAAAATACGTTGGGTTTTTTCAATATGAAACACCAATTAAATCATGCGCAACACAAAACATAATATTTATTTTTCTTTACACAAATCATTGAGTTTATTGTGATTTATAGGTATCAATGAATTTCATTGATTGATTTCATAACAAGAATGACCGTGGTTTACTGACCAACAATATATTATTAAAATATTCTTATATTATTTAATAATATATAACATAAAAAAATTCATTATGTGTATTATGTATGTTATTAAAATATATGTCTTATGCACAATAATCTGAATTCGTATCTTATCTATTAATTATAAATGAATATGAAATCCAACTGAATATAAAAGATGAAATAACTATTTTTATGGTTATTTTTTTACCCTAATAAATTAAACGACATAAAATTATAATGTGATATTAATGTAATAAATATGTTATATATTCAATAAAATATTTTTTATATTCATTTAATAGATCTAATAGTCATAAGATAAGAACAAACACAATTTTATGGTATAAATATGTATTTTTAAATATTTTGTTTTACCTCCTTTTAGTGGAGAAAATATTTAAAATCCTTATTTTGGATCATTTTTATGCTTTATATATAAAAATAAACAAAATTGTTGTAATAAAAACATAAATTTTTTTTAGGATAATGATTTTCGTATTTTCTATAAGATTTCATTATTAATGAAAGGTTTATTATACCGAATTTGTGTTCAAATTATTTTTTAATCTCATTTATTTATAAGTCTAAATTATATTTAGTATTTGTTTACAACGTCTAATTAGATATATTTTTTCTATATTATAAAAATTTAATACATTGTTATTAATTTCACATTGAAATTGCAAATAAAAATATAGAAAACTTTTGAATTTTTTTTATTTTAGAAATTGGAATTTTCGACCGGACTACGAGATTAATATTAAATTATGTTCTTCCACTTATTTGATTGGAATTTATGAAAAGGGATTCCATATTTCAAGTAAGAAAAATTTTCAATTTATAATATTGTAAACATTATTTTGATAAAAAATATAACTGAATGTTATTAAAATTTATTATTTTAGTTAAGGTAAAATAAATCCTAAATAAAGACAAACAATTACCTTAAAGACTCAAAACGAATTGGAAACCTGTCCATGATCCATTTAATAACCATTTTCAACCCTATACTCTCTTTGATTTATTTTTTATCATTATCTGGTCAGCTTTTATCATTGAAAACCAGGGTGTAATTTTCTCATCAAATATTTACATGAGTGGAAGTACTCCTTCCCAAAAAAGGCAACCAAATCTCTATCCTAGACACACCTCTTAATACACATACCATCATCCATGATCATCAAAATAAAAAATTAAACATCCCATTGTTTCTCATTAGAGGCTCAATTTTTTAATAAAGTATTTTGGTGAATCCTTTTTCCACAACCCAAAAGGAGTTACCCATTTTTGAGGTAAAATCTTCTCTCATGTCCATTATTTTATTTTTCTTCCCCTCCCCTATACACTCATTATTAAATTATTTTTTAAAAAGATTATGATAAATATAATTGGATTTTTTACTCTAATTTTTTGTACCTACACTTACAAATACCTCCATCTAATGGTTAACCAACATACTATTTACTTGAACAGTGAACTATTGCCTCACTAAATAACGATTTTTCAATTTTCCATAAAGCTATTCATGGAAAAAATTATGAAGATAAATGTTTTAATATATGTTATATATAATATTAAGTATTTTATATTGTTATTTTATACATTTATAATACGTTTCCTTTTTACAATAAATTTGGTATTAATACGATAAATTCAAATCTGTAAGTGTGGACTATCTCCCTCTCAAAGTGATGTGATTCGTTCACACACTACATCGAATGTGTTAAGGATGAGTTTAGTGAAGTTATATGATATATATGATAAAATTATAATAATTTAATAATATATATATATCATTTAAATTCTATTATTTAATACAACAATAAAAATTCTAGCAATGTTTATGCATACATACGGCTAACCATCTCCCTGAAGGATGTCATTAATTTCATATTTATTTATTATATTATTATTATAATAAATATATACTGTATATATATGTTATTTATATAATATTAATTTTTCTGGAATCATGATATGTGTATAATCACCAACAATAAAAAAAATTAATACATATTCGAAGAACAATGTGAATATTACCCGAATTGAAACCTTAACATAGAATGGTTAACAACTGGGAAATATAAGGGTATAATAAAATAATATATGGTATTAGATATAAAAATATGGTTCCTAAAAATATTTTAAATTATGTTAAATTTATTATAGTGGTGTTTTTAATGAGTACAATGAGAGTCAAGACCTATGGTAAGGGGATATTTTCCCAATTTTTATATCTGTTAGATACATGATATGTTCTCCACTAATTATTTTTGTTTTGTTAATATAGTGACCATGAATTTATTATATTAATATAATAAATTAATTTATGGTTATTAAAATATAAATTTCATGATCTTTATTTAATTGGGTAATATTACAATATTACCAACTCAGTAAATTAGTTTAGTCTTAAATAGCCATATTCGATACTCAAGTTTTGTTATCCACCAAATTTATTTCTCAAGGTGTATACACATTTGTTTTACATTTTATATCATGAAATTAGTTATTTAAAATTTATTTTAATCTCAATGTAATTTATATTTAATTCATGTATTGTATGACCCCATGTTACCACGTTATAAGTGTTTAGTGGGACAATCTCATCGCCTTTCAAGATTATTTATATTTATGCTTCATTTGATGAAATCTTATGATCCTTATTTCTGTTACACTCAATAGTATACTTAAAAATTTATTATTAAAGATATATCCATTTATGAGTACCATTGTTCAAATATTTTATATTTAATACACATTCTTTATGTAATCATTGATCATATCTCACTCTGGTCAGAATTCCAATCTATTCCAAAACCATTTTTTAAAAATGTATTCAATAATAATTTCAAAAGTTTTTAGTAATTTATTTTTAGGGTAATAAATCAATATTTTTATTATTTCTCTGAATGGGTTATGGTTTAATGTCATGTTTATTATGAGACCTGTTTCTCTTTTATGGGTTATATTCCTTTGAAACCCAATTATTTTCATGGGTTACGTTTTTTGTGACATGATTCTGAAACATATATTTTTACACATGTTATGATATGATTATATTTTTATTGTACCCATTACATTTCATGGGTTATGATATGGTTATTTGTGATCTCATTGACCATTTATGTATTGTTTAATAATATTTTAGTTGGGTTATATATCTCAATCAAATTCATTGGATAATGATATATATATCATGAGATAGACTGATATGGCCCTCAGAAAGAACCTTGAAAACATAGTTGGTGATTGGAGTGAACCATTACTACCAACATGGTATGAGGAATTAATTAATTCTTCTAATATGGCCATGGTATTGATCCATGACTACCATGATTTTATGGGGAGTGATCCTATAATACCAAGAAAATATGGGTTTCAATTCCATAACTACTATGGAATAAATATTATATATGATTATGTGAATTCCATAATTGCATGTTTTATTTGTATGTTATCCTATCATGGATTATGTTCTAAATTTCAGTATGATTCATGTCTTATAGAATATCAATAGTTATTACAATACTTAATATATAGGGTATGATATTTAAATGTTATTCTATTGTTATATAGCCATTTTTTCATTATATGCTGACACATTTCCATTATTTGACCTTACTAAGCATCTGATATCACACCGTTATTATGTTTCTTTTCCTCAAGTTCTGAATAAATATTTTAGTGAGAAATACTAATGGTGGAGATAATTTTTGGGTGATTTTGATTATCTTGCACTAGGATTGATGATTTTTTTAAATTATCCAAATAAACTAAACTATTATGGTCACCAGGTATGTATTTTTTGTAATGTGATGAATATTCATCTAAAATCATCGTTTATACATTTATGTCAATCCAAGGTCAATCAAATTGGTTTTCAATTGAGTATTATTAAACCATTAAAAACTAGTATGTGAATACATTATTGAAATCCTTTGGTATATTTCTATGGATATTTTTGGGGATGTCTCTATGGATATGTATATGGATGATTCAACATTTACGATAATTGATTGGTATAATGGTTAATGATAGAGTGAGTATATTCCTATAAATAAATCATTATTTGGATACAACAAGTGCATGTGTATTTGGAAAAGATGTCCCTATAGGTAAAAACTCCAACAACATTTTTCGAACCTCACTCAATGTAATCTCAAAGACGATAACATGACCTGTTGCACCTCTTGTTTGACACCCACGGGGGACATGATTTATGAATTCACATAAATATTCAAAAATCTTCATGAATGAATTAAATAGAAAATTACTATTAAAAACCAATGATAAACCTATGTTTACCTATATTAAAAAATAATAAACCACGATTTAGGCACCATATATGTAATTTTTCATAATTATATAATATCCAATTATAAGGAATGTTTCTCAAACTACACTTTATGATATTATAATATTGAGATTAATAGAAGTAACATGGTTTGATTTTAATGTTCCTGATATAGAATTTATGTGAATTATGTGAATAAATTTCCATATTAATGACATCATAAAGAGAATCAAGAAGTTGGTTGGAGTATTTGTTATTCATTAAAAGATAAGGACACCTAAAAAGACATGGGAATGATATGAGGTGTTCATGATGTATTTTTTACCTTGATCATAATAATCCTAATTATATTAATGATGATGATCGTTAAGACACAATTAATATTTCATATTATTGGAATGTGTTCTTAAGTTATAAGTCGGCGAATCTTGAGATTTTTTTAATAATAATGTTTTATTAATAAAGTATTTATGTTTTGGAATTCAATGATAATGTTATATCAATAATGAAATCTATATGTTTTTAGTTTATGTTTTCATTGATTATTGAAAAGGACATTATAAATGGTGATGAAATCATAGAAAATTGATTCCATAGGAAGGTGATATTTTTGTTAAAGGATGGAAAACTGTAATTAATGCCGGAAATTGAGATAAAAATAATTGGATAATTTTATTTTTGTTATGAATAAATTAATTTTATCGTACAATCTACCTTTGAAACGATTATTTAAAAAATCATCAATTTCATCAATGAATAATATTATGAATTATTTTAGTTAAAAATATATCTAGTAATATTTGGAATAAGGAAGCATACATTTTTTCCAAAATTATTAATGGTAATTACTGTTATTAAAATGTTTCGATGGAATATTCAATGCAGTTATTCACATGTTTTGAATGTGAAATCCATGTAGTACTTTTTGATTTATGATAGAGATATTTTAAGATGATTATTTGGATTCCATTCTAATGGTTTGAAAATTCATCGTTCATATTGGTTATAATGTTGACCAGTCATAAATTATTTTGGTTAAACATCAGAGAAATTATTTAGGTGTTATGATTTTTTTTGAAAACCATGGGAAAAAGGTTATTAAGTGATTTATCATATATTCCAGTTTTCCAGTCATATTTTCGAAATTATATTAGTAGGGGTTTAGAAAAGGATATCACATATGTTGGGTTGCAACCAATGATGTGTTTAAAGTCCATAGGTCTTCATCTAATGACTGGAGGATGATAAGGGTTTCACCCATACAACATGACTACATGATTTCCTGGTTAATTTTTAATTATTTTTATTGAATAATTATTAATGTTGAAACAATATAGTTTCTTTTTTTATCTAGGTTAATGTATTAACCATATTAATTTTAAAAATAGTTATAGAGAAATAATTATAAATTTTATTAATTTATGATACATAACATCTTTTAACATTTTATTTTCGAATGTGAGGCATTAATGATTATTTCTAGTCATATAATTCATAATGTAATGGATGAATTAAAAATTAATAATATCAGAAGCAAAAAAATAAACTCTATCTTATAGAAATATATCTACTATGTTTATTTAAATATATTATGGGTCAATAAAAAAATAACTCAATGTTATGATAATGATCAAAACAAATAGTTTATTCCTAATAGGTTATATTTTTTATCATATTACCTTTTAAATCATCACATATTTAGGACATTGATCCCTGTAGATTTTACTGGATTATTCATTAGTTTTCTTATTCATGACTTCAATCACTCAAAATATATATTTATGATCTTCCTCTATGACCAATCATCACTCTTGACCTATATTCTCCCATGTGGAAAACAAGTTATATTTTAATATGGGTAACCATTATGGTTCAAACATTACCTTTTTAGGTATGTTGTAGAACTCATTTCTATGTGGTGGTTATCTGAGAATTAATATTTTTAAAATTAAAACTTTGATAACCCAGACTAATTTCTAGGGAGAAATACATTTTAATTGTTCTTGAGTTTATCTTCCTATGATATTGTGAAATATTAGTTTTAATTAATTAATCATTTTAATATTTCTCATTTCATGAAACAATGAATATAGTTTATTTTATATCAAAGATCTGTGTTTGGATTGAGATATATGAATCACCATGGTAATCATACACTGCAAAAAGTAGAATCTTTTGATTTGTGTACATGGAACACAAATTTTATCTTATAAAATTTTTAACAATTACATCCCACGAAGTTTTGTGTAACATGCAAGACCAAGGATCACCGCACAACAATATAAAATTAAAATTGAATTATTTAATAAAATATAATATAACCTAGATGTAAAATTATAGTTTATAAAAATTATTAACTAATTTATTAAAATTAACTATTTACACGATATAATATGAAATAATTGGTTACCAATTAATTATAAATTAATATGAAATATGATTTAATGTAAACGGTATAATTATTATTATTATGGTCACAAAGTAGTTCTTCTCTAATAAACTATATTAATGTCAATTATTATGTGATATTAATAATATATATATGTTATATATAAAATACAAGGTTTTTTATATTCAATCATTTTATTTTATGGACCTAAGAGAAGATATAACATAATTTTATTCATTAAAACCCTAATTTTTTAAATGATGGTTTACCTCCATTTAATAGAGAACCAATTTTAATTACCAATTTTGAAGTTTTTATATACTTAATATGTCAAAATATTTTGCATCATTGATAGAAACTGAAAAAAATATGTCAGGGTAATAATTTTTAATTTTTCTATCAGGATTCATTTTTTAAGGAATAGTTAAAAATATGAATTTTAGTCCAAAAATACTTCTTTATATTATTTATTAATAAGATTAAATTATATATTAAATTGGTTTAAAATTTTTATTAGATAATTTTTTATAAATTATTATAATGGTGGAAATTGAGATCAATTTCACTTCGAAAATAGGTATCAAAACATAGTGAACATTTGAATGAATTTTTAATTTCAAATACCTTTTTATTGACATGAAAGTGGTATTAATATTAAATAAATAAATGAAATTTATATTATATTAATTTGGAATAATGGATTAAGTTGTTGGAATCAGAATATTTTATAATTTAAAACAAGGTCAAAATAATTTATTGAAAAAAATATTAATGAATTTAATTAAAATTATTTACATCAGTTATGGAGAAATTAAGTTTAACTAATAACTAAAACATACAATTAAGACTCAAAATATCCATGAAACATGTCCAAGATCAATTTTATTGATATATTTCAACCCAATCATCCCTTTGAGTTAATATTGATTGTTATGGATCCATATTTTAGATTGATAATGTTTATGGAAATCAATCTTCTAATATTTAAAAGAGTGACACTCCTTCACAATAATAGTCAACCAAATCTCCCCATAATTCACACATCTCAAACCACTATTTTTATCCCAAGATATGACTAATACACTTACCAAAATCCTTAAATTACTTATTGAATAATTAATTGTAGACATATTTATTCCAAGTAATCCTATTGGAATAATCATAAATGAGTTACCTGATTAACGTGTAACGTCTTCTCTAAAGTCATTTGTTTTATTTTTCATCCCAACACCATGCACTCTCTTTATTACATTTTTTATAACATTATAAATATCATAAATATTCTAGGGGTTTTCAAAATATTTATTTTACCTGAACCTACACAAACTTCCATCAAATGGGAAATGGATATATTTTTTATGTGTACGATGAACTACTGCCCCACTGAATGATGATTGTTCAATTTTCCTAAAAACCTCTGATGGTGAAAATTATAATGGAAAATAAAATAATATAAATAATATGTTATATTTGTGAATTCAATAAGATTATATATTCCTTTTAAAACATACATCATTTTTTACTTTCTATTTGGTTTTAATATGATATTTTTTTAAGGAATTGGGGGCTACCACCCCTCAAAGCGATGTTATTCATTCACACAGTAAATGGAATGTCTTAAGGAGGTAATTAGTGATATTATATGATATATATGAAAAAATAATTATACCATAATAATGCTAAATTTATATAAATATATTAATAAATACATATATATATATATATATGTCTTTTAGATTCTTCTTTCAATATGACAATAAAAACATGAAATAGTGTTTATATATCCGTACAACTAACTATCCACATTAATGATGTATTAAATTTCATTAATATATATTTTATAGATTATTATAATACAAATATAATCGATATTTATGATATTTATTAAAATTCTAATATTCAGGATTAATGCCATAAGTATAAGTACCTACAAAAAAACAAATTAAGACACAATCAAAGAACATTGTGAATATTTATGGATGTGCAACATTAACATAGGTTAGCTAACATGTGGCTAATATAAGGATATTATAAGACCATATATGGTATTATATATGATAATATATTTATATAAATTATTTAAAAGAAATTTATATTTATTATGATCATGGTTTGAACAAGTATGATTATAGGAAAGACACAAGGCAATGGGATTTCATCTCACTGTTTATTTATATGAGTTACATGATCTTTTTTCCATTTGTTCCATTTCTATAGTGTTTTTCAAGCAAATTATTTTATTATATGTTTCATATAAATTAAATTATGGGTATTCAAAAAACTATTTTTGAAATTTCATTCAGGGGGTTTATGATTGAAAATGATACCCCATCGTTAAAATATATTATCTCTAATTTCCTTCACTGTGACTCATTTTTTTTATGCACCTACATTTTTTCGAGCAGTATATACATAAATTTTACATGTTATGTGAGGAAATTATTTATTTTAATGATATTTTATGATAATTTTTGTTTATTTTCATATAGGGATAGTATAATCCCATGTTACTATGTTGTAATATTTTATTGAGGCAGTCTCATTACATTTTGAGGTTATTTAAGCTAATTCCCCCATTGATGAAATCTTATGATACATATCATAAGAATACTTAGGAGTTTACTTGTCCTATATTTTTAAAACATTAATCCATATATTAGTAATAGTTTTTCAACTATTTTTTAATTTAGATAATGTTTCATAAAAATTATGATCACTTCTCTCTTCATTCAAAAATATATTGTATAAAAAAACCATGTTTCCCAAAATTGTTATTTTTTGAAATGATAATTGAATCACATTTTCAAGGAAAAATGAATTTAAAAACTATTTATGGTTTTTAATGATTACCTTATATTTTTACAAATATATTATCAAATTAATATATTTTTAATTTTTTTGTATAAATTTATTTTCAATACCGAAGAATAATTTCAGTAACAAATTATTTTAAATTATATTCAAAAAATATTTCCCATATAAAATAACATCAATTGGTGTTACTCATAAATTTATAGGGAAACTATTTAATGTGTTCATTATTTATCTGAAGGTATTATGTACTGATGGTATGATGGTGATGAGATTAGTTTTTTCATTCACTATTTATATTCTTTTTAATACCACATCATTGCACATGTTACATATATGATATATTAATTTTGAAAAATGGAATTTTTCCATAGGTTATGAAATTTTTACATATTTATAAAACACATTTCATTTCATGGGTAACGATTTGATAATTTATGATATTATGGAACACATATGTATGATTTCATAATGAGATGGGGGGCCTATACCTCACTCAAATGCATCGGGTAAATATTTATATCTAATGAGATAAACTAATATGATATTGGGAATTATCATTCAATAATATATTGGCCATGAGAGTGAACCATGATTACCAAGATTGTGTGAGGAGTGTACTCATGCATCATTGATGGCCATGGGTGTGTACCATGAATGGAAATGTGGTATGGGGAATGAACCTATATTGCTATGATTTTCATTTCTGTTGTGCCTTTTCTACTATAAAAATCATATAATATATGATTTTGTGTATTCCGTAACTCTTTTTTTATTTCTATGTTATTATTTAGTAGAATTTGTACATTACATACTTATGGTTCATATCCTAACGAATTTTTATCATTATTATGATATCTAATATGTATGTTTTGATCTTAAAATGTTATGATAAAGTTCTATATGATTTTTTTCGTGTAATGAATATGAATTTCTATTATTTACCATTACTGAGAATCTTTGATCCCCCCATTCTTATGTTACCTATAACCATGTTATGAAGAATGGAATTAGGTATAACTACTAAACGAAGATATCTTTAGTATGATGTTGTATATCTTGCACAAGTATATAAGATTATATTTACATGTTTCAAAAGAAAATAAACTATTTCGATCCTCATCCATGCATTATTGTAATGTAGGTTATATTCATCCAATATAATGTGATATCAATGTATTTCAATCCTATATTGCAATATTCCATGTGGATAACCAGGCTCAAGGAACCAATGAGTGGGACCCATGACCAAGGAAACACGTTTAAATTATGACCTATATCATTTCTATATACAGGATTCCATATTGAAAATTATATTTTTCATGTAAAAAATTGATAAATATGTATTCCTTAATAATTATGTATAATTTATTATAAGGATGATTATTTATGAATGAAATCAATTACTAAATATATGTGGTATTCAATATACAAAAAAGACATTGGAGGGGTCCTATTATTCAGTAACTCTCGATGCATCCAAAAATTATTGAGAAGAAACTTTTTCCTATAATTTGATAATTGTGTTTACACTGTTTACATATAACCATTCATGAGGATAGATAATAAGAGTTGAGTTATCACAATCATGAGACATAAATTCCATTAATGATGAATTTTTAAAATTCAGAACATAATTAATTTTTTCTATGAGATTTTCATAACTATATTTTCTCTATATGAAATTCATTAATAATTTTTTACTAAATAGATCATGTATTAATTTAATAAAATTTACATGTGGAATATAACTTCTTTAGTTGTGATAATAATATTAATCATTAAATTTATTTCATTTTCTATTGTTAACCTTTTAATATTTATTTCAATCCATAATATTTTTATTGATATTATACATGGATGCACTTCTGGATTTGTTTACTGATTTCATTGAATTTTGTTTTAGATATTTACCATTTCAAATTGATAATTCATATTTATTAACAAATTTATCAAATGAACATAACACTTATTATGTGTTTTAGGTAACCCTTTTTTTCTTTTCGAAGGAATCCATGGGGGGTTTATTCACTAACAAGTAAGGATACAGTAAGAAAAATCATGATATTCTTCAAAAAGTTATAATGTAATTTATTAAATAAAATGAAAATGTAAGAATAAAGAATGTATCCATTTACAACGACAACTAAAATATTTATTTCTTTTGGATGTGATTATAGATATCTTGTAAAAAAGAAATAAACAAGACACCGAATATGGTCTACTAGGGTTTGGGTTACTATAGTTAGTATCAATGTAATTTTAGTTGAAACCTTGTGAATTAGATTTATTAAATCATAAAATATTCAACATAAAAATATGATATACATTAAAGATAATTTTAAAAGAACATCCTAATGATTTTGTAAGATATAGATTATGTGGTTTTTCTTTACAAAGAATAATTGCCTTGATATTAATATATTATGTAGTTATGTAATAGATGAATCGTGATTGAATATATCAAAATGAGGGAATTGAGAATGACCAGATCATCAATGCATGAATGAATGTCGGCCTTATTATTCATCTGGTTTAACACGCATGGGTTATGCTCTTTAGATAATTAACATTTTATTTACTAATGATTAAGAAGGATTAAAATGGATATTGAAAATGAATGACAATTATTGAACGTCTGTTTAATTATAATTATAAGAAAATGTATCAATGGAATTGGAAAATGATTAATGATTATCATGGAAGAAATAAAGAATATAATTTATGAGGAAATAGTAATTTTAAAATATCTGGATATAAATTTCATCATATGGATCCATTTATACTTTTTTCATTAAACAAGGAGAATTATGGAATTATATGATAAAATTAGCATAATAATGAAAAAATCATCAACAAAAAAGGTTCTAAGACAAAAAAAAATATGAAGTATTTATCTATTTTTCTTCAATAATTAAATTGAATAAGTATATTATCAATCATATTTTTCCCATATAAATCATGAATCCTCTATAGTTTATGTCACTTTTTAGAGTCATATATTTCAATATTAAGTTAATACCTATGGATTCTATGATTGGAATAAATCGTTCATATTGATAATATGTACATTGTAGGAAACTCTTATTTTCTTGTTTTATTTGATTGGAGTCTTCAATGATTAAGGATATTTTCTGATAAATTTATGGAAATCATATGTATTTGTCGAAAATTTATAGGATAAGAAATTTTTTTAACTTTAATAAGAAAAATGGTATTGATATCCATTTTGTTTAATATGATAATCAATGTCATTTTTAGAATAGAAAAATAATAGTATTAGACATTGTGGAAAAATATGTTATATTGAAAACCTATGTTATAATGATCTTTAATGAATAATATTATTTCTAGAATATATAATATATTTTTTATGGATATATTTATGGAATTATATTAAAATATTATTATAAGAAATAAAACTAATATTTTGGGTCACATCCAATCATATCCACAAAGGCAGTAGGTATTATTCCAAGGAATTAAGGATGAAAATGTTTTACTACCAACAACTAAACTATTATATGTCTTCATTTATATGTATTTTGTAATAAAAATTCATAAAATATATTAATAATGATGAATTATTGTTATTATAGAGGATTACATATGAATCTATAATATTGGATCACATGAGTAAACTTTATTAGTTTAGGAAAACAGTTAGATATATACTAAAAGACTCATCATAATTTTATTGATCTTATGATCTGTTGAATGAAAATTTTAGTGAATTATTCATAAAAATTTACTTTTTGGGGTTTTATTTTCATAGAGAAGTGTTGGATTGAAAATTTGTTGAATCCAGTCCAAATTATGATGTTGTTCATATAAAATAGAAATAAATTATGTGAGTAGTAATGTAATAATAATTGTTTAAAATGATATGGAAATTTTCAAGAAAAATAATGTTTTACAAAAAATATTTTAATCATGATATGTTCACTTAATTTATATTTCATTTTTACCACCCTATGAAATTTTATTTAGTAAATGCTCATTATTTTTAAAATTATAATGTAAAAAATTTCTTGTATTCCTTTCAATATTTTATGAAATGAATCATTTTTTATGAATAGTTGAAAATATGAATTTCATTTGAAAATTTTCCGTTTTTAAAATTATATATAATGAAAAATTTTATTTTTAATTGGAATTATTGTAATATTTGATATATTTTATTTCTATTAATCATGTTTATAAAATCATAATCCTTTTAATATTGATTATTGACATTAAAACACTATAAAATTAGAAATATTTTCTCAGCAACAATCCACATTCTTGTTGTGTTTAAAAGAATTATTGTAAATTAAAATTTTTAGATTGTGCATATGTAAACTGTAAAAAATGATTACAATATTTGGAATCAGAGTAATTTAAAATTTATACAATGTTGATCTTAATTTTTAACCAAAATTAATCATGAAAATATAAAACATTATTTATCATGGTGAAGATGAAATTGAATTTATGACGTGGATAAACTAAAATATAATGTTTATAATGGCATATAATTTTTTTAATATAAATATTGTTGATATATAAAAATATTTTACCATATATTATGAATAATTAAACACAATTGGAGACTATTGATGTGAAAAAACATTGTTAGAATTCTTTCTTCACAATAATTTCATGAGTGCCACTCACATCATATATAAAAGGTCACCCATATCATATATTATTTACACCTCTAAACTACATTGGTTTAGTAAATATTTATCCAAATGACTTCCAAAATGCTCTAATAATATTATATAAGCCTTTATTTTTGCAAAAATGCATCCCAGAAAGGATTTGGACCATACCGTTGGAGGAGACATGAAGAAGAGGTAAGGCTCTACAAAAAGAGTCTTTATATTATTTATTCATCCAAATATTTAAAATATTGATCCGAAAATATTTTATAATAATAATAGTATATTACAAACACTAATATGATTTATTTGTTTTTAGAATAACCTAAAATCATCTCCTCATCCATCAATTGTGTTACAAAATGATCATTCATGTGTACGGAGAACTACCACCTTGCGAACTGATGACATTAATCAACCTATTTCAACTGCTGAAGATTGGGTATGTTAATGGTTATATATTTTATTTATGATATTTATAACACCATTTTAGTTTTTTAGTCATTAATATATATATATATATATAACTATTTACATTCCATTCAATAGCGGATATGATAACATCACTTGTTAATACAATAGAATACATCCTCATGATGAAATGTGATGTGTCCTTCACTAATTAATTCATATGTATTTAATAATGATAATGTTAATTATTTTATATGTTATAACTATCTTTTCAGTAATAACATGGAATTTTTATCATTAATTATGGAAACGATATCACATTATTTATTACTTTTTCATTCGCTTAATGATCATGACATCGTTCGTGTATGTGTGGACTACTCTCTTTATGATTTGATGTTCCCCTCTATTAAGACCACAATAAACAGAAGAAATATATATATATATATATATATATTTAATATTATATTTGTTTAATTATTATAATTATTTAATGATAAAATATTATTAACCTTTTTTCAGCATTTATCATTTTAGGATGAAAACTATCACTCATCCTTAGCTATGACATCCCATGTCAACTATCATTACATACAAAATTTATAAAAAAAATCATTACTGATTATTATTAATATTATAATTTATATATGAGTATGATATTTATTTGATGTTTTTTTTATTACATCCCACCAAGAATTATAGGGTCTGAGTGGGTGTTCTACACAACGTCATGTGGAACTCCTCATACGCAAGAGGGTGCCGACTAGCAGTATGTGTATGAGTCTTTCAGTGAGAAGAATACACCCATAATTTCATTTTATATAATCAATAGTAAAAAATAAATATCTTAATAAACAATTAGAGTATTATTGGGGAAAAATAATGATTACATACATGTTATACAAATTAAGACTCACTCGTAAGTGGAAAGAATATCAAAAGGATATAAAGTATAAAATGTAAATAAATAAATAGTGTAACCTATGACGTCCATCCACACCTACTTCTAGATACATGCTCCTCTGCTCAGCTATATAGTTCATGTTCTATTCTCTTCTCCAAGTCTCTCATTCAATCTATAATTCCACCGAAATTCATAAGTAGGGTGGCAGAAAACGATTCAATAGTACTACACCAAAGCATACTTTTCTTGATGTGATCAGGTATACAAGTGTGTGCAATAATAAAATTAACTTTTAACTTTTAACATAGCCCACAATCTGATCATATCAACCATGCATTTTCCTACCATCTAGAAACCACCATCTTTATCTGCTTTAGTTCCATTTCGTAAATATACTTTTGTCGATATGAATCCAAAACCATCAACAAGGATATAGGATAGTCAATTGGAATCCACAAGGAATTGAGTGAAAAAATCCAACCCATAATCCACAAGTCATCATGTAATACTAAAAATATACACGGAACAGAGATTATATAACGAACCCAGAATCCAAATGGCATCATGTAACAATCATAAATGACAAGGCATCATGTGTCTACCTTTTACTCAAAATCCATGAGACTTCTATTTGATTCCAAATTACATTGTTTTCATGATACCCCATAATCTTCATTGGACATCATGTATACTCCCCTCAAGGAGTAACAATACCATGATGACCCCTAACTAGAATACACATACATATCCTTCAAAGGAATACATCCCATGCTAAACATGGTCAAAACTATAACACACATCATGGAAAGAATAACATCATCATATTCATCAAGGTGTCAATAAAACATCATCATGGAATCAAACTATTAGTCAACATAATGGAATGAAATCATAAAATATCATGGGATTAAAACACATAACACCTCATCAGAAGTAAGATGGATAATCAATATATGTTATCAACATTGAACATGAATAATAAATTTCATGATACTCACTACAAGAATTGTGGATAATTGTGATGGTCTATCAGAGATGTATTGTCATTGAAAACAAATTTTGGGAACAGGTGTCTATCAAAAATAGACTGTCCAGAAGAAGCCTTCAGAAAAAATAATTTATTGAGATCTTTTTTCGCATGACCATTTTTTCTGACCGATATACATGTAAAAACAAGGAAAATAAAATATAATTTATAATCCTTTTGTGATTATCTCTTGCAAATAATATTTTGTGATTTTTTATTTATCTATGTTAAATAAGATTTTTTAGAAAAATTAAATTATTTATAAATATATAATAAAATTAGAAATATTTAAAAATAATTACAAATGATTAAAAATTTTAAAATATAGATAAAAGTAATAAATAATTGAAAATAAATATGTCTATCATAAAAAATGATAAAACAATCATAAATTCAATAGAAATCAAAAACATGTATATGGTGTAGTAGGATCACTCGATAAACTAGGGGATGAAACCCTTTAACCACACCACAATGATGTTTCCACATATAATCCATCAACTTCTCACATCTCAGAAGCTACTAATCATGCTCCACATCCCTCTTTGTATGAATCTGTTATATCATATCATCCAAAGATCTTGTCACCTTTTCTTAATTTTCAATAGACAATGGTGTTGACGACGATAATCCATGATCTCCCTTTTCATTCACTAATCCCATCACAGAATCACCATAATAACGCATATGTGTATGTTGATAAAAATTACCAATCACTTAACAATTCTTAAATCCCTTTTATGTCACATTTATTGAATCCCCCTCATCAAAATGTGAAGCAGTTGTCACATCTTGTTTAGTCTCAGCTTGACTATCCTATGAAAGAGAATTCACATACCCAAATGTTTATTTCTTATATAATGACAAATTAGATTAACAATAAAATTGTTATTGGTTTAATTGATCAAAAAAATTCCATAAAACCAATATGGTGTGGTCATTCGCTTTAAACTTCTTCACTTCTGGGATCAAAATACATATTTTTATAAACATAAAACTGTATAATAGAAGTGTTAGTAGTAGCCTGTAAAATATAACAATCATGTAAAAGATAAAATAAATATTCATTAGTAATTAATATCACATACCATATGTCACTGATTTAGAAAAATGTACAACTTACAGTAAAATGGGTATCCTCTTGCCTCCCCTGGAACTAATGTCCAGGTGATGACCTTCTCAATTTTTTTTAAATGGAGCACAACCCATATCATACATAAGATGATATATAGTCAGGAAGATGGGAGAAGCATGACAGATCAAAGATGGTTTCACAAGCATTATCTATATCATTCATTCTGATATTGTGTTTAATCTAACAAAAGTGCTCATGTATACCATTATACCATGCCTAATGGATAGTGCATATCTAACTAGCAGAAATCAGAGAAAATAAATTATACAATACACTTTAAATATTTTAATGAGTTATATATTATTTAATAATGTACAATCTATCTGTTAAAAATCTACTTGTGCATGATGATGGTTACTAGGTCCCATTACACCCATTGCTCAGAAAAATAATTTATCAGAATCACACCATCTTGGCATGTGGAAAAACGAGAAAAATTGTGCATTTTGAAAAAAATATATAATCAAAAATGTATTTTGAATATATATATATAGAATATAATAACAAAATTATTAAACAATTAAACATTCCTTTGTAAAAAAGGAACAAAATAAAAATATGGTCATCCCTTTGGAATAGGATTGGAATAAGTAATAGAGAATGACCATGCCTGTCATGACCCGCCCTCGGGGTCCGTGTCGTGACTACCCCAAGCCCGTCTTCCATAGGCCAGGGGATGGTGACTAGCACCAAGGCGTAAATCCCGGTAAAAAGGGAAGGCATTGCCTTTGTAAAGTAAACAAACACCACAGAGTAAGCAAGAGGAAAGTAAACACTAAGCAAAAGCAGAGTACAACTGAAAGTGCGGAAAAGTAAATGGGCCAGTATACAAACCCAAAATGAATGTAAAGTACAACTTGAAAGGGAAAACAGCAACTGAAAAGTAAAAGCCGCTACACCGGGCTGTCCACTGGAAATCCCACCTGAAGGGTGGGTAAAGATATCTCCTCTGCTCCACGGGTCCCGCCGTCCGCTCCGAGCAAGTCCCGCCCAGTGGTCCACCTCCAGGTACCGTCCTGCTCTGCAAGCATCAGCTAAGATCAACGATGTCCGTCGTCTGCAACCAACACAACGTAGTGTGGGCAAAGCCCGTGCAGGGGTGAGTATAAGCTACTCAGTAGGGACCCCGAGACCCCTGAAGGTCTCTCAAATCCACAAAGGATAAACCACGAAGAAAGGTACAATCACGAAGTAACAATCGACACTAATTAGGTATATTCCCATACATATACCTAAGTCATCAAATTCAAATACGCTCCAACCTCCGAGCCCAAGTACAACTCAGTCCACACAGGAAAGTAAACGTATTCCACATAGGAAAGCAAAACGTAATCCACACAGGATATCACAACACAATCCACACAGGAAAGCAACTGGATTCAGCTCACACAGGTATACATCTTCAAAGGACGATAAATATGATCTCTGATCCATCTAAGTCGTCGGACCCATGAAGGATCGATAGGTAACTAACCCCCGCAAAAGACCCACACAGGATCGGGCCCACGTAGGACCTGTAGGCGCTGGTTCAAACAGGACCGCTGAGCGCAAAGACCCACATAGGATCAGACCCACACAGGATCGGGCCCACACAGGACCTGTAGCACTGATCCACGTAGGATCGCTGAGTCCTAAAGTCGCCGTCGTCGAATCCACACAGGATCTCTGTACTGTCGTCGTCGCAGTCACAGTAGCAGTAGTAGCAGTAGTAGTCACAGTAACAGTCGCAGCCAGCACTAGGGTTCCCGCACACAACAAGCTCGTTCGGAGGGTCCGCTCCACGATCCGAGAGGCTGATACATCAACTGTCACAAAGTCCAGAGTTGATGTATCCAAAAGTTATGTATCGTCAACAGGAACTCAACGCAACAGACGGCGCGTCGATCGGATGCCCGGTCTGAGAGTTATTGGAATTTTCGTCCTCGGGGCCCGGTTGGTTTTTAAGGAAAAACCAACCCGACCGTACTCCACCTGCGTCCAATCCTCGGGCGGAGTATGCCAAAAGATCCGTCTCACTAAGATGAACACAACAAAGCTGACGGCACGTCAATCGGACATCCGTAGCTCAAGATATGAGTGTTTCCGCTCCGAAGGCCCGGTTGGTTTCGTGAACGAACCAACCCGGCCGAACTCAAAGTGTTCCGAAACCTTGAGTGAGATATACCGAAACGAACATCTCGATCAAAGGATCGCGTTGCCGCAGACAGTTCTTCATTCGGAGGTCCGTGGCTGAAGTTATGTCCAAAAGACCGAAACAGTCTGGAAAACGGGGGCGCGGCCCGGCCAGCGGCGGCGCGGCCAGGGTGCCGCGCATGTGCCGCACGGGGGGGTGAAACCCCCCCTTTTTCGGATCTCGGCCGGATTTTGCCGGCCATTTTAAAAAAGACACGGGACCCGCGGGTCCCGCCTTTTAACCGAACAGGCGGCCGGCACAGCCGGCCGCCTTCCCCCTCTCCGCCGCGGCCAAAGCCGCGGCTCATCTGAACTCCGGCGGCCGGCGAGGCCGGCCGCCCCTGGCTGCTCCGCCGCGGCCGTAGGGCCGCAGCCCTTCTTGATTTCGGGTGCTGGTGGCTCGACTGCCGCCGGTCTTCCCGTCTGGCCGCGGCCCGGTACCGGCCGCGGTGTTCATCATCCGGCGCGGTGGAACGGCACCGCGCCCCTCCGCCGCGCCTTTGATTCCCCTTGATGTGGCGCGATGGCGTCGCGTTCTTGATTATTCATCCACGGCGCGACGCGACGGCACCGCACAATATAATCGTACGATTATCCGCGTGGTGCGACGACACCACGCCACCTTGTTTCCACCCCCAAGATAAATCAACAAGAACGATGGAGGGGGTTCGGCCGTGTTCATGCGGTCCGACCCCCTCACGTTAAACAAAAACACAAATTTATAATCCTCACGTTAGTCATGCTAGAACCACGAACAAGGATATATAAATAAATAAACAAATAACAACAACCCCTACCTTGAAAATTGACGTCGCACGTCGGTTATCGTGGAGAAAGGCGTCGCGGCGTCGGACGTAGATTCTGTGGACGTCAGGGTGCTTCCGAGGAGGAAACGACGTCTCTTCACTTGTCGCTAAGACGAAGAAGAGAGGTACGTTGTCGTTGGCGATGATCACCACGGTCGGTGACTTCTCCCTTGTCGTGGAGGAAGATGAAGACGGAAGAATCCGGGACGCCGAGTCTCGAAGGTCGTGGGATCGATGTTCCTTGTCGGAGAAGAACCGTTCTTCACGTTCTTCATCGAAGACGAAGAAGATCTTCAAGTCTCTCAACGATTATCCCAATCCTCTCAAGTAACCAAGGAACTAACCCAAAAATAAATTAAGCTTACACTTAATTTATTAACACAACCCAACCTTTGAAATTCAAGAGTTTGAATTTCAAAAACTCAAAATTAAACTCACTTATTAATTATACATGAGTTGTATAATTAATTAAAAGTTAAGTTGTCAAGCCTTTAAGAGGGAGAGAGGGGAGTTAGGGAATTTGAAAAGGTGGGGCTCGGGTGGGCCCCTCCTCACCTTAATCCTCTCTTAGGTGGTTAAACCACCCAACATCCAACAAAAGATTATAACCACTATTAAGATATAAAATAAATATTGTATAACAAATTTATTTTACTATTCATTTCATCCAGAAAATTAAACATCTCCTCCTAGTCAAACGCAACTTCGGAAAAGGTCTCCTTAAGAGAATATCGGCGCTGCGAGTTCATCGGTGCCCTCAGAATTCAATTCCGAGCACCGGATCAAAAGTTAGGAATTCCCGCTCGTTCGTTCACTGAACGTACCCGAGCCAAACTTCGGAAATTGATTCCGGGCACTCCGGGCCTCGGAATCAGGTTCCGTCAGAAACCGCGCTCCTGTAAAATTCCAAAGAAAATTAAGAAAAAATTTCCCTTGATTTTTACGGGACTTTAAATTACTCCCACCTCAGGGCTTTACGTCCCCGTAAAGATACATCAAAAACTAGGGAAACAAATGAGGGTACTGAGCACGCATCTGAGCCTCCCGCTCCCATGTGCTCTCCTGGAGATTCTCGTTCTGCCATCTGATGCGCACAAGAGGAATCGATCACCCACGTAGGACCCGCTCCTGTTGATCCTCTATCTCCACCGGGACCTCCGTAAAAGTCTCCCCATCGTCAACGTCAAGCTCCCCATGGTCAATGATGTGTGTCGGGTCGTGCACGTATCTCCTCATCTAGGATACGTGGAAGAGGTTGTGCACCCGGTGCAACTGAGGTGGCAGAGCCATGCGATAAGCCACCTGTCCAACCCTGCTGAGGACCTGGAAGGGTCCGATGAAGCGCGGAGATAACTTTCTGCCTCGGCCAAATCTCCGAATACCACATCGAGGTGAGACCCGCAAGAAGACATGGTCGCCATCCTCGAACTCTAGTGGCCTACGCCTCATGTCAGCATATGACTTCTGCCGGCTCTGAGCTGTCCTCATCCACTCCTGGATGACCTGGACCTTCTCTGTCGTGGCCTGGACCATCTCCGGTCCCACATGTACTGACTCCCCAGGGTCTGTCCAGCACAAAGGAGATCTACAAGGTCGGCCGTACAACGCCTCGTATGGTGCCATTCCGATGGTGGAGTGGTAGCTGTTGTTGTACGCAAACTCCACCAAGGGTAGGTGGTCCTCCCAGCTACGACCAAAGTCGAGGACACATGCGTGTAGCATGTCCTCGAGAGTCTGAATGGTCCTCTCCGTCTGACCATACGTCTGTGGGTGAAAGGCTGTGCTCAGACGTAGCTGCATCCCGAACGCCTCATGTAACCCCTTCCAAATCCGGGAAGTAAAGAGAGCATCTCGATCGGAGATGATAGATGATGGCACACCATGGAGCCGCACAATCTCCTGAACGTAGAGACGTCCCAAACTCTCCACTGAGCCCTGCTCTCTAATGGGTAAGAAGTGTGCCGACTTGGTGAGTCGGTCAATAATCACCCAGATGGAGTCATGACCTCTGGAAGTGCGTGGAAGTCCAGTCAATAAGTCCATAGATATGCCGTCCCACTTCCACTCCCGAACCTCCAAGGGCTGTACCAAGCCTGCTGGTACCTGATGCTCTGCCTTCACCTGCTGGCAGGTGAGGCATCGAGAAACGAACTCTGCTACTGCCTTCTTCATGCCGGACCACCAGTGCTATCGTCTGAGGTCTTGGTACATCTTTGCCACTCCAGGATGTACCGCCAAATGAGAAGTGTGAAACTCTCTTAGCACTTCCTCTCGCAAAGCGACTAGTACCATGGTACGTCCTCTGAAAAGGATGTCGTGCTCTGCTCCAAGGGAGAAACCATAAGGTGCTTGTCCCGAGGATATCTGTGCACGTCGTGTCTCACAGTCAGCGTCCCCACGCTATGCCTCCCTTACTCGCTGCAGTAGTGGAGGAGTGATTGTGAGAGACTGAAGGAAGGCTGCTCCATCTCTATCCACGAAGGATATCTGCAAAGAGGCTAGCTACTCCGTCGCCTCCTCAAGTAGCTGAATACCTGTCCTCCTGCTAAGGGCATCGGCTACTACGTTCCCCTTCCCATGAGTATAGAATATCTCAAAGTCATAGTCCTAGAGGAACTCGATCCATCGATGTTGTCTCAGGTTCAGGTCCTTCTGCGAGAAGATATACCTGAGGCTCTGATGATCGGAAAAGACTGTAAAGCGCTCTCCCATCAGGTAGTGTCGCCATGTCTTCAGAGCGAAGTCCACTGCTGCTAACTCCAGGTCATGGGTAGCGTAGTTCTTCTCATGCAGCCTCAACTGACATGATCCATAGGCGATCACTGCCCGCTCCTGCATCAGAACACATCCGAGTCCGGTCCCTGATGCATCGCAGTAGACTACGTACCCTACTCCCTCCTCGGGCAACCTCAAGATAGGTGCGCTAGTCAATCTCTGTATCAGCTCCTGGAAGCTCTGCTGACATCTGTCTGACCACACGAAGGGTTTCCCCTTCTTCGTCAAAGCTGTGAGTGATGCTGCAACTCTAGAGAAGTCTGGCACGAATCTCCGATAGTATCCGGCTAGTCCCAAGAAACTCCGAACATCAGTCACGCTCCTGGGTGGCTCCCATGCTAACACAACCTCAATCTTCGCGGGATGCACTGCAACTCCCGCCTCAGAGATAACATGTCCTAAGAAGTGGACCTCACGTATCCATAACTGGAACTTCGAGATCTTACCATAAAGCTGGTGCTCTCGGAGTGTGTCTAGTATAACTCGCAAGTGATAGGCGTGCTCCTCCTCAGTCGTAGAGTAAATCAGAATGTCGTCGATGAAGACCACGACAAACCAGCCGAGGTATGGCTGAAATATCCTGCTCATGAGAGCCATGAAAACTGCTGGAGCATTGGTTACACCGAAAGGCATAACCAAGAACTCATAGTGGTCATACCGACATCTGAAGGTCGTCTTCTGCACATCCTCGTCTCTGAATCTGAGTTGATGATAGCCTGACCTGAGGTCTATCTTCAAGAACCACCGTGCTCCCTTGAGCTGATCAAAGAGGTCATCAATCCTCGGTAGCGGATACTTGTTCCTCACTATCACCTGGTTCAGGCGACTATAGTCAACACAAAGTCGCAAGCTCCCGTCCGCCTTCTTGGCGAACAAAATCGGGGAAGCCCAGGGTGAAACACTGGGTCGGATGAACCCCTTGCCCTGCAAGTCCTCCAACTGTACCCGTAGCTCTCGAAGCTCGGCGGGGGCCATCCGATATGCTGGAGTGGATATCGGGGCTATCCCGAGGTACAAGTCAATATAAAAGTCTACCTCTCTGCGAGGAGGTAGCCCTGGAACGTCATCGGTAAAAACATCCGCAAACTGATCCACCACTGCAGGAAAACCAGGACTCCGCACGTCAACTGCTCCAAGGATGAGGCTAGCTAACTGATGAGTAATGGGTTGTCCTCTCCTCCACGGAAGTCCATACTATGCTATTAAGGCTCCCTTCTCGCCGTTGAAGGTGAACCTGCTCCCGTCGGTGTGTACACATCACACCTTGCGCCTAAAACAGTCAATCTGTTCATGGACCGTAGATAGCCAATCCATGCCCAAGATGACGTCGTAAGGCCTCGACGCTGCTACAAGAAGATCCCAGCCAAAGCTCTCGCCTCCTAGAGTTAGCTCACACTGCCGGCACCAGTGCGTAATCGTCGAGTCTACTCACGTAGGAGTCTCTAGCCGTAAGGATCGAGTCATCGGCTCTGTCGGAATCTCCGAGCTCCGAACAAGGGCAGTGGCTATGAAAAAGTGACTCGCTCCTGTGTCTATAGAACTGCAGCAAGGGTGGAATAGACACAAATAGTACCTCGAATCATCTCGGGTGCGCCGTGGTCATAGGCCTCTGCTGCCTGGAGCTGTGCCTGACTCTTCCCGCCAACTCCCTGTGGTCGGGGTGGACCTCCTGGTGGTGGTGGTGGCAGAGCCTCAAAGCGTCGCCCACCACCGGCTGCTCGTCCAACTCCTCTGCCTCCTCCAACTCCTCCCTGCGGACCGCCACGGTCAACCCTCTGCCTCTGCCTCGGTGGTCCCTCAACCGACTGCTGCTCCTCGGCATGACGTGTCGGGCAGTCACGAGCCATGTGGCCCTGCCCGCCGCACGAGTAGCACTGTCTGCGCCTCGAAAGACTGGCTCCTCGCTGTGTGCCCTGCACTGCTGAGCCAGTGCCCTGAGGTCGTCTGCCCGAGGGTCTGGTCTTTCTGGACCCCTGAGTCATCCGTTGACTACCTGCTGCAGATGACTCTGCCACGTGCCGCCCTGCGGTGGGTCACTGCGCTGGTGTAGACTCAGCAAGGAAGCTCTCGATCAGAAGGGCCCGCTCCAGTACTCCTGTCTGAGTCGGTATGCTGAGGGAGATCAGCGATGCCCTAATCTCGTGTCTCAAACCCTGCTCGAAGGTCTGGGCCCGGAAGAATGGGTCCCGTACCATGTCGGCCGAGTAGCGCGAGAGATCAGTAAATCTCGCCAAGTACTGAGCGACCGTCATGCTGCCCTGCCGCAGCTGAAGAAGCTCCTGGATACACACCGCACGAAGGGTGGCTGGGACGAACTCCGAGCGGAAGAGGCTCTCAATGTCCGTCCAAAGTAGATATGCCTCATCGTGCACCTGGAGCATCATGCTCCACCATCGTCCTGCTACCTCATGTAGTAGGCTCGCAGCGAGGATCACCATGAGGTCTGCTGGTGTCCTCACTAGCCTAAACACACTTACCACTGCCTCCAGCCAGTCCTCGGCTGCCTGGGGATCCGTCTCCCCGCGAAACCTAGGTGGTCGATGGCACTGAAACTCATGCAGTGCGCTGAGGCGACGTGCATCGTCAGCGGCTCGTGCTGGAAGCATCGGGGGCTCGGCGGGTAGAGCTACCGTCGGTGCCACTGCTGACAAAGGGCCCCGCACCGAAGACTCGTCGCTCGGTGGACTGTCGTCACACTCAACTCTCGGAACCCTAGCTGGCTGCCATCGTGGGGCCATCCTGAAAAGGAAACAGGTGTGTCACGGTTAGAACAGTATACCTGGTGAGCTGATATAAGTAATCACAAAGAAAACATTGAAACACACACGCAATCAATGTTTTCATGCATTAAGTCGGAAATCAGAAGTCAGGGTCCTGGTGTACGGATACGTCGGCCGCCGCACCAACACTGGACTCCCTGGACTGATAACCACACTCAATACGCTAAACATTATTGCTTCACATAGAAAAGATCGGAGTTCGCGGTAGAACTGAACTCCTCTGATACCAATTTGTCACGACCCGCCCTCGGCGTCCGTGTCGTGACTACCCCAAATCAGCCTTCCATAGGCCAGGGGCTGGCGACTAGCACCAAGGCGTAAATCCCGATAAAAAGGGAAGGCATTGCCTTTGTAAAGTAAACAAACACCACAGAGTAAGCAAGCGGAAAGTAAACACTAAGAAAAAGCAAAGTACAACTGAAAGTGCGGAAAAGTAAATGGGCCAGTATACAAACCCAAACTGAAAGTAAAGTACAACTCGAAAGGGAAAACAACAACTAAAAAGTAAAAGCCGCTACACTGTGCTGTCCACTGGATATCCCACCTGAAGGGTGGGTACAGATAGCTCCTCTGCTCCACGGGTCCCTCCGTCCGCTCCGAGCACGTCCCGCCCAGTGGTCCACCTCCAGGTACCGTCCTGCTCTGCAAGCCTCATCTAAGATCAACACTGTCTGTCGTCTGCAACCAACATAACGTAGTGCGGGCAAAGCCCGTGCAGGGGTGAGTATAAGCTACTCATTAGGGACCCGGAGACCCCTGAATGTCTCTCAAATCCACAAAGGATAAACCACGAAGAAAGGTACAATCACGAAGTAACAATCGACACTGCTTAGGTATATGACCATACATATACCTAAGTCATCAAATTCAAATACGCTCCAACCTCCGAGCCCAAGTACAACTCAGTCCACACAGGAAAGTAAACGTATTCCACACAGGAAAGAAAAACGTAATCCACACAGGATAGCACAACACAATCCACACAGGAAAGTAACATGATTCAGCTCACACAGGTATACATCTTCAAAGGACGATAAAGATGATCTCTGATCCATCTAAGTCGTCGGACCCACGAAGGATCGATAGGTAACTAACCCCCGCAAAAGACCCACACAGGATCGGGCCCACGTAGGACCTGTAGGCGCTGGTTCACACAGGACCGCTGAGCGCAAAGACCCACAGAGGATCGGACCCACACAGGATCGGGCCCACACTGGACCTGTAGCACTGATCCACGTAGGATCGCTGAGTGCTGAAGTCGTCGTCGTCGAATCCACACAGGATCTCTGTACTGTCGTCGTCGCAGTCACAGTAGCAGTAGTAGCAGTAGTAGTCACAATAAGAGTCGCAGCCAGCACTAGGGTTCCCGCACACAGCATGCTCGTTCGGAGGGTCCGCTCCACGATCCGAGAGGCTGATACATCAACTGTCACAAAGTCCAGAGTTGATGTATCCAAAAGTTCCGTATCGTCAACAGGAACTCAACGCAACAGACGGCGCGTCGATCGGACGCCCGGTCTGAGAGTTATTGACATTTTCGTCCCCGGGGCCCGGTTGGTTTTTAAGGCAAAACCAACCCGACCGTACTGCACCTGCATCCAAACCTCGGGAGGAGTATACCAAAAGATCCGTCTCACTAAGAGGAACACAACAAAGCTGAAGGCACGTCAATCGGACGTCCGTAGCTCAAGATATGAGCATTTCCGCTCCGAAGGCCCGGTTGGTTTCGTGAACGTACCAACCCGGACGAACTCAAAGTGTTCCGAAACCTTGAGTGCAATATATTGAAACGACCGTCTCGATCCAAGGATCGCGTTTCCGCAGACGGTTCGTCATTCGGAGGTCCGTGGCTCAAGTTATGGCCAAAAGACCGAAACAGTCTCGAAATCGGGGGGTCCGGGTCCGGGCCGACCCGGTCCGCTGGACCCGGCCCGGTCGGTGGCGGCGCGGCGGCGCGGCCCGGTCAGCGGCGACGCGGCCAGGGTGCCGCGCATGCGCCGCACGCGGGGGGTGAACCCCCCCCCCCCCCTTTCAGATCTCGGTCGGCTTTTGCCGGCCGTTTTAAAAAACACACGGGACCCGCGGGTCCCGCCTTCTAACCGAACCGGCGGCCGGCACAGCCGGCCGCCTTCCCCCTCTCCGCAGCGGCCAAAGCCGCGGCTCATCTGAACTCCGGCGGCCGGCGAGGCCGGCCGCCCCTGGCTGCTCCGCCGCGGCCGTAGGGCCGCAGCGCTTCTTGATTTCCGGCGCCGGCGGCTCGGCTGCCGTCTGTCTTCCCGTCTCGCGGGGGCCCGGTACCGGCCGCGGTGTTCGTGGTCCGGCGCGGTGCGACGGCACCGCGCCCCTCCGCCGCGCCTTTGATTCCCCTTGACGCGGCGCGACGGCGTCGCGTTCTTGATGATTCCTCCACGGTGCGGCGCGACGGCGCCGCGCAATATAATCGTACGATTATCTGCGTGGTGCGACGGCACCACGCCACCTTGTTTCCACCCGCAAGATAAATCAACAAGAACGATGGAGGGGGTTCGGCCGTGTTCATGCGGTCCGGCCCCCTCACGTTAAACAAAAACACAAATTTATAATCCTCACGTTAGTCATGCTATAACCACGAACAAGGATATATAAATAAATAAACAAATAACAACAACCCCTACCTTGAAAATTGACGCCGCACGTCGGTTATCGCGGAGAAAGGCGTCGCGGCGTCGGACATAGATTCCGTGGACGTCGGGGTGCGTCCGAGGAGGAAACGACGTCTCTACACTTGTCTCTAAGACGAATAAGAGAGGTATGTTGTCGTTGGTGATGATCACCACGGTCGGCGACTTCTCCCTTGTCGAGGAGGAAGATGAAGACGGAAGAATCCAGGACGCCGAGTCTCGAAGGTCGTGGGATCGATGTTCCTTGTCGGAGAAGAACCGTTCATCACGTTCTTCATCGAAGATGAAGAAGATCTTCAAGTCTCTCAACGATTCTCCCAATCCTCTCAAGTAACAAAGGAACTAACCCAAAAATAAATTATGCTTACACTTAATTTATTAACACAACCCAACCTTTGAAATTCAAGAGTTTGAATTTCAAAAACACAAAATTAAACTCACTTATTAATTATACATGAGTTGTATAATTAATTAAAAGTTAAGTTGTCAAGCCTTTAAGAGGGAGATAGGGGAGTTAAGGAATTTGAAAAGGTGGGGCTCGGGTGGGCTCCTCCTCACCTTAATCCTCTCTTAGGTCGTTAAACCACCCAACTTCCAACAAAAGATTATAACCACTTTTAAGATATAAAATAAATATTGTATAACAAATTTATTTTACTCTTCATTTCATCCAAAAATTTAAACATCTCCTCCTAGGAAAACGCAACTTCGGAAAAGGTCTCATTAAGCGTATATCGGCGCTGCGAGGTCATCGGTGCCCTTAGATTTCAATTCCGAGCACCGGATCAAAAGTTAGGAATTCCCGCTCGTTCGTTCACTGAACGTACCCGAGCCAAACTTCGGAAATTGATTCCGGGCACTCCGGGCCTCGGAATCAGGTGCCGTCAGAAACCGCGCTCTTGTAAAATTCCAAAGAAAATTAAGAAAAAATTTCCCTTGAATTTTAATAGTCTTTACAATGCCCCTCATAATAGGTACACAAACACGAGGAGGAGTTGCTAAATTATGATGATCATAAGGAAGTATGACATTAATGAGAGAATATAATAAATCAAAACGTGTTTTATCTCTATCAATTTGAAAAAAAATTATCACGCGTAAGAAATTGATAAAATAGATATGAAAAATAAAAAAATAAATATTGTTAGAATAAAATAATGTTAATTATAACATATTTTTCAAATAAATATCAATTATTAAAACTAACACAAATTAAAAAATTTTAATTAAGTGTACCTGATGACCATAATATAATACATCAATCATCATCCCCATCACTATTATCATCGGTATCAATGTCGTGATCCTCATCTTCAGCATTGTCATTTCTATATGGCATTCAGTTTAATCATCACTTATTAATTCAACAACATTCTCTATACAACCCGCCCTTAAATGAGGGGTTTCATTTTTTATATTTATATCCCATCGGGTAAGATATTTTATTTCTAGATGAATCGTGAAAAAATTCAATATGTTTCACTACCACAAAAAAATTTCATTTTCAATGAACTGATGGACACATGATTTTTTTATCACACTTCAACAATTCTTCTAATCATTCGAAACATCACAGTATTTTTCATAGTAAAAATGAATTTATTGTTGTTCCAAAATAAATGGTTCATTCAATGCTTTAGAAATTATATATTTATTGTCAATAACTCTGGGTCATGGATGATAATGAAACCCCGATAAGTATAAAACTAATATCATTTAAACCTAGCAACATAATTTGGTCCCAGGTAAAAAAACTCAATTATTTAATCTAGCATACCATAATAGTCATCTACTTTTTCCTTATTTTAAAATCCATAAAAAACAATACTATTAAATTATTTATTTTGGTTTATATATATGCGTGTATTGAATTGAAATGCTTTATCTATATACCGATTATAATATTTTTCCAATTTCGATGGAGGGTTTTTTCAGAACATATAATCGACTGCCAATTTTATTATCATGTTGTGTTACCTATAAAAAATTAAAATTATTAATAATAAATATCATTGATAAATATATTTTTTATCTATTGATGGAATATTTTCTACTAGTTCTTCAATGAAATAAAAATTTTATCTAGTCGATGTTCCTCAATAGATACATGTAATTTGTAGAAAATGATTTTTATATGGTAATCAAATAGTTTTCTAAAATGATAATCTAAAAATAGATATATATTATAAATATTTACAAAAAAAATTGTAGTACTTACTATAAAAATAATTTCATTTCTTCACAATTTATCGGACCATGAAAATGAGCTCTGAACAATTCATCATCTGTAAGCCATCCAAAACAATAACCACCAAAACCATGAGAAGACAGATTAAAAACTGACAACTGATGGTCTGTGACATCATCATCCATTCACTCATTTTCACCCTCCTCATTATGTTTTTATTGATATTCATACTGAAAATAATAATAGAATAAATTTAATATTTCATCACAAATATATGCTGTTATATTCTCCCATTTATCTGATTCTTTGTTACATACTTTTTACATTAATTCAGGCATATATCCCTCCTATGAATACATCATCTATAATTTTATCATCTGTCCACATTTTTCATTATATGGAAAATGAAATATTAAATATTCCTTGTAATCAAAGAAGCATGGTAGGTATATTTTCTCCAAAATATATAAAATTAAACCAATATTTTTCTCTAAGAAATTCAATGCATTATAATATGATGTTATTGCACAAATATATTGAATAAATTTATATATCAGTCCACACAACCTAGACTTATGTGTTCAATAGCCCTCTAGACCAACATGGTGTTATCTTTCAATTATGAAATGATATTCATGACTTTTTAACAAGGTAATATTCCTAATTCGGTCGCAATAATAAAATTAGAAGAATACACATATGGTAACATTCAATATTTATTCCACTGACCAAATAATAAATTTATTTCTTTAAAATGTGAGTGATTGGATATTGGAATCATTAGTTAGTATGATCTGTCATTTTCAAATAATTTATGTTCAGGACATATGCAAATCCTCAGTTGAACTAACAACATCATTACATTATCATTTATCAAACATGGTGTGTCAAACATGGTATAAAAAATGATCACAACATATTTTTTCTTAATATTCATTAGATCTGACATATGAAGAACAGACAAATAAAACCAATATGTAATGTCCCAAAAAATACACTGTTGTAGCCAATTATGATCCCACCAAAACCAATTTACCTTTTGATTGATTATGCGTTTTCAAAATGTAATACAAGGTCATAAAATGAATATAGGCTTTACTTTATTACCTGACATAACTATTTGAGGTGTGTAATTTTCAATTTTCCCTTCTGTATAAATAATTATGTTTCATCGAAAAGGCTGATTTGAATGAAAAATCACTAATGATAGTCAAAATAACTACACTTCCCCCAATACAAACAATAAATTCATTTTCCTCAAGCAAGTAATATAGACATGATTTTAGACCCTATGTGCTACATCGAGAGAGTATACAATATATCGAAATGCTGTAGATAATCCATATTAATTCAAAATTCAATATAAAATTATGATCTATAGTTATGTCCAATGTACTCAAACCCATTTTCCATAATGATATAAATCAATCAGTTAGTTGTTTCAAACAATCGTCAATATTGTTCATTGAATATCGTGGAATGTACAGTGTCAAAAATATATATGGTTCCTCAATGTCATACAAGGATACACGTTGTAAGGAGTAATGGAAATAATCTATCAAGATATTGAATTCCATATGAACCAAAAGGAAAAAAAAATTATTAGAACGTATCCACTATATGTAATGAGGTTATATAGAAATACAAGGATACTACTGATCAAAATTTATCCATGCATCAGCATCAAATGGATTATTTAAGATTTATAAGATGGAAACATTTAATTTACACCCTTTCATTAAACCAGTAGTTATGTGAGAAAAAAATATTCACTGTAAATGAGGTTTAATCAGAAAATGTCTCTTATTTCATTGGAACTCTAGACTTTCAATATCGTGCATTATTAAACCTTGATTTTCCACATGTTGGAAAATTAAAAAAAGATTCATATCCACAGTAATATTAGGTGTAGTCATTTTTAAATGCATGGATATTATGATAATATAGAACCAAAATTTGAAACAATCGTTTAAATTCATAGATTCATGTGGGTTATATATTCCAATCTGGATACAAAGAATTCACCAAAGAAAAAAATGTGATTTAAACAACTATTATACATTCCTGAATCTGATTTAATTTACATAATTTTTTAACAAAATCATTTTTTCCCATTTGGATTTCTAGATATATATCCTCCTCAATAGATTACAAAAAATTGTAAAATTGATGTGGTTCAGATATAGGATTTAGATTTCCATTATGAGTTGTTGTTTCATGATAAGATGTAAATTTAATTGTTGCATCATAAAATATCCTTATTTTGATTATGTAAATGATATAAAGGATCCAAAACATTCATTGAATATATGATTTGAATGTGATCCGTTTTGATTCATTGATTATTTATCCACAAATGATCACAAAATACTTAGTAAGGTTTACTTCCCGAGTCTATAGTTATCAAAAAAAGGTAATAATAACAGTTATGACATATAATATTGACTAATTGAAGATTATTATTAAATTTTTACACCTTGAAATGTTCTAAATAGTATATAATCAGAGTGAGGAACTATTTTAGCACTAGATTACAAGGCCTACAAAGGCTCGATATATATAAAATAAAAATATCAAAAATATTATATTAGAAACATTATAATTTGTGAAAATACTAAAATATATCATTAACCTTGTCATATTTGAGAAAAATTCTATTTTTTTTTAATTTTTTTTATATTATTCTTAAAAGTTAATATATTTATTTTCAAATCATTAGTAATATAATTTTTTTTATTAATAATGACTTATATATTGTAAAATATTTTAAATTATTTAAATTAATAATATAATTCATAAAATTTATATTTTGTTATGAATTATTAATAAGGGATATAAGTTTTATAATTTTTATAAAATAAATTGTAATGATTATCTTATTTATTATTATCATCGATTTCAATAAATATAGAATGTTTAAATATTTATTTTTTTCATTAAACATCATTTTAATGTTTTTTAATATAAAAATTTCACATGAATGTCCTTTAGTTTATATTTTTCCATTAAATTAATTTTCTCCGCATATTTAAAAAATTGCTTTTACTTATTTCACACATAATATGTAAATAACACAAAAAAATATTTACATCAAATTAATTATATATTTTTGTTCAAACAAAATTAAAAAATAAAAACATTATACATACATACACTCACACAAACACAAATTTTGAAATATTTCATTAATTTTAAAAAATATTATTAAAAATTGGTAATTAATATCAGTATTTACTATATATTATTTATATTAAGTAAGTAATTAATTATTTATATTTATAGATATTTATAGTTAAATAATTTAAAATAAATATAAACATTCAAAAAATAGCCTGACAACATTATATAAATCAATATACATATTAGATATATTTGTAAATATATAAACATATATAATTATTTAATATATATTTATAATATAAAAAAATTATTTACTAATTATTACATGTTATTTAATTGCTTTAATAATTATTTAAATTATTATTACATATCTAATATTTATTATACATATGTATTTTTGGATATCATAATTTAAATTTTTACATAAAATTTATTTTTACATTTTTTAAATAAATATACATATGAAATCTATATAATTATATGTATATATGTATAAATTGAACCGCACATGTATTTTTAAAAAATATATATATTAATATTTAGATATTAATATATATATATATATGTATATATATATATATATTTTATTATGTGATTTCACAATCAAATATATATTTATGTGATTTATAAAAAATATATACTTTTCAAATAAATAAATAAATATCGTAAATACCTTAAATATTTTTTAAAACACATAAATATATATATTTTGATATCATAAGATACATACATGTATGTATGTATGTATGTATTAAAAACATTACACAATTTTTTTAATAATTGTATATACATTACATGTAACACCCCAGGTAAATAAAGAATATGACATTTTTATATTTATCCATTTTTGTGAATAAAATATTAATATTACTTTAAAGGGGACGCTATGCTCGATGGCATACCCAATACGCAACAACGAGTTTCTTGGAAATCATACATTGCACTCTAATAATAAAATAATATTATATTAAATAGTTGTTAACGCCTAGCCGTTGTAATGGCAGGAATGAACAGAAGTAACTACAAAATTATTATATAAGATTGTCAAATATTTTTACTTTTTACAATAAATGTTAGAGGATTAAAAATACAAATGAATCCAATTTTAAGCGTAAACATTCTAATATTCTTTAAAAGGTCGATTAACCGCCTTTTGATAGCGAACCTCTTTTAAATCCACTTTTTGACAATTTTATGTGTTATATATGACAAAATAAAATTCTTCATTATAATCGGGACATCAAAATTTACTTTGTGTAAATTTTTGGTATTTTTCTGAAAAAGTTCAATTTTTAATGAATAGTGAAAAATGTTGTATTTTAATTCAAAACCTCTTTTAATCTAATTTATTTATCTGATTAGATTATCTTTTGAATTGGTTTTAAAGTGAAATTAGAATATATTTTTACCATTTAATCTAATAGTGGTCATTGGAATTAATTTTACTTTGAAATCGGACTTAAACTAGTGTCAATCTTTTGATACATTTTGTTTTGTAAAAACACGCTATTTGTTTTGACAGTGGGAATTAATTATTAAATTAATTAATGCAACTTATATGTTTTGAATTTTGTAAAATAGAATTAATTTTTGAATTCGGAATATCAAATATATCTTTGGGTTAACTTTTGGTAATTTTCTGAAAAACTTCAATTTTTGATGAATAGTGAAACCACTAAGTGGTACTTATAAAAACGGATTTATCCGTTTAAATGAAATTTTTCCATCTTTGTGTTTTGAATTTAAAAAATCTGACATAAATGGTTGTCATTAAAAATTAAAATGTGGTTTAATGAGATTAAAATAATTTTTTGGTGAATAGTAAGTTATTAAGTTTTTAATGGCGATTAGAGGTAACTAGTGTAGTTTAAGGTAAGAATACTGTTTTAATAAAATTAAATGACCTAGAAAAATGTCCTACCCTCATTGGATGTGTCATGGCCGACCATGAAAATCCATGGGTCAACTTGGGGTTCCCATGGAGCCACTTTGGATGGAAATTGACATAAATATCTTTTTATTTAATGTTAAAGTAAAAATGACACAAACATGAAATATTTTAGTAAAACATTTTTTACATGGGGTTATACAGGTAAGATTTTTTACTATAAATAATCAATGGAATTCTAAAACGATTTCCTACATCATATTATTTTTTTATAATATTTAGACATTAAATAGAATAAATTATTTATGACATCATGATGATGCCGCAATGACCTCATTATTTAACGATTTAAATAAAATGGAAAGATAATGTAAAATATAAGACCTAAACATGTCCAAAATCTATTGGATGGGTTGATTTCGAACCCTTATCACCTTATCCTCGAAACACATCAATGTGGGACCATTAAAATCTGAAACTCATTATAAAATAAAGTAAAATTTCTTTACATTCCAAGAGTTCCCCTCCTCTCCTCTTATAAAAGGCCCCCACCTCTACCTCATTACCCACACTTCCAAAGCCTTTGGCTCGGCCAACCCCTTCCCATTTTGTCTCTACAAATCCATCTATAACAACTTGATGCCTAACATTGGGCATAAGACTTCCCAAGGAAGCCTTTAAGCTCAAACCAAAGGGAGTTACCCGATTTTAAGGTAATGTCTTCACCTGTGTCCTTTTGTTTTATTTGTTTCTCCAACCCCCTAAACACTTTTTATTCATTTATTTTGTAACTAATCCAGTATCTTAAATATTCTATGATGTTGTTATAATATGTATTTGAGCTACATTTACACACACATTCGTCTAATGGTTAAAGAACATATTGTTTCTGTGGTTGGCGATTTTCTGCCTCACGAAACGATGATTGTTCAATATTATTTTAACACCTTTAAAGGTGGACATTATGATGTCATTGTATTTTATATATGATATATATCATATTGTTTTTTAATATATGCTTTTGTATTTTTTATTTAAACTATACCTTTATTCTTTTCATGTTGTGTAAATGTGATAATTTCATATGAGGAAATGTGGACTACCGCCCCCTCAAGTGATGTGACTCGTACATGCAATACATGAAATGTATAAAGAATGAAATTAATGAACATATGTGACCTATATAACATATATATTATACTGGAATTATAATATATATATATCATTTATTTTTTAATTCCGTTAATATGACAAAGAAAAAATGAAAGTAGCGTTCATGCGTACGAATGGCCTACCGTCTCCATGATCGGGGCTTTTCGTTTTTTATCTCCAAATTATATGGAATAGTATAAAATTAATATGTTCTGGATATATATGATAGTTTAATCATTAATACTATTCTTTAAAATATTTACGTATAACTACATGGACAATCATTTTTCAGACAAGTTCATTTTTGACTCATGTACCAAACATCGGCAAAAACGTCTAATATGAACTAACATTATAAAAAAATTATTATAACATTATAATATGTGATATGAACTGAATAATAATATTTAAAGTAGGTCCTTAGGAAATTATAAATTGACCAATGTTTATTATTCAGGAATATAAAGAAACGAACAAGACAAGTTGGACTTGAGGTAAGGGATATTACTCCTCTCTTTCTTTTAAAGTACACTTTTTTATGTCATTCATTTTAAAGCTCATATGTCTTGTTATTGGGATATTATTTTATATTACTCTTTCTGTAATTTTTATGTTCATATGATGAGATACCCTATTCTCTCTCATCAATCCATTTTGGAAGTTTTGAGTCGTGCCGTTAGGCTGCCGAATTTTCGTAAGAGATCCAACCTCTCTCTTTCATTTTAAGTACAATCCTTTATGTCACTTATTTTAAGATCCTATTTGTTATGTTAGGGGATTTTATTTTATATTCCTCTTTCTTTAATCTTTATGTTGATGTGATGAGAGACCCTATTTCCTCTCATTAATCTGTTTTGGAAGTTTTAAGTGGCGTCGTTAGGCTGCCGAGTTTTCGTAAGATATTTTTCAGCTCACTTTTATTCCCGTGAGATTTATGCTACATTTTCCACAATTTCCTTTTAGTGGTGTATGTACTGCCCATTATTTTACTCATTGTGTAATATAATTTCATTTATGAGTATTTACCTCAATTTGGTATTGTCCTTCTTTCACGGGATGCATGTCTCAAAAGATACCCATGTCGGTAAGGGAACCTTTCACCCTCCTCTTTTTAAAAGACTTCTTTTGTTATGTCTTTTAATTCAAAAACTATTATGTTGGGATATGTTTTTCTATATCCTTATTGATTTAAATTTTATGTCCATGTGATGAGATACCCTTTTTATCTCTCATAAACACATTTTCTGAAATTTGTACTGACGTCGTTATGCAGTCAAATTTTTTCAAGGGAACTTCTTAACCCAAATTTTATTCTTTGGGATAAACATGTACTCCTTGAATATGTCGTTCTAGGAATATGTGTGAATAACCACGGATTGTTTTACACATAATATCCACTTATATTTGGTGTATTCGTTTGTCACACATAATTATGTAATTGATTTTTCCTTAAACCAATGATACCGTCTTTGTAAGGGATTTCATCTCAATCTCCTTTAATTGAGGCATATTTTGTTTTATACACAACATTATTTTATACGGTGTATAAACCCCTTTTACTTTTATGTTTATCCAAAAGGAATATTTTTTATACGAATCATTTTACAAAACGTCAAAAGGGAATGTTTTTGTCATACGTATGCGGCGACAATGACTTCTCCACCACCGTGACCTTTATTTGAGTTTCGACTTCCTCTACAAGTCATACCTTCTTTTTAAAAGAAAAATAAATACCATGTTTTACTTTTCTTTTATTTTGGTATTGAAAATGGTTTTCATAAGGTTTTTTATATCAATGTGTTTTATTGATATCTTGTGATTGAAATGTGGAAATGTTATGTTTCCTTTATGCTTGTTTTATGTGATACGATTTTGTTATGGTTCATGGGAATTGTTATGAAGATGGGTGGTTCCGTGATAAACTAAGGGCCGGTGAGCCTGAAATAGCTCTCCAATGCATTGGGTAATGCGAAGGAGTGAAAAGTTAAGGTTTCTCCGAAGAGAATTACGGAATATATTGTGGTGGGTATTCCAAACGTAACCAAGAGGGTTACTCCCTACGTAAGAATGTTATGAATGCCTCAAGTTACCATTTATTTCTTATGATTCCTATGATTTATTCATGTTTTTAGGAGGTATGTTAAGGTGCCTATGTTTTATGGGTAAACTATGATTTCATTCTTATGTATATATGAACTCATGTTTCCTTTCCATATTTTTTATAACCCTTACTGAGATTTTTATGCTCATTCCATGTTTTGGAAATATTTTTCACAGGTCAAGGGATGGGTACATGATATGATGATAGTGTCAAGGAAGTGTCAAGAAAGAATCCATGTTTTATTTTAAATATGTTTCCGTTGATGAGAAAAATGAATACTATATTTTATGTAACCACTTTGTTTAAATGTGGAATGTAATGCAAGTTTTATGATCTAATTCTCTAAATCTCTAAACCGGAAAAGATCATCAATGTGTAATCTTGTAATAACTAAATATTAAGTAAGGTTTAAAGCTGGGGCCTTATAGTTGGTATCAGAGGTTAGTTTAGATAACTTTAGAGGTTAGGGTATTCTTTGAGCACAAGTGACATTACCATAATGGTTAGGATTTCAGAAAGAGTCCTAGTTTTAGATAAAGTGAATGAGTAAGTATATCTTAGTGTTTACTTTCCTCATTAGTACATGATGGTTTTGTTGATATACTCACACTGAAATTTCGGTTTTTAGTGAATGGATGAATCTAGCAGGCACCAAAGAGACAACATGTTTGAAGGAAACTGTGGTGTTTCTCTGATTAAGATACTAGATAAAATGGGGGATTCAATGAGGAAACCCGTGGTTGTTCTAAACCAACTATCAAGGAGTCATGATCAACCACTTGAACCTTGGTATGATCAGTAATGCATTATGTACGAGATGACCAATCGATGTGGAAGTTCAGGTAATAATTATAATGGTAACCATTAGAGTTTATATGATCCTGAATTTTGAGGTAATTATGGTTTATTATATGTTATGATGGAAAATGAAAGGCATGAGATAAATTTAAGGTTAAAATATGTTATGATCATTTTTGAAGATTTTATCTCGTTTTGGGGAATGTTTTAAGAATTATATAGTTTTGGAAAAAGGAGAACACGTAGACCGTGTGACAACCTGTAGCGTCGGACAAAGCTGCGGGAATCGAACCCACAACCAAAGTGTGACAGGTATTTATCACCTACCACTGGACTACGTGAAGTCCCTTGTTAGTTTGACTTATTCTTTTTAGTTAGATGATTTTAGGAATCAAGAGTAAGTTTATTTTGGGTTATCTATGGAAATGATTAACCTATCATCGAGGATATGTGATTAGGTTAATTACTTTTCAATATGAGAATTTAAGAGCAACTGATGTTATTTGGAGATAAAAGTTAATTTGTACCTTGGAAGACTATGTGACTAAATCCTTCAAATTTTTGGGTTTCAAACTTAGTGTGGTTTACTTTGAATAATTTTATGGACAAATTGTTTATCAAACGGTCGTCGTTGAACTTTGGGTTTTGTTGGACAAATTTTGGAGATTAAGAATTTATTTTATTTTTATAAAGGGTTATCCTTTTCTGGATTATCTGATCTTGTACTAACCATTTTGGTTTTAGTTTTGGTTAATGTCTAAATAAATGGGAAGTATATATTTCTCTTTTTTGGATTAGGTGATTCTCTATAAGTTGATTATAGTGAACATTTCTTCCTAAATACTCATCTTTTGGAGAAAATATGAGTTTGTGTAAGAAATATAATAAAATTTGAAAGTCAACATGATAAGTAATTATGTTTCCTTGTGAATAAATTCCTCAATAAAAAAAACAAAAATGTTGTCTTTTAACTTTTCCTACTGGGGAATCGAATACCGTTTAACCCATCACAAGTTTGTGATTTTCTTGTGGTTAACTATCTCCTAAATTTTTTTTCTATCACTCTCTATCAGAACATGACCGTATATTTTCTCCTCCATGTCCATGTTTTCCTACATGGAATCCTAGTATGGGTTAACTCGGGTGACCTCTGTACTTCTCATTCTTTATTTTAATTTGATTATTTTACCGACTCTTGTTCCGATGTGGGACTTTCAAGGATGTTTCCGAGCCCAATTTTAAAATTGCGAGGATGCAATTCCCAAAAGGGGGGAATGATGTAACACCCCAGGTAAATAAAGAATTTTACATTTTTTTATTTATCCATTTTTGTGAATAAAATATTTATATTACTTTAAAGGGGATGTTAGGCTCGATGGCGTACCCAATACGCAACAATGAGTTTCTTGGGGATCTTACGTTGCACTCTAATAATAAAATAATATTATTTTAAATAGTAGTTAACGCCTAGCCATTGTAATGGAGGGAATGAACAGAACTAACTACAAAATGATTATATAAGTTTGTCAAATATTTTTACTTTTTAAAATAAATTTTAGAGAATTAAAAATGCAAATGAATCCAATTTTATGCGTAAACATTCTAATATTCATTAAAAGGTCGATTAACCACCTTTTGATGGAGAATCTCTTTTAAATCCACTTTTTGAAACTTTTATGTGTTATATTTGACAAAATAAAATTTTTATTTAGAATTGGGACATCAAAATTTACTTTGTGTAAATTTTTGGTATTTTTCCGAAAAAGTTCAATTTTTAATGAATAGTGAAAAATGTTGTATTTTAATTCAAAACCTCTTTTAATATAATTTATTTATATGATTAGATTATCTTTTGAAATGGTTTTAAATTGAAATTAGAATATATTTTTACCATTTAATCCAATAGTTTTCGTTGGAATTAATTTCACTTTGAAATCGGACTTAAACTAGTGTCAATCTTTTGATACATTTTGTTTCGTAAAAACTCGCTATTTGTTTTGACAGCGGGAATTAATTATTAAATTAATTAATGAAAATTATATGTTTGTAATTTTGTAAAATAGACATCATTTTTGAATTCAGAATATCAAATATAGCTTAGGGTGAACTTTTGGTAATTTTCTGAAAAACTTCAATTTTTGAGGAATAGTGAAACCACTAAGTGGTACTTATAAAAACTGATTTTTCCTTTTAAATGAAATTTTTCCATCTTTGTGTTTTGAATTTCAAAAATCTGACATACATGGTTGTCATTAAGAAGTAAAATGTGGTTCAATGGGATTAAAATAATTTTTTGGTGAATAGTAACTTATTATGTTTTTAATCGCAATTAGAGGTAATTAGTGTAGTTTAAGGTAAGAATAATGTTTTAATAAAATGAAATGACTTAAACACATGTCTTGCACTCATTGGATGCGTCATGTCCGACCAAGAAAATCCATGGGTCAACTTGGGGACCCCATGGAGCCACTTTGGTTGAAAAATTACATAAATATCTTTTTATTTAATGTTAAAGTAAAAATGACACAAACATGAAATGTTTTACTAAAAAAAATTATATTGGGTTATACAAGTCAGATATTTGACTATAAATCATAAATGTAAAGCTAATAAGATTTCATAAATCATAGTATTTTTTTTATAATTTTTAGACATTAAATAAATTAAATTATTAATGACATCATGATGATGCAGTGATGACCTCATTATTTAACGATTTAAATTAAATGGAAAGATAATGTAAAATATAAGTCCTACACACGTCCAAAACCTATTGGATGGGTGGATTTCAAACCCTTATCACATTATACTAGAAACACATCAATTTGGGACCATTAAAATCTGATACTCATTCTAAAATAAAGTATCATTTCCTTACTTTCCAAGAGTTCCCCTCCTCTCCTCTTATAGAAGGACCCCACCTCTACCTCCTTACCCACACATCAAAAGCCTTTGTCTCGGCCAAACCCTGCCCATTTTGTCTCTACACATCCCCCTATAACTCCTTGAAGCCTCACTTTGTGCAGAAGTCTTTGCAAGGAACCCTTTGAGCTCAAACCAAAGAGAGTTACACGATTTTAAGGTAATGTCTTCACTTGTGTCCTTTGGTTTTATTTTTCTTCTCCAACCCCATAAACTCTTTTTATTCATTTATTTTGTAAAAAATCCAGTATCTTAAATATACTAGGATGTTGTTATAAGAAGTATTAGAGCTACACTTACACACACCTTCATCTAATGTTTAAAGAACATACTGTTTCTGTGGTTGACAATTTTCTGCCTCACGAAACGATGATTGTTCAATATTCTTTTAACACCTTTAAAGGTGGTCATTATGATGCCAATGTCTTTTATATATGATATATATTGTATTTATGTTTACTATATGATTATTTATTTTATATTTAAACAATACCTTTATTCTTTTCATGTTGTGTAAATGCGATAATTTCATACGAGGAAGTGTGGACTACCGCCCCCTCAAGTGATGTGACTCGTACATGCAATACATGGAACGTATAAAGAATGAAATTAATGAACATATGTGACCTATATAACATATATATTATACATTAATTATAATATATATATATATTTATCATTTATTTTTTAATTCCGTTAATATGACAAAAAAAATGAAAGTAACGTTCATGCGTACGTACAGCCTATCGTCTCTATGAACGGTGCTTTTTGTTTTTTATCTCCTAATGATATGGAATAGTATAAAATGAATATTTACTGGATATATATGATATATTAATCATTAATACTATTCTGGAAATTATTTACTTATAAGTACATGGACAATCATTTTTCAAACAAGTTCATTTTTGACTCATGTACATAACATCGACAAAAACGTCTGATATGAACTAACATTATTAAAAAATTATTATAACATTATGATATGTGATATGAACTGAATAATTATCTTTAAAGTAGGTCCTTAGGAAATTATAAATTTACCAAAGTTTATTATTCAGGAATATAAAGAAACGAACAAGACAAGTTGGACTTGAGGTAAGGGATCTGACTCTTCTCTTTCTTTTAAAGTACACTCTTTTATGTCATTCCTTTTAAAGCTCATCTTTCATGTTATTGGGATATTATTATATATTACTCTTACTGTAATTTTTATGTTCATATGATGAGATACCGTATTCTCTCTCTTCAATCCATTTTGGATGTTTTGAGTGGCGCCATTAGGCTGCCGAATTTTTGTAAGAGATCCAACCTCTCTCTTTCTTTTTAAGTACTCTCCTTTATGTCACTTCTTTTGATCTCCTCTTTGTTATGTTGGGGGATGTTATTTTATATTACTAATTCTGTAAACATTATGTTTATATGATAAAAGACCCTATTTCCTCTCATTAATCCATTTTGGATGTTTTAAGTGGCGATGTTAGGCTACCGAGTTTTCGTAAGGGATTTGTCATCAAAATTTTATTCCCATGAGATTTATGCTACATTTGCCACAATTTTCTTTGAGTGGTGTATGTACTTCACATTATTTTACTTATTGTGTAATATAATTTCATTTATGAGTATTTATATCAATTTTGTATTGTCCTTCTTTCACGGGTTGTATGTCTCGAAAGATACCCATGTCGGTAAGGGAACCTTTCACCCTCCTCTTTTTAAAAGACTTATTTTGTTATGTGTTTTAATTAAAATACTATTATGTTGGGATATGTTATTCTATATCCTTGTTGATTTAAATTTAATTTCCATGTGATGAGATACCCTTTTTATCTCTCATCAACTCATTTTCTGAATTTTGTAGTGACGCCGTTAGGCTGTCAAATTTTTGCAAGGGAACTTCTTTACCCAAATTTGATTCTTTGGTATAAACATGTACTCCTTGAATATGTCGTCCTATGAATATGATTGAATAACCTCTGATTGTTTTACACTTAATAACCAATTATATTTGGTGTATTCATTTGTCACACATAATTATGTAATTGATTTGTCCTTAAACCAAGGATACCATCTTTGTAAGGGACTTTGTCTCAATTTCTTTTCATTGAGGCATATTTAGTTTTATACACAACTTTCATTTATACGGTGTATAAACCCCTTTTACTATTACATTTATCCAAAAGGATTATTTTTTATATGAAGAATTTTACAAAACGACAAAACGGAATGTTTTTGTCATACGTATGCGGCGACAATGACTTCTCAGCCACCGTGACCATTATTTGAGTTTCAGATTCCTCTACAAGCCATACCTTCTTTTTAAAAGAAAAGTAAATACCATGTTTTACTTATCTTTTATTTTGGTATTGAAAATGGCTTTCATAAGTTTTTTTATATCAATGTGTTTTATTGATATCTTGTGATTGAACTGTGGAAATGTTATGTTTCCTTTATACATGTTTTATGTGATACGATTATGTTATGGTTCTTGGGAATTGTTATGAAGACGGGTGGTTCCGTGATAATCTAAGGGCGGGTGAGCCCGATACAGCTCTCCAATGCATTGTGTAACACGAAGGAGTGAAACGTTAAGGTTTCTCCGAAGAGATTTAGGGAATATACTGTGGTGGGTATTCCAAACGTAACCAAGAGGGTTACTCCCAACGTAAGAATGTTATGAATGCCTCAAGTTACCTTTTATGTCTTATTATTCCTATGATTTATTCATGATTTGAGGAGGCATGTTAAAGTGCCTATGTTTTGTCGGTAAAGTATTATTTCATTCTTATGTATATATGAAATCATGTTTCCTATACATATTTTTTTATAACCATTACTAAGCTTTTTATGCACATCCCACGTTTTTGAAATGTTTTTCACAGGTCAAGGGAAGGGTACATGATATGATGATAGTGTCAAGGAAGTGTCAAAAAAGAATCCATGTTTTATTTTAAATGTGTTTCCATTGATGGGAAAAATGAATACTATCTTTTATGTAACCACTTTGTTTAAATGTGGAATGTAATTCAAGTTTTATGATCTAATTCTATAAAACTCTAAACCTGAAAAGATCCTCAATGCGTAATCTTGTAATAACTCAAGATTAAGTAAGGTTTAAGGCTGGGGCCTTATATTACAAAAATTGTCATATTTTTTAAAAATTTTAAATAGTTATATGCACATAATATATCTTTTAAATTTAAATATATCAAAACATTTATTAATTCAACAGAGCATATTATTTATATGAAATTATTTAAAAATATTTATTAATTAATTTAAATACATAAAATATCTTTTTTCAATTTTTTTAACGGATATACATATCACATTTATATATACAGGTATAAAAATTTTCATACAGATATAAATATATATATATATATATATATCTCAAACCATAAACATATTTTTTAAATCATATATATATATTAACACATTTTAATATAAACACATACAAAATCATATATCAAAATTAACATTTTACACCAACATACTTATATATATATATACAATCCACATATAAATATCAAAAATAAATAATTACAAGAATTCAAAAATACTAATTAAAAAAATTTATATGAACTAGATTAAAATAAAAATAGAGATTAATACAATTATCTCAATCCTAAATATCACGTATTGTATTCAAATAAGCTAAATTTAAAAAATTAGGGTTCAATCATGCAAATATATATGACATTGATCCCAAAAGGTGTTGAAAACGAACTTGATTAAAATAAAAATAGGAATTTATAAAATTTCATCTATAAAAAGTATTAAATAAATCATCAAAATCTGATAAATATCTAAAAGTATGACCAAGGAAGTATATTTATCATTGAACCAAAATATTATAATAAAATTTATGAAATACATAAGAAGAATCTGTACCTTGATGATTTGAGCTGCAATGTACAAATATGATAGGATGAATGAAGCTCCATGGAGCTGAGGGAAATAACTTGTCCTGGGGATTTGGCTGGGAGAGGGATGAGGTGGAAATAATGGAGTGGAATAAGGAAAAGAGGTCTTACAGATTATTAAATCGATGGGTTCTTTTGCAATGGATTATTTGAAACTTATTTAGTTCCATCACAAATTATCCCATGAAATATGATAATTGTGATTGATTTTTTTATCTGTCTTAATTGACTATCTTGATTAATTTTTGTGCTAGGCGTTAAGAAAGAACACAAAAAACAGTTGTGATAAATTATTTATTTCATATTAATAATCACTTATTTTTTAGGAATTAAATATGACATTGTAAATAGTAACATAAATGACACTATTTGTGATGTTTCATATCATCGTTGCAAATGACTTGTTGAAAATGTCTGAAATTATAGTAGTGACTCATGACAAAAAGTGTCACATAAGGTTCTCATGGATAGAAACACCGACATGCAATCGTAATCTAGAACAATCATCGAATATTTCGATGAATAAAAAAACCTGGGAACATGTGTAAATGAGATCCCAAGTGTTATTGAAAATATTACAACAATAGTCTGGAAGACCACCTTGAGAATGTTTTATATCCAAAGGTGACATATCAAAGTCTCGAGTTATTGGCATGTCAATGATCAAGGTTTTTCTAGTGTAACCTATAACAAAATAAATATTATTTTAATTCAAAAAGATATAAAATATTACATGTGATGATACCTTATCCCTTTTGAATAAAATTTATAATAATTATTAAAATATCAATTTCAATGATATTTTTTCTCTCTAGAATAATATCCAAATTACGTTTAGGAGAAAGAATGTGCTTGAAATATTCTCATTCAAGACTAATGATGTTATGGTAATTTATCACAATAATATCATTCATAATTATGTTTTTATAATATTTTATATATTATGTCTTAGCGTTATCAAATTATTATATAATTTCACAATATACTTTGAATAATTATATTATAATAATTATCCTGTAGAAATTAGTAGTTTACAACTTTCTTATGATACTTTTTTCCACAAATTATTATTTGATAATTTGGTAAAATTATCCATTAATAATTTTTATAAATAATCTATATTTTTACCCCATAAAAATTATCATTTTTAAATTATATTCTGATTTTTTAAAAATTATCATTTGAATGTTATTTTCAATTATCCTTTATATAATTTTTTAAAATAATCATTCAATAATTCGACATCATTATTATTCAATAACTCATAACAAATCATTATTAATATAACTTTTAAATTTATCATTTTTTAATCCCGTGGAATTATTATTTTATAAAACAATGTAATCATTGCATAATAATTAATTATAATAATCCATTTCTGACTTTAGAAAAATTATAATTTGTTAATTTTTATAAATATCAATTTATAATTTAATGATATTATAATCTATAAATTATTTAAGAATTCATTTAATAAAATATTTAATTTATATTTGATAGTTCTTGTTTTATAAATTAATCTTTGGTAAATTATTGCAGTTATATTTAAATGATTTTTCATTATTATACTATTTAAATTTTTAAGAAATTTCCTTTGATATTATCCTAAAATTTTAGTTTTATAATTTCTTATAGAATTTATTTCCATTTAATGGGATCTATCAAAAATAAATTTATTTTTGATAATTATCATTAGATAATTGGGTAATTACCATTTAAAATTGTTTAGGAAACATCAACAATAAATATAGGATTCATCATTATTTTTAAATTACTTAATTTTTTAGGGTTTTTAATGGATGAATAAAATAAATAATGTAATAAAAAAATTATAGAACTAACCTTTTCCATCATCAAACACATACTTCTTACAATGGTTAATTATGGGATGACAACTACCCTTGATCACTGTTGCATCAGAGATTTTAATGATTTTCTGTAAGGTAGTTTTGGGATCATTAGAATCCAATAAGTTGAACCAACAATGAAGTCCATAAATTTCAGTGTGTTTTGGACCCAAATTCATTGCACACTAATCTCATTTTTAGAGCACTCATATTCAAGCATTAATCAACCATAAAAATTGCGGTGTCGGTGATTTTATTTTATTAAAAGGATAATAATTTAATAATAGCTAAAAGGGTTTTAATTGAATTATTGAAAAACCTTCTTCATTATTAATTGAGGTACACTTGTTTTTATATTCATGAAAAATAATCCTCTTTTGAAATTGATTTTATTTAATTAAAATTTTCTAATTTATTTAAGTAAAATTTTTTTTTCAAACAAAAAAAATAAATAACACCAAATTCCTGTATCTATGAAATGTTATACCCCTCCTAGGGTGAAAACCACGTTTAGAAATAAATTTGGTCTTTGATTCCTCATACGATTCACTATTTCAGAAATTCCAATTATATATTAATTAAAATGAGTAAAAAATAAATAAATAAAATTAATTTTTTTTGATCTTATGATTCCATACACCCAACATAGATGAAATTTATATCGTGATTAGGATAAACCCAACCTTCTGGACCTATAGTGGTCTCATATTTTTCATAAGACACACCATTTTGGAGATATTCCAATAGTTTCAAAAATCACAAAACAAAAATTAAAAAATAACATATTTTCAAATGGGAGATATGCACAATTCCTAAATTTTAAAATTTTATACCCCACCAAGGGTAAAAACATAATCTCAGACCTAATTGTGACCTTATATTTCTCATTCGATGAACTATTTGAAATTATTTAGCTATTTTGAATAAATGTGTGTGTTTACTATAATATATTAAATATTTTTTTCAGTCCTCACTAATGCATTACAGACATCATAATATCACAAAAATATAGAGTCCATTTATAAAAATGATTAATATTATATTCCAAAGTGATAACTGGGATTTTACACATATCAAAATTATTTAACACATTTATTATATTTTTTCCATTGATATATGAGTTTTTTAGATAAAAAATTTATGATTTATCAACAATAGTGAATTTCTTATCTTTGTAAATATTATAATATTACAATTCTCCCTCTTTATTGACCTCTAATCCTAGAGAAGCATCATTAGTGGTATTCCTTGAACATCTCTGGACACTGAGCCTGATCATCAGATTCATGTTCCCATGTATCATCCTATGTTTGACAATGATGTGACTAGACCCGGACAATGCCTTCTTTCATTGATTAATGATCCACACCAAATCCTCCTCATAATATTCACCAGTCCCTATCTCAATGAAAATTTAATATATAACATTTGAATGTTCATATATTCATCTACGAGAATGTGAAATATGGATCATGATGTGGATACGATCATAGGGAAAAGGAAGGCCCATACAATACACCACTACCCGTATCAACTTGGTGATCCCAATGGGTCCACAAAAATATGGTGCTAGCTTTTCCATCTTCCCGAGAAATCATTTACCTAATTGAGGTGTCACTAAAATGAAAAATTGTGTGTGGATATTGTACTCCAAATCTAACCTACAATGGTTGGCATAATATATCAATCTACTCTGGGATGTGATCAACCTCTTCAAAATCAGATGCACACTGTTTGAATCTTTTTGATCCAAACTGGGGAAAAAACTACTTCCTATCTTACCTGAATCCAACAAGTGGATATCCTTATGGTCTCATATAAAGATACCCTTAATCATAAATTTGAATCAGAGTCATGTAGCTTTTATATTGTTTTAATTCATTCATTTCTATGTGATCATTCCATGATCCATGGAAATCTAGCACGCTAGCTTGAATAAAATACTCTAATATTTGTATTATATGGTCATAATACTGATCATTTTTGGGATGGTATGATATATTAAATTATGTACTATTCCTTGGGATTTCGTTTATCCATTCCAAAAATGTTATGCAAAACATGCATCTTAACACATCACCCCCATCTTAGGTTTAGCTTCTAGTATGTGAAGATATAGAATATTCCCTTTTGGTCCATAGAAATAATAAAAATCTCACCCAATAATTATTGCCTCTAACACCTAAAATTTTTAACTGCTTCCACCTTTCCCAAGTTATATATATGGAATAAATTCACATGAGGTTGTATCTGACAACATCCATTCCAAACTAACTTTTGTCGTTGCATCATCACTAAACTCATACCAAGGCATGATGCATCAGAGAACATTGCATGACGATTTCCTAGATCAATGTGAGTTAGTACTTGAGAAATTTTCATTCATCACATTACCTCAAGAAAAGACTCTTCACAATTCATTGTCCAATATAATTTCAATCCCTTATATATTTTTTTTGAAATTATTGGTAATGATAATTCGAAGAATTCCTAGATAAATAGTTGGTAATATACTGCTAATCTAAAAATGACCTTTATCTCAAACATATTTCAGTGACATTTTTATGACATTACTGCCTTAATCATCTGCAAGTATACAAATTTACTAACATTAAACACCATATTTCCTTGGATCTTAAACTCTTTAATGAAAAATTAAATTTTTTCTAATGTGGGATAAATCCTGTGAGATCAAAGCATACTCAATACAATATCATGGTGTATATCATGTTCTTGTTGTGTTGGTGAGTATGAGAGGATAAAATAATGAGAATAGTGTTGAAAGATATTTTCTTGGGATGAAATATCCTATTCATGAAGGCCATGAACAACACTGGTGTGTTCACTAACCGAATGACATCAAAAAGAACTCTTCAATTCAATATCTACAACAGAACACCATCTTGAGAATTTCCACCTCCCTAAATCTGAAAAATTATTTGACTGACTGAAGGTAAATCACAGAGAAGAACTATTCTCTTCATTACATATTGAAAAGATCAATGATATTGGGTAATAGATATCAGCTCATTACCATGACAAGGTCAAACATATTCTACACAATGTATTGATGAAGACGAGTACCCGCTTTCTTATATAATAATATAGTTGCACCCCATGATGAAGAACCAGTTCTGATAAGTTGTGTTCTCTATATATCTACAGGTATAAGATTTATCACCTTCATCTCAGTTGTTACAATATGAAATGTCGGTATTGAAATGGGAATCACACATGACATGTACATTACATAATCTTAACTTGTCAGTCCTTCAGAGTCCTTAATAAAATGAAGGTTCCAAAAAACATTTGACCCCATTTATCATCATCCTAAGAGCTTCTGATTCTCCAGAATGATGAATAATGATATTGTTTAAAATCATGGAATATTCAACTATAGATCTTATCTCTTATAACTATAATTGGAACATTAACTTCTAGTTCAGGTTCCCTTCTACCTATACCTCATAGAAGGTGTGGAAGAATATTCAAGTTCATTATACTACATATCCCTTGGTAATGGTGATGCATCCCCCTTGAGGAACTATTTTAGGCTTCTTCCCACCTATTTATATAAACTACATCATGAAAACATATTCATTAACCTGAAAGTAACACTTCCTAAAAAGAGTGGTTATGATAAAACCCTATCAGTCTATGGGATGACAAAATGATTATCTTACTTGTCTAGCGGATCAAACAGTGTTTTAATATTAGTCTACCCTTAATTCAATTTATACTCATCCTTTAAATAAATTGTGTATCCTTCCATGGGTATAATTCATAGCCATAATATATATACTAACACAATATCATTATCAATTAAACAACTTAATGGAAATTAATAAATATCACTCAATAAGACAACATAGATACATAAAAAAAACAAACTATACCAAACAGATAGAATAAATCAAGGAATATAATTAATGAACTAATATGCATCAAAATAACATGTGTATATCTCTAGAAAAAATCCTACATGAATTTCATGATTCAAGGGAATAAAATAAATATACTAAATCACATATAAACATCATTTCCATAACTAGAGGTGATTTTTAATCAATATTAACAACAAAAAATATGTTCCACGCATTACGTGAACATAGAGGTCCACTATACATTGATAGCCAGACACTGGAATAGTTCCCCAACCCAAGTCCCAATCATCCTAACTCTATATCTTCCCCTTCCCAGAAAAATACTAAGAGAATAAGCATTTGTTTTTTCATGTCCTTTGATACCATATTATAATATCCTGACCCAAATCACTATGTCCAATTAAGAATTCCATAAGAATTCAAGCATGTCTCATCATACACAGGAGACATCATAATAGCAGCATTGGTCTAATTCTATCTGTGAGTAGAATATACCCTATATATCATGTAAAATGATCAATAATGATCAATAATCATTATAATAAATATTCATAGTAATCATGATGAAAAATAACCATGACATACATGTAATAAAAATAAAGCATCTCCCTAATGTGGTATTCATGTCCAAAATAATAAAGAATAAAATTTAAATAAATAAATAGTAGATCCTCCATAGAATAACATGCACAACTACTAGATCCACTCTCATATTCACTTCTACCAACCAGGAGCTCATTTACATTCATTGGATCCGTCTTCAAATCTATAACCACATAGAAATGCTCGAGTAGGGTGTTTGTACAAGACCTGGTATGATTTCATCGAAGCATACTTAAACTAATGTGTTCAATTATACATCAATATTCTATAATAAACTAAATTTGTAACAATAATCATAACACACAATCTAGAAACTAAGCAGTTAGGTGCTAACAATGCTCCCACAAACCCCTAGTTATACCTTATTAGGCTCCATTCTAGAAATATAAATAATGCTAATAAGTATCATCTACCAACCTCAATTTCATTTCTATGTTACTAGGAATCATTAAGGCATTGATTAATGACAACATACTTTGAATCCACAAGGCATTGGATAATAAACACAATCGACCAGGCATCAAGTATTTGTAACATACATGAAATCCACAAGGGATTAAGTAAAACATGGTATATACAAGGGTTCATGTTTTGGCCTTATACTCATAACTCACAATGATTCGAGAGATTCTAGGTAACAAAGATACCATGTCGCATCGATTTCCTCATATTATATCATGTGTTCTCCCCACAAAGAGTATACGTACCACAATAGACAACTATTATGAATACACATATATCTCCTCCAAGGGAATACATGAGAATTCATAGCTTGATAACAACTGTAATAAACATAATAGGAAATATAAAATCACCATATATATCAAAATGTGAATATAACATTATCAGGGAATCACGATATCACATCCATATGACGATATAAAATCATATTATTTCATGGGATGAACACAAATAGTATATCATCATAACAATGTTAGCACAACAAAACATGTGATCAACATCGAACATGAATAATAATATACATGAAAATCATGGAAACAAGTGTCATTTAATTTTCCCATGGATACCCACAATCCCACATGTGTTCATAATCAATGATGATCGTTAAAAATTCCTACACCTAAAACAAACGTGTAGACATGTGTAAACAAGATCCCCATATGTATTGATCTTCCTAACTAAAAAATTATGTAACACCACTTTGCGGTTTTATTATCGCCAAAAAATACATGTTAATGCCTCATATAACTGGAATATCGATGATCGAGGTATGTTAAGGGTTTCCTAGAATGAAAACAATGATTTTATTTCAAAATTAAATTAAATATCACTGGTGATTATACCTTCTATATCATGGATAAATTTTTATATTATTATTAATAAATCAAATGAAATGTTATTTTCTCTCTCTTGAGAAATTAAAAAGTTTCCATTTAGATACAATCATGTGAAATCAATATTCTCATTCAAGAATATCTATCTATGGATAATTTTTATAAAACTATCCTTTATAATTATCTTTGAAATTTTTTTTATAAATTATCATTTATAATTTTCTATTATTAATTTCATTAAAATTTATCCTTTTATAAATTGAATAAATATATTTAAATAATAATCCCCTCTAAATTATCATCTCACAATTTTTGTATGATAATATTTTTTTTATAATTATCCATCGATAATTTTGTGAAATTACGCTTCAATAATTTTTGTAAATATTTTATATATTTACTCTATAAAAATTTTAATTTTGAGATTATCAATTGATATTTTTTTAATTCATGATAATTATTTTCAATTATAATTTAAATTATTTAGTTAAATTATGGTTTTGTAATTCCTAATAATTATTATTCGATAAGACATAATATATCTTTGTTAATGTCTTTTAATAAATTATAATTTAAAAATACCACATAATTATCCATTGATAAAATGATGTAATTATTTCTTGATTATTATTATTAATTATATTTTTCTAACTATGTAAATAATAATTTGATAGTTTTAATAGTTAACCATTTATAACTTAGTGATATATTAATCTATCAGTTCTATAAATAATCTATTTATAAAATAATGTGATTATCATTAGATAATTTTTATTCGATAAGTAATTATTTGATTAATAACTGTAATAATATTTTATGTATTTTTTATTTTTATCCAATGAAAATCTATTTAAACTAGTTTTTTTAATATATTAAAATTATAATTTAATAAATTTCAATAGATATTTCTTCTATTATTTGGGTTCTATCAATTGTAAAAAAAAATTGATATTAACATTGGCTAATTTGGGTGTTTATAATTTAATAATTTGTATAATATTTTTCACTAATAAATCTAGATTTTATTATTTATTTTAAATTCTACAATTTCATTTTATAATCTCATGATTGAATAATAATATACATAATTTAATAAAAAATGAAATCAGAAAAATAAACTTGTCCGTCTTGAAATTCACGTCCCACACACAACTAAAATCAGAGAATACTAGTCTCATTAATCACCTGAACATTATAGAGTTGATAAATTATCCGTAATGGAGGGTTGAGATCATCAGAATCCACCAAGATCAACTAACTAAGAATTCCATGATATTTATTGCTTTTGGAACCCAAATTCATTGCACCCTATACCCATTATTTAACACTTTATGTCTTCCATTAATCAACATAAAAAAGAATATATAGTAATTGGTTATCATTTATTATGTTTTTACTAATTTAATCATATGATAAGTTGGTAAATTGATGGCATGAAAAACTCTATTGTTATCAACGGATGTCTACATTTTCTTCCTGTTAAGAAGAATAACCCTATTTTAAAATTTCATTTATTTAATTCTAATCAGAATAATTATTAAATACATTTAATTATATAATATAAAAGTTAAATAGCACCAACCACATGTTTCTTATATATATTAAAATATACACAGGATAAACACCATCTATCAAACATAACATTGATCTAGAATATCTCATATGACGCACTGTTTGAGATATATTTATTAATTATTATTTAAAAACTAGAATAAATAAATAGTTATAATAAATGTGGTTTTATTGCATTTGATGTTTCCATACACATAATGTACATAAAATTTATTCATTTATTTGGGTAAACCCAACCTTTTAGACTTAATAGCGATTTCAGATTGGCTATAAATGCACCATTTTGGTGATATTAAAATATTTTCAAAACAAAAATACTTAAAAATATTAAACTCATTTTTTCATGTACAAGACATCTCATTATCTGACATTTTCAAATGTTATTACCCACTTAGGTTAAAAAAAGTTTCCATAAACTAATCATGTTATCATATATCCCCTACGATGCATTGTTTAAGCATTATTGGTGTATTTTGAATTAATTGGTTCACCTTCTATAATATATTGAACATTTTTATTTAGTTCCCATTGATCTATTAAATGAGTCCAAATCTCACAAAACATATAATTTGACTCCAAAAATACCAGATTGAATATTAAAAATGTGTTATGTAAGCTTTTATCCTTATGTAAATACTTTAACACATTTATTATATTATTTTCATTGATAAATAATTTTTTTTCATTAACCACTTATGATTTATCAAAAAATACTATTTATTATCTTTTTATAAATAATTATATTATTGTTATTATGGAAAAATATTATATTTACATGAACAATAAAATTGATAATAAATTATTAATGAGGAATACATTTAATTAATGACCAATTCAATTAATATAATTATTCATTATAAAAAATAAGGTGTTGAGATTTTATAATTGGACAACATATGAAATTTTATATATTAATAAGGTTCTATTATATGTAAATATGATTTTTTAAAACAATATATATGATATAATTTCACATTCAATTTAAATGAATTGTATTAAAAGGGATTTCGTCTAAATTTATTTCATTAAAAAACATTTTAATATTATAAAAATAATTCCTTCAACATTGTTTGAATAATACACACATTGAACTTTAAAATCATGAATAATACATTAATCATGTTATTTTTTTAATTTGAATTATTTTATTTATGTGGAATTGAATTACACATTACCAAGGGGTTATTTATGTTATAACTCAATTGTTTCCCTGTGTTTTATAACTATTTCATTATCAATTATATTACATGATTATGTTTTTAATTACTATTGTTATCTACAATGTTTTCCACACTAGTAGTATGCCAATTTATTGTTGATAATCATATTAAATTCATTAAGTAGTTCTCACATAATCATTATTATCATTTTAATTGATTATTGCATAATTATATTCTAATCCAAATTATTCATTCTTGAATTTTATTTAAAGTAAAATATTTTCTAATTATTTTAAAAAACATAATTTTTATTATAATATGGTATTTCATAAACATTATGTTTAATAGTACCATTTTCCCACTCATTTTTTCTTAAAATATTTATGAATTTTTGTATTAAAAATTTTCATTATCTCTCTCTTATCTTAGAAATAAATTTTCATTTAAAAACATTTATTCCATATTTTTTGAAAAATTTATATTCCCTTTTAAATATTATTAATTAATGGAATTTTCACACATTTTTATATTTCAATAAATATTTTTTAAAATAATATTCAAGTAATTTTCGAATCAAATCCCTATTTTGGTTTCACATAATAATTAAAAGAAATATATGTTTTGTCATGTATGACATGAAAAATATTTATTAAAGCCATTTGGACTAAATTGTTATAATACATTGTTAATAATATTAAAAATTTATTACCAAGTAAAACTATTTTATAAATATTGTGTGAATTTTTATTTTTAAAAAAATATAAATTGAAAGTATACTATCTTAAATAATGTTTATTCTGATTTTATATATGTTTTATATTAATTAACTACAGAACCTATTTATTCATACTCTAGTTGGTATAATTTTCCTTTATAAAATAGGAATTATTTCTATGTATGGATTTTGATCATGTAAACTAAGGACGGTTTTGAAATTTACATCTATGGTATATTTTTTTATTCATTAAACATTCAATGAATTATTTACTTTCCAATTATTATTGGTCATTAAATTTCTCAATGATATATATATTATTTATCATGGATATGGTTATTTCATAGACCATATATTTTGTCGAAATACAGTGTTCCACATTTAAATTTATATTTTATCTATTGAAATATTTATAAATATGTTTTCTTTACTAAAATCAAATATTTTATTATAAAGAGCATTGTTTATGAATTAAATCCTCTATTAGAGATATGAAGAATGATTTAGAAATTCCTGACAGGAGTGGGTCCCAGTTATAGGTAGTTTCTCAATGCATCGATAGACTCATCAGATGAAACAATTAGATTTCTTTAGTTGAATGGTTTTCTTCACAACTAATTAAAATGTCCCTGAGGATAGATATAGATAGTGAGGTATCATGTACCAGAGACATTTTGTCCATTAATTATGAATTTCCATAATTCATAATTCCTTTTTATTATCCAAAATATTTTAGAAATTATTTTATATATGGATTCATTTTAGTTTTAGTTATTGTTAACATTTACATGTGTTTTCAATTATTTACCTTTCCATATTGATTATTCCAAATGTATTTATGATAGTTAATTTATATATTAAATGGAACATGTTTTTTGTTTTTTAACATAATATATTGAGTATTAGCCATAATAATTTGACATTAATATTATCTAAGGATTCACATACTTCCCATTTTATGGATTTTTAAAAAAAATCTGTTCATTTATTTACTATTTCATATAGTTTTTTCTCACTTAATAATATTTTATCGTTTATACTGAACACTTACTGGTCTTTTAAGATAACCCATATTTTTTCACATTTCTTGGAATCCATGAGGCATACTATTATTGAGATTGAAGAATATGGTTGAGGGAAATTTATTATTCTCAAAAATATGTTCTTATAATTTTTTAATTCAAATGTAATTTAAGATTCAGGTATGCATCTAGTTTTCCAAGAATAAGAAACAATCTACCACCATCATGATGCAATTCATTAAATCTTTTACCAAGGTAAATATACTGAAACTAGCTTTGGTCTGTTAGGTCCTTGGTAACTACATTCCTATTAGTGAATATGTAATAATATTTTTTTAATTGATAAATTAAATTACAAAATAAATATTGGTAAATGTTTTTTGTGAAATATAATTTATTCCACTTTGATATTAAATTTTAAAAATAAAATATAAAAATTAAAAGGAAAAATTTTACCTATCAAATAAATTTTTATACATTCTATGTATCATTCAATGAATCAAGATTATATGAAAGTGATAAAATCATCTCATTAATAATAGTTTGAAAAATGTTCCTCATTAATTTTTTTAAAAAGAAATTAATATTATTTTATTTAGAATAATGAGAAAAATAATCCTTTCAAACTATTTTTTTTAAAATTAAAACATATTAAAATATTACTTTAAAAATTTTCATAAATTAAAAAAAAAACAATTTTAAAAATCATTCTGAAAACATAGGGATAAAAAAATTATTTTTAGGCACAGACATAAGTATAAACTACCCTAATTAACGATGATATTATGAAATAAATCCTTATCACTTTTTTAAATAATAAACAATAATCCCCATGAAAAATTAAATTTATATGGTTATGTATAAAATATAATTTTAATTATAATAATAAATAATTAAACACATGGGTTGTATAATCAGCACACAGAATAAATATATAGTGTGTACGACATGTGTCTGACAAAAATAAATGTGAGATGAAAAATCATTAAATATGGTATTTCTTTTAGTAGAACTTATTTTAACATTTTGTATATAGGGTTTGATGTATGTAATTAATTTATAATATAACTATATTCAAACTCATAATATGATCTATTAAACTTTTAAATCAACTTACCACCCATTCGTTAATAATAATTCCTTATTACCATTGTTTCGGTTGTTAACTTCTATATTTTGACATTCATGTTGTGTAACATTTGTTTGGTTCTTGTGCATTGGATATATGTTAATCAACTCCAAAATTATTTTAATTCTATTATTACAATATTAAATTATTTAATATTTTTTAAAGAAATTGTCTTATAGTTTTATATGGTAAATTAATAACATCTCTTTATGTATATTGTAGGTCATATGTACGAATGAGTGACAATATATCTCAATTGATGGTTATTGGGTAGGTAAATAAATTGAATTTTATATTTTTTGAATCCATATAATTTTATTATTAAAATATGTTTCCAATAATTTTATAATTATATCCATCTAGGAAAATTTTTTATCGAAAAACATTACACCATTTCATGGGGATGGTGAACGATACTTCATCTCGTGAAGTGATTCTTGGTTTTCCTAGCATGTATAACATGTGAAATATTGTTGTATCATGATCATAATTAAATATATTATTATCTATTATATTATATTTAATAATTTATTATGAAAAATAACATGAAGTGGAATTATATGAATAAATAATCATGAATTAGTTTGTAATTATTATTAGCTATTTATCAGTTGAATTCCTTTAGATCTCTTCCAAATACCACTTGGGTTGAATTTTTGGAAGAAAAACCCACTCTAGAAAATGTATTTAGTTGTTCAGTAGTTGAATGTTAAGGGTTTAATTGACCTAAATTTTTCAATATGGTGTAAATATAATTATTGAGTTTTTCCCAGGAGTAATTGAGGTTAGGGGAACATTTGAAATTTCTCATAATGATAAAATATAAAAAGACTGTTATATAGCCAAGTGCGTTGAAATGGACTATAAGTTCAAATTGGTCGAAATTATCAATCATATATTATCCAAATTATTCTAAGTTAATATTTATATGTTAGTATATAATTTATTAAAATTTTAATCTCAATAAATATATTTATTGTATAATGTTATAATATTCAATACATTAACATTAAAAACACATATAAATTTATTATAATTGGAAAAAATTGATTTATTATTTCCTGAAATGTGATGATCATCTAGATAAATATTTTATCACATTGAATATCACAAATTATGTTGCATTTTAAATGTTTAATATACATTATTTGATTATTATATTATTTAAAATATTACTTAATCAACATTCTGAAATAATTAATGTTAATTATTTCAGAATCAAAAAATGAAAAATAAATTACCATAAAAAATATAAATCTATTATATTTCAATAAAACTAAATATATTGTTACATAAAATTTTTTTAATCCAATATTAAAAAAAATTATTAATGACTATAATGTGATATGGTTGATTTTTCATTAAATAAAATAACATATTTCTCATAATATTGTCTAGGTGTCCCCCCAAAGGTCTATAATTCAATAATTGGATAATTATGGTCGATATATTGTCTTCATGTAATATTTTTAAATATTTTTATATTATTTTTTATAATATTTTTCTGAAAAATTACAAGGATAATAACCATTGACACTCCTAATAAAATTACTATAGTAAGTATTTATAATAAATGGAAATAAAACATGCACATTTACCAAATATTTACTAACATAATAAAAATATGGAATCCTTTTTTCAATATTTGACCTAAAAATAGAAAATATCAATGTCAATATGATCTCACCATATAAAATAACATAATAATTTCTTAATATATTTTTTGGCACTAAACATTCTTATAAAAAATAATGTATTAATAAAAAATTAAATAAAATTAAATATATTAAATATTTATAAAAATTATGTAATTTAAATATATAAAAAATTCAAATAATAAAGTTAAATTTTAATAAATATTAAATAATAATTTAATAGATAATAATATTTTTCAATATTCAAGGTAAAATCAATGGTTTTAGAAAAATCCCAAAAACTGTACATATAATATTTTTTATATATTGATATAAAAACTGATATTATTATTATAAAATAAATTTTATATATGTTAATAAAATTTTATAATAACATAGATTCATAAAATTGATGAAAATATTTTTTGATGAAAGCATATTCTTGAACAGTAAAATAACTTTATTAAAAATGATTTAATTATTAAATAAATAATGGATTAACTGTTTAAAAATTAGTAAGAAATGAATATTTTTAATAATGTGGTTAATGATATAAATTCTTTCTAATTCAACATAAAAGTTACAATGATAATATAATAGTATTTCAATATTTATTGGAATAATTTGTTGTGTTACATGTATGCTATAAAACATACTCTAATTTTAAAATTAACATGTGTTAAATTATACCATACATTAATAAATATAATCATAAAAATTTCAACGTGTGATTGGTAATGAATAGTTTTATTTTTGTTAATTATTTAATGTAAGTTCCATATTCTAAAAAAAGTGTTAATAAAACTTCTTATTAAGAATTGGTTAAATGAAATTCAATGGTCTTCGAAATAATTTGTTTCAAAAATGGGAAACAATGGTGTCAAGATTAATTACTTTCATGGAAGTGTAATGTAACCCACAAGTATTAACGTGGCCATGATATAGTTATCATTACCAAGACCATAAATCAATGAGAAGTAAAAAGTTCATTGATTTGGGTTTATGAAAATTAAACATATACCATTTTTATTTCTGGGGATAGTTTCTAATGTTGAGGGATTATATTATGATCTACGAATACATTATATTAATAAACATGAATATATCTATTTTAAAAGTATACTCGCATCCATTTTTTTGATATGGTCTATTTCTACATTATCTATTACACAATGAAATGGACATTTCAAAATATTTTCCCATTCCAAAAATAATTTTAATGAACCAGAAGATCAATAATTCATTCCTTCACACAAAAAATACATATGAATTGAAAATAAGTTAGTGTAGATCATCTAATATGAGAAATAATTCCTTTAAAAACAAATATTAATATAAAAAATTTAGTATAAATCATTTCACATGTTTTCAATGATTAGGATCATCTAAAATATGTTATAAAAAATTTATTATTTCCCCAAATTTTAGATCATGATCACAATCTTTCTAATGTCCACATAATATTAATTAGTATTTATTTAGACATTATGGACACATTTAAATATCATTATAATATATTCTCCGAAATCATGGTGATATAAATATCAAATAATTTTATAAATACATGATTCCAAAAAGAAATTCTTTTTATATAAGTGTAGATATTATCAAATGTATCCCTTAAATCACAAAAAAAATTAATACATAATCACGAATTAATTTATCATAAAAAAAATTCATGTGTCACCAAAAAAATTATGTTCATTTCCGTTATGAGAATAGTTTATTTAATTCAAATATACTAAACATTTGTAACATATAGTGATCAATATTTCCAATTTCCATGTAATCTCAAAAAATATCATGATTTGAAAAATTTTAAATCATTTCATCATACTATTGAATTTAATTTCTCCAATCCATAAATTGCTAATTTAACATTATATTCCCTATAAATTTCATGATTTGTATAACAATAATATATTTGATAAAATATTATTTCACCATAACACATGACTCTATATACACATGAACATTATTCAGTCTACTTGAACAATTATAGTGTCAAAAAATTTACAATGATTCCATTTCATTTTCTGGGTTATATTCCCTAGAAACATGGATAATTCATTTATATAGTTCACAATATCTAAATTTTTTATTCTCATAAAATTTAATATTACTATTTATAACCTTTCACTCATGTCTCTGGTGTCCTTGAACTATATGAATATATGAAAACACTCATTCCCTTTATGTATTTTCTAGTGTGATTCATTCACAAATAGTAACTTGTGGGAAACCCCATCATTCCCTTTCACCCCATATCCATTTTTTCATTGTCTTCCTATTACTACCTTGATTAACTATGATTCAATAATACATAATTAAATATTTATCTATAAAGAATCATTTGATTATATTTCATCATATGATATTAATGTTTTGGAGAAAACACCCATTCAAAAAAAATGTCCAAATAACAACATGGAAAAGATCATTGATACCTATTTTATTATGTGATTTGGAATTGATCCCTTCCATGAACCATGTTCCATTTATAAACAATTTTACACGTAATATTAGATTATATCATTGTGAAACATAATTTATAATATTAAAATTAGTGAACTAATCAACAAAAATTCCAAATTTATGTGTAAATAATCTCCAAAACAGAAGCTTTGTTCCTTTGAGAATATATAAAATTCTATGAAATGGATTTAATCACTAATATATTTTTTAAAAAATTTACTTCCTCTATTTTCTAATAAACATTATATGATTCAAACTATAAGAAACTAAATCATGTATCATTGAGTTGGTGGTTGCATTATAATATTTCAACTAGATACAAGGAATTGGATAACAAAATACATAATTAATTAATACTATACGTAAAAAATAATAATACTAAAATTTCACAGTTGATATGAAAACATAAAATTAAACATATTATATTCGTTCAATAATCAATTAATTTTTATGTATATCACTACACAGAAATCATAATATTGTTTATGGTATCTTACATAAAGGAGACTTAATAAATAGTTGAGGTCTAATGTTTGATAAGGGTATGCGTACAATAGAATATATCATGAATAAATAAGAAATAATCATCATAGAATGGTAACTAAATGAAAACACACTCCATTAAATCAATAATCATAAAATTCAATGCTCATAGTGAAAATAAAACTATGAAATTATGATGGATACAAATTATTAAATTCATACATGTGGAAATGCTCAGTTATTAGATTTCACATTCTCAATGGAATGATAATATCTCTATCATAAAGATCATTCAAAAAAAAATTTATCACTAAATGTATAAGCCCATTAAATTTATCCATCTGATTTTCTCAAGAGAAATTCTAAGTCATCAATGGGTAATATAATTCTAGCCCACAACCATACCTGTAGGTATAAACCAATTCATCACATACTAAATTATCATTTTAATTCATGAATGGTGATGCGATATAAAAAAATATCTATACTGAGTAAATGATACAATTTTATTAATAATTTCGTATTTAATTCTATAACATCAAAATAAAACCCCATATATTAAATTGTATTTGGTTTATGAAATAATCATATCCATTGAAAAATAATATGGATATTAAGGAGAAATTTCATATTAAATTATAAAAATAAGTGATTTCATCAATGGATGGTATCATTAAATCATATACTGAGTCATGAATATGTAATATAACGTGTTTCTGAAATTTATGAAAAAACATAACCTAAAAGATTCCATAATTTTTTTGAGGATCTATAACATAATTACATTGAAATTATCTTTTAATAGAAACTGTGAAATTATAAGGGAAAACATTTCTATTTAAAAATTCATTTTAAATGTCAGAATAAATATCCAACACATTGAGGTGTCATGAATGAAGGAATATCAACTCATGTTTTTTTCTTAAAAAAATCTTGTGTTTTTTAAAAAATGTCTATATGTAAAATGTTTGGAAATTGAAAGAATGATTTCGTTAATAACAATTATTTAAAAATAAAACATTGATAAAAAGGACTTAAAACAATTGTAAAATTATATATATAACTAATGATATATAAATTCATAAATAATTGACATGGAATATAAATATTGCACATCATTAAAAAAAATTAAAAATATGAAATAGTGATGAGGTTTGGAAATAATCCCATACCACTTGGGTAACAATTGAATCTTTTTTCCCATGAGTGAATGATAATTATGAGTGTATTTATATCAAATAATTTTCATCATTATATATATATATTTATATTTAGTGGATGTCTACGAATCTAAAGAAACTAACTAGATGTTTATCCACAATAAGTCCCATAAAAATAAATGTTATCTGGAAATCCCTTACATTGCACTCACCATTAGTTGATCATTCCTTAAAATCATGAATAGAGATTTACCGAATTATATTAAATTATAATGTAACAAAATTAAAATTTGATATATTATATATAGTTCTTATATAACATCTTTCAACCCAATAATAATGAAAATTTCACTATTAATATTGTTTCAGATGTTACCATATTCATTTATCCCTGCATTTTATGTCCTTTATGTTCCAATTCTAGTGCATGGGAAATATATTCATCATATATATAATGTTTTGAAATATATAAAAATAAATAATTATTTAATACATTCCAATAATAATTTTATATTTTTGGAATTGGAAGATGTGTCACATCTTTTCATAGAGAAGGTTTGATGTATGTGTGTACAAGTGGTATTATCATTCCATTAATAGTGAATTAGATGGGAAATTGATAATATATAAATTTAACAGAATCAATAACATTTAATTAGTAAAATATATTTTTATTGTTTCTATAATTACAACATACCATGTAATGTTGTGATTGAATATAAAATTACTCCACAATTTAGAGATACTAATTCATACATACGGGTGCACGCACAATGCTTCCATCTATTTTCGGATTTAAAAAATGTTTACAAAGGTCTCCTCCTAATAAAAATATAATCTATTTATTTATTTGATAATAAATTTATTAATTAAGGGGTTTAAATAACATATGAATTGGTATTATAAGATGTTATTAACATGAATAAATGTTTAATGATGATCACCTCTTCATAAGAGTAATTCATAATGATATCTTAAATGGGAAACATGGTCGGTTTTTTGGAAGGAACATAACCAAAAAAACATGTCTAATGATGTTTAAAAAGGAAAGGTTTATGATTTACTGATGTTATTTGGACTCAATTTGTGTTAATATGTGATAGAATTAGTTCACTTTAATAATTGAGTCAAGGTGAACATTTGGAATTTCTCATAACATTAAAATATAATAAGTCTTTTCAAGATCCCAATTATTTAAAATGGACAATAACTGTACAATGATGATATTTTAGACCATATATTATCCAATTTCTTCTTATTTAACTTTTTTTTTATTTTAAATATGGTAATAAAATATTAATCCTCTAAAATATTGTTATTGTGAGTTTTAATATAATTTGTTAGTTATTCATTACAAAAATCAATAAAATATGTCAAAGTTGGAAACATATTTAATTAAATAAATTTAATTTCTTATTTATATATTTATTTCATATGTCAACATAAATTTCTCAAATTATGTTTCCTATATAATTTATAATAATATTTATTTAATTAATAAATTAATGAAGTATTTACTACAATAGTTATATATAAGGACATAAATTATTTATTTATTCTGTAAAAATTACAAATAAATTACTATGTATGAGATAAATCATTTTTCAATGAAATGAAGTTTTTTATTAGAACATGTCCTTTGGTTACATCTATATTTAAAATAGTTTAATTATTATGAAATGTTGTGTAAAATGTTTTGGTTTTTATTTAAGAATTTATATAATTGCGATAATATCATCCATTTGTCCCCAAATGGTCATAAATTTATGTATAAGATGATTATTATAAAAATAAACTATTAAAATTGTATTGTAGAGTTTTTTCTTATATTTTAGGCATCATATTATTTTATTTTTGCCCAAAATTATATGATATACCTGTTACCATGGTAATAATAATTCTATAGTTACTATTTATAATAAAAAACATAAAATGAACAAATATACAATGTAGTAACCAGTTTTTTAAAAGATGGAATATTTTTTTAGGATTCATCTCATATAAGTGGCCTGATTGACTTTAAATTTACCCCACAAAAGATAATATAAAAACTATTTATTTGAAAATTTCTTTTCTAACACTAAAAATGCACTTATACCAAAATAATGTATAAATAAGATTAAAAAATTTAATTATATATTATATATGTAGTAAATGTACATAATAATAATCTATATAAAAATAAAATCATATAAAACATAAAAAATATAATGGTAGTTTTATAAAAAATGGAATTTTTTAATATTCTCACGAAAATCAATTTTTACATAAAAAGCACAAATATAAATGATAATAATATTTTTAATATGATGATTTTAAAAATTATTTAATTTTTATAAAGTTAAATTTATAAATTTTCATGCAATTATTATAAATATTCACTAAAAAAATCTGGTAAACCATATACAATGAAAAAATATTTTTTTTTATAAAAAAAATTTATAAAAAAATTTATTATTCAAAAATTGTTAATTAATACATTTAGAATGAGTAGTATAATTTTAATTTTAAGTATATATTTAATACTAATCCTTCCCAAAATTTTAATGACTAGGTAATAATAAACAAATTGTAATATTTCATTGTTTGTTTATGTTCAGTTTTGCGTATCATGTATGCTAAAAACATAATGTTATTTTAAAATCATTGGTTGTTAAAGTGGGATTTCCAAAAAAATCAACACAATAATTTGATTTTGGTTATTGATACATGATTTATTATATCATAACAATTTTATGTATCTAATATTATTTGTATTTGGATCTCCTTTCCGTACAATACATTGAAGAGATAATTGTATTACATTGATTTCCTCAAAACATTTAATTTTTTCATGAATAAATTACATAATATAATTTTACTAGATGTCATGAAAAGTCATTTAATTTAAAAATAAAAATAATTTAAATATTTTTTCTCTTTTTTATGGATCATCAGAGTGAATTGTTAAAATAGTGGAATATATTGTATGAGATTCCCTTCAAATTATTTGGGAACTTTTTATGAATATTTTTTAGTTGATTAATAGTCATATAATAATATTTTTCATTATAGTGTATTTATTTATCATTTTGATGAATTATATTATTAGAAATATCAAATTATAAAATTTTAATTAATGTTAGTGAAGTATTTTGATAAGATAATTGTTGGTTAAGGAAATTATTGAGAATGAAAAAAACATCCCGAATATATTAGGGATGATCATAAAATGATGAAAATGTAGTCACCTAATCATAAGATAAATAATTTTTTTCGAAAAAGATTATAAAATATTTAAAAAATTATACCCATTTCAATGTGTTATGTATTTTTTTAATATGAAACATCTTCCCAAATTATAATTGATTATAAATTTTGTTGAATATTGGGTAAATAATATTATTGTGTGGCCATTCCATTTAGATTACCTATGTTACATTATATATTCGATTTATCATTATTAAGGAAACATTTTCCATATTAATATCATCTCTGAACATCTGATGTAGTTCAATTGGATGGTAATATTTTTAATAAATAACAACTAGTTCACAATATTGATTAAAGATATTTGGTAGTATGCACAATTGATGATTTCGATTCCAATTTTATGGGAGAAGATATGGATAAATATTATTCAATAATTTGTATAATAAATAAATATATATTATTTAATGTTTTATTATATTTTATGTATAAATATATTATTAAATTATTGAATGTAATAATAATAAACAATTATCTTGATGAATAAATTTACATTAACAAAGTGAAATAATCATAGTATCCCTCCTAAAGTATCATACGTTTGAAATATTTGGTAAAACAAAATATCTAGAATGTATATAATGATTTTGGGGAGAGATTATTTATCGGTTTGGACAATATTGCTATCATTAGGGTTGTGACCATGTTAATGGAGTTAGTTCAATTATAATATTATGAAGGGGTGACATTTAAATAAATAAAATCAATTATGAGAATTTAATATAACCAAATGTGGCCCAAAAAATAGATAAATATTGTTTTTTTGTATGATATATTCGATACATACCTCCACCATATTGAAAAAAAATATTTAAACACATTTTACTTTAAATTATAACATCAATTAATTTTTTCATTTTTATATTTCAAAATGATTTTTTTAAGCCTACGTAATTTTTACATTAACACTAATGTAACATAATAATATTATTAGACGCTCCAAATTCCTCAACATGTATTTTTAGTTTGGTGTTCATATCAATATTTCTCTTAATCATCATAGAATAATTTAACATGTTTAATTTACCCAAATCCATGTTGTTATTTGGGTTTTAATTCCCATAATTTTCCATGAGATATTGAATGAGTTTCACAAGTATTATCATTTGAAAACTCAATTTCATTTTGGGTATACAAAGGAACATGGTTGGTTCAATGTTTTTCAAACTATGTTTCTTAGACCATGTTCCATGTTTTTATAGCCCTCAATTTTATTTAGTTATGTGGTCCAAAAATTCAATCATGCAGTGTGTTAATGTTTTTCTTAGATTGTGATAATTTTATTATCATGGTATATTAAACATTTAATTCATTATTATACACCTATAACCCATTTTAATGTAGGTTTGTATAGTTGTTGCACGGTTTTGGAAAACATTGTGGTCAAATTGGTCGACCAATATAAAATGGTGACCATTTTGATAGTGGAAACTGAACAATTATGAAACGGTTTTACAAACTCTGAAGTAACCACATAATTATTTAAAGTGTAAAAAATTACCATTTTCTGCCACAATTAATAGGTTTTCAATCTTTATTATCCCCACACACACATAACACCGACTTCCTATGCATGATGTCCCAAATTTCTAATCCATGGATTGGAGTATCCTCCTATAATTGGACTCTGTATCTTGGTCCATTGGTGGCCATGGATTAATCTCCGTAATTCCTTCAACCAACTAGACTTATTTATCTACTTCTTTTTCCTCATGTAATTCTAAATCATATGAGATATTTTTTCCTATTTTTGGGGAGTTAATGTAAAATTATTTTTTTCTCTCATTTCATCCCATAATAATTATTGAAATTAAAATATCTAGGACGTAATAATACATGGTATAAGGAAAATATATTTCTTCATGATATTTAATAATTTTATAGAGTGATTTATTTATAAAAAAACATCGTAGTTCTAGAGATACCCTAAAAAAGAATTCAACCACTATTGAAAGGATATATTGATTCCATGAGATGAATATGGACATTCTCCTTCTATAAAATTTAAGGTTAAGATGGATAAGGGGCACAATCAACATTATAAGTATAGGATAATTGTATAAATTGTATTAATTTAATTATTGAAAATTATTTATTTGTTTCTATAGGGAATATGAAGGGAATGGCTACAGGATTGTGGTGGTGTTGATCACCTTGACTAAGGTGACATGGTTTTTCGATTTTGGATTGGACAATAATACATGTGATAATGTTGATCACCATGATGGGGGACTTGGTCGTAGGGTTTAAGAGATATGGAATTCAATTTAAGGTATTTTCCCACGGTACATTGGATGCTGTTGATCTCCAGGATTAACTGTAACGTCACAAAATATTATTAGTGAAAATTGTTTTTTTCCTTATTAATTGTATTATTATATAAAAATGTTATATGACATATGAGATTCGTTTGTTTTATGATTTTGGATTTCAAAATACTAATAATAATTTTTACTGTTGCTAATATAGTTGTTGAACCGTGATAAATAGATTAGTATAAATATAAGGATTTAACAAGTCCAATCTGTTCAGAAAAAAGAAGTTTTGGACTCATCTAGTATTATTTTCATTTATGAAGAACATTTTTCAAATATCGGAATGTATTTTGCATCACTATGCTACTCTCTTTACTAAGACCAATCCGAGCTTCATCACATTATTCATGAATAGAACTGTCTACAAGAGAAGTGGATGTTGATATAGATTACAACCCATGTGATGTTATTCAAGCCACCCCAAGAGTCTGTCACCATCTCGCACCTTACCCATAGGTCATATTTTGGTTTTTAAGGGATTTTGTAACTTGACCTTATAACTATGATTATGATCATTTTTTGTAGAATAAATAATATACATTCAATTTGTTATTGTTACTTTCTAATTTTTTTTTAAATCACAAATAATATATATAGATATAATTAAATTAAGAAATCAATTTTCATGAATAAATGGATTTTTTAATTAAAAAATATTTTAATAAAATATTATTAATATATTTATTTTTAAATATAAATGATCGTATAATTAAGAATACAATTTTAATTTTTATTAAGGTTTGATAGATGTTTTTCTCAAAACCGATGAATTTCTTATAAATGTTGTTTTTTATTATAAATGTAAAAATTCAAATATTTAGGAAATTATTTATATAAACTTAATATTCATTTTAGAATCAAGATTTCAATATTATACAATGGTGAAATTTTCATAATATTCTGATAATGTCGATTTTTGGGGAGAATATTAAATATCATTTAACTATATATTTTGTTTTATCGCATAATAATGACCTAATAGTGATTTAATAAAATATTTTTAATGGAATTTTTGGAAAATATAAAATTTCTCATGAAAATAATTTGATTTTAGGATTGTTTTCTTTATTTTACAATGCTTTAGTGGACCTTCTAAGGCGTATAAAAAAATTTAACCTTTTAAAATGTTTTCCTTCAGATTGTGGCTCACCGCCACATATGAATGCATGATAATTTATTAATTTAGGCCATTATACTTATCAAATAATTTCTTTTAATCCCATTTGGTGAACAAAATCGGTAAAATCAATGGGCTGGTTTTTGGTTTTCTTTAGTTTAATGTATAGTGTCCAAAACCTAAATAATATCAAATTTCTACTCTTTTCATTTATAAACCCACATAAGATCCCACTTAATCTTTAATAAAAACCATTAGAGATAATAAAATATCTGAACTCATCTCTATAGAATAGTCCTATGATTTCCCAATATCCCATTAATCCTCTCTCATGCCTTTTCCAAGCCTTTGAGATCACACTTCGAAGGGGGGGGGGATTTCTTCCTTTCTCATTTTTTCCCAAAATTCATTATGTTGTTATGACCTTTTATTTTAAATTAAAAACATTGAGTTATGATTTATCATCTCCCCCAAATTCCCTCATTATGTTTGAATAATTATAGACTCCTTTATTTCTCATTAATTCCTTCCATATACACCTGTTACCAAGCCAAAATTCCATAAGGTATTTCACTCTCAACATTAACATTCTATAAATTCTTTTGTATTATGAATCTAAATTCCATTTCAGATACATGGACATGTTTCTATATGATTCCATTACTGTAAATTTCATGTATGTATGATGAGAAACCCATTTCAATTTCATTATCCATTTTTTTGTATTCTTATGTTAAGTCGTTATACTGCCGAAATTGCTCCACGGTTTTCCTAGCCAAATTCATTGTTTGGTGAATACCATGCTCAATTCTCTATCAATAGTTTTCAAATATATTCACATAAACATATTGATTATATATCTTCATTTATGAATTCTATATTCCATTTTCATCGAATAAATGAAGTGGTTTAACGAATCCATATTATATGATCCATGTCGCAGACTTACGTATGAAATGAACTGAATAAGAAGGGTGATCCCTGGTAGTGCTCCAATGCATTTGGTAATGATTATTATCATGATGATTCATGTAAAATGAGGGTTTAATTATTCTAATTCATGTGATATGAGGGTTTCCTCATTCTCCATGTGAAATTATAATTGACTCAGGAAATTATGATTATAACTGGTTTACCTCATTTCCATGTTATGATAATCATGTTGTATCTTTCCTTTAAGTTCATGTTTCTATTACGCACAATTGATGTCACTATTGAATAGAATGTATTTAATTATGCATGTTTTGGCTTATTTAGTCCCTTAATGGGCATTATATGTCACCCTTTTCTTGTTCATGTTCTCAGGTTATCCCATCCAATTATTAGTATAATAGAATTTGTGTGGTCATGTAAAAGATGTTTCCAAAAATGATGTGTATTTAATGTTTTATGTTGTTATGTAATGTTCCTAATCACCAAATACACTTAAACTCTTGATATTAATATATTTTGTCAAGTGAATGATTTATGTAACAAAATATGTTTATATATGAAATAAAGTGCAGGGTTACTATATTAGTTATCAGAGGAGAGGTTCAATTATTTCTGGGATTAGGATTATAAAACCCAAGGGAAAGCCTTATAAATAAAACTATGTATAAACAAATTCCTAAAATTTTAGTCAGTAATGATTATGTGGTTTATCAAACAAATACATCGTTGTCTGAATACGATAAAGTATAGGTGTCTCTATCACAGTAGTATCTAGGGTTAAAACTCGAATGCACTACATTGATAAAGAGACAAATGGGAACTAGTGTATAACAACTGGACATGCTACAATATTGGTTATGACACTCCCCGAGGATATGAATTGGCTAATTCCAAATCATTGTATTAACCATTATTATGGGAATAATAATATTTACCCGAATAATATATGTTGAGAATTAGATCATGGATAACATATATTTTATTCTATAAATTCATATGTTAAAGAAAAAAATGTAAATTTTGTCATTAGTTTTTCATTTGGATTACTATTTAGGTGTTACCCTTAACTTTCCTTTTATTCCATCAAATAAACAATAATAGGATGAATTATCCTAACAGCCAATGTGAAGATCAATGTGACGATCATTCTAAAAAGATGACCAATACTGTAGGAATGATAATATAAGGCCCCGACCTTAAACCTTACATAATATTGAATTAAATAAATAATTCACATTGAGGATCTTTTCAGGTTTAGAGTTTTAGAGAATTATGACATAACTATTACATCTCAAAAGATTACAAAGTAGACACTTCCACTATGTTTCAATAAAATAAAAACTCTTAATAACAAACATGTCTAGTTCCAGGTTTTAGATAACATGACTTTCCCTTGATCCCATCCTTGACCCTATTCCACATTAAGTCCTGTGAAAAACATTTCAAAAAAAAAACTTCGGGTGAGCATAAAAAGCTCAGTAAGGGATACTCAAAGAATGAAAACTGTTAGTTATTCAAAACAACAAGTAAACCATGTATACTTTATCAAATTAATACCTTCACCTTCATGAAGTTATAAAAACACTTCACTGAATAAAATATCATTACTTACCCTTTTGTAACCAAAGGATTACAATAAAACCCATATAAAGAACACATAACATATAAAGGTAACTTGGGAAATAAAAATACTTAAGTGGAATAACCATACGGTTGACTTCCACACATATCACATAATGGAATAGCCATATGGCCAACTTCCATACATACTTAATAGAATAGCCGTACGGCCGACTTCCATACCCAATGCATTGGATGTTATAACGTAACCACCTGTCCTGGGATTCACGGCACCACCCGTCATATCATTTATCACGTAACCATCCGTAAAATGTCCATGTACCATCATTAATCGTAAAATATTGAAAATATAAAAATTTCAATAACAAAATTTGTTTGGCAATCAAAATTAGTAATTCCCATATATTTAATTAATCAATCCATTTTCAAAAACCATTTAAAAGAGATTTTTGAATCAAAGTGTCCCATACCACATTGAAGCTTTTAAAACATTAATGTACATATAAATAAATACTGAAAACCATTTTGAAAACATGGACATTAAAGATAAAGATTTAGAATAATAAATATTTAAAACATTTAAAACGATATTTTTGTTAAGTAGTTTTTAACAAAATTAGAGACTCTTGAATAAAAATAATAGCGGAATAACATTCAATCCGAAATTTATAATATCATGATAATAAAGTGATTCATGATATAATATGTCAAAGGACAGTATAGACACCATATAAGGGTGAATTGGTGCATAACAACAATGAAGTCTCAAAAGAAATGTAAAATGAGATGAAATCCATTATAAAGAAGGTATCCTTAAATTAAGGATAAATCAATCTCATAATTATGTGTGACAAATATAAATACACCTAATATAAGTGGATATTAATTGTAAAAAAATAAAAGGTTATTCACACATATTCAAAGGATGACATATTCAATAACTACATTTTGATCCCAATAAAATCGAAATTAGGTTAAGAAGTTCCCTTGGTAAAATTCGACAGCCTAACGGTGTCACATAAAATTTTACAAAATGGGTTTATGAGTGAGATAAAGGGGATCTATTCACTTGAACATAAAATTTACATAAATAAGGATATATAAGAACATATCCCAATATAATAGTATGTGAATTAAAATACATAACAAAAGATGTCTTTAAAAAAAGGAGGGTGAAAGGTCCCCTTACCGAGTTGGGTAACTTTCGAAAAGTACACCCCATGGAAGAAGGGTCATACAATGAAGATGTAAATACACATAAATGAAATTATACTACAAAAAAGTGTATAATAATGTTCAGTACATACACCACTCAAAGGAAATAGTGTAAAATGTAGCATAAATGTCACGGGAATAAAAGTGAGATGAAAAACCCCTTACGAAAACTCGGCAGCGTAACGGCGCCACTTAAAACATCCAAAAATGGATTTTTTAGATTATATAGGGTCTCCCATAATATTAACAAAAAAATTAAAGTATGTGGAATATAAAATAACATACCCAAACATAAGAAATATGGGTTTAAAAGAAATTACATAAATGAGAGTACATAAAAAGAAATAGAGAGGTTGGATCTCTTACGAAAATTCGGCAGCCTAACGGCACCACTCAAAACTTCCAAAATGGTTTGTTGAGAGAAAATAGGGTATCTCATTATATAAACATAATAAGTACAGTAGGATTAATATAAAAGAACATCCCAATCATAAGAAATATGAGCTTAAATGGAATGACATAAAAGAGTGAACTTAAAAAGAAAGAGAGGAGTAGGATCCCTTACCTCAAGTTCAACTTGTCTTGTTCGTTTCCTTATATTACTGAATAATAATCTTTGGTCAATTTATAATTTATTAAGGACCTCCTATAAATATTATTATTCAGTTCATATAACATAATTTAATTTTATAATAATTGGTTAATAATATGAGTTCATATCAGAAGTTTTTGTTGATGTTTGGCACATGAGTCAAAAATTGAACTTGTTGGAAAATAATTTTCCATGTAGTTATAGGTACATCATATTCGGAACAGTATTTATGTTTTAAATATCATATATATCCAGTGTATATTAATTTTATACTATTACATAGCATTTGGAGAAAAAAATTAAAAGCATCGTTCCTGGAGACGGTAGGCCGTACGTACGCATGAATGCTACGTTCATTTTTTTGTCATATTAATGGAATTAAAAAATGAGATATATATATATGTGTTATAATTACAGAATGGTATCCATAATTTAGATGTAATATATTACATATATATCCATTATATATATGTACATATAATAGTACATAACATTTTGAGAGAAGAAATGAAATGTACAGTTCATCGAGATGGTAAGCCATAGGTACGCATGAACGCTACTTCCATTTATATTTAATATTTAATGGAATTAAAACATAATGATACATAATAGTATTTTAATTCCATTATGGTATCATATATAATATCATTAAATATATCCTTTATACGTACCACATATGGTATTAACGAATCAAATCACTTTGAGGGGGCGGTAGTCCGCACTTCCTTAAATGAAGATATCGTGTTTACCCATAATGGAAACCATAAAGGTATACCATAAATGAAAAAAACAGAACCGTAAGTAAAACATTAACATATTATATATAATATATAAATATATTGTCATCTTAATTGCCACCATTGAAAGTGTTAGAAGAATGTTGAACAATCATCATTTCGTGAGGCAGAAATTCTCCATCCACAAAAACAGTATGTTCTTTAACCATTAGATGTAGGTTTGTGTATGTTTAGCTCTAATTATTCATATAACAATATCCTAGTATATTTAAGATACTGTATTTGTTACAAAATAAATGAATAAAAAGAGTTTAGGGGTTTGGAGAAGCAAAATAAAACAAAAGCACACAACTGAAGACATTACCATAAAATCGGGTAACTCCCTTTGGTTTGAGCTCAGAGGCTTCCTTGGGAAGAATTATTCCCAATGTGAGGATTCAAAGAGTTATTTAGGGATGTGGAGAGACAAAATGGGCAGGGTTTGGCCGAGCCAAAGGCTTTGGAAGTGTGGGTAAGGAGGTATAGTTGGGGGCCTTTTATAAGAGGAGAGGAGGGGCACTCTTGGAAAGTAAAGAAATGTTACTTTATTTTAGAATGCGTTTCGTTTTTTAATGTTCCCAGATTGATGCGTTTGGAGGATAAGTTGATAAGGGTTAGAAATAAAATCATAAAATAGGTTTTGGACATGTGTAGGTTTTATATTATACATTATCATTCCATTTTATTTAAATCGTTAAATAGTGAGGTCATCACTGCATCATCATGATGTCATAAATAATTTAATTTATTTAATGTCTAAAAATTATTAAAAAATTACTATGATTTAGGAAATCTTTTTATATTTACAATGACAATTTATCGTCAAAATTATGTCTTTTATATCCCCATGTAAAATTTTTTTTAGTAAAACAACTCATGTTTGTGTCATTTTAATTTTAACATTAAATAAAAAGGAATTTATGTCATTTTCCAACCAAAGTGGCTCCATGGGGTCCCCAAGTTGACCCATGGATTGTCTTGGTCGTAAATGACTCATCCAATGAGTGTAGGACATGTGTCTAGGTCATTTCATATTATTAAAACATTATTTTTACCTTAAACTACACTAGTTACCTCTAATCGTGATTAAAAACATAATAAGTTTCTATTCACCAAAAAATTATTTTAATCCCATTGAACCAAATTTTACTTCCTAATGAAAACCATGTATGTCTGATTTTTGAAATTCAAAACACAAAGATGGAAAAATTTCATTTAAACGGAAAATCAGTTTTTATAAGTACCACTTAGTGGTTTCACTATTTATCAAAAATTGATGTTTTTCAGAAAATTACCAAAAATTAACCCTAAGCTATATTTGATATTCTGAATTGAAAAATTATATCTATTTTAAAAAATTCAAAACACATAAGTTTCATTAATTAATTTAATAATTAATTCCCGCTGTCAAATTAAATATCGTGTTTTTATGAAACAAAATGTATCAAAAGATTGACACTAGTTTAAGTCCGATTTCAAAGTGAAATTAATTCGAAAGGCCACAATTGGATTAGATGGTAAAAATATATTCTAATTTCACTTTAAAACCAATTCAAAAGATAATATAATAATATAAATAAATTAGATTAAAAAGAGGTTTTGAATTAAAATACAACATTTTTCACTATTCATTAAAAATTGAACTTTTTCGGAAAAATACCAAAAATTTACACAAAGTAAATTTTGATGTCCCGATTATAAAGAATAATTATATTTTGTCAAATATAACACATAAAATTGTCAAAATGATGATTTAAAAGAGGATCACCATCAAAAGGCGATTAATCGACCTTTTAAATAATATTAGAATGTTTACGCTTAAAATTGGATTCATTCGCATTTTTAATCCTCTAACATTTATTGTAAAAAGTAAAAATATTTGAAAAACATATATAATAATTTTGTATTTAGTTCTATTCATTCCCACCATCACAACAGCTTGGCATTAACTACCATTTAAAATAATATTATTTTATTATTAGAGTGCAACGTAAGATTCCCAAGAAACTCGTTGTTACGTGTTGGGTACGCCATCGAGCATAGCATCCCCTTTAAAGTAATATTAATATTTTATTCAAAAATATGGATAAATATAAAAATTTCATATTATTTATTTACCTGGGGTTTTACATCCTCCCTCTTTTGGGAATTGCGTCCTCACAATTTTAAAATTGGGCTCAGAAACATCCTTGAAAGTCCCACATGGGAACAAGAGTTGGTAAAACAATCACTTTAAAATAAAGGGAGAGAAGTACAGAGGTCACCTGAGTTATCCAATACTATGATTACAAGTATAAAAATATGGATATGGAAGAAAAAACAAAGGTTCATGTTCTGATGGAGAGTGATAGTAAACATTTCTAGGAGAAAGTTAACCATAAGAAAATCACAAACTTGTGATGGGTTATATAGTATTCGATTCCCCAGTAGGAAAAGATAATAGACAACATTTCTGTTTTAAGTTAGTTTTTATTGAGTAATTTATTCATAAGGAAACATAATCACTTATCATGTTGACTTTCAACTTTTACTAGATTTCATACACGAATTCATATTTTATCCAAAAGACGAGTATTTAGGAAGACTTGTTCACATTAAGAGTACTATAATCAACTTCTAGAGAATCACCTAATCCACAAAAGAGAACTATATATTTCCCATGTCATTAGACGAAATCCAAAACCAAAACCAAAAAGGTTAGTACAGGATCAGATAATCCAGAAAAGGATAACCCTTTATAAAAAGAAAATCAATTTGTAATCTCCAAAATTTGTCCAACAAAACCCAAAGTTCAACGAGGACCATTTGATAAACAATTTGTCCATAAAATTCTTCAATGTAAACCAATATAAGATTGAAACCCAAATATTTGAAGGATTTAGTCACATAGTCTTCCAAGTTAAAGCGTAATATTTATCTCCAAACAACATCAGTTGCTCCTAAAGTCTCGTATTGAAAAGTAATTAACCTAATCACATATCCTCCATGATAGGTTAATCATTTTCAAAAATAACCCAAAATCAACATACTCTTAATTCATAAAATCATCTAACTAATATGAATCATTCAAACTAAACAGATAATTCACGTAGTCCAATGGTAGGCGATAAATACCAGTCTCAATTTGGTTGTGGGTTCGATTCCCGCAGCTTTTTCCGACGCAACGGGTTGTCAGACGGTCTGTGTGTTGTCCTTTTTCCAAAACTATAAAATTCTTAAAACATTCCCCAAAACGAGATAAAATATTCAAAAATAATCATAAAAAATTTTAACCTCATGTTTATCTCATGCCTTTCATTTTCCATCATATCATATAATAACCCATAATTACCTCAAAAGTAAGGATCATATAAACTCTAATGGTTACCTTTATAATTATTACCTGAACTTCCACATCAATTGGTCATCACATACATGATGCATTACAGAACATACAAAGGTTCAAGTGGTTGATCATGACTCCTTGATAGTTGGTTTAGAACAACCACGAGTTTCCCCATTGAATCCCCCATTTTATCTAGTATCTTAATCAGAGAACCACCACAGTTTCCTTCAAACATGTTGTCTCTTTGGTGCCTGCTAGATCCATCCATTCACTAAAAACAGAAATTTCAGTGTGAGTATATCAAAAAAACCATAATGTACTAATGAGGAAGGTAAACTCTAAGATATACTTACTCATTCACTTTATCTAAAACTCGGAATCTTTCTAAAATCATAACCATTATGGTAATGTCACTTATGCTTAAAGAATACCCTAACCTATAAAGTAATCTAAACCGACCTTTGATACCAACTATAAGGCCCCGACCTTAAACCTTACTTAATATTGAATTAAATGAATAATTCACATTGAGGATCTTTTCAGGTTTAGAGTTTTAGAGAATTGGGACATAACTATTACATCTCTAAAGATTACAAAGTAGACACTTCCACTAAGTTTCCATAAAATAAAAACTCTTAATAAGAAACATGTTTAGTTCCATGTTTTATATAGCATGCCATTCCCTTGATCCCATCCTTGACCCTATTCCACATTAAGTCCTGTGAAAAACATTTCAAAAAAACTTGGGGTGAGCATAAAAAGCTCAGTAAGGGATACACAAAGAATGAAAATTGTTAGTTATTCAAAACAACAAGTAAACCATGTATACTTTATCAAAGTAATACCTTCGCCTTCATGAAGTAGTAAAAACTCTTCACTAAATAAAATATCATTACTTACCCTTTTGTAACCAAAGGATTACCATAAAACCCATATAAAGAACACATAACATATAAAGGTAACTTGGGACATAATCATACGTAAGTGGAATAACCATACGGTCGACTTCCACACATATCACTTAATGGAATATCCATACAGACAACTTCCATAAATACTTAAGGGCATAGCCATACGGCCGACTTCCATACCCAATGCATTGGAGGTTATAACGTAACCACCCGTCCTGGTATTCATTGCACCACCCGTCATATGGTTTATCACGTAACCACCCGTAAAATTTCCACGTACCAACATTACAGATAAAATATTTAAAATATAAACATTTCAATAACAACATTTCATTTTCAATCACAATAAGTAATTCCCAGATATTGAATTAATCTATCCATTTTCAAAAACCATTTAAAATAGATTTTTGAATCAAAGTGTCCCATACCACTTTGAAGCTTTTAAAACATTAATGTCCATATAAATAAATACATAAAACTATTTTGAAATCATGGACATTAAAGATAATTATTTGGAATAATAAATCTTTAAAACATTTAAAACGATATTTTTGTTAAATAGGTTTTAACCAAATGAGAGACTCTTGAATACAAATAATAGCGGAATAACATTTAATCTGAACTTTATAATATCATGAGAATAAATGGATTCATGATATAATATTTCAAATGACAGTATAAACACCATATAAGAGTGAATTGGTGCATAACAACAATTAAGTCTCAAAAGAAATGTAAAATGAGATGAAATCCATTATAAAGAAGGTATCCTTAAATTAAGGATAAATCATTCTCATAATTATGTGTGACAAATATAAATACACCCAATATAAGGGGATATTATGTGTAAAAAAATAAAAGGTTATTCACACATTTTAAAAGGATGACATATTGAACAACTACATGTTGAACTTAATGAAATCGAAATTGGGTTAAGAAGTTCCCTTGGTAAATTCGACAGCCTAACGGCGTCACACAAAATTTTACAAAAATGGTTGATGAGATAGATAAAGGGGATCTCATCACTTGGACATAAAATTTACATAAATAAGGATATATAAGAAAATATCCCAACATAATAGTATGTGAATTAAAAGACATAACAAAAGAAGTCTTTAAAAAAAGGAGGGTGAAAGGTCCCCTTACCGTGATGGGTAACATTCGAAAAGTACACCCCATGCAAGAAGGGTCATACAATGAACATGTAAATACCCATAAATGAAATTATACAACACAAATTGTATAATAATGGGCAGTACATACACCACTCAAAGGAAATAGTGGCAAATGTAGCATAAATTTCACAGGAATAAAAGTAAGATGAAAAATCTCTTACTAAAACTTGGCAGCCTAACGGCGCCACTTAAAACTTCCAAAAATGGATTTATGAGATCAAATAGGGTCTGCCATAATATGAAAATAAAAAGTAAATTATTAGGAATATAAAATAACATACCCAAACATAATAAATTTGGGCTTAAATTAAATGACATAAATGAGAGTACTTAAAAAGAAATAGAGAGGTTGGATCTCTTACGAAAATTCGGCAGCCTAATGGTGCCACTCAAAACTTCCAAAATAGTTTGATGAGAGAAAATAGGGTCTATAATCATATGAACATAATAAGTACAGTATTATTAATATAAAAGAACATCCTAATCATAAGAAAGATGAGCTTAAAAGTAATGACATAAAAGAGTGAACTTAAAAAGAAAGAGAGGAGTAGGATCCCTTACCTCAAGTTCAACTTGTCTTGTTCGTTTCTTTATATTCCTAAATAATAAACTTTGGTCAATTTATAATTTCTTAAGGACCTCCTATAAATATTATTATTCAGTTCATATAACATATTTTAATTTTATTATAATTGGTTAATAATACGAGTTCATATCAGACGTTTTTGTCGATGTTTGGAACATGAGTCAAAAATTGAACTTGTTGGAAAATAATTTTCCATGTAGTTATAAGTACATCATATTCGGAATAGTATTTATGTTTTAAAAATCATATATATCCAGTATATATTAATTTTATACTATTACACAGAATTTGGTGATAAAAATTAAAATCACCGTTCATGGAGACGGTAGGACGTACGTACGCATGAACGCTACTTTCATTTTTTTGTCATATTAATGGAATTAAAAAAATGAGAGAGATATATATATGCTATAATTTCAGAATGATATAAATAATTTAGATGTAATATATTACTTATATATCCATTATATATATGTACATATAATAGTACATAACATTTTGAGAGAAGAAATGAAATGTACCGTTCATGGAGATGGTAAGCCATACGTACGCATGAACGCTACTTCAATTTATATTTAATATTTAATGGAATTAAAACACAATGATACATAATAGTATTTTAATTCCAGTATGGTATAATATATAATATCATTAAATATATCCTTTATACGTACCACATATGGTATTAACGAATCAAATCACTTTGAGGGGGCGATAGTCCGCACTTCCTTAAATGAAGATATCGCGTTTACCCATAATGGAAACCATAAAGGTATGCCATAAATGAGAAACACATAAGCTTAAGTAAAACATAATCATATTATATATCATATATAAATATATTGTCATCTTAATGTCCACCTTTGAAGGTGTTAGAAGAATGTTGAACAATCATCGTTTCGTGAGGCAGACATTCTCCATCCATAAAAACAGTATGTTATTTAACCATTAGATGTAGGTGTGTGTATGTTTATCTCTAATTCATCATATAACAATATACTAGTATATTTAAGATACTTTATTTGTTACAAAATAAATGAATAAAAATAGTTTATGGGTTTGTTGAAGCAAAATAAAACAAAAGCACACAATTGAAGACATTACCTTAAAATCGGGTAACTCCCTTTGGTTTGAGCTCAGAGGCTTCCTTGGGAAGACTTCTGCCCAAAGTGTGGCTTCAAAGAGTTATTGAGGGATGTAGAGAGACAAAATGGGCAGGGTTTGGCCGAGCCAAATGCTTTGGAAGTGTGGGTAAGGATGTAGAGGTGGGGGCCTTTTATAAGAGGAGAGGAGGGGCACTCTTGGAAAGTAAAGAAATGTTACTTTATTTTAGAATGAGTTTCGGTTTTTAATGGTCCCACATTGATGTGTTTCTAGGATAAGGTGATAAGGGTTCTAAATCCACCCATAAAATAGGTTTTGGACATGTGTAGGTTTTATATTATACATTATCATTCCATTTTATTTAAATCGTTAAATAGTGAGGTCATCACTGCATCACCATGATGTCATAAATAATTTAATTTATTTAATATCTAAAAATTATAAAAAAAATTCTATGATGTAGGAAATCTTTTTAGATTTCCAATTAATATTTATAGTAAAAAATATGACTTTTATATCACCATGTAAAATTTTTTTTAGTAAAACAACTCATGTTTGTGTCATTTTAATTTTAACATTAAATAAAAAGGTATTTATGTCATTTTCCAACCAAAGTGGCTCCATGGGGTCCCCAAGCTGACCCATGGATTGTCTTGGTCGGAAATGACTCATACAATGAGGGTAGGACATGTGTCTAGGTCATTTAATATTACTAAAACATTATTTTTACCTTAAACTACTCTAATTACCTCTAATCGTGATTAAAAACATAATAAGTTACTATTCACCAAAAAATTATTTTAATCCCATTGAACCAAATTTTACTTCTTAATGAAAACCATGTATGTCAGATTTTTGAAATTCAAAACACAAAGATGGCAAAATTTCATTTAAATGGAAAATCAGTTTTTATAAGTACCACTTAGTGGTTTCACTATTCATAAAAAATTGAAGTTTTTCAGAAAATTACCAAAAATTCACCCTAAGCTATATTTGATATTCTGAATTAAAAAATGATGTCTATTTTAAAAAATTCAAAACACATAAGTTTCATTAATTAATTTAATAATTAATTCCCGCTGTCAAAACAAATAGCGTGTTTTTATGAAACAAAATGTATCAAAAGATTGACACTAGTTTAAGTCCGATTTCAAAGTGAAATTATTTTGAAAGACCACAATTGGATTATATGGTAAAAATATATTCTAATTTCACTTTAAAATCAATTCAAAAGATAATCTAATCATATAAATAAATTAGATTAAAAATAGGTTTTGAATTTAAATACAACAGTTTTCACTATTCATTAAAAATTGAACTTTTTCGGAAAAATACCAAAAATTTACACAAAGTAAATTTTGATGTCCCGATTCTAATGAAGAATTTTATTTTGTCAAATATAACACATAAAATTGTCAAAATGTTGATTTAAAATAGGTTCTCCATCAAAAGGCGATTAATCGACCTTTTAAAGAATATTAGAATGTTTACGCTTAAAATTGGATTTATTCGCATTTTTAATCCTCTAACATTTATTGTAAAAAGTAAAAATATTTGAAAAACATATATAATAATTTTTTATTTAGTTCTATTCATTCCCACCATCACAACAGTTAGGCGTTAACTACCATTTAAAATAATATTATTTCATTATTAGAGTGCAACGTAAGATTTCCATGAAACTCATTATTGCGTGTTGGGTACGCCATCGAGCATAGCATCACCTTTAAATTATTATTAATATTTTATTCAAAAATATGGATAAATATAAAAATTTCATATTATTTATTTAACTGGGGTGTTACATCCTCCGCCCTTTTGGGAATTGCCTCCTCGTAATTTTAAAATTGGGCTCAGAAACATCCTTGAAAGTCCCACATGGGAACAAGAGTTGGTAAAACAATCACTTTAAAATAAAGGGAGAGATGTACAGAGGTCACCCGAGTTATCCAATACTATGATTACAAGTAGGAAAATATGGATATGGAAGAAAAAACAAAGGTTCATGTTCTGATGGAGAGTGATAGTAAACATTTCTAGGAGAAAGTTAACCATAAGAAAATCACAAACTTGTGATGGGTTATACAGTATTCGATTCCCCAGTAGGAAAAGTTAATAGACAACATTTTTGATTTAAGTTATTTTTATTGAGGAATTTATTCATAAGGAAACATAATCACTTATCATTTTGACTTTCACCTTTTACTAGATTTCTTACACGAATTCATATTTTCTCCAAAAGACGAGTATTTAGGAAGACTTGTTCACATTAAGAGTACTATAATCAACTTCTAGAGAATCACCTAATCCACAAAAGAGAACTATATATTTCCCATGTCTTTAGACGAAATCCAAAACCAAAGCCAAAAAGGTTAGTACAGGATCAGATAATCCAGAAAAGGATAACCCTTTATAAAAAGAAAATCTATTTTTAATCTCCAAAATTTGTCCATCAAAACCCAAAGTTCAACGAGGACCATTCGATAAACAATTTGTCCATAAAATTCTTCAAAGTAAACCAATCTAAGATTGAAACCTAAATTTTTGAAGGATTTAGTCACATAGTCTTCCAAGTTAAATCGTAATATTTATCTCCAAACAACATCAGTTTCTCTTAAAGTCTCGTATTGAAATGTAATTAATCTAATCACATATCCTCCAGGAAAGGTTAATCATTTTCATAAATAACCCAAAATCAACTTAATATTAATTCATAAAATCATCTAACTAATATGAATCAGTCAAACTAACCAGGGAATTCACGTAGTCTAATGGTAGGCGATAAATACCAGTCGCACTTTGGTTGTGGGTTCGATTCCCGCAGCTTTTTCCGACGCAACGGGTTGTCAGACGGTCTGTGTGTTGTCCTTTTTCCAAAACTATAAAATTCATAAAACATTCCCCATAACGAGATAAAATCTTCAAAAATAATCATAACATATTTTAACCTCATGTTTATCTCATGCCTTTCATTTTCCATCATATCATATAATAACCCATAATTACCTCAAAAGTAAGGATCATATAAACTCTAATGGTTACCTTTATAATTATTACCTGAACTTCCACATCAATTGGTCATCTCATACATGATGCATTACAGAACATACCATGGTTAAAGTGGTTGATCATGACTCCTTGATAGTTGGTTTAGAACAACCACGAGTTTCCTCATTGAATCCCCCATTTTATCTAGTATCTTAATCAGAGAACCACCACAGTTTCCATCAAACCTGTTGTCTCTTTGGTGCCTGCTAGATCCATCCACTCACTAAAAACAGAAATTTCAGTGTGAGTATATCAAAAAAAACATAATGTACTAATGAGGTAGGTAAACTCTAAGATATACATACTCATTCACTTTATCTAAAAACATGACTCTTTTTGAAATCCTAACAATTATGGTAATGTTACTTATGCTTAGAGAATACCCTAACCTCTAAAGTTATATAAACTGACCTTTGATACCAACTATAAGGCACCAACCTTAAACCTTACTTAATATTGAATTAAATGAATAATTCACATTGAGGATCTTTTCAGGTTTAGAGTTTTAGAGAATTGGGACATAACTATTACATCTCAAAAGATTACAAAGTAGACACTTCCACTAAGTTTCCATAAAATAAAAACTCTTAATAAGAAACATTTCTAGTTCCATGTTTTAGATAGCATGAATTTCCCTTGATACCATCCTTGACCCTATTCCACATTAAGTCCTGTGAAAAACATTTCAAAAAAAACTTGGGGTGAGCATAAAAAGCTCATTAAGGGATACACAAAGAATGAAAACTGTTAGTTATTCAAAATAAGAAGTAAACCATGTATACATTATCAAAGTAATTCCTTCACCTTCATGAATTAGTAAAAACTCTTCACTGAATAAAATATCATTACTTACCCTTTTGTAACCAAAGGATTACCATAAAACCCATATAAAGAACACATAACATATAATGGTAACCTGGGACATAAACATACTTAAGTGGAATAACTATACGGTTGACTTCCACACATATCACTTAATGGGATAACCATACAGACAACTTCCATATATACTTAATGGAATAGACATACGGCCGACTTCCATACCCAATGCATTGGAGGTTATAACGTAACCACCCGTCCTGGTATTCACGGCACCACCCGTCATATGGTTTATCACGTAACCACCTATAAAATGTCCATGTACTAACATTACACATAATATATTTAAAATATAAACATTTAAATAACAACATTTCATTTTCAATCACAATAATCAATTCCCAGATATTGAATTAATCGATCCATTTTAAAAAACCATTTAAAATATATTTTTGAATCAAAGTGTCCCATACCACTTTGAAGCTTTTAAAACATTAATGTCCATATAAATAAATACTGAAAAACATTTTGAAAACATGGACAATAAAGATAAATATTTGGAATAATAAATCTTTAAATCATTTAAAACGATATTTTTGTTAAATAGGTTTTAACAAAATGAGAGACTCTTGAATACAAATAATAGCGGAATAACATTTAATCCGAACTTTATAATATCATGAGAATAAATCTATTCCTGATATAATATGTCGAATGACAGTATAAACACCATATAAGAGTGAATTGGTTCATAACAACAATTAAGTCTCAAAAGAAATGTAAAATGAGACGAAATCCATTATAAAGAAGGTATCCTTCAATTAAGGATAAATCAATCTCATAATTATGTGTGACAAATATAAATACACCCAATATAAGGGGATATTATGTGTAAAAAAAATCAATGGTTATTCACACATTTTCAAAGGATGACATATTCAATAACTACATGTTGAACCCAAAGAAATCGAAATTGGGTTAAGAAGTTCCCTTGGTAAAATTCGATAGCCTAACGGCGTCACATAAAATTTTACAAAAAGGGTTGATGAGAGAGATAAAGGGGATCTCATCACTTGGACATAAAATTTACATAAATAAGGATATATAAGAACATATCCCAACATAATAGTATGTGAATTAAAAGACATAACAAAATAAGTCTTTAAAAAAAGGAGGGTGAAAGGTCCCCTTACCGTGTTGGGTAACATTCGAAAAGTACACCCCATGCAAGAAGGGTCATACACTGAAGATGTAAATACCCATAAATGAAATTATACTACACAAATTGTATAATAATGGTCATTACATACACCCCTAAAAGGAAATAGTGGAAAACATAGCATAAATTTCACGGGAATAAAAGTTAGATGAAAAATCCCTTACGAAAACTCGGCAGCCTAACGGCGCCACTTAAAACTTCCAAAAATGGATTTATGAGATCAAATAGGGTCTCCCATAATATGAACATAAAAAGTAAAGTATTAGGAATATAAAATAACATCCCCAAACATAATAAATTTGGGCTTCAATGAAATGACATAAATGAGAGTACTTAAAAAGAAATAGAGAGGTTGGATCTCTTACAAAACTTCGGCAGCCCAACGGCGCCACTCAAAACATCCAAAATGGTTTGATGAGAGAAAATAGGGTCTATAATAATATTAATATAATATGTACAGTATGATTAATATAAAAGAACATCCCAATCATAATAAATATGGGCTTAAAATTAATGACATAAAATAGTGAACTTAAAAAGAAAGAGAGGAGCAGGATCCCTTACCTCAAGTCCAACTTGTATTGTTCGTTTCTTTATATTCCTGAATAATAAAATTTTTTCAATTTATAATTTCTTAATGACCCCCAATAAATATTATTATTAATTTAATATCACATATTTTAATGTTATAATAATTGGTTAATAATATGAGTTCATATCAGACATTTTTGTCGATGTTTGGTACATGAGTCAAAAATTGAACTTGTTGGAAAATATTTTTCCATGTAGTTATAGGTACATCATATCCAGAATAGTATTTATGTTTTAAATATCATATATATCCAGTATATATTCATTTTATACTATTCCATAGCATTTGGAGATAAAAATTAAAAGCACCGTTCATGGAGACGGTAGGCCGTACGTACGCATGAACGCTACTTTCATTTTTTTGTCATATTAATGGAATTAAAACAAAATGAGAGAGAGATATATATATGTTAATATTCCAGAATTATATCCATAATTTAGATGTAATATATTGCATTTATATCCATTATATATATGTACTTATAATAGTACATAACATTTTGAGATAAGAAATGAAATGTTCCGTTCATTTAGACGGTAAGCCGTACGTACGTATGAACGCTACTTCAATTTTTATTTCATATTTAATGGAATTAAAACATAATTATACATAATATTATTTTAATTCTAGTATGGTATCATATATAATATAATTAAATATATCATTTATACGTACCACATATGGTATTAATGAATCAAATCACTTTGAGGGGGCGGTAGTCCGCACTTCCTTAAATGAAGATATCACGTTTACCCATAATGGAAACCACAAATATATGCCATAAATTAAAAATAAAGAAGCTTAAGTAAAACATAAAAATATTATATATCATATATAAATATATTGTCATCTTAATTTCCATCTTTGAATGTGTTAGAAGAATGTTGATCAATCATCGTTTCGTGAGGCAGAAATTCACCATCCACAGAAACAGTATGTTCTTTAACCATTAAATGTAGGTGTGTGTAAGTGTAGCTCTAATAATTCTTATAAAAACATCCTATAATATTTAATATACTGTATTTTTTACAAAATAAATGAATAAAAAGATTTGAGGGGGTTGGAGATGCAAAATAAAACAAAAGGACACAAGTGAAAACATTACCTTAAAATTGGGTAACTCCCATTGGTTTGAGGTCAAAGGCTTCCTTGTGAATAATTCTGCCCAAAGTGAGGCTTCAAGGAGTTAGGGAGGGATATGGAGAGACAAAATGGGCAGGGTTTGGCCGAGAAAAAGGCTTTGTAAGTGTTGGTATGGAGGTAGAGTTGGGGGCCTTTTATAAGAAGAGAGGAGGGGCACTCTTGGAAAGTAATGAAATGTTACTTTATTTTAGAATGAGTTTCGGATTTTAATGGTCCCACATTGATGTTTTTAGAATATAAGGTGATAAGAGTTCGAAATCCACCCATACAATAGGTTTTGGACATGTGTAGGTTTTAGATTTTACATTATCATTCCATTTTATTTAAATCGTTAAATAGTGAGGTCATCGCTGCATCATCATGATGTCATAAATAATTTAATTTATTTAATGTCTAAAAATTATAAAAAAATAATATGATGTAGGAAATATTTTAATCTTTCCAATTAATATTTATAGTAAAATATATGACTTGTATATCCCCATTTAAAAGTATTTTAGTAAAACAACTCATGTTTGTGTCATTTTAATTTTAACATTAAATAAAAAGGTATTAATGTCATTTTCCAACCAAAGAGGCTCCATGGGGTCCCCAAGTTGACCCATGGATTTTATTGGTCGTCCATGACTTATCCAATGAGTGTAGGACATGTGTCTAGGTCATTTCATCTTATTAAAACATTATTTTTACCTTAAACTACACTAATTACCTATAATCGCGATTAAAAACTTAATAAGTTACTATTCACCAAAAAATTATTTTAATCCCATTGAACCATATTTTAATTCTTAATGAGAACCATGTATGTCGGATTTTTGAAATTCAAAACACAAAGATGGCAAAATTTCATTTAAATGGAAAATCAGTTTTTATAAGTACCACTTAGTGGTTTCACTATTCATCAAAAATTGAAGTTTTTCAAAAAATTAACAAAAATTCACCCTAAGCTATATTTGATATTACGAATTCAAAAATGATGTATATTTTAAAAAATTCAAAACACATAAGTTGCATTAATTAATTTAATAATTAATTCCCGCTATCAAAACAAATAGCGTGTTTTTATAAAACAAAATATATCAAAATATTGACACTAGTTTAAGTCTGATTTCAAAGTGAAATTAATTACAAAGACCACAATTGGATTAGATGGTAAAAATATATTCTAATTTCACTTTAAAACAAATTCAAAATATAATCTAATCATATAAATAAATTAGATTAAAAATAGGTTTTCAATTAAAATACCACATTTTTCACTATTCATTTAAAATTGAACTTTTTCGGAAAAATACCAAAAATTTACACAAAGTAAATTCTGATGTCCCGATTCTAAAGAAGAATTTTATTTTGTCAAATATAACACATTCAATTGTCAAATTGTTTATCTAAAAGAGGGTCGCCATCAAAAGGCGGTTAATCAACCTTTTAAAGAATATTAGAATGTTTACGCTTAAAATTGGATTCATTCTCGTTTTTAATCCTCTATCATTTCTTGTAAAAAGTTAAAATATTAGAAAAACATATATAATCATTTTTTAGTTAGTTCTATTCATTCCCACCGTCAAAACTGCTACGCGTTAACTACCATTTAAAATAATATTATTTTATTATTAGAGTGCAACGTAAGATTCCCAAGAAACTCGTTGTTGTGTGTTGGGTACGCCATTGAGCATAACATCTCCTTTAAAGTAATATTAATATTTTTATTCACAAATATGGATAAATATAAAAATGTCATATTCTTTATTTACCTGGGGTGTTACATATAATCTCAAAAATTGTCACGATACTCTCTCAGCTGACTCATATTTTGGGAGGAAACATGGGTCAAGAGGAACATCCACCCTCCCAGAATGAACAAGTCGCATTAGAGATCATCATGAGATAAATGGTTACACAACGTTTAATAGATAATTTGTTCCCTTAATCTCTAAAAAAACTCCATTGAGAAGATATTCTCCATCAATCAATGTTCTAGACTAGAAAAGGTGCTTCTGGATGCATATCCTATGGAGGGTAAAACTGATCAATAGTGTAAATTGATTCAAAATTGGAAGCCCATTGAAGAGATCGAGGCCATGGAAGGGATAGATTTATGGAAAATGATTTTCAACAAATATTTTCCTCACACCATCTCATTGATGATGGAAAAGGACATAATTTCAATAATGAAAAAAATAAGACAAATCCATCACATTGTATGAGGAAAACATTTCAATATTTTCACGATACGCCTTTGGCAATGTCATTACCCCCAAATTCAAGGATTGATTCTTCTTTGGTGGGCTAAAACCGAGCTTAATGAAAGTCTAAGTGGTCAGTGACTTTGAGATCTATGAGGAAATTCACTGATGTTTCCTCAATGTCGAATCCAAGATCATTAACTCTCATGTGTATCATGGGGAAAAGAATGATAAGGTGGAATTCAATTCTCGAAGTCCGACAGATAAACCCAATAGTGTTATGAAAATCTAGCACCCCACATTCCAAAGGTGCAGAAATAACCCCATAGAAAATTGCCTTAATTGGATGAGAACATGCTTTAGGTGTTAAAGAGATGGGCACCATGCCATTAACTGATGACAATAAAAATATATTGCTGAGACATTGGAGAGGAATTCTCCATTCGACCATCAACACATTATTTATTGTTTCAACTACAAATAATGTGGGATAATTGAAAACAGTGTCCAACGATATTTGTTTTCAGAGGAAACCAACATGTTTTAGGAGGAATCCAATAACCTCTAAGGCAACAATGGTGATATTTTTCCATCACCGCTACTGAGGTGAACCCTGAAAACAATGTTGTGATAGGTTCGGTATTTATTCATTCATGAATAGAGAACGTACTTTTTGATTCTAGTTCTACACATTCTTTTTTATCTATAAATATTTACGGAATATTCCCAACACTACCACGGATCATGGATGTAAGTAAGTTGTTAAGAATAGAAATTGGGACAATCATTGCATCCCTTGAATAAAACTCATCCCCTATCACAATTTGTTAATCGAGCATTGCAGTGAACCTCTCCGTACTCCCAGTAGTGGAATTTGATAAAATTATTGGAATGGATTTGTTTTCCTAATATAAATCCAACATGAACTACCGTGAGAGGGAAATAACTTTCCATATAGATAATAAAACCTGATTATATACAAGTTCATTGATGAGGATGATTCTTCTTTAGCTTCATATTCTCATGAATGGATATTACTTCTCTATGAGCACATGTATATGGCATAGATAATTGATTACAAGGATGTAACCATCCATGGAGACAAGCCTACTATGATGAAATTCGATGAAGTATTTCCTGATGAATTTCTTTCTCTTCCTCAAAAAAGATATGTTGTATTCTTAATATATCTTATACAATGGAAATTTTTAATATCCAATACTCTATATAGAATGGATGTTGGGAAGATTTAAGAGATGGAGAAACAACTATAGGAGCATCTAGATAATGGGTTTATATGCCCATGTGAGCCATAATAGGGTGCATCAGTCCTCTTCGCCAAGACCAATGGTGGGTCAATTCATCTTTTCATTGATTATCATGATATCACAAATATCACTATAAAGAAAAATTATCATCTGCCAATAATTGATGGCATTTTCTATAAGCTACATGGAGCACAATAATTCTTCCATGTGGATATAGTGATGGGATATCATCATGTAAGGGTGAATAAAGAGGATATCCCAAACAATACCTCTGTACAAGATACGAGCACTATGAATTCATATTAATGCCTTTTGGACTCACTAATTCTCTATTAATATTAATTGACATAATGAATAATGACTTTAGAGATTACCTTGAAAATTTTGTTGTAGTATTTATAGATGATATTCTAATATTCTCCAAAACCAAGGAGTACCTGAGGAGCATCATAGCATTGTAATAGATACCATGAGAAAGTATAGGCTCTATGAAATTTACCATATGTATGAGTTCTGGTGGAAGGCAGTCTCATTCTTAGGTCATATCATCACAAGGAATGTGATAAAGGTGGATCCCTCCATGACAACTGCAATTGTGGAATGGATGAGGAAAATATCGGTAACAAATATCTATATATTTTTGTGGATATATCGATATTATTGGTGATTTGTGAGAAATTTATCACGATTTATAAACCCTCATACTAAGATAAATCAGAAGGGATTGAAGTTTTCTAGGAGTGATGAATGTGATGACTCCTTTAAGGAGTGGAAAAATTGAATCATCATAGCGATGGTTCCCCCACTACCCACTAGTGGAGAACATTTTGTTGTATTTAGTAATGCTCCGAATAAGGTCTTGGGTTGTGTATTGATGAAAAATGAAAAAGTTATTGTCTGTGATTCAAGTTAATTAAATATTAATGATAAAAAATATACAACACATGATATGGATATGGTTGTAGTAATCTTCACTTCAAAAATATGGCGACATTACCTCTTTGAGGAGATGTGTGAAATATACACAGATCAAAAAATCCTCAAGTATATATTCACACCGAAAGAGTTTAATATGAACTTACTAAGACGGATAGGGATAATAAATGACCAAGACTTCTCAGTCAATTACCTCTATGGGAAAGTGAATAAGGTGGAAAATGTTGAATGTAGAAGGGACCATGAAATTATGTCATTTATGGGAATGGAAAAAGATCCAATCTTCATAGATTTGATGATGATCGACATGTGAATCATAATGAAGATAACATAATCCATAATATGAAAAATTATAGCTCAACAACATCTTTTGAAAAGGTTAATGGATGATCAAAACAATGATATTAGAATTTAGAAAAATGTAGAAACTATCAGAAAATGGAAATCTTTAGAGTTCTATTTAAAGAATTTGTTATTATAAGATGGCCGACAAGACTATGTGTCCAATAAAATCATGAGTTAAATAATAAGCTTTTGTATGATTCACCTAGTTCTAATTTCTCCATTCATCTAGGAAACACAAAGATGTATCGACATTTCCAAGAGAATTATTTTTGTGATAACATTAAGAATTAGATCGCAGAGTATGCATAATTGTGCCATGTATGTAAACAAATGAAGGCTAAGAGACAAAATACTAAGTGGATAAACCATCCATTACCCATAAATGCATGGAAATGGAAAAACACCACCATGTACATTTTCACTGGACTTCTGAATACATTCAATAGAAACAATGTTATATGGGTTGTTAGAGATCATCATACAATGACTTCAAACATCATTACAATAAGAGATGATTTTTCATTAGATAAAATCACATAGATATATATCAAATAAGTGGTAAGGCTGCATGGATTACCACAATTGATTGTATCTAATCAAAATCGATGATTTACCACTATGTTTTCGACGAGTTGTCAACATGCTCTGGATATTGAGATGAACATCAGTTTGACTTATCTTTCTCAAACTAATGGCTAATCTGTTTGGAAAATCCCATCAATCGAGGACATGATGAGAACATGATCAATGTACATTAATAGAGGATGGGATCAACATCTTCTTCTGGTTTAGTTATCATACAATAATAGATTCCACTCAATCATCAAAATAGATCCTTACAAATCTCTTTATTGGAAGTGGTGAAAAACACTGACATGTTGGGATGAATATAGGGAGTGAAAAGTACTATGTATAGAAATGGTCGATGAAATGGTGTAAAAGGATAATACAATCCATCATCTCATTAAAACTACTCAGAGTCAAAAAAGAGCTATGCTGATAATCATTGGTGAGACCTAGAGTTTGATGATAGAGATTTGGTATTCCTCTGCATATCACTGTGGAAGAGAGATATGATATTTGGGAAGAAGGTAATGTTTTCCCAAGGTAGATCGGCCCTTTGGATATCCTTGATCACATTAGAGTAGTGGCATATTGTCTAACACTCCCATCAAACCTATATTATGAATGTGATGTATTCTCTGATTCACTCTGGAGGATATACATACCTCACCAAATGCATGTACTCAATCAAGGTGTGGTACCATTGGAGAATGATATCTCCTATAAATAGAACCAAGTGAAGATCATATACCATCATGAAAAAGTTCTACAAAATTATACAATGCCCCTCATCAATCTTTTTTAGGGGAACTACAAGTTTGAAGAAGTGACTTATGAATAAAATGAAGTGATGAAGAAAAGATAACCTCATCTGTTTTAGTGTGGGAAAATGAGTTTTTTTGTGATGAATTTTTTCAAGGTGTTAGATTGTAACCACTGAAACATTTATTAATGAAAATTACTCTTGATATAATTAAATGGGCCATAATGTAAAATGTTAATATAAAATATTCACTGATTTGGTTTTACGATTTTGGATTTTAAAATACCATTACGAATTTTTATTGTTGCAAATATATTCTTCGAATGGTAAACAATATTCTAGTATAAATATAGGGCTTCAACATATCAAATTTACTTAGAAAAATGATGCGATGGGCTCATCTAGTTGAATTTTTCCTTACAAAGCCCATTTTCAATGCTCATAATGATAGTGATATCACTAGGGTTTGCTCTTTTCCAATCCCAAACGGAGCTTCAACCCCTTAATATTGAATGGAATCGCCTATGGGAGAAGTAGATGTTGATAGAGATTACCATCAGAGCGATGTAATATGAGGCACCATAAGTGTCAGTCATCATCGCAAAACTAACCCTTTGTTCATTTACAAATGTTATAAGGGGTTATACAACAACACACTACCACTATTATAATGTGAATTATTTATTAATATAATAAATAATATACATTCACTTTATTATTGTTACATTGAAAATATTTTTTAAAGCACAAATAGTAAATTTATTTTATATTAAATTATAAAATATAATTTGATTAATTAATTTATGTTTTAATTAAATAATATTTAAAAAGAATATAATTAATAATTAAAATTTTAAAAATAAATGACTACATAATTATGAAAATAATTGAAAATTTTATGAAGGTTTGAAAGCTGTTTTTGTCGAACCCCATCATTTTTCGATAAATGTCATTTTTTATTTTATTCGTAAAAATTCAAAAATTTAGAAAATTATTTATATAAATTGAATATAATTTTTGGAATCATGTAATTGAAATTATAAAATGTAGAATTTCTACTAATTTAACGAGACAATCAATTTTTTGGGTAAAAATTAAATATCGTATAATTATATAATGTGTTTTATGACATCATAATGACCAAAGAGTGATTTAAAAAATACTATAAATGATATCATCGAAAAATAAATGTATTAAATTTAATATAATGTCATTTTATGTTTTTTTATTTATTTTCAAATCTTTAGTGAACCCTCCCATGCTTATAAAATATTTTAACCTTTTAAAGTGTTTTCAAGGAGATTGTGACTCACCTCTAAATATGATAGCCTAATATTTTCATAAATTCTTCCATTTTCATTATAAAATAATTAATTACACTCCACATTTGGAAAAAATATGTGCCATAACCATGGGTTGGTTTGTTGTTTTCATTATAATAATCAGTAGTGTCCAAAACCTAAATAATAAAGAATTCTCTATCTTTTCTTATATAAACCAACCCAAGATCCAACTTCATCTTCTCTAAAAACCTTATAAACTCTTCCACCCTCTTCTATCATCTATATATAATCCTCCCAAGGTTTCCCATGCACCCAATAATTATCTCTCAATCATCTCTTAAGCTGTTGGGATCACACTTCAATATAAGGGATTTCTTCCTTTCTCATTTGCGCCCAAATTTCATTATGTTGTTATGCCCGAATATTTTCAAATAAAAATATTGTGGTATGACTTCTCACCTCCCACATACATCCCTACTTATTATTTAATTATTAGAGAACCCTTTCTCTCTTTTTAGTGCCTCCTAGGTACACCTGTTACCATGCCGAAATTCTTAAGGGATTTCACTCTACTCATGTACAATCAAAAAATTATTTTGAGTTATAAATTTAAATTCAATTACACATTTTTATATAAGTATCTATCTTACCCACATACTATAAATTTTATGTCAACAATATTATATACCCCTTTCTCTATCATCAACCTTTTTTATTAATTCTTATTTCACATTGTAATGCTATAGAAATTGCACCGCGATTTTCCATACCAATTTCATTTTGTAGTGAATACCATGCAAGTTTTCTATCAAGGGTATTCACCATAAGATCATTTACATATTTATTATAGAGTATCTTGTATAAATTAGTCATTCCATTATGATTTAATAATTGGTGTTGTTTAAATAATCCATGTTACATGATCCATGTGGAACACTTATGCATGAAATGAAATGTTTAAGAAAGGTGGGCCCTGATAGAACCAATGCATTTGTTAAACATTAGTATCATGATATATCATGTGAAATAGGGTTTTAATAATGATAATTGTTGCAAAATGGTGTTTTACTCAAGATCCATGTGAAATGATCCTTGGATCAGGCAAATATCATGTTAAATGTTGTTATAATATTTCCATGTTATTGTAATCATGCTACATCAGAAATTTATGTTTATGTTTCTCTTATGATCCATTGATAATCCTATATAAAAAAGTTTTTTATTCTTCTTGTTATTCATTTTTCACTCCCTTATTGTTCATTATAGATCACCCTTTTCAAATGAATTTTCTCAAGTTCTCCCATTCAATGTTATGTACAAAAGAATGTGTCTGGTCTTGTAAAAGATGTTTTCAATAAATTAGTATATTTCATGTTTTAATATGTTATGTAATGCTCCTAATCCCCCATGACATTAGACCTCTCAATCTTCTATATTATATAATGTGAATTATTTATGTCATAAAATTTTTTTATGAGTGAAATAATGACCTTGTTTTTTATATTATCTGACATGGTCTCAGGGTAATGTGATACCAAATGATAATGATTTGGGTGTTTTGTGATTTTCTATCACTATTGTTTTTTGATCCTCAATTTAATTCATTTTCACATAAATAGAACACAAATGAGGGGGTTTTCATCGCTTGTTGTTATAAGAGGTCCACATAGGTTTTGTAGCATTGGTTATGGTGTCATCCATATGATTTTTTTGGGGTTCTCTCTATTGTCATCCACATATACGGGGATGGGCCATCAGTTGATAATTTTGATACCATTAGATGGAGGATTAATATTACTATTGTTCTTTAGGTCATTTGACTAATTCTATGAGAGTATTTATATATCCATTCATATAGTAATTGGATTTTGAGATGATAGATATTGTACATATTGGACGGAAGACGACATTGTTCTTCAGATTGATGGGATTTGAGTCGATGGTGATTTTCTATGTTGAGGTATGAGGAACCATGTAGATGATTGGGAGTGCTTTCAGGATTTCTTCCACATGATCAATGTAAATAGGATTTAGTGACCTGATTATCAGAGTTACCGTAGGGTTTCCATGTATATTCTTCCTCAGTTTATTCCATGGTTAATCAGACATGTATCATTTAATTTACAATTATATATATAGATTGGTATCTTCTGTTATATATATCCTTTGGGGAATGTGATCTAAGATTTCATAATTGGCTAAAGTATGTAATTCTTTTTGTGGCTACTAAGCACATGAAAAATGATTTATTTATTAAATAGGCTTGATTTAATTTTTTATTTTTATTTAGTATACACTTTAATAAATATGAAGGAAATACAATAATGTGTTGGTTGTGGAATAATGTATTTATTATCACACCATAAAAAGGACCATCATGATTCTTATAGACATTATTACACTGAGATCCAATAAGGGATGGTTCTTATGAGATGGAACGTAGTTATTGAATTGGACCTTCAGTGTGGGATGAATGGAATTTGACCATGGTGGTTTGTCTTCATTAGTAGAAGTTTACATTTGATATTTTCATCAAATATATAGGTACGTAATTATAGACCATGATGAGATACCCAACATGTGTGTGGTAATTAATAACCGCATATAATAGGTTTTGTCTTTAATGTGTAATCCAGTGGTCTTTTTCTCTATAATTTTTTTTTCATTAGTATATACTTTGGTTGTGTTATTATATTGTATCTGTTGAGATATGGACATTATTTCACATATTATTTTTTTATGGAGTATGAATATTATCAATACTATAGGGTATAGTCACCATGGTTCCACCTCTCTTAACATCAATAATAGTTGGAAAACATTGTTATATGTGGATACACACATAAGTATTAGTGTAAATCAATCCTACAATACTATTCATGTGTGAAATTGGGCTGATGGTGATAAAAATTAAATTATATATGTTTTTTATTTCCATCTGGAATTAGTATTTTGAAAATTCTACAACTAAAAATATGATTTTACCAGGACTTGGTACATTTCTAGTGTTTGGGTGCATGCAGCAACCATTAATGTGGGATAAAACATGTTTCTACGGGTTGAATATTTATTTTCTACTTTTTATATTTACCATTTATTTTTTACTAATTTTAGTTTTACACATTTGAGTGATGTTTAATTATTATGTTGGTTTTGAACCCTATCTTTATTTATAATTGTTATGTTGTTAACGAATAATGATAGGATGATTGGATAGATTATTTGTTTTTTTATGACTATCATTAGGATATCTGATTGTTCTATGACGGCATGGGATGTTTAATGTATCATAATTGAAGCTATAGAGTGTTTTCCAAATTATACTCTTCTATTAGATTTATAATCAGCAATCCAATGAATTTTCTTCTAATAATATCTTTATGTGATTTTCTATTTATGTGATATGTGGACCGAACTCTACTTTGAGTAGGATAGGATGATAACAGTGGATGAGTTGATTAAATTATCAAAAATGAAAATAAAAAAGGATTTACAATATTGATAATTTGTTGAATCCAACATAGCTACCCCCATTTTAATACATGATATGTGATGCATAACATGACTCTTAGTGTCATGGGTCTTTGTGGATAGGTTACATTAGATCTGTAACCCTACTCTGGGTGGGAAAGGGACCTTGATGGTTGATGTTTTGAGAAATAGTGTCATGTGAGAGTGTAAGGTTAGTGATATGTGTTGCCTATTACATTATTATATATAGGTCATATATTTATAATATAATTTATTTCTATCTGTCATGATTGGTATTTAGTGCGATTCCACCTATATGAATTCAATGGAGGATAAGGAGGGAAGTTATATTCTGTCTCAAGATTATGAACATGAAAAGGCCCATGAGGATTGAGATATGGCCTCTAAGGGTCAGGATGATCATGAGACAAAGGTATATGCTTCAGTATAGGTGGGATAGCCCAAAATGGAATACTATAGGACATGTCTTGGGGGGATGATCTAGGCGATCATAGTTCAACTCATATAGGCAATGGAATCGGGAGAAAATTGAGATTCTCTATCTATGGAATACATTACAGGAGATTTCTTGTCATATATCCATCATTTATTATTATTTCACGGTTGAATTTTAGAATAGGACAACTTGATCAAGCCTTTCCATATAATCTTTTACTAGATCTATACACCCATGGTCAGTGTGAAATGATAGCGATGTACATGATTAGAGGACTAGAAATGAAATAGTTGGATGTAAAAATTTTGTTGAAAATATGCAAGGGAATAGATTGGAAGAATTTCAAAACAAGGATCATTGAGCTCTACTTCCTAGAGACATTGAGGGTGGACTATGCCCTAGGGTTCATGATTCTAAAATGTAAGTATTCTTTTTATGCAATATGTATAAAACATCACAAACTTGTACCTTTTATCTCCTTCTATGGTGAATAATGAAATTTCTAGAGTGAAAAAGTGTTTATATAGCTTTCATAATTTTATTACTCTTTGGTGAACATATATAGGTCGATGTCTTTATCTGAGTCAGACAATAATGTGAAAATAGATTATTAGAACTTGGCCGACTGATCTTATATGATCTAATTGAACAAATCATGAGAGAATAAAAATAATTATTTAGGTACAAGGATATAGAGAAAAATTTATTTATTTTAGGTTAGTTGGGTGAGACATCTTGTACACTATAACATCCTTGTTATAGAGGCCACCCATAGGTGCCCCATACCCGGTTGGTCACATGGACTCAAGAGCATTTCCCCGAATGCAAGAGGATTCCGACTAGTAGTGAGGGCATTAGTTGTGATAGTGGGGAAACTATTCTCTCATTGACAGAGTACACATCAAAAATAGATAGCACATACAATAGCAGAAGTAGTAAATATATAGAAACCATAAAAAATAGAAGACTGAAACAATGAACAACTGGAGAATATATATATATATATATACATATATATATATATCAAATGATTCATGATACATATGTTTATGAAAGCATCCAAATAAGTCTCAATGTTGGCAATACAATAGTGCTTACCAAAGTGAAAAAGAAAATTAAACAGATAACACCTCAGCATTGCACGCCATAGATTTTTCCCATGCTCTCCAGCTCCACAGCATGTTATGTACCTGAAGAAGAAGGGCTCTAGCACTTAACTATACCTGAAACAAAATAACCTGTTTGGGCCCAAAAGCATGGCCCAAACACGGTGTGAAACAAAACCTAGTTGGCAACCACCCGAAGATCTGTGCCTAACCGTCAGTGATTATATGGTAAGTAAAGTACAGTAAATAGTAAAGAGTAAGTAGTAACCATCAATACACAATAGTAAACAATCCACAAAATCCACAGGCAGTAGTGAAGAAAATAGCTAACTACACACAGGAAACACTCTAGGAAGTATTCACAACTATACCCTCTAGCCCTATCCATGAAGTACCCAGAACCCTCTAGGAAGTACATTCAGCCTAAACCCTCTGGTTTGGTCATAGGAATTATAAGACTCTCTGAGGAAGCACACTCAGTCAATTCCCGTTTATAGTCTGGGTAGTCCGAAACTCTCTGAGGAAGATCACGTGGTTAATTCCCCTTGTATATATAAGGTGTAGAGACTCTCTGAGGAAGAACACTCAGTCAATTCTTCCTATAGCCTCAGGTCTATCACAGACTCTATGAGGAATTGCATTTGGTCCATTCCACCTATAGCCTATAATGGTTTATGGTGATTCAAACAAGACAAAGACTCTCTGAGTAAGCTCACCCAGTCTATCCCCTTATAGTCTATAAATCTAAAAACAATCTGAGGAAGATCACTCGGTATATCCTCCTATAGTCTATAATATCCTAGACTCTCTGGGAAGCTCAAATGGTATATCCCATATAGTCTATAATGTACAAGACTCTCTAAGAAAGATCACTCAGTCTATCCCCTTAATGTCTATAGCACCAAGTTCTCAGGGCCACGTGCTAGTCAGTGCATAATAATTCTATATGGACAAAGTAAACCTATATAGATACTTGTCTAACCATTCTATATCATAACAAGCATGTCTGGGAACAACAATTTATCCTATGGTCACAAGGCATGGAAAATAGGTATAACGACCAATAGGCTGATAATACCAAAAGGTCGTAAATATAAAATGCATTAGAAAAAATTCCAAAAATAGAAATTACCTTTATACATAACCAAAATAACTCTACACAAGAATAAAAGCAAGGAAAGAAAACAATAGGGGGAAAATAGTAAACATGCAATAACTCGTTCAAGGGTATTGGAGGAATTTGCACATTTTTCTCAACAAATTTAAATAAAAAGAACAAACCACCTACATTGAGGCGAGGAGATCAACAAACATGACCCATGAGGCTTGAATTTCCTTATAATTTCGTTGATCTATGACAACACATAAAAAGTTAAACCCATGATAACTCGAAAAAGATGAGGAAATGGAAAATGATGCTCTAGAAGAAGGAAGATCTTACCATTGCGATTCCAACACAATCGACGTCAGTTTATTCGAGAACAGACAGAGGATGAGGGGATCAGAGGATATTTTTGTCCATACGAGATGCTCTCAGTCGAATAAGCTGGAGAAGAAGCGTGTTCTGGTGATTAGACGTGACCCTGGTCCATTTAATGAAAAAAAAATTACACAGCGTGTACTTTTGGAGTACACGACGTGTACTAGGTTTTTCCATATTCCTCTTTAAGTGGCCTCCACATCACACCACACTACCCTGTGTATGGCCTAGACACAGGCATCACATGTCCTAGACACAGCCATCACATGGCCTCATGCGGAATCTAAGTACACGATGTGTACTTATGAAGTACACTGTGTGTACTTAAAAAATTTCAAGAAACTCCTCTTTCCTCAAAAAATCTAGAAAACAGAAAAACATACCTAGAAAAAAAGGTCTAGGTTCTTACAATCTCCCCCCGTTAAAGAAATTCATCCCCGAATTTGCCTAACGAGGCATAAAAGAACAAACCCCGAACAGCTCTGGCCACTGCGATCGTACATCAGCCTCCCTCTCTAGAGACTCATCATGTACTTTCCCATGCTGCCATAACACTGATACCAGAAGAAAAGACCAGCCACAAAAAACCATTGTACTGCGATCAACAATCCATATAGGATTCACCTCAAATGAAGCATCTGCATAGAGATCAACCTCCTCAGGTTGAAAGACATGATATGGGTTTGAAAAGTAAAATCGGAGCCATGAAAAATGGAAGACGTCGTGCATATCCTGGTTCTTCTGAGGTAACTGCAATGGATAGGCAACCGGACCAACTCTCTACAACACCTCAAATGACCTGATGTACCTAGGTGAATGCTTACCCTGTCTCTGAATCCTCCTGTATCCCATCCTCTGTGAGACACGCTGGAAAACCTGATCCCCGACCTCGAACTCCAGAGGTCGTCTCTACTGATCAACATAAGACTTCTACTGAGACTGTGATGTATCCATCGTTTGTTGAATCAACTCTATCTTCTATGAGGTCTCCTGAACAAGATGAAGTCCCAACAAAGCTGCTTATACTGCCTCCATCCAGCATAAAGGTTATCGACAAGGCCTACGGTACAATGTCTTGTAAGGTGCCATTTGAATAGTCGCATGTAATTTGTTCTTGTAGGCAAACTCCACAATAGTTATATGATTCTCCCAAGAACCTAAAAAATCCATAATGCTTGCTTGGAGAATTTCCTCAAGAACATGAATCGTACACTCAGACTGGCCATCAGTCTGGGGATGGTAAGCTGTACTCAAATGTACTTGTGTAACCAAAGCCTTCTGAATCCCCTCCCAGAACCGAGAAGTAAAACGTGCATCCCTGTCTGAAATAATGGATTGTAGAACTACATGCAGACGTATAATATCTCCGATGAACAACCGCTCCATCTCATGAACACTGAATGTCTCCTTGATCATCAATAAGTGAGAAACCTTCATAACTCTGTCAATGAAAACCCAACTGCGTTGTTCCCTCGAGGCGACTTTGGAAAACCGGTCACGAAGTCCATCATGACGCCATTCCACTTCCACTAGGGAATGTGTAACTACTATAAATGTCTTACTGGTCACTGATGCTCTGCCTTCACCTGGTGACAAGTGGAACACCTCATGACGAACCCAGCAACGTCCCTCTTCAAACCCTGCAACCAATACCGACGGTGTAGATCACGATACATCTTCGTGATGTAAAGATTTTTTTAAGGTTAATGCTTTGGTCAAAGCCCAAAGAACAATTTATTGATAGGAATAAAGATTACACAAGGAGGAAGGATGATATTTTTTTATAGTCTCTATCAAACATATATAATATGTCAGTTGGCATTATGTCAAGCCAAGTCATGCTATGATGAACACCTTTGTTATCAAGACCATCAGCAACAACATTCTCTTCAAGGTAGGCATGAGTAGCTATGTAATCAATCCAATGAATTGAGTTCATAAAATTCATCCAAAGAGTGGTAAGAGGCCATGCAAGATGAGTGTTTCCATTCCAGATGGCATGAATGATATTGGTATAATCACTTTCAATCCAAAGCTTTCTCCAACCTCTTTGAAGTGCAAAATCAACAGCATGGATGACCCCCATCATTTCAGCCTCTAGAGATGAAGAATGTCCACATACAACATAAAAGCAACCCTGACACTGGCCAGAAGAGTCTCCCAATATGGAACCACAAATGGAAGGTCCTGGATTTCCTTTAGTTACACCATCCACGTTCACTTTGATCCATTCCGACATCTGTGATTTCCAGAATACTTGAAAGGAATGTTTGGGCTTGGAGTAAATATCGGGCACACGGAGACGGCGGAGGATCTCAAAGTCACCAACCGAGTTGTTGCGACAGTCTTTTTAGATTGAAGTGGCTTCATGAATTGCAATAACAATCCGAGCATTTCCTGCATTGAGACTAACTGAGTGTTTATTATGAATAAGATCATTTCTAATGTACCAGATCTCATGCAGGAGTTCTGCCACTACTGCATGAAAAATATTTTTAACATGTAGAGAGGCTTCATATCTAATGCTTTTTTTTAAAACAAACAAATACAGTCAGATAACGGCCATCTGCAATTAAATAAATCAAGAACATAATTCCATAAAGTAGAGTCTGTCACCCAAGACAAATTAATTTGGTCAGTATCCTCCCTGTGTTGATTACAAAAATGACATTTAGAGCAAATTTGTATGGTGAAAGATTGCAGATATGCTCTAGTAGGCAATATATTATGACAAATGCACCAAATAAGGGTGAACATAGATGGTTTTATCAAAGGCTTGTTAAATTGGCTCACCCATTGGAAATTAGAATAATTTCCAGAAAATTAATGCATATATTAGTTTTTAGAGTCTAGTATGCCATTAGATGCAGGATCCCAAACAAGGAAATCACCATTAGAAGATAAATTGTGATTATCAATGATTTGACCAATATTTTCAGGGAGGTAATGTCTACGAAATTGAAGAACATTTTTTATAGAATGACTATTATCATCAAGAATAATATTAGGAGGTTACAATGAAATAAAGGGATTACCACACCATTTGTCACAACAAAAATTCATGGAAGAATAAGCACTAACCATCCATCTAGAGTTTTCCAGGATTTTGTGGTAATAGTCCCTAATAGAAGGCCAGGACGAAGAGTTGATGTAACTAAAATTCCCATTTAAAATTTTAGAGCGGAATCTATGGTTCAAGAATGCAGAAGCTTTATAGGAACAATTAATAATACGCTATGTTAGATGGGCTTGAAGAGCATTATTGAACAACATTAAATATTTAATACCGATGTCACCATTATCAAGGGGTTTACAACAGGATTTCCAAGGGATAGTGATATGTTTAATTTCAAAAATAATTCCTGTCCGAAAGATGTTTTTAATATAAGTATTAATTTTTATGAAAATTATGACAGGCTATTTATAAATCATAAGAGAGTAGACCATTTTAGAGACAATGGTCGATTTTACAAAACATATTCTTTCATCCATGGGGAGAGATTTCCCCTTCCAAGTAGAGAGTAATTTTATGATTTTACCAATGATATTACCAAAGTAGCATGATTTAGGATGTCCCCAAAAAATTGGGACACCCAAAAAAATGAAAGGTAAGTGTCCTTCATTAATACCAAGAGAAGTGGTAATACTAGATTTCCTTCTGACGGGAAAGCTCTTTCCAAAGAAAATATACGATTTATTCCATGAAATCACTTGTCCTGGGACTTCATCATAGTGATTGATAGATTGCTTGAGGACATGAATATTTTTTGGTCCACATTGAGAAACAGGATGATATCATCTGCATATAAAAGGTGGGTAGGGGAATTAAGGTTTCTGGAAACTTGTATAACCTTGTGCTTACATTGATCTACCATATTATTGAGAAGTCTACATATGTAGACCTCCGCAATAACAAAGAGGATGGAAGAGAGAGGGTCGCCCTACCTGACACCTATAGAGCATTTGAAAAAACCCCTAGGGGTTTCATTAATCGGAATAGAAATAAATGCTGATCGAAATAATGTTTTAAGTCTTCCAATAAAATAATCATGATAGCCAATGTTTTTAAGACTTTGAAGATAAAATTCCAGTATATAATGTCAAAATACTTCCTGATATCAATATTTATGGCCACACACCCCCCTCTAGTGTTTTTATTTAAACTATTGTTCATTCAGAGGAATGAAAAATATAGTATTGGTGGACCTACCTTTAATAAAACCAAACTGATTCAATGAGACAATTTTATTGCAAATATGCACAAATCAATTCACAATAATATTGATGATGTTATTATAGAGTGTTTTAACTAGAGAAATAGGTATGAATTGATGGATCTTTGAGGGATTTTCAACCTTAGTTATTAAATTTAGAAATTGAGCATTGATTCCATGAGGAAGACATCCATGAATGAAAAAGGTCCTAACAAGGGAAAACATCATTGTGGATTATATCCCAATGCCTTTGGTAGAAACCATTATTGAACCCATCCGAAATAGGCACACTATCTAGATTAAGTCCAAAAACAGTATCTTTAATTTCATGATCAAGTGGAGTGCTTAAAAGAGACTCATTGTCTCTATCATCCACCATTAAAGGAATAATATCATATCTGAGAACAATATTTTTCTCTGGACAATTAAAAATGTTATAAAATTATGAGATAACATGATATGTTATATCCACTTCAGAATCAATGATCAAATCATTATTAATGAGCTTAGAAAGAGGACGACTGGCCTTTCTGATTCTTTGAAGGGAATTATAAAATTTAGTATTACGATCAACATCTATAAGCCATTTAGACCTAAAAATTTTCTTACAAATATTATCCTTAAATATGATCAATTAATTATGTTTAATGGAGATATTAGCTTCCAATTTATGATCCATATTAAAATCTGAATTAGATTTCTGAGTTTGGACGCGACTAAGATCATTTTCAAGAGAAGAAATTACTAGGTCTATTTGAGAATTTGCAGTTTTACACAAACCCTTAAGGGCCTGTTTTAGGATTTTCACCATGTACATGCAGGAAATAGAATCCTTATGGTGTTTCATAGAGTTCCAGGTGTTATGAATAAAAGTGACACAATCAGGATTTGAAGACCAAACATTATTAAATTTAAAATGAAGAACAAGATTACGGTCATTCATAAGGAAGCTAACTAGAATAGGATGATGGTAAGAGTTAAGTCTAGGAAGAGTTACACTGGATATACTATCACAAATACCAAGAGCCTTCATGTAAGAAAAATCCATGTCGAGCTTACTAGAAATAGATTTTTTATATTGTTTTATGTACCAAGTAAATTTGGAACTAGTAAGAGTGACTTCGAAAAGGATACAGTCTTCAATAGTAGACCTGAATTCCGTTGAGGATATAGAGAGATGTGAGGGACCAATTTTTTCGCAAGAGATAACAATGGTATTGAAGTCTCCCATAACAACCCAAGGATCCTGAAGGGAGTTGGCCATGTCAAAAAGATCATTCCAAAAAACTCTTCTAGCTTGATATCTATTATTGGCATAAACCATACTGCAAATGGTATGCCAACCATTCCACACGAAATCGCAGGTATGTTATTGCTCATAATTTTTAAATATGTTGATATTTTTTCGGGTGTTGTGATAAAATATCCACATGGAGTCATTTTGAGGACCATTTTTACAAAGATCATAGAATACTATAATTAAGAGAACCAAATCTCAGGAATTTCAACTTGAAGTAGACTTTAGGTTCTTAAATGGCAATGAGATGAGGCTTATGAGTGTTTAAGAACCTCCTATGTGTAGTGGAGGTATCTTTGTTGGACAAGACATAGTAATTCCAAAAGAGAAAATTCATTTTTATTTGCGTTTTAGGCTATGACCCTTCTTTTTTTTAAAATTTTATAGATCCTTTCTTCCCTTGGGATCGCGTAACCCAAGGGGAGGAAGGACATTTTTGTTAGCTGTCATATGTTTCAGAATGTGGAGTAGAATCTAATTTCAAAGTATAATTTGAATTAAGGTCAGGAACTATAGTACCTAAATCAGTATTATCCCGAGAATGGTCCTTCACGGCATCATGAATTGGAGTATGTTCTATTGGAGGAGGATTCCCATTTCTATCTAGATAATCTTTTGATTTTGATGAGCACTGATCCAGGCTTATGGATAAGGTAGTAGGAGAAGCATCTGAGGAGTCATGAGGAAAGATAGTGCAGTCCTGAGGGGAGTGTGAATTGGTGTGTGCAATAAGAGTAGTAGAAGTGTTAGCATTGGCAGCATGAGTAGAAATTTCAGTAGCAGGGTTAGGAATTTTGTCAGCACATACGGGAGATGAATTTGTAGATTGGGGCAGTAACAAAGAAGAATTCTGCTTGTCAATAGAAGGGTTGGACACCATCCTGTTAAAAGGACAGATAGCAGGAGAGTGGGAAGATTCTGATTGTGAAACCTAGACAGTGTGTGGAATATTTTGTTCAATATTTTCCGCAACATTGTGAGCATTTTCAGCATGAGTAACCAGAATAGAAATTTCAGAAGCATGAGTAATGATTTTATCAGCGGATATGGGTTGCATAGAAAAACCTGGTTCTGAATTTTTTTCCATAACACCTTGTGCCTTATTATCAGCAATAGAGGTCCCATTAAGATCCAAAGGAGCCGAGGTAGATCCCTCCAAGTCCCTACAAACATGCTCATTCGATGTTGATGTACTAGAGGTAGGAGAAATAACAGCAGAATTGGAAATAGTGGTAGGATTTCTCCTAACCAGATTATTTCCATTACCTCCAGCCATTGTTTTCCCTGTGCCAGTGATAATGATAACATTATTTTGAAGGGTCTATTCTTCGTCAACCAAATCTCCCCATGATTTACCCTCTAGGGATGTAGAGACATTGGATTTTTTAACCCAAATATCTTGCTTCTTTCTGGGGAGCTGAGGTTTGTCTGTATTGTTCAACCCTTTTTTACCATATTTTACTTCATTCTAATCATTAGTGCTTGGGGGATCCATTTGTTTCCAAACCACCCTAAAATTGGAGAGGTTATGCCCAATCAATTTTTACACCTCACAAAAGGGTGGTTTCATTCCATATTCAATTCTATGATCAATTCTATAATCAGGAGCATTGAAACCTATGTTATATGGGAGATCACTGGCCAGATTAACCTCAACCATTATTCTAGCATATAGGAAAAGATCTCCATTTAATGTCATGTGATCAATATTAATGGGGGCCCCTATGCAGGAAGAAATGTCATTAAGAGTCTTCGGATGCCAATAGAACCAATTGAGGCCATGAATTCTAACCCAAACATGTTCCATATAGTTTTTGTGTGTGTGTGGGTTTAAAGAAGAATCCCAATCCAAAATTCTAAGAAAGCCTGGTTTATGCTGTAAACTCCCATGTTTCCATAACTGATCAATCTGACCTTGAGAGATGAAGAGAATATGATAATAGCCCTTGCCTCTGGGGATAATCTTCCATTTTGAAGACCCCCAACAGTGGGAACTCTGATTCGTTAGTTCAAGTAGAGTCCATGGATGGTCACATGTGCTGTATGAAACTAGGTTAAGAACCGAGTATTTGCACAACTACTCTATTTGCTTCAAGGAAACCAGATCCACATCAGCCATGTAACCCCCATCTTCAATCATTTTAAAGAGCGACTATTTTTACTCCATCATGCTACTGAGATTAGGTCCTTGCAGTGCATCGTGGAAGGAGACAGGTATGGTATGAAGGGGGACTTCAAGATTTCCCACTTCGATTTTTGACGAAGGAAGATCAAACATGGCCATCCTCTTGGTGATGTAAGGATGAACTCCACAAACTGAGGAATGAGTGTCCCACAACAGCTTTTCGTGTATGTCTGATGGTACCCATACGCGTCCCTGGAAACTCAATATCTTTCCCTCCCCTATGGTCCACCTAGGAATAAGGTCCTCTCCGGACACACATTCTCATAGGACTAGGCCTTTAAAATCTGATAGCTACCTCATTCGTACCTGATCAAGAAGGGTATAAGTAACAGCTACCTAAGATAGAAAAGTCTTCCCCTGACTTTCATGCACCACAAAATGCATCTACGATAACAAAGCTATAAAATACCACTCACTACTGCCCTCCTGAACTGCCTGCATCTGAGTCCTCCTGCTTAGTGCATCCGCCACTGCATTGCCTTTTCCAGACATGTATGCAACCTCAAATACAAAAGACTGAAGGTAATAAACCCTCCTTCATTGTCTCAAATTCATATCACACTGATTGAAGATGTACTTGAGACTATTATGATCGGTATACACCAAAAAATTCACTCCTATAAGATAACATCTCCAACAACTTAAGGCATGTACAGAAGTTGCCAACTACAGATCGTGAATCGGGTTATTACCCTCAAGTGGCCTTAACTACTGACTCCCGTAAGCAATGACTCCATATCCCTGCTGAAACATATCCCCTAGCCCGATACCTGAAGCATCACAGTAAGCGGTATAGATCTTTCCCAGATCTGGAAATTATATTACCAATGCTGAATTCAACCTCCATTTCAGCTTTTAAAAGGATGACTCACAAGAATCTGATCATAAGAACCTCTCCCCATTCATGGTCAAACCTGTCAGTGGTGCAGCTAGGCATGAAAATTCCTATTTGAACCCTTAGTAGTATCTATACAGCCCTACGAAAATCCTCACCTCAAAGACATTCTTCGGCTGCACCTAAGAATCTACAACACTCACTTTCACTGGGTCTACAGATACTCCAACCTCTTAGATAACATGACCCAAGAAGTGAATCTGATCGATCCAAAATTTGAATTTTGAGATATTAACATATAACTGATTCTCCCTCAGTGTACTAAAGATTATCTCAAGATGGGTATCCTAGTCATGTCGAGTGTGAGAGTATACCATGATATTGCCCATGAAGACCACCATGATGGATTCCATGTTTAGATGGAAGACTCGGTTCATTGGTTCCATAAAAACTACATGCGATTTCATGAGAATGAACGGAATAACCATATACTCATATAGATCATTCCTGCTCCGAAAAGCTGTAAGAGGTATATCATATGGTCTAACACGCAACTGATGATATCCAGATCTCAAATGAATCTTCGAGAACACCCAGGCTCCTCAAATCTGATCCAAGAGATCATCGATCCTCATCAAGTGATATCGGTTCTTGACTTTCAACTGGTTCAACTTCAGATAGTCCAAACAAAGCCTGATGGTACTGTCTACCTTCTTTGTAAACATGATAGGTGAACCCTAAGGAGAAGTATGGTGTCAGATGAAACCCTTAACCTGTAACTCATCCAACTACTTCTTGATCTCCTATAACTCAGGTGTAGCCATCCTATAAGGAGGAATGCACACCGGTGCCACTCCTGGAACGAGCTCAATCGAGAAGTCTACCTCACACTCAAGAGGAAATCCTGATATGTACTTTGGAAAGACATCTCTGAAACGATCCACCAGTGGAGGAAAGTCTAATTGTGGAGTCCTCGGGTCATCTAGATAAAGACTAGAAATATGGGATGTAAGTCCTCCCAAACCAAGATGCTCTGGGCCCACTGTGCTCGCCTGGACATCCCACTCGCCTCTATGAAGTAAGGATCCACTCTCTAGTGATACAAAAATCACCCTGCAACGATAACAGCCGACAACTTCCTTGAAGGGAATTATCCAGTCTATTTTGAGAATGAAATCATTAATTGTCATTAATAGTTTATAGTGGTCCCATAAAAAGTGCCACCCTATAAACTCAAGAGGTAACTCTCTGCACTGAACAGAAATCCATAAATTCTTGAGCTAAGTAACTGTTCACGATAGAACCTTCGGGATGATTCTTGTTTCGAACATAAGACTTTAATGTGAAAATATTTCTTTCAGTTGGATACATCCAATGAAAAGAAACAGGTCCTTCGAGAAGTATTTCAGTTGGAATATGGACAGTCAAATGCAGCATGCATGTGAAAAATCATGGTGGAAATATTTTCTCCAAATCACACAAAATTAATGGGGCATCTGTCAACATTTTTTGCAAAAAGACATGGACAACTTCTTAGCACAATGATCTCTAAACAAATGGCACAACCGAATAACACCCACCCTTACATTATTGGACAAAAGATGACGGATTGCTATTGGAAGCAACTCATGCAGTAGAACGTGATAATCATGAGTCTTCAAAGATTTTAGCTTTAACACTCTTCTGTTGACCCGTTTAGATATGTTTCTTGAATAGCCATCAGGAACACTAATAGTCTCTAATACTTCCAAAAATTGTTTTTTTCAGTAGGTGTCATCACATAAGAAGCACATGGAAGTTTCCATTTATTTTCACTAATACGCACAGGATGCAATTCTGGTCTGATGCCCCAATCCACCAAGTCACGTCGAGATTGTAAATCATCTTTTGTCTTCCCCATGACATTTAGAAGAACTGAAAGCAACATTTCACATATATTCTTTTCAATATGTATTACGTCTAAGCAATGACATAGCAAATTGGTTGACCAATAAGGAAAATCAAAAAAGATACTCCTCTTCCCCCAATTGTAACAGGTTTCTGTGGAAACATTCTTTCTATTTCCAGATTTCATTTGACCCTTCCCGAACGAAAAACTGAAATCCTTCAATTCATTAAGCACACCAGTTCTAGACATACGCTGAAGTGGATCATCGGTCTCTATAGTATTATCAAATCTTCGACGATTCATTCTATATGGATGATCCTTTGGAAAAAATCGTCGATGTCCCATAAAAATGAAACTAAAATGATGTTTCAGTCATCTGGATCGTGTATTCTTCATAAAACTGGACATGATAGTTTTCCCTTCGTGCTCCATCCAGACATAATTTCATAAGCCGGATAATCATTGATCGTCCACATAATCGCATCACACATCTGAAATATGTCTTTCGAACATGCATCATATGTGCGCACACCCACATCCCAAAGAAGTTTCAACTCTTTTATTAAAGGTTTCATGTATACATCAATATCAATGCCGGGATCAGAAGGACCAAATATGAGTATACTCATGAAAGTGAAAGATTTTTTCATACACAACCATGGGGGAAGATTATAAATGTCTATAAAAACTGGCCATGTGCTGTGCGAAGTAAGCATCTGCCCAAACATATTAAAACCGTCGCATGAAAGACCCAGCCTCACATTACGCAAGTCAGCTGCAAAATCAGGATATCGAGAATCAAGTCTCTTCCATGCAAATCCATCTGCAGGATGAACCAACTCATCATTAGACTTCTTTCTCTCGGTATCATGCCATCTCATTTTTATTGCTATGTCATCAGACATAAAAAGATTCTGGAGTCTGGGGATCAATAGAAAGTGCCTCATTACTTTCTGTGGAACGCGAGATGGTGTTCCATCATATTTTGAATTCCAGCGGGATTTTCCACATTTTATACATTCATTTCGTTCAGCGGTTTCTTCCCAGAATAAACTGCAATCTTTCGGGCAATCATGAATTTTGTTTCTGGAAAATCCAAGTTCTTCAACTAACTTCCATGCCATATAGTGGTTTGAGGGAATATCTGCATCATCTGGAAGTAAATCCTTCAACAGGGTAAGAATGTAATCGATTGCTGTATTAGAAATCCCATACATAGTTCTTCCATTAAACAATCGGATTAAAAATTATAGCTTTTTCATTTTATCGCATTGTCGATATACTGGAGTCGTGGCAGCATCATTCAATTTTTCCACCCTATCAATATCATCATTTTCACTAGATGCATCAGTTGTCCTCATATCGACGTCTTCTTGAGTCGAAATACTTTCTTTTTCATGATGACGAATAAACAGAAACCGATCATCAAAAAAATTCTCCATTCCAATCCTTTCATTTCGATCATCACCAATTTGAGATTTCATTTTCTCCCCATTGTGATACCACACAAAGTAGTTTTCTTGAAAAACATTTTTGGATATGTGGTAGCTGACTTCTTCATGACTCAACCAAGGTCTACCAACACAATTGGAACATGGGCAGTGTATGCGACCACTATCTGAAGCATTGTGAAATGCAAATTCTATAAAGCTCTCCAAATTGTTTTGAAAATCGCTTGAGATACGATCGGTTTCATACATCCAACTTCTGTCAATTCTGTAAAAACAATTCATATAAGTCATTTTGTCATAAACAATTCAATAGGATTGAACTTTAATATTAAATACAATTAAGTAAACGATAAAGGAAGAAAATAATCATGGTATCAACTACACATGTGAAAAAAACATACTATTGTGTTATTGAAAAAATGTAAAACCAACAAAAACTTAATGTGTTATCACATCAGAGAATGACTCATCCCATAACCATATTAGTAGGGTACCCTCGTGGACAACCCCGCCCACCCTCGTGGACAACCCACCCACCCCCGTGGACACCCCCTACCCCCTAGACAGCCCAACCACCCCCGTGGACAGCCCACCCACCCCCCTCGACACCCGTTCTTCCTATGGACAGCCCCCACCCCCTTAGATAGCATGCCCACCCCCCTGGACACCCCTACCCCCTATGGCCAGCCCACCCACACCCCCTGGACAGCCCGCCCACCCCTCCTTGACAGCCCGACCACCCCCGTGGACAGCCCGTCCACCCTTGTGGACAGCCCGCCCACCCCCGTACCCCCCTGGACACCCCTTACCCCCCCCCCCCCCCGGGATAGCCCCGCCCACCCTCCCAAATAGCCCACACCCCCTCCCCTACAATCCCACCACCACCACCTAGACATACCAACCCCCCTGGACACCCCACACACCCCTCCCCCACCAGGACACCCCACCCAGACCCCCAGGACAACCCATACCCCCTGGACAGCCCCGCCCACCCCCGTGAACAGCCTTTCCCACCCCCGTGGACAGCCCCGCCCACCCCCGTGAACAACCCAGCCACACCCGTGGACACCCCCTGCCCCCTAGACATCCTAACCACCCCTGTGGACAGCCCACCCACCCCCCTCGACACCCCTTCTCCCTATGGACAACCCCCACCCCATTGGATAGCCCGCCCACCCCCCTGGACACCCCTACCCCCTATGGCCAGCCCACCCACCCCCCCTGGACAGCCCGCCAACCCCTCCTTGACAGCCCGACCACCCCCGTGGACAGCCCGTCCACCCATGTGGACAGCCCGCCCACCCCCGTACCCCCCTGGACACCCCGTACCCCCCCTGGATAGCCCCGCCCACCCTCCCAAAAAGCCCACACCCCCTTCCCTGCATCCCCACCACCACCACCTAGACATACCACCCCACCTGGACACCCCACACACCCCTCCACCACCAGGACACCCCACCCAGACCCCCAGGATAGCCCACACCCCCTGGACAGCCCCGCCCACCCCCGTGGACACCCCCTACCCCCTAGACAGCCAAACCACCCCCGTGGACGCCCACCCACCCCCCCTCGACACCCCTTCCCCCTATGGACAGCCCCCACCCCCTTGGATAGCCCACCCACCCCCTGGAAACCCCTACCCCCCATGGCCAGCCCACCCACCCCCCCTTGACAGCCCGCCCACCCCTTCTGGACAGCCCGACCACCCACGTGGACAGCCCGTCCACACTTGTGGACAACCCGCCCACCCCTGTACCCCCCTGGACACCATGTACCCACCATGGATAGCCCCGCCCACCCTCCCAAACAGCCCACACCCCCTCCCCTGCAACCCCACCACCACCACCTAGACATACCACCCCCTGGACACCCCACACACCCCTCCCCCACCAGGACACCCCACCCAGACCCCTAGGACAGCCCACACCCCCTAGATAGCCCCACCCACCCCCGTGGACAGCCTTTCCCACCCCCGTGGACACCCCTGACCACCCCCGTGGACAACCCACCCACCCCCGTGGACACCCCCTACCCCCACAATCCATTATCAAAAACATATCAAATTGGTTTGAACACAATCCATAATTCCCACAATCCATTATCCAAAAAATGTAAACGTTCACGATAGCCTCCCCCAACTCTGATATACATGTTTTGAACACTCTCCTTCCAAACATATAATACAGAAACATTAATGATGTCTTCACAAACACAAACAATATCCTATTTAGATATTAATTTCAACAATCAATTCAACCCCCAACACCTGGAAAAATCTATTCATTAAAACAACTACAACAATATGATTGAGATCATATTTTACCTATTATTATGGGAGTGTACCTGTTGGGATGGGGGGTGCTGGTGTTCTGATGTGCGAGAGCAGTGGAGGGATGGAATTCTCTAGAGCAGTGGAGCCAATAGATTAGGGATCTATCTGAATGGGGAGAGGAGATCCCGATCTGGAATTTAGGGGAAACCTTTGCCAACAGTTTATAAAAACCGTTGGCAAAGGCAAAATTTCCCAACGGTTCACTGGAACCGTTGGGAAAGGGTCATACATTTCCAAACGGTTCCACTGAACCATTGGGAAAGGGTCCACCGAATTTCCCTTTGCCAACGGTTTTGTTAAACCGTTGGCAAAGGCTTACTATACCAACGGTTTAAGTAAACTGTTGGTATACTACCATTGGGAAAAGACCAAATTCTAGTAGTGAAATTATCCTTATACATAACAAAAATACCTTTACACTATCAAACAAGCAAGGAAAGAAAACAAAAGGGGAAAAAATTAAACACCCAATACCCCGTTAAATGGTATTTGTGGAATTTCAACATATTACTCAATGTCATTGAACCGAAAGGTACAAAACACCAACCTTGATGTGAGGAGATCGATATACATGAGCCACGAGGCTTGAATCTCCTTAGAAAATCATACATCTATGGAAACACATAAAATGATCTACCCATGATAACTCCCAAAAGTGGAGGAAATGGAAAACTATGCTCTATAAGAAGGATGAGCTTAATAGTGTGGTTCCAATGAAATCGATGGTAGTCAATTCTGATAACGGATGGCGGCTTGGGTGTTCGGAGGAGATTCACGGACGTATGGGGTGCTCTCGGTAGAAGAAGCTGGAGAAGAAGTGTGTTTGTGTGATTTGACACGACCCCGGTCCGTTTAATGAAAAAAAATAAAGTACACTGTGTGTACTTTTGAAGTACATGACGTGTGCTAGGTTTTTTTATACTCCACTTTAAGTAGCCTCCATATCACCCCACACGACCATTTGTGTGGCCCTGACACGGATAGCACCCGGCCTCACGCTGCATCAAAGTACACAATGTGTACTTTTAAAGTACATGACGTGTACTTAAAAACATTCTAGAAACTCAACATTTATCAAAAACTCGAGAAAGAAGAAAAACATACCTAAAAAGAATGTTAGGGTTCTTACATACCCCCACCATGTAGTGTGAATATAGTGGTGAGATTCTAGTGTGGGAATCCAATTCATGTTCAGACCTTGTGTGACTGTGTTCCAAAAGGGTGATTGTAATGAGTCTATATAAGTAATTTAGAGGCATTTAATTATAATGATTCATATATATTCCAGATTCATGGAATGGGGAAGAGTAAGTTATCTGAATTCTGACTAGGGGTAACTCTAGTAGATTGTACATAGAATGGAACTACACATAGTGGTTGCGAATGTGATAGAGGTACCCAACAATAAGTAAAATGGTATATATATTATGCATCTCCATGAGGATTATTTTCCTCAGGTAGTTGGTATTTTGGCCAATTTCATGATTTGTATCATTCTTGATATAAGATTACTTTAGAGAAATTTAAATTTTGAGGTATGTTGTTGGAATGTTCATGATTCCTATTTTTGTTTTGGATTTGGCTTTTCATGGTGCATGAGTTTCCAATATATTATATTTTTACTAACAAGGTGATAGTTTGTGGGATCTCATCATTTATAATAAGTGAGACATATATATATATATATGATGTGAGTTGGAAACAAATTTAATAATGGGAATCAATGCGATTCGGGGTAGAGATATGAGTTGCCTAGTAATCCTGAAATCTATGTGATGTGGGTTCAATATGAGGTGATAAGGAATTTGTATATTAATTGGAATGAATTTGTATGTATATTTTAGGAATATTTTGGGAATATGTTAAGATGAATGATCAAAGAGAATCTATTATGGGGAATTAATATATTACTGACACATATGGAATATGTAAATTTGGTAATCTAAGGATATTTGGGGCTTCATGGGGGTAATATATGTCATGGACATGAATTAAAAACCAAATGTGGTGAAATAGTAATGGTACATCATGAGAGGTATTTCGATTCTAGTGATGGTTAGTTGACCATCAATTTGTTTTTCAGGAATAAAATGTGTAGGTAACTATATAGGTGTAGATATTTTTTATGAGAGTTAAACAATTACATAATAACATGGATATACATTGTTATTTTTTTTGATTTTCTTATGTTTAGTTCCAAATATATATAATACATGGTATTGATTTGGGATGAACTATGTTTTTTGGAAAGACTATAACCTCCCAAGATTTATAGAGGGTCAAAATTAGTTATCTAATTTGAATTTTTGAGTTTGGAGGTAAGAACAAATTTTATATTGATCTCTATAACCAAATTCTTGGAGTTTGATTTACCTTAAGACATATCATTAGATGGTTTTAATGTATCAAAAACTTACTTGAGTTTTCGGAAAGGATTTGGATGCATCGATCTATGAAAACCTAATTTTTATATAGGAATACCATGGTTAACAATTGGATATGTTTTCATAACTATAAGAACTCAACTGTATCTAAATTTTACATAGGGGAATAGTTTTATTTAGTCATTTGGCCCCTTATTTCAACTATGTGGGGTGTTTCTGATTTTATCATATGATGTTCATGTCCAAAAATTGATTTTCCTAATAGTGTCTCCTTTCTTTCACACATAATGCCACACATGGGTTTGGTGTGTACGTTTTTATGATGGTTTCGCCCAAAATTATGGCCAAACAATATTACCTATTTAATTGGGTGACCATTTCGTTAGAGGGAACAACATGATTGGAAACCCTTGGTAAATATTTTGTGGAAAACAAGCATAATATTAAATAGGTCCAAATGATTGTTTCACCTCCATACATTAAGAGTAATTTTACCATTAGTCACCCCACATGAATCAAATATTTTCCCATAAATTGTACTCATTATTCCACTTTGTATGAATTCATCCACAACCTCTTATAAGACTTAGAATAAAGATCTGTTTCTAGTTATGGATTCATATTTCGAATCCATTAAATATGTTATCCTTCTTTCTCTCGTTCACTTGCTTCTTGAAATTATAAATTATTTCAATTATATATCTCTCTATTTTAAATTACTTCATATAACATTAATAAATCATGTTTTCAAATGTTTTGTTGGAGGATATAGTATGAGATTGTTCCTACAACTACAAGGTATGTTACTTCCAGATTTATCAATAATTTTTTTTGATGTTTTGGGTGTGTTTCCTATTTATTACATATATGTATTTATATAAGGACCCTGATAAATTAATAATTTTAATTTTAAATGGATTAATTGATTATATGTGATTTCTATCGGAATTATACTACTACAATACACATTTTTTAAATATGTATGGGTCTTAAACCAACATTGGATGACAAGGTCAGCTGTATAATTTGATTTCACTGAATTAATAATATTGATTTATTTTGTTAAAGGTGAATATGATGTGAATTGAATATATATTAAGTTGATGTTGATTACATGGACGGGGGAATAATTGTTCTTCAGGTTGTGCATAGCCTAAGATTAATGGGGTGACGTTGATCACTAGGATCTAGATTTATTATTTTCAAGTTAAGAATTCATTGTAGTCAGGTATAGGGATTTCCCATCAGGAATTTTTATGTTGTTTACCATCATGATTGAGTGACATGGTCACATGTGTATGAGGTTTGTGATGATGTGGATTTGGTTTTTCTAATTTCCAACCAATGTTGTTTTCCAAAATTCCTTTGTAGTTCTTTATATTGATAGGACATAGATGAGGAACTACTAAAACTCATCTTGGTTGGAGTACCGTATTGATCATGAGGCTTCTGATATTGTGTTGAAAATAAAATTCTAGGGGTTCACACCAAATAATTCCATATGGATGGTGATAGATAATAATTTCATGGTGTTGAGACCGTCGATTGGGGGATGCAGTCATCCATTACACTTGTGGTTGAATGTATACTACTTTTGGAGGATTCATATCACCATTTTCATAAAATTATGTATGTTGAGATGATGGTGGTTATATATATTCGAGGATATGAATCGATGTTCCTTGGGATGTAATAGATTGAGCCAATAGTGGTTTTTAATACCATGGATTGAGGGACCAGTGACTTGATTTAGGCTTTTCATTGGGACACCATTTATATGAATGATGTCATGAGGTGAAAATTACATGATGATAAGTTGAACATGTGGGATCTCTTGGTACACAATTCATTAGGTTATTTCTTGGGAGATAAGTCCAAGATCATCCCCTGCATTATTTTTATTGGTTTTTATTGAATATTTATAATTATGGGAATTTGATCAATAATTTCATATTTAACTGATGATGGTAAATTTTTATATTGATTTTGTGAAAATAGTTAATTATTTTTTATTAAAGTGATGTTCGTTGACTTTTTATTTATATTTAGAAGAAAAGTTCATAATTATTGTTGTAAGATAAGAAAACATTTGTGGTGGACTACTAATATTCTTCTCACACACATCACAATTAAATCATGACTAGTGCATATGTTAGTTGTGTATTATTAGTTTGGAGATTGGGATTAGGAGATGGACTATAGTGAATGAGTAATACCATTTACATCTGATGGATGGAATTGGAACCTAGTTTCCCCTCAAAAGAAATGAAGTTTAATTTTTAGATACTCATGAATTATATATATATATACTGATGTATGGGCTAAGGAGACCTTAGATTCCTATTTTATTGAATTAAGTGATTTGATATTGTTTTTCTCTATATAGTTTTCATTTTTTATTATTAATCTATTACTACTGATGCATTGTAATATGTTTCTTTGTGGTTATTTTTTTGGCTCCATATAGTTATGCTAATTATTCATCTACAATATTTATTTTTGGACCATTAATATAATCACCGCCAAAGGATATAGTCTCCCTAATATCACCTATGATACCCATATTGCTAGTCGACATCCTTTGGAATGCGGGGAGGCCAGACAAAGCACATGTGACCAACCAACCCGGAGCACTATTAATGTTAACAACATGATCAGGGAAATACACCAAAAATAAAACTATACTCACTATATAATTTTGGGCCAATGAATAAAAATTATCATCGCATTTATTTTATTAAAATCATGACGACGTTGAAATTTTATTTTAACCAAAGTGATTATAACAATGAAAAACACCGATTTAATAATTACAATGGTAACAACGATTTTTTCCATTATATGTCAATATAATAATGATAAATGTAATTTTATTCCATTAGTGATAATTTTTTTTATTTTATAAAAAAAACTATCACTAGGAATAAGATTTTATTTTTTAAAAAATTAATCCATTTGAAATTATAAATTTCATTACAAAATATCATCAATAACAATTATCAAATAATTTATTTAATTTAAATTTATAATTTACAGATAAAATGATATAATTAGAATATATTATGTGGATACATATATAAAACAATATTTTTTCCAAAATATAAATATAAAATAATATTTTTTTATTAGTTCCTTATAATATTTTTTTTATCAAAAATTCTATTTTTCTATTAATTTAATAAATATCATTTTTGTTTGGCTTATCCAGGAGAGGGATACATTATTTATTAATCATTACAAAAAAATTATATACCTCAAATTCATAAATAATTATTCAAAAAACTCTTATAAATATATCTAGAGGTTAAAAATTTCTATATATAGTCATAAAATAGTAACTAGGATTGTATTTAGGTAATTTTATTCTTTTTATAATTAGTTTACCGCATAGTAAAAATTTTTTAGCTTAGTCGTAGAATGTTTTTCACTATACAATCTGGTCAAAAATTAGTTTATAATGATTAAAAAATATTAATTATGTTAATAAATTACAAAAAAAATACACATAAGTATAAATATTAATTTTAATATTTATCCTGTGGATGAGATGGAAATATGGGTTTCCAATGACAAAATTACCATATTTTTTAAAAAATTTAAGATAAATATTTAATATAAAATTTGTTAAAATAACATATGTTTTATTTATTATAATAGAATTTAACTATTCATACTTTAAAATAAATTTTATATTAAATTGGAAACATTAAATTGTTTAAATGTAATAGAATATTTTGATAAAAACTATAATTTTTCATTATAAAAAAATATTTTCCAATAATACCCTAAAAGTCAGAATATGGTAAATTATGATGATCATTATAAAATTTATGTTACTTTTATAATAAAATATATAAAATTGGTTACAATTAATTTTATTTTATGTGTTCAGTTCAGGAAAAATCACAAATTTAAATTTTTTTTTATTTTATTGAAAATATTTATTTCACATTCAAATTTTTCTTATTTCATTTTAACCTGTAGATAAATATTATATTTTTCTTATACATGTTTATTCAATATAATATTCATAATTTAGAAAGTACTACTTATATCTAATGATGTAATTCTGACTCTAGAATCATATCGATAAAGTATGTTTTATTATATAGGCATAAGACATAAGGAATTGTATCTTGAATGATCGAATTGTTTTGTATTATTATTTAACTAGTTAAATACATATGTATTGAATTAAATTTGCATAAAATTGAAAACATACTTTTTTTATATAACAAAATTATCTCCCCTATCATATCCCTTGACTTCTATCAAAATACACTTTCTGGAATTATTAGTAAAGGAAAAAAAGTGTGGGCTCAAATTCATTGTAAGGGTAATGTATATTATAAACAATGAGTAATATATAAGAATAATAAAAAAGTATGGTCAATTAATAAAAAAACCATTTAATCAACATTATTATCATTATAATATATGAACATATCAATATGTAATGGTAAAAAACATAAAAAAATGTGAATGAATTCCATCCAAAGAAAACATCATTTTGTAAATATTAAGGATAAAAATAACTAAAATCATAATGAATTAAAATCTCAATTTTTAGATTCCATTATTTCATACAAAATTATACCTCTAAATGTATTTACATTCACACTATTGTTTACAAATATATTTAGAAATCCATTTAATGCTAGATTACTCGCTATCCTCATAAGAACACCAATGTATCGAGGTGTAATATATTTTAGTTTAACCCCATAATGACATTTCAATGGGACTCCTCAATCACATAAAAAAATAATTTAATTCATTATTAATGTTTCTTATCACCAAATATCCATATTGGGAACATATTATGTATTTACAATTATTCCTCCAGATAAAAAAATAAATTTATTTTCAGAATCCTCACATTTCGATGATATATAATGTTTATGAAATAAATATATATATAATATACTATTGATATTTAGGGAAAATTATATATCATATGGTCATAGGTAAGTGATATTTCAATTTAATGTATATGATTATAATGATGATATTGTGAAGTGAGTCTATATAGTTTCCTTGGAATAAATGCTGCTAATAAATCAATTAATTAATATGGATAGTGTCAATCAAACAAATACCCATTGGAGTAAGAAAAAAAGTTTGTTGTCATCGATAAATTAAAATTCCATTAAAATAATAATGAAATTTTTTTTTAAATAGAATATCCTTTTCCCTTAGAAAAAATAAATTTATTATTGACTGTTTCAAATAAAAATTATGATTTCATAATGAATTATTTGAAAAAATGAGTCTTAATAATTAAATAACTTTTATATAAACAATGAGTATGAATAAAAATAAAGTAGCCTTTTAAGTAAAAGAAAAATGATATTTTTCGTAACAATAAGTGATGATTCACGTTATTTTTTAAATAATATTAAATTTGTAAAAATTCTTTTAACAACTCAGTTAGTAAAGTGTAAATTATTTGAGAAAACATTTTTAGAATTTTTTTTTTGATAAAAATGAATTTCTAAGAGAATGGGGAAATAATGTTGGAATTTATCTATCACTTTATACGCTATACGTTGAGAAATTGTACTAATACATGAAAATATAATGACTAAACATACTCAAAGATTATTAATGGGTTTTATTTGACAACAAATAAATTATTTACTACAATTGAAACTGATTTATAAAAAATCACTATTAAATGAAGAAGTGAAATAAATAATCACAATGATTATAATACTGATGCGAGGATTAATAAATAAATATACAATTTTTAAAAATTATAAATACACATAATAAAACTAAAATGCAATATAAGATAGTTAAATGTATTTATGCATGTATTATTAGAATGTTGATGACAAGAATGAGGTAATATAATCTAATAAAAATTAATGTTCTGATGAGGTTTTTTACCATGTGGTATCTTTTAATATAGAACATCATTGGATGAAATAAATTGAATTGAGTCATTCAATACCATTAATTATTAAAGGTATAATTATATTATATGTTAAATGTTTATTATATTCACCATATTAAATAAATTATCTGTATAACATTACAATATTCATCAATTAAGTGATGTTGAAATGAATATCCCTAAAAATATCAAATAATTAAAGTGTTAAATTATAAATTTATTTATTTTGTGGATCAAATTTTAATCCGCATAAGACAAGTGTAAATTTAACACAATATAATAAAAATTCATTAAAAAATATTTTTATCATGACACAATCAATTAATTGAATGTTTAACAATATGAATGGATATTCAATTATGAAATTCCATTACTCATGATTTTATTTTGGGGGAAGATGATTTATTATTATTTATAGAAATTTTAAAAATGTTATTAACTGATATTGAACAATTTTATATTTATAATATAATACATTATTCATTAATATCATATTATTTATAATTCAATAATAATATTTCATTGTTTTGTCTGTTTTCGGTGTTAATCACCTTGTTCTATCATTCATGTTTGATCATGAAATATCTTGTAATTAAACAAATTATATAGATCTACCATATAAATAGTAATAATTATGAAATAATTACAACTTTTAAAAATAAATTATTATTTTGATACCAATAAATAATTATTGATTTGAGAAAATATTTTTGTTACAATAATGAAAATAGTTGGACATATATACACCTTTGTACTGATTCCATCGTACAACGATCATTATATTAAGGAGATTAATAATATATTGTATTTAAATAATGTTGATAATATCCTAAATATCATATGAATTATGTAAATATACTTATATATACCATAAGTGATGTTTGGATATGAAAAGCGATTAACATCTAATTGTGGAGGTTGTAGTCCACATGGACACAAATGACATTATCATATTTCATTGAGTTAATGGAATGAAAGAAAATGAAATATATTAACTATTTAAAATGATAAATTTTTCATTAATATCAAATTTATGTCATCAATATCATGTATAGTAATTATAATTCACCATATTTCATTTTATGAAAAGACATAGTGAAAAAATAATTTCATCCCTTCGCTAAGGGATAGTCATCATTAAACATTAGCGATAATATCAAACCCCAAATTAAAGGGAATTAAAAAGGTATATATGATACAATGACTAATAAGGTATAAATATTTTATAAATATCACATATATACATTATATCCATTATCATACCCAATAATGAGAGTTGGAAGATGAAAAATTAATGACATTGGATCACGAGGGGGTAGTCCTCAATTATGACAAAAAAATATTTCATAAGAAATATCAAAGAAGTGGGGATGGTTACATGTCATTACCTAAACAAAAAAACATATTTTTATTTATTATAAAATGGATATTTTATTATTGATATTTAATATTAATTTAATGAAATGTCGTAATAAATATAAATAAATTCCTTAAACTAGAATATTATCCCTACATCAGGTACCATCGTTAGGATTACACACAACTCCTTCCAATGATGGATTATGGAAAAAAAATATCTTATAATATGATAGTATGAATTTTTTAATGTTATATATAAAGGTATTGTCCAATTAAAATGTGATTTATGGTTTGATGACCATAGGAGAGGTAGTGGCCTTTTCAATGTGAGGTGAGTGGCAGAACTATAAAATTTTAATAAAATAAAATGTTTGTATATTTGAATAATGGAAATGGGGTAAAATTGAATATTAAGGTGATTTACATTTTACTGTTTCTATATAAAAATTGAAAATATAATTTTTAGAAAAATCTATGTAAATATTACCCTTTTCATTTATGTTTAACCAGTAGTAATCTGATTTATTTATGTTAGTGGAAGTTAATAAATCTAATTGTTATCACTATTAATTTTTGTAAAGAAATATGGTTACATTAATATATTAAATAATTTTTCTAATTTAAATTATAGAATAAATTTTTTAATATTCCTTTAAAATAAGTGGAAAATTTTAATTTTTAATAATATCCCAAACATGACGATAGTGTGTTTTTCAAGTGAAAAGGATTAAATGAATAGTGTGTGTTTTTTTAAAATTCAATATCAAAATCATTCTAATGATTTAATTTTGATTAATAGATATATAGTTTTTATAATTTTACATTAAAACCACTTCAATTTATACTATATCTTAATAAATAAATTTAAAAAATTCCCTCTTCAATTAAAATACAATGTTTTTTAATTTTCTTAGAAAATATTTATATTTTAAAAGAATCCAAAAAAATATGTAAATGTTATTTTAGATATTGTATTTTATTAAAATAATTACATTTTTTAAAATTCATTTTAATAATTATGGTTTAAATTAGTTTTGTATTTTTGGTGCATAGAAATACTAAACAGTCTTTTATAAAAATTATATTTTTTTTCAAAAACATTTATTTTTCTTTTAAGTGAATATAATTTTACTTCTAATAAATTGATAACAACAATTTTCAGAATTTAGTTAGTACTATTATTACCCTCCAGATTATGGGAAAGGTTATAACATGATGTTTTTTTACAATTTATTTTGTCTAAGGTTTTATTCTTTCTTAAGATATTGATGAGATCAAATTTTAAAAAATATAATTCATATGGATTTAAAGATTAGTTTTCTATGTCAGAGTCTCTATAAAAATGTACTTATTTTAAAATTTTATGGATTCACTTTCCTCAAACCAAATATAAATTACATCTTAACAATTACAATATTATCACGGTAATCAAGGGTTCAAAATTATAATATGAAAATGATTAAAATAACATATCATAATAAGTGTTAATAAAATATAAATTTACTAATAGGGGATGGGAAGTAAAAAATATCATATGAAAAAACACATAACTACTTTTCAATGTAGAAGAATATTAGTGGAATGGGAATATTTTGACATGGAATAAAAGTGTAACTATGTATAGAGGATGATAGAGGCCATCGATCATAAGAATTTGAATTATCAATGGAATGATAATGAACATAAAACCATAAATTTATTGTTATATAAAAGAATATTAGATTCAATAGATATTAATTTAATAGGATAACATTTTTATTACAAGATCCATTTCCAAAATTTCTTGAATTATCTTATGACCAATGAATGTAAGGATATTTACATATTTGATATGTTTTCTATTTCATAATCATAATTAGATAATTTATTTATTCTTCAATAAATTTCAAATTCATCCCTTTCTCGTAGAAATGAATATCTAGAAATGAATTTCTTTATCTTGATTCATAACGAATTCCAATTTATGATTCATAAAACCCATTAGTGAGTGAAATGGATTTTTATCTATCCAACTATTTTCAAAAACCAATATGTTTTGGAAATTTTATCTTGTATAAAAACATAATTGTAAGACCACTAGTTTAGCATAAATAATTAGTCATCAAATTTTCCATCTCAATGTTTTTTCATAATGTCTAGGATATCATGTAGTCTAGTGGTAGTTGTTAAACAATTATTGTCCTTTGAGAATTGTTTCAATCCCCATGGCATTGCAGGATGTGAACTGTTGTTACACAACATGAGGGTTTCCAATTTAATAAAACAATATTATATAATTCCAAAGCTAGTACCACTAAATTATGTATATACATGAAATAAAATTAATTATTAGATTACAACTTTACTATATTTTTTTCTATAAATTATTTCCCCCCATAATGTATACTAATAATATTTGACTATTACTTCATTTTCATCATGAACCTATATACACTATAAGATATCAATAACATTTATCATACCTGTATAAAATACTAAGAAACAATTTATGATTTTTTTCACTAAAAATTATAATAAAACTATATATTTTATTATATTAATTAGTCCTTATAAATATGATTAATAATTTAATATTTCTAAAAATAAAATTTAAAAATGACTATTTAAGAATTTTATAATAAGATGTACATTAAAATCATTATCCAATCATGGTTTCTATAATTATTATGTTAATGTAGTGACATATGACTCTAATATTTTATACAATTTTAAAAGATTCATTAATCTTTTATCATAAAGAAAAATAGAAAAAAATACTTCTACACTTTAATTCTTGAAACCCATTATGTTAATAATTCTTCATTTTTATTTCAACATTATTTTTTACAAGTCATGGGTATATCCTTTAAGAGTGTGATCTGACATTGATAATTCCTATGTTCTCCACATATAATTAAATTAATTTTATATTTCCCCATGGGATGGTATTTCGTTCATTCAATCAATCCCTTTATTTTTTTCATGGAAATTGATTATTTTTATGCATAATTTTGGAACATAAATCATTTTTCCATCACATCAATAAAATTTCCTTCCAATATGATACACCATAGATTTATCCTACCTCATTCATTATCATTATCTATTGAAATCATTATTAATGTATTATATTTATTATTTGATTTATCATATGAATATCCCCAAAGAATGTCAAAACTATTGATCATTAAGGGATTTGGTCATGAAACATGTGATGATTAGTTCAATCGCAATACATAATATATATTTAGTACCTCTATGAATATATATTAAAAAACCAAATCCCCAAGTATTATCAAGACATGTTTATATTTCTATAAAAAATGTCATAATATCTATATAATGACCTCATCCACCTAAAGGTACCCCTCATATGATGGACATGAAAAAAGGTAGATAATGAACTCTTAGTTCCACCACCAGTAGGCCCTTGGATTGGAAAATGTCCCCAAAGGTGTAGAAATATTGAAATATGGGGGGGTTAAGCTATAAATTGAAACAAGACACGGAGATATGATGTATCAACCCAAAACCAACTCTAATATATATATATATACATGAAATTTCAAAAAATCCATCCCACATTGAATTTTTAAATAGAACATATAGAAACAAAAATATCCTTAGTAAATACTCAAAAAATCTAGAGTAGCAACACATCAATTATCCCAAAGTCTAAGATAGAAATTTCTATCATTGTCCAATAATCCTCTTAGAAACCTCAAAATTGTTTTTATAAACGTTTTTCTATCATACATTTTATACTCAATAAGAAAATGAAATTTTGTTGTTCATAAGTGGAAGAAGGATACTAATACAACCAATACAAGACAACACAACCAAATAGTGCCTAACAGGTAGAATAACAAAAAACCCAACCTCCCCAATTATCGTATCCATAAAATATATTATAGTATAATGATCATGGAAGATAGGGTACCTTGCACCACATTCACACTGATTTTACACTCTCAAACCCCGACAAAAAATGTCATGTCACTCCTACTTATTCTGAATACATCACATCACATCTCTGATACATACACCAGGCCACACCTCAAAACACATCTCACCCACAGACATGTGGCACTTCAAAACAAATCACTTTTATCCCTCAAATACATAGTTCATTACATCTCATATCATCCCAATGAAACCTAAGAAAACACAACACATCTCATCCAAAATATATAGGGGAAAATATATTCCTATTTTCCAAAAGAAATCATTGACACTATCATCTAGAAGAGGGAGCAAGGAAGAGCGGGTGGGAATCCATACATACTCCAATTTTAATGTTTCAAAATACTCCCTCCCATAAGACTATGAGGGTTTCATATCATAGTTCAGGAAAGGGTGGGTTGTAATGATAAATTAAGGGAACCAATAATGCTTATACATATATAAATATAGATTGGGACACAAGACATTACAATTGAATTTTAATTAAATCACCAACTGACTCATGAATTCCCCACATTTCTACCACCTATAAATACATAGAACCATATAAGAAAAACATACACTAGAGATAATTTTCATTCATTCATTAATCCTACAACATATTATAGATTCATCCTTATAGTCTAGTTTAGTTAAACATTTAGATTATATCATTATATATAATAATAGTATTTCATGATAATTATTCATTATTCCTTGATAACCAACTAAGAAAATATTATAGTAAAACACATATCATGAAACATAGTAACCAAAACAAATCAACAGTAAAAACCAATTCCAACTTTAACAACATCCCTAGCGGACAAGAACATCACAATTACCATAATTGCAAACATGTTTCATAAAACATCCCATTAGCTTCCCCCACATATCAAAATACAGTCATATCTCACCCATCGTATCAAAAATTCCATCCTTATTATAACACCTATTTTTATGTACACACTTATATAGTATTCAAAATAAAATAATATTTTCATAATATGAATGTCATCCATTATTTAAATTTAATTAATTGATTATGTGTGATATATCTGATGCCATATGATCCTTGGTAATAAATTTTATTAAATGAATGTATGTGGATAAACAATTTCCTAACAAGTTATGTCAATAGAGAGACAAATAGAATTACATAGTTCACAAAATCATAATCATAATAAGTGAACTCCAATGATCAAAATTTTCCACATGTAATTTTTCCCATAAAATTCATAATATCCAAACAGATAAAATGTTATAATATAGAATCATTATGATCATATGTCACATTCTCCATCCCCTTTATATTGATTTCAAAAAATATATATTTCCTTTATTAATATTGAATTAAAAATAACCACAAATATATACATTTATATTCCCATACCACATGATATAAAAATGTAATAGGAAAACGAAATAAAACCACAAAAAAATGATCAACCCAACCTTGTTGGACCAAAAAAAGATGTGTACACAGAATATGAATCTCTCCAGGGAACCACAAAACAACTAAGGAAAACATTTCCAAGGAATAATGTATTGGAAACATATAGACTCAAGAGAATTTCATACCAAAATAATGAATGGAAGGGTATATCAGTATTAGAAAATCAGTTATGTGACATGGGGATTGGATAATGTTTAAGTTATAAATAAAGAAACCTATGACCATCACAACATGTTTTGACCATTTAAAATCCCCTAGTCTTTAAGAAAATTAATGATATTGTTGATAGGATTTCGAATAGATAAAAAACATATGAAATATAGTATTAAACACATATTTGGTCAAAGAATAATGTTAAAAGGGATAAACTAGAAAAAATAGAAAATTTAGGATATTTAAGAAAACTGTTGAAATGTGTTACTACCACCACCATGATGATTCATCAGAAGTAGAGTCATAACTAGATGAGTCTCTTCTAGAAATTTCATTGCTAGTGAATCAATACTAGGGGCTCATCTCTATAGAAGACACTACTAAAATATCACTTCCAGATGAGTTATTGTGAGCGATTTATAGCCTGCAGATCACATCCATACAAGTCATCTTCAGAGATTAACCTCCATATTATTCACCGCTAGTGAGTCACTGATATATGAGTCATTGCTAGCGAGTCACTGTCCAATGAGTCACTTTCATGGAAGTTCCCCAAGGAAGGGAAACCACAAAGATGATCTACCGCCTAAATGATCTACTTCATGAATGATCTAATGTCAGAATAAGAGAACATTGGGAAAATAAATAAATTTAAAAACTATTGAAATAGTTCACAATTGGAATGGCTAACATATCCCAAAAACTCCACAAAATACCCATGGACACCTTAAAACTATATTTTTTGAAAAATTAATCAGTCAGAAGGTCCAGACCTTAAAAAATATAACAATAATACTATTCTTTCTCTCAATAATTTAAAACCAACTTCGAAAAAAAGAGTTGAATTGTAAAAATAACCATGACTTGAGAAACCTCTATAGGATATCATTACACCTGAAACATTCCCAAACCAAATGTAAAAGGAATATAGCACAACCCAATAACCATAATACCCTCACCAAATAACATGCTTATATATAGTTAAAATAAACCACAGAGTCTGAATCACATGAATCAATAAATTATATCCTCCATGATTGGATACTATCCATTCTATGAGTAACTAACTCAACGACACTAGTTTAATTACATCACAGTTAATGAATCATGATTAAGAGTCGGTTATTCCATTTTTATCATGTTGGGACATTATAACACATCACCAATCAAACATCTCATCAAGGGAAAAATAATATATTTCATAATACCCGAAGGTATGAACATCACATCACAATCTAAACCGAAAAAAATTGGAAAACTCAAATCAACTCATGGTATTGGGATCACATATGTGTATCACAACCTAATTTACTCTCCTCTAAGCCACCATGAATCTAATGCACCAATACTAGGGGATTCGTTTGTCATTTCATCACAGTATCTCAATGCTATTAAACCTATTCTAGATTTTCCATGATGGTTAGGTCATCCATAATATCAATATCGCCCCATTCAATTACATTAGAGCTATCGTGATGATATTGTAATATTTGAGAGAAATTGTGGGAACTATGGACTCGGTCCACACAAGGTGGAAGTGCCAACTGGTAATCTTAATTTCATACATTTCAAAGCACCTAAAAGGTCCCAACAAACTGGGGAGATAGATTAAATACATTTTCTTCGACAACTTCCCATGCTCATTGGAAACCATCATGACCATCTCGTCTAAAACCTTAAACTCTAGGATCCTCCTACTATGATGATAAACATATATCTCCCAATATTTTGCTACTTTCAACCACTCTCAGAAGATCTATAACTTCTGATTAGTTTCCATCACTAAATCAGGACTAAGAACTTATACCTACCCATTCTATGTCCAGCACAACAGAGAATGACATGGTCATCCATACAGAGTCTCAAATAGAAATATAAAAATGCATGCGACATATATATTATAATAATAAAACACGATCAGGACATGTGGTGTTCCCATGATCAACTAAATTATAAGACACATGACTAATGTATATCATCTTGTGTTTGGATAGTCCACTCTATCTTTCCATAAATATGTGGGTGGATAGTAGTGGTATGGAATTACTAGTTATAAATTCATTTTAAAATCACAACTAGAATACTGAGGAAAAACGTGCATCTCGATTAAAGATTATAGACCTCGAAACACAATGAAATAATTTCACCTCAACCATATATCTCTATCCATGGCATACATTGTTCATTACACAATTATTTCTAACATGTAATCTTATTTTATCAACTAATATATTCTCACCCAAATAGCATCAAATGAACTATATAACTCTTGGGAACCTAATGGTGAAATCCATCGATATTTATTCACATTTCCACTATGGAGTATCTAATGGATTAAAAAACATCATAGAACATGATGTGATTTGTTTATATATTGGAAAACTGATAAAAATTAAAAAACTACTCAATTTTCACCTTCATCCAAATTCATAAAAATTTAATTGTGATGCCATAGTGCATTTTTGAAACTTCTTAGAGTATCACTATATGTGATATATTGATCTCACGAATAAATCCCACATGAATTTCGACTAGAATGAACAATGTTCCATGGAAAATAATCTAGAATTATATATTATTTATTCATACCTTAAATGAATATCCATGTCCAACATGATAAAGAATCACCTCAACATATGGGTGTACCCACTAAGAGTCCTCCACCTATTACATCATAGAAGGACGAACCTTCATTTAAATCAAAGAGCCTCTACAAGCATTTATCCTTGAATATAAGTGCATGGATACCAACTCCTCCATTTCTCTAGATGCATCTACATACAAGTGAATAGAATCCATATATGGATTATAATAAATGAATAAGCAACAAAATTCCCCTTTACTGAGGTGCGTGAGGTCTAAAAATCATAGTCCTCAAGAATCTCCCCAAACTGTCACATCTGCATGTTATGTTCATGTTGAGAAAAGACAAACCTCAAACAATTTGTGATGCGGAAAGGCCACAACGCACTCCCCAATGAGTTAATGAATCCATAACATTTATGTAAACACAACCACTATAAGATCTATATCTTGGTTGGAATATATATGATCGTGAGGGAATAAATATCTATACCCTTAAGATATATATTCCTTCAAATGCATCATGATGAATCCCACAACCACATGTGAAGAATCACAAGATATCTCAAACAATACTCATACCTCCATCATCTTACAAACTAGAGAAATGAATAATCCCCCTTCATATAACATGTTGTTTCATTTTACAAATCATTACACACATAATCATGTTCATTCCTAGTAAATATTTTCAATGGTGTTGAAACATTTGATAAATCGGTCACAAACCTCTCATAATAGAATGTTATACCAAGGATGGTATAATTTTTTTAAACATTCTTTGGTGTCTCTCAAGAAAAAACTGCCCAGATCTATTATGTGTCTACAACCACACCTTTTTGAGACACCACATGCCCTAGGAAATTCTCCTATCAGGTGTAAAAAATAAACATGGAGAACATTGTAGAGAGCTTATGGATATGAAGAAAATAAAAAAAGGGTTTGAGATTTTCAAAAATATCTCCATATAACCATAAGAAGATTAATATGTCATCGATAACGAAAATAGAAATTCAGTGTAGGAACTCAGGGAAAAATGAGTTCATAAGCCCCCTAAACATGAATGGTGTTTTTGTAACACCAAACGACATGAAAACATATTTGATGTGTCCATACAAAAATATGATGATAGTCTTAAGAATATCACCCTCCTTCACCCTTTGTGATATCCAGACTATACATCTGTGTTTAAAAACAAAGTCTCCCATCTTACTAGATCCAAGAGAACATTGTCCCCCATAAGCAGGTAATGCTTATTGATTTTCCCATATTCATGGAACGTTGGTCAACACATAAACATATAATACCATATGAAATATTTTGAAACAATACTAAAGAATGTCATGGTGAAACACTGGTCCAAAAATTGATTATCTTCATCAGACCTCAAAACCATCAACATTGAGTGTTCCATCCAATTAGCAGCCATCAAAACTGGAGATGAATTAGTTAGTAAGACATTCAAAAAATCAACATCATATTGAGGGGGTAGTGTAATAAACTCTTATGAGAGGAAATATAAGAAATCCCCAATGGATCTAGGAATCTATACCATCAAATCATCCACTATTTCAATTGACCACAAACCCAACTATGAATGATGAGGCTCCACTTGGCAACTTCCCACCTAAAAAAATAACTCATCAATGAAAGAAATTTTATTTGCATCCACATCAGAAATCAAGATTCTCATCCAAAACCCATCAATACTAGGATAAATATAATAAAACCAGTAAATGGAATGGATAAAATTGTATGGTAGTGAATAATGAAATAAAAGATCCCCATGGGACTGATATAGTCCTATCATCAGTATACAACCCCATGCACACATCACACATGCTAGCCTGGCCTATTACAAGTATAGTCAACACCAGGGGTATGGGAATAATATTTATTTCTATTAACATGGTATGGTCTATAGAGTGTGCAATAATGGAGTGTAAGAATCTGTATTCAAACAAGGCACAAAGAATGGTATATGATAAATTGATCATACCTCTAATGATCTCTAGAGATTATTCCTCCATTTAATGTGAAATATATTACCCAAACCCCTCATAAATTTCCAAAACCTACCATTAAAAAAAGAGAAACATTATATTCTAGCTATCAAATACTTCATCTAGATCAACCCTCCATTGTTCAACATAGTCGTCCTATTGAACCTCCACTGCATGAGAAACATGTGGGTAATAACCAAGATCCATATATTAATGTGAATCATTTATTTCGAATGTTTCATGGTATGTAGATTCATTATTATATATTTCAATTGAAATTAATTAATGTAATTTTATTTATCCATTTTAACGTTCCCTAAACAAAATAAATCAAACAAGGACACAATTCATCATAAGGAATGTACCACTCCAAGGTCTATATCATGAATGTTTTCCTTTCTCACATGGTCATTAAATAGTCATAGTTTCCATGAAATGGATAATGGGGCCAAATAAATATTATTTCTTAGCTTGTATCCATGTCCAATGTCCTGAACAAAGGTCAACTGACAATATTTCCATACCAACCAATGAAAAACACACCATTCCAATCTTGAAACTCATCATATCTATCAACCCCCAACTCAGATACCACTCTTTCATGAAACCTCCCTCCAAAAATATGATTCATTATATTGAAATTAGTAAACAGAGATAATAAAACCTCATTTATTCCTCTAGTAGGCCCATGTGTTGGAGACTAGAACCAAGTGTGTGCAAATATCACATCATTGGATGCATTACCCTTTATAAGAAAAATATGTTGGGAGATATGTTGAATCACCCAAAAAACATATCCAATATATATATATATATATATATTTATTTATATGAAAACTGAAAAAAACACCCCATAACTGATAAGTTAATTAAACAGATAAAAATAATATTCCCTAAGGAAAATAACCAAAAAACAACCTACATCAGCAACACAATAATATTCCCAAGGTATAATATAGTAATTTCCATCATGATCAATATAATCCATCAAGAAACCTATAATGATTTTTCATATACATTGGTTGAGTATAAAAGTATACTTGTTAGGAAATCCAAATTATCTTGTTCTCATGATGATGGTGAATACCAATTCACCATTAACGCAACAGAAAAACCAAAAAATACCTATCTTATTGAACAACCATAATAAAAACCTCAACATGGATCATTCATCAAATATTTCATCCATAAAATATAATATAGTATAAATAAAAAAGATGATTGGGTACCCCCACACCATTTTTCCACTGATTAGCTACAACTTCACTCCAACAGAAAACATCATGTGGCTCCCACATATTCAGAATATATAACATCACATACCTCCCACACACACTTGGGACAAACCTCAATACACATCTCACCAACTCACACCTGGTGTATCACAACACATCATATCTCCCCCATACACACTTGGGCCATCACAACACATATCATCCCAAAGACACCTGGTAGAACACAATATATCTATTACATGAGACACATAGGACTCCATATAAAAACTCACCCCATGGCACCTGATCCCCTATCTGTTGGAAGAGTGTGAAGGGAATACCAGGTGGTTACTAATCCATCTTAAAAATGGGATGTTAGGAAATAAAAAATTTAATGTGACTCTGTGGGAATCATAATATTGATCATGGAAGTGGTGGGGTGAATATTGAAATCATAGGAACATAAAATGTGTATACATATATATATATCTATAAACAAACACACACAAAAGTTGAACCAATTGTTTGAAAAATAAATAACCCCAACTAACAACTACCCTACTTTTCTAACATCTCTAAATTCATAAATCCATATATGTAAAACACAATCCACCTTTAGTTTTCAGTATCTTGTTAATATTAAACCATTTTCCATATTAACCCTTACAAACCTATTTCATTAAAAATGTAGTTGAAATAATTACCATGTAATGATTCCAGTTCATGGTCATTATTCATTTCTCCATCCATTCAATCTAGGAAACTACCTCATCACAACACATATAAAATAAGAATTGTAAAGGTACCAAGCCATCAACCAAAACACTACCACATTCCACCACATACCCACTACAAAACAACATCATAGTTACCACCATTCATCCCCAATGCATAAATCACCTCATCTAATAAAATCACATATCACAATTATTCATCTCATATATATATAACCAAATCCAACCCACTTATCACAACCTTGTCCAAAAAACACGTCACAAAACATACCAGATTAAAACATATTTTCATATTTAATAGGGAATCACTTATTTAATTTAACTTTATTTATTGTGGGTTTTATCGGACAATCAATATCACCACGTGAAATCCATTTTTTTCAATAAGTGTATCTGGTTAACCTATTAAATAGTATGTGACGTCAATAAAAAAAGATATCCATAAATCACATCATAATAAGAACAATTAGGGGCCACAAACTATAAAAATTTTCAATTTGAAAATTATCCCATTCAATTTATAACAAAAGAAACATAAAAAATTAATCAAATAATTATAATATAATTTATCACATTCCCTCGACCATTTATATTAAATTTAATAAAATTTGATTATCATTAATAATTCAGATTCCAATATCTTGAATAAAAGGAACATTTATATATCCATAAAAAATGATAAAAAAAATTTAAAGACAAAGGAAATATAACATAGAAGAATGATTATTGAAACTGACATATATAAAAAATAGCATCCATAGTAGAGCATTAATTTTTTTAGGGAAGCATGATCCAATAGTATGAAAACATTCTAAGGAAAATGGCCTTCAGGATTTCCAGTATCAAGAGAAATATATACCAATAAAATTTCTTGATGTACATATCGACAATAGAATATCATTTATGTGTCACGAGGATTGGATACGGTAGGAATTTAACTTACATTCATATCCTTCCAAGCCCACATATTTTTATAATTTAGAATCTGGTAGATTATTAGAAAAATAAAAAAAATAATTTATATCATTTTAGATATATTCCAAAACTCATAAATATAAAATTATACATATTATATGTCAAAAAAATATGTCAAAAAAATAATTTGGAGGTTTAGAAAACAATGTATGTTTGGAAAACTGCTAATATGAGTCACCGTAAGCACTAGTACGATTCAGTACATGATGATTCCAAACCATATGAGTCACCGCTAGTGGGTCACCACCTAGTAGACACCTCATGATGATTTTATATCAGAGAGTCTCCTCTTGACATGTCACCACTAGTTAGTCCTTGACAGAGAGTCACTCCTAGATGAGTCACTGCCATTGGTTCATCGCAGGATGTGTCACATCCATTGATTCACCACCAGTGGGTCACCACAAGTATGTTTATAGAGTAATGACATATCGCTTGAATGAGCAACTACTATAATGACATATCGTTTGGAATAAATGTTCAAAATGAATTCAATGTATATATTTTTAATTTAACCATTGGCACATATAATGTAATATATAAAAATTATCTTGTAAGTATATTAAATATATCCATTTATATCAAGTAAAATATAATAAATATTCCATGTACGTATTTGTTAATTGAAAAAATTTCCTTGTTTTCAAAATGATATGAAGATTCTTTAATAAAATTTTAAAATAGTCATAAGGAAAAAATTATATTTAATAACTAATTATTAAAATGTTACAAATACTTATGAAAATAATTTTATAAAACTTATTTTTTGATGAAAATATATTTCCAAAAAATAATAAAATTGGAGTCGTGTTTTCATAAATATATTTTAAAAATACTTCAATGTACCAATGATATCAGAAATGATATTATTACATGATAAAATAATAAATTACTATGGGATAATAAAATTAATGATTTTCATTAAACAACTATCGAATAATTTCAATTAATGGATACTCAATTATAAATAATCCTAATAAAATGAGTTTTTGAAATAAACCCTTTCAAATATCCTAACATTGAAGTGATAATTAATCATTTAATTATTCATGTGTAATTCAATTTATTCCAAATAGAAAATTTATCAATAAAATATATTATTTAAATAAAATTAATTGAAGAATTTTCTAATTTCATAGACAATGAATATGTAATGTAACGGAATGAATTGATATTGAGTTGTGAAACTCTTCACTTCATTGTAACAATTTTGTAAAAATATATTTAGTGGAATTATTTATAATTTAATCTTAAAATACAATTATTTAGAAATTAATACTTATATTATTAGTCAAAGGGAATTATTATGAACCATATAAATGAAATTAGGTGAATAAATTCACAATAAGACTCAGTGAAGGGAAATTCACAATGAGTTCCTTACAGAGATGATTTCATTGAAATGGGGATTAAGTGATTAATTGATTATATGTATCAATGGAAAATAAGAATAAAACATTTTTAAATAAAATATAAAATAATCATGTTTCATTAATAAAAATAATAACATGAAATAATAAAAGAATTATTAGTTTATCCTAATGAATGAAAAATGATTTAGGAAATATATTACCAGAAACATAATTTTGGGTGAACAGTCATTAGAAAACTATATTTTGTTTCTAAAAATGTTATAAACTTATAATATAAATATATTTATATTTATGATAAAAAATTTGATCCTTTTATAACATCATATCACACATTAATCAATAATATTTCATTATATTCATTATTTCATGTCTAAATTTGATTTCATTCTCAATTCTGGTTTCATCATGAATGGACCACATCTCCGAAATTTAATATAATAAAATCATCTACGAAATTTTAATATTGAAATTATTATAATATTTTAAATGAAAATATACTTTTAATATCACTCATCTAATATGTTTTTTTGAAATAAATTTTATTTACTATCATGGAGATGGTGTCTGACACGTACCCATGGGTAAAAATTCCTTTTCCAGATATCAAAATAAAAAGAAGGAATGATATATTTTAGCATTCCATAATGATAGAAATATAATATCTAAAATTAGGTTTAATTGTAGTTATATATTTAATTTATGTGGTGTGGTTATGAATAGAGATTTACATAACATCATTTAAGCAGTAGTCTACATATACACAAATGACATTATAATATTTCAATGTGAAAAATATATGAAAAAATATGATATATATTAATATTTCATAATGATAAATATTTAATAAATATCATAATTATTTCTTTTATATCACAAATATTCATTAAATTTATCATTATTGACATCCATTTAATTTTTTATTGAAAATAAATCACATTGCTTCATGAGGTGGTAGTATGTCATACAAATGAATGAAAATATCACATCCCATATGAAATGGAAATGTTGAGAATTGTATTTTATATAATTACTCTAGATGTATAATAATGTTAAATAAATAATATGAAAACTTTATACACATTATCATACCCAACTAGGAGACTTTTTAATAGAAAAAATGAATTGCATCAGTTTGTGAGGTAGGTGTCGTCTGTACACATAAATCATGATTTTGAGACCTATTTGACATTTTCATTGATTAATATATTTTATTGACTTATAATAATGAAATATATGTGTATATAAGATACATAGGTTCAAATAGTATCATTTTTATACTAATTGAATGTAGTGGAGGTATAAATAAAAAAAAATCGGGGAAGAATGTTACATCCTTCTTGAGTATTTCCATAGGTTTTCAAAAAATATAGTCTAAAAGATAGTTCTTTGACCAATTTAATTATTAAAATATTATTGTATGTATGTTGGTAAATTATTTCGTTAGGAATATTCTAAAATAACAGGGGTTGATGGTGTGAATAAGAGAGGGGTTGTAGTGTGATTTTATAAATGAGGTGACTGTCACACTGGGAATTTTTTAAAAGAAAATGGCCTCCCTAATTTTTCACATTTGAAAATGGTAATCTATAGATTATTCAAGAGTAAAATATAATATAATCTTGAAAAATGTAAAATAAAATATTTTTGATAGGCATGTAGAAAAATTTAACATTATTATTTTCATTTTATCACTCACTTAAACCTAATTATACCTTAACAGTGGTAAGTAAAATTTCGATTTTTTATATTATTTTTTCAATTTTTGTTTAAATTATTGGATTATATAAAATATTCGAATTTAAAATTTTGAATATATTTTCAAAATTCCATTTTCATAGATTTAAAATATTATATTTAAAATTAATCATAAAGATGAAAAAAAAATCAAACAATTTTTTTTAAACGATTAAAATGTTTTATTCAAAAATTAAATAATGAAATTATGTCAGTAATATAAATTAAAATAATGAATATATCATAGAACTAATTTTACTTTAAACCCAATTTTATATATAAATTATCTTTATAAAAAAATTGCACAAAAGGAATTTTCAATTAAAATTCCAAAAAGTTCATTATTAAAATAAATATTTTTTATTACAAACCTGATACATCACCGTAAGATAATATATATTTTTTAATTTAAGAAATTTATTTTAATTTTCAACATAAATCATATTTTTTTAATGTGTAATTGTAAATTATCTTCTTTAGGAAGGATTGTTAAATCATTTAAAAAAATTAGTAAATACATTTTTTTATTTAAAATTATTATTTTTTATTTATAATAATGATATCCCTAAAATATTTATATTTTTGATATTACAATCCACACCCTCTGTATAGAGGCTTATGATATAACGATCTAGGTAATAAATGGTATGAAATTTGAAAATAATGTAATTAATATCTAAACCCATAAAAATGGATAAAAAACATCTACTTAACAATAGAGAATGTTATATGCTATAGTCATCCAGAATAACACATATTAGGATTCCAAATAAGAATAAATTAATTCAATGTGATGATTTTGAAATTGAAGAAATGTTAAAATAATTAGAGTGATTGATAGTTCTTATTGATAAAAATAATGTTAATGAAAAATTCAATGTTCAAAATATAACTAAATAAATTTATGATTGAAATAAATGTTATATTAAATCATATTCATTTTTATACAATTTTTCTAATGTTGAGGGATCAATTTATTATTGAGAGATATAAAAATGTAAATAAAATTTAAGAATATCATTATATTCCATATAAATAGTTTCAAATTTTGGTTGTACTTTGATCATTTACCAATTAATTTCTTAATCAATGTGAGGAATATCCAATATTTCTTTTTTATTCAAAAATAAAAAAACTAACTATTATTATTTTATAAGATACAGAAATGTTGCGATATGTTCTTCTGATATTTTAAAAAACAAAAAAGATTTATCATGTGTTATACATCATCAAAAAAAATAAAAACAAAATCTATTACATAAATATTCAGCCTTATGAATATTCCAAAATATGTCTAGCCGATTTCAATGTCCAAAAATTTATAATGATGTTAATAAAATTTCAAAAATAAAAAAATAATCTATTACTCAAATATTATATAGCAAATATTAATGTCACATAACCAATATGTGAATACATTGATTAGTTCAAAATATTAATGAAAGCATGAATACATGAAAAAAAATATTATTATTTAAATTATATTCCATAAATGAAACATGTAGTTAAATAAAACAATGATAAAATAAATTACTATAAAATTTTATATATTCAAATATTGTCTAATAAAATTTCATTTATCATTATTATCTCAATCTCAGACACATAGTTATGGTTAAAAGTGTAAATAACTTGAAAATAAGAATATTTCAAACAATACATGAAAAGTGATAATTACATACATCCCACAAAATAAACATGTGATGAATTTTCATATGTTTCATAGAAAGAAATGAGAGACTACAAATAAATTACTATATGTCACAAAATCCTTCAATAACATATTAAACTAATTTTTAATAAATATTATATTAATATAAATCTATTATTGAACCATAAATATATTTATAATATAATTTAATAATTTCGTATGTTAATTTATTGTCTGTTTATTTACAAATCCAATTAAAATACTTGTTTTAGGTAAAACTGATTTAGTTTTTGCGTATGTTATGAATTTTTATTTTTCATTCTATAACCTTTGTCATTGATCGATAATATAACGAATCATAAAAATTATATTAATATCATATATATGAATTATATCTTTATTTTTAATTATTAATGAATGTGATAAAGACAAAATTATATACATCATTTATGGGGACATTATGTTTTTTGTACGCATGAACACAATTTTAATTTTCTTGCAAAAATACTGAAATAAAGATAATTAATATATTAATATTCTAAAATGAAATTTATCAAATATATGACATATTTTCATTAAACAAATCCTTATTACATCATTTTTCGAACATTATTGAATTTGATCTCTTTGTAAGGTGGTATTCAACTATACATAAGAACAACATCATCGTAATCTCATGGAATGTAAATAAATAAATAACATTTGATATCATGATTCAATAGGAATAATAACATCATAAATATAATATATAAACAATAAATATATCAGTATATGAATCCATGTGAGTTTTTATTGGAAAATAAATATCATCAGTTCACGGGGTGATAGTCGGTCATACATAAAAATAACGATTTCATGATCTATTTGATATTTTAGGAGAAGTAATTTCATAATAAAATTAATAGAATAACGTATAAGTATATGTAATATATTTTATTTATTATAATTTAATATTTTAATAATAATTTGAGTTTGTGGAGGATAAAATAAAATAAGAAATATGATTAAGGATATTTCCACTTCCTCTAATAACTCCCTTTGGTTTTAAGTAACTTGATTTGTAAGCCATCACTATGTGAAAATGAATTATTTTTTTATGATATTGTGGAATAATGTTTTTTTTTTTTATGTTCATATATGAATTATTTGTTTTTTGAACTATTAATAGGTTATGAGAGAGGTGGCCTGTTATATGTGTGGAGACTATGGTACTCGGAATTATTTAAAATAAAAAAGTTCACCAATGTTTTTAACTTTTTTTAACTCTAAAAAATGGTCAATTCATGATCATAGTAGTGATACTGTAAAAAAATTTCCATTTATTGTTATTTTTACATCAATTTTTTCTTGTTTAACCTATATCTAATTAGTTTAACCCCATTCTAAACCCATTTTTACCATAACTATGGCAAATGATTTTTAATATTATTACTATTCATGAAGGAAAAAATTTATAATGAAATCAATATATGATATAAATTATTACCAATAAAATTATAGAAACCATTTTTCAAGGTGTCAAAAATGTTACTTGAATTGTATTATTTAAAATTATTCCCATAAACATGATGACAACGTAGGATTTAAAAGGGAAAATGTTAAAGGGTTTAGAAAATGATTATATCCAAATAAAATATAGAAATTTCATTTTAATCTCTTAAATTAGATTAATTTATATATATATTTGAATTAAAATATATCTGAAAACCCTACTAAAATAAATTTTTATTCTCATAAAATATAAAAAATAAATTAATATTCATAATAAAAACATGTATTTTTCATTATTCTTCTGAGAACATATCTTCTAAGAAAAATGTATGAAATATTTCCACAAAAATAAGTTTCCCAAAACATTTCCAAAATAAAAAATATTTTTTAAAAAAATTCTAAAAGATTCAAAAATATGGTATTAAAATATTTATTTAAAATATAACCCAGATGGGTATTATAATATATATTTTTTTTGTATAGAAATTAATTATTCATGTATTGCATCAGGAAAACAAATTATAATAATGAATAAAATTAGATATAATTATATATATATATATATATACTAAAATAATTCATCCCAATTTCTTGATGTAAATCAAAAATATTTCATATAAAACTAGTCTTCGATTAGAAAATACATCCTTTATTTTCATGTAGTTTTTTACGTTTCATATTAATTGGTCACCAATTTATTATATGTAGTTTTTATAACATATATTTTCATAATTTAATTAACACTATTCCTGAAATCAATTCCAATGAATAAATGATAGATCTGAAATTAAATCATAATATATTAAATGTATGTTATCTTTCATTTAAACTATTTCTTCCATGTTACAAAAGTTACCCCAAGTGTTACATGTATCACATGACTAACTATTTATTGTGTGTAATGTATTATAAAATTAATATTTATTTTAATTAAAAGTATCTTTATTATAAATTTTTTTGAATAATATATTTAAAAAAAATCTCAATGTGTATCATCCTATTCTCTTATAGAAATTGTTTTCTCTTAATTTGAAACAACCCTTAATGAAAAATAGTTTAACATGTGAAAATCATTTTGGGTAGAATATAATTGGTTAATCCATCATACTCTCTAATATAGTTAATTGGACTTTTATTTTTCAACAATAATATCACACATTAGGTTTACAAATTACAGAACGTAGGTTAGAAGTTGAAACATGAAAAAAAAGTGAAAATGAGAAAAAAAATACCGATATAATGTTATAGAAAAAATTGTCCAGAGTAAGTCAATAAAAAAATCCATAAAACATATAGTTGTAAATATATTAATCAAAATCCTAAAAATTGTTGATAATATGAAAAAATAAGTCATTTTCCTAAAGTTTCGTTATTTTATTGAGAAGAAATAATAAAATGATTTCTTTTCTTTTCATTAGTACAACCACATGATTTGTGTATGAATTTTTTTATTTTCATCATATTCTAATACTCTAAGAGATCAATTTTTCATGTGTGAGGAACTAAATATATTGCATAAAATATCGGTAATTTATTCCTTATATTATTCATTATTATAAAAAATTGTTTGAAAGATAATATGATTATATAATCGAATAGTGAAATAATATATTAATGGCTAAAACAACATTTGAAATTCAACATAATCTATTATTTAAATGATTATCCATATAACCTTATGAAAAATAATGATTTATAAATATGTTCACTAATTTTTTGAATGAAAATATAAAATTAATAACCCAAATACCATAAATTATATATTCATTATCAGATAATAATTATGTAAATACATTACTCATATATATTTTTTGGCTCATGGTAGTTACCCTAATTGTGATAAGACCATAATTAAATCATACACTGTTTCTAATTCCTTGAATAAAAACACATATTATTAAGCTTATTCCATAAATCTAATAGTGTAGAAATAATTGTCAATTAAAACATAATACACTTTTCTACATAAACAATTATATTTTCCAAGGTCATTAATACTACCCAATTTACATTATTCATATCAACCATCTATTTATTTAAGAAAAAAACAAATTCTCAAAATTCTGAACATATTAATGTATATCTTCCCTTAGTCCAAAAACCACATTGACATTAAATAAATTTAAAAGGACATGATCACCAGTAAATATATTTTTAAAAATATATAATGAAAAACTTATATTGAACAAACAATATGTATTTCATGATTAATATAATGTAATTATTGAATTCCTATACAAAATAATTCCAATTAACTCTTACGATATTAACTAGGGTATATTATATAATTTCATAACACCTATTTCTAACAATATGATAAAATAATCATGTTATAACAATCAATATCCCCAATTTTATAATTCTTCACACATTTTACATAATCAATACTATTATAAATGAACATTTATTTTATATTCCATTTGTATTATCTTCATTATCGGTATAATATCCATTAAAAATACGACTTTTAGGTTTCTTGTAATGATATTTTTCATTTGTTAAATATTAGAAAACTTCTCATAAATTCCACATTTGAATCATTCATTTGTTCATGACATCTTATGTATTCCATTACTCTCATTAGTTGCGTTATCTAGGATTTAATTTTTTTACACTATTAAATGATTTATGTCATTATTTTCCACACACATAACATCTTTTGGTTCCTATAATAAATCAACATGGGTCCTTCTTCCCATATTCTAGAGATATATGAATATTAATAATCATTCATCAATGTTATATATCAATGAAATTTCCCACAAACTCCATAATTCTCTTCCTTAGTAGGTATAATAATTGGTTAAGGATCAATTGGGTAATCATATATTATGATAAGCGACATATAAAAATAATAATATCAATCACTCATGTTTTCATTCAATTTAGTTTCTCATTAACGCATATTCTATCTCATTAAACATTGATCATGTTCAATATAGTTTATACTATTGAATGAAACCACAAATCATTGTGCGGGTAACAATAATTATAATGTGGAGTGAAAAAATAAATAAAAATATATTATACAAAGTATATACACTATGAACATATTTTTATTATATTAGGTATTAGTTTTAAACTTGGTTATTCATAGTTTTCATATATTTAAATAAATCATGATGGATTGTAAAAAGTTTTTTAAATTCCAAAACACACCCCCTATAGTGTAAAACCTAGTGTTTATCAAGACCTATTAGTTCACACCATATAGAGATATAGTACTTCTCAATAAAACATTTTGTAGTTATTGGACCTAGTATTAGCGGTTCTTGAGTCAAATCCACTTATTGGACCGAAAAAATTCGTAATGGTTTAGAATCTATGTTTTTTAAACATTACTAACATTTTTGGATATTTTCATATACATAAACAACTACGTAGACATATCCATATAGACATCCCGTTATGTATCCGATGAAATATCCCCTAGGGATATCTATAATATTTTCTCATCTGATTTTAGAAAGGAAAAATTATTCATTGCTGTAATACAAAAAATACTAATCCCAGCTTCACATATAAATATATTTCATCTTTTAAGATGAATATTAATTAAATTACCCAAACACATCCATGATCATTATAATTATTTTTAGTATTTTTATACTAGGATTACTATCATTTCATTCATTGAAGGATCTTTTACATCGACCATAATGATCTTACGATGATGTAATCTTTGCAAAAATACCATGCATAGAACCTTTATTCATGACCTGGGGATTGAAATATAATAATGTGGGAGATGTGAATCTCGATAATTGTAAGAATTTGATATTACCATGATTACATAATCATTATATGATGATAAGGGTATTATAATATTATAATAACATTTAAACCCATACCATGTATATCAAAGATCATAATATTGTGACATGGAATAAATCCTTGCAGTTCAAAATACATGAATTGTAAAAGAATCATTGAAAATGATCCCTTAGAGGAAATAATTTAAATAATACATGGAATTATGAAATATAAATAAGATTAGAAAATAATTTCCATAGTAATCAATGGAAATTTTCAAGGCTATCATAATAGCATATGTTCACTACATAAACTATCATATTAGTTGTTTCATATGTAAAAAATTGTATCCCAGAAACCACATAGAAGTGGGTCTACAATGTCCAAACATTAATTTTTTGGGGGTTCATTTGGTACATGTTCATTGAAATAGGGTTAACAATGACACTATTTAGTGGAAACTTCCAATGGTTAACCCATCTATTACTATATATAGACATGCTTTCCAAATGATGTGGTCACATGGGTTATCATGCCCGATGGTGTATACAGACTCACATTGTTTGATAGGATGGGGTTTAGGCTCATCACACCCTTTTTGGGAGGAATAGTTTCCTACTCCATGTATCTCTTATAGATTTAAAAAATGATCATGTATATCTCCATAATCGTATAATGGGATTGTTTACTATAATAAATGATTATAGGTTTACTCGATATATATAAAAATGTAAGGTGTTATCTTTAATTAATATATGAAAGGGGATTTGAATAGTGAATCAATGTGTATGTATCTATGGTTTTCATAGATTTCCTAGTAATTGCTAACTTCTTATCTGATGAAGATGTATAACCATGTACATTGGAATTTTTTTCCATGGATGGAGGCATTTAATATTCTGATGAAAGGATTGAGTTATTATGAGGCATCCAAAATATTCCTATTATTTTTTGAATGAAAACCCACAGATTGTAACATCCCATTTCTGCGTGACGTCCGATGGTTCCCTGTACTCGGTTGGTTACATGACCTCCAGTGAATTTCCCAAAATGCAAGAGGTTATAAACTAGCTGTAATGGCCATGTTCTAATAATGGGGAAACTATTACCTCATTGGTAGTGTATTCCTAGTGGAATAAAAAAATAATAACTAAAGTAGAATTAGTAAGAATATACAACTAAGTAAACATCCGAAGACTGATAGTAATAAAAAACAAGAGGATATATAAATGATGCCTGTCACATATGTCTAGGAAAGTAGCCAAATAATTCACAATGTTGTAAATACAATAATGAAACCAAGGTTTAGAAATGAAGAAAACCCCAACTGCATAGAAGCCTCATCATGGTCCCATGCTCTCCCATTCAAACAACAACGAAGTACTTGATGAAGAAGTGAGATCTCCCTTGTCTATACTCACAACCATATGATACTTTTGGGTCCAATAGAACCACCCAAACAGGATATGTGATGACTCCCAGTTGACAGATACAAAAATTTATTTTGCATAACTATCTGTGAATATATATAACAGGTAATATATATAAATTATGTAGTAAACTATGACTTATTCAAAATTTTATAGTCCTACCGTTTTCATTTACATTAATTTAAATTTGATAATTATTAGTTTCAAAAAATAATGAAATACCTAGATCATTACTATGCTCTATATCCCCTATGTAATAGAAAAATATATGTCTCATAATACCATCTACACAATCTAGTATGACTTGGTCCAAACTTGTTCTGTGTCATGGAAGACTCAAAACAACCATTAAATCATTCCTATGAAATCATCGAGGAGTGTTCTCATAGTCTATACCTTATAGTTAAACATATCATTGATTCAAAAAATAACCAACCTCTAAGAATTCTCACAGAGTGAAACCCCTTTGATCCCACATAACACTTATCATTTACAAATGACAACCTAATTATCTCTCACAGTCAATCAACCATTGACTTCTATAGAGATAATAAATTATAATGACCACATAGATGGTATCACTGTTATTTACCTATGGTCCAAGAGTCATTTAACAATGTACTTGTGGGTAGCTCTCATGGTCTAACCTCTCTAGTATATGACCACCCAATAGCACTCATTCCTAATACCTCTGGGTCAACATATCAACAATTCATACAGAAATGAAACTACCTTGGGATGTTCTCATAGACAACTACCCATGGTCACAACATCAATATGTCAATCACATGAATCTCTTACAATCAGTAAATCCAAAAAAACTACCAAGGCATAAAAAACATAACTAGACTAACATGTATTCTCGACCCAAAATTCATTGTTGATCAAAAATGGGAAACACACTGACAATCAAGGTAATAAAAATTATAGAAAATCAATAACCCGTTCTCAATCAAAGAAACAACATCAGGTATTAAAAACGGTAAAATTCCAAAACACGCAATTCCCTATTCCAATGTATTTTGATCAATAATCATATATTATATAGAAACAATCAATGAATTGAAAAGCCACCTAACATGATGTTTTATGGGGACAACTCTCGATCTTCGACAATTTAATCAGCCTATAAATATGTAGATGAACAAAAAGTGTAAAAATTTCATCCTTGAAATACTAACAAGAGAGGATGAATAAGGAAGAAAGGATACTGGGAAAGATATAACTCACTTGTAGGAAAGAAACACAACTGGAAAAATCACAATTAGAGCATGGATGGTGAACCGGGAAAAGTTGGAATTTTTTTTGTCGTTTTTCCCCCTCCTATTTCAACTGAGGGGAGAAGATGTGTGTCTTGGAGTTGTGACGCGACCCTGCTCTGATTCATCAACTAAAAATAAAAGTACAAAATGAGTTCATTTAATGTACAAAACATGTACTAGCATCATTCATCCCCCACTTTAGGTGGTCTACCAGGTCACCTACACGCCGATGTACTAGCTGTAAGATAACCATTACGCGGTTGTACGTGGGAACAATGTACATGGTGTTTACTAAAAAGTTCTTGATGTCTACTTATAAAATATTCATTCCTTTATTTTTCCTAAAAATCACATGAAATAATAGTAAATACCTGGAATGAAGATCCATGTTCTAACAAGCATAACCCATTAAAGCAATTTTCCACTGTATTGCCCTTCCAACGGTTGTGAGTTAGATTTTAATAACAACACCAGCCAAAGTGATTTTAGGTCGGCCTTCCTCTCCTATGTCTCTTCCCTTATTCGCTCATGATTTCATACCATTTGTAATAGGGAATAAATTATCCACATAGTACCTTCATGATGTGATCCATAATCCGAATTGACTACTCCTAGATGTATGCATCCACCTCCAACTCGACGTCCACGTATGAAAAAATGTGAGAGGGTCCGAGAATTAACACTGTAGATGAGAAACATAGATGACATCATGCATATCCCAAAACCTCTAAGGTTACTACAACTACTAGTCAACTATACCAACTCTCTCTACAACCTAAAATAGTCCAATGTACCTCAGTGAAATCTTCCCTTATCTCTGAATCCTCATGTGTCCCATCCTTGGTGTGACATGTTTGAAAACATGATCTCTGAACTCAAACTCTAGAGTCACCTCTATCTATCATAATTTTATTCATGTTGAGATGGTGTAGTATCCATCCTCCTCTGAATCAACTCGACCTGCTCAGTGGTCTCTTGGGCATGATGTGGTCCCAACATAGCTGCCTCTTTAGCCTCCATCCAACAAAGCAGTGATAAAAATGTCATAACCAAAAAATCATTATACGGTCACATAAGAATCGTTTCTTGAAAAATATTATTGTTGGTAAACTCCAAAAAGTGTTTACGTCTCTCCAAGGATCCCCCAATATCTAGGACACATGATCGAAGCATGTCCTCCACAACATGAATTGTGCACTCATACTGGCCATCAGTCTGGGGATGGTAATCTGTACTCAAAAGATTGTGTTTACAAAATGACCATGGTAGTCCCTTCCAGACAGAAGATGTTAAACATGCATCCCTCTCTAAATGATAGTGTGTCGAACAACCTGAAAACATACAATATTTCTGATGTACAACATTCATATTTCATCAATGATGATGGTTTCCATGATTTTCCGAAATTGTCATCATTTGTGAGTCTGTTAATAATAACCCAATCCACAAAAATCCATTGAGACATCCTCAGTAAACTCATCACGAACTCCATCACAACATCATTCCACTTTCACTCAATAATGGGTAAATGATGTAAATTCCCTACCGATCACGAATTCACCACATTCAAATTCTAATGGGTGGAGAATCTTATAATAAAACTTGTTATATCCTTCTTCATACATGGCCTCCAATAATGATGATAAACATCAAGATATAACTTGGGGACACCTGGATGAGGATCCAAAACCAAGGAATGGAAATATCTCATCAACTCTTTATGTATGTCTACTGACAGACATATATATCCATGAAAATTCAAGACATCATCTCACCATATGGTCCACCCTAGAGCAGGTTCGTCGAATGACACACAGTCTCGAAGGACTAGGCCTTCCGAATCTGATAGTCACCTCATTCGTATCAATCCAGTAGAGTAGAAGTAACAATTATAGCTGAAAGAAACGTCTCATCTAGTCTGTCATGCACTACTAAATGAATCTCAGATAATAGTTCCATAAGTTACTACTCGCTACTGGAATCCTGAACAACATATATCTGAGTCTTCCTTCTCAACACATCATCCACTGAATTTCCATTCAATGGTGTATATGAATTCTCAATGTCCCTAGACTAAATATTCTCAATCAACCATCAATATCTCAAATTCAAATAACACTGGGTAAAGATATAGTTGGGGATATTGTGGTCAGTTTATAAAACAAAATTATGTTCTCATAGTTAATGCCTCAAATAGAGCATGTAATTAAAAACTACATCCAACTCGAGATCTTACGTCAGGTAATTCTTATCAGGTGGCCTCAACTTCCAAAACCCTTATGCAATGACTCCCTCCCCTGACAGAGACACTGATCCCAGTTTGATTGCTTATTTGTTGCAGTAAATGGATGAACTCTTTCGCAACTCCAGAAAAATCAATATTAGCGTAGAAGTTAATTTTCCTTTCAGCACATGAAAGGATGAATCATTGAAATCTATACACAATAATTTTTTCCTACATATTCATTCCCATTAGTGGTTATATAAAGCATGAAAAGTATTTATTAAAGACTCTATTGTAACATTCCAACTCTATAAAAATTTATACCTTAAAGACGTTCATCAGCTTCTACATGGAAACTATCACTCTATATTTCTATGAGTCTACAGATTCTTCATTCTCTAATATAACATGGACCCAAAAGTGAATTTGGTCCACCCACTAGTGCAGAACACATTTTTTGATATATTGTTTTTATTTTTTTCATTGGATTTTGGCCAACGCTGATGATATAATCATTTTTTCTCTTCACTTATTTTAAAACTGATGTAAAAACCCAAAATCCAATGAATTTCTGCATGTCGGTTACACAAAAAATGATGTGGAAAATGCTTGAGATTCGTGATTTATAACATCTATTTTTAAATTACTGTTGTGGTATATAGATTTTCAAGTCTGTTAAAAAATAACTGACATAATAAAATGTTCCTTTGAAGAGTTTATCTCATTGGTTATATTCACAACTGACATTATAAACTAGCATGCCAGGCATTTTTCACATCAGTTAAATAATAATTGATGTCAAAGCATATATACTACGTCAGTTATAAAATAACCTATATAAAAAACTGTTACATTCCAATTATTACATCGAATATGAAATAAGAAACATAATAAGTCATTCCCATTCATTTGTCACATCGGTTTTCATATAGCCGGCGTTAAAACCCATTCACATGCAATTTTTACGACGGTTATAAAATAACCAATGTGAAAACCGATTTTTTTATTAAAACCGTTAAACCATAACTATGCCCAGCCAAATCAGACCTGAAAAAAACCAAAAATAGACCAAAACCATACCAAAACCATTCCAAACCCCCCACCCCAATGGACTGCCCTCCCACACCCCTAAACACCCCACCACACCCCACTGGACACCCCCAACTCCCCTAAAAAACAACCCACCTTCCTGGAGAGCCCTGAAACACTGGACATCCCGCCCACCCCCATGAAACCCCCACACCCCTAGGGACATCCATGACACCACCACCCCACTACACAACACTCTCACACCCCTAGAAACCCCCAATTGTCCTGGACAGCTCCCTCGCCCCCCCTGGATAGCCCTTCCAATCTCACAGACACCCTCCCACCCCCATAGACTCCTTAGTCACCCAAACCCCACTAAACAACCCTCCCACAACAATGGAATCCCACCACCCCACAAAAAACCCCCTCTCCACACCCCGTACAACCCCTGTACTTCCACCCCCACCACACTAGGAAACCCTCCGTCCCCTTTGGACTCCCCCAAACCACTAGACATTCCCACTCCCTCATATATCCCCCACCCTCCTGGATATCCCCTACCGTCTGGATGGCCCTTCCACTATCCAGGACACCCAATGACCCCCATGGACACCCCGAACACCCCCATCCCACTAGACATCCCACCCACACCACAGGAATCCCCCACCCCCAGGATACCCCCACAAACCTAGACACCCCTGGACACACCCTCCACTCCAAAATGGATACCCTATACATCCCCTGCCCCACTGGATAGCCCTACCGCATCCATGGAATCCCCAACCCCACTGAACAACCAACGTGAACACCACCTTGAACCCCCCCCCCCCCCCCCTCACACACACACACACTCACACACACTTCTAGATAGCCCCCCCACCACCATGATAGCATGCCCACTCTCCTTGACACCCTCACACCATGGACACCATGGACACCAGCCCCCACCAAACTAGACAACCCTCCATCACCCATGTAATCCCCCCACACCCTAGACCACCCCACCCAACCCTATACACCCCTAGACAGATGCCATCCCACTAAATAGTCCCCACTCCCCTAGATAGCCCTCCCATCCTTTTGGATACCCTCCCACCCCCATGGACACCCAGGACAACACCACCCCATAGGACAACCCTCCCTCACCCCTGGAAACAACACCACATCATAGAAGACCCCCCCCCCCCCCGCCATGAAAAAAACCCTAGACACCCCCCAGAAAACCCCACAATCTTGAACAACCCCCTCCCCTAGACAGCTCTCCAACTCTACTAGACACACTTCAAAACCCATGGACACCCTTCACACCCCACCCCAATAGATAGCCCTCTCACACCCCTAGAAACCCCTACCCCTGGGACACCCCCTAGACTGCCCCACCCCACCCTCCTAGATAACCCGCCACTACCATGGACAACCCTCCCACCCTCATGGACAACCCCACCACACTAGAAAACCATCCCATACCCCTGGAACCCCCCCCCAATCCCACTGGACCCCCCACCCACTAGACACCCCATGGACATCCCCCCATCTTCGTGGATAGCCCCCACCCCCTAGAAAGCCTTCCCACTATAATGGTAACCCTCCCACCACCATGAGCACCATAGCCACCCCCTCCGCACTGGATAGAACCCCCACACGCATAGAAACCCAATACCCGACTGACCCCCCCCCCCCCCTCACACACCCCTGTATACCCCCTAGACACCCCCACATGTACCGCCCCCACTACCCTGGAAAACCATCCCACCCTCTTGGACACCCGCCCGCCCCCATGGACACACTAGACACCCCCATCCGATTGGACTGCTCGACCACAGAGATGGAAATCACCCCACACCACTGGAAACCCCACCACCCCCTAGACACCCCCTAGTTTGCCCCCACCATCATAGACATCCTCAAACACCAGGACATCCCTCCTAGACTTCCTCCCACCCCTATAGACACCCTCGACATCCCCCACACAATTGGAAAACCCTCCCACACTGATGGAAACCCCCACCCTATTAAAAAACACCCACAACCCTAGATACCCCCATGACTGCACCCCCACACTCATGGACAGCCCCCACTCCCTTGGACATCCCTCCCACCCTTCAGGACACCCTATAACCCCATGGAAACCCATGACAACCCCACCCCACTAAATAGCCATCCCACAACTCCCCTGACCCCCCCACTGGACAACCCCCCCCAGACAACAATCCAATCCCGAAACTCCATCAAAAATATAACAATACATATTCAACTAAAAAATCAAAAATCTCACCTAGATGGCTATAACATGCACAATTATAATGGTAATATAAAAAATTTCATTTTACACTTCTAAAGAAACTAAAATCCAATTATACCTGTAAAATAATTTTACCATTCCACATATAAGTGTTTGACCTCTTGAGCACTATATTGTTGAGGGTAATCAAATAGCTATATTTTATATGGATTGTAGTTGACATGTATAATGAATAAATAAAATAAAATATTATAGAAATGTTTAAAATGAAATCTTACCAGGTAAAAGATCACAAGTGTTGTAGTTATAATTATTCATTCATAAATCTTCACATATAATATCCACAAGCGATGATGCCTTTGTATAAATGAAAATTATACATAAATTAATGTAAATTGAAAATATTATTTTAATGTAATACATCAAAAGGTAAAAATTACAAATGGATATTAACCTTTAATTTTACATATTTGATATTAGCACTCATTTTCATTGTGTTTTTTTTGAAAGTATAACCATCCCTTGATAGAAAATAATATGAATGGGATAACTTTAATATTAATTAAAATACATCAAATTATTAAGAAATTGAAACATACTTTTCCAATAAAATTTTAAAACATTACCACACATCTTCATGGATAGAGCATATCCAATAAAGTGTTTTCTTCCTTGGGGAAAAACACATCACATCTAATGATCACTGATAAAATAAATATTAAAGTTAGTGGTTTTTATGTTAAAAGATAATGAACTCCTTTCCATAGATATGTTCCATACATCTCAAAAAAGGCAGCATCCAACACTATGTGATTATATTCTATTAAAATCATTAATAGTAAAGAGAAGTTTTTGTTCGTCATCCAATGATTGTGCTTGAGGGGAAATCCAATACGTGTCTATGAATCCATATACACTTGTCAATTAATTCATATAACACATGTTATAATGTTAAATAATACAAAATAGACATAAGTATACATTTTTAATAAATATTATGCAGGTAAAATGTTTTAAGACTTACATGGAAAATATTAGCACCACATTGATGCCCAAATTATCTCAAGTAATAATCTCTATGATATAATTTTATAGAGTGACCACATTTATAGGACGTACACCAACATGAGATTCAATTGGTAACTATTAATTATCTGACAACAAATTAGAATATATTGACAATCTATAAAGCCTACTCGAATATGTGTCTCTTGTAATATCAATTTGTCTTTATTGTTGTCTATATAGTATTTAATTACCTTTTATGAATTCATGTTAAAAAATAGAAAATTATTTTATTTTTCAAATGATATAACAATAGTAATAAGAAAATAAAATATATGATATTACATACATCCCTCTATAGTAATGAGTCAAAGATGTCTAGATGGCCAAATTAAAAAAGAGACGATACTATGTCAAACTATCATAACCTCATCTGTAGGTAATGGTACTCGAGCTGATCTATCAATAATATCTTGTAAAATGACCCTAGAATGTTCTGCCTTGTAAAGACCCGCAAATTTCAAGGAAATTTTTTTCTTAATTTTCTTTGGAATTTTAAAAGAGGGCAGCTTCAGACGGCACCTGATTCCGAGGCCCGGTGTGCCCGGAATCAATTTCCGAAGTTTGGCTCGGGTACGTTCAGTGAACAGACGAGCGGATTTTTTTCTATCTTTTGAACCGGTGCCCGGAATCGAATTCTGAGGGCACCGATGAAATCGCAGCGCCGAAATTTGCTTAGAAACGCCTCTTCCGGAGTTGCGTTTGCTCAGACGTGGTATTTAAATTTTTGGGCTTAAAGTCAGAAATAAAATAAAGTTTGTGCGACAACTTTATTTTATTTCACTTAAGCTGCTTGGAAGTCACTTGGAAGCCACTTGAACTGAGTTAAAGCGGATAGGATGCTATCCAGAAATATCCTACCCCCTTGTTAGGATATTTGTGTGGTGGGGCCCGCACGAGCCACGCCGTTTCTTTCGCTAAGTAACGCACCCGCGAAAACCCGTCAAAGTAACTGAAAAGTCAACCGACGCGTTTTCTTTAATTTCTTAACAGACCATTTAATTGGGCGGTTTATTTCGTGAATTAAATGGGCTGTTTCTTTCGTGAATTAAATGGGTCGTTTCTTTCGAATTGGTGGATCGTTTCATAACCGGTTTCGTGTGTTGGCATATTAATAAAATAAGACCAACCTAAAAATCCTTTGAAAGGATTTGAGAGGATCTTTGTTTTTTCATCTCCCCGCGAAGAATGTGAAGAACGCGAAGAACGCGAAGAACGCGAAGAACGCCGGCGACTGGAATTCGACGACGCACACCGAGATCTGCGACGTCGACGAGATCTACCCGCGACGTTCTTCGGCGACGCCTCTTCTTCCGCAGCCGATCCTCGTTCGGCAACTAAGGTGAGAATCAGATCGTTTAAATTCTCCCTTTATAAATTTCAATATCAACGGATTTAAATTAATTAAATCCGTTTGATCTTGATCTGGAGATTGGCGACGCAACGCCGGATACCGCGACGACGCGACGATCTCCTTCTTCCGCGACGAGCGATTCCGCGACAACCTCTCGTCCGACGACGACAACAAGGTAAGGGTTGATTGGAATATTTTCCTTTCCCGTGATTTTATTTCTTTTAAAATTAAAGAACCTGATCTCCGAACAATTTTAATTTATTTAAAATTGTTGTTGATTATTTTTTCTTTTCCTCCCGTTGAGTTTATGACTAACGTGGAGGGTGCAGGTCTAACGAACAAGACCTGACAACCCTCCGCCGATCTTTTGTTCTGCGAATTTGGCGGACGACAACGAACCGCGCGGCAAGGGCGATCCGTTGATCCCGCAGTGAAGATCGGCCCCCGGGAGGAGCAACGGCGCAGAAGGGAGGCAAAACGGGCCACCGGAGCAACTCCGGCGGCCCGCGGAAGGCGGCGGCGGCGCGGGTCGCCGGCGCCTGGCGCGCCGCCGGAAGATCCGCCGCGGCTAGGCCGCGGCGGCGGCGAACCGCCGGACCGCGCCCGCGGTCCGGCCACCCAGCACGCGGCCCGCGCGGGCCGCGTTTCTCCAAAGCCGCGGGTCAAACCGGCGGCGGCTCATTCGGCCGCTCGGCCGAAGCCGAGCCGGCCGGTCCGGGCGGCCGGGCCATGCCCAGGCCGGACCGGACCCGGCCTAGCCGGGTCGGGCCGGGTCGGGCCGACCCGGTTCGGCCGACCCAGGGGGGGTTCGGGCCGGGTCGCCCCTGGCCCAGAACCCCCGTTTCGGGCCCTCTTCGATATTTCGCCCATATCATGGTCCTGGGACCTCCGATTGACGAACCGTCAGCGGCTACGCGATCCTTGGATCGATACGGTCATTTCGGTATATTATACTCAAGGTTTCGGAAGACTTTAGGTTCGGCCGGGTTGGTTCGTACACGAAACCAACCGGGCCCTCAGAGCGGAAACGCTCATAACTTGAGCTATGGACGTCCGAACGACGTACCGTCAGCTGTGGTAGTTTCCTCTAAGTGAGATGGAACTTTTGGCATACTCCGCCCGAGGATCGGATACAGGCGGAGTACGGTCGGGTCGGTTTTGCCCTAAAAACCAACCGGGCCCCTGGGACGAAAATGCCAATAACTCTCAGACCGGGCGTCCGATTGACGCGCCGTCTGTTGCGTTGAGATCCTGTTGTCGATACGGAACTTTTGGATACATCAACTTCGGACTACGTGTCAGTTGATGTATCAGCCTCTCGGCTCGTGGAGCGGACCCTCCTAAACGAGCTCGTTATGTGCGGGAACCCTAGCGCTGGCTGTGACTTCGACGACAGAGCAGAGATCCTCTGTGGACTGCGACGACGACAGAGCAGAGATCTTCCGTGGACTGCGACGACGGCAGAGCAGAGATCCTCCGTGGACTGCGGCGACGGCAGAGCAGAGATCCTTCGTGGACTGCGGCGACGACTGTGCAGAGATCCTCAGTGGACTACGTCGACTACTGCACTCAGCGATCCTACGTGGATCAGTGCTACAGGTTCTGTGTGAGCCCGATCCTATGTGGGTCCTTACTACCGGTTCTGTGTGAGCCACTGCCTACAGGTTCTGTGTGAGCCCGATCCTACGTGGGTCTTTTGCGGGGGTTAGTACCTATCGATCCTTTGTGGGTCCGGCGACTTAGATGGATCAGTGATAATCTTTGACGTCGTCTGAAAAAGTATACCTGGTTGAGCTGAATCTTATGTTACTCTCCTTTGTGGATTGTGTTGAACTATCCTATGTGGATTTACTGTTTACTCTCCTTGTGGATTTGAATCTTGCTTTCCTTTGTGGATTGAGTTGTTCTTGAGCTCGTGAGAAGAGCTAGAAGTGGGGACTTAGGTATATGTATGGGCATATACCTAAGTCGCGTCAGATGTTACTTTGTGATTGCATCTTTCTTTTGTTCTATATCCTTTGTGGATTTCGGGAGACCTTCGGGGGTCTCGGGGTCCTTACTGAGTAGCTTGTACTCACCCCTGCACGGGCTATGCCCGCACCTTGTTGTGTTGGTTGCAGACGACGGACAGCGCTGATCACGGTTGGGGCGTGGAGCAGGACGGTACCTGGAGGTGGACCACTGGGCGGGACGCGCTCGGAGCGGACGTGGGACCCGAGGAGCCTGGAGGCTATCTGTACCCACCCTTCAGGTGGGATTGCCAGTGGACGACACGAGGCCGCCGTCTTTTCTTCAGTTGCTGTACTTTACTTTTTCAGTTGTACTTTACAGTTGGGCTTGTATTCCGCCCCCCCCCCCTTTTACTTTTCTGCACTTTACTTTCCGCTTGCTGACTCTGTGTGGTTGTTACATATAAAGGCAATGCCTTCCCTGTTTACTGGGATTTTACGCCTTGGTGCTAGTCGCCAGCCCCTGGCCTATGGAAGGCGGGCTTGGGGTAGTCACAGCACGGGCCCCGAGGACGGGTCGTGACAAATTGGTATCAGAGGTGGTCAGTTCTACCGCAGACTCTGATCGCCTTTTCATTCTATATGAAGCAATAGTGTTTAGTGTATTGAGTGTGGTTATCAGTTCAGGGAGCCCAGTATTGGTGTGGCGGCCGACGTATCCGTACACCAGGACCCTGACTCCTGATTTCCGACTTAATGCATGAAAACATTGATTGCGTGTGTGTTTCAAGTTTTCTTCGTGATTACTTGTGTCAGCTCACTGGGTATACTGATCTGCTTTATGAAAGTCTCAAGTTTTCCTTGTGATTACTTGTGCCAGCTCACCAGGTATACTGTTCTGACTGTGGTGCTCTTGTTCTCCTTTTAAGGATGGCCCCGCGACGACAGCCAGCTAGGGTTCCGAGAGTAGGGCGCGACGGCAGCCCACCGAGCGACGAGGCCTCGGTGCAGGGCCCTTTTCCAGCAGTGGCACCAGCGGTAGCTTTACCCGCCGAGCCACCGATGCTGCCAGTACCAGACGCTGACGATGCACGTCGCCTCAGGGCACTGCATGAGTTTCAGAGCCAGCGACCGCCCAGGTTTCGCGGTGAGGCGGACCCCCAGGCCACCGAGGACTGGCTAGAGGCGGTGGTACGGATCTTTAGGCTAGTGAGGACACCAGTGGATCTCATGGTGATTCTCGCGGCGAGCCTCCTGCAGGCGGCGGCAGGACGATGGTGGAGCTTGATGCTCCAGTTTCACGATGAGGCATCCTTGCTCTGGACGGACTTCGAGAGCCTCTTCCGCTCTGAGTTCGTCCCGGCCACCCTCCGAGCGGTGCGCATCCAGGAGCTTCTCCAGCTGCGCCAGGGCAGCATGACGGTCGCTTAGTAGGCGGCGAGGTTCACTGACCTATCTCGCTACTCGACCGACATGGTATGGGACCCCTTCTTCCGGGCCCGGACCTTCGAGCAGGGCTTGCGACAGGAGATTCGGGCGTCGCTGATCTCCCTCAGCATTCCGACCCAGGCAGAGGCAGAGGGTCGACCGTGGCGGTCCGCAGGGAGGAGGCGGACGAGGCAGAGGAGCTGGCCGAGCAGCGGGTGGGGGGCGACGCTTCCAGGCTCTACCACCACCACCACCAGGAGGTCCACCTAGACCACATGGAGCTAGCGGGCAGGGACAGGCCCAGCTCCAGGCAGTGGAGGCCTACGACCCCGACTTGCCAGAGATGATTCGAGGTATGATCTGTGTCTATTCCACCCTTGCTGCAGTACTTATAGACACAGGAGCGAGTCACTCTTTCATAGCATCTGCCCTTGTTCGGAGCTCGGAGATTCCGACTGAGCCGTTGGCTCGATCCTTACGGCTAGAGACTCCTACGGGAGCAGACTCGACGATTACGCACTGGTGCCAGCAGTGTGAGCTTACTCTAGGAGGCGAGAGCTTCGGCTGGGATCTCCTTGTAGCGGCGTCGAGGCCTTACGACGTCATCTTGGGCATGGATTGGCTATCCACAGTTCATGCCCAGATCGACTGTTTTAGGCGCAAGGTGCGATGCGTTCGCACCGACGGGAGCAGGTTTACCTTCACCGGCGAGAAGGGAACCTTTGCAGCACAGGATGGACTTCCGCGGAGGAGAGTGCTGCCCATCTCTCATCAGTTGGCTAGCCTCATCCTAGGAGCAGAGGACGTGCGGAGTCCAGCTTTTCCTGCAGTGGTGGACCAGTACGTGGACGTCTTTCCCGATGACGTTCCAGGGCTACCTCCTCATAGAGAGGTAGACTTTTACATCGACTTGTAACCCGGGACAGCCCCGATATCTGCTCCAGCATATCGGATGGCCCCCGCCGAGCTTCGAGAGCTGCGGGTACAGTTGGAGGACTTGCAGAGCAAGGGGTTTATCCGACCCAGTGTTTCACCCTGGGCTTCCCCGATTTTGTTCGCCAAGAAGGCGGATGGGAGCTTGCGACTGTGTGTCGACTATCTTCGCCTGAACCAGGTGACAGTGAGGAACAAGTATCCGCTGCCACGGATTGATGAACTCTTCTATCAGCTCAAGGGAGCGCGGTGGTTCTCGAAGATAGACCTCCGGTCAGGCTATCATCAGCTCAGAGTTCGAGACGAGGACGTGCAGAAGACGGCCTTCAGGTGTCGGTATGGCCATTATGAGTTCTTGGTTATGCCTTTCGGCATAACCAATGCTCCAGCAGTGTTCATGAGCCTCATGAACAGGATCTTCCAGCCATACCTCGACCGATTTGTCGTGGTCTTCATTGACGACATTTTGGTATACTCGACGACTGAGGAGGAGCATGCCTACCACCTGCGAGTTGTGTTAGACACGCTCCGAGAGCACCAGCTTTATGGAAAGCTCTCAAAGTGCCAGTTCTGGTTATGTGAGGTCCACTTCTTGGGGCACGTCATCTCTGAGGCGGGAGTTGCAGTGGATCCTGCGAAGATCGAGGCAGTGCTAGCTTGGGAGCCACCCAGGAGCGTGACGGAGGTGCGGAGCTTCTTGGGCCTAGCCGGATACTATCGGAGATTCGTGCCAGACTTCTCTAGAGTTGCGGCACCACTCTCAGCGTTGACGAAGAAGGGGAAATCCTTTGTGTGGTCAGACAGATGTCAGCAGAGCTTCCAGGAGCTGAGACAGAGATTGACCAGCGCACCTATCTTGAGGTTGCCTGAGGAGGGAGTTGGATACGTAGTTTACTGCGATGCATCAGGAACTGGACTCGGGTGCGTCCTAATGCAGGAGCGGGCCGTGATCGCCTACGGATCACGTCAGTTGAGACCGCATGAGCAGAACTACGCCACCCATGACCTGGAGTTAGCAGCAGTGGTCTTCGCTCTGAAGACTTGGCGACACTATCTGATGGGCGAGCGCTTCACAGTCTTTTCTGACCACCAGAGTCTCAGGTATATCTTCTCTCAGAAGGACCTGAACCTGAGACAGCGGAGATGGCTTGAGTTCCTCCAGGACTATGACTTTGAGATAGTCTATACTCCTGGGAAGGGGAACGTGGTAGCCGATGCCCTCAGCAGGAGGACGGGCATTCAGCTACTTGAGGAGGCGACAGAGCAGCTAGCCTCCTTGCAGATATCCTTCGTGGATAGAGACGGAGCAGCCTTTCTTCAGTCTCTCACAGTCTCTCCTCCACTTCTACAGCGGGTCAGAGAGGCTCAGCGTGTGGACGCTGACTGTGAGACCCGGCGTGCACTGATATCCTCAGGTCAGGCGCCTGATGGTTTCTCCCTTGGAGCAGAGCACGACATCCTTTTCAGAGGACGTACCTTCGTACCAGTCGCTTTACGAGAGGAGGTGCTGAGAGAGTTTCACACTTCTCCCTTGGCGGTGCATCCCGGAGTGGTGAAGATGTACCAGGATCTCAGACGACAGCACTGGTGGCCGGGCATGAAGAAAGCTGTGGCAGAGTTCGTTTCACGATGCCTCACCTGCCAGCAGGTGAAGGCAGAGCATCAGGTACCAGCAGGCTTGGTACAGCCCTTGGAGGTCCCGGAGTGGAAGTGGGACGGCATATCTATGGACTTCGTGAATGGACTTCCACGCACTTCCAGAGGTCACGACTCCATTTGGGTGATTGTCGACCGACTCACCAAGTCGGCACACTTCTTACCCATCAGAGAGCAGGGCTCAGTGGAGATCTTGGGACGTCTTTACGTCCAGGAGATCGTACGGCTTCACGGTGTGCCATCGTCTATCGTCTCCGATCGAGATGCTCGTTTCACTTCCCGGCTTTGGAAGGGGTTGCAGGAGGCGTTCGGGACGCGGCTCCATCTGAGGACAACCTTCCACCCTCATACGGATGGTCAGACGGAGAAGACCATACAGACACTCGAGGACATGCTCCGTGCATGTGTTCTCGACTTTGGTCGCAGCTAGGAGGACCACCTACCCTTGGTGGAGTTCGCGTACAACAACAGCTACCACTCCACCATCGGGATGGCACCATACGAGGCGTTGTACGGCAGACCCTGCAGATCACCGTTGTGCTGGACAGACCCTGGGGAGTCAGCACTCGTGGGACCAGAGATGGTCCGAGTCAGGACAGAGAAGGTCCAGATCATCCAAGAGAGGATGAGGACGGCTCAGAGCCGGTAGAAGTCATATGCTGACAGGAGGCGGAGGCCACTAGAGTTCGAGGATGGCGACCACGTCTTTTTGCGTGTCTCACCTCGACGTGGCTTACGGAGATTCGGCCGAGGCGACAAGTTGTCTCCACGCTTCATCGGGCCTTTCCAGGTCCTCAGAAGGATAGGAGAGGTGGCTTATCGCCTGGCTCTACCACCTCAGTTGCACCGGGTGCACGACGTCTTCCACGTGTCTCAGCTGAGGAGATACGTGCACGACCCGATGCACATCATCGACTTTGGGGAGCTGGACGTGGACGATGGGCCGACTTTTGCGGAGGTCCCAGTGGAGATCGAGGATCGACAAGAGCGGGTCCTACGTGGGCGGTCGATTCCTCTTGTGCGCGTCAGATGGCAGCACGGGAACCTCCAGGAGAGCACTTGGGAGCGGGAGGCTCAGATGCGTGCTCAGTACCCCCATTTGTTCCCCTAGTTTTTGATGTATCTTTACGGGGACGTAAAGCCCTGAGGTGGGAGTAATGTAAAGACCCGCAAATTTCAAGGAAATTTTTTTCTTAATTTTCTTTGGAATTTTACAAGAGCGCAGCTTCAGACGGCACCTGATTCCGAGGCCCGGTGTGCCCGGAATCAATTTCCGAAGTTTGGCTCGGGTACGTTCAGTGAACAGACGAGCGGGTTTTTTCTATCTTTTGAACCGGTGCCCGGAATCGAATTCTGAGGGCACCGATGAAATCGCAGCGCCGGCATTTGCTTAGAAACGCATCTTCCGGAGTTGCGTTTTCTCAGACGTGGTTTTTAAATTTTGGGGCTTAAAGTCAGAAATAAAATAAAGTTTGTGCGACAACTTTATTTTATTTCACTTAAGCTGCTTGGAAGTCACTTGGAAGCCACTTGAACTGAGTTAAAGCGGATAGGATGCTATACAGAAATATCCTACCCCCTTGTTAGGATATTTGTGTGGTGGGGCCAGCACGAGCCACGCCGTTTCTTTCGCTAAGTAACGCACCCGCGAAAACCCGTCAAAGTAACTGAAAAGTCAACCGACGCGTTTTCTTTAATTTCTTAACAGACCATTTAATTGGGCGGTTTATTTCGTGAATTAAATGGGCTGTTTCTTTCGTGAATTAATGGGTCGTTTCTTTCGAATTGATGGATCGTTTCTTAACCGGTTTCGTGTGTTGGCATATTAATAAAATAAGACCAACATAAAAATCCTTTGAAAGGATTTGAGAGGATCTTTGTTTCTTCATCTCCCCGCGAAGAATGCGAAGAACGCGAAGAACGCGAAGAACGCGAAGAACGCCGGCGACCGGAATTCGACGACGCACACCGAGATCTGCGACGTCGACGAGATCTACCCGCGACGTTCTTCGGCGACGCCTCTTCTTCCGCAGTCGATCCTCGTTCGGCAACTAAGGTGAGAATCGGATCGTTTAAATTCTCCCTTTTTAAATTTCAATATCAACGGATTTAAATTAATTAAATCCATTTGATCTTGATCTGGAGATTGGCGACGCAACGCCGGATACCGCGACGACGCGACGATCTCCTTCTTCCGCGACGAGCGATTCCGCGACAACCTCTCGTCCGACGGCGACGACAAGGTAAGGGTTGATTGGAATATTTTCCTTTCCCATGATTTTATTTCTTTTAAAATTAAAGAACCTGATCTTCGAACAATTTTAATTTATTTAAAATTGTTGTTGATTATTTTTTCTTTTCCTCCCGTTGAGTTTATGACTAACGCGGAGGGTGCGGGTCTAACGAACAAGACCCGGCAACCCTCCGCCGATCTTTTGTTGTGCGAATTTGGCTGACGACGACGAACCGCGCGGCAAGGGCGATCCGTTGATCCCGCAGTGAAGATCGGCCCCCGGGAGGAGCAACGGCGCAGACGGGAGGCAAAACGGGCCACCGGAGCAACTCCGGCGGCCCGCGGAAGGCGGCGGCGGCGCGGGGCGCCGGCGCGGCGGCGCCGGCGACAGGAGGCGGCGGCGCCCGGCGCGCCGCCGGAAGATCCGCTGTGGCTCGGCCGCGGTGGCGGCGAACCACTGGAAGATCCGCCGCGGCTCGGCCGTGGCGGCGGCGAACCGCCGGACCGCGTCCGCGGTCCGGCCACCCAGCACGCGGCCCGCGCGGGCCGCGTTTCTCCAAAGCCGCGGGTCAAACCCGCGGCGGCTCATTCGGCCGCTCGGCTGAAGCCGATCCGGCCGGTTCGGGCCGCCGGGCCGTGCCCAGGCCGGACCGGACCCGGCCTAGCCGGGTCGGGCCGGGTCGGGCCGACCCGGTTCGGCCGACCCATGGGGGGGTTCGGGCCGGGTCGCCCCGGGCCCAGAACCCCCGTTTCGGGCCCTCTTCGGTCTTTCACCCATATCTAGGGCCTGGGACCTCCGATTGATGAACCGTCAGCGGCTACACGATTCTTGGATCGATGCGGTCGTTTCGGTATATTATACTCAAGGTTTCGGAAGACTTTGGGTTCGGCCGGGTTGGTTCGTACACGAAACCAACCGGGCCCTCGGAGCGGAAACGCTCATAACTTGAGCTACGGACGTCCGAACGACGTACCGTCAGCTGTGGTAGTTTCCTCTAAGTGAGACGGAACTTTTGGCATACTCCGCCCGAGGATCGGATAAAGGCGGAGTACGGTCGGGTCGGTTTTGCCCTAAAAACCAACCGGGCCCCTGGGACGAAAATGCCAATAACTCTCAGACCAGGCGTCCGATTGACGCGCCGTCTGTTGCGTTGAGATCCTGTTGTCGATACGGAACTTTTGGATACATCAACTTCGGACTACGTGTCAGTTGATGTACCAGCCTCTCGGCTCGTGGAGCGGACCCTCCTAAACGAGCTCGCTATGTGCGGAAACCCTAGCGCTGGCTGTGACTTCGACGACAGAGCAGAGATCCTCCGTGGACTGCGACGACGACAGAGCAGAGATCCTCCGTGGACTGCGACGACGGCAGAGCAGAGATCCTCCGTGGACTGCGGCGACGGCAGAGCAGAGATCCTTCGTGGACTGCGGCGACGACTGTGCAGAGATCCTCAGTGGACTGCGTCGACTACTGCACTCAGCGATCCTACGTGGATCAGTGCTACAGGTTCTGTGTGAGCCCGATCCTATGTGGGTCCTTACTACCGGTTCTGTGTGAGCCACTGCCTACAGGTTCTGTGTGAGCCCGATCCTACGTGGGTCTTTTGCGGGGGTTAGTACCTATCGATCCTTCGTGGGTCCGACGACTTAGATGGATCAGTGATCATCTTTGACGTCGTCTGAAAAAGTATACCTGGTTGAGCTGAATCTTATGTTACTCTCCTTTGTGGATTGTGTTTAGCTATCCTATGTGGATTTACTGTTTACTCTCCTTGTGGATTTGAGTCTTGCTTTCCTTTCTGGATTGAGTTGTTCTTGAGCTCGTGAGCAGAGCTAGAAGTGGGGACTTAGGTATATGTATGGGCATATACCTAAGTCGAGTCAGATGTTACTTCGTGATTGCATCTTTCTTTTGTGCTATATCCGTGGTGGATTTCGGGAGACCTTCGGGGGTCTCGGGGTCCTTACTGAGTAGCTTGTACTCACCCCTGCACGGGCTATGCCCGCACCTTGTTGTGTTGGTTGCAGACGACGGACAGCGCTGATCACGGTTGGGGCGTGGAGCAGGACGATACCTGGAGGTGGACCAGTGGGCGGGACGCGCTCGGAGCGGACGTGGGACCCGAGGAGCCTAGAGGCTATCTGTACCCACCCTTCAGGTGGGATTGCCAGTGGACGACACGAGGCCGCCGTCTTTTCTTCAGTTGCTGTACTTTACTTTTTCAGTTGTACTTTACAGTTGGGCTTGTATTCCGGCCCCCCCGCCCTTTTACTTTTCTGCACTTTACTTTCCGCTTGCTGACTATGTGTGGTTGTTACTTATAAAGGCAATGCCTTCCCTGTTTACTGGGATTTTACGCCTTGGTGCTAGTCGCCAGCCCCTGGCCTATGGAAGGCGGGCTTGGGGTAGTCACGGCACGGGCCCCGAGGACGGGTCGTGACATGCCTCTAACAGTTGATGATGAACTGCATCTCCTATACAATATACCATCACATATACAACTACATGATTTTTAGGATCATAAACATTTGACTTGAAAAAAGGTGGAAGATGTAGTGCAGGAGTAGGATAAAAAATGGCCTCTCGGGGATGAGGTGGGGGAGTGGGAGCTACTGGCGTAGGTGGAGGATAAAAATGGGGTCTGTAGGGTGAGGTGGAGGAGTGGGAGTTGTAGTATGAAATTATCATTGAATGTATGAAAACATAGCTTTTAACAATGCTCTAATCATTTACTATATTTTAACATTAATATTACGAACATTAGCCTCCTAGGATTCTATTTTTTATAAACACCTTCAGTGAAAGAAGTTGAAGAATGTGGAAACACTTTTCTTACTAATAAACCTGTCGGATTTCCTCATACATGTCAAGGATGTTTAGGATTTCCCAATGCTGCCAATAGAATCTTATGCATCCCAACAGCTGTAAATACCTCCCATAATATCTGATCTTCTAGAGAATCATGTAATAATTAGTTGAATATTTCAGTAATGATTCAAATTATATAATGAATATAGTTAACATAAATAGATAAATAAAATATCTTACATTCCTCTGAGCTACAATTCTCAAATCCTCTGAAACATATTTCCCCATTTACCCATCCAATATATTTTAAATATTTCATATCTACATTGAGGGGATGGAGGGGAAACCTCTCCAGAGCTTGAAGATTCAGCTCTTAGTTTTTTTAATTTTTGTCCCATCATTGTTATTCTATTAATGTATTCCCTTATCGAGATAAACTATGATGGTATATATTTTTAGATTTGATCACCTGATGAGATGTCCCTGTTTTCTGAAAATTATGAAAAATAAATCCTTAAAAAAACATTAATAATATCATTTATATAAAAATATTATAAATGATTACATCCCCCTTAACAAAAATAAATATTTTCTTCTACTTTTAACAAACTGTCTCATTGTGTCATCAACTATGAAATGATATATATGACATGGATTTTCATGACTCATATGATCAAAAATTAAATCACATGTGAGGGTTGATTTGAAATCCATCTAGCTTTTAGCAGCCAGCAATAAGCATTTATTCATGACTCCTCTAGTTTCAGTAATATCAAATTTCATCTGATTATGATGACTTATAACTTATTATACATGAATCATTTAAATAATAGGAAAACAATAGAAAAATATCTGACCAAAATAGTCCCTGACAACTGAGATATTATTGATTTTTTCACACTTCCCAAATCATCATACACATTGCATACTTTGATATTACCCTGAGTTGATAAAAAACTCTTAAATTATTTTGCATTTAGACCTCTAGGAATATAATTCTCCTCAAACTCAATGAGTATCCTATGGTCCTTCTTTTAGGAATGTTTATATTTTCTTAAACGTGTGCACCCACATTTACCAACTCATGAACTCTTCATTATCATTATGGGAGAAAATATGTAAGATTGGTGAACATCAAGAAGAGAATATGAATGATACTCCATTGAGGTATGATCATTATTCTTATCTCTAGAAGAATGCGGTTGATCAATCGATTGATCTGTCATTAACCATCAAATCAAATAAAAAAATCATTAGAACACAAATATACAAATTCAAATACTACAATACTAATTTTAATAGAAAAAAAGGAAATTTAACTATGTTACATAGTAGTTTGGAATAGTTAATATGGTAAGCATGTAAGAAAATTGTAATGATGGTAATCATGGTAAACATGGTAGTGTAATTTTCATTCAACAATATTAGTAAATATATATGTTACATAAAGGTAAACTATGGTATACTATGGTAACCATGGTAAACAAGGTATACATGGTAAACATGTTAAAGTAATTTTCATCCAACAAAGAAATAGATATATAATTTATGTAATTGTAATCACGTTAAACAAAACTACACAAAAATAAAAAAAACATCTACTTATTTTTTTAACTCCCGTTTAAATAAATATAAAAAATACAGTATCTATCATTTTATGAAAACTAGAAATATAAACTAGAAATAAACATACATTACCTGTAATATTAGGAATGAACAAATGGAATGATTTCCAAAATTCCATCTCCATGATCATTAATTATAAAACAAACCATGCCTTCAACATGCTCAACATTATGTTCTGTAAATCATTCTATGGAAGTAGGGATCTCAAAAAAATCAACATCATTGTCAAATTGATTTTGACAATAATATTTTTCCCCTGTAAAACAAATGACCACTGCATATCTGGATGGTCAACTACCTAGAAAATATTTTTTTCATGTGTTTCCATTATAATAGAATCTTCCATGTCTTCTATTATATTTAGATTAACAAATTTCATTACAAATTCATTGTGTCTGACAATGACTGCATGCTCGACATGTGAGAGAGTGTCTACCGCACATGACCAAGGTCAATTTTATGATAAACATGACCTTTTTGGAGGACATAATATAATATTTATGGAATGTATGAAGACAACTTCATGATCATGTGTTGATTTTCCTGATGACATCATAATACATGATTGATTGATCCCGAAAGCCATATCATGATCTTGGCATTCCTTTTCTTACGGGGATCACATGATCCAAAATACATGACTGGGTGTCATTGTGATAGATAGATAAAACACATCGAGGTATTATTGTGAGTTTGAAATGTATCTATTGGAGTCACATGTAATGGATGACATGTCTTGGTGGAATCACGATGCTTGGTTGGCGTGTCTCAGGAACATTGTAATAGCAGACTATCATGGTCGAGTGCTACCATCAGGAATGGATGACATAAACTGGTGATACCATGTGAGTCAAGAAAAATGAATGATGTACATCAAAAGGCTTAAGAGGTGGTCCCTAAGAGTTTATAGAGAGTCCTGTGTAATTATTTAGGGGGCCATGTGACATGTTTTGACATGTCAAGTTTACATTTCATGGTCCAAAAAGTATACTGATGGTGCATCTTGATATTTGGTCGACATGTCCTAGTATAGTCGCATGTTCAGGGTGGTTCCTGCAATGTTCATTAGGTTATGATTGCATAACAATATCATATTTATCTCTCAAATAGTCTTTTTATAAATTTCATATTTCATATTCCAAATATATTCTCAATGTTACATTATTTTATGTCTCATGCGACGTAACAGATATGTGGGATGTTAATCATGTGTCATTCCATAATTCCTTTGGGATATCTATGACTGATCAAATGTTGTTTTTTATCTGTGTGATATTATTTTTCAGGTTTTCCCCAATACTAACTGATGGGATTCTTTTCCAGTCACAATCTCATCTCCTTTGAGAAATCCTCGATAGTGCCCCTATGTCTGCATGAAAGATGAGAGACTCTTCATCCCAAATTTTAATCATGATCATTCATAGTTCGTGGTGGTCACCGAATTTTTATTATAGTGGTTGGGAATTATAGTATTTTCCACCCATTGTTTCACCTTATTTCCTTAATCCTATCATGATAATCCAGGATGTGTCAAAAAATTTACCTCACAAGATTATAATTCCATGTTAACTTGTATCACAAGACAAGGATGTCAATGATAGTTGAACATTTCAGGGTTTTTACGATAATAAATAAATATCCTCCATTTATTTTTATTTCATTAATTAATTTACCAATTTCAGGATTTATGATAATTTCTTGAATAATTTGAAAAAATAATACTCTATTACATGGTGATTCTTCACATGACCAATAAATGTTCTATGAGGATGTTTCAAAATTATTTCTAAATTTCATATGTTTTCCTTAGCGAAACAAGTTTATCATGGTGTATTTTATATTTCAAGAGGCATATTGTCTTACATTTATAACTTCAAGAAGATTCTTCCTCCTACTATTTTATATTACATATTTTATATTAAAATGTCTTGGGGTATCGTGAGTTTAATAGTATTTTTTCAAGAACCAAAAATTTCCCCACATGTGGTCTTTCATGTGAGATTTATGATAGCATGATTCATCTATATTGTAGATATTTCCCATGTATTTTCAATGGATTTTCGGATTGGTTGTTAGGAACTCACAGGTTGAATATCATGGTGACTTGGGGGAGCTCATACGACTTCCACTATGATATCATTGGTGTTTTCTTTAAACTATAGCACATTGATTCTATAATTTTATGTGTAATTATAGCATATACCCTATATGTTTTGGACACACCTATATACAATGTCGTCAATGTAATAAAAGTTATCAATATCTATGTTTCCTGAAAAGGGGATGATTTCCTTGAAAATTAGAGATATATCCATAGGGGGTTAACTATAATGGATTTTAGGAGTAGATTCATTGTGATCGGTATCCACTGTAACACCCCAAGATTCCATGGTATGCTTCTTACTTAATAATATAGTAGTCTGTGTTGTACACAACTTCAAGTTCTAACACACAGCACAACTAATAAAACTAGCTGTAATGAATAGTAATACCAACTTTTTAAGATTTTATACATTTTATCTTTCAAAATGGACTTCATTTTTTGATTCGGAATGTCAAAATTAGGCTAGGGAAATTTTTTGGTACTTTTCGGATAACTTTCATATTTTGATTAATAGGGAAAATTACTAAACTTTAATTAAAAATAACTTTTTTAATCGAAATAATTAATACTGATAAATTATGAATTTGAGTGGTTTTAATGTATATTTAGAATATATTTTTACCATTTAATACAATTTTGGTCATTGTACATAATTTCACAATTAAACCAGATATAAACAAGTATCAATCTTTTGATAGTTATTATATATTAAAAACACGCTTTTTGTTTTGACATCGTGAATTAATTTTAAATTAATTTCTACCACTTTGTGTTTTTAATATGGAAAAATGGACTCCATATTTTTAATCATGATTTCAAAATTGTGTAAATAGGTAACTTTTATTTTTAGACATTTTGAATAATTATTTCGGTAAATATTTTATTTACCATGGTTAAAGGGTAAATCCGGTAAATAAGGGTTAACAAAATATTATTATAATAATAATAAATTACCCTAAAACGTGTCCTAACATTATTTTTGGATACATTTCCGTCAATTGGCTTCTTTGGGTCGATTTTGGGACCCCATGGAGGAACTTGTAGGAGATAGGGACACTTTATTTTAATTAAAATAAACTTAATACAAAAATGACATAAGCATATATCGTTTAACAAAACAATTTTTACATAGGGTTATATATGTTGGATTTTAGACAATAAATATTCATTAGAAATATAAAAAGATTTCCAACATAATGGTATTTTATTTATAATTTTTAGACATTATATAATTTAATTTATTAATGACACAATGGTGATGGAGTAATGACCTAATTAATGAAAAATTAGAATAATTGATATTATAAATACACAAATAAAGGTAAATTGAAACTTTTTATAAATACCAATGATTTTATAGGATAATATGAAATGTTAGGATTGAATTCATTAACTTTTTTCGAAGTAATAATTATTTTATGAATTTTACAAAAATCAATTATTGAATAGTGTCAAAATTGACATAAAAGAGTTTATAAATCAAATATTATATTATTAATTGATATTAAATTCCTCAAAATCTACGGTTCGACCAAGAGTCTTATATAATGATATTTTTATCATTAATGGACCACTTTGGGGTCTCTTGGATGTATATAGTAAGTTTATTAACCATTTAATATAAAAATATAAAGAGACACTGTAAAAGTGAATCTAATTAACTAAGAGTTAATACTTGAAGATAAGGTTAATATAGTAACCCAAACCTAGTGGAATCCTATTTTTTGAGAGGTTTTCGAACTATCCCCACATTAACATTTAAATAATCGACTTTTTAGCCATTAGAAACTGAATATAAATTTATTATAAAATAATATTTATATTTTTTTCAAAGGTCCCCCTCAACCCTCTTCTAAAAGGGCAGTCCCCATTATCATTAATTCACACCATAGAAGCCTTTTGGTTCAGATAAACCATGAAACAATACTCTCTCAACTTCCCTCACTTCATCCTAGAGGCCTTAATTTATTCAGAAAGCCAACCTAAGGAGCCTTTTTGATCAAATCAAAACAAAGAACCTCAAGAAGAGGTAATGATTTCACCACCCTTTTTCAAGTTCCTTTCTTCTTCCACTTTTTCTTTCATTGTTAATACCATTATAAAATAATATCTCCAGTATATTATATATACATTGAAATTATTATAATCATGGTAAAACCATATTTCAGTATTCTATCCATCCTTGGAATGACATGTCACCATACGTGCGTACATACGGCTTACCGTCTCCACGTCGTGGAGTAATTGTTGTTCAAAACATTATTATTTGGATGGTTATAATAATGATGTAAAATTCATTAAAATAATACATAAAACATTATAATGATTCTGTATATATGATATAAAATCCAATTAAATATTACTTTAATATCAAAATAATGATATTGTCACTAATTCGTACGTATGGAATACCATCTCCACGAACGCGATGAGATTCATTATCCATCGTATCCATTCAAGTATAATTATCATTTGAAGATTAATAATAATTTTTAAGGAATTAATATCATTATATATATGAATAATATACATCCTATCCATAAAAAACATGGATTACATACCAAAACATATAAAATAAAATGAGTAAGTTAACACATGAAATGATAATAATATTAAGATATTATTATCAAGTCAATGTTCAAAGATCATATATGATATCATATAAATGTATATTATTCTTGTATAATTTAATAACAATTATTTCACCATTATAAAAGAGGTTAAACTGCACCCCAACCAAGGAAAAGTACAACGTAAGGGGTTTCATATCTCACTTTTAATTCCGTGAGAATTCCATTATACACCACTTATTTATTGCATGTGGTGTGTGTACTACCCATGATTGTATTAATTGTGTAATATAATTTAATTTATGGATATTTACATCATCATTTTATTATCCTTCTTCATGGGTGTATATTTCGTAATTTACCAAATCGATAAGGTAATTTGAAATTTCAATTTCCATTTATTCGGGTTTACGCAAACTTCATTGATTATTTTACTCCGAGATTATGTGTGTAATCACTATTCATTTTCTTATGTCAAAATTTCCAATCCCCTTTTCTGTGGATATACTTTTGATACACATAATCACTCCATTTATAATTTCTCAAGTCATCGATATGAATTTGATAAGAGTAATTTTAACTCATTATCCATTTGTTGAGTTAAATATCCAATTCATTGGTGTTTTTATTACAAGAATATGTGTGAATGTTCTTTGACTGATTTACACTAAACATCCAATCATATTGAGTGTAATTATATTTTTCAAACATAATTCTGTCTTTGATTTGTCCTTAACTTGAGGATACGGTCTTTATAAGATATTTAATCTAAATTTACATTCCATTGAGACTCCTTTATTATTATACACCAAATCACTTTTATATGTTGTATATAATGTACTTTCACATAGTATATCATGAATCCCATTATTCTCATGGTATTACAATGATTTTATTACCTTAATTATTTGTATTCAAGTGTCTCTCATTTGGTTAGAAACTCTAACTAAAATATCATTTTTAAATGTTTTAATGACGTATTCTTATTAATCGTTCTCATTAATGTCCATGTTTTAAAAATGGTTTTAAGAATTTATTTATATGGACATTAATGTTTTAAAATTAAAACTCCTTTTAAAAGTTTCAAAGTGTTATGGGACACTTTGATTCAAAAATCTATTTTTAAATGGCTTCATTACAAATAGTGTGACCTTTTAATGATTTCAAGAAAAAGGGGTATATTTCTCTCTAATAGTTTTGATGATTATATTCATCTATGTCAATATCCTTCAATATTATTTATTGAGGTTAATATGATACAATACAATCTTCCATATTGTATCCAATGAGTTATGTTTGACTATAGATGTGATATTTTTATACCATTCATGGTTTATGGATCAAGTATAGACATTTCGTATGCATGTTTTAATACGAATGTTTATGTTATATTAAAAACATTTCATATGAGGAATGTATTGGACTTAGTAAGTGACGGGTGGAGCCCGCTATAGCTTTTCGATGCATTGGTAGGTCTCATGAGACAAACTAATGTCTTGGCCCAAGGCCTTGACAAAATCATATTTGTAGTCTTGGCATGAGGCCTTGACTATGTGGTTATGATAGTTTGGCATTATGCATTCCATCATTATGAATGTGGTTATTGATATTGCATGTGATTATTCGATTTGTAGAATATCCATGTGAATATGTAAATGGAATTATTTGATTTTATTTCTGCCATATTATGTTGAAGTTCAACTTTAAAAGGCTTTTGTTTTAGTTATACATTGTCTTAAAAGTTTATTCTTATTTATGAAAGTTTCCGCTTTATTGTTATCCATACTAGGCATTTGAGCTCACCCCTTTCTATGTTTTATTTTTCCCAGGATGTGAAGATGTTTTAGGAATGTCCTCCGGGGATAGTATGAGGGGATAAGAGTGTGGACTATGGAGACTATATTGTTGTATTTTTCATTTTATGATGTAATGTAAACATTATGAATGTATCTAGTTATTAAAAGGCTTATTAACTAATCGGTCTTTCGAGAATTGATCTTTCTTGTGATCATGACAATGTTATGTAATAATGCACCAAATCTGGGTAACTGGGGTCGGGGCGATACAGTTGGTATCAGAGGAAGATTAGTACAAACCTTGGATGCTAGATTTAGATAAACTCTGATTATATAACAATGTAATAAGATGGAATTTGAGTATTAGTATAGAAGAACATCCTATAATTTTGATATTGTAGAGATTGTGTGAGTTTTCCGAGCAATACATACCTGTCTAGATATGAGTAGGTAGAGGCGGCTCTGACATAGATGTACCTAGGGATAAAACCCGAAAACACCGCATTGAGATAGACTTGAACAGGAACTGGTGGATTACAATGGGCCTTGCTGCACTCTTGGTTACGACACTCCTGGGGGATATTCTTAGGATAAATTACTTTTTCATTACAAACCATTTTTATATATTATATATAAAATAAGACTAAATGACCTTTGTTAATCCTACTGTGTTTCAAATTGAGAATATGGTGACATGATGTTCTCTAAATGATTTTATGACTACTATTACTCACACAATGATTTCTGGGTTTAGTCAATGGATGGATTCCAAGGAAGTCATACTGACATTGAGAATGATGTAAAAGGTGGGAACGGTGGTGACAATGTGCAACAAAATAAAATGTTGATTGGCATAAAATATATCGTCTTTACATAAGATCAATTTTCCAAAAATTTTATCAACAATATATATATTAACCAATTCCCTGACTCAACAAAGAAGAGAATGGTGATGAATGATAAGATCTCTAGTATTGGAGACTATGGAGAATGGAATCCTCAATTTCCATCATGCCAGAAATGTGGAAGCAGAAACCCAGGAAAGTTTCTCAATATAACAAAGAAATGATTTACGTGTGGGAAAGAAGGACATAAAGTGAAGAATTGCCGAAGAAAAATGAAGATTACTATGGAAGAAAATACAAATGGCCCCAAGAATTCATTTACATTCATTTTCAGTAAATGTAGGGGACGTGACCATTACCCGAGTGAATGCCCAATTCTATAGAATTTTTCTTGGTCAAAGAAGAAGCTATGGGGAAATAAATGGTTGCATAAATGTTTAAAAGTATTAGTTCTCCTTGTTGATGTTATTACTTTGGAATAATTATCTCTTATATTTGTAACCCCGTAGTTTTCAATGTGAGAATGATATTTGAGGAATTATTATCTTTTCCCTTGTGGATATAGTTATAAATAACCATTTGGTTTTATATGATCATTGTGTTTGAGGCAATTACATGTTATTATATGAAAATGCAAGGTATGAGATATCATTTCTGGTTAAAATTACGTTATGGATATTTTGAGGAATTTATCTCATTTTGGTAATGTTATAAAATATAGTTTTTTAAAAAGTACAACACGCAGACCATGTGACAACCCGTCACATCAGACAAAGTTGTGGGAATCAAACCCACAACCAAAATGCGATTGGGTTTTATCACCTACCACTGGACTACGTGATGTCCCTGGTTAGTCTGACTTTTTTTTAGTAAAATGATTTTATTGATAAATAATAATTTTTTTTTGGATCTTATGTCGTATCAAATTAATACCCATTGTATAGGAAAATTATTTCTTGATTAAGTGATAAATGAAATTTTGGAATATTTTTTCTTTGTTGGAAACACTATATGCCCATGGAAAAATTAATAGTATGGGATTTCATTTGAGGAGTAATGGTGGATTTTTTATCTATGTTTTTATTGTTGATTTATAGTGATTTGGGTTATTTATGGAAATGATTAACCTATAATAGAGAATATGTGATTAGGTTAATTACTTTTAATTATGTGACTTTATGATTAGTTGATGTCATTTAGAGATACAATTTAACATGGAATACTACATAACCAAATTCTTCTATGTTTTGGGTTTCAATATTAGTTTGGATTATATTGAAAAATTTTAAGGACAATTGTTTATTTAATGGTATTTATTTATCTTTGGGGTATTTTTGGATTAATTTCAGAAATTATGATTAGTGTTTCTTTAATGAAATATCCTTTTGGGGGATCATCAGATCTTATATTAACCATTTTGGTTTTGATTAATCTCTAAAGTCTAGGTAAATATATATTTTATCCTTCGTAGATCATGTGATTCTATAAGAAGTTTATTCTTTCTCTTCCAATGTGACAAAGTCTTCTTCAATACTCTTCATTTAAAAATGAGTTAGTAGTAGGAATTTATTAATGAATGAAACTTTACCAAAAAAATTATGTATATCTCTTTATGTTCTTAGACAATATCAGAAACTAATTACTCATTTTTATGTAATTTGTCTAAAAAAATTATAAAAATGTTGTTCGTTTACTTTTCCTACTGGGAAACTAATGACCGTTTGTCCAATCACAAGTTTGTGGTTTTATTATTGTTTACTTTCTCCTGATCATGATTTCTATCCCTCTCCATCAGAACATGACACTTATTTTATCACCCATATCCATGTTTTTCTACATTGAATCCTAGTATAGGTTATGTCGGGTGACCTTTGTACTTCCCTTTCTTTTTTTAAAGTGATAGTTTCATTGACTGTTTTTCCGATGTGAGACTTTCGATTACATTCCCAATCATAATTTTAAAAAAATTTCGGACACAATTTATTGAAGGGGAGGAGAATGTAACCCCCAAATATTCCATGTTATGCTTCTCACTGAATAATACAATAGCGTGTGTTGTACGCAACTTCATGTTCTAACACACACCACAACTAATACAACTAGCTGTTATGAATAGTAATACCCACTTTTTAAAATTTGATAAATTTTATCTTTCAAAATGGACTTCATTTTTGGATTCATAATATCGAAATTAACCTAGGGTAAAATTTTGGTACTTTTCGGATAACTTTCATATTTTGATGAATTGGGAAAATTACTAAATATTAATTAAAAACAACTTTTTTAATCGAAATAATTAATAGTGATAAATTATGAATTTGAGTGGTTTTAAACTATATTTATAATATAGTTTTTCCATTTAATAAAATTTTGGTCATTGGACATAATTTCACAATTAAACCGGACATAAACAAGTATCAATCTTTTGATAGTTATTATATCTTAAAAACATGTTTTTTTTCACAATGGGAATTAATTTTAAATTAATTTCTGCAACTTCTGTGTATTGAATTTATAAAAATGGATTCCATATTTGGAATCATGATTTCCAAATAGTGTTAATAGTGAACTTTTATTTTTAGATATTTTGAATAATTACTACGGTAAATATTTTATTTACTATGGTTAAATTGTAAATCCGGTAAATAAGGGTTACAAAATAATAATATAATAATACTAAATTTCCCTAAAACGTGTCCTAACCTTATTTGTGGATACATTTCAGACAATGGGAAACTTTGGGTCGATTTCGGGACCCCATAGAGCCACTTGTAGGTGATATGGACAGTTTATTTTAATTAAGTTAAAATAAATACAAAAATTACAAAAGCATATATCTTTTATAAAATCAATTTTTACATAGGGTTATATGTGCTGTATTTTAGACTATAAATATTCATTAGTAATATAAAAAAACATCCTACATAATGGTATTTTATTTATAATTTTTAGACATTATATAATTTAATTTATTTATGACACAATGGTGATGCAGTAATTACCTAATTAACGAAAAATTAGAATAATTAATATTCTAAAAATACAAAAAAAATGTATTTTGATACTTTTTTAAATACAAGTAATTTTATAGGATAACATTACATGTTAGGATTTAATTTATTAACTTTTTTCGAAGTAATCATTCTGTTATGAATTTTAAAAAAATCAATTATTGAATAGTGTCAAAATTGACATAAAATTATTTTTAAAAAAAATATTTTATTATTAATTGATATTAAATTCATAAAAATATAAGGTTCGGCCAAGATACTTATATAATAATATGTGTTTAATTAATGGTCCACTTGGAGGTCTCTTGGATGTATATAGTAAGTTTATTTACCATATAATATAAAAATACAAATAGACATTGTAAAATTGAAACTAATTAACTAAGTGTTAATACTTATTGATATGGTTATTATAGTAACCCAAACCTATCTAAATATTACTGGTTGAGTGGTTTTCCGACCTATCCCCACATTAACCTTTAAATAATCCCCTTTGGATCCATTAGAAACCGAATCTGAATTTATTATAAAATAATATTTCAAGATTTTCCAAAGGTAGCCCTCACCCCTCTTATAAAATGGCAGTCCCCATTCTCATTAATTAACACCTTCAAAGCCTTTTTGTTCGGCCAAACCCACCCCAAATACTCTCTCAACTTCCCTAAATTCATCCTATAGGTCTTCCTTAATTCATAAATCCATCCTAAGGAGCCTTTTTGATCAAATCAAAAGGAAGAACCCGAAGAAGAGGTAATGATTTCCCCACACTTTTTCAAGTTCCTTTATACTTCCACATCGTGTTTCATTGTTATTACCATTATAAAATAATATCTCCAGTATTTTATATATACATTGATGCTATAATAAACATGGTACAACCATATTATAGTATTCTATCCATCCTTTGAATGTCATGTAATCATGCGTGAGTACATACGGCTTACCGTCTCCACGTCGTGGTGTAATTTTTGTTCAAAACATTATTATTTCGATGGTTATAATAATAATTTTAAATTAATTTAAATAATACATATAACATGATAATTATTCTTTATATAAGATATGACATCAAATTAAATATTATTTTATTACCAAAATAATGATATTGTCACTCGTGCGTTTGTACGGACTACCGTCTCCACGAACGCGATGAGATTCATTCTCCATCGTATCCATTCAAGTATAATTCTCATTTTAAGATTAATAATAATTTTTAAAGACATAATATCATTTTAGATATGATTAAGATACATCCTATCCATAACAAACATGGATTACATAACAAAACATATTAAAGAAAATGAGTATGTTATCACCCGAAACGACAATAATATAACGATATTATTAACAAAGAATTGTTAAAATATCATATATGATATCATATTAATGTATATTATACTTGTATAATTTAATAAAAATTATTTCACCATTATACAGGAGGTTAACCTACCCCCCCCCCCCAACCAAGGAAAATTACAATGTAAGGGGTTTCTTATCTCACTTTTAATTCCGTGAGAATTCCATTGTTCGCCACATATTTATTGCATGTGGTGTGTGTAATGACCATGATTGTATTCATTGTGTAATATACTTTAATTTATGGATATTTACATCATCATTTTATTATCCTTATTTCATGTGTGTATGTTTCGTATGTTACCAAATCGATAAGGGAATTTGAAATTTCAATTTCCATTTATTCGGCTTTACGCAAACTTCATTGATTATTTTACTCCGTGATTATGTGTGGAATCACAATTCATTTTCTTATGTCATAATTTCCACTCCCTTTTTCTATGGATATAATTTTGATACACATAATCAATCCATTGATAATTTCTCAATTCATCGATATGAATTTGATAAGAGTAATTTTATCTTATTCTCCATTTGTTGTGTTAAATATCCAATTCATTGGTGTTGTCTTTACATGAATATGTGTGAATTTCCTCTGATTTATTTACACTGAACATCCAATCATATTGAGTGTAATTATATTTTTCACACATAATTATGTCGTTGATTTATCGTTAACCTAAGGATACGATCTTTATAAGAGATTTAATCTCAATTTTCATTCCATTGAGACTCCTTTGTTGTTATACACCAAATCACTTTTATATGTTTTATATAATGTACTTTGACATAGTATATCATGAATACCTTTATTATCATTATATTACAAAGTTTTTATTACCTTAATTATTTTTATTCAAGTGTCTCTCTTTTGGTTAGAAACTCTAACTAAAATATTAATTTTAAATTTTTTAATAACTTATTCTTATAAATCTTTCTCATTAATGTCCATGTTTTAAAAATGGTATTATGAATTTATTTATATGTACATTAATGTTTTAAAATTAAAACACCTTTTAAAAATTTAAAAGTGGTATGGGACACATTGATTTAAAAATCTATTTTTTAATGGATTCATGATAAATAGTGTTACTTTTAAATGATTTCATGAAAAAGGTGAATATTTATCTCTAATAGTTTTGATTATTATTTTCTTCTATTTCAATATACTTCATTATTGTCGATTGAGGTTCATCTGATACAACACAATCTTCCATATTTTATCAAATGAGTTATTTTTGACAGTGGATGTGATATTTTTATACCATTCATGGTTTATAGATCATGTATTGACATTTCATATGCAAGTTTTAATACGAATGTTTATGTTATATTTCAAACTTTTCATACGAGGAATGCATTGGAATTAGTAAGTGAAGGGTGGACCCCTCTATAGCTCTTCGATGCATCGATAGGTCTCATGAGACAAACTACTATCTTGGCCCAAGGCCTTGACAAAATTTTATTTATAGTCTTGGCACATGGCTTGACTATGTGGTTATCATAGTATGGCATTATGCATTCCATCATTATGAATGTGGTTATTGATATTGCATGTGATTATTCGATTAGTAGAATATCCATGTGAATAAGTAAATGACATTATTTCATTTTATTTCTTCCATATTATGTTGATGTTCAAGTTTAATAGGCTTTTGTTTTAGTCATACATTGCCTTAAATGTTTATTCTTATTTATTATTGTTTCCGCAATATTGTTATCCTTACTGGGCATTTGAGCTCACCCCTTTCTATGTTTTATTTTTCCCATGATGTGAAGAAGTATTTTATTAATGACTTCCAGGGATAGTGTAAGGGGATAAGAGTGTGGAATATGGAGACTATATTCTTGTAGTTTTCATTTTATTATGTAATGTAATCTTTATGAATGTATCTAGTTATTCCAAGGCTAGTAAACTAATCTGTCTTTCGAGACATGATCTTTCTTGTGATAATGCCATAGTTATGTAATAATGCACCGACTACGGGTAACTGGGGTCGGGGTGTTACATCCACACTAACACGGGGATGATTATAATAGAAATAATTGTCTCTATCATTATTTTTAGAGTTGATGGACACTTTTGGTGTTGAGAATCTGAATTTATTAACCTCAGGGACAATGGCATTAAGAAGATTATGAATATTTGTCATGTTTTGTGTCATAGAGAAAATAATGAAACATAACATTTGAAATTTTGTTGGGATATGAGCCTTATATATTATGGTAAAAATTACTTGAATATAAGCATATGGTTCTAGGTTAATATGATCCAACTTAAAAGAAAATTCTAGAATATGACATTGAGATATCTTAATGTTGTTACGAATATGAGCATATCCTTATGTGTGTTCCACCCTCACTTGGTGATCCTCAATTAAGAGTGGAATATAAGCCTTATACCGAGACATTGGAGCATGCCATTAGTCTTTCATGGTAAGAGATTAAGCCTAAATCAAGGAATTTTATACACACAGATGATGAGCCCTGGCCAGAGCAGAAATACAGGCCTGTCTAAATATGAATTCCCCATTTAGAATATGCAGATGAACCTTCAAAATGGTGGAATGGAGATGAGTTTCCTCTAGTATTTCCTTGTAATTTTGATATAATATTTGTTCATTGGAAGATGTAGTAATTTGCACATGGAATCTGTTATCTACAGAAATATTTAATGAAAAATCCAAAAAATTAATATGATCTTATACTATGGAATGTTTCATTATCATATGTTTAGTCCTGAACAAAACTGGTATACATGAATGAACATGATCCTTTTGAATATAATTCTAGACCTCATTGTCTAAAATATGTTCTATACCAAGGCATGTTCCCCTCTCAAATGGTGACCCCAACCTGAATTGAGATATGATCGTGATCCTGGAACATTGGAATATGCTGCATGAATTTTGTGACATTAAAGTTACCATGTCTGGAGGAATATTCCACTTTTACCTATAGAACCATAACTTGAAAAAGATTATGATCCCAATCAAATGCCTCATAATTTTAAAAAATATATAGAAAATACTTACATATGGTAGTATTATATTTTTATTTCTCTAGAGAAACCACAAGATCATAATGATAATATTCATTATTTTCCATTGTTGTAGGTATTGAAGTATGTTCATTTCCCATTATTTTCAAAATGATAGAATATCTCAATGGAGTTATTCAGGACATGCTAAAATATGTTTTCATTCTATAAATGTGTCTCTAGGGATATGATTTTAAAAAAAAATTCCCCATAGTATGCTAGAATATGACTTCAATTGAGGCATGGATATGAGCCCAAATTATTCTCATTATGCCACTAGAACATGTCAATGTAATTTTTTCTTAGAGGTAGGGATATGGAACTCCCCAATGAATATTGTTATGATAATACAAAAGACTTTTTTCTAGTTTTTAAGGATATGAGCATGCTCGATAGATGCTATCAGAATACAGATAGAGATATATTTGATTGGAGTGGGAGTATGATCCCAGTCATAATTATATAGATCCTTCCTCACATGATGTGACTTTCTTACTGCCAGAGCATGGTCATCAGTGGTGTATATGTGTCACTTGGTACCCTTTGTAGGTGATTATTGGGGACCTATGATTTTTTACAACCAACAATGCATAATTTGAGCACTCATAGGATTACCCTAAACTAGACACGATCTGAATTTGGATTCATTTTCATTTATCATTATATATTGATGAAGATAGCTATCACACTCCATGGATTTTCTTCTGAATGAGTGGTGAATGAAAATAAATGAAACTGGAATAGCTACAACTTTCCCCGGTTGATGTATAATCACCTGTTTCTATTGATGGATAAAATCATTGGAAACCTCATCGGTCAGTATTTCATGATGTTGATGGTACACTCTGACAAACTATTTCACTACAAATCATTGAATTTATAGAGGAGGCGAGATCATTTTCTGACCAATGGGGGTTGTAGTTGTAGATGATTTACTTGAGAGATGGATGGATGGATACTAATTTTTATAATAATGATGATGTTGATGAGAGTAGAATATATACATATGTAGATAAAATCGAAAAAGGTTATTGATTATTGAAACATCATATTCATGATGTCTGCTTGATCAGATATTCATGGTTATTTATTTTTTCCATTTTTGTGATCATTAAATTCTTCTCTATTGGACTTTTCAAAGAGAGTATATACTTATTTCATTAGATAACCTATTAAAATGTTTATCCTATGTCAATATTAAATTCATAAAGGATTCATTTTTTACAAGATGTGATAATGAATGTTTCATCACACATGAAGAGACAATCATTATATTATTTTAGAAGGCCACACTGGGTTCTGTATTTTTGATTTTTTTAGTGCAGAAAAAAATTAATTTATGGATAATAACCAAATCGTTTATTTATTATATATATTCACATTTGGTTATCCTTTTTGTTTTCTATACTTTGAAAAAACGTACTAATAGTTAATAAACCAATAATTTGGTTTATAGATTGATTCATTTGGGGTTATCAATTTTTGATTCATTGGGAAACGAGGGTGACCAGGACAAATCAACGAGGTGGGTATGATTTGGAGTGATAGTTGAGTGTGGGGGGGGTTATTTCATTCAAAATAATGAAGTTTTCATTCAATTGTTACCCTTTAATAGAACCCCCATATAGTTTCTAAAACATTGCCTATGTACTGACCTACATTTTGAAGGCAAGTGCACACTAGCGTTTTTAGGATTGATGGAGTTTAGTGACAGTCATTGGTCAAGAGAATGGGAGGTTGGGCTCATCACAGAAATTTTAGGGTGGTTTTTTTCCCTACTTCTGGACATTTATACATATTTAAGAAATGTGTTTATCTCTTTATAATCCCATTATAAGAAAAATTACCCTAAAAATTCATTATAGGTTAATTCTCATTATATAAAAAAGAAATGTGATCTCATTAATGAAATGAGGAATGGGGATCTATTTATTGAATATATGTATATTTATCTAAGGATTTTCATCATTTTTTTGGATTAATGGGTAACTTTATATGTTTTTAATATGTATAAACATGTACTTAAGAATTTATATGTGTTTAAGATGTATTTCTCTTGATTTCATTAGTTGTTCCATAGATCATACAGGAACGTACTTTTATGGGGTATGAAACATAGTTGATTTGAAAATTCTTCTCAAATGTTTGTGCGTCTGTATACGAGTGGTTGAACACTTTTTCCAAAGAGATAGTAATGCTACTTCCTATGTGGTGGTAGTCACCCTATTTTCCATAGTGAGGTGTGAAATTTATAGCCCTCATTATGCTGTATTTCACATAATATATTAATATTTTCTTAATGAGTTTTTGGGTTATATAACTCAAATCAATTAAATAATTAGGAACATACATATATGGGTCACAAGATAAAAAAAATCATCACATCTTAACATATTACATGAAATGCTTTTCATAAAAAAATGTTCTTATATTAACATATTAAAAATAAAATCTTTTCATTATCAATAATTATAGCATAACCTGTGATTAGAAGTGGGTTTCATAACTACATCCTCTTTGTATACAAATGGAAGAAAAACTAGCTTCAATGAATCATGCATCAAACACAAAAACCATTCCTAGAATGAATATGAATGGTATGATTGTATTATATCCCCATTAAGGTATATGTAACATAAATATATATCATCTAAAATAGAAAATTATTTTTAAATTTCATTTTTCCATTTCATTCGGATAGTAAATTATATTTTAAATTCATCTTTTAAAAATGAAGTTTTATAAAAAAATTATAAAACATTTTCATTGAAAATAAATATTTACAGTAATAATTGATGATTTAATAATAAATTATTGAGGAAAATATACCTTCCTCTATAAAACATTCTATTAAAAATACGTATTTTTGAAAATAAAATTATTTAAAAATAACCATGAAAACATAAAATGGTTTATTAAAACAATTTATTCTTCCACGATGGTTAAAAATATTGTTCATTTCATACATGCTAAAATGAATATTACTTATACATCTTCTATAATATTAAATTGGGATTTTTTTTAAGTTTCTTATATATTAAAATAATAATATATTCTTATTAAATTTTATCATTCCTAAAAATTACTTTAATAAATCATTTGAATAAATTAAAAACAATTTTTTAAAAAAACATATAAATTTGATAGTTTTTTTGAAAAATGGTATTTTGATTGGATAGAAATATAATGATGATTTTTTCATAATACGGTAATCTTTAAATCGTTAGTACGTATTTTAATATTTTTATGATTTCCATTTAGGTAATTGAATTATTTTTATGAACAATTTGGATCCAATTGATGAGACAACAAGAAAATCTAAGTCCCGGTCGATTTGTAGTTGACATAATAATTTTAAATATATCAATTTATTATTGGATGATTTTTCCTACAAAAGTAGAATAAATCAAAAATAGATTTTCATATTGGAACTTTTAGTCTACCATTATGATCTGAACACTATTTTACCCAAGTCACGTCATAATATTTTTCAATGATATAATTTTGGATTAAAGTATTCATCATCACAAATAATTACATAATATAATTAAATTTATTTATTTATTATGTTGACATTGTGGCCATGTTTTTACACTGTAAATAAATATTTATGACGAATTCTCAGTATTAAAATTAAATACATGAGATGTTAGGGGATAACATAGTGGAAAAATATTTTACATTTAGATCATCGATCGATGATAGGAGTACCATAATGAAGTCCCATGACAATGAAACTTGAGGATCGCATCAAAAAATCAGCGTTTTTTGACTATTCATTGGAGATTGATCTACATTGTTTAATGATGATATTTTATGTAGATTTCAACGATTTTATTTAATTATTGTGATTTAATTCCCTATAAAATTAATTTATATATCATTAATTTGATCCCTATAGTTGTTTTTTCCATTTTTGATGTAATTGATATCATTATGGATTATTTCTTTGTATTTGGTCATCTCTATATGATAATTATTTGAGTCCATAATGATGCTTAGATGAGGTTTGATACAAATATTGTCGTTTTTTAACTATCTCTCCATGTTCTTCAAGTGATCAACATTGGAATTTTATTTCAACCATATATCCAATGAATACCTTGTGAAAAACCATTACACAGTCAATAACGAGCTCAAACAATCACTTCCATGTTTTTTATGGATATATGACATTAAAAATGTTTTATACATTAGTATTAGTAGATCCATGGGGGTATTTAGAGTACTCCATAGTTGTTATTTCAAGAAATATTGATGGCATGGTGTTCTTAATGATAATTTGATTCATCCAAAATCTAGAAAATAAAGGAAATATGTTTGATTAAAACCAAATCATTGAAAAATGGCACAATTTCATTAATTTTTTTTGTTTTGGATAACCTTATGAATACGCCTGAAAAATCCCATGGGTTTATTGAATAACAAGATTACACGTCACATTGACATGTGAAAAAAATCTATATAGTCTCCACTACAATTAAATAGGGATTCCACATAAGAATATGTATCAAACACCATGTGATATGTGTATGACGTCATGTGATAAATTTGTGATTAAATCATCCTCTATAGAAGTTACATTCCTGAGATGATACATAGTCCTACACAAATTGTTTTCAAATTCACATTCTTTTTAATCCCATAGAGGATGGTCAGGCATGAACACGAGTACATGTTGTGGTGGAATAGTGTCTGACACCCTGTGTAGATTGGAATTTCATAGGTGAGATATATTACATGGTCATATCCATGTACTAAAATACATAAATATACATGGTATCCACCGAGTTTACATTATCACAGAAAGAAGGCATGACATGTCCTAGGGTAACATCTAGACACCAATTTCCATTGAGACATTTTGTGCATTGGGGAAATTTAGATGATATATGAGGGAGAGACATGTGTGGTTCCCCGAATTTAGAATTACCATATGAATTCCTAGATCCATATTGAGTACTTGTTTTTGTATAAGATGGAGAACTCATTATTCTCAGTTCCACTACATTTTGATAATTGAATTTATTCTAGGGATTAATATCAGTTGATTGTGCCCCCTTCATCTATTCTTATTAGGGTATCATGTAGAATCCCATTCTAAACATAATGTTTAACACTCTGACTATGCTTATGGAGTAGTTAAATGTGGTAATGTTTATTTTTTTGAGTGATTCCTCTCATTCCACTCCCATGGAACCATCAACATCTTCTAGCATGTTTCTGTCAAAGGGAACCAAAGTGATCTTCATGTACTTCATGTTTTTCCATTATAGTTATTGAATAATTTTCATTAAAAAAGTAAATTGGTATTTCTACCATATCTAAGAAAATTTTTCCCAAAGGATATGTTGTCCCCCGATTGATTCATGGTCCTCAAACTCTTTCACTATATCAAGATACATTGTTTATAACGGGGTATTAGTCAGATTGATTATATATCCTAGATGAACCCTCTCAATTTACAATGTGATTCATGTTGTATTTACATAATTAGTGAGTCCAATAGGATGAGTTATATTAGTTGATGTATATTTCATGAAGTGGTTCATCCTAGATGATTGTTTACATGAATCCTCATGAGGATCTATGTCTATTAGTGGGTGAGACCATATTATATTTGGAGTCCATTATGACAATATCTAGGAAAATGTTTATTATTTTTATATCCCTTATTTTGTTTGAAATTAATGTGTTTGACTAGTTTATTATTATTGATTATTTATATTTGGTGTTTTCATGGTTTACAAATAGGTAATAAAACACTCACCCATGAAATAGTGTGAATAGTTTTTAATAAATGGGATTTTTGGTTTTGGAATTAGGGAAACACATTTAAAATCAATCCAGTTTATATTTCAAGAAAGGGACTCGATTGTTGGTGTAGTGTATAATGTATCAATTCCAAAGTACTTTGATAGACTTCTTGTTGACCCAATTCGTATAGGCACTAGTTGGAGGAAAAAAATGGTACAAGTATCATATAGGAATGGGTTCTGGTTTCCAGGTAATTAATCTATCGGACCATAAGATATACTTAATGAACCTAGGATGTCTAGTCTGTTTCAAGATGTATTCATGAATAAATACTATAAGGTTTTAAAATAGGAGTCATTAAATTTACATGATTAGTGATGAGGCCACTATAACGTCAGTAATACATGATGATGTCTTTCTTCTAGATAGCCAGTAGGTGGAACATTCTCTGGTTTATCACTCACTAGACTAACCTCTATTAGAGGAGTTGGATAATGTATCTAATAATGAGTTTCGAATGGAAATTTTAATTTTATAACATTATTGTTAAATATAAATTCCATATTATGTGATTTTGAGGGAGATCATCTGATTTGTAGGGTTTGGAAAAGATATCAATATTAGAGTGATGAATGTCACAAAACAGGTGTTTTCATCAATGTCTGTTGGAACATATAAATAATATAGGGATATGATGTAGTTATGGTTTAAATAGGGTATGAAATTTTTCATAGGATTTTACTTATCCATAGACTTCATTTCATTATATAGTTAATGAACCACATAAGAAGATCTAATAGTGGGAGCATTGAGATCTGTAGAGCAAAAGACATGAAGGATGATATTGGGAAGAAGTAGGAGGTGGTTGAAACATTGGATTGATACAGACACTGTAACACCTATTTGGAAAACCCATGTATCAAGAGGTAGGTGGTCCAAATCTTTTGCAGTAAGGGGAAATGGAGTGTTTTTTACCTAGAGGCTCTAGGAGAGTGTATTAATAGGATCGATATTTATTAGACATTTATTGTAGTACGCTTTTACATATGAACAATCTACAATTTTTACTACATTATTTAATTATTTTATAGGTCAATGAATGATATTGGTTGAGTTATTTTTCTGTGATATTTTATATGACATTTTACATTCAAGGAAGAGAGAAAATCCCCCCACTCAAATTCTTTCATTGGACATGATAGAAAATATTGAGGGTGAGTTTGTGCTACCAAAAGTGGATAGTACCATGGTTTTTAGTATGAGTAACTCTAAATAGTGTTCTCAAGTCGTTTTGTTGTCTTATAGAGTCAAATTAATCCATGGTTTTGGTAAATATGTGGGAGTCAGAAAAAATAACTTGAATATACTAGAAGCTTGTAGTAGATTCAAGTGACGTTTGAGGAATAATATGTGTCCTCATATACTCATTTTTATTTTTCAAATCAAGTTATTAGCAACATAAAACCAATAATTTTCTATATTTCGGATATATTTATATTAGTGGTTTGTTTTTTTCTCAATACTCAAGTTTGATAATCCTATAGAAAGGATTATTGACTACATGATTCTACCAATGGTGTGACATGACTATATTAGGAGTTAGAGGACCTCGTGTGGAATTTATTCATAGTGTATATTAGGATGTTTAATGATTTCCTCATTATAGAATAGTTTCAAACCATCTATGAGAATTTTTTCATAAAAATGATTTTAAGAGTTCATTATGTATTTCAAGATGAGCTTTTCCTCTTTGATAAGGATTAATACAATGAAGAGAAGGAAGTGATCATGTGTATGATTTTTGGATTGAATTATTTTTAGTGTTCTAGAAATAACCGTGGAGGAGTGGATATAATATTGATTTTACCATAGTTAGGGGTGGAAAATTTTAATTTCTATCATATAAATGTAATGGGATTATCATCTCATGGATATTATGTATTCATCATGTAATAGAATAAGGGATCACACCTGATTTTTATGTGGGAACGTTGAATTTTGTGAGGGAACATTTGATAATAGCCATTGAACTTCATTAGCTGAAGGTGCTATGTGTAGATTGTTGAGGAATGGGTTTTTGTATGACCTATAGAGTTCATATAGTCAATCTATGGATTATCACATGAGAGGAGAATGAGTTGTTTAGGTTGGGTGTAAATTGTATTCACATGAATAATGTGATTCCTGGAAGAGTATCGACACATGACACTCATTGAATTCATTGAGTAGTTTTTTGAGAATAAGTGGTTCACAGTGTTTGAACATGAGATTGGTCAAAATATTCACTATTTTTGGAGAAGTATATACTAGAGTTGGATATCCAAAGACACATTGGATGTTATGAGTTCCTATTAACACAATTATCTGTGTGGTATGAAACAAAAAATCGTGACACTTATTGATTGGATCATTGACATAGTAGTTATTTTCACATAATTACCTTAATATAAGACATCCATTGTTACTCAAAATATATGGGGGGGGGTAACAAGTCACCATATGATGGTGGATTTAACCTATAATTGTTTTTTAATTCCCATTTTCTACTTCAGATGGACATGGAAGTAAAATATAGGGATATAGACTGTGAGATGTTGGGTCCACAATAATCTACTAGATATTGTCCTGATGGACTTATCAAATATTGGAATATCATTAAAATATTTCACATATATAGTATGACACCTGTAATGTTATAGAAGGACATGATAAGGTGCTTTTTCATTACATTAATTTTTTTGGGTAAGAATTTGTCTTTTCATTGATGTACGTGATTTTTTTAAAATACATTACATTCATATATCCTTTTATAAAATACTAATGATGGTATAGAGGAATGAAGGGTTTTCCTGACTTTTCTAGAGCTTGGAGCCCAATATATTGGAGAAAATATTTGGGTAATATGATCTGTAGAAACTGTGCATCATAGGATGTATGGTCTGATTTTGTCATGCAGTTTGTTTCAATGCATATTAAAGGGCCACGTGATTTTCCCTAACCATGTAACCTAGGCCTCATGGACATGTGAGTCATATAAAACATAAGTTAGAGTAATTTTAAATTGTATATATAGTATTTTTCATAACATATGTCAAGCCTATGTGAAGGGTGACTAGGAAAAATTGGGGGCACAATTTGTGTATGATTTTTCCCACAGTGTTTAAAAACCATACTAGTTTTTAATTTTGGTGTGAAAAAATAACATTTGAACACTCTCTATTTATTACTCACCGCATACCCCATCATTTTTTCCAATTCATTTCACATTCTCCCCTATCCCTTGGAAGCTATTACCATTCCAAACCATGTCCATGATTGATCTCCTCTATCGGGTGTTCAGTTGAACATTCATTCCTCCATTAGATTCCTCTTAGTATGAGATTCAATCCACGCCTTTTTTTACACATTTTTCTCACCATTGAAAATGCTGTTTTATTTAAAATTTTATTATCAATATTCCTTGTATTCTTATATTTTTACATTTTCATCAAATATTGTCCAAACCATTTGGTGTTGTAAGATGAGGCATTCACTAAATTAATATGGTATGAGGACTGTTACTCTTCCTTCATTACCTATAAATTTATAAACAACATATGTTTTCGACACATCGTTTTTAGAATACATTGGTTCTAAAAATTCATGTAATTTAAATTAGGTTATCTAGGATGAATTCTAATTCCATAATGACACAACATAAAATTATTAGTGGTTGTGACCTTAATGTTAACCACCCCACGTATTGTGAGTTCCTTATTAATATATATGTGACCTATATTATGATTACATGAGAAAAAATTAATTTTATCTTAAAATTTATATTGATTATTTAATTGTTTATTATTAATAAATAAATATTTATTCCCTTGAATGTAATGTGTATACTTATATATATAACTTGTCTAATTAAAATTAATTTGATATGTGGTTGCATGTCCAAATTTCACCATTCATTTGTGATGAAGGGAAATTTAATGATCAGAATAATATAAAACTGGAATCAGTATTATAAATAATGTGATGAATTATAATTATAAATTAAATGATTATACTATCTCTATCTTATATAATAATTTTCATCTTTATTTTTATAGATATACTTCAAATTGTCATGGATTATCAAGGGAATTCCTTAAATAGTAATAGAACCCCATATTGCTTCATTGGTTCAGTTTATAAGGAAATTAAAAAAATGGCATGAAAATATTGATTCATTTCCTCTTTATGAATTAACAATTATATTGAAACACTGTAGAGATTCTTCTTGACGTGTATGGACATCTGTTGCGTTGGATTTTCCTCTCTATATAAAATCATTCTTGTTAGGGATTTACAACTGATGCTCTCTATGGAATCAATTAAAAACTATTACTATGTTGGACCATGGGGTTTCCTTTTTTAATTACACTATGTACCTTATTATTATATATTTGGTTGAAAATTTTGAGTTTTATCAACCTTCTTATGCTCATGGATTCCGTGGAATCACCTTGAAACCTCTAATTTATCATTATTTGTTTTGTAAAAAATGAGAACATTATATTATTTTATTCTTATAAACCAATTTAGAATGAACTAAATGAATTCATAGTCTCTCTATGGACACACTCTAAGAACTCACTACCATCCAAAAGCCTCTAGCGTATGAGGGAGTACTTTTGAGGCCATGGGTGCAATATGGTTCAGTTACCCATGAGTGAACAATGTACATGATGTCAAAAAATAATTCAGTTGAATGTTTTCATTTATTATAATAATGTTTTGGGTATTTTTAATTGATATTAGGAATGTTACATAAAATGGTCATACGTTATAACTGAGAGTAGCTAACCCACATTAATGGTAAATATTACCTTTCCTGGGAATGGGGAATATTTATTTTTAATTATTCATGTTACATATGTTATATCATTATCATTGAGTGATGGACATGATTTATTATATATTTTGTTTTATATGGAGATTATGTGATTCCTATGTATGTAAAGGATAATTTATACATTCATCATCATAATAACCTTGTTATTCACATTCCATTCATATTACATTACGTTTAGATTGATTTCATAACATAAATTTCATTTGTTACTTCTGATTATTGAATTTTAATTGTTAGCGATATTTGATTATTCCCCTAACGTCTTATGAAGGAAAGTGTAATTTGATTTTTTTAAAAATTAACATAAAATTAAATGGTTTTTTCCGATATATTTTAATGAAATAATATTAATCACCAATTTTGATCCATGATATCTATTTACCCATGGCAACATTAGTTGAGTGTGGGTTGTGATTTGATGATTAAAAATTGAAATTTATAACGATTATGGTCCTTTATAAGTTTTATTGGGTAATTCATTGAATTGATCTATCATATTTTACTCATAACATTTATATAAAAATTCTACAACAGACATGGATAAATTTTATGGGGCTCTATCTCAATTTATAATGTTTATAGACATTGACCACTGAGTGATGTTATTCAATTTAATTGAAAAATGTCTTATTTATATACACCATTATTGGAATAATAATTTATATTTTGATCTATAATAAATGGTTTCTATTAAATTGGATTGGTATATGTATCCTAAGATGTGTATTCCTCCCTAATATGAAATTGACCCATCCCATACATAAGAACCAACGTTGTTGGAAATTAATGACTTATAAATACACAAAACATTGACATGCGTAGTATATATAGTATGACCTCGGTAGTTGACTGATGTTTTTATCATCATACTATATATTATATTTGTTTATAAGATCATGGGTTTTTAATCATTTTTATAGAGATAAATGTTTTTAAATTCATTGAATAGTATTTCCAGGCATGTGATTGGAATTTTTAAAGCTATGTTACCTCACCATATTTATGTTGAGAACTACAAAGATGGTGATGTTAAGACTCTTGAAATGGTGTTCTATTTTCCACCGGTGTTATCTCTATGAGTTTCAACTAAAACCACAAATACTATTCTAAAACAAGGAAAAGATTGTTAGCATTAAGGGATATTATGACACAAGATACAATCTATAAATGGTTATCCAAGGAACAAAACTACGATTTTTGACTGTATTCATGAGTTCTTATAGTAGTATCATATATTATTCATCAAGTATAATAGTATTGAGGCTACTGATTCGTGGATATATTTTTTATTATTTATATTTTAGCATTAGTAAATTACTCAATAGATGAGGGTTAATATTTACACCTATAAAATTCATAATTCTTCCACACAATGGATGGATTTACCTTATGGTCATGATGGATATAAGGATCATGGATTGGTGGTGTGAAAGCTTATATTTTAATAAAAAGATTGGAAAATCAGTTAGTGCATATGAATTTTATTATCAGGTAGTTTATATTTTTACGGATGTTCACTGGATGAATTCATTAGAGTACCTCATGAGCGAAACAATGATTTTCAATTGAAGTCATCCAAGGATCATTTAAAATACTTATTCCACTATTCAATATTCTACTAACTGAGATCTAAAAGGTCATGAGAAAATAGAAGGATTTATAATCTAAGGGTATTATCTAAACAAGTACATATCCTTTAGATTTGCCTATAATTTTGACCAAGAAATCATATTGAACACTATAAAATAGATTCTATTACTGACAGTTAAACAATATTTTCTTGATCTTGTATACATTTAAATGAATTGATTAACTCTTCAATAAGGTCTGAAGAGGTACTGTGTTCATAATGATTTTCCTGTAGCCATGATATCAGAAGTTGTTTGTTATTTGATCATATATATAAATTAAAAAATTTTATAGTTGGTACAGTCAATATGAATATTTTTTTTATCCCATTCCTTATTTAAAAAAACTACATTTCCATGGTCATTTTGAATATGGTCTTCCCTATCAACATGGATTAAATCACCATGGTTTCAGTGGAATTCATGTTGGTGAATTATCAAACATGAATAATCCATTACAAACATCGTGAGATTGAATTTAATACACTATATGAGATTCTATCACATTCTATGCCCCTTAATTTTTTATTATTTATCAAATAATTCATTTGTTTTTTCATATAATCTAGAAATAAAGATGCTATATTTACCTAGATAAGGTGACTTTTATTAGATCTTAGGATATGAATATGAATATGTATGATATAAGAATTTTCATTGGGATAGGTGTGTGTCACCAATGTTTCATATATGAGTTCACATTACTTTATGTCACCTGTTACATGTTTCAATAATATGATTATGAAATAAATACAATATAATGTTTACGAGAAGGGCCTTCAATGTATTAATGGAAACATTACATTAACAATGATCCAAATTAATCAAATGAAGAGAATAATGAATAAATTTTTTTATGATTATTATATCATCATGCTAGGTATAGTTATGATGAAAGATTATTGATTTTTTTCATTCAGATCTCACCAGGTGTGATGTCATGAGGATAATTAATAGACACATGACTACATGATTTCTATTTTGTTTTATGAATGATGTTAGTGGAGAAATTATCTTATCAAAATTCATTATTTTGTTTTTATGGACCAAAAGAGATACAAATATATATTTATATAGCTTGAACTGAAATTCAAATTGGGATAATGGTTAGAATTCCAATAGTAAATCAATATTCTCCTTTACAGTATGCCTATGAATGGAAATTCAGTTCTGGATTATCTGTATTGGATGGCTTTGATTCAATATTTTTACAATGCTACTAGTTAATGGAGGTTAGAAGAACTTTTTTTATATATGCATCTGGAGGTTCCTAATAATTGATATGGTTTTTCTTATGCCCATGGAACTTTTCTGATCACTTATTGATAGAGTGATAAGGAATTAGTTCTTAGATCCTGAATTCATGGTCCCAAGGGAAAATATTTATGGTAATGACCAACCACTATATTAGTCATCTATTGGAGATAAAATCATGCTTACATATATGTGATATATCATTAGTAAAAACATATGAGAGGAGATAATGAAATAATATCATTCTTTTCATTAGGAAACACACCCATGTATCATTAAAATTTATAATGATTTGTTTCTCTTGTATTTGATTTCTTGAGTGAACCATCGGATCAAAGGGATAATCTCTATGTGTTCCTGCTATCAGAAGGGCTAGGTGGACCCACAATGATTCATTGGATTTTTAAAACTCTTACCAGTACTGAATTTTAAAAAGGATTTCATTACGATGGATTTCAGGAATTTTTTATTAAGGTAACCTCAATGTATTAACACATATGTGGTATGTTTTGATTTTATGAAAATGGAATCCCAGATTTAACATATTATATGTTCCATATGAGTGTAAAACACGATCTATTAAATGATTATGAGATGATATGCCTATATTTATTCCCTCATACTATCATTGTATACAAGTATTTTTGAATCACATCAAGGTTTTTTAATAGGGTATCAAAACAATTGGCTTCACTGGTGATTCAGAGAACATCCATTCAGTTATCAAATGATGGAAAACTTGAATGGACTATATAGGTGTTAGATAACATGATTTGTGCATGAATATTTTATTTCTAGGGGACATATTAGAATGATACACACCTAATAATTTTTTCATACAACAATAAATTCGAAGAAATAATTTGGTAGGTTCCATAAAATGACTTTTTAGAAAGGCTGTTTCATTCATCAATATCATGGATAATTATTAGGGAGGTAGTTCTACTATGTCCTTATCTCATGATAAATTCTTTAGAGATCATGTGGTTGATCAAAATGGTTATGGATAATACTCATTATCGAAATAAATTTTATATTTATCATCATTATTAGGTTTTATAGTTAGAGATTAGGGATCATTTATCTTATGTGTATCACCTAGGCTTAGGGATAAAATATACTGAGTAAATGGGAAATATCACATTGTTTTTTGGGCCTTTGGATATCATGGAGTGAGTTATTATAGTTTCATATTGGTTTTTGTAACCTCATAGTTATTAATATATGCCTGTTGTCATCCATGTTCACAAATTGTTTATTACAATGGTGACCCATATGATACTTTTGATGGCGATGAAGTTTAATTGGATTCTAGTGATTCTTTTGAGGAGTGTCCCAATCAACAAATTAATCAGATAATAAAATATCTATTTGGTAGGTATTAACCATTATCATGGGTGTCATGATGTAATTTCCTTATACTAGTTGTTACATTAGATGGTGAAGTTGACGTACATTTTTAGTATATGATGTAATTTATATAAGTGGTCTTACAACACATGTAATATAAAATTTTGTATTCGTTCTTTTTTCATTGTAAGACTGTAAAAACAATTCTTTTCATCCATGAAAAAAACATTATGTATTCATATAAATTAATTATTTTATTCATTTTAATAATTTCTAATGATATTATGTGGATGGAAAGGGTGTCTAGGGATTGATTAGATCCTGGATCAAAAAATTATGGAGAAAATTGGTGGGATAAATAGTTAGTAGAAATTTTTCCACCAGGGCACAGAGTTTGAATAAACCATGTGTGGTATTTTTTTTGAAATGTAGACGGACACATGGTTTTTCCAATTTTTGTTACCCATGATTACTATCCATATGACTCAGTTCAGATTTTAGGCAGATGGGTTTTGATTGGGATGTACATAGTTAGTAAAATCATAAAAATATCTCGTGACATTGGTGAATTGACCCATAACTAGGATAAATTTTTTTCAAACCATGTGCGGAGACTAGGAGAGGGATATCTTATAGATTATGTAGAGTAATTATCTACATTGATTTTTGTTATCTCTAAGAGAAATGTCTATAAGGATGGAATATTTGGGAAAAATATATATTCCACCACTTCCCTTATTACTCATCCAACCCTCCATCATTTCATTACTAAAATGGATGGAACCTTACCCCCAATCCCTTGTAACATATTTTAATTCTATATGTTTTTAGGATATATCCCATTCGAAGTACTATTAATCTAATGTCAATCTTGCTGGATCCCTCTTAGAATGAAATTTGAATTGATTTCTTTATAAACATGATTAAATAATAGTCAATGTTCTTTTTTTGGTGCACGATACTGTGCACTATTTTCAAGGACTCAATATAATATTTTATATCCTTCTATAGCATTCCAATCATAGGTCAAATTCTTAGTGATGAACATACTACATGCATAGAGATCATGGTTTATGACATTTCTCTATATGTATATGAATTTATAAACCATTGAGGTTTTCCGCATTTTGGATTTTTAAAATGTTGATCCTTCAAATTCATTGAATTATTTTACAATGTCCATGATGTATTCTAAACCCCTAATGTCACCTCATAACATTGTTGTAGGTTTTTACATCACTGTTAACTACCACTCATATGGTGTGTTTCATGTTATACCATATAGGACCAATATTACGATTACCTGAGAAAATATTTGGGATATCTTAACTTAAAATTTGATAAGTAATTTCCTTCATGATGAAATTTTTAATCAATTCATTAAATTTATAATATATAATTATAGATATCACTTTGATGGGATAAATATTGTTAATTTGAGAAGTGGTTTATGGTTCCTATTTCAGTGTGTCAAGCATGTTGAATGATAATATAATGAAACTAATGAAATATAATTTCAATGTTTGTAACATAGCCTACGTTGAATTATAACGAATGTTGAAATGTTTATATAATTCCTAAAACATATAGAAATTTTTCATAATTATACAAAATGTCATACTTAAACTGGCCATGGATTCCAAAAGGGAATTACATGAACACATTATAGTCACCATTAATATTAATTGAGAAGTCTTTCAGGAGTGATACCCTCCTTTGAATATGATATTTTTCTATTATTGCATTCCTAGTATGAAATTATATAATCCATTCATTTTCTCTATATAAATTGGAAATCTATATATATATAGTCATTAGACATAACATGACTTATATGGGAAGGTGATGTCATTGATCATTCTACTTGTGTCTAGTAATTCTTACCCCAATATTTATTATTGATATTATCCATATATTCATATAGAAACTTTTCAAATGTAGTTTTTTGGGGTTTCCTCTTAAATTACACTAAATCCCTTATATTAAGATGTGTGTTTGTTTACCATGATAGGGATCAAAATTCAATGGTAAATGATTACATGGAATCACCTTCGAACCTATGTTTTATCATTATCTTTTATACAAATAGTTACTCTATTAAATGTTATTGATGTTATAAAAAGGATCATAATAAATTAAAATAACGCATTTTTAGAGACACTAGTTATGGATGATATAGGTATCAGTTACATGTATTGTTCTATTTCAATTTTGATATATCGAAAAACTATTATTGTTTATTTTCACCTTATCAATTTGGATATGAATCATTTATAGTGGAATATTGATATATATCTCACAATTTATCATGTCTATCAGTGGAACCCTAGAATATTATTAGATCATAGATATGGACAATGGAATTTATACTATAGAAGCATTCATTTTGTTAATAACATCATTCCCCTTCAATGATGATTCCCCGTGTCCATATTGGTTTTCTTCTAGAATATTGTTTTTTTATATACCATAATGAAATAGAATTAGGGATTTGCTGATATATTTTATCTTTATGTGTCACTTGACTTAATTCTATGAGGGTATTCATTTTTATTTTTTATTTATTATTTATATGATCATTGATTAGCTCTCTATTATTTTTATTCCCTTTTTGTGTTTATATATATATTGATCATATAGATTACACATTTTTATGGAAGTATTTTATTTTTTTAAAATTTCACTTGTATTTTACTTTTTAATGGGAGGAATTGATTGTCTACAGATTTGATAGAGGTTATTTCAAGTCTGAATTTAAGAAATTCTACATGTTTTTTATATAAATGATTCTATGTGATACTTCATCGATTTTTGGTGGGGATATTTGGTAGTTTCATTTCTTGGAATTATGGTCTCATGGATTTGATAATGTTACATAATGGAGTTTAATAGAGGTACATAGTGAAATTGAATCTTCATATCGTAGATTGAAATGTACCATGTCATGAGGAAATATTTGATTGAGGGGTATTATACTACATGTTCTGTACCTAGAGCTATAGTGAAATCTTATCACTGTTTTCGATCTATTAATTATTGTTAATTATGACACCATCATGTGTTATTAATTTGGACTTCGTAGTGCATGAACACGTTTTCAATGAAAACCCAATCAATTAATAATTAATATTTATTATAAAATATGTGATTTTTCCACAGAGAGAATCATTAAAATCACCCATTCAATGTATTTCATATAAACAAATTATAACATACTCCTTATACGAAATTACTTTTCATAGTGAATGGACTTTTTGACTAAGACATTAGTATTTTAATAAATCATTAACTATTACATAATAACACCCAAATATATTTCTCTAATTAGACTTATGTTAGAATTATAATTTATATATTCCTGGTCATTATCCTTAAATATGTGTATACAGTAAATCATTTTTTCATCCATCATTCAATGTGAGTGTCATTATAAATACAAGGCATTGTAAAAAAATGAATCTATGAGAAAAATTGATATATGTTTATATGGATATGAATTCAGATAAGAAATATAAGGTTCATATAATAATTATTTATTCTATGTTAAATGAATTCTATTTAACAAATAATTCATGGTGAATCCCGATGTATATGAACTCAAACATTTCATGAAAAAACAGACCACCCAAATGTTTATGTTTCACCATTGGAAGCTATAATGGTTTATTTATCTTCTCTCATAATTCATCAAATATAAATTTAAATAAAAATAATATATAATAAGAATATATTGATAAATGTATTTTTCATTGTTAAACATTATAGGCCAATTTATAAAGAGATTACACACTAATATGTGACAAAATAAGAACATTCCTTAGAATGCAACATTTGAATTTAAATAATTATTTCTTGGTCCTGGTATCATAAGTCATTATATATTTTCAATATCATTTGGTTGAAACTCATTGTAACATCCTGACCTGGGTGAATATACTAGTTACCCAAGACAGTTCGTCACATGACACTACTTGTTCCTCCCTATACTCCAAAGAATACTGATAAGTAGTGAGGGTCCATTATGTTACATATGGAATATATAATATCATAATAAATTAAAATAAATGTATTTAAATAAATAAATAATATTGAAAATAATATTCATATTAATAATAAATAATGACCAACATCACAAGAATAATCACAATATTGAATATCAATATAAACTAATATAATAAATATTCCATGTCATACAATTGTCTAGATTCTATTGAAAATAAAAAATTTACGCACACTAATATCTCCCATATGGGACCAAACATCATGATTGGTTCCCTCTTCAATGTTTCATCCTGAATCACAAATAATCCAACAATCATTTTGATCTTGTTCTTTTCATATCCTTCTATCATAATGTCTATTCTGGAATCAATCATGCATCCTAAGTAGGATATTAGTATGACAGAGGAGGACACCACAAATGCAATCAAATGTAATATATTTTCAATAATAATATATTAAATTTAATAAATAAATAATAAATTAGAAAATAAAATAAAAAAGGTTTCATAATTTTTATTATTTATTTAATCATATTGGCCTTAGTTTCTACGATACACCTGATCTAATCATTAGTGTGTTTACCTATGATGGAGTCTGAACTATAAACCATAAGCATATATCAATTCATTTTATAATTGGATTTTATTATATATTTAACTTGAATTTCATATCATAAATACACTTAATTCCAATTCAATGCCAATATCATGGACCTATAACATCATCTATAGAACCTCATGGTTATGTGGAGAGTCATTCCCTATCACAATCGTCTGGGGTATTTGGAACATCAGTTCCCATCCCAAAAAATAATATTAACATGCTTTTTTGGGGCCTAGGACATCATTTATAGCATCCCATGGATATTTGAATCATCACCCTTTTTATCTCAAATCATTTATCCATAAATCACACATTAATTGAAAATATCATATTAACCAATTCTAATCATCGTTGACATTATAATCAAACTTTCTGATCATGATGAAACATTTTAAAAAATAAAAAATAAATGGTTATTATCTTTAGTCAAATAGAATTATACAAAAAATTCATAATTAAACTCTTTATTAAAATTTAATCAGATAACCCATTAACTATTCATGATTAAGAGAAGTATCTCTTAATGCCAATTTCATCAACTCAAAATAACAACAATTAATAAATTTCAGAGCCTTTTAAATCATCCAATTTCCCAATTTTATTAATTTACCAATATCACAATCCCTTTAATTAATATATTAATTTACAAACAATGCGAAATTTCACAACATGAAAATATTAATTGTACAAATACATACAATAAATTATAATGAAGAATATGAGAATTATCAATTAGACCACCTACCACAATGACTCTTAATGACATTCTCTAGACGATAAATTCAAATATTCAGGAATAATGATCAATATAAAAGTGAAACAAATGATCATGGTACAAACCATATGACCAAAATCAAATAGATCAACATCAATCAAAACCAAGATATATAACCTCACCAATGTGGGTAAACCCAACCCTCTTCATCGGTAAAGATTGGAGGGATATTGATAAAATCAAAAATGGATGAAATTTCTTAAAAAATGTAGAATGTCCTTATGTTGGAACATATATTTTCATTAAATTGGTTCAATGATGATTAAAATACACCAAGGAGCTTCCAAAATCATTGGAAATACTATTATGTGGAAATATTGTGTCTTGGGATAATAACTATGGGGTTTTTGAATTTTTTTTAAAAATAATTTTATAAAGAAAACTTGTGTGCATGGTTTCAGGGGTTTTGGAACACATTTGAATAAAATTATGCCTTAATCATCCATCTCTACATAGGGGTGAATGGTTTATTTGATGTGTGGGAAGAGTTTTATAAACTATGCTCACATCCTGAAAATACCATATTTTTGGATTTTCATGGATTGGGGATGATGGCCACCTGTTTTGGCCACACCGAGTGATAACCATGCACAACACATTTTACATCCCAAATTCTTCAATTTCATATAAAAGATCTCTAATGAAAAACCCATTCATGATATAAAAAATAAAGGGTTATAGAGTACTTTTATATGAGATTGATACATCTTCAAAAAATTTTGGGATCATAAAATCTCCCACCTTATAATAGCTCATCCTGATGTTATACTCCCATTAATCAATATCATTATGAAGAAAAAATAATGGACCAATTATCTAATATATCTTATTCTCTCTCCTATATTACCTCTAGAACACATCCATGTTTATATAATACTTTATCAGTCAACAAGATCCTCCCTATAATTATTTTTCATGTTTATCGAAGACACATATCAAATAGTCCAATTAGGAATCAATCTGGTGAGCCATCCATCAAAAAATTATTCCAGGTATGTGGCAGGGGCCAAGGGTTGTTCTTGATCTATAATAGCTGGAAAAAAGTTCGTGTGTATCAACTATAAATAGTGGGAACAATTCCACTTCATTGAATAAGTTTAAATAAAAAATATCAAAGGAATTCATAAAAAAATAATCCTAACAAAACATGACATCACAATTTTTAAATTCATGATTTAAAAAAATAACCCAAGAAAAAATGTTCCAAAAATAGTTGTGGAAAACATTATCCAATGTCCTCTTAATAATAAGATGATAATCACCCTCAATCCACCACAAAAACCAATTGGATACTAAAACAGGTATCTCAAACCACCATCACGATACATCATTCAATTACCTAATTCAATCATAAGAATGTCTTCAAAAAGTAAAATTTTTCTACAGGGTGAGAAAAAAATTCATTTAGGATTACACCCAATAAAATAGATTCAATTCATACTTTTTTACAATATAAATTAACATGCATTTTTTATAAAATAAAACATATAAACATTTTTTTAGAAATAATATTAAATAATAACAAGCTTTTTTTAGAGAAACTATCTAGTGAACTATATGCCATTGTTATGAATGTTATCAGATTATAGAACTGATTTAAAGTAACTCCAAATAGGCTCTAGATAAATGGAACACATGGTATCACGTATCTATGTGAAATATAGAATAAAAAACACACTGATCATCATCCTCATTCAAGTGCCTCTAGTGTGGAATCTATCCAAATTTGTTGCGGTCTCCAACCATCATAGATTAGTTTGTGATTTGTCTTCAGTTTCTGTATAATGGGTCTGTCTTTTCCCCACCAATCCATGTAGTGGACTAGTCCTACTCAACATCATAGAAAAACATGAATCAATTCATTCTCAATTTTAACTTAACAAATTATATAAATCCCCACATCACATACACACTCCATTTAATATGAACATTTTTAATAAATCAACACTTCCCTTCCAAAAAAAAATTTTGTTTCCAAATAAACACCAAATGTAATTAAAAATATGGTTCTCAACACATACACATATTTTTAATCAACTTATACGCTTTAAAATAAAAATTAAGATGCACAATATGGGTTTACACATTAAAAACATCAGAATTATTTTGAACAAAAATTCACACAAAATAACCTTAAATCATTTGAAAAAAACATTTTGAAACTCATGAAAAATACAGAGAAAATATACAAGAAGAAATAAATAGATATCATAATCACCAAAAAATGTTGCATGGAACCACCTATAGAAGGTGAAGAAAAATATAGATTTTCACGTTAATCCAAAACCAAACCTGCATTGGATCTTATAAATGGATGATTGAACCAATAACTTAAATATTAAAACCATCAGAATAATATATAACCCCAAATAGGATACCCAACCCACTGTAGATGTGAAACCTTTCCAAAGAAGCGGATAACACCACAAAAAATAGGATGAAATATTGAAAATAGGGTCATACGTAACGTTCATTGAATATTTCCCACAAAATCACTAAAAAATAGAGTTCCTAGGGATAAAGGAGGAGAATTGGAATCATCTAGGACTAAAATTCATTAATGGGAATGAATATGGGTGATTTAGGGTTCATTCTTAGGTGGAAACAACATTCATTTTAATATTTTTATAGACATAGAAAATCAACACAATTTACCAGCACAGTTCTCTAAACCACGAGGAAATTATGATCCCCATACTATCCATGCTAGATATTCTGCATGTTTATCCCACATTGATTACTAACCATTCACTTAACATGTAGTTAGACAATGTCTAATACACCACTTGGTACCATGGTTAACTGGTAATAGGAACATGGATTTCCAAACTATGCACCAAACACATCCCACCTTCATTTAAACCAAAAAGTCATTTTTCCAATAAAAAAATAAAAAACAAAATGATAAATATTCTAAATCAATAATAATTATATATTGAATTACAATGAAAATTAATCGTTTGAAAATTATCCTCACCATGATAAACATCCACAAATAGAAATAAAATTAAATCTGGAATAGAATATACAAACAAATAATATTACTCAACACATGAAATATGCTCCCATGTGTCATGTCCAACATTTTTATTTTTAGAAAGATCACGAAAAAACAAAATATACTTCCCAAAAAAACATTCTCATAGTAATCCTCACGATCCACTCAAAACCCGATAAATAATGCTCAAACTCCAACTCTTCCCAATTTAATAAATGAGATAAATATTGGTTATATTTCTTCAGTAGGGAGAAATGAATCATGTCATGAATTAACATCAACTCTTTAGGAGATTCTAACCTCTATGACCCTTTACCAACCCTCTGGGTGAACTGAGATTTTTGGAAATTCCTCAACATTGATTTACCTTACATGGAAAAAAAGAGATGACCCAATTGGGGTTCCACATTCAGGAACCATTGAACACTCATAGAAATATAATTGTCTTTGCATCTCTAATTGACATAATATTTTTGGTGACTCTGAAATGTCAAAATATATTTCCTGATCATTTTTATCATCTCATTTGTCTCATTCTCTATGCTTGGCCCAATCAATAAGGCCCCACCTAACACATTCCATCAAAAATTATACTAACATGATCTACTATAGTTTTCCACAAAATGATCCATTAAAATCGCAGATTGGAATCATTTCTAATATAGAAAATAAAAAATTCCCAAATGTACTTCCAAATGATCAACTGAAATCCATCATGTGTTACAGGATGATTTTATACCAATTTTTTTACTCCCTAAATCTGGCCATTTGTTTAAGGATTTTATGTCATGATCAACTAAACCTACAATGAAAATACCTTCTGATGGAATTCCCAAAACTGTGAGGCAAAATACGGGTCCCTATCATAGAAAATTCTGGAAGGCACACCATAAAGCCAAAAAACTTCCGGAACATATATATGACCCAACACGTCCTCCTAATCAAAATCCCTTATTTGAAATAAATGGGTAGATATTGTCAAATGGTAAATCGCTACCAAAGTGGAATTCTTTTCCCAATGTGTACGAGGAAATCCAATAGTGACTACAATGGTGTTATTGTCCCAATCCTAGGTAGGAATAACTTGTAGATAATGAAAATAGAGGTTCTATTTTAGTCATCTTTAACTAGGTGATGGTTGTAACACCATGATATGATGTCATATATATCATGCCTCATATATGAAAAACAGAACTATTAACATATATCAAAATACATTTATGTGGAACTAGGATGAATAAACCAATGATACTATTAGAAATCCTGCTTCTCCACCTTCCGCATAGACAAAAAAACCAACAAATATATCATTAAATAAAAAAATACATATAAATAAAATGAAAAATCAAATGGTGTATCTCCAACGTGATGAAACAACATATAATGCAGGAACAACTCATAATTTTAATGCTCATATATAACTAACTCTATAAGGGTAGGTGTAAACAAAAAAATGGAAAAGAACATACCTCTATTGTACTCCTTGGTCCCTCGGAGAATCTATGAAAAGAGCCTCATCTATTCCAAATCATCATTGGACTATTCCAATTCATGTACTGGAAACTTTATGCTCAAATAATCTTACACAATGTTACCTTCTCCCATGGTATATATGATATCAAAATAGAAACAACAAATGGACTCAACACATGAAAAATGAATTATATTTAAATACTTCTAGTAGAAAATATTTGATAACACATTTTTATAGGAATAAACATCAAATTGTTTCCAAAAAATAGAATGACACCATGAGGTCACGAATTGCATAACATCTTCTAACCCCATGTTGTGGGATGGGTAATTATTTTCTTGTGGTCAATTTTAGTATGAACCATTCAACACCAAAGGGCCATTATTCATTAGAACACACCGAAGAAACATTGCATAGGAATCATAATAGAATGTATAACACATTCCTAATTCATTAATTATCAATTTTGGTTTGTTAGTTATCTATCGTATAATATCCTAAATGGATTCCTAGAACTCTAGGTGACATTCAAACATCAACCCATTCTAGGTGAGCACAATTATATATGAAGAAAGATGGGTGAATTCCCAAATGAACCACCTCTAATACCATACCATGCAAATAAATATACTAATAAAAAAACATTCAACTACTTCTCTCTCAAACTAATTGAAATGTTCATCTCAGATCCACTAAAACCCATTTTTATAAGAACACAAAACCATGACGCTTAACTTCAAAAATCCAAAATGTGAACTTTGATATCGTTTCCTAGAGAGAATGTTCTTGAAGACTGCCTAATTTTTTTTTCATATACTTCCCGTGATCATCCTCTGTGCGAGAAAAGACCAGGATATCATCCATGAATAACACAACATATAAAATCAAGATATTGGTGGAACGCCCAATTAATATGATTGATGATGGCTTCTAGAGAATTCGTCAAAACAAATTCATGAATGAAATACTTAAAATATGTACATATCGACTCCAAAAATCTATTTTTAGAACATCATCATCGTTCAAACTGACTTGGTGATAATTGAAAGGAATACCAATTTTTAAAAAACATCTCCTCCAATTTAACCGGTCCACCATTTCATCAAATTTATGAAAATTATATCTTTTATTGATCGACACCTTAGTCATGTGTTATTAATAATTACAATACATGCATGATCCATCTTCATTTTACATGAATATAAATGCTGCAGCACAAGGGTATATGCTTGAGAAAATGAATCCATTGGATTCATTATCATAAATATGTTATTTTTCTTCCATAAACACATTAGGTTATATATGGTATGATGGAATGGATATCAGGTGTGTTCCTTACACCAAATCGATAGAGACATCAAAATCCAAATTTGGATGAAAACGGGTATAGTTATCTTGGTAAACCAATGTGAACTCATTCTCCATAGGAGTTAACAAATCCCCAAGAGAAGAACTATCATCAAACATAATTAGTGACAATAATTGAATAATGAGATTACCTTATTCTATCAGTGGGGGTCCATAATTACCCGGTCGAGGGTGCAATTCCATAAAATGACCTTGGTACTTCCATCAGCTACCCCAAAATATACCCACCACCTATATCAATCAACTTGCACATGAATGCACACCATCTTGTACAGACTAAATATTACATCAAATAGATCTATCTCCAAAATACATAAATCACATTATAAATCAATCCCAAACATGGTGATTGCACAAGAAAGACAACTTAGACGCTTCTCTCACATTTTTCCAAACGACATTTCAATGTCCATCACATATGACATAAATCAGTTGTAAAAAAATATATTCACATCATAGGTAGAGATAAATTAAATGGGGAACCAATATCCAATAAAACCATTGCTTTAGAAGATTCAATAAAAATGTTACATAGAACTGTTTGAGGCCTTGTATTTTCTTTCACTGGGTATGTGTCCACAACATGGAGATAGCTTATCTCTACCATAGTCAGTGTATGACTACTAGCATACGGATCTTCACTAATGTTACTATGGTCATAATTGGATCTAATATTACCACTATTACTACGAAACAGAGATAGTACCATCATGGATGTCTATTACTGTGGCAATATTCCAATAGAAGAATCATATCACACCATTATAATAGGTTCTTATGCACTTGTAAAACTGTTTCAAGTGTCCAATATGTCTACATCATTGGAAATTCATGGGTGGGGCTAGACATGGTGACCCAACTAGCCCAGAATTTCCAAAATAGTGGGATAAATTACTCTATATTCTAAAACTATAGGTGATGATAGCTAAGATGGATGTCCTGAGCTACCAAATCCCTTCTATTCTTACACACCCCCAACATTTAATTCTATGATGAAATTCAACAACCCTCTACTAACAGAAATCAAAAGAAATCCAACGATTTTCCTTTGATCAATATTCACCATAAAATCATGTTCCACCATCATGGAATTGGTTTCCATCTTTTACAGAAAGACATAATGATTAATCCTTCGTTAAAACCCACATTAGAATATATAAGACTTCATCTATTCATTAGAAACAATTTCTTATGTATAACGAAACACCCCCCCCCCCATGGCTGTAATACTCCATCGCTATATGGTTTCCCATGATTGAATCATTAAACTCTTGGGATATAGAATCCGCTAAAACCGGAAGACACTATTTCGTATTGCAAAAAAATCTTGATATATTTTCACCTCAATTTCCATTTCATTGTAGACAAGACTATAGAGTCCAATAGAATCTAACAAGGACATTCTAGAATGAATTAAATTCACTATAATCACCCAAGCTATGAATATAAATTCAGACATATAGTAAGTTCTTTTTATCCACTCGTCGTCTTCACGAGGTTCAATGTTTCACTGAAATGATGGATGTATGTTCGTGAGGAACTCATGAGCTTTATACTTCCCATGACCTGGGTCAACATCTCTAACAAGATACAGATAAGGGATATCTCCCTATCATAAAGCCTGAATTTCTCAGACCACATATTTCAATAATCTCTGATCATTTTTTGAAAAATAAATATCTATTTCCACATTCCACTTATGTGAATTAATTCACAAGAGATGTATTTTTCTAAAAATAGTAGAAACCATTAGATAAAAATGATCAATAATACCATTTTAAATTTTTTTCAATAACATCAAATATTAACAATAAATATATCCAAAAAAAGTAATTCACAATAGGAAGATAACCAAACAAATCATCTCTACACACCTTGGTGTCCACAAATAGTCTATAACATGTGCATTTCACCTATTATAAATGTACGAACAATATCCCAAAACCCCGTTGAGACTCAATATCTTTCATGACATGTGCTAGCCAAGAACCCTTCTGGAAACCATAACAGAATCTCCCAAAATCCCTAGATGAGAACTATCCATACTCTTCCCTTTTTAATGGACATGAAAATAATGTAATCTAATATGATAACATTTTTTCAAGATCCAACCTAGGGTACCATCCATCCAGACACCTAGATGGGTATGTTTTCCTCGCCTGATGGATGTTCTCATTCCCCACAATGTGAAAAAAAAGTTCCTAGGTATCAATAATACATCTTGGGAATGACTTAACCCAATTTAATAATAATAGATAACAAAAAATGGATAAATAATACATACCTATATAAAAAAACCAAAAATGAATTTTTTTTTGATAATCAATGTTTTAATCTTTCACAAAATAGTAAACATGATACAAAACATTTAGGATTTACAACACTATTCCATTACCTCTATGAAACATGTTGTGCATCATCCACTATCCCCCACAACCAACAGCTACAGGATACTAACACTAGAAACCCAAAAAATCATCATTATAAATCATTCATTTAACTAAGTCAAATGTAATAAATTTTTCAAACTCAAAAATGTGTATGTACTGTATGAGGAAATTTCTTATAGGATGCTACTAAAAAATGAAATTCCATTAAAAAATACAAAATAAAAAATAACATGAATTTTTAATATAATAAAATCAATAATTGTTTTAATAGGAATCATTTTTAAGTAATTAATTATTTTTATTCGGAGTAACCAACCATGTGAACTTTATTCCGACCATAAAAATGATATCATAATAGATCACATTTTCATGATAAATCGCAATAGGTTCTAGCTACGTAATAAACTAGTAACCTCATCTCTCGATGAAACATGGTGAAGAAACCACACTAATAAATTTCATCTTGCACGAGATGTTAGAGAGTAACCAATCCAAAATTGAAGAGGTCAATAACTATCATAGTTTAGTGAGTGTTGTATCATCAATCCCACTAAAAGGAGCCAAATATTTTCCCAACATATCCATATAGAACACTAGTAATAGTCCCCCCAACTAGTCCCCTAGTAATCAAATTTTTTTTTCTCAATTTACAGTTTATGTATCACATAAATCACCACTTCACTTAAACATGCAATTTAATAAGAACCGATTAAAAAAATAAACATTTTTATACCCACAACCACTTTAATATGCAAAACAAAAAATAAAAACTTATGGATAAGTTTCTAATTACATTGAATTCTTATTTAAACTTTTTCAGACTTTATAAAACACAAATAAGAGGCATAATGTTGGTTCACACATAATCCGTAACCCGTTTCTTTTGAAATATAATTTTTCAACATGAATATAACTTAATTCATTTCAATAGAATTTCCCACATTTTTTCATATACATATAACATATCAAAGATGAATGTAATGAAACTAAAAATAAAAAAATAATGTTTATGCATTGAAACAACTATCTCAACTGAATAATCTTATGGAAATCTGTTCTAAAGGACAATTGAGCTACCATGGGTTCTTATAAATTTAGGAATAATCCAAAAACATCTATATTAAAGCATGATGAAAAATATCCAACCAAAAATAATTCACCCAACCGACTAGAGATATCAAATCCCATGAAAGAAGATGATTAACAGTTCAAAGAAGGAATAAATCTGTAAAGAGATGTTTTAAATGAGGTTCCCAAAATATTTAAAACACAAAAAAACAATAAATAGATGTCAATGTGGTCGAGGATGATGGTTAGAGGTTTTAGGGCCTGAAATCTAGCGTGAGGAAGAATATGGGTGATTCGGAATTGATAATAATAGGACTCATGAGATATTTTAATATAATTTATGTTTTATAAAATCACCACATTTTACCTGAATGATTTCCAAATAATGTGGAATCTATATGCCCCAAAATTTCTATGCAGTTCATGACCCACAATTAAACCCATGGTTAAAAATCCATTTGTCCATCATGCAAATATCAATTATCCAAAAAAACCACTTGTCCACATGATTACCTCGACATTGGTGTGTTGTTTTCCAATCGTGCACTAATGAAGCACCACCAGATCTATAACCAACTTTTATATTATTCTCAAAAAACACAAGGCAAACCAATGTAAAAAATTATAGATGAAAAATAAATACCAAAATACCTAAATATGATATCATTGATGTGTTGGGTCATCAATTAGTGCATCTGTATCAACCTAAACATCATGAGCATATGTAAAATTAGATATTTTGGGGTGATTCTGTAGAAGCATTAAGACATAAAATACATCTTCTATAGTACTATGCCTATCTGGAAATTCAATCATTGTTACATGACCACGAATCAATCCACAATATCAATCTGTCTTACCAATATGGAAAACAACTTTCACTATCTCTGAATCCTACTGTGAAACAATCTAGATTAAACATTAAGGAATACATAATAAAAAATCTATAACTCATGGGTTCATCGATGTCAATCGACATTAAACTTCTTCCTCCTAGGATCCTTATCCATATGTTTCTGAACTAGATTACCATTCTCCAACCTCTCTAGAATGAGACTCGGTCCTGAAAATGTTGACACACTCTCATCCATGCATCATGTATATGATATTCATGGCCTACCATATATATTCTCATCTAGTTCAATCTAAATAGTTTCTTGCTAACTGATGTTATAGGAAAATGAAACTAGTCCTATGTTCTTCTCCCAAGTCCTCCCAAATTCTATGATATAAACCCATATCATATTAAAAAAATATCTGTTTAGTAACTTCCCAATGCCCATTTGTCTATGGATGGAATGATGTAATTAATTATATGTGTATACCCTTCTATTTATACTAGTCTATTTAGAAGCACAAAGTGAAAGGTGAGTCATATTCAAATAATATCATCAATAAATACCCATATATATAGTCTATCCATCGAATTTATAGGTGTCTAATTGATCCTATGTGAATGTCTCCAATAAATGTAAAAAATTCACAAATTTAATCAATAATTAAACAATATCCCAAATATATACATTCTTATAACGAATCCTTAGGAGTCCCAAAACAGTGTCATTGGTAATTTAATCCCACATCTATTCCCGAGTGGGGTATTATTGTAGTAAACCACTAAATCATTGATGCTTAGACTTAATCTATTGATAGGTGTAGTAATATGTCATGAACCCGAAATTATACTATTCCATTCACAAACACCAATATTTCCAACCTAGGTCATAGTATATTTTGGTCATACCCAGATGCAGAATAGATATAAGGGCATGAAACGCACACATAATATCTTCTAATAGACTTATAGGATTAAAAACCTTATTCTGGTAATATTAGATCTCATCCACATCAATTGTCTAATCGGTTGGTGACTGCCCACCTTCATGGTTTTCCCTCAAGTACAAACACTCTGGGTCCTCATACTTCATTTCTACTGATAATTTTTTTAATGTTCTGTAATGGGTGCTATATACCCCATGTCTGGTCTAATTTATCATATCTTCTCAAATCTTCATCTTCGTGCACAAGAGTCTTCTTCTAACAGCGACGCTCATATATGTAACTTTTGGATACTATACCCTATTTATCAAATAAAAACATGAAACTAAATTATAAAGAAAATAAAAACATAATTACTATATTCTATAATCAATAACAACCAACATCACAAGAATAAATTTAAAACCGCTTAAATTACCATAAATTTATGAATTAAATATATCATGTAATACAAGTGATATGTTTCACTCAAAACAACATATAAATACACAATTATATTTCCCGTGAGGGTCAGTACATCCTGAAAGATTCCATAAAACAATACACTTCATAAATCCCATCCCATTCTTCTAACATAGGTCTCATTCCATTAACAGTCCTTGCAATCTTGAATTTCATTCATGTGATTATATGTTTGACTTAGTAGGGTCTGAGTACAACTCAGTAGGCCATAACCAGTGCCATCCAATGATGTAAAATTTCTAAAAAAAATGTATAGTGTTTTATATAAATAATAATAAATAATTCAATAGAAGAAAACTTGTTTCATAATCACTATTATTTAATTAATCACATTTTCCAATATATTTAATGGGGCCCCGGAGCTAATCATACATGAATTAGCCTATGCAAATTACTAGACCATAAAACATAGTTATATCTGAATTTATTCATTCATAGGATTTCAATATTCAATTAATACCCATTTTATATCACATCTATATGGGATTTAGGATCAATGCCAATATCATAAGCCTATAATGAATATCTTGCACCATGATAGTATTTGTAGGACTAATCTCGGTCCATCACCCCATGAGAATTTTATGAATCAGTCCCTATACAATAAAATAGTCTTCACATGCATTAATTGTGGCCTAGAACATCTTGTATACACGACCATGGGTATTTGGGGAATCCGTAAATTCCTTATTACACATTCATCCATCACTAACACCCATATCACAAATATCATATTCATCTAGTATAATCCTCATTTACATTCTAATCTATAATTCAAATTAGTTATCACCATTATGAATTTTCACAATAAATATGGTTATTCACATTATTCTAATTGAATAATAAGAAAAATTCACCATTAAAATGATTATCAAGATTTAATCACATATACCATCAACCCATCATGGTTAACCCAACATTACAATAATTCCAATTATTATCATCTCAAAATTTCATTATTTGACTACTTTCACAATACCATAAATGTCCAATTTTATAATCTCATTAATTTATGGATTATTTTTTATTAGAAATCATATTTTATAATATTAAAATTGAGATATCAAAAATATATACTCATAGTTATATGGTGTTTAGGAAGAATAACACAGGGGTTATGAAATTTAATATAAAATTTTTTGGGAAATAAACCCACATGAAAAATTTACTTGAATCAGGCATGTGGTCTCCAAACTGTGCCCCTAAACAATTTTCCTCTCCGTAAGTGTTAGTGTTTTTTCCTATTTTGGTGCACAGTATTGAAAAAACTATGAAAATAGTTCCAATCACCATTTTTTGGTTTTCAATAATTGAGGAGGTTGTCCACCATGATTGGCCAAACCATCTACCAAAAACACGCATCCATATTTCCTTTAAGAATTGTACAATTTATTTTAAAAACTTCCCCGATGTGAAACCCATCCACAAAATAAAAATACAAGCATAAAATCATATCTCCAAATAGGCTCGAGATATCTTAAAAAAGGTGGGGATCTTACAAATATCCTTGCCTATTATGACCTTATTATCAATATGTAATCCTAAGAATCTCTATGAATTCAAGGTAAATAAATCAGTCCACTAATACCACATATCTAATTCTCTCTCCCAAGTTTCCATATAAACATATCAATTTTTCTAGAATAATTAATATATAAGTATGGTCATTCCCCAAAACACATTCTCACTATGATCCAAAATATATTTCAGATGATCCGTAAACGATGCATCAGTCTCAACCTCATCATTATGGACATCTGTAACATGATAATGATATAGGATATGGGAATGATTTTGAGATCATTTAAAAACAACATTAATAGAACTATAAAAATGTGGAAAATCCAATCAAGACACTATTATCACAATTATATACACATTTTTAAATTAATAAGACAGACCACGTGTAATCATGGCCTTTATATGAATCATAAAAGACCCAATCTAGGATACAGCTAAATGATTACAAAATCATCAAATATAAACTCAGGGGGTCATTAAAATCAGTCATAATATGTATTCTTCCTAATATGTGATATATCCAAATATTTATGAATCATGTGAACCTACTCTGATGCCTCCTACATGTTGCTCGATCTAAAAAATCTCTTACTAATCTATCTCAGTAAAACAATGATGTGAACTATATGGTGTACTATAGATATCCACTTATGGATTCAAATGAATATTTTGTTCATAACTATTATTATAATAGAACTCTATACATTCTATTATCTGATCACAATTCCCACCAATTTCAAGCATGAACACCCATAGAATATACTCTAATATATTTATTGTATGTTTTACATCACATAATTATGTGGGTTGAGATCCATAATCAGAGGTAATTTCATAAACAATACATTGCGAATTCCATTCTTGATGTATGACGTGAAAAATTAGTCATGGTATAAAAATATACTACATGGAACCTCATACAGATATATTATCTATAGAATGTTCAAGAATCCCAACCGATCCACTGATAAAGACTACATGACTGGTAAGAAAGAGGCTACATTCTTCAATTTCTCCCAAATTACCCAAATTGAATCATTCTTCTAAGGTATCATAGAGAGACTCACCCTGATGTATATGGTAATTTCATCCCCCATGATTTTAATAATTCAAAACTACAATTGTATTCCTAAAGGAAACTTATTCATTGCCTTCACTTATTGACAACTAACATATCATGTCACAAACACTCCAATGAACATAATCATTCTCGAAATCCAATACTATATACGTAAGACATGATACATTTTCGTCAAAAACTAATACTCCACCCACATTGAGGCATGAAATTCTTGTATCATCTCATCTTTCATAATCACTAGCACAACAAAAAAATTATAAACATTCATAACCTCAAACTCTTTTATTGTACATTTTGATGGTGATTATCCATCTTCTAGAAATTATCTCATGGAAATAATTTTTTTCCTCATAATTCCTTTCCATTAATACAAAATTGTAATGTCATGTCCTAGGAGATGCATACAAGTTCCCCAATCTAGGTCATCACATGAACATAGGCATTCCTCCACGTATACTAGGTGATATCGATTATTAGTGTGGGTCTAATGTGTAAGGTCGAGTGACTGTAACCACATTATCGAAGCAGCAGAACAACAAAAATCGCAATATATTTGCGAAAATAATAATGATAATCAATAAAACTATGAGGAGAAAAATAACTATATTAATTCCAAAATATTAGGAATGAATATTTCCAAATCAATTAAATATTTCATCGCATAAAAGTTTCACATGAATAATGAAAAACCAAAAAGACACACTAATATCTCATAATCAGGTCTCTTCATCATGTATGGTTACATACTCCTGGTCCATCCTAAATCCCAACTCAGTCTAATAAAATTGGGATATTTCCATTACCCTATCATGAAAACATGATGCCATTTAGAGTACCCATCAGGATACCTGAGTATGGTGTGAGTACAACTAAATATGTACCCACCAACGGTGTCAAAATCAATATGTATTATATACGACTTTATAAATTTGTTTCAATAAATAATAAATATGATAATAGATGTAAATTATATTATCATTTATTATTCTTTCAGTAACAAAAATGGAAATTAAGATCAATGTAACACCTGATCCAATCATACCTACTTCGTCTAATGTCAATGTATAGACCTTATATCATAGTGATATATCAATTATTTATATATTCAGAATTAAATATTTAATTAATTATAAATTCATATCCCATATTAATTGAATACTAGTCCAATGACAATATTATTGTACTAGAACATCATGTCTAGTACCCTGTGTGTATTTAGATCGTCATTCATTATCCCACACCACAAGGGTATGTGGAGAATCATTCATTTTCAAATAAAATAATATATTTTTGCATGCATTGGCTCGTAGAAGGTAATTTTAGGAACCCCATTGGTATTTAGAGTATCAGTACTTGTCACACATCTCATTTATCAACAAATCTCCCATATATCACATATATTATATTCATCAATTTTTATCACCATTAACCATTTTATAATGAAATTATCATCATGGTGATCTATTTCAAAATTTCACAATAAAAATGTTCTTCACATTAATCACATGGAATAATATAATCATTTACCCATTAAATCATTCATCAATATTTAATAACATAAAACATTATTATTTCAAGGTAAATATATCCATAAATTAATTCCCATTATCATGAACTAATAATTACATTAATCATTATGTTTAAAAACCTTATTAGTAATCCAATTCCAATATCCCATTAATTGAAAAATTCTATAATCCCATTATTCGAATAAATAATTCAATTAAAATGTGAAATTAATGACCATGGAAATAAAAATTTCATTAATATGAATATTCAATTATAATACACTCTATGGTATTTAGAAATTAGACTACCATCTTCAAGGACATTGATATATGTTATCCAATCAAGAAATGCACAAATTTAATATGAATGATCAAGAAAACACAACTATAAAATACATAAGACTAAACCCAAAAATCAAGGTCAAACAGAATAATAACCATCAAAAACATGATCTATATAGTCACTAGTGTCATAATACTCATCCTTCTTCAATTGCAATGATATACTGGATAAATTAAAATTAAAACTGGGAAAAACACTTACTAGTTGTAAGATGATCCTTTGAATAGATTTTAGATTGATCAAAAATGTGATTCCATGAGCCTTAGAATCCACTCAAAAGCCTTCAAAATCATATAAAAATTTTGTAATCCCAATTATGCAATTTATGGATAAATTATTAGGTGATTTTATATATCAAATAATTTTTTAGAGAAATAGAAATTCCATGCGTGGTTTCTAGGGAAGGGGCACACAATTTTCCAAACTACGCACCTTAATCATGTACTAATCCTTTGGGGTTCCCAGTTCCACCAAAGTGTGCACAATCTTTGGAAAATAATTCAACAACAATGAATATCCCCTCTGTTTTGGTTTCTATGGTTTTAGGAGTGGGGTAACATTTTTGGGAGAAAATATTTACCAATTATTCACCAACCCCCATTCCTTATATAATTTTCATGTTTTTCCAATGTACACAAAAAATTTAAACCAAGATATACAAAAAAACATGTTAAATAGTACATGTAACAATGTAAAACTTTTTCATAATTGTTTGAGATCATACAAACTATCCGTTAATGATTACGTACTTTTATTATACCTCAAAAAAAATATGTGATGGAATCCATAGTTTATATAAATGATTCTCACATCCAAATAAACATCCACAGATTAATCAATGTTCCTCATAACCATCAATTTTTTTTAACGACAAGAAAATATTTCAGATATATTTTTGAGAATCTAGATTTGATATCATTCATGATGGGTGAGGTATATATATATATATATTCCACACATGATTATTGTTCCAACTACCCACTGAAAGAATAAAATTGTTTTACATTTTATATATCTTGATTGAAATTATATTTAACAATATGTAAATTTATATTTCCCTTATATTATTAAATCCATTTGATCACATAAAATATATATTTTAATGAATCACTATCATCTGTTATTTTCCCCAAACACATGATCTATCAATTAACCCAAAATTCATGAATTTACACATTTCATGAACTTATTGAATACTTCATAATGAAGTATTGTAAAATATTGTATGTTCGAACATTTATTGTGATTTATTTTCTTAATAAAATCCTCTATGATCATGAAATGTGTCCAGATATAGTTGTTTTCTAATTTTTTCAACATTTAAAATAAAATATATATCTAAATTATTATGAAAAATCTATCCATTTGGAAAATATTCTAATTAATTTCTACACTATATAAGCTACATTTTAATGATTTAATTACCATCATTTTACAATATTATACCTCAAAACAATAATTAAACTTTTTTTTAAAAAAAAATTGATACATTTTTATTAATTCAACTATAAATAATTAAAATACATAAATAATTATACTTTCAATTCATAAATGATCATATTGTTATATATTACATATTGTTAAATGATGGTAAATTTTTCTATTAATTTCTCAATTATATAGAACAAAAATAATAATTAAAACAATATTATTAAACATTATATTTATAGAACACATCGTATAATGTTTAATCATTATATTGATAGTTTAGCACTCAAAATAAATATACAACCATTTCAAAATGTTTACTCAAAAGTAACAAAGATTTCACCATGTCCTTATCTACAGTGGAACAATATAGTGTTCATCACATGGTTAGTCCATGTTAACATGTCATTGAAATTATATGTGAGAACATAAATCATGATTCACGGCATGGTCATTTTTGTTGTGGTGTGTGTTTATATCATTTTATCTATCTTATTATCCATTCTGAAGTGTTTTCCACAGTTCAGGTTTGATACTATCATCAATAAAAAATAGATTTAATATTCTCCAAATTCCAACATGAAAAATTGAATTTACTATATTTTATATTATATTAGAGTATATATAGTTTACCTTTCTTTAAATACAACAATTCTAGACTCATCAATTTGTATGTTACATATTCTACAACCATGATAAATAGAGTTATCATGGTTTTCATTTGGTTATAAATAAAACCATATATCCACATTAGGGGATTTAAATATCCCAATAATAATATTTTAAAAAAATACTCATACTCAAATATCTAAATTAAATAATTTTTTAAACACTAAATAAGTGTAATTCTTATAAATTACATCACTATAGCTAATAAATCTATATCCCTCCATTTATTATTATCAAATGAAATATAATGTTCTCTATTTATAATTATATTATCCAAATAAAACATTTATGATGAATTTAATATATATATATTTATATAATGTGATCCGGGATACACATTGTTTGAGAACTACGTACATAAGAAACATTATTTTCAACCCTTTTGAATAATTATTCATAGTGGTGATATTATTGACATTGTGAAAAAAATTATTTTTTACATTGCTTCACTACATTGAAAAGATGAATAATATGATAGGAACAAGATCAATTTCATTTTATAGTTAATCATAAGTAATGAAAATGGAATAAAATAAGAGAAGATGAGATGAGATTATGCATATAAACATGATTTTGAAGAAAATAAATTATCAATAAAAAATCGCTCATCATTTCATAAGAATTTTTATGACAAATGAAATTAATCAATATAGTGTCGAATCTTGAATCACTAACAATCCCATGAGAGAATAACATAGTATTATGAATAAGGATATAATTATGAAATATCATTCATTTTATGAATGAACATTCATCTGTGGAACACTACATTCACGATCAACGAAATCCATGAACATGCTTACAATAATGTAGAATGTAAATGATAATACTAATCGAAGGATATATAAACATTAGACCAATTAAATGGAGGGTGATACATGACCCTAATAATAATCATAACGACTTACTAAATCTCATTAAAACCAATCATTATAACATAATAAGGAACACTATGAAATTAAATGGTAATGATAACACAGTCAAAATTATATTCAATAAAATTTATACCAGAAATAACACGAGGAAGGAAAATGGGTTTCTTTTAATAAAACATGATGAGAATAAATACTTAAAATATGTTTCATATGGATGAAAATAAATATATCATAAAAATAGAATCAATAATAGTGAATTTAAAATACATATATAATATTTTTGTGTCTGATGGAATAATTTAAATATATATGTTAACAAAATTATTTGGAGATAATAATGATAATGGTTTCTAAATCATATATTAAATATATATATAGTTAACATAGTAATATCTACAAATACATTGATTTATTTCCTATTGGAAAACACACAATAATAAATTGATTTTTTTAATAGTTTATTCACTTAGTAATCATATTTAATTGTTTATATCATACATTTTAAAGTATTAGGAAAGAAAAATGAAGTGATACAGAATTCATCCAAAAGAGTAGGACATTGAAATGTTAATTAAAATAAATAAGGAAAATGATTTCATTTAATGTGTATCCATGAACATGAATAATGTCTACTGATGGTAATTGATTTTGTAGAAATCTATTTTTATGGCCATTAGGAAAAAATAACTTTGTACGAATAATTATCCAATATATTTTTAAAAAAATATTTCTATAATATTTTTTATAAAAAATGGAATAATATTTTCATTTATAACACCCATAAATAATTGAGATTATGTTCCATGTAAATTTGAAAATATTGAATAAAGATGTGTTCACACAGGTAATGAAAAAAAAATACGCATTGAAGCGATGAAACCACATGGAAAAAATTACACATGCTATAAAAACATTAGAAAAAAATATAATCTATTACACAATCACATCAATTAATTATGTTGTTCAATATGGAAATATATGAAAAAACATATAAATAATTAAAACATGTAAATTGGAGATTCCCAGGTAGAAAAATGATACATTAAAATTTTCAATTATTAGGAGAACATGAAAGAATAATTGTTGTGTACATTATATTAATTAATATTTATTTTAAATAAATTTAATACCCTACATAATTAAGTATCATGATTTACCACATGGAATGTGAGGACATGAAAGAATAATTGTTGTGTACATTATATTATAAAATTCATCTTTTGTGAAATTGATTCGTATAGATTTATTGTCAATATATCTTCATTATAAATTTTATATTGATTAACTATATATACTATATAAACTACCACACATTTTCATATGAAGTGACATCTATACATGGTGATCGAAGGTAGTGATGCACCTGCTTCTTCTATAGCTGAAAAATGCATCCAATAAATAATAGAATACCTTTACAACTAGAAAAACATATTTTTTTCTACTAAGTGAAATTATGTAAATTTTACAATTCACCCTCAAACAAAAATACAACCCCCAAGGTTAAATATAAGAACATGGTGAAATAGTTTATGTAACATTAAAAAATGTATTCTTCTATATTTTTTTTATAAATAATATTAATCAGTATACATCCAAATGTATTGAATAAATTTGAACTAAAAATAAACAATATAGAATATTTTTACATTGTTTATCCTCAATAGGATATGTCTGAAGAGTATACAGAGGCTATGTTCTAGTCTAATGAATCCACTAAACCACACTACTATTATTAGGATAAGAGAAAAAATATTATCCATCCTTATTTAAAAACATTAAAAATTGGAATTATAATTTATCTCTATATGTACTAGAGAAAACACATCTCTTACAATATAAAATTAAGAAAATCCTTTCTATGCCTATTCACAGTTTTGTTTCTCATTACACTCTTGTTCGATCAATGATATTAAAACCAAAATTGTGAGATTATTTTCGTCTTCATGTGAGTGTCACTTTTTGAAAACCACTTCATTGTACCCCTTAATGGTATCCCTATGAAAGGCCTGTCATAGAGACTTCACTATGTTATCTGTACAAGTGATATCTCTATGGTAAATCCTTGTGATACATCTATGTGAGAACACTCCATAAGAACCCTCTATCGGACCACTCTATGAGACCACTCCACTATACCATGTTCTATTAATATTTGTAATGTGACTTTATCATTTGAACATGTTTATATGGCCATGATCATTTTACGCAAATATTCCAATAAATACATAACATATACATCTATTCACAGGATACATTTGAGGTAATAGTTCCTAATATTCCATTGTGAGACTCCTATAAATGTATTTTTTTAATGGACTATGTGATTCCTCAAAATACATTTCTTTCAAGTGAAATTATTTACATTGAAACAATCCACATTTCAAAATCATTATTAATTGATTAATTTTATCACATAGAGATATAAAAAGAATTTTATGTAGTTGTTAGTCTCATTATCTTACATTTTATCATGTGAAAACATTGGAAGATAAAAAGGAAATCATTTTCACTATACATGATCCCATCGTGTGATAAATATAAAATCATGGATGCTTCACATGATCCCATTAGAATATCCCAATAAAATCAGGTGGTTAGTGACATACCCTTCTAGTGAATTATATGGCCACAATGTGAAATCAATTGATAATCATGCTATCACAAACATTTTCTTCAAAAGTTCCACATTACCTCATCATGAGGTCAATTGAAATTCACCCGGTTGTGTACTTTGTGTGGATATGAGTTATCATTTTCATTTACATTATCATTATGTTCCGGAAGATTGTTTGATAACTTTAGGAGATACTTTGACAATCACGCGATGTCTTCAAGTGAATTTCATATTCTATTTAGGATATCCCCTGATAGTCATTCAATTACCTCATGTTCTTCACATGGTTTCATCAAGAAATCATATAATAATAATGTAGTGATTCATATAACTCCCAAAAAATATTTTTTTACATAATGTGTTTGTGTGATCCCTTAATGTGGTCAGTTAGGACATATCCAATCATATGATCGCTTCCCAAAATAATTCAAGACATATAAAATTTCAGGATGCCTACAGTCGATCAATTCAAAAAATCAAACAAACTATCAATTCCTCATGTGATAACAAGTCCTTATTAATAATTTCAAAGCTTTTCAATAAACATAATCAATGAAAAATAACAATCATGAATGATTTTTCAACTTGAAATTAACATTATACCTAAATAGGGAATGTGGGATGGAAATATCAAAACATATCCACATTGATTGATGAAAAATTATAATCGATTTGAAACTGAGAAATTGAAAATTAAAATTTATTGCTGATTTTTTTTATTTAATAAAAAGAAAAAATAAATTTCATATATTTCTAAATTACACTAAAAATAATTATTTATATTTAAATATTTTATTTAATGATTTTTGTAACGCCCCGACCCCAGCTACCCAGAGTCGGTGCATTATTACATAACATTGGCATGATCACAAGAAAGATCAAATCCCGAAAGACCGATTAGTTTAGTAGCCTTGGAAACACTAGATATATTCATAAGTTTTACATTACATCATAAAATGAAAAACTACTACAACAACATAATGTTTCCAACGTCCACACTATAAACCCATAATATCCCTGCAAGTCAATCATAATTTACTTCTTCACTACCTGGGAAAAATAAAACATAAAAAAAAGGGGTGAGCTCAAATGCCCAGTAAGGATAACAATATAGCGGAACATTCAAAATAAGCATAAACATTTAAGGCAATGAATTACTAAAACAAAAACCTTTTAAATACGAACTTTCAACATGGTATGGAGTAAATAAAATGAAATAATTCCATTTACTTATTCACATGGATATTCTACTAATCGAATAATCACATGCAATATCAATAACCACTTTCATAATGTTGGAATGCATAATGCTAAACGTTAATTTCTTTGTCTAGGCCTCATCCCAAGACCTAGGGGTTACTTCTAACCGGAACCCAACCCGGAGTGCCTCTAATAACCGGACACCAACCCGGAGTGCCTCTAATAACCGGACACCAACCCGGAGTGCCTCTAATAACCGGACACCAACCCGGAGTGCCTCTAATAACCGGACACCAACCCGGAGGGCATACTTTTACCAGTCCCTAACCTGGAGGGCTTACTTTAACCAGTCCCTAACCTGGAGGGATTACTTTTACCAGTCCCCAACCTGGAGGGCTTACTTTTACCGGTCCCCAACCCGGAACATACTTGTTTAGCACATTCATCTGAAGAAAAGTTTGAAATATAACATAAACATTCGGATTAAAACTAGCATACGAAATGTCAATAATTTCACCATAAACTATGAATGGTATAAAAATAGCACATCCACAGTCAAACATATCACAAAACCTTCAATTCAATATAGAATTTTTTTATCGTAATAAATCAACTTCAAATAATCTTAAAATCCATCAAAGGATGTTGACATAGATGAAATCAAAATTCTTTTTAAAGAAGTATCTCCTTTTATTTTGAAATCATTTAAGATCCATATAAAATAAAACATTTTCTTTGAAAATATTCTTATAAGCTTGTATGGAAAGTTTCGACGATTTTATAACGGCGGAAAATAACCGCACCCGCCGTATAAGTTAAAAAAACATTCTTACCTCAATTCTGTCGAAAAGGTTAAAAAGGACATTGTTTTGAAAATGATGGAAAGATTCCTTTATAAACCTCTTATAAAAAGTCAAACAAGGGTATAAATGACTTTAACCCATGTTCTTGTAAATAGTAAAAATGTTTTGAAATACATTTCGAAGAAACATGGATGTGGATGATAACGAGATCCCAGTAGATTATTACGTATAAACAACCTCGGATAAAGAAGAGATTGTGAAATAACCCTTACCTTGAACTTTCTCTTAGTCGATGGTATGTTAACCTCCTTTAATTTAGGTAACTCACTTTGGTTGGAACCAAAGGACTTCTTGAAATGCTTTATGCCTAAGGGGAAGCTTCAAGGAGGAGGAGAGGGATGTGGGGAGCTTAGTTGGGCAGAGTTTGGACGAGCCAAGTGGCTTGAGAGGTGTGAGGAAAAGAGAAGGAGGAGTGCCCTTTTATAAGAGGGGTGAGGGGCACCTTTGGAAAAGCTAGAAATATTAATTTATAATAAATTCATATTCGGTTTCTAATGGCTCCAAAGTTGACTATTCAAAGTTTAAGGTGGGGATACGTCGAAAACCACTCAACCAATAGAATTTAGACAGGTTTGGGTACTTATATTAACCTTATCTTTAAGTATTAACTCTAAGTTAATTAGTTTCACTTTTACAATGTCTCTTTGTATTTTTATATAATATGGTTAATAAACTTACTATATACATCCACGCGACCCCAAAGTGGTCCATTAATGAGTAACCTATCATAATATAAGTCTCTTGGCCGAACCTTAGATTTTTAGGAATTTAATATCAATTAATAATATAATATTTGTTTTAAGAACTCTTTTATGTCAATTTTGACACTATTCAATAGTTTATTTTTGTGAAACTCCTAACAGATTGATTACTTCGAAAAAAGTCAATTAAATCAATCCTAATATATCATATTATCATAGAAAATTAGTTTAATTCATTAAAAGTTTCATATTATAATTATTTGGGTATTTATAATATCAATTATTTTAATTTTTCACTATTTTAGTAATTACTACATCATCATTGTGTCATAAATAAAATAAATTATTTAATGTCTAAAAATTATAAATAAAATATCATTATGTAGGAAATCTTTTTATCTTTCTAATGAATATTTATAATCGAAAATCCAACATGTATAACCCTATGTAAAAATTGTTCTTCTAAAAGATGTAAGCTTATGCCATTTTTATTTTTATTTTAACTTTATTAATATAATGTGTCATTATCACTTACAAGTGGATCCATGGGGTCCCAAAATAGACACAAAGATGCCCATGGTCGACCATGTATCAACCAATAGGGTTAAGACACGTTTTAGGGTAATTTAGTATTATTATAATATTATTTTTTTAACCCTTATTTACCGGATTTACCCTTAACCATGGTAAATAAAATATTTACCGCATTAATTTTTCAAAATTTCTAAAAATAAAAGTTACCTATTTACACAATTTGAACATCCTGATTCCAAATATGGAATCCATTTTTCTAAATTCAAAACACAGAAGTGGCAGAAATTAATTTAAAATTAATTCCCGCTGTCAAAACAAAAAGCGTGTTTTTAAGAGATAATAACTATCAAAAGATTGACACTTGTTTATGTTCAGTTTAATTGTAAAATTATGTCCAATGACCAACATTATATTAAGTGGTAAAAATATATTCTAAATATACTTTAAAACCACTCAAATTAATAATTTATCACTATTAATTATTTTGATTAAAAAAGTTGTTTTTAATTAAAATTTAGTAATTTTCACTATTCATCAAAATATTAAAGTTATCCGAAAAGTACCAAAATTTCACCTTAGGCTAAATTTGATATTCCGAATCCAAAAATGAAGTCCATTTTCAAATATAAAATATATATAATTTCAAAAAGTAGGTATTACTATTCATAACGGCTAGTTTGATTGGTTGTGGTGTGTGTTAAAACTCAAGGTTGCGTACAACACACACTACTGTATTATTCAAAGAAAGTGTACCGTGGAAGCTTGGGATGTTTCATTTTAAATTTTTGATGTCCCCATTTAGTCAAAAAGTTTAAAATATTGTATTTAAAAAGGGTTCACTATTAAAAGTTGATAAAAGTGCAATACTGAAAATGAATTTGTTCTTGCATTATATCTAAGAAACTCATAATATGGATTCTAAAATTATAAGGATTATATAAAGTTTAAAATTTAGATAATACTATTCATAACCTCTTTTGAATGGATTTTTTTGTAAGTCATGGTGTGATTGAACTCGGTGTTGCGTGTAGTGCAAGTTATTGAATTAATTTGAAGAAATAACACACTCTGAAATCCTGGGGTGTTACAATTTTGGATGAAAATATTTCAAATAAATGTTGACTAACTAATATGTTAAATGGATCAAAAATAAATTATATAACACAATTTATATTTTAAGTGTAAAAATACTGTAAATATTAAAAAGAATCATTTAAAAAAACAATATATCAATTTTTTAAAAAATTTAAGATATTTTAAAATGTGACCTACCAAATTAAATAAATAACTGATTATAAAATCGAGAAATATAATAAAAATTATTTTATATGGGTGACAATGATTCCATAAGTAAAATCATATATATATTTATACACACACATTGGAATCTCAACATTTAAGAATAATATTAGCTAAATAATGCATCAAACAATGTAGTAATGATATGTACACATATGATACAAAAAAATAATAAAAATATATTATATGAGGTTTTAAATTAAATGAAATATGACATAATTAATATGATTATTTTTAGATGAAAATGTTCTACTAGGATAGTAATTATTTAATTTACATTATACATCATTATATTTCATCTCCACCCATGCAAGAAAAGCATTTTCATCATCATAATCCTTTAAAAATACCCTTCAATTCATAATGTATCTACCATAACCCACACTCCACAAAAAAGAGCTTTGAACAATTTAAGAAAATAATGGTCATTGATACAATGTGAGATGAACAAATTTGAATATAATAATTTATAATAATATAATCATTACAACTAAAAATTATTCATATAATCTTATTAAGGGGACGTTCAGTGTATTTGTGGATAAATTTTTTTATTAAAATATTTTATACAACATGTGATTATTTTTAAATAGAGAAAATAAAATATATCTACATTTAGGAATATACTAGGTTAAACCCAAAATTATATCTGGGGGACTTAAACACTAAAAAAATGTGAGAACAAAGTCTCGGTAAGGGAAAATGCATCATCATGTCAACATGGAACTGGAAAAATAAATATGAGGAACATAAGTTGGAAGTATTATAATATTGTAAATGAAAAACTATAGTTTTCTATAAGTCATGCTAGGATAAAATGAAATATAAACTAATGAAAAATATAGTGTACAGAATGTTTGTGAAATCCTGTGATAGCCAATAATATTCCGAGATTATAACATATGAATAAAGGGTTGTAATCTCATGGAAATTCCTAATTACAAAAAACTATTCGCATATGTAAGAGTATAATTTATAATATATTAGAGAATGATTTGCTGCTCAAATACTATATCATGGTATACAATGACGAAAGTACCTAATTATAATAGTGGAGTATGATTTACCTTAAGAATCCCATATCTGTAGTGGAGTAGGAATAACATACTCATTCCCAAAAACATATTGTAGCTGGAATCCCTTCCTAATTCCCATAAACCAAGTGGATAAAGAAACCCTTTATGATTCCTATAATCATTGATTAGTATGAAACAAATCATAAATACCATAGTTGAGAAAGAATCAATAATGGATTTTTGTAATCAATCATTGTATATTAATCCAAAACCAATGCATTGATTGGTGATATTTGACCCCAAAGACACTTAATAATCATCCAATCATTTACATGCTATTATAAAAGAAAAACATTCAAATTTCAAACATTCCTTTCATTAAATTATGAAAAAGTTTAGTATCATGAAATGAATTCCAGGAACATTCCCTCAAAGATCAAGAGACATATTTTGTAAATTGGTTTACTATTGTGACATTTGATGGATTATTGATTTTTTATATATGAAAAATAAATATTTTTGATCTATAGAAAAATTAAATGAATAAAAATAGGTAATATGCTTTTATTGAATGTCTAGAAAAATTGTTAAAAATGATTTCGAAACAACTAAATTCTTTATCATGATAAAAAATATAAAAATATTTCTGTTAACCTAGAAGGAGGGTGTTAGAAATGAAATTTATAATATAATTATTCATTCAAAAATATTATTTGGTAAAGTAAAAAATAAAAAAAATTATTTATTAAAAATTCTATTAATATCCATCTCTAAATCAAAACATACATTAAAAGCAAATATTTTATGTTTTATTTATTTTTTGAATAATTTTATTTTTTGGAATAAAATAAAGATTAAAATTAATTTAGAAAAATAGTTTATAACATGGGATTATTGCCTCATATTAAATAGTACTCATAAAAATGGGGAATCATAAATTGTTCTCAAAAATTGTTTTTATCATAAAACAAAAAAACATTACATGTAATTATAAAAAAATAACTACACAATAGAGTATGATAAATAAAAATGGAAAAAATTTAGGGGGGGTCAATCTAATCATTTAACAAATAAGTTCAGTATGATTCGTCTTCACACAATGAATGTAGTTTATATACCAAAAAACCAAATGATAATTTATTTGTAACAATAAATATATTATTTTGGAGTCACCATTACGTATATTTTATCAAATCATGAGATTAATGAATTTTTTATTCATTAATGGAAATTTAAATTTAATATACTGTATAAAATAATTAATGGTGGGAAATATCAAACATATCTCTTGGTGATAAAAAAGATACAAGGAAACCATTACCTTGATTATAATATTAGTCGAATGTGCTACAACCTCATATAAACCAATTATAAATACATTAATAATATATTTCAGAACCATATTTTGATATGTTTCCTTTTATATAGATCATATATAATAATTTTTTATTACTATTCTAGAATATATAAAAAATTCCACCATCAAGTGTTTGTTTTATTAATTGTTTTCTGTGTTATAGATGATTTATATTTTTTAACATACTATATGACATAATGATTGTCTTTATGAGAAAATATATATTATTTTAATTGACTAATTAAATTTATCAATAGTTATATTAAAAAAAATTAGTGGTTTTATATGATGTGTAAAAATGGAATCTATGTCACCTTATTTTGTTCTTGTATATAATAAATGTTTATAATTTTACAATAATATTAATAAATAATATAACCATTATTGAACTATAAACTAATAATTCTTTTAAAATAATCTTATAATAATAAAAATTTATGTAACCATATTCATCCATGATGATGTATTATATCAATTTCGAGTAGGTGGTAAGAGCGACAAAGCTATGATTGCACTATAAATTACTGGGTGAGTATGGTTTAAAAAGTATATAATTTAATTATAGAAAGAGATTGACTATTTTTTTAAATGTTTTTTTCATTTTTTTTATATGGATGTTTTATTTATTAGATAAATAATGAAAATTGATATGAGAAAAAAAATTCTTTTATTGAGCTAATATGATACAAAATTCATTGTTAACAATATCATTCCCTGAAGAAAAAAGTGAGTGGAAATTAGAATTGAAAAAAATTGTTCATATTCATTAATATTTCTTATTTATTATTAAATAAAATATATTAAATACACAATAGATTTGGATGTGAAAAAAACATTTTTTTATCATGGTGGTAAATTAACTCACAAAGACATGATCAACATTAATTTATTTTGTTCTTCTTATGGGAGGGAATAAATAATTCTTTTTAACTATAATAAAATAAAAGATAAATAAACTACCGATTCAAGTATGACTATATTTATATGTATGAAACTGTTATATAAGATAAATTTTATGAATAAATGGAATTTTATTGTGTTACATACATTGTGTGCAATTTTTCTTCCTCAATAATGTCTACTTGTAAATAAAAGGATTATTATATCTTATAGAGAAGGGGATATTTATGTGATGAAAAGTAAATATATATTATAATTAGATCGGTGCACTTAAAGTAATTTTTAATGAGTAAATTTATCATTGATCAGGATAAATTGATCCCTATATATATGTGATGAAAATGGATTTTTTTATTAACATCCATAATGTTAAAATAGTGAAATTACATTATTCAGGGGTGAATGTTTCAAAATTTATAAAATATATGAGGTTGAGTTATTTTAGGGACTATAAAATGTAAAAAACTATTACCATATTTATGGAATATTCTTTTAACCTTTTACAATTATATTTTTATAATTTACTATTCATGATATTTCCTTGGAATTGAGTGTTACCCTAGATGTTTAAAAGTATTTAAAAAATACAATAAAAATTTATAAAATTTTATAGTTAAAAATAAAATTATATTTTACTTATATTACAACAATATTTTACTTTTTAAAATTTAAATTTAAATTTTAATAAATTCAAATATAGAAAACAGTAATTATAGGTAAATATTTTGTTCACAATAATGATTTTTTCAAATTATTTATTATTTATTACTAATGAATTGAGTGATATTTTATTTTATATTTATTTAATAACTATATATTCGTAAATTTTCATTTTAGATTAATTAATTATATTCAATGAAAATTACACAATGTAAATAAATTATATTTATAATTGTTTTACAATTAAATGGTTAAATTACTTTAATCATGATAATAAGAATATTATGTCTAAAAATAAAATTGGCCATTCGAATTGTTTGGACATGCTATTATACAATATAAAATTTATTTTTTAGATTTTATTATTAAAAAATTAAAAAAAAATTATATTTAGTATGTGAAAATAAAATAATTTTTAAAGTATATTATTTCATAGGATTCCAAAAAATTAATCACAGATTCATAATTTCACATTTTATTTTTATACAATTTATTTACCTTTATAAATATAGTTATTTTTTATATTTTTTAAAATCAATTATCCAATTTTTTTCTAGAAATTTTTTATATAACATGGTATTAAAAAACTGTTGTTTTTTCACTCTTCACTCATTAATAGATTATAAAAAAATACTCAAAAAAATATTCTAATGTTAATTGTTTGATAATTGAATGTAAAAACAATGATAGAATTTTAAATTTTAAATTCCAAAATTTATAAACTTTTATTCAATCAATATACAATATATAGATAGAAATTTAGTATTTCAAATAATTACGTTTTGATAATTTCCATTTTGTAATGTCTATTTTATATTCAAGATAAAATTTAATATCTTTTCATATTTAATTTTTTTAATATTCATAAATAAATTTTTTAATATAGATAAAATATGGTGAGACTCATTTTATATTAGTGTTTTTTAATAAATAGGTTATTTGGAACAGTAATAATTTTGAGGGAAATAAAATTCTAAAATATCAATGTGATATATTTTCCCACCATAAAAATAATATCCAGACAAAAATAATAGTTATATAATACAAGATATTAATTTAGGTATTTAAACCGTAATCATGAATCGTTGTATAATATCTTTAGAAATATCAAAATTATAATCATAAACCAATATTTTTTTGGGAATTGGATAATTCTTAATATTGATATTTTCCATTATTTTATCATATTAGTGAACATCATAATTAGGTATTGTAAATACCATAATGGAATTAGTTTCCGTAGAAACCTCATAAACACTATTTCACTGATTTTTTATCATAGGACGATTTAAAATGTGATTTCACTATGTTTCTAATTCATATAATGTCTAATTGATGATTTATATCCATTTAAAAAATCACATAAATTAATATAATGAAATTTAAAAAAATTATTGAATTCATATATCATTTTCCATGGAGGGGAATCATATTTCAATTATAATATAATTATAATAGCATGAGTTTTATATAATATATTCAATAAAAAAAAATTTTGGAACTTAATAAATATATGACTTCAAAAAATAGATATTTCATATAAATTGAACGCAATAATTAACACAATCTAAGTCAATAGTTGTTATTCTTGAATCATTCCATTGTTCCTTTGGATTATGTGGGGTTTGAAAACAATATTCCTTGATAGATCACAGATTGGGGATGTATTTTCATACTTCCCAACCCAAATTTATTTAAACTATTGATGTTTGGATTGTATATTAGACAAGTCACTAAAATGTAAAATTATATCAGATACAATATTGAGCATGAATTGAAATTCATGAGATCTATTTCCAATCCTTCTAGACATGATTCTTTTAATTGTTTCTATAACATATTTCCATGTGTCTACATCCCATGTTTTGGATGCATACGATGTTAAATATTCATTCCTCCATCTTCTTTTTTACCAAATATATAATGAAAAACATTCTTGATCATAATTTATATGTCTTAATGTCTTGAAATAAATATTTATTTATTAATAAAATCAAGATAATATAAAAAATATAACCTCAATGTTTTTAATATCAACATTTATTAATCTTGGTTTATAATTTAACAAAGACCGTATATTCCATTGTGAACATTATTATCATTTTTCGTCCTAGTTCCTAGAATATCTAAAATTAAACCTGTTAATCATGTTTGATCAATATTACAAACATATGATAATTATAATATAATGAATAACACAACAACGATATATAATATTAATCAAAATAATTTCATTATAATTCTATTCAATTTATGTCACATTGTGTTTAGTCCTATATTTGTAGGGGTGGTTTCCTATTATTTGAGAAAAATATTATATATAAATAATATCCTGTAATTATATTTTCATTAACCATTATATATCCCACAATAGTTTTTATAAAGGAATGAATTCTTGTCCCTACTCATCTTGATCAAGAGAGTTGTTTGATTGATACTAAAAAATAAATTTTAATGGTGATTAAACCTAGGTGAGTATAATTCATAAGAACAACCTATATACATTATTGAGAAAATTATAAAACTACTAATAGAATAACATAATCATTATAGTACAAAAAACATATTTTTATCATCTTGAAAGACATAAACCATTAGTTTTACTAATTATATCTAATCCTATGAAAAAATACTTAACATAATCTTAAAAAAACTAAATCCTACAAAGATATTTACAAAAGAATCTAACACATACAATCATTTATATAATGCTAAATAAAATATTCAACAATCACTATATATGATATAGTATAAGGTGAACTAATATTTATTTTCGAAGTCACCATAAGAATGACATTACATTTAAAAAATAATCACACATTCCATGAAATGATATTTTTACATTATTTTGGGATAAGCTACATATTATACACTTTTTATGATACTTGTAATCATTAAAAATATTTAAAAAAATATAAATTATTATACATCATTTAGGTTATGGTGATCTTCATAAGTAAAGTAAATGATAAAATCAAATGGGTGATATCGAATTCTATATATGGGAAATCTCATCCATATTTTTTCAAAGGTAACACAAAAATATTATATGAAAATATTTTTAGTGAAAAATGGAATATTAAATAAATATGTAATAATAATAATTTTCTAAAAGTAAGTATTGAAGTACATGTTATCACATTATAGCCTAGTTACACTGAAAAATAATTTCATTGGGTAAATACATTGCTTATAACAATACTCTTTATAATATAGATGATGCATACTAGTTGTGGTGGATTATGGGGTATCCATGGGGAGACAACTCCCTCATATAATAGAATAAATAATATTGTAAAATAAAAAATCATGAAAAGTGATAGTAATAAACCATGAGCAACGTAAAACCATTTAAAAAATATTGTGAAAATTTAGTGTTGTAACTAAAATAAAGAAACAATGTAATTAGAAAATACCGCATCCTCATTTATGGATACAATATGAGGAAAAATAAGCTATCATGAAATAAAGACATTGGGAATCATCACATTTGATACTTTAACAAGCTTAGTTTATATTAGGAATCCATGTGCAATGGTATCTCAACCACGTTGTGAGTACATTAGATAGCAAGGAACCACCAAAATAGTCTTGAATAAATATAGTTAAATAATAGTCTACATATCTGAACGAATACTATATATAATAATAATATCATTTAAATATTGTAAAAATATTAAATAAAAATATATTATGATGGTTTTTGTGGTTATAATGGTCTATCAAACACGACTTCAGTCAGTGATGTTGATGTTTATGATAAATATTTTTCGTGACTAGGAAATAAAAATTCTACTAGAATTACAACAATTAAATTTCATCACTATATAAAAGGTATAATTCCATATATCTGTTGGACATATTATAAGTAAATAATTGAGAAATATTGTAGGTTTCTTAATAATACTATTAAATAATTATATAACTAGTTCAAAAATGATAACATATAGTTACACACTAATCTAGTATGATGATGGATTAATATTTCTCATTCCATATGAAATGAATATTTTGGAAACTAGAAGGATTTTGAAAGGGGATGTTTCATAGTAATATATATATATTATTATACCGAATCGAAATAATAACTCAAAATCCATCAATCGGTGGATCTAAAGGTCATTCATATACTTCTCTATGAAATGAAATAATGATATTCCCACCCCCAATCAAATGGAGTATCCTATGTATAAATATATGTGATCATCATCGTCCTTGGGGATTTCAAAAAATCCAATGCTTTATGGATATGTTCACACCAAACAACCTCTAGACTCATTTTGGTCTGTGAATTATGGGAATCTTGTTTGACACAGTTCAAAAAAGGGGATTTTGATATTTTCATAAAAAACTTCTCTATATTTCTGATATGATGTGGAATCAAAGATACACTAGGTATTTTTGTAATGTTGCAATAAAAAATTGAATGATAATATCATTATGAATCCTTGTAATTAAAATGTGAAACTTATTTTAATTAATGTAATTATTTCCAATTAAAATGACATTGTCATTTATTTAGTATTTTATCCAAATAAATAGGGAATATGTTAATATATATATATATATAATCATTATTCCATACATTTTGTTCCACATGTGTAGACATAAAAAATGTTGATAACTTATAAATAATATAATTGTCACATTCTGGGTTTGGATCAAACTGACATACCATGTAACATTGTTTTAGGGATGGTTCCATGTTTTCCTAGGTATCAATTCAAAAAATTATTTAATAGTGGTGTATCCCTCACAATATACCACATTCCTTAAAATCACATGTTTATAGGAAATAATAAATTCTTGGATAAACAAATTAATACCAATACAATAGTTATGTAGTGTGGAAAAAACAACAACACATATTCTTAGCATGATCTCCCTCACAGTCATGTACAATAATCCACATTTATGGTGTGAAACACATGGTTATCCACAACTATTCCCAATGCTCCAATAATCGGTTCTAACTATGATTGTGGAACCCTACTCGGGGTCACATCAATGTTATAATATATGTTCAATAGAAATTTAAAAGATGAATTACTCCAGTAATATGTACCATCTACTATATAATGACCTTTTAGGGATTAATTAAATTAGTCAGTTTGTATTTGGAACAAAAATGTAACCAAAATCCCACCATACTCGTCTACCTACAACTCTCAAAATTAAATAAGCGATTACATTGGGTCCAATCTGAGTTTGACATAGTCTCCCATTGACATTTGGGTATCATTGTCGGGTTCTAGCCCATCCTATGGTGAATTATTATTTTAAATTCAAGTCCAATGATGAAAAAAGAATTTTTTTAGTCTCTATATGACTGTTGTGACCCATGGCACTATTCTATATATATTTAGGTAAGGTCAAAATATTTATTTTAAATAAAATATTTGAGATATTTTGGATGCTAACATAATTTTCATATGAAAACATTTGATTAATGGTCCCTCTCCACTTGTGTTTCAACTAGTGCACATGTCACATCACATAGTTATTAGCTATTTACAAGAAGAGAAAGAATGATAATATACCAACCACATTCTTACCATTTTAAAAAATCAGTGACCTAAATTAGCAACGAAATCCCTTATAAGACCATAAATAATCAACCATGATATAATACACATCATAATCCCCTAAACCATTCCAAATGTTAATGACAAATGATGTGTGAAAATTAAAAAAAAAATTTCAATTAATGTCCAATTTAGAATATTTTCTAATCCCTCAAATGAATCCCTATGATAGTTTGTTATTTTAAATATTTGGGGTCAGTTATCACCAACACACCAAAAAAACCATGCTAAGAAAAATTCCAAACTTAAATTAAAAATTCTATATTTAAAGAGTTTTTTATTTTAAGGATAACCTATATAAAAATACATGGTTTGATGATCATTTGACGATTCAATGAGAAAACACACTAATTCATTACCTTCAATAATCCTCAATCTAGGTTGTAGGAATACTCTATTATAAATAGATTATTTCAAAATTAACATGGAAAAATATCATTGTTGATCCAATTATAGTAAATTCAAAAATAGGAGAGGGAGATATAAATGATATTTGAAAGGAAAAATCTACCAATATAATATATCATCTATGAAATCTCCAATAAACTCACACATTAAAAGGGTATACCAAGGGAGATAAAATGATTCACCCTTTTATCAACATGATATAATAATAATATGAAGAGTTGGATGCTGCATTTAAATTATATAGGGGATAATTTTAAATATCAATATAAAAAATATATCTATGTTTCCCTTGAAAGAAAACATTTTGGACGTATCCAATATATATGATTTTCTACAGTGAACACCTTGCTCCTCTCAACACTCCCAAGAGCCCTAGGGATGACTAATAACAATCGCTTAAGTTGTTTAACACCATTCATGTGGTGTTTCAATCCTAAAAACATCATTATTATTAAATGGTAACAAATTGACTCAGTCACTTATTTGAATATTCAATTTCTTATGGATTTTTTTAAAATCTATCCATACATACGATAATACAATCTCTATGCTAACTAATATCTATTATATCTTGGTAGGCTTAATTTTTTGAAATAATATTGATTATAAAACCTCCTATATTGGTGTTGATCCACATATGAACACCCAAATCATCTCTATGGAACAAAATTGTCATATGATGATTATACCACAAAAACACATGACAAAACTAGTAACGAATACAAGGACAACAAGGGGTGACATAAACTATGACTATATACACTATGATATTCCAATGTTATTTTATAGATTATCACCTGACATGAAATGATCTCTACTATAGGTTCTTACATTCAACAACCAAATAAATTATGTATTTCTTCCAACATCAAAATTCCCTACCGAACCATGAAATAGGGATCATAAATATTTTCCCACCATTGTTATCAATTGACAGCACTAGATCATTACAGATTGGGTGTCTCCTAGTACATGATTATGATATAAAATTATAAAATAAAATTCAACCATTTTAAAAAAATATCATGAATCATTTTCATTAAAAACCCACATTCAACCCTCAAAATATTTCTTTAATATAACAAATTATGATCTCAGTGAGATTTCATCTCACTATATATAATAATGAAAAAAAATATTTAAGACACCATTAACTATAAGTTTCATAAATGGTCCTATTTTACCTCTGATTCATTTTAAAAAAATAAAACACTTTTACTCGTACTCCAGGATACACTCCATGGACATAAAAAAACTATGTCCACATCCAAAAAATGTAAATCCATGGTTTGATCACAAGTCAATTTATATCAGTGTATACCATGTTTAAAAAATATAGTGTTTTCTCAATGAAAGTAAAATCATATATTTACCAATAATATAATCCAAAAAACCATATATAATATGGTCCTCTTGCTTATGGATGACATCCCACAACCCACCTTTGGGTTATCATATTCATTATGCCAGTGAAATTTCTACCTTATAAATAAATCAGATTCCACTTCCATCATCATATATAAAAAATGTCATAGAAAAAACCCACTCTTTTTGTGTGGGATCAAAATAAATTGTTATCATTTTCTTACCCATTATATTTCGATCCATGGAATTTAATAATTCCTAATTAATATTTGTGGATAAAACGTTCGATTCATCCAAAATATGATTCTATGATCATATAAATTCTACTCTTAACAAGCCAAGATTACATAAAATTGGGATACAATTGGAATTATGTATCCCTTGATACCAAATCACACAAAAATTCATATCATCTTTTACAGTAAAAATTATCATTCTTGGATACCTCATATGTTTCCAAAATATCCATCGTTATGGGGATTTTTTATTATTTCACTCATACTCTAGGTCACCATTTCCAAAGCTATCTCTATAACTACCTTTGTTCATTGGACCACTTATGGCCATCACCATTTCCACCCATTTAATCAAAATCCTATATGTAACATGCCATCAAGGAAAAGCTTAAAATTTACCGCCCAAAAAAATAGTCTCAGCACAATAGATGCACCATTTTAAATCCATTGCAAATTTACACACAATAATTTTTCATGATTCATTAATAACATCCCACATCGTAGTGTTATTCATGCTCTATATGTTTTCATCATTATTTTATGACCTATCATCCTCATCTTCATGATTTTATACCACCAATATTCATTATATTCATATGAGACATCGATATTATGACTATCCTTCAAATATTAAACTATTCAATAAATTGTTCCAGGTACCTGAATATTATTTCTCATCAATAAGAGAAATGAATACCATGGACCATTTGTGATTCATTTAAATCATAAGGAATCAACATTCAATTTCCACAAATTACTAGCACCTCATGTTCATCTATCAAATACATAAATGAATGAAAATTTAATTCTATATAATGGAAACCAATATTCAGTGATAACTCCTTATGTGTAGTTTCAGATCAAACTGAATGTAAAATCATTATGATCCAAAAATAATGAGGTTCTATTGGACAACCATATCCCTCTTATTAGATATCATGAAAGGTTAATAAGGTCCATTGACATGTTCTATATGAAAAACCACTCAACAAGGAGACATATAAAATAACATCATCCACTATCACATCTATACCCCTCGAAATCAAAAATACAAAACACCAAAAAATGGGGATCCATGTATCATGGTATCATTCACCATCCACATCCCACATTATGGGAACCGATATTATAGTAACATCATATTTTTATTATAATAATTGTTCTTCATCTCCAATAAAACATCAACTATTATAAGATACTTAACTTTTCAAACAACTAATTATAAAGATGTTGACTTCCATCGAATGTAAAAGACAATATCTATATATTAAATTAATATAAATCAAATATGCTTTTAGTTATATAAGTTTTGAATAAAATTTTATTACATACAAAACAATATATGATTTTCCTAGAACCCTAATTAATTACTACCCACATGGTCCATATAAAAACTATAGTGGATTATTTTCATTATAGAGTATACACATAACTATTCCATTTCATAATGGATATTCAACATCTATAATAAATTTCTTCTCACGTTATACCCTTATTAGACATACCCTAGAAATAATGATTCTTCATATGCAGTGGAATGTAAACATGATAAATTGAAATCTCATGGGGTATTTCTAGGTAACCATGATATATATCTTTTGATGATCATTTTAAAGAATAAAATAATATTATGTTTTTTAGATTTTATAATAACTTACAATTATTTTACCACATTATAAATATATCATCAAAATGATTCATGACATAAAATATTTTCATAAATAATAAAATATTTAAAAGTATAATGAATCATCTCAAAATAGTGAACAACCATCAGATCATAATTTAAACATAGATAATTAGAATAAGCATAATATTATAAAACTATGAACATGTAAAAATATTAAATTAACTAATTATGTTAATGATAGAAAATTAGAAACACTCATAGACTAATGGATGTGATTTGGGGTCCATAAATAATATTATAGACAATAAATATAGGTTCATATTAAATATAGTTCACGGAACACCTGGAACACGCATAATGTATTGTACATGAAAACATGGTTCGCAAAAAAATTAATGTGTACATGATTTTAGATTAATTCTTAACATTTTATAAAAAGGGTTTTTAACTTCATTTATAGTATTATATGTTTTTAATGAACCCCAACATCAGTAAATCATTATACAATCAAATTTATTCCACATAATCAAATAAATATTTAATATTTTATAATAAAATATATCATTGAAAAAAATGTGTGTCCCAAATATGACATTTTCACAACTATAATCCTTCCATAAAGATAATAAATATTTTATCATATAATCACATCGTAAATGAAACATAATTAACATCACATGATATAATCATAAGTTAAAATTCTATTAAATCGGTATAGGGAACATTTGAAGTGGAAATGGAATTTTTTATTTTGTAATTTATTATTTATAATCAAAATATATCAAATATATTAAGAAATTATTTTTCATTAAAAAATATGAAGGGATAATAGTAATGGAATCATCAATTCATTTATCAATACTGAAAGTAATAAATTCAAAAAATGTTGTGTGTTTTAAGATAACTATTCCATTAAATTTTTCATTCAAATTGACAATTTAATGCACTTCAAAATTGAAATTAATATTCATTTCTAACCATTTCTAAATAAATAATTCATAGTGACATAATTCATTAAAATATTTAATGTTGATATGTATAGTATTCATGAAAATATTTTTTGAAAACATTCATATGGATAAAAAATTATTTTTGACCAATCATTGAAATAATGTTGGTATTCCTTAAAAGTCTTATATTATTAACATGAATATATAAATATTGGAAAATGAATGGAAAAAATTTATTATACATATAAATTATACTAAAAATTAATTTGATTTATCAAATAAAGATAATATAATGTCTTGGAATAATAATCATTTATAATAAATCATTATTAAAAAGGTATTCAAACATAATACACACATCACTTGTGTAAATTTATAAATAATAATACAAAGGAAAGAACAAATTAAAATGATACATTAAATGTCATATACATAGTGAGATTAAATATATAACATCTCAACAGATCTATATTTACACATCATAAAATAGTATGCGTGTATATTATAACATATTTCCCAAAGTAGAAAATTTTAGATATAAACTGTTACAACATTGGTAATATATAATTAATAATAGAAGAAAATATAGATCCGTATATGTGTTACTAAATCCAAATAATTTCATCATAATATTACTAAAAATTAATTTATTGAACTTATATGCACCACACAATGTAAACTATTGTTGAATATCATATTTGTCTCAAGGACATAAAAGTAGAATGATAAAACCCTTACCTCAAATATCATTAATATTCATAGGTGTAAGAACCTTAAGTATAATAAATATTTATTTTTTATTCATATTTCATTCAATAATAATAATTTATAACAAAAAATATTTTATTTAAATAGGACATCTCATCAAGATATTATTAAAAATTAATTATTTATATCATTGTTCATGTTGATAACTACATCATTTTACATGGTTATATTTTTTAGTGAGTTATAATCCTTTTACATTGATATCAGATCCATGATTTCTTTAATATTTTTTATTTAATGAGTATGATAAGTAATATTTATATATACATTTCTAAAAATTACTAAATGTTTTAATGAAAAATGAATAACATCAGTTTGTGTAGACAATAATAAGTACATTCGCTTGTTGATGTTTATTTAATTGCATTTGTGGAATGAAATAAATAAAAATAAAAATAATTCATTATATAGTTATTATAGTAGATAATATTTCATATATATTCATTATATATAACATTATTAACATCCACATTAAAATAATATAAAATTAATCACATCAGTTCATAAAGGTAGTATTTCACATGTATACATGAGTGACATTATCAATTTTCAAAAGAAAAAAATGTATTAAGTTAGATATTATATTTTAATTTCATAATTTTAATTATTTAATAATTTTAAAATATATAAATTAACACAATAAACACAACCAACCATGAATTATGGTGAGGGATAATGAGTCATATTTCTATATGGAGGAGGTAGTTCAAACATATGCGTGAGCAATATTTATCATTTTCTTATTGAAGGAAAACACTTTGAATTTTCATCAATAATAATTATAATAACTTAATATATTAAATTATGTAATGTAATTTTTTTATTTGATGCCATATACATTAAGGAGTAAATAATAATAATAATATTGATTGTACACAATTATCTATTTTAACTCTTCATTGAGAAAACTACATTGGATTACACCCTAATCATTTAATGGTTGGTCTTTTAGATAGGCCAATAGATTTATGAAATGTGTTAAAAATATGGGATGGTATTATTTTTGGTAATGGATGAGACACTATTATCATTATGTTTAGAGGAGAATAGAGGTTGTATGATTTTATAGGGAGGGAAATGATAGACAGCGAATCACTCAAATTACTAATTAATATATATAAAATAAGAATGTATCTTGAATCCAAGGAAACAAAAATTCCAATATAATATTTTAATGAGGAAATATAAATTAATATATTAATGTTTTGCATTTTTTTTGATACATTTTACACCATATCTAATAGTTAAACTACATTATATTCATTTTAACTATAATAATTATTATTCAATTTCTTGTCATGATAACATAAATTTTAGGCCAAGAATTAAATAATTATTATAACAAATATAGAAATTAATGTCCCTATATAGTTAATATATTTTATAATATATACGTTATCAATGAGGTAATAATATATGTCAACATAAGAACATATAATAAATTATTTCTTGTTTTAGGAGAACACACTGAATATGAGTAAAAATAATTTTACATTAATATAAATTGACAAAAAGGATTATATGATTTTTTTGTACCATAATAAAAATAAGGTTTTTATAAATTTTTTTCATGGAAAAACTCATTGGATTGAAACATTGTTTTCGTATATGGGAAAATATAACTTATCCTAAAAACAGTCAAGAATGGGATCCCAGTTTTTAAAAATTATTTTAATATTTATTATTAAAATATTATATCATTATTTTTAGATTATAAAACTAATAAATTATGATTAATACAATTTTTATATATATTTTAATATTTTACTATAATGACAACGAAAATCCATGATTTTTTTTTATTAAATGGCAATTTTACGAGTCCACAAAAATTGACGGTGAGTGATTCCGAGGCATAGAGTTCCCGGAGTGAATTTATGAACTTTTATTCATGTACGTTCAGTAAACGTGGGGGTGGATTTTTCTAACATTTGAACCCGTGTTCAGAATTGAAATCAGAGGACACCATTGAACATGCAGTACCGATATTATCTTGAAGAGACTTTCATCTCGATGATAGTTGGTCGATGGTGAAAGTTAGTGTTTGGGTTTTCCGTGGGAATAGAAATAAAATAAATTATTAATTTTTTTTTGAGACCTCCCATGTGGATGTTTCACATATGGGGACCACCAAAACTAAAACTCCAATGTGAGGTTATAGAGGTGGGGACCAATATAATTGACCTCCCATATTTGTTATGGTGGTGGGTACCGCTCGAGAGTAAAACCCCCCTGAACTCCCCTCTTAATTGGGAGAAAACTATTGATCTACCTGCACATTAATTGTTCCACCCCACTTAATTAATTATTCCAACTCAGTTAATTAAATTAGATATTTAAAAATTATGCCGACAAACATAATAGATTACAAAATTTATTATTTTGGGATTCATATTTTATTTTTTTGGAATTGGGAGGGAGAAGCAGTGGAGGATTATTTCCTCCAACAAAATATGTTGAAACATGACATTGAATTCTCCCTCGGGACATCCTCCAATGGTGGAAATCATCAACAATGAAGAACCACCACCATCGATGAGCATTTATCTGACAAACGAGCTCGGGATCGGAGGCGTGTGGAGGGCATGACGAACGTCGACAACTTCGACGTATCTCATCGATTCAATCAATCAAACGAGGTAGGGGTGAGATTTATTTTGATCAATGTTAAATTCTATCTATGATAGAATAATCTTACTTAAGTCGTATGCTACCGCCCTAATGCAGAGGGAACGAGCCAAAAATACAGTTATCGACCCCTCCACAAATCTCATGAATCATTTTGTGATCTTTTTGATGGTATCGATTACCGGTGATGAATGTTGGCAATGGTGGAACATGAGAAATGCGATGAAGGCAGAAAACGAAGGGTGGCCGGTCGAGCCATCTGCCGGCGGAGGATCGGTGACCTGCCACCTCGTAGCTTCTACGCCTCACGGTGCCCTACCACCCGCGACCTCTACTGCCCCACCGCCTCGGCAAAACTCGGCGTGTGACCACCCCCAGCCACTGCATCACCCAGCAACCCCACCACACTACCCCATGGCCCCACCGTGCTACCTTGCAGCCCCACCGCGCCGCCCGACAGCCCCGTCGAAATGCCCCGCGGTCCAGCCATGCCACCCCGTGGTACAGCCATGCCGCCCTGTGGCCTCTCGGCTACCCGCAACCTATGAGTCCCCCTAGTATCCCCCTCGGCCCCCTGGTGTCCCCCATGGCCCTCCGTAACCACCAGCGGCCATCGCGGCCTTCTAGACCGCAAGACGCGGGACGGGCCGGACCCAGCGGGTCGGGTCAGCCCTAGCCGGGTCGGGCCCAGTCGTTCCGACCGAGTGGACAATACCTAGACTAGTTTCGACCCCTGTACACACTTTCGGCCATATCATTGTCACCAAGAATTTTTTTGACAAACAATCGGCGGTCCCAGAAGCCATGGAGAAAGACAGTCTCTTTATTATACCCAACTAGATTTTTGGGATTATTTTGGGGATTAAAAAAGTTGGTTAGAGACCGAATCCAACCGGGCCTCTGAGAATAAAAGGCTAATAGCTCACAGATCAGGTGTCCAATTGACACATCATCTATTGCATTGAGACCCCAATTACGTGTCTGTACTTTAAGATACATCCTTCTGAGATTTCGATGAATTTGGAGTATCGACCAGTGGCTTGTGGAGCAGAACCACTTGGAGACAAGAGTGCTTAGTGCAGGAACCGAGTATCTTGTTGTGACATGAAGAATGAAGAACAATCATGTGTGGGTCAGCACCTACTGATCCTGTGTGGGTATGCAACGAGAAATCCAATATGGGTCAGCACCTAGCGATCCTCGGTGGGTCAGCACCGAGTGATCCTATGTGGGTCAGCAGTGAGCGGTCATATGTGTGTCAGCACCAAGCGGTGCTGTGTGGGTCAGCATCGAGCATTCCTGTGTGGGTTAACTGTAGATCTTCATAACATAATAAGATTATTTCATAGTTACATCTATTCATCTCTACTACTGTTCTTGTGAAATACCAAGTTTTAGCTGAGTCTATACCTATGTTGTACTTTCCATCATGGTAATACCTTGGTTGTATTATTATGTTCGGCATACCTGTGTGGTACTTACCTTCGTGGTACTCATTCTGTTGTGGAATATATGAGCATGGGATTTTGAGTCGGACTATTTACTTCCTCATGGATGATATGGGTTAATTGATAACATAGGTATAGTTATTTTATTATACCTAATCCGGGTTGTAAGTTGATTTCATTCATTGTGGTTCATCCGTTGTGGATTTTGTGAGACCCTAAGGGTCTCTAGGTCCCTATTGACTATCGTTATACTCACTCCTACAAGGTCTATAGTTTCACATCATTGTGTTTGGTTCAATGAATGGACAACGCTGACTAAGGATGGCAGTAACAAGACAGGAAGTAGCTCAAAGGTGGGCCTTAAATGAGTCATACCGTAGAGAAGAACAATCAAGAGTTGTACCAACCATTTAGGAAGGATCCATTGTAGGTGTTCACATGATTTCTTCCAGTTTACTTGTACTTTAAGTTTCTTTTACTTTCTAGTTGGGCATGTATTTTTTCTCCTTTTACATACTACACTCACTCTATTTACTATTCAATTTAATTGAGTTCGTATCATGATGTGTGCATGGTTGTGTTTTCGTACAGGTTATAAAGGTAATTCCTTCAAAGTTTTAGGTAATATTCCTTCGATGCTAGTCTCCAACCCCTATCCTATGAATGGCGGGCATGGGGTAGTCATGACATGGGCCCCAGGGGACAGGTCATGAAAAATTGAATCAAAGGAGTACAATCCTACCAATGAAATGGGGATCTGTTATTTTCTATGAAGTAATAGTGTTAAGTGTAATGAGTGTGGTTTTCAGTTCAGGGAGTGCAGACGTGGTGCAGCGGTCAACGTATCCATAAGCGAAGTCCCTATCTTCTGATTTCTGACTCAGTTCATGAAAACACAGATTTTTTGTGTGTTTGAAAGAGTATTAGTTGAGATCTATTTTAGTTAGATCACCCTGTATAACTTATTGAACTTGGAATACATGTTTCTTTTCAGGATTCATGCACACAGATAGGTAGCTAGGGTTCTAAGAGTAGTACGCACTAATAGCCCACCGAGCGATGAGTCATCGATGTTTGGCCCACTTTCAGTAGAGGCAGAAGCGAAGGCTCCAACAATACCATTACCATATGGGCCACCGATGCCACTAGCCCATGCTGCAGAGGGTGAAGGCTGCTTGAGAATGCTTCATGAGATCCAGTACCAAAGGCCACCCAGGTTCAGGGGAGAGACAGACCCACATGTGGTAGAGGATTGGTTGGAGGCCATAGTTGGAATCTTCTGAATGGTAAGGACACCAGCTAATCTCATGGAGATCCTTCCACCAGTCTAATATAGGCAGAAGAATGCAGATATTGGAGCTTGATGCTCTAGGTTCACGATGAGGTGATGTTTCTCTAGGTATACTTCGATATCCTGTTTCGCGCAGAGTTTTTTCCAGTGACTCTACGCGCAGTGAGCATAAAGGAGTTTCTTCATCTACTACAGGGAAGCATGAATGTGGGTTAGTACTCCGTGAGTTTCACTGACCTCTCACGCTACTCCACAGATATGGTGTATGGCCCATTCTATAGGTCCCAAACCATCGAACATGGACTCATGCAGGAGAATATGACTTCAATGATCTGACACAGCATCCCGACGCATGTGGGGGTGTTAGAGAGAGCACTATTAGTGGAGAGATTCTTTGTTGATCAGTCACCAATAGTGAAACCCACCACATGTAATCACATAAAGGTGTCTTCTATAGCTGGCATCCAAAAGATGTAATATAGATCCAAGAGTAACAGACCTATTTGTGGGTTGCCACAGGAATTATGGTCAGTTTTTCAGGGCACCCCAGGCAGATCTAGTCATGCCAGATGCAGACAGTGTTACACATGCAGTGTGCAAGGACATATTTCTTGTGACTGTTCGACCCACCATACAGATGAACATCATATAGTTGAAGGATTTCCCAGGCAGAGACAGAGGTTCAACTGTGGAGGTCCGTAGGGAGTAGGGGTACCTTGTAGAGGAGCTAACCATGCAGCTGGCAGTTGGCGACGTTTTAAAATGTTATCGCCACCACCACCAGGTGGTCCACCCCGACCATAGGGAGCAGGAAGACAGGAGCGAGCTCAGCTCTTGGAGGCAGAGGCCTACGATCATGGCACTCCAGAGATGATACGAGGTACGATCTGTGTCTACTCCACCTTAGATGCAGTACTTATAAACAAAGGTTCTAGTCATTATATTATTTACACTACCCTAGTTCAGAGCTCGGAGACCCCGATGGAGCCATTGGCTCATTCCATACAGCTAGAGACTCCTACGAGAGAGGATTCAACAATTACGCGCTGGTTCCGGCAGTGCGAGATTATTATATTAGGCGAGAGCTTCGGTTGTGATATCCTAGTAGCAGCCCCAAGGCCTTACAAATTCATCTTTGGTATGAAATTCTTATCTATAGTCAAATCTCTGATTGACTATATTAGGAACAATGTGTGGTGTGTCTACAAAGATGGGACCAGGTTTTCCATCACTTGTGAGAAGGGAGCCTTTGCAGCACATGACGGACTTACCCGAAGGAGAGTACAACTGATCACTCTACTATTGGATAGCCTTACCCTCAGAGAAGTATATGTAGAGTGTTCGGGTTTTCTTGTAGTTGTGGACTAGTATGTGGATTTCTTCCTTGATGATGTTCCGGTTCTACCTCCCCAAAGAGAGGTGGACATATACATTGACTTGTACAATGGGACAACATTTTTATCTACACCAGTTCATCAGATGGTTCCTGCAGAGCTTTGTGAGCTACTCGTATAGCTGGAGGACTTATAGGGGAAAGGGTTCTTTCGACCATGGGTTTCTCCTTGGGCTACCTCAATTCTGTTTCTAAAGAAGGTAGATGGGAGATTGAGACTTTGTGTGGACTCTTGGCGCCCGAACCAGGTGAATGTGAAGAAACAAGTACCCACATTAGATGATTGATGACCTCTTTGATCAACTGAATGGCGCACCGTGGTTCTCGAAGATAGATCTCATATTAGGTTATCATCAACTCAGAGTAAAGATTAGGATTTGTAGAAGGAGGCTTTTAGATAACGGTAAGACCACTAAGTGTTCTTGGTTATGCCATTCGGTGTGACCAACGCTCTAGTAGTGTTCATGGGACACATGAACATGATATTTCAAACATACCTTGATCGCATTGTAGTAGTCTTCATCAACAAGAATCTGATTTACTGAGCTACTAAGGAGGAGACTTCCTATCATTTTTAGGTAGTACTGGACTCATTCTGAGGGTAGCAGCTTTATGGTAAGCTCTCGAAGTGCCATTTATGGATCCGAGTGGTTCACTTTCTTGTACATGACATATGGAAGGTTGGAGTTGTAGTGGATCCAGCGATGATTGAGGCGGTACATTCTTGGGAGCCACCTAGGAGTGTGATAGAGATATGGATTTACTAGGTTTTGATGGATACTACTAGAGGATTGTGAAGATTTATCTAGAGTTATATCACCTCTATCCGCAATGATGAAGAAGAGGCAACCCTTATTTTGGACGGAGAGATTCCTATAATGTTTTCTGGAGCTGAGGCAGTGGTTGACTAGTTCCCCCATATTGTGGCTTCCAGAGGAGTGTGTAGGGTACGTAGGCTACTGTGATGCAACATGTGCCGGGAATTGATGTTTCCTGATGCAGGAGTGAAGAGTGATGGAATATGGTTCTCAAAAACTGATACATCATGAGCAGAACTATGCTACCCATGACCTGGAGTTAGCAGCAGTAGTCTTCGGCTTGAATAAGTGGCAACATTTCATGAATGTCAAACATTTTACATTGTTCTCTGATCACAACTGTCTCATGCATATCTTATCTTAGAAGGACATGAAACATAGACAACAATATTGGTTTTAGTTCCTCCAGGACTATGAATTCGAGATATTTTATACTCTTGGGAAGGGGAACATAGTATCATATGCACTCAGCAAGTGATTAGGTTTACAACTTCTAGTCGAGGCGACAGAGGAACTGATAACTTTTTAGAAATTCTTTGTGGATGGATATGGAGAATCTTTTCTTCTGTCTCTTACATTCACTCCCCCACATATTCATCGAGTCAGGGCGGCACACTATAGGGACACTGAATGTAATATGCGATGTGCTCAGTTATCCACAAGATAGTCTCCTGATGGATTTAGTCAAGGTGGGGTGCATGACAACCTCTTCAAAGGTCTTACAATGGTACCAGTTTAGCTTCGGGAAGAAGTTATTGGGGATTTCCACACATCCTCTCTAGAGGTACATCTAGGAGTGGAGAAGATGTACAAGGATATTCGACGACAACACTGGTGGACGATAATGAAGAATGCATTAGCATAGTTTGTCTCTCATTACCTCACTTTTCATCTATTAAAGGTGGATCATTAGGTACCATCAGGCTTAAATGAGCCTTTAGAGGTCCCAAAGTGATATTTGGATGGGATATCCATGGAATTCGTGATAGAACTTCAACGTACATATAGGGGTCATGATTCAATCTGGGTGGTCATCCACCGACTCACCTTGTCAGCGCACTTCCTACCGATCAGAGATCAGGGTTTAGTATTGAGCTAAGGACACCCATATATGAAGGACATTATGCGGCTACATGGAGTACTCTTCACGATTATCTCCGATCATGATGTGTGTTTTACATCTGGGATATAGAAGGGGTTGCATAAGGCTTTCAGGACTTAGCTTTCTTTGTGAAGAGCCTTCCAACCTCAGACGAATGGTCAGACTGACCCATTGGGTTGGCATGTTTTGAGGCATTGTACGGGTGACCATGTAGATCACCTTTATGCCGGACTAACCCATGGGAGTCAACACTTGAGGGACATGAGATGTTACGTGATACCACAGAAAAGGTGCAAATCATCCAGGAGCAGATAAAGACTGCACATAGCAGGAAAAAGCCGTATGCTGACAAGAGACGGAGACCTCTAGAGTTTGAGAATGGAGACCATGTCTTTCTATGGGCCTCACCTCGACAAGGATTATAGAGATTTGGCCGAGGCGGCAAGTTATCTACAAAGTTCATTGGACCCTTCCAGGTCCTTAGCAGAGTTGGCAATATGGCATACCACTTAGCTCTTCCACCTCAGTTGTACCTGGTGCACAACATCTTACATGTACCCAGGCTGAGAAGATAAGTTCACAACCCTTCTAACATCATCGACCAGGATGAGCTGGATGTCGATGATGGCACTGCATTTATGGAGGATTCAGTTGAAATTGATGATTTATAGGAGCATGTCCATAATTGGCGGTTGATACCTCTGGTGCATGGTCTTTGGCAGCACGATAACCTATAAGAGATCACATTGGAGCAGGAAGATCAGATACGTGCTCAATACCCCCAATTTTTTTCTTAGGTTGTGTTATGGAATATACAGATGAAAATCACTAAATATGGGAGAATTTAAATACTCGAAAATTCCATGTAAATTAGTTTTTTATTAAATGGGAATTTTACGAGTCCGTGAAAATTAACGGTGCCAGATTTCGAGGCCTGGAGTTCCGGGAGTGAATTTATGAACATTTATTCAAGTATGTTTAGTAAACGTATGAGCTGGTTTTTCTTACTTCTGAACCGGTTCACGGAATTGACATCTGAGGACACCGTTGAACATGATGCCCTGATATTTTCTTAAGGAGGCTTTAGCCTCGGCGGCAGTTGGTCGAGGGTGAAAGATTGTATTTGGGTTGTATTTGGGAATAGAAATAAAATAAAATAATCTTTTTTTTTGTTGAAACCTCCCATCTAGATGTTTCGCAGGTAGGTACCACCAAAACTAAACATACCATGTGAGGTTATAGAGGTGGGGACCACCAAAATTAACCTCCCATGTCAGTTATGTTGGTTGGGAACACCCGAGACTAAAACCCCCTTGAACTCCCCTCTAAATGGGGAGAAAAATCTTGATCTTATAACACATTAATTATGACACACACCTTAATTAATTACACCAACTCAATTAATTAGTTACGAAATTTTGAAATTATGACAATGTACATAATAGATAACAAAATCTATTATATTGGGCTACCTTTTCTTTTTTTTTTTGGAATTTGGAGGGAGATGCTTTGGAGGATTATTTCCTCCAACGAAGAATGCTGGCGCATGACTGAGACTTTTTCCTCGGGTCATACTCTAAAGGAAAAAATCACTAACAACGAAGAACCTCCTCCATAAAATAGCATTTATCTGAAAAACATGCTCGGGATCAGAGGCTTGTGGAGGGAGTGATGAACGTTGACATATTCATCTTCTACCATCGACATCAACAATCGAATGTGGTAGTGGTGTGTTTTATTTTGATCAATGATAAACTACCTCTCACATTGAATCATCTTCCATGAGTTGTATGCTACTTCCCTAACGCGGAGGGTAAAAGCCAATCTAACATGTCCCAACCCCTCCGAAAATCATGTGGATCTTTCTGTGATCTTCATGATTGTGTCGGTGACATGAGCCGGATGATGCCACTGGTGAAACGTGAGAACCGGGAAGAAGGTGACGAACGAAGGGTGGCTGGTCAAGCTAGCCACCAGTGAAGGCACGACGCCCTGCATCCCAGTGGTCTCTGCTGCACCATGGCCTCCATGCCCAACAACGCTCCGCCGCCTGGTGCCTCCACCACCCTGTGGCCTCCACCACCCCGCAGCCTCCTCGCCCCTCGGTGCTTCGCCACCCACAGCCACAACGTCACCCCCCTACCTCGCCACTCTTCCCCAAGGCCTATCCACACTGCCCTGCGGCCTTCCACACCGCCTAGCAGCATCGTGGTCTCCCACACACACTGCGCCCCCCTTGCGGCCTCGCGCCGCCGGCAGCCTCCCTCGGACTTGGCGGCCCCTGCGACCCTCACGGCCTACCAGCCCGCCCAGCGGGCCGGACCGCCCATCACAGGCTAGGTCGGACACAACTGATAGGTTAGGGTCAAGCCGGGTCAGTCTGACTGGGACGGACCAGAGCCAGACCAATTTCGACACCCATACACACTTTCTGCCATATCATTGGCATCAGGCGTCCGTTTGACGAACAATCGATGACACCAGAAACCTTGGAGTGAGACGATCCCTTTAGTATAACTGACTAGTGATTTGGAATATGTTGGGTATCAGTTGGGTTGGATAGATCACAATACCAACTGGGACCTCGGGACTAAAAGGCTATCAACTCACTGGTCGTGCATCCGATTGACAAAATATCACTTACGTTGAGACCCATATGATGTGACAGTCATTTAAGATACTTCTCCATGAGACTTCGTGGTAGTTGGAGTATCAACCAGTTGATTGTGGAGTGGACCCTCTCAAAGACAAGCGAGCATAGTCTTGGATCCCCGTAGATGGATATGATGTGACGAATGAAGAGGGATCATGTGTGCGTCAGCACCTAGCGATCCTAGGAAGGTCAGCATAACTGATCGTGTGTGGTTAAGAACCTAGTGATCCTATGTGGGTCTGCACCGGGTGATCTTGTGCATGTCTGCACTGAGCGATCATGTGTGGGTCAGCACCGAGCGATCCTATGCGGTTCAGTAGTAGAGCCTCCTAACAGAGTAAGATGATTCAGTAGTTACATCTACTCATATCTACTCTAGTACCTATGAAATACCAGGTGTAAGCTGAGTCTGTACATGTGTGGAACTTTCCTTTGGGGTAATACATTGGTGGTATTTTTTGTTGGGCGTACCTGTGTTGTACTTACAATCTTGGTTCTCCTTCCTTTGTGGAACAAATGTGTTTTGGATTTTGAGTTGGACCACGTGTTTCCTCATGTATGAGATATGTTTACATGATAAATTAGTTATATGTATGGGCATAAAACAATGTACGGTTGTCAGTTTATTTCAAGCATTCTGGTTCATCCTTTGTGGCTTTTGTGATACCTTGAGGGTCTCAAGATCCCTAATGACAATCGTTATACTCACCCCTACACGAGATATGGCCGAACATCATTATGTTTGGTGCAGATGACAGATACTGCAGACTGTGGACCTGAGAACCATGACTAGAGGTAGCTTGGAGATGGACCTGAGACGAGGCGTACCGTAGAGACGACTAATAATGAGCTGTACCTACACTTCAATTAGGATCCTTGGTGGTTGTTCGTTGGATCTGTTCCAGTTTACTTGTACATTCCAGTTGGTCATGTATTTTGACCCCTTTTACTTACTATACTTACACTGTTTACTATTCATTTTACATGAGTTTGTATCTACTTGTGTGCTTGATTGCATGTGCTTACAAGTTATAAAGGCAATACCTACCCATTTTTAAGGAATATGCCTTCGGTGCTAGTTTCCAGCCCGAAGCCCATGGAAGGCTGGCTTTGGTTAGTCACGACACATGCCCCGGGTGATGGGGCGAGATATTTACCCCAAATTTTTGTTCCACCATTAAATGTTTTAACATGGTGAACAGTATCTACTATGGACACTATTCATTATGACCAGAAGAAACGAGAATAATATTTATTTATATATAATTATTATTAATATAAATTTAGATACAATTTAAAAATAATTTCTTTTTATAAGTGGCATAAATTCATTATAATATAACAATAAAAAAATAAATAAAGACTAGTTTTAGTAAAATGATTTTTTTTTCATTTAATTGATTGCAATCATAGCTATTGCCTAAAAAAAACTCATCGAATTATTTTAAAATAATATGAATCGATATATAATATATAAATTTAAATAACGCAAATTATGAAATGTTATTTATTTAAGTAATTATCATAAAAGAGCATTTTATATATTTTTTTTTGATTGAAAGTGTTGTTAAGAAAAAAATTAAATTTATAATAAAATTATTTATAATTCTAATAAATATATACATAATTATATTATTTCTTACTAAAGATTAAATATGTTAATTAAATACAATATTCAAATAAATAAGGGATATTTTTATTGAAAATATATGAAAATATAATTAGAATTTGTATATTTCAATATATTCGTTAAAAAATCAATCATTTTATAAAATTTTGCAAAATTCAACCAAATATAGATTTGATTTGATTATTTAGAAATTTATATTACATTATCTAATAATATTTCAAATATTTACATACGATGATTATATTAATTTTCTAAAAAATTATATTTTTTTCATTATAATGTATTTTTTATGAATAAAATTATTTCACTATAATTTGAGTACTTATTTATAAATGAATTTAACTTAAATAAATCCATTATTTATATATTTTATAATGTATATATTATTATTTAGGACAATCCATATCTTCCATTCACATACTTGATAGTTTATTGCTTATTGGTACACTAAAAATTACATCAAAAGTTTTTTAGGACTACTGTACTTTGGTAGTTTGGTACATAGCATGAGATCATAAAACAAAAAAAAATGTTTTCCTAAACTATAAAAAAATCCAAGACCTTAGTTGTTTTAGATTCTCTAATACCGATTGGGATAACTTGGGGACGAACTTATGATATGGGTGAGATATAAATAATAATATGTGAATAATTGTTTCATAACATGATGAAAATAATACATCTAATTAAATAATAAGCTAATGGAAGCATAAGAGGATTTAGAATAAAAAATTAAATTTTCTATGAATTTTCAAAGACGATATCATAAAAGAAACATGGTAATGCATAAAAAACATAAAATATGAAAATAATATAAATAATTTAAGGATAACTGGAATGATCACATTATAATGTGTCTATTGAATAACCTCCAATTCAACTTAAAGTGCATCTCATGAGGTAAAAACTCTTCCCAATTAATGGGTTGTATATATAATTCATGGACCACCCACCACATTCATATCATTAACATTAAATGAATCCTACATGGCTCATAAAATGGATGGTATTTTATTCATAAATTTTAATCCCATGATTTTAGACTGTAAGTTACATACATGTAAGACACAAATCAATTGTTGATATGAATAAATAAGTGATTACCCCTGAATATAAATAGGGATTTGTATCAAATGTTTTTTTATTGAATATCATAGTATAATATCGATTAAATGATAAGGGAAAATAAAAAATCATTGAAATGATTAGTGTAATTGAATGTCATATCTCATTACATGGTTATAATTAGTAATGTTAGATGACTGTGTAGTTAAATATTAAAAATTGAATAATTATTAATCAAAATAAATAATATAAATAATATTCTTGAATTATTATAAAAATAATAGGATATTTTACATTCTTAGGGAGCTTAAAAATCCTTTTTTATAGCTTATTATGATTCTGGAAAACCAATATGTGGGCCCTATAGACTAGAGGGAAGAGTATGTTTTTGTGACAATGGTATTTATTGACAATGAATGGGGGGTTCTATCAGTTTTATTGAAATAAATTTGATGTTTTTTATTAATTATGAAGCCCAGGTTTTGGGCACTATATTACAAATTTATCCAAAAAATCCAACATATGGTTTTTACATATGATTAATTTTAATTACTATTGTATTTGATAGATTAATAATGATAAAATTTATATTATTACATTAATACCATTAATGATGTGGATTTGAGTATGGTTTATAGATAATTTATTTCAAAAAAATAAAAACTAATATTTTATTTTGAAGACTCGATAATAGTTAATAACATTAATAAAAAACAAATTATGTTAGATGGAAAACATAATTTTCCATGCATACCCATTATTGTTTTTTTCATATAACTTATCAACTTTTAGGATGTCATTATAAATACAGTACAATTATACATTATTATATTTGTATAATTTTTTTTGAATAACTTAAAGTAATTAAAAATTATCGGTTGGGTAAGTTTGATAGGATGATTTAATAATATATATGTAGTCTTTCCAAATATGTTACTAAAGTTGAGAATTTTCAATTTAAAAAATTTATATTTTGTATAAAATGATGTATTTTTTAAAATACCGATCTTTTCGTCCTTTTAATAATTGTATTTGACTTTTTAAAATTATACTATATTATATATGTATTAAATATTAATTAATAAAAATTTTACTAAGAAATCAATTTTTTATGTTTTTCAATTCATCAAAATGTGATTCTCAGTTTATTATATACATATCCAAAAAATTCTATTTATATTTTATCAAATAAAAATATATTTTTTTCTAAAACTTATACCTTAATCATTATATAGTAATAATAAAAAATAAATATAATAATTAATTAATATTAAAAATTAATTTTTTGACCGTTATGATATATATAAATCTCCTTCAATATGATCATTAATTTATAAAATGGAAATGAGTGAGATTGTGTTATTTTCAATGGATGGTTTATAAAACAATGCTTGCACTATGATATATGATAGAAAACACTACCTTCATCCTCAAACAATAGGACTCATCGATGACATTCAATATAGAATATTTGTTGATTTGGGTAGTTTTCAAAAGTCTTTTGTTGTTTAAAACATCTATATCATATCTCATATAATATCCAGCCCCATGATCTCTTTCTCTCAAACATTATCCCAACATATTAGAGTCTAAAATTTTTTCCCATATATATCCTCATAAAGTGCCATTTGAATGAGAGAATAGATACATTAGATATTTGAGAACTCAAATAGCAGAAAGTGAAGATACCAGTATCCTTGGATATTCATTGAATAGGATTATCATAAATCATATTGAATTATATTGGATTTTCAAACTATCCATACATCATAATTTGACAAGAAATGATGTATTTTAATCATATTTCCAATTCTTGTTGAGGTATTCCCAAAATATAGAGGTAAGCCTCAAGCCACGATCAATTAAAATAGGGTTGTGAACACCATACAACCATTACACGTCCCTTGTGTATATCATGGAGTGTTTTTTTTCAAGGATCAAATCATCCTTTATTGCAATTAAATATGTTGACATGTTGAGGCGATTAAATACCTCCCATATGAGTGTATTTCTTTTCTGTTACCTTCAGATTCCAACAATGTTATCAATGGATATATATTTCAATTTACATAAATTTATAGGTAAGGGTTGGGTCATACCATTTTATTTTTTCCATTAAACATAATTTATTGGCATAAAATTCATCGAGATTCAAATTTACGAATCTCACTATTCAATTAAATACAAATGTTTTTTAATTAGATCTCCAGATAACAAAGTTCATTCTAGATGAATAGATATGAAAAATTATATGTAGATCATCCATCATATTACTTTTTTTTTGGTTTTTTGGGATGCATATCTTGTACCTAAAACAGATATCATAATCATCTTCAAATCTATAATAGGGAATATTATTTACCTTTTTCTATATCCCATCATCACTATTCAAATCTTCCTTAATCCTCTCAAGAATAGATGTTGGGTAATATTTGGTGAAATTGAGATTGTAAATACAATTATTATTTCCACAAACATAAATTGAATGTATATAGTTATTAGATCCTTTATATTCCTCATCGGCTGATAGTGATTCAATATCTACTCTAATAATAGAATCTTCCACTTTTTTCCATCCCAATATGATCATACGTGAGAAAATCATAATCTATATTATATATGAAAACATTCAATCGATTATATTGAGATGATTATATATTAATATTTACTTAAATATTTTATAGTATGTATATATGTAACACATCACTTTTCAGAGATAATTTCTCTGAATTTTAAATATGAAACGAACAACATCAAATTCTAGATCATGTTATTGGTAGTTCATCGCCGGAATAATTCCTTACCATGAGGTATATGTTGTCACTTTTTTATATTGCATTTGTACACATGGAAATCCCTTTAGGTAATCATCAATATAAATTCCAAAATATTCCCCTCTATGGGTTAATGTGAGAACATGTGTTCTTATTAGGATTTTCATATTCTCTTTAAATAATTATATTCATTTATAAATCTAGGAAAAATTAAACCCACTCTAAATTATCATTTTTATTGGGAATGAATATTAGTATATGTTTATCAAACATATGTGATATTAACCTAATAATTGAGGAAAATTACATTTTATTGTCACTAAGGTGGGTATTTTCCATTGTCTAATTCAATCTTTTACTCTTGTGTATACCCACTGATAAGTGTTAAAGAGTTCCATGTGTGGCCTGATAGATTGTTCCCACGAATAACTATGAAAGAAGTCCATGTGTGGCCTGTACATTCTTGAGTACTATTTTTAACCCTGATCAAGGGTGTGGATCAAAATTAATTTATATAAAATGCTTGGTGGCAGGTGATCACCTAGTGGAGTGGATTGGGTCTTGGCAAGAGATTGAGCCAATTGTTTCATAACTGATGTGCTTATTAATCTAATTTTCTCTATTTTATTTCATTTCTATATAAAATAGAAATATCTAAATTCAATTTGACATGTTAATCATGGATAGAATTTATAACTATCTTGTCTTAGTAAAATAACTTCAAATGTAATGTTAATAACTGATATTAATATTACTGAGAATTAATCAATCTTATATGATGTAATTACATCAGTCAAACTCGTAAAATAGTATAACCATGAATAACTGGTTTGTATCTAATATTTCTGAGAAACACATTTTATAGAAATATTTATAGTTACTCAATTAACCCTCCCCTCCTGAGTAATCTACTCTGACAAACAATGAGGTGTGGAATGACAGTTGGGTTTTTTTATGAAAAAAATACAGAATACTAAATAAATAACAAAACAATGTTTTTAGACACTATTGAATAAAATATTCAAAAACACAAACCATCCACTGGTTATCTATATTTCTTCAAAATAATATGACTATATTTATTTATTTTATTTTTTAGGATCATAAATAATAATAAAATACCATTTTTAGGATAAAAGGATTATTTTAACATAACATATTATAACATAAACTCTAATTTTTTTTGGAGGATTCATTATATGATTAAAATGTTATTCAAATGACTTAAAACACTTTATATTAAATTGATGTTCTAAATTGAAAAACAAAATATTTACTATTGAAAATATATCTCTATATATTATATCTTAATCTTTACAATTAAAATGCTCTAATTATTAAAAAATATTATTTTTAACAATCATAGTTTTATAACTATTATAAAATTATATATGGCATTGTAAAATTGAATTATCATTTATATTTAATATAATAAATTAATAATACTTCTTTATTAAAATATAAATTTTTCAATGTTCATTAATTCATCGAAAAGATTGTGTTTCATGAATCCATACTAATCGATATATACAATTTTTATTTTATCGTATGAATATATAATTTCTTCAAACCTTTTTAATTAAATAAAATTTAATAATAATAGATAAATATAATCATTAATTTATATAAAAATATTTAAAAAATAATATATTTTTTTCTAGATAAAAAGAATGTTATTACACAAGCGTATTCACTAAGGGTATGGAGTGAAATTTTTTGATTTTCTTGGAGTGGTTTATCTATCATGGATTGGTTAATCATCTCGATGAGATTGGTCTTTTCTGATAAATGATTTAATGAATGATTTTTTTATATAATATCGTACTTATCTTGGTATGGTAAAATCACAATGATTTTGTCACCAAAAGATATTATAATAATTGGTATTCATGGGGTCTGACACAACTGGTCAAGGCCACCACTTTCTTTTTTTGTGTGAAATGGATATATCTTAAACTTATATACACAAACCAATAACTACATAATAATATAAAAACTATACTATCATACATTATGATGCTAAATTTCTTTTCAAAATCGATGGTATAAAATTTATTATAGTCAAAATTAACCAAAGTAGTGAATATACATCTTATAATTTGATTTCATTGTATTGAATTTTACAATTAAAAAATGGAGTTTCATTTAATTATGCTCATATTATTACACTATATCGACAAGGAATTTTAATTGATAGGTTATAATTATCTCAATTAAATAACAAAATTTATATCAACATTTATAAAACCTCAGTGTTTCATGTAATTATATATATTAATGAAATTTGATTTATTTAAATATAAATATATTATAAATTCATAAGGTGTTACATTATATCCCAAAATTATATATTTGATCTGAATAGTTTTATCTATATAATTAATGCTGAATAATTTGAATTAACAAATGTTGAAAACTCAATTTGTATAAAAGGATAATAAAACTACATTGAATAAATAAAAAAGTAGTATCACATATGCGTTTATTATTAGAGTTATGAGAAAATATTTAGATAGACGATAAAATAACATCCATGGATGGAATGAAATATTTAGAGAACATAGTATTGATAAATATAATGACTAAAAAATTATTTCATTTAGGGGATAAAACCCATTGATTTCATGAACATGAATGGAAATGAGTAATTAGTTTATTGTAGGGCATATATCCTATATTTGGTAGAGTATTTTAATTTAAATACAGATTAAATGAAAAAAATATATAATTGATGTCATTAAATTTCATAAGAATATATTTATCAATATGTTTCACCTAAACCAATTACAACATTGATCTGCTCATCAATTTACAGAAATAAATATTAATGATTAGTATTTCATACATAAGGAACAAAAAATATCTTTTAACCACACACAATTTTTTCATACATTGCTAAAATATATATCTTAATCAAAATGGTGAGAAGAGGTTATAAAATATATATAAATATAATTCATTAATTTTTAAAATAAAATCAATAAAACAAAAATCTCAACATAATCTATTCATTATGTACTCCACATGAATTATTATATCCATATTCAAAATCTAACTATCCAAATTATTTGATCATATATTTTTTTTACAATAAACATTAATATTTATCCCCATACAACATGATGTATCTAGTAATTTAAAATACTATTCCTATCAAATAATTGATAATTTGTTCTCTTAAATAAAGATTATACATTCAAAAAAATACTATAACCAATATATAATAACTATAAAAAAATAAATGATTCCAAAATTTTACTACATATTCACTCCAAAAATAACTTTTTTACTAAAACGAACACTAAACAATATAGTTTTATTCCCAATAAATATTCCCAAAATATCCATAATTATAGTAATCATACATCACAAAAAATATGGGAATTTGTATTTACATCATTAAATTTATGATCTAAATTGGACATATCGAACCATGACACTTATGGATTATCCAATAAAAATATGTAATATCATATGTTTCCAATCATTATATCCTAATAGTAAACATAATCATTTATAATTAAAATTTGAATAAATCCAAGAATATTCACAAGTATTTTATATCATAGTGTGAATTCTTATTCCCAATCAACATGAATTAGTGTTAATTGAGTAGATACCCAATATACCCAATTCATAGTGGTTACAGATAAGAACCTCAATGCCACAATCAAATCCACCATCTTGTATCCAATGAGTGATTTATTTCTAGGAAACCCATATAGCCTATAATTTTACAAAATGTCATGATGTAATCCAATAATAAGTCAAATCCCTAGGGATTTCTAAAAACATTCTAATCTAAATATCCAAATAATTACATTTTCGTGCTTTGATATCAAATATATAAATCCATTAATTTTTATAGGTAAATATTAAATTTTATTTGATGAATATCCATCATATAATGTTCTCATACATGCCAAAACTAAAATAGATTAGTGAAATTAGAGGCTATATACGTATAAATATTATTTCATAATGTCCGTTCGACATCGCTTATAATTTTCCTATCATGTTATTGAATTATTAAAAATAACTTACATAAACTCTTCCATTAGGATATTTGTATATTAAACATATGGAAGAGAGATACAAATATCTCAGTTTAGAAAAACTAGGGATAAAACAATTTTTTGTCATTTGAAATAAAAAATTAGATATTGTTTATACGATAATGAACATTACATAAAAATATGACAATAAATTATTCTATGATCATAAACCGGAGTCATAGAGAGATATTGTGAAAAAACTAAAATACAATATTCATAAGAGTGGGGAAGTAAATATAACTAATCATGATCAAGTAAGGAATATCATTGACACAGAATGATAAAAACATTACATTATATGAATTTTTAAAATGTATAAATTAAAATATATTCACACATTATGTTAATAACATGAAATATGTCCCTCACATGAACATTTGGTCTAAACATAGTTTGACACATGATTTTATTGGCATGAAAACATGGTCAATATAAGGACCTGAACATAAATAATTACGTAGTCTTGAATGAAAAGAATAATTCGCATTGAAGATCTTTTCAGGTTTAGGGTTGTATAGAATTAGGCCATAACTGTTAAATATCAAATTGAAAATTACATGTAGACACTACTACTCACTATCCATATTTTACATAAAATAAAAACTATTAAAAAGAAAAACATACCTAGTTCTATGTTTTAGATAATATGTCATTTCCTTGATCACATCCATGACACTATTCATCTTTAAGTTATGTGGAAAACATTTAAAAAACTTGTTAAGAGTATAAAAATCATAGTAAAGGTTATAAAATAATGAAGGGAAACATTAACCCCTAAAAAATAAAAAATGAACTAAACATTATATTTCATTCATCAAATACCTCCTGAAATCATAATATTTATTAGTATAACATAGAAATCCTAAATCATAAAGGTAAATTGTAGCATCCAAATCAAACTTACATTGTAGCTATCACAGATACATAGGGAGTTAATTTTGAATACCCATCATATTATATTCCCTAAATCTCATAGGTGAAACCCTAACATTTTCCTCCATCATGTTACCCAATGATTAGAGAGATATCTCGGGCTCACCCACCTTAGGTTTATCACAGAACCACCCATATATGTAAATAATTCCCAATAACAATAATATAATCACAAAACATTTCACAATTATAATGGAAAGATAAAATATCCACTTTACAATCATAATATAGCATATCATGATATTTAAACAAACAATGCTTTATCAAACCATTTCCAAAAACCATTTAAATCATATAATAAAGAGATTTTCGAATCAAAGTATCCCATACCACATTGAAAATTTTAAAAGAATTAGCATTTTATAACATTAAAGTCCATATAATTAAATCCTTAAAACCATTTTTAAAATATAGAATTTAATATGAAATATTTAAAGGTATAAATCATTAAAACAATATTTTTAAGGTGTTATTAACCAAATGAGAGATGATTGAATAAAAATAATTGAGTAATAAATTTTAATAAAAAATTAATAATATCATCAGAATAAATTTACTCAGGAATGAATAGGGAAAAAATATATATTCACCATATAAATTTGAATCAGTGCATAACAATAATGATGTCTCAATGGAATGTAATTTGATAAAAAATATTGTATAAAGATGGTATCCTTATATTAATGATAAATCAATTACATAATTATGTGTGATAAATATAAATACAAAAAATATGTTTGGATATTCAGTTTAAATCAATTAGTGGATATTAACACATGTAATTTAAAAAAAACACCAATGACATGGATGTTTAACACATTGAATGGAAATTGAGTTTAAATTTCCCTTATAAATTTCATATCTATGAATTGAGAAATTATCCATTGATTGATTATGTGTATCAAAGGTATATCAAATAAAACGGGAATTGGAAGTACAAAAAAAATAAATAAATACTGATTCCACACATAATCAGAGAACGACATAATTATGAATTGGAAGATTAACCTAAAGACTGTAAATTGGGTTAAAAAGTTTCCTTACCGAGTTGGAAACATACGAAACATTCACCACATGAATGTAAGATGATACAATTAAGATGTAAATACACTTAAATTGATATATATTACATAAATAATGCAATCACAGTCATTACATACACCACACAAAAGGCAATAGTGGCCAATGTAGCTTGAATATCACAGGAATAAAAAGTTAGATGAAACCCCTTTACCACATAGTAATCAATCGAGTTGTAAGACCCAAAGTTTATATCCACCAAATGAATCACCGAATTCCATGAATATAAAGAGATTCATGATAACATATATCATATAGAAGTACATAATACACCACGTTAAAAAAATAATGGGCGAACATTGGAAATCTTACGGAATTAAAAGTGATATAAGAAACCCCTTACCTCGGGTCCGATTTGATTTGTTTGTTATTTAATCATCTAAATAATAAACTAAAGTTAATCTATAATTTATTATGTACATTTTTCAAGTTTATTACTTATTTTATATAACTTATTAACATGTTATAAACATTATTTAATAATTAATGTTTATAATGGTCATTTTTTCGATATTTGAGTCAGAAATGAACTTCTTATAATTACAAGATGTTAATGTGGTCAACGTTCCATTATTTTCAGAATGATATTAATATTTTAGGTATCATATATATCATATATATATATAGTATATTAATTTATTTATTATATAACATAATAGTTTGAGATAAGAAATGAAATGCACCATTCATGGAGACGGTAAGCTATATGTCCGAATGAATGTGACTTTCATTTCTATTTCACATTTAATCGAATTAAAACATATTGATACATAAGTTTATTATAATTATATTATATATATGTTACATTATTTCATTAAATCCATCCATTATACATTCCATGTATGTCATGATCGAATCATATCACCTTGAGGGGGAGGGAATCCACAATTCCTCAAATAAAATTATCATATTTACACATATTGGAAGAATAAAGGGATGTTTTTAAATAAAAATTATAGAAAAATAGATAAAAAATAAAAATAATATATATTATATATAAATATAGTTCCATCATAATATCAAACCTATGAGGTGGGAAGAGAATATTTAACTATCATCATTTCATGAGGAGTTAGTTTTCCATCCCCAGAAACAGTATGTTCTTTTCCCATTAGATGAAGGTGTGTGTAAGTGTAGTAATAATTATTCTAATAAATAATACCTAGTATATTGAGGATTCAATTGTTGTTATAAAATAATGTATAAAAAGTGTTTCAGGGTTGGATAAATAAATTAAAACAAAATATCTTAAGAGAGGATGTTACCATTAAATTTTTTAACTCCCGTTGGTTTGAACAAAAATGGGCTCTTGAAGTTCCATCTACCGAAGGTAAGGCATCTAGGATGAAGTGTGGGATGTAGGAACGTAATTGTAAATAGGTTAGAAAATCTAAGGGGTTTGGTAATTGTGATGAATGGATTAGAAGTGATGGCTTTTTATAAGGGGGAGGATGGACTCTTTAGGAAAGTGTGAAAAACATTATTTTAATATATATTAATTATCAATTTTTAAATTCTAAAAACTTATTGAAGATGTTTATAAGATGCCTCATGGTCAAAATAAATTCAACAAATAAGAATTGAATTGGATTTGGATATTGTTTTAATCATTATAAATTAATTTATTTAAATCATTTATTAATGAGGAAAATCATACATAATTATTTTGTCATAAATAATTAAATTTATTTAATGTCAAAAAATTATAAAAAATATCATAAGAATGAAATATTTTTTAACATACTAGTAAATATTTATAGTAAAATATATCAATTACATAACCCCAAAAAAAATTTATTTCACAAAATAATACATGATTATGAAATATTTTTTGTAACTTTAAGTAAAAAGTTATTAATATCATTATCTTAACCAAGTGGAATTAAAAGGCCAAAAGTCTCACCCAAGGTTTTTTTTGGTCGGCCATTACACACCCAATAAGGTTTGTACAAGTGTTAAGGTAAATTTATATTATTATAATACTTTTTTTACCTTGAATTACCATATTTACCTTTAACTGTTGTAAAAAATAATCACCAGTAACAATTCACCATAAAATATTTCAATAGAATTGAACCCCATTTTACTTACTAATAAAAACCATTTCTATCAGATTTTTTAAATTCAATTCATAGAAGTGGTAAAATTTCATTTAAATGAAAACTCCGGCTTTTTATCTACTACTTACTGATTTCACTATTCATAAAGAAGTTCTGTTTTTCTGAAAAATACAAAAAATTAAACCTATGATATATTTTATATTCTGAATTGAACAAATGATGTCTATTTTTTCAAATTTAATACTTAAAAGATGAATTAATTAATTTAAAAGGAATTCTCGTTGTCAAAACAAAAAAGCGTGTTTTTATGTAATAATTACTATCAAAATATTGGCACTTATTTATTTCCAATTTCAAAATGAAATTTCATACAATGACAAACATAGGATCAAATGGTAAAATATAATCAAATGATAATTTAAAAAAAATTAAAAATATAATGTAACATTATAAATAAATTATATTAAAAATTATTATTGAATGAAAATACATTATTTTGCAGTATTGATTAAAAATGAATTTTATCAGAAAAATACCGAATATTTACCCGAAGTAAATTTTGATGTTCTTAATCTAAAGAAGGAACTTATTTTGTCAAAAACAAAGTGACCAAAACTAGATTCAAAAAGAGTTCTCCATAAAAAGGTGTTAAATCGTCCATTTTTTGAATATTATAGTATTTATGCTTAAAATCTCATTTTTTTTCTTATTTTAAGCATCTAAAATATATTGTTTAAATGTAAAAACATTTAAAGAAATGTATATTTATATTATAGTTAGTTCATTCCTTTCCCACCATTATAATGGAAAAGCATTAACTACCATTTAAAATAATATTATATTATTATTATTTTAGTATGAACCAGTATTTTCTGCAACAGAAGATTTCAATGAAACTCGTTTTTATGTATCGGGCAGTCCATTGAACATTGAATCACTTTAAATTAACATTATTATTTAATTCACAAATTTTAATAAATAATAATATGTAATCTTCTTTATTTACCTGAGATGTTTCATTATTCCCCCTATTGGGGAATTGTGTCCTCACATTTTTAAATTTGGGTTTGGATACTACATTGAATGTACCATATCAAAAAAGTATTTAATAAAAATATATCTTTAAAATAACTGAAGATAAGTACAAAGGTCACCCGAGACAATAGATATTAGGATTCCATGAAAATATGTATAGTGAAGAGAAACTAACTCTCAAAGATTAATAGAGAGTGATAGTGAAATTCATCATGCATATTTAACCACAAGAATACCATAAATTTGTTGTTGTGTAAAATTATGATGATAAAATAGAGCTTATAACATTTATCATCACGATCCTTTTCATATAGTTGAAGAATTATATTAATAACTAGACTATGAGTGTATGTTAATATACATACTTGTGTTTTAATGTGTCGTTCTTTAATAAAAGTCTACCACAAATTCCACTTTTCTCCAAATGGAAAGTATTCAAGATGAATTGTTCACAACTAATGTTCTAGAAGAAACTTCTAGAGTATCACATAATCTAAAAAAGATTAAAAATATATTTCCCCTATATTTAGGAAACATCCAGAACAAAAATTGGTTAGTACATGATCAAATAATCCATAAAAGGATAATACTTTATAAAAATAAATGCTACTCTTAATCTCAAAATTTCAACAAAAATAACACAAATATCATGAAATACCATTCAATATAAAATTGTCCTTAAAATTCATCAAATTAATCGAATCAAAAATTGAAAACCAAAACTCCGAAGGATTTAATAACATAATCTTCCATATTAAATGATTACATTTATTTCCAAAAAAAATCCACTACTCATAAAGCCTCATAATGATGTGTAATTTACCTAAAATCATATAATCTTTGATATATTAATCATTTCCATAAATAACCCAAATCACTTTATGTCCTCAATAAAAACATAGATTCTTTCAAAATAATATTTCATCCATTTCTCCATAAATTAAACCCCATTGTATTTTATTTTCCTTAAATATATAGGGATCCCAAAAGAGAGAATGTATTCCAAAATAACGTTTATTACATAATCACCAAAAAAATATTATACTGAGGATGTCCATTTTGTAAAACATAAGATCCCAAATAAATATACTATTGATCGATAATATAATTTAACTATTAATAATTAGTAATACTAATTGGGTACATCACATAGTCTAGTGGTAGGAAATATATCACAATCAAATTTTAGATGTGGGTTCAATTCCTACATCATTGTCTGACACGATGGGTTTTCACATTGTCTATGTGTTGTCTTTTTTTTAAAACTATACAATTTTATAACATTCCAAAAAAAACGAGTTTTTTTTTCAAAAATATAGATAAGATATTTTAACCTCAGTAGTTATCAAATAATTTTCATTTTGCACCCAAAAATGTAATAACGATTAATTATCTCTAAAATAACAGTGACTCATTCTAATATTCTAACCATTATGGTTATTTCACTTATACTTAAATAACACAGTAACCACTAATGTTATCTAACGCAACCTCTAATACCAACCATAAGGACCCAACCTTAAAAAATTACATAATCATGAAATAAATGAATAATTCATATTGTGGATATTTTACGGTTTAGGGTTTTATAGAATTAAGCCGCAAATGTCACATATCAACTATAAAATTACATGTAAACAATACTAGTCTGTATCTATTTTTCATAAAATAAAAAGTCATAAAAAAACCTGGCTAGTTTCATGTTTTAGGCATCATTTTTTTTCTTGATCCCATCCTTGACCCTATTCATCATTATGTTTAGTAGAAAACATTTCAAAAACTATGGATGAGAATAAAAAGGTCAGTAATGGTTATAAAATAAGGAAAGTAACCAATAACCCATCAAAAAATAAAAATCAATGAAGCCATACTTTTCAATCATCTCATACCTCATGAAATCATAAGATTTATGGATAACACCAAGTAATCATAAATAAAAAAGTTAACTTGTGGCCTTAATATCATACAAACATTGTATATAGAACGTTATCTCGGGCTCACCTTCCCTAGGTTTATCACAGAACCACCTGTACATATAAACAATTCCCAATAACCATTAAATAATCAATATCACATAATGCAATCATAATGTAATGATAACATTTCTACATTCAAATCACTATATATCATATCAAGATCTTGAAATATATAATGATTTATCATAATATTTTCAAAAAAATTTTAAACATTTAATAAAGGGATTTTTGAATCAATGTGTCGCATACCACATTGATTATATTTAAGGAATTATCATTTCAAAACATTTATGTCTATATTAATAAATCCTAAAATCATGTTTTTAAAACATGTGCATTATTATGAAATATTTATAAGAATAAATCATTACAATAATATTTTAGTTAAGGGGTCTTTCACCAAATGAGTGATGCTCGAATACAAATAATTGAGGAATAACATTCAATAAAAAAATTATAATATCATGGCAATATATATCTTAATGATATAATATTCCAAATGGTAGTATATAGACCATATAAAAGTGAATTGGAACATAACTACAATGAAGTCTCAATGGAATGTAATTTGAGACGAAATCCCTTATATAGATTGAATCCTTAGATTAAAAATAATTCAATTTCATAATTATGTGTGAAAATTATAAATACACTCAATATGATTGAAAATTATTTGTAAATAAATCAGAGGACATTAAAAATTGTTATTATAAAAATAAACCAATTACTTTGAAGTTTAACTATATGAATGGAGATTAAGTTAAATTTCCCTTATCATGTTCATATAAATGACTTGATAAATCCTCAATTGTGATATTATGTGAATAAAAATTATATCCAAATATGCAGAGTGGAATTTACAAAATAAGTTAATAAACATGGATTCCACACAAAATCATAGCATGACAGAATTTCGAATTAGATGATTAACCCAAGGAATGCAAATTTGGTTAAAAAGACCCCCTACCAATTTTAAACACACAAAACATACATCACATGATAGAAGAATCGTAAAATGATGATGTAAATACCCATAAATTGAGGTATATTACACAAATTATACAATCATGTTCAGTACATACATCACATAAAAGGAAATAGTTGAAAATATTTCATGAATCTCACGGGAATAATAAGTTAGATGAAAACCCATTACCACATTGTAATCAATCGAGTCGTAAGACCAAAGGATAATATCTAAAAATTTAATCAAATAATTCCATGAATATAAAGATAATAATGATAATATATGTTAAATGTATGTACACAATACACAACATGCAATAAATAAGTGGCGAACAATTGAAATCTCATGGAATTAAATGTGAGATTAGGAACCCCTTACATCAAGTCTGATTTTATCAGTTCGTTCTTAAATATCCATAATAACAAAATAATGTTATTTTCTACTTTATTAAGAACATTTTAAGGTTTATTATTACTTTTGTATCACTTATTACAATTTTATAAAAATTATTTAATCATTTATGTTAATAATGGTACTTTTGTGAATATTGGAGTCAAAAATGAACATCATATAATTACAAATTATTCATGTGGTAAAAGGTACATTATCTTTGGAATTCTATTCATGATTCAAATATCATATATATCATATAAATCGTGGATATGTAAGTATTTATTATATTACATAATAATGGAATATATGAAATTAAATGCATAGTTCATGGAGACGGTAAGTCATACGCACACATGAATGAAACTTTCATTTCTATATCATATTTAATGGAATGAAGACATAATGATAAATAGGTATATTATAATTGTAGTGTAATATCTTATGATACCCGTGTTTCATTATTTCATTAACACCATATTTTATACGCTCTATGTATGTCATGAACGAATCATATCACCTTGAGCGGGTGGAAGTCTGCACTTATTCCACTGAAATTATAGTATGTACACCTATTGGAAAGCATAATGGTATGTTTTTAAATAAAAATTACAGATGAATAGATAAAAAATAAAAAAAATATATATCCTATATAAATACATTGACCACATGATTTCCACTATAAGAGGTGGTAGGATATGATTGAACAATCAATGTTTCCTGAGGCGTTAGTTTTCGTCCACAGAAACTGTATGTTCATTACCCATTAAATTGAGGTGTGTGTATGTGATGATCAAATACATCCCATACCAACAACATAGTATATTTAGGATACTTATGATATTAAAAAAAGGAATAAAAATATTTTAGTGGTTTGGAGATATAAAATAAAACAAAATAACTTAAGAGAAGATGTTACCTTTAAATCGGGTAACTCCGTTTGGTTTGAAACAAAAGGGTTTCTTGATCTTCCTGATGACTAACATAAAGCTCATAAATGGAAACTAGGAATGTATGAAGTTTATTTGGTAGAAGTTTTTATGATCAAAATGGATATGTTAGTGTAAGGAATGCGTTGAAGTGAGGGATTTTTATAAGGCGGAGGAGGGGCACTTTATGAAAGTGTAAAAATATTATTTTATTATATAATGATTTTCTATATCTAAATGTCCAAAAAATATTAAATTAGAATATAAGATGAATCATGGTAGAAATAAAATCATACAATATGAATTTTAAATGTTTTGGATAATATTTTAATCAATTTAATCTTATTTATTTAAATTATATATCAATGAGGTAAACACGACATCATTAATGTGTCATAAATAATTTAATTTATTTATTGTCTAAAAATAAAAAAAATCTTTAATGTTGAAAATATTTTTAGATTTATAATAAATATTTTTAGTTAAATATATCAATTACATAACTCCACATTGAAATTTCTTTCGTAAAACAATAAATGATTATGATATTTTTATATTTACATTAAATAAAAAGTTATTAATATCATTATCATTACCAAGTTACATTAAAAGGAAAAATGAATCAACCAAATATTTTCTTGGTAGAAAATTACTCATCAAATAATTTTAGGAAAAGTATTATGGTAATTTTATATTTTTATAATTTTTTTTACCTTGAATTACCCATTTATCCTTTGCCGTGGGAAAGAAATTCAACTGTTACAATTCAGAAAAAAAATATTTTTCATATTATTGAAAAAAAATTTACTTACTAATAACAACCATGCATGTATTATTTTATAAATTCAATTCAATGAAGTGGTAAAATTTCAATTAAATGAAAAATTCATCTTTCTAACTACTACTCAGTGTTTCAACTATTCCTAAAAAATTGATGTTTTTCAAGAAAAATACCAAAAATTCATAGTAATAAATATTTGATATTCCAAATTCAAATATGATTTCTACATTACCAAATTAAATAAATATAATTTTAATTAATTTATTTAAAAATAATTCTTGTTTTCAAAACAAAAAATGTGCTTTTACGAAATAGTCACTTCTAAAAGATTGACACTTGTTTATGCCAAATTAAAATGTGGAATTACGTAAATGACAAAAATTGTATTAAATGGTAAAATTTTTATATAATTTTAATTTTAAAAAAATTAAAAAGATAATCTAACCATGTATAAAAATTAGATCAAAAGGGAGTTTTGAATTAAAATACAGTACTTTTCACTATTCATTAAGAAATTATTTTTTATCTGAAAAATACCTAAAATTTACCCAAATTAAATTTTGATGTCCTGATTCTAAAAAAGTCTTTTATTTTTTCATAAAGAACATATAATTGTGAACAAAACTAGATTTAATGTGGGTTCGAATTCAAAGGCGGAAAATTGACCATTAAATTAATATTATAGTATTTCTCTTTCAAATTTTATTTTTTATTATTTTAAGCCATTATAATTTATTAGGAAAATGTAAAAGAAGTTAAAAAGATTGTATATTCATATTTTAGTCATTTATGTCTAATCCTTCCAATACAATGGCTATGCATTAATTGCCTTTTAAAATAATATTACATTATTATTTTTCAGTATGACTTAGTATGGAGTGCGACAAAAGAATTCAAAGAAACTCATTGTTGCGTATCAGGTATTCCATCAAACATAGCATCCCCATTAAAGTAAAATTATTATTTATGTCACAAATTTTAATAAATTTGAAAATTTAATATTATTTATTTACCTGGGATGTTGCATTTAATACATAATCATATTCACAAAAACAAAATTCGATGTATAATTATATGGACTTGAAAACTAGGCCCACACATAAAATTGATAACATGAAAAAAGTTATATATATAACAAATTATATCAAGAGTTTTCTATCTATTACCAATAAATTTGAGTTTAATAATGGAACAAAACAACACATTATATTAATCCATACATATGAATACAATATGTTCCTAGAAATAAGTAATATTTTCATCTATCATAACCTATGACAAAGAAAACATAATTCATAAGAATTAATTATAATAAAAAATAAAAATATGACGAAGGAATAGAAATGGTATAATCGAAAAAATACAATGTGGAACATGTATTATATCATATGATATCATTATATGTGAAAATTCATTTAAAATATCACTTAGAACATTTCATTAATAAACACCCATTTTTATTTTGAAAAAACTCTTATTAAATCCAAATATATAAAAAACATTATAGAAATATTATTCATTGAAATTATACATGTAAAAATTAATACGATATTCTATGGGTTTAATTTTCATGAAAATATCAAAATATATTAATTTATTTTATGTTAAGAAAAATATTCCTTTCACATGATTGAAAAAATTTAAAAATTACCCTATTTGGTAATTTAAATGGTTATTCCTTCTAATACAATTTTAAAATAACATAATTGTAAATAATTAACATAAATATCTAATAATTTTAGTAAAAATTTTATTGAAATAATTTTTAGAGACTAAGGATATGGACAAAACCTGTTTTATGATTGATGATAAAAATATTGTTGGATTCCCTTAAAATGTTGTTTTTTTATCCTGAGTACATAAATTAGGGAAAATGATATGAAAAATGTAATATGTAAAATTATGAGGTTGAGAAAAAAATAAATTTTTTTATTATATATTTATTATATAATTTCCCCAATGTAAAATAAATCATAAATAATCCTGATTGCAATGGGATTGAAAAACAATTCCATACCACTTTGGTAACATTTGGAACCAAATACCCATGATTGTATAATTTCAAAATAAATATTAAATATATTCATAGTAAATATATTGAGGATTTAACATTTATATGAGTTTATATTTAGACATAATAAATCAATATACATGCATAACATATCTTGTGTCCCAAATAATACACTTTTTTTCCAATAAACAAATATTTTTCTGTAATAATTCAATAAATATATTACAAAATATAGAATGGAAGGGTTTCTTAATCCACATAATTTCAGGATAATAAAAATAATATACATTAATGGGTTCTATATAAATCATAAAATGGAATAAATGGGTCAATATGACATAAGACTCAACATAATAAATGTGAGATAACAGAACCCTTCATCCATACATGTCTCTCCTTGGATGTGGTTAACCTCATCAATAATATATATATATATATATTTCAAATCCAATAAAAAATATATATTATAATATATTATTTATATATAAATTTCCACGACCTGCATTCTTCAAGATGAAGGGGAGGTAATGGCCCCAGTGTCATGCCACCAATAGGCCCCGTAGTGGCAACGCCCACCAATGGTCTAGAAATATCAAAAAAATGGGAAGAATTATCATTTTATAGTAATCAGTTTCTGGAGATTATATGTATCACCATAAGAAACCCTATGATATATATTAACAAAATCCATCACACATGCATGATTAATGTAAAACAGATAGAAATAAAAATAAAACTCCATGATATTTACCAAAATAAAAGTAAGCGTCATCATAGAAAAAATCACTAATGTCTGAGTTATAATGGTTCCACATAATCTAAATAATCTCCCTAGAAACATAAAAATAGTTTTATATACGTTGGCTGAACATACAAGTATACGTAGTAGTAAAAATACAATTTCAAACTTTCCAAGTGGAAGGAGATTTTTAATTCCATATTGAAAAATAATCAAAACTCAGAAGAACATAAAAAGGTTTACTATCCATCCCATTCTTACCAAGTCATGATCACTAAATATTGAATTTCAAGTAAATTAATGTAGTAAGCACATAGTTGTTTGGGTACCCTACATAACTTCCCATTATTTAATGACTCATACAAAATGGAAAACTTCCTTAAGCCTCCATGATCTTCCATAAGCCCCACTGTCACAACATTCCCGCACACACATGGGCTGAAAACCACACACATTCTGCACGCAGTCACCTTGACCGCAACCGCTAAAAATCATTCCCAAAAACAACAGGGCCACATCTCGTAGTCACTGGTAAAACAAACCCCTCTCATACTGTAGAACCCCGATATTTTATTAAAAATATTGTCTTAATTTCATTGATGTCTTGTGTTTTACTCTACACCAAGATTACCTTGCGCTATATGAAACACTGTATTAGCTTGCAGTATACACAACACTATTCTTGGATCATGTTACACACAATATTGATAGTAGTTATTCTACGCAAAATTGAGCGTATAAATATATATATATTCAATGTATAAATGATATATGGTTGTATTTTGTTATAAGCAACAACAAAGGAGTCTTCCACTACACGCCACCCTGACATGTCTTGCATTACACCCAATCGCGACCTTCCTTGATAGCGTGTTTTGTACACAATATCATGTATCACTAAGCAACGATATATGGTTATAATCATATTATTAACTAGCTGTTATGAATAGTATTAACTAAATTTTGAATTTTATAACATTATTATTCATCTTACAGATTTTCTAGAACATGGTATGAGAACAAAATCAATTTTTTGAGTAAAATAAGTATTTTTCAAAAAATAAAGTTTTGACGACTTTTGATTGCACACCCACATTAAATCTTTTTTTCGACATGTATATAAGTTCAATTTGAAAATATAAAATTCTTCTTTGGAATCCGGATATAAAAATTCACTTTGGGTAAAATTTTCATATTATTCTGATAACATTCATATTTTAATGAATTGTAAAAACACGCTATATTTTAATTTAAAAAATATTTTTTCATCACAATATTTTATATTGTTAGATTATATTTTTAATTTGTTTTAAAGTGTAATTACCATATATTTTTACCATTTAATCTTATTTTGGTCATTAGAATTAATTTCACTATGAAATTGGACATAAATAAGTGATGATCTTTTGATAGTTATTGTTTCTTAAAGACATGCTATTTGTTTTGAAAAATAGAATTACTTTTAAAATTAATTAATTCCACATAAATGTTTTGAATTTTAAAAAATATACAACATTTTTTAATTCAGAATATCAAATATATCTTAGGCAGAATTTTTGGTATTTTTCTGAAAAACATCAATTTTTTATGAATAGTGAAAACACCGAGTTTTTGGTTAAAACTGTCTTTTTATTTAAATTATAATTTATTTGATTTAAATTTATTTTAGGTCAAAATAGATACATAATAATTATATAAGTTCAATGAAAATCATTGGAATCAATTTATAATAATTTTAGATTTATAAAAATTGTATTGAACTTTTCAAAGTCTTTTACCCACCTCCTTGGAGCTTTTGCAATTTTTCAAAAAACATAATTTTACCGCTTCTATGAGTTGAATTTTGAAAATACGAGAGACACGGTTAATATCAAGGAGTAAAATGTGGTTCAATTAGATAAAAATCATTTTTGTGAATAGTAACTTTTTAATTTTATTTACCACGGTTAAAAGTAAATAGAGTAATTCAAGGTTAACATAATATTATAATAATTCAAAATTACCTTAACACATGTCCAAACCTTATTGTATGAGTAATGGCCAAACATGGGAATCCTTGTGTCGATTTTGGGAGCCCATGGATCTAGATATGAAATACAATGACACATTAGATTAATTAATTTAATGTAAAGACAAAATTGGCATTAACAAAAAACCTTTAGTAATTAATTTTTATAAGGGGCTATATATATTATCTTTTCGACTATAAATATTCATTGGAAGTAGAAAATGAATTACTACATCATGGTAGTTTTTTTATAATTTTTAGACATCAAATTAATTAAATTATTTATGACACAATAATGACGAAGTGTTTACCTCATTAATAAATAATTTAAATATATAAGATTATAATGAATAAAATATTATCCAAAACATGTACAATTCTGATTGGATGATTATATTTCGACCATGAGTCATCTTATAATCGACTATAATGATTTTTGGACCATTAGAAACCAAATATCATTATATTATAAAATAACATTTTCACTCTTTCCTAAAGAGACCCTCCTCTCACTTATAAAAGGAGACCATTTCTATCCAATTCCTCACACCACTCAATCCATTTGGCTCTTCCAAAATCTACCCAATTAGAGTCCCTACATCCCTATCCTCCCCCTAGAAGCCTTACCTTAGGCATAAGGCACTTCATGAAGTTTGTTTGGTTCAAACCAAAGGAAGTTACCCAAATTAAAGGTAACAGTTTCTCTTAAGTTGTTTTCTTTTATTATACTTCTCCAACCTCTAAACTCTTTTTAATACTTTCTTTTGTAACAAAACCAGTATCCTAAATATACAAGTATGTTTTTATGAGAAGGATTCGAACTAATCTTACATACACCTCCATCTAATGGATGAAGAACATAATGTTTATATGGATGGAAAACTAACGCCTCATTAAATGATGATTGTTCGATATTCTCCTACCACTTCTCATGGTGGCCATTTGGATGGAACTGTATATATATATTATATATATTATGTTTAGGATTTCCTTTTGCTTCTTTACTTCCCAATTATATCATTCCTTTATGGTTTCCATAGTGGGTAAATACGATAATCTCATTTGGGGAAGTGCGGACTACCGCCCCCTCAAATTAATGTGATTATTTAATGCCTTATGTGGGATGTATAAAAGATGTAGTTAATGATATTATATATACTATTATAATGGAATTATAATATACCAATTTATAATTATGTTTTAATTTCATTAAAACTAATAAATATAAATGAAAGTAGCGTTCATGCGTACATACAACTTACAGTCTCCCTAAACGGTGCATTTCATTGCTTACCTCCAAATGTTATGTACTATTATAAATACATGTATATGATGGATATATATGATATATATGATATATAAATCATTAATATCATTCTGGATATAATTAACCATTGAACACATGAACAACATGTAATTATAAGAAGTCCATTTTTGACTCAAGTACCAAATATCGTCAAAACGAATGTTATTAACTTAAATGGTTATATAATGTTTTTAACATGGTAATAAGTTATATAAAAGGAATAATAAACTGGAAAATGTTTCTTAAGAAAGTATAAATTAATTTTTTATTATTATTCAGGATATTAAATAATGATCGATTCAAGTCGTACATGAGGTAAGGGAACATCTTAACCCAATTTTCATTCTTTGGGTTCATCTTCTCTCTCTTGTTTAGGTCGTTCATTGATTATGTGAGAAATTAATTTTTATATCCTATAATTTATTTATACTTTTTTTATGTGACCTTATAGTGAATACACATAAGTTATCTATTTTATTTAAAAAACATCTTTGTAAGGGACAACATTTCCAATCTTGTTTTTATCCGAGATTGTTTATTCGTAAGTATTTACTAGGGTAATATTTATCATCTATGTACCTATTTTATAAAAATGGTTTCATGTATGTTTAATGTCCTTTTTACCCATTTTTAAAGTTTACTACATGGTATGTAAGGAATATTTTTTTATTACGTTATGAGGTACTTTTTTTAATTTTCAGGTAAAAGTACGAGAAAATTGTTTTGATAACTTATATGGCACAAAAGAATTTTTACGGTTTTGTAACGGCTTATTTCATGAAGTTTCCTCCAAAATATTTCATGACTATTTTCAAAAAAGTCTTTTACTTTTAAAATATCATGGAAATTTTTGAAAAGAAATTGATTTTGAATAAGAAAGGATATTTTCCTCAGGAATTCATTTCATGGGTTTTATCAAAACCATTTTCCATCTAAGATGAAAAAATTTCATATGTGTATGTTTAAAGTATATTGTATCTATGATTTACATGGTTTCACTTTTCTTATTATGAAATGATATACATTTCTTTTATATGGATTATGTGATGATGGGATGATATTTATGAAACACATTTTATTCATTGGGTTATTATGAATGATTTATGTTTATGTTGTGGCACAAGTAAGATTGATTTCAATATGAGATGGGTGGGAGCTATATCTACTTCCAATGCATTGGGTAAAGATTTACATATCATGAGATATACATGGCTGAAACAGAAAGTAAATCCTACTCAGTAATACAAGGATGGAACGACATGTTAACCTGGTTCAGTAAGGGACTTTGTCCACTAAGATTGTCTTGGAAGCATTGCTTTGGCTACTATGGAAATCATATCATGAGTTTAATGTTTTTCCACAATTACAAATTTTATTCCCATGCTAGTTTATCATAATTAATGTTCCTTTATGATCTATGCCTTATGTACTACCATGATTTATGCCATTGCTCATGATTTTGATGTTTAGATTTTATGTTCATGTTTTTGCATTCAAATGTTTATGGATTGTCTTATGGTCTCTATGCTTACCCTTACTGAGCATTTGAGCTCACCCTTTATTTGTTTTCGTTTCCCCAAGATTTAAAGAAAGGTTTTAGGTATGAAAACAAAAGGGGAATATCTTTATGAGAGATGATGATGATCTTTCACCATGATTTGAAGATTATTATCCGTGTTTCCAAAGACACTAAACTATTACGGTCCTTATGTGCCTGTTTTTGTTATGTATTATGTATTCCGAAAAGGTAATGTAATTTCCATGTACGTCGAGCTCTGGACCTCTATAGTTGGTATCAGATGAAAGGTTTATTTTGCCTTTGGAAACTAGGATGCGAAATCTTTAGTGAGATCCCTAGAGAGATTTCTAAGGTATGTCTAGGGATGTCCCTAATGTTAATTATATGTAAAGGTTATAGTCCTAGAATTACAGTAATGATCGTAGAATTAAACCTAAGATTCTAGATATTGAAGTTACTCCCCCTTTATTATGTTTTTTTACCTATCATTATTTTTTCCTCTCGCACTATTATTTTTGGGTTTTATAAAATGGATAGAAACAGGAAGATTCAAGATAATAGAGAATATGATAGAAAATGGAATGATATTCTTCATGATCAAGCAAATTAAATGGGATTTGGAAGGAAAAACATCGTTATTATGCCTAATCAGAAATCTCATAATATGATCAATAATATCATCTTTGGTAAGTTTCCTGACACAAATAATATGAGAAATATGGTGTTTCATGATGATCATAGAGGAAAGAAAGTTCAATTTCCATCATGTATGTCATGTGGGAAAGGAAACAAGAAGAATGTATCAATGGAACTGGAATATTCTTTGTGTGTGGAAAAGAAGGACACAAATATACTTATTGTAAATGAAAAGGTTCAGTTAACACCATGGACAAGGATAATGGTATTACTAAGACATCAACAACGGTTAAGTGTTTTAAATGTGGAATTAATGGGAATTATGGAAACCAATTCCCTATGGGAAAATCTCATAAAGAGAATCAGCATGGTCATATGGGTAGTATTTCTGTGGATGATGATGAAGAGACTACAAATGATATATGAGATGAAAGAATTGTTGAAACTGAGTCAATGGTTTAAGAAGGTAGTGGAATTATTACATGTTTATCAATAGTAATTTTGTATATGTCATCTCATGGTGCTATGGAATGAAGAGACATCTATGGATTGTTACACTATTGTCTTTCCTTATGTGTTGAAAGTGTATGATGAATGGTATCAGAAACCATGAAATTTTATTCAGATATTTGTCGAAAGTACCTAATATGCACATAAAGAAGTGCTAAAGAGATAATGAAATGTTTGATAGTATTAATGAGCTCATGAATTATATAAGGACAAACTAATATCATGGTTTGAGTATATAGAATATTTGGGATTTTAGTATGTGTAAAGAGTTAACTTTTGACAGCATTCATGTTTTCACTAAGGTTCAATGGGTATACATTTTTTCAAGAGAATACATGATTAAAGTATTCACATGATTGGAATGTGGTCAACAAGATATACTGGGGACAAATGATGGTATTCACAATCTCGGTAGATGAGATTTCTAGTAATTGTTTTCTTTATACTATAAGATTGGACATATGTATTTTGGATAATCCTAAAGATTGAAATGGATTATGTTGGACAGAAGTAAGTATTGTTTAAGGCTAGAACTTTTTTTGATATTATTGGTGAAATTTCATAATTATGTAATTTTAGATAAAGGACAACTTGCTAGACGGGCGACAACCTGTCACGTCGGACAAGGCTGTGGGAATAGAACCAACAACTGAACTGTGACAGGCCTTTATCACCTACAACTGGCCTACAGGAAGTCTCTGGTTAGTAGAAACTAGTTTTATTTTATTAAGAGGTATGACATATGAAGTATAAGTCCATTTTTGGAATCATAGAGATGGAATTTTGTATATTTCATAAATTGTGCTAATCATTTTTTCAATAGAAATAGATGGAATGACCTATCATTATATCACATGATCTGCTAACACTTCACTAATAACAAATTGAACTTCATTACTTTAAGAGATGAAGTGTAAATTTTTCAAGGCATGAACAATAGTAAGATTGTTCAAAAATTGTGTAAGTATTTCTTTTAATTCATCAACTTTAGGGAAATTATCTTGAAACCCCAAAATGTTGTCCTAGTGTCCTCATATCCGATGAATCTGATGGTACATTTGATCATCACAAATTTATGGCTTTGTGATAGTTGGCTTTTACATAGCCATGTTCTCTACCACTATCCCTCAGACCGTGACAATTAGATTTCTATTCCATATCCATATTTTCACTTATGTTCTTCTAGGTGGAAACCCATGGATAAGTTAATTTGGGTAACTCTTATGATTCATAAAATAGTTTTTAAAATTATGCTTTAGTATTCCTTTTTACGATGTGGGTTTCTATTAAAGAAAATTTCAAGTAGTAAACGATTTATAACCCCGATGAATTTCGAGGGTGAAATTAATTTTAAGGGGGGTAGAATGTAACACCATGATATTTTATGAAAAATATTCTTTTAATTTCATTGATGTCATTTTTTGTACACTACACCAAGATTACCTTGCGCTATATGCAACACCGTATCAGCTTGCAGTATACACAACACTATTCCTGGATCATGTTACAAACAATTTTGATAGTAGTTATTCTATAAAACATTGAGTATAAATCTATATATATATATTCAATTTATAAATGAAATATGGTTGTGTTTTGATATACACAACAACAAAGGATTCTTGCACTACACGCCACCCTGACTTGGCGTGCATTACTCGCAATCGCGAACTTCCTCGATAGCCTGTGTTGTACGCAATATCAGGATTCACTAAACAATGATATATGGTTATAATATTATTATGAACTAGCTGTTATGAATAGTATTAACTAAATTTTTAATTTTATAACATTATTATTCATCTTATACATTTTCTGGAACATGGTATGAGAACAAAATCAATTTTTCGAGTAAAATAAGTATTTTTCAAAAAATGTAGTTTTGCCGCATTTTGGTGGAGTACCCACTATAAATCTTGTTTTTGACATGTATATAAGTTAAAATTGACAAAAAAAAATTCTTCTTTGGTATCAGGATATAAAATTTTACTTTGGATAAATTTTTCATATTATTCTAATAACCTTCATATTTAAATAAATAGTAAAAACACGCTATATTTTAATTAAAAACAACTTTTTTCATAGAAATAAATTATATGGTTAGATTATTTTTTTAATTTGTTTTAAATTTTAATTAAAATATAGTTTTTCTACTTAATCCAATGTTGGTCATTGGAATTAATTTCACTTTGAAAATGGACATAATGAAGTGATGATCTTTTGATAGTTATTGTTTCTTAAAAACATGCTATTTGTCTTGATAACAGAAATTATTTTTAAAATTAATTAATGCCACTTATATTTTTTTAATTTGGAAAAATAGAAAACATTTTTGAATTCGGAATATCAAAAATAGCTTAGCTTGAAATTTTTATATTTTCTGAAAAAATTCAATTTTTGATGAATAGTGAAAACACTTACTTTTTTGTTATAACCGACATTTTATTTAAATAATAATTTATTTGATTTAAATTTATATTAGGTCAAAATAGATTCATAATATTTATATATGTTCATGGAAATTCATTGGAATCATTTTATAATAATTTTAGATTTATAAAAATTGTATTGAATTTTTCACCGTCTCTTACCCACCTCCAAGGAGCTTTTGTAATTGTTCATAAAACTTAATTTTACCGCTTCTGTGAGTTGAATTTCTAAAATCCAAGAGACACGGTTAATATCAAGGAGTAAAATTTGGTTCAATTAGATGAAAATAATTTTTGGTGAGTAGTAACTTTTTTCTTTTATTTACCACAGTTAAAAGTAAAGAGGGCAATTCACGGTTAAAAGAATAAAATAATAATTCATAATTACCTTAACACTTTTCCAAAACTTATTGGATGAGTAATGGCCGACCATGGGCAACCTTGGGTCGGTTTTGGGACCCCATGGAGCCACTTATGGACGAAAATGGCACATTATATTATTTAATTTAATGTAACGACAAAATTGGCACTAACAAATATCATTTAGTAATTAATTTTTATATGGGGCTATATAAATTATCATTTCGACTATAAATATTAATTGGAAAGATAAAATGAATTCCTACATCATGGTATTTTTTGTATAATTTTTAGATATCAAATGAATTAAATTATTTATGACACAATAATGATGTAGTGTATACTTCATTAATAAATTATTTAAATAAATAAGATTATAATGAATAAATAATTATCCAAAAGAGGTACAATTATGACTGGATGAATATAATTCTACCATGAGTCATCTTATATTCGACTTTAAATATTTTTGGACTATTAGAAACCGAATATAATTATATTATAAAATAATATTTTAACTCATTTCTAAAGAGCCCCTCATCTCACTTATAAAAATAGACCATTTCTATCCAATTCCTCACACCTATAAAGTCATTTGGCTAGTCCAAACTCAGTCCAATTAAACTCCCTACATCTGTATACTCCCCCTAGAAGTCGTACCTAAGGAATAAGGCACTTCAATAAGTCCTTTTGGTTCATCCCATTTGGCTCGTCTAAACTCATTTCAAGAGTTTTATCAAAACAATTTTCCATCTAAGATGACATTATTTCATATGTATATGTTTCAAGTATAATGTCTCTATGATTTACATGGTTTGACATTTCTAATTATGAAATTATATACATTTCTTTTATATGGATTATTTGATAATGGGATGATGTTTATGAAACCCATTTTATTCATTGGGTTATTATGAATGATTTATGTTTATGTTGTGGCACAAGTAAGAATGATTTCATTATGAGATTGGTGAGACCTATATATTCCTACAATGCATTGAGTAATTATTTATATCTCATGACATAGACATGGATGAAATGGCTAGTAAATCCGGTTCAGTAATACAAGGATGGAATGGTAAGTAAACCCGGTTCAGTAAGGGACTTTGTCTACTGAGATGATCTTGGCAGGAATGCATTGGCTACTATGGAAATCATATCACGTGTTTAATGTTTTTCCACAATTAAAAGTTTTATTCCAATACTAGTTTATAATGATTAATGTTCCTTTATGATATATTCCTTATATAATTCCATGATTTATGTCGTAGGTCATGATTTTGATGTTTAGATTTTATGTTCAAGTTCTTTCACTCAAATGTTTATGGATTGTATTATGTTCTCTATGCTTACCCTTACTGAGCATTTGAGCTCACCTTTTATATGTTTTCTTTTCCCTATGATTTAAAGAATGTTTTTAGGTAGGAAAACAAAAGGGGAAGATCTTTATGCGAGTTGATGAAGATCTTTCACCATGATTAGATGATTATTTTCCGCATTTCCAAAGACAATAAACTATTACGGTCTTTGTGTGTGTGTTTTTGTTATGTATTAAGTATTCTGCAAAAGTAATGTAATTTCCATGTATGTCGAGCTTCGGGCCTCTACACATACATCCAATACTATAAATATGGTATTACACATCATTCCATTATAGCCTTCTTGAAAATCCTTGAGAGATAAATCCAATAAAATGGAGCATTGTAATTTCAGTAACTAGCCATTCTTCCTCCCACCGAGAGAATGTGAATGACACCCTCCACCATAACAATGGCGGTTTTTGGCCTATAGTGCTCATCCTAGATGGGGTGCTTATAGAAAATACATGTAATTACATTTTTATGCATATAGGTAACACACACTCAATCCATCCTATGGGATTTCAAACATACAACAATCATAACCATAAAAAAACATCTTTTCTAACCATACATGCACGTACAACCATGAACGATGGTCACATTAATGCTTCTTCACTACAAGACACAACTCTAAATATATGCTTAAAAATTCATTTAACATGTTTTCATTCTGCATAATATATATATATATATATTTATTTATTTCCATCCCTAGCCGGGAATCGATAAACCCCAGAAAATATTATATGGTGAAAAAACCATACCCAACATTTCCAAATCCAAGCAGAGATATATTGTCCAATGGAAAAGGGATAAATTATAACAGACATTCAACAAAAAAAACAAGAATTAATTGGATTCTCGTCCCACAAAACAATATTACCCATTAGTACAAATCATTTTAGCCCCGCTACACAACAACACCACACCCTGAACACCAATATACATTAAATCACAAAACAACCTAGTCCTATACCCCTATATTCCAACCAAGGCCCAGATGATGTCCCACTACATAAAAAGTCCATCCATTCCACAATTAACAAAACTCTCTTCCATACATAACATCACAGAACCCATACTACCCCATAAAGAAAAAATCACTCCCCCACATACATCACACCACTATGAACATTGATGTAAGGCCGAAACTAACCACCCAAATCACAAAGACACAAAAACATAGACATATTTATTCATATATATCATCACTTGTTCTTTAATTCCACTTGATTAAAAAATTCATGGAATAAGTTTGATCCCAGTGAATCTATTTATTTACATGAATATACATGATTAACATGTTTCCAATTATTTTATCAGTGATTCAAAAATCATTAAGAATCATGTAAAATTACCGCCAACTAACATGATTTCTAGAATAATACAACCCTTAAAACATATTTCATGGATCATGGATAATATGTAAAACAAAGTGATCATCATCATTTTTCCAACCCCTCATCTAATATTTATTATTATCTTCAATAAAGTATTATTAATCCATTCATTCATGGAGTAATCATTATACCCACACTACATGATACACAATTAAAAGAGAGATGAAATAAATGCCTACATTGAATAAAAGGAAACCAATGATTTCCCTTGCACTAAAAAGGGGGGGGGGGCTTGTGTATATATAAAAACATTAGAAACATGGATTGATGTCTATGGCACAACACACGACTTCATGGGATGGGAAGGCTCTATGTCCACCAAGGGAAAATGGAAACACACAATGAGGAGAAGGTCTTGGAAAATAAAAGTCTTATCGTATATCAACGGAAGGGAAAATGGTTTGAAAGTCCAATGAAGTCAAAACATGGCCATGACCACACAGTTTGGGTATTTCTATGTAATTTCATCAATAGGATATTAATGATATAATTAATATCTATTGAAATTCTTTAATGAACGCTCAATTAAAGAATCAAAATCAATTTACATCTAATAATGTGTAAGAATGGAGAATATAAAAATACATGAAATAACTAGAATTAAGTCACCATTGGGTGAGGCACCAATAAGATGTCATTGAGAAAAAGGCTCTAAATGCGAGTCACCAATGATGAGATACTATTGGGAAAAAATGGTGTGTAGTAAGATGATTTTGGAATAGTTTATAGGATAGAAGAAGATAATGGCTTCTAAGAAGAGGAATGGCATTACATGGACAATCGTGGTTCATGGGATGTGATTATGCAAAGCCAAAAGGCATTTGTGTACTAGTTCAAACAGGTATTTGTAAGGATATTATAGTCCATAAATTAAGAACTATCCATATTAGAAGAACATAGAATGCAATGGGGGAGCTCAAGTATGTGGTAGCGAAGGCAGTCTTTGAACAAAGAATTTTTTTTCGGATAGTGGTGGTTTGTAGAGGAGGTTAGCAGAGTTAGTTCTGGGAGGATGTTCGTGATAGTGAATATGAAGGTTGTCCACAGACTTAGAGATAATTAAGGAAGTGACAAAAATATGCTTAGGAGATTTTTTGTGTACCATAACATGTACAAAGTATGCGAGAGTTATAGGGGGTTCTATGAACACTCAATGAATCTTGAAAACGAATAATGTTAGTATTTGAATGTCATTTCTGTTATCTAGCAATACACCTAAAGATGGATTTCATCTGTGAGTGAAAAGTTTATTTTAAATGAGCATCTACATAAAGTTATGAATAAGAGAATTCAATAAAATGGATGGACCAATATGTCCATAAACTATGTTTGACATAAAAGTCCATAAATCATTATTGTATTCCCGTCCAAGAGCATTGAACAAAGGATGAGGAATATGGTGACCCTTTCCACCAGAAAAGATCTAATGAAATTGGAATTGGGAGCGACCCTTTGGAATACTATGAGAAAACCTCTAATACCCCCGGTTCATAAAATAAATTTAATATTGGATGCATGAATCACTAAGACTCTAAAAAACACATCTTTTTTATAACCTACCTGTAAACATAATTTTTCACCTCCATGATTGAAACTTTTTGAAACTGTCATAAAAAATTACGTTCACTAATATATTTAGTGTCTAATAAGACAAATGTAATTTTTTCTTCAATAGTAACATACCCATATTAATAGTAATCTGAATTTTTATATGAAACATATGAATAGTATATCATAATATAATTTTATTGTCTTATGGTTAGAATATAATGAGATCTTGATTAATTTTTCAAGGTCATATAAAATGATATAGGGATTTAATATTCTTATTTTTTATAATAAATTATGATTTAATATAAAAATTTCATTAATAATATTTTTATAACTATTGATAAAATATTCAGTTCATTTTTGATTTCTGAAAATCAAAAAAATTTGTTAGGGTGAATTTTTTGTCATTTTCGGAAAACATGAATTTTATAAGAATCGTGAAACATGGTAATTTACCATATATATAAATTATCAGTCAAATTCCCTATTCATAGCATCGTGGATGATTTCACAACACTTTTTTTGAACTCATATACACATATTTCACATCATTGTTATAAGAATGAATGCTATAGGTAGTCGTTGGAAAAATAAAAAAATTATGAGTTAAATAATGGGAAAACAAGCTCCGCATCCAATATTAACCCCCCCCCCCACTCTTCACTACACTCCTAAAATACTGGAGTCTACTAAATGTTCTTCCAAAATACCCATCTATACTATCTTCCCATGTACTGGTTTTTTTGGTATATCCAAAAGGCCAAAACCACTTCCATTAAATATATTCTCAAGGAGGTGGATTCAATAGGTAAATTCACATTCAATTTCCTTCAATATCATTTCATGTTTCCATTCTATTGTAATCTTGTCCTCAAATACTATAAAAATTACCATGATAAATTCATTATCATATATATACAAAAATTATATCCAGTAAATGGAGGAACCTTCTTCAATATCCTTACTCACTCTCTAATTTATTTTATAATCCAATCATCATATGTGAGGGGCAAATTTACAACCATCCTAGATGACAATTTTTAGTTCATAAATTTCCACATCAATACTAGTCAAAAACCATTGAATGGTTGATATAGGATATAATATATGTATTGTAACCTATTTAAAATTCATGAAGCTCTATATGTACATAATATTACATCATATGGCCAAACTACTTCCTAATAATCAAAATACTCCTAAAATAGTCTAAGTGATTGTCAATAGTATTTCATTTAATGATTCATCGTCATTCCATTTTAGCAAATATTAAAAATTACCATTAACACCTATGTATGTTCATAAATAATGATTAAATTCAATAATGTTGATTTAAATCCACTACTCATTATCTCCATTACTAAAAAACAAGTGAACTAATTATGAAAATCAAGAAAAGAAATACTCAAGAGTGAAAAAATTCAATTTTATAACTTGTAAATAAAGTCATATATAACTAAATAAAATTGATAAACTATATATGTTTGCAATAGGTTATTAATTAAGTTATTAATGAGTCTAATTTAACATCCCATGATTATAAGGTGATGATCGGAACATTCTAACATAGGGTATGGGTTTTCCTCCGGAACATCCATTTTCATTTGGGTCATATTTATTGTCTAATTATTATAATTAGATTCATAATTATAATTATTTAATCCTCATGAATAATTTATGATTTTTCTATATATTTTTACCAACATGAATCCTTATTTATTTTATGGGGAGTTACTAGTTTTCAATGGAACTTTCAAATGTTTTCTGAAATACATGCCTCGTTCAAGGGAGTTTCTCAAATTATTTCATATAATCCATGAAGCTCTAAAATATATTTTTATAAAACATTCAACTTATAAATTCAATTATTTTATTATGAAAATACTATCTTTATTCAGTTATGGGTTTATATAATGAATTTTCCAAAAGTACACTTCCTTTAAAAATAAAAGAGTGTCTAAATCTACTTCAACTCTCTTGTTGATTCTTAAGTATTATTGGGATTAATAATTTAGAATATCATATACTATATTATTTTTAATGGTTTATGATTAATTTTAATGTGGATGTGTTGTCCTAAAACCATTCACCTATTTATTATAAATGGTTAGTGTTTATGCCAGATGCTTGGGGAATGTTATTTACATATCATATGTTTGTTTCAATATGAATGTATATGTTGTTTATATTTATCCACATACAAAAAGTGGGTGGAATTTTTCTTAGTATATGATGTGTGGGAACCACTATATCCCCTTGATGCATTGTCATGTCACATGAGATAAATATATATGGGTTTGGCTGACGCCTTTCCCATTTTTAGATATGGTTTTGGCCGAGGACTTAATCATTTTAAGATGTATGTGTCTAGGCCTTGATAGAATGTTTTAGAATGTCGAACATATGCATTTCCCTCATTATAAAACTATAAATTGATTCCTCATGGGGTTATTTGACTAGTATAATACCAATTATTATGCATTTCTTATTGCATTATCTAATCAGCTCTTATTCTGGGAATAAAGTATTCAAATTCAATTTTAATGGATCGTGTTTTATTTATTCATTGCGTCTAATGATTATATTTACATTTTCATTTGTTTCATTGATTTCCCTTACAGATCATTTTAGCTAATCCCATTATTATGTTTATTTTTCCCTATGCATGTAGATGTATATTATGATATACTTGTTGGGATAGTCATAGCATGGTTCATGTTCCAAATAAACCTTATTTTTTGTTTTTCAGTACAATTATTAATGCTACACTTACGTTTTTATATATCATTCTTAATATACTAAAATATTACTTCCATCTAGATACTAAATTCTTGTAATCATTCTAATGTTATGTAATATATCATTATAATGACACATACTTTACATACATGGTTAATACATCAAAATTGAAGCATACTTATTACAACATATAACAAAACCATGAATGGACTATAGTGGTATAGTGTCATTAGAAACTGGGAAACATAAACAATTGGTTCATAAATCGTCTACGCTATTTTCCATTTATTTCATCATATCTATAGTCCCTTTTGGAATATATTACTTAATAACCTTATTCCTGACCTAGGCAAAGAAAACATACAAAAGGCTGAGCTCAATTTCTCATTAAGGGTAAACAAAAGAAATATCAATCACATCATATTCATAAGAACATATCATTTGGGAAATCTTAACCTGCAAAAGAGATCATAATTTCAAAAAATGGTATAAATTATAGTAGTGAAATGTAATCCCAGTAATCATAACATAAAACATGATACATTGTGGAATACACACATAATCATAGAGAATCATTTCTTATTAGTCAAGACTCATTGGCAAGGCAGTCTTAGTGGACAAAGTCCATTTCTGAACCGAGTTCATTCCTCGTTTCAGTCCTGTTTCACTAAAACGGTTTAACCTGCCATTCCAGCCATGTCTATCTCATGAGATATAAAATCATTACCCAATGCATTGTAGGGAGATATATGTCCCACCCATATCATAATGATACCATTCTTATGTGTGCCACAAAATCATAAACCATACATCATAGCATAACTCTTGTAATAAAAATGGGATTCTTAAACATAGTGACATCATAAAACAATTCATATAAGATAAAGGAATTCATAAAAACAATTCCATCACAACATAATCAAATCAATGTAATAATATGGATAGAAACAGAACCCTTTATTATCTTAGATGGAAAATAATTTTGATAAAACACCTGAACTCCATTCTTTAGGAAAATATCTTTTCTACTTCAAAAACACTTTTCCATTCATAACATGTCATACAATTCTAAACTAAATGAATTTGATTGAAAAAAAACTTGAAAACTTGTAAAGGAAGCTTCTTGAAGTAATGTTTTAAAAATCCATTCATACCGTATAAGTTAAAAAAACATTCTTCTCGTACTTTTGTCAGAAAAGTCAAAAAGTACCTCGTATGAAAAACGACCAAAGATTCCTTTCATATATTTTACTAAAAACTCACAGAAGGGTAAATTTGGATTTAAAAAATTGTAGGTGGATGGAAATAATATTACATATTGAGGAAACATGGATGTGGATGATAAAATACACCCCAGTATATTCCAAATTATAAATAATATCAGATAAAAATAAGATTGTGATATTTCCCTTACCTTAGGTCTGATTTTCTTCGTAAGTGACCGAACCTCCTGTATAAAGATTTAAATTATGTTATTGACTAATTCCAGAATCATACGCATTTTTATGATATCATGTATGGTCATATTCTTAGTTTATTCTTAGTAATATTTCATTGTTACTTGTTATTCAGGTTTTTATTACTTTTTGTTCTTATGCGTGTTTTGTCGAATAAATTATTCTTCTTATTTTTAGGTTATAGATACCTAATTTCCAGAATGGTATTAGTGTAATATATATCATATTTATTCACTCAATTCATTTATGTAATAATTATTCAATGAAAATCATGTAGAACCAGTCGCATCACATCGTGGAGACGGTATTCCGTACGTACGCACGAGCGATGATATCGTTCCCATGATCGTGGAATTGTATTGTAGTGTATGTATAATATTTAAGAATCAATATAATTTTAAAAAAATCTTATATGTTTATTCTTTAAACCACTATACCCATCCAAATAAGGTGGTGGTGGAAAATAGATTACACCATGGCGTAGAGACGGTATTCCGTACATACGCACGCACTGTGATTTTGTTTTCCGTAGGATGGATAGATGGTGAAATAAGGTTGTTTCATACTTATAATAACATATCAGTATACGAGTGATACTGATGTTATTAATTCATAATGAAACAACTAAAGAGGAAGAAGTGGAAGAATAAATAAAGTTGAAATAATCGGTAACGGACAATACCTCTTCTTTGCAACGCATCTTTGAGACCTCCTTTTATGACACTAAAATTGGACTTTGAAGAAGACCAGGTCCTCTAGGATGTTTCTAGGGAAGTGGAGAGGGGAAATTGGCAGGGGTTGTCCGAGAATGAAGGCTCAAAGTGGTGCGAGGAATAGAGGGAGGAGGTGCCTTTTTATAAGGGAGGAGAGGGGAACCTTTGGAAAAACTAAAAATATTATTTTATTATGAAGCCATATTCAGTTTTAAATAGCTCCAAATTGATTTATTTAGAATCTAAGCTGGGGATGTGTCGAAATCCTCTCATAAAATAGAATTTGGACCAGTTTATTTTACTATTTTAAACTTATCATTTAGATTTAACTTTAAGTTAGATAATTTTACTTTTACCGTGTCTTTTTGTGTTCTTACACTATAAGGTTAATAAACTTACTATAACAAGCCAAACTAACACCAAGTTGTTTCTTATTAATATATATAACGTTATATAAGTCATTTGGCCGAGCCTTATATTTTTAGGAATAAAATAACAATTAATAATATAATATTTGTTTTAAAAAACTATTTTATGTCAATTTTGACACTATTTAGTAATTGATTTTTGTGAAAATCATAACAGAATGATTAGTTCTAAAAAAGTTAATTAAATCAATAATAAAATGTCATATTAACCTATAAAATTAATTTAATTCATAAAAAGTCTCAAATTATATTTATTTTGGTATTTATAGCATCAATTATGTAAATATTTTATTAATAAGACAATTACTGCATCATCTTTGTGTCATAAATAAATTACATTATTTAATGTATAAAAATTAAAAATAAAATATAATTATGTAGGAAATATGTTTAGATTTCTAGTGAATATTTATAGTCGAATTTATCTTATGTATATCCCTATATTAAAAATTAATTACTTATTAAATTTTGATTTTAACTATTTTAACCCTTCTTTAAATAAATTAATAATAAATGTCTTAATCTAGTCCAAGTGGGCATAAATGGTCATATTGTATTCCTAAGGTTGGTTTTGGACGAATTACACGTATCCAATAGAATTAGGACATGTGTTAGGGTAATAATAATATCATTTTTACCTTTAATTACCCTATTTACTTTTAACCGTGGTAAATAAAAGTAAAAAGTTTTTATTCACAAAGAATTATTTTCATCACAATGAACCACATTTTACTAACTGACATCAACCGTGTCTTTCAGATTTTTGAAATTCCACTCACAGAAGTGGTAAAATTATGTTTTATGTAAATTTGCAAATTCTCCTAGGTGGTGGGTAGAAGACGGTGAAAAGTTCAATAAAATTTTTATAAATCTAAAATTATTATAAAATTACTCCAATGAGTTACATTGAACTTATATAGGTATTATGTATCAATTTTGACCTAAAATAAATTTAACTATAATAAATAATTATTTAAATAGAATGTCGGTTTATAAATAGTAACCAAGTGTTTTCACTATTCATTTAAAATTTAAATTCCCAGAAAAATACCAAAATTTCACCCTAGGCTAATTTCGATATTCCGAATCCAAAAATAAAGTACATTTTGAAAAATAAAGTTTGCAAAATTTCAAAAAGTGGTTATTACTATTCGTAACAGCTAGTTTTAATAATATTTTAATAGCATATCGTTGTTTAGTGAAACTCGGTATTGCGTACAACATAAGCTATCAAGGAAGGTCAAGATTGTGTGTAAAGAAAGCCAATATAGTGTTGTGTGTAGTGAAAGATTCTTTTGATGATTTATATAAAATAAAAACAACATATATCTTATAAAAGTCTTGGGTGTTACATTCTACACCCCTTAAAATGAATTTCGCCCTCGAAATTCGTCACTTGTAACAAACAGATGAGGATTCCTATGCCTCACCATATCCTCAATCTCCCATGTAGCTTCTTCTAATTGGTGGTTCCTCCATAAAACATTCACCAAGCGAGTGGTCTTGTTCCGTAGGACTTTTTCACTGCGATCAAGAATCTCTATCGGTCATTCTTCATAAGAATGATCTTGTTCTAGCGGTACAACATCTGAGCTGAGTACATGTGAAGGATCAGGTATATACTTTCTCAGGAGAGATACATGGAACACACCATGAACTTGAGAGAGATTCGGTGGAAGCGCCAATCGGTAAGCTACCTTCCCAACACGATCCAGTATTTCGAAAGGACCGATATACCTAGGGCTCAGCTTTCCCATCATTCCAAATCTCATTACTCTCTTCCTAGGAGATATTCGTAAGAACAATTTATCACCCACTTCAAACTCTAAGTCTTTCCTACGGATGTCGGTATAACTTTTTTGTCGACTCTGAGTTGCTCTTATGTGTTGTTGAATAGATCGGACCTTTTCTGCCATCTCATCAACAAGATCATGTCCTAATAGCTTTCTTTCCCCAACTTCATCCTAGTATGTTGGAGTCCGACATTTCATTCCTTAGAGATCGTCATAAGGATCCATCTGAATACTGGAGTGAAGGCTATTATTATAAGAAAATTCCACTAAATGTAGGTGTTGATCCCAACCATCATTGAAATCCATAGAGCAAGCTCTCAACATATCTTCTAGAGTTTAAATTTTCCTCTCAGACTGAACGTCTATCTGAGGATGATAAGCAGTGCTGAAACACAAATCTTCATCCAGAGTATGCTGAAGACTTCGCCAGAACTTTGAGGTAAACCTCGGATCCCGATCAGATATTATACAAAGTGGTACTCCATGAAATCTTACCACTTCCTTTACATATATCCTAGAAAGCTGATCCAGAGAGAAATCCTCTCTAATAGAAATGAAGTGTGCAGACTTTGTAAGACGACCAACTATGATTCAGATAGCATTATTGCCTTTAGATCTTTTAGGAAGTCCTGTGACAATGTCCATAGTGATGTTTTCCCATTTCCACTCGGGTATGGGTAATGGTTGTAACATCCCCATAGACTTCTGTCTCTCAGCTTTAACATGCTAAAAAAACCAGGAATCGAGAGACATATTCAGCAACACCTCTTTTCATTCCATCCCACTAGAAGTACTCTTTCAGGTCCCTATACATCTTCGTGCCTCTAGGATGAATAGAGAATGAAGAACTATGAGCCTTATCGAGTAGCTCCTTCTTTAATTTGTGTATGGGAGGAACACAAACCCAATTCCTAAACATTATTATCCCATCACAATCATGGTTGAATTCAGGAACATTTATCACCTTCTATTGTAACTCTACATCATCTTTCTGTGCCTCTTTAACCTTAACATGTATAGATGGTTGAACATTCATTTGAGAAAGATACAATTTTTCCCCTTTCATTATAATTCCATGATGCATCCTTTGTAAATCCATAAATATTGGATCATTTGTGATCCTCATCCTGGATTAACTGGAATGGTCTTGTCGACTTAATGCATATACCACCTTGTTTTCTTTCCAATGGTTGTAATGAATTGAGCAGCCGTAATCATTAATCAGCTCCAACCATCTTCTTTGGTGCATATTCAGCTCCTTTTGTGTGAAAATATAATTTAAACATTTATGATCAATATAAATGTCACACCTTTCTCCATTATGATAATTCCTCCAAATATTTAATGCAAATATTGCCGTAGCTAACTCCAAATCATGAGTTGGGTAATTTTTCTCATGGATTTTCAACTATCGTGAGGCATAAGATATCACCGTATCATTTTGCATAAGAACACACCCCAATCCCTTCTTGGATTCATCACTGTAGATCACAAACCTTTCTCCACTACAAGGCCGTGTGAGCACATGTGCACTGGATAAACTTCTTTTCAACTCCTTGAAATTCTCTTCACATTCCTCCGTCCAAACAAACTTAACTCCTTTCCAAGTCAACCTGGTGAGTGGATTAGATAATCATGAAAAATCTTTCACAAAACGTCGATAATATCCAGCCAAACCAAGAAAACTTTGGATCTCAGTTACTGTTGTTGGTCTCGACCATCTTTCGATTACATCTATTTTTGCTAGATCCATAGATATCCCCTCTTTTGAGAATATGTGACCCAAAAATGAAACTTTTTTCTGCCAAAATTAACACTTGGTAAATTTGGCATAAAGATTCTCCTTTATCCGGGTCTTCAATATAATTCTCAAGTGATCTCCATGTTCTTCCTTGCTCTTGGAATATACAAGAATATCATCTATAAAGACTACCACAAACTGATCTAGAGAGTCTCTAAAGACTTTATTCATCAGATCCAAGAATATTGCAGGGGAATTTGAAAGACTAAATGGAATCACTATAAATTCACCGTGTCCATACCTTGTACGGAAATCCGTCTTTGGTATATCCTCCCTTTTGACTATTAATTTATGATACCCTGAACGAAGATCAATCTTGTAAAATTATTGAGCTCCGCATAGTTGGTCAAATAAGTCATCAATGCGCGGCAGAGGATATTTGTTCATGATAGTGATCTTGTTAAGTTCTCAATAAAAAATTCAGAGTCTCATTGATCCATCATTCTTTTTAACAAACAGAACAGGTGCTCCCCAAGGTGACGCACTAGGGTGTATGAACCACATATCAATATTCTCTTGGTGTTTCTTCTTCAATTACTGCAACTCAATTGGGTACATACTATAAGGTGTCTTTGAAATAGTTAAAGCCCCCGATACGAGTTCTATTGAAAACTCAACATCACGATTTGGTGGAAGGCCCAACAATTCCTCCAGAAAGACATCATAAAACTCCCGTAAAATGGGCATATTCTTAATCGTGAGTTTCTCACCAACCATTTGAGATAAATAACCTTCATTTAGTGGAATCAAGTCCCATTAGATGGATGAAATTTCCACTGGAAGGATATGTTCATCGTTTCATCATTAGACGATCAAAGATTGATCTGGAATATAAAATGTGACATAACTTATTTGGAAATTGATATGAGCCCCATATAGAGAAAGCCAATCCATGCCAAGAATCACATCAAATTACACTATAGGAAGGATCACAAGATTTGTAGGAAGCACATTCCCATAATCTTCAATAAGAGAAGAATTATAAACATCTGATGCGAGAGTTGTGTCATTATGGGTTGTCACAGCTATCTCAACATCTAATTGTTGAAGTAATATGGTGATACCCTTACAAAATTCTTCATAAATAAAAGAGTGGGTGGATCCAGAATCAAATAAAACATTTCCTACTTTAGAGTGAATGATAACTGTATCTTTCAATACTTCGTTATCGTATTCCACATCGCTGATGGAAATTTCATGTGACTTTCCTTTGTCCTTAGCCTTAAGAGTTTGCTGACATCGATCATCATTAAAAACACTTGGATTAGGGTATTCATTAGGATAATTCATCATTTCCTTCCACTTGTAACATTGAAGTGTAAGAGGTGCATTCTCTGTATAATTTTCATTGTTCACATCACTAGACATCTTCTTCCCATCATTGCGGCATTCAAATGCCCTATGACCTTCCTTTCCACATTCGAAACATTTACATGTCCCTTTAAGACAACTCCCTCTATGTTTCTTTCCACACTTTGAGAATAAGGGAAAACTCTTCTTCTATTCGGTGTGCTCTTTAGATTTTCCTTTGAATTCCATTTTCCTCTTCTTATCAAACCCATATGACTGATGGGTTACTCCAATCACCATCTCAACATTGAGAGCACATCGAACGATTTCCCCGTATCAATTGAAGTCCCTTATGGCTAACTCCTTTCGAAGACATGGATTTAAGCAACTAAATAATCGATCGATCTTACTATCAGGTTAGATAATAATACTAGAAGAATACCTTACAAGGCTTGTAAAATTTGCTTCATAGGTACCAACAAATTCATCATCATTTTTTTAGTTCAAGAAACTCATTCTCAATCTTTGTTCGTAGAATACGATGGAAGTACATATTGAAAAATAAGTTCGTGAACTCGTCCCATTCTATGGACTCAATTTCACCTCTTGGCCTCGTATTCTTGATAATATTCCACCATTGATCAGCATCACCTATAAAATGATACAATACTAAGATGACTTTATCATGTTCAGAACATTAATGAACTGAAAATATCTTTTCAGTAGTACTGATCCATTGTTCAGCAACTAATGGATCAGTAGACCTGCTGAATGAAGGTGGATGATGTCTCATGAAGTATTCAATAGAATGTTGATATTTTTTTCTCGTTTGGAAGTCCTGCATGATTCATAGAATGAGAATGTAGTCTGAGCATGGGTAAAAGATTTTTCATTCCATCTCCCATAACATTTGGTTGCTTAGGGGGACAATCATTGCATTTCTCGTCGCATTCCGCATTAACACGGTTCCTTTGGGATCCAGCCATTGACTAAAACCATGAAGAATAGTCTGAGCAACACTAATTATAATAGAAAAAACACATAATCAAGAATAAAATATCACACTTAAGGTCTTATCCTGGGTTATTCATGGGCATTTCTAAAACACTAAGACTGTGTTCTATGCTTAGACTTATCCTTAGGATTCTTACTAAGGCTTTCACATCCTATTTTCCAAAGGTTGACTATACCTATCCTCTGATACCAACTATAACGACCCATTCATTACATACATGGTTAATACTTTAAAATTGAAGCATACGTATTACAACATATAACAAAACCATGAAAGGACCATATGGGTATAATGTCTTTTGAAACTTGGAAACATAATCAATGGGTTCATAAAGCGTCTACACTGCCTTCCATTTATTTCATCATATCTATAGTCCCTTTTGGAATATATTACTTAAAAAGATTCTTCCGGACCTGGGGAAAGAAAACATACAAGAGGGTGAGATCAAATTCTCAGTAATGGTAATCAAAAGAAATATCAATCACATCATATTCATAAGAACATATCATTTTAGAAATCATAACCTGCAAAAGAGATCATAATTTCATAACATGGGATAAATCATAGCAGTGAAATGTAATCCCAATAATCATAACATAAAACATGAATCTATTTTTAATACACAAATAATCATTGATAATCATTTCTTTTTAGTCAAGACTCATTTCCAATACTATCTTTGTGGACAAAGTCCATTTCTGAACCGAGTTCATTCCTTGTTTCAGTACTGTTTCACTGAACCGGTTTAACCTTCAGTTCCATCCATGTCTATATCATGAGATATTAAATCATTTCCCAATTCATTGGAGGGTGATATAGGTCCCACCCATCTCATAATGATACCATTCTTATGTGTGCCACACAATTATAAACTATACATCATAGCATAACCATTGTAATAAAATGGGATTCTTAAACATCGTGATATCATAAAACAATTCATCTAAGATAAAGGAATTCATAAAAATAATTCCATCACAACATAATCAAATCAATGTAATAATAGGGATAGAAACAGAACCCTTTATTATCTTATATGGAAAATAATTTTGATAAAACACTTGAACTCCATTCTTGAGGAAAATTTCCATTCTACTTCAAAAACACTTTTCCATTCTTAACATGTCATAAAATTGCAAACTAAAAGAAGTTGATTAAAAATAATCTTGAAAACTTGTAAAGGAAGCTTCTTGGAAATAATTTTTTAAAAATCCATTCATGCCGTAGAAGTTAATAAAAACATTCTTCTCGTTCTTTTGTTGGAAAAGCCAAAAATTGCCTCATATGAAAAAGGACGAAAGATTCCTTTCATATATTTTAATAAAAACTCACCAAAGGGTAAAATTGGATTTAAAAAATTTTAGGTGGATGGAAATAATATTACATATTTAGGAAACATGGATGTGGATGATAAAATACACCCCATTAAATTCCAAAGTATAAACAATCTCGGATAAAAATGATATTGTGATATTTCGCTTACCTTAGGTCTGATTTTCTTCATAAGTGTCCGAACCTATTATATAATGATTTAAATAATGTTATTGACATATTCCAGAATCAGAATCATTTCTATGATATCATGTATGGTCATATTTTTAGCTTATTATTAGTAATATTTCATTGCTACTTGTTATTCGTGTGTTTATTACTTTTTCTTCTTATGCATGTTTTGTCGAATAAATTATTATTTTTCTTTTTAGATTATAGATACCACATTTCCAGAATGGTATTAGTGTAATATATATCATATTTATTCACTCAATTCATTTATATAATCAGTATGAAATGAAAATCATGTAGAACGAGTCACATCACATCGTGGAGACGGTATTCCGTACGTACGCATGTGCGATGATATCATTCCCATGATTGTGGAATTGTATTGGAGTGTATGTATACTATTTAAGAATAAATATCACTTTCAAATAATCATATATATTCATTCAATACACCATTATACCCATCCAAGTAATTTGGTGGTGGAAAATAGATTACACCACGGCATGGAGACAATATTCCGTACGTACACACACTCGGCCGTTTCGTTTTCTGTAGGATGGATAGATGGTGAAATAGGGTTTTTTGATACTTATAATAACATATCAGTATATTAGTGATACTGATGTTATTAATTCATAATGAAACAACTAAATAAGTAATAGTAGAAGAAGAAATAAAGTTGAAAGAATCAGTAATGGACATGACCTCTTCTTTGCAGCGCTTCTTTGCTACCTCCTTTTAGGGCACTAAAATTGGTCTTTGAAAAATACCATGACCACTAGGTTGTTTCTATGGAAGTTTAGAGGAGAAATTGGATGGGGTTGGACGGGTTTTAAGGTTCAAATTGGTGTGAGGAAGAGAGGGAGGAGGTGCCCTTTTATAAGGGAGGAGAGGGGCACCTTTGGAAAAACTAAAAATATTATTTTATTATAAAGCCATATTCGGTTTTAAATAGCTCCAAATTGACTTATTTCGAAGCTAAGGTGGGTATGGGTAGAAATAATCTCATCCAATAGAATTTGGACATGTTTAGTTTACTATTTTAACCTTATCATTTAGATTTAACTTTAAGTTATATTATTTTACTTTTACCATGTCTTTTTTTGTTCTTACACTATAAGGTTAATAAACTTACTATAACAAGCCAAACGAACCCCAAGTTGTTTATTATTAATATTTATAACTGTATATAAGTCATTTTTCCAATCCATATATTTGTAGGAATAAAATAAAAATTAATAATTTAATATTTGTTTTAAAAAACTATTTTATGTCAATTTTGACACTATTTAGTATTAGATTTTTCTGAAAATTATAACAGAATGATTAGTCCGATGAAAGTTAATTAAATCAATAAAAACATGTCATATTAACCTAGAAAATTAGTGTAATTCATAAAAAGTCTCAAATTACATTTATTTGGGTATTTATAACATCAATTATGTCAATATTTCATTAATAAGATAATTACTGCATCATCGTTGTGTCATAAATAAATTAAATTATTCAATGTCTAAAAATTACAAATAAAATACCATTATGTAGGAAATCTCATTATATTTTAAATAATCTTCATAGTCGAATTTATCTTATGAATAACCCTGTATTAAAAATTATTTACTAATTAAACATTGATTTTAACTATTTTAACCCTTCGTTAAATAAATTAATAATAAATGTCCTAATCTAATCCATGTGGGCCAAAATGGTCATATTTTATTCCTAAGGTTGTTTTTGGTCGAATTACACTTATCCAATTGAATTAGGACATGTTTTAGGGTAATAATAATACCATTTTGTACCCTTAATTATCATATTTACTTTGAACCATGGTAAATAAAAGTAAAAAGTCACTATTCACCAAAAATTATTTTCATCTCATTGAACCACATTTTACTTACTGACATCAACCATGTCTCTCTGATTTTTTGAAATTCCACTCACAGAAGCGGTAAAAATAAGTTTTACATAAATTTTCAAATTTTCCTAGGAGGTGGGTAAAAGACAGTGAAAAGTTCAATAAAGTTTTTATATATATAAAATTATTATGAAATTACTCCAATGAATTACATTGAAAATATATAGGTATTATGTATTAATTTTGACCTAAAATAAATTTAAATAAAATATTTAATTATTTAAAAAAATTATCGGTTTTTAAATAGTAACCTAGTGTTTCCACTATTCTTTAAAAATTGAATGTTTCGAGAAAAATACCAAAATTTAACCGTAGCTTTATTTCGATATTCCGAATAAAAAAATGAAGTCCATTTTGAAAAATAAAATTTACAAAATTTCAAAAAGTGTTTGTTACTATTCATTACAGCTAATTTTAATAATATTTTAATAGCATATCGTTGTTTAGTGAAACTCAGTATTGCGTATGATGCAAGCTATCAAGGAAGGTCTTGATTGCGTGTAAAGAAAGACAAGCTAGTTTTGTGTGTAGTGAAAGATTTATTTGATGATTTATATGAAATAAAAACAAAATATTTATTATAAAAATATTGGGTGTTACAGTCATCGACTCCCAAAAACTGGGGTTGGGTTCTTAAAGTTGTTGTCATAGGATGTTTAGAAGAAAAAATAAAAAATAAATTTAGAAAATGTAGATTACAGATAAAACCCCTAAGATTGAATTTGATGATAAACATGAAAGAACATCCTATAATGTTGGTAAAGAATATATTATGTGGATATTTCAGGAAAATATTTCCTTATCTACATATACAAGTGGATGTGGTTCTGGAATAGACGTACATAGGAGTGAAAACTCAAACAAGGGGTCTTGTGCTTCACCTAGGGTATCCTGGTACACAACAACGAGCCTTACTACGCAACACGTATGACTCTCATAGGGGATTTTCATAGAATAATTGACATTTTCATTATTAGACATTAAGAAGGATTTAAATGTGATTTTTCCTATATGAAACGGTGTTCAAGATTATGCGATTATCCACGAATAAGATAACAATTTATGTCAAGTAATTTTTTTACATTGTGGTAGTAGTGTTTAATTCATAACCAAATGTAGTGTATCACATTATGTAAAATTAAACCTAGTGGAATGAATGGGAACTTCGGGAACCCATGTATCACTTATATTTATTTAAATCCCTTGAAAGTTAATGATGATTTCTATGGAGTATAGAAGGTGTGGAGCATCATGTAACTATACAGGGACAACTTACACAGATTATGATTAATTACATTAACCATATGGAGCATTCAGATCCTCTAAGTGGAGGAGATGTTTGAGATAGATTCATGCATCAAAATCCTTTATCGTTTAATTTGGACTACAAACCCATTCGTTGTGGAGTACTGGAAAAGTTCCAAATATATGATATTTCTCGCATTAGGAAGTAACAAAAGAGAGAATGTAGTCATGGTAGTTTATCATATCATAAGAGATGATGATCAATGGTGGTATCTAATTCAACACACAACGTAGGATGATGTGATATAAAACATATAATGGATTGAATTTAATGAAAATTTCTTAATGAAACACATTCATCATTAATAACAAGAAAATATGGAAAGGAAGTTACTGAATTTCTGGAAAAAGGAATATGAGAATTATTAATACATATGAAGATAACATCTCAAAGATATCAAGGCATGTACTGTACTATATATATAATGAAATGAAAATGATTGATTGATTCTTTTATGGCCTAAATCAATTCCTCTGTTGAGTGCTTGTCTACCAAACATTTTCATCATAGGAAGATATAGTCTCATGTGCTATCAGGAAGTAAAAAATGATTTCACTTGGTCTTATGCCATTAATGGAAAGAACCAGAAGAAGAGGGATGACAAAAACTCTTGAAAATGAAATACGTAAATTGAGTATAAGAGAAGAGTTTACTTTCCACCCTATAATAATTAGGAATGTAAATACCATGGAACCTGATTAAAATGAAAATGACTGTTCTATAAGTGTTGACATAGAGTCCATCATACTGGTTCTTGCAATGGGATGATAGAATCTATCATTGGTCAATTATATAATTTTATGAAGATGGGACACAAGTAATTATTATCATGATATGAATGGAAATGTTCTTCAGAAATGGAGAAGGGAGTAGGGGCATGATTATGTGACCGAATCAACTGATATTGATGCTCCTAATTATGTGATGGTAATTACATTATTAGTTTCCTAAAAAATATCTCATTCTTTATATGATAATAGATCATCACATTCTTTCATATCATTACAGTTTTCCAAGAGAATTTGATATTTATAATTTAATTTGAAATAGGTTTTGTCAGTCAAAACTTATATGGTAAGTATAATTTATCAATGTTATGTCATAAAGTCCCTATTATATAATATAAACATTATTTATCAACTGATTTTATTTTTATACCCCTAATTTACATTGATATAATACTCTTTATGGATTGGATTTCAAACTAGGATGCAAAAATTTGTTGGCAGAAGAAGGTGGTTACAATTTTTTTATATATGGAATCCCTTATCATTAGTGCGGAAATATCACTCTATGATTCTAATCTAGATCCACCCCTAGTAGCTCTACTGAATTCAATTATTGGGGGTATGGAATTTAGAAACTATGGGTAAAAATAATAATTTTCAAGTAGATAACATAACTATTGTGTAAGAATATGTTGATGTGTTTCCAGAGGCTTTACCGATACATCCTCCAGAGTGTGAAATAGAGACTTCAATTGACTAAATTCCTAATTCAAGGTCCATATCAATGATGCCTTATATAATGGAATCTATGTAAATATTGGAACTGAATAAACAACTATAGGACATGAGTGATAATAAATTTATTCTCCCTATAGTTTCTCCATGGAGATCCACCGTTATATTCTTAATGAATAAATATAGATCTATGAGGTTGTGCATTGACTACTTGGGGATTAATCCAATAACAATAAATATCTAGTATCACCTACCTTGAATTGATGATTTAATTTATTAATATATTAGATCCAAAAAAATAAATGACTTATCTTCGATATGGATATCATCATTTGTGTGTTAGGAGGGAACGTATTCCAATGAAATTATTTCCAAAAAATTATGGTCATTGCATATTTACAATATATCATTTTTGGATGACTAATACTGCCTCTATTTTCACATATCTAATGAATATGGTTTTCAAGGAATATCATGATGGCTATGTGGTGGTATTTATTGGTGATATCTTGGAATACTCTAAAATATATGGAGATTATTAAAATCACACATGAAATATTATGAAGACTCTAAAAAGAAATGAATTATATGGGTTGATTTGAATGTGTTAATTTTTGGTCCAATCTATTTCCATTCATAGACAGATTGCCTCTAATGATAGAATATCTATTGACCTTGTGATGAAATAGGCTATACAATAATGGAATACTCCAAAAAAACTAAGGTACATTATTGTATTTCTATATAATGTTATTATCTAAGATTCATTTAAAAAATGAATTCTTTAGACAACCCAATGTCAAAGATTACATGTGATGGGGTTACATTCATATTGAAAAACGAATGTGAGGACTATTTCGAATAATTGAAGAGGAGACTATTCAATGCCCTGATCCTAACCCTACCGTTAGGGATTGATGGGTTTTTTATCTTTGGTGATGCATCAACGAATGTACTTAGGTGTTCCATTATGAAAAATGATAAATTCATTTCCTATGCTTCTAGGAAGTTAAAAAGTCAGAAAAAATCTATCAAACCCATGAACATGGGTTAGATATTGTGATATTTTCTCAAAAAACATAGAGACACTATCACTATGGTGAAAGAAGTGAGATATATATAGATCACAAGAGTCTAAATTATATCATCTCAATGAAGGAAATCAGCATGAGTTAATGGTGATGTCTAGAACTAATCAAGGATTACGATTTAACCATACACTACCACCCAAGAAAATAATATAAGGTAGTAAATGCATTGAGTATGATGGATCATGGAGTTCTCATCAAATGAGGATTGATAAATATAATATGTAGATTTATATAGTGAGGATGAATATGGGGATTGTCGATGATGTTGAAAAGCCACATCTTTTTCAAATGGATTCTATCTATATTAATTGGAATGAATTATTGCTTCATAGTAAGATGATGTGAATATACCAAAGAATATTAATGCTATGAATGATGGTAAGATGACAAACATCATTTGTGAATATGGAATTGTGAAATTTATGAAGAGGCTATGTGTTACCTCTATACCTGAGCTGAAAAGAGAGTTATTGAAAAATTCTCATTGCTTTAATTTTTCTAGGAATCGTGGGAGCAGTAAAATGTATAGATATTTGAAGGAACATTTCATGGGTGACAACATGAAGCGGGAAATTAATGATTATGTATCAAGATGTCTAGTCTGTAAACAAATCAATTCTGAAAAACAATACCATGGAGGTGTCAGGAAACCTCTACCAATTGTTACATGGAAATGGGATGACATCACCATGTATTTATTCACATGATTACCCAAATAACTCTGGATGAATGATGTGATATTGGTAATTGTTGATAAAATTACGAATTCTACGCATTTCCTCACTATAAGTGTGGATTTTCAACTAGAGAACCTAGAACAGATCTATATCATTGTAATTGTGGGAGTTCTAGGTTCATCACTCTCAATTGTTGGTAATCATGTTCTAAGATTTAAATGGATATTTGGGTAAAGTCTTCATAAATCATGTTAACTGAGCTATGTCAGAGTATTTCGTATCATCCTAAAACAAATGGTCAATTCTAAAGGATGATCCACACATTAGAAGTCATGTTGAGATCATGCTCTACTGAAATTCAATGTCTGTGGGATAATCATTTACCCTTTTTGGTGTTTTATAATAATAATAGTTTTCATTTCAATATAAAAATGGAACCATATGAATTATTTTACAGAAAGATATTTTTTACACCAACATGATGGGATTAAGTTCCTGAAAGGATGCTAGTTGGCCTAGATATTGATCAAGAATCAACAATGAATGCATGTCTATTAAAGCTCATATCAAAGATGCTCATACCAGATATAATTTTTTTTCCAATAATCGAAGGATAGATTATGAGTTTTGAGTGGGAGATATAGTTTTATTAAATTAATATCCAAGGAAGGGTGTTATAAGATCTTGGAAAAATGGGAAACTGAGCACAAGGTACATGGGTCGTTTTTGAGATTTTGTTTAGAAATGGAGCTAATGATATTATTTTGGCTTTGCCACCATTATTTTCTAAATAATAAAACATGTTCCATGTTTCATTGCTGAGATGTTACGTGCCAGACCCAATGCATGATTTCACTTCTAATGGTATTGAATTGGAAGTATATCTATCTTACTATGAGGAGTCTAACTAGGTTTCTGACACAAGAGATCAAGTGTTGATGAATTGGAATAATATACAGGTAATGATATGTTGGAAAAATATATAATCTAAGAGGGAAAATGTGAGACTAAGGATCTTATGATGATGAACTACTCAAATATATTTTTTAGGTAACATTATTGTAATTTCGAGGACATAATTTTTGTCACGAGGGGATAATATAACACCAAAAGTTTCAGCACATAAATTTAATTTTGAATGAATTAAACACTAAGTACCTAAAAAATAACACTTTGATATATCCTATATAGTTAAAATAATTTTCCCACTTCTCATATTCGAATTTTGAAAACATATATACACGATTGCATTATGTATGACATTTTGAGTCTTATAAGACAACATTAAATTTTGGTGAATATTAATCTACCCTTAAGAATAGTAAAATGAGTTGAAATATGACCCTTATGAATAGAAAATACTATTTTTCTTTTATTATATCATGGTTATATGATAATAATATCTTGATTAATTTTTCATTGAGATATAAAATGAAATATAGATTTAAAATTGTTCATTGGTTAATAAAACACGATTTAATTAATAAATAATTAAATAATATTTATAAAATTATTTTTATGTAATGGAGTTCATTTTTGAAATCTATATTTCAAAAATAGGTTTGGGAATATTTTTGGGTTTGTTTTAATACAATTATTTTTTATGTTTATTAAAATACAGTAATTTACCTTATATTTACATTATCAATGAAATTCACTATTACTAGCATCATGGATTTTGTAATAATATTTTCTTAAAAATAACATACACATATTTCTATTCTTGGTCAGAAAAATCAATACAATTATCTATTTTTGAAAAAATCATAAAATTAGGAGCAAAATAATGGGAAAACCCTCCTCTTGTCCATAATAAACTCTAACCCTCACTCCCTCTTCTCTTCACAACACTAAGACATGATCTTCCTAATAGATTAACAAAAATAACCTTTCCCAGACACTCCCCACTTCTCAGAGCTCATGGTCTTTCCCAAATTTCAAAACCCCTTCCCTTAAAGAGTTTCTCATGGTAGTGGAATCAAGAGGTTTGTTCACATTCTATTTCATTCAATTTCATTTATAATTTCCTATTTATTTTTTCCTCTCCTAAAATACTCTTTCTAAATGACCATGATAACAACAATATAATCTATAAACTATAATTATGTCGTATTAATAGAATAACCATCATAAATATCATTACTCTGTCACTTTAATTTTATAAACGATATCATCATCTTTTAAGGTGCCAATTTACGACCTTTATGGACGATAAAGAATTTTTCTTCAATTTCCCCATCAATTATAATCATGAAACATTTTTTTATGTTTACTCATAATATAATATATATTTTATAACCTATTTTGTATTCATGAAACAATATATGAACATAATATTAAATAATATGTCAAAACTAGTTCCTCATAATCAAAATACAGATAAAATAATTTTAGTTATTGTCGTTAATATTTCATATAATGATTCAACCTAAATACAAATAATCGAATGATATAAATGAAAATTAAAACATATGTATGATCATAAAAAATGTTGAAATTAAATTTTGGATATTTACATTCATTCCACATGAAATCTGTTATATAAAAACAAGTGAACATATTATTAAAATCAAGAAAATGAACACTCTAGAACAACAAAATTCAATCATATAACTTATCATTAACTAAATAAATGAACTAAAAAATTATGACAAGCTAAATTCATGTCTAATATGTACTGATTTAATTTACTAATGTGTCTAATTTCATAATTTAGGACCATAATGAAATTAGAAGAACATTCAGACTTCAGTTTACAGGGATTCCACCTGAACATTAATTTTCATTAGGGTTACTTTTATTGTATAATTATCTCAACATAATTATTATGTATTATTATTTTCTCCCCATTATATTTTTTGATTGTTCTATATATGTTTACCAACCATAATCCATCATTATTTTACGTTATGTTATATATGTTAAAGGTAACGTTTAAAATTATAGTCAAAATACAATCCTATGTAAATTGAATTTCCCAAAGACTTACCAATTATCAAGGGAAATCTATAATTTATATTAGAAAAAATTACGTATTTAAAATCAGTAAATTTATTATGAAAATTATATATTAATATTGTTCTAGTTTTATACAATGTTTTTTTAAAGGATCCATTCTTTTCAAAATAAAATAGTATCTACAACTATTTCAATGCACTTGTTGATTCTTATGTATTATTGGGATAAATCATTGGAGATATTAACTACCATATTATATAGAATGGTGTATGATTATTTTGACTATGGATGTTGTATATTAAAACAAATCACCAATTTACTCAAAATGGTTTGTGTTTATGAATAACGCTCGGGGAAAGATATTTTCATTTCAAATTCTAGTTTCAATGTCAATGTATATGTTGTTTATGTTTATCCCTATTAACTAGAGTAACGAATTAGAAATATTATCTGACTGGTGGGGACTTCATTAACCCATTGATTCATAGATGGTCTCATGAGACAAATTGATATGGTCATGGCTAAGGACTTCGCCATTTTTAGATATGGTTTTGATCGAGGCCTTAATCATCTTATATGACATGGATGATGCCTTGATTGAAAGTTTCAGAAATTTTTGCATATGAATTTCCCTCATTATGAATATAGAAATTGAATGTTAAATAGTTTATTTGAATAGTATAATACCCATGAATATGCATTTTTGTGGAATTTTATATTTAGCTCTTATTCCTTCCATAATGTGGTCATGTTCATTTTTAATTGAATGTATTTTTAGTTATTCAGCATTCCTAATGATTATGTTTACGATATCTACAGGTGTATTACATACCGTAACTAATATTTTAATCTCACCACTTTCATATGTTTTGTATTCCAATAATATGAATAGGTTTATTATGATTGAATTGTAGTGATAATCATAGAGTGGTAGATGTTCCAAATGAAACTTATTTTTTGTTTTTCATTTCAATTTTTATTTTTTAATATTATTTATGTATCTAAAATTCAAAATATACAAAACTCTTCCTTAATTCGGGATAAGACATTCATATAATCAAGATATGTAATTTATTAAGGAAATATCTCCGGGCAACTTGGGTCATGTCATTATAATAACCAAAACCATTTAAATGTATTGGGTTTGAGAATATATGATCAAGCATGAACTTTGTACTCATTATTAACAGTGATCCTTATTGAATTTTTTTCATCGACACACCTCCATTGTATGAACCATGATCGTAGTCCAGGGACAGTGAACCAGCATTATATTTTTGTGACTCGTGGATGATTTATAATTTTTTCATTATTTTCAATGGGAATGAGAGAGAAGATATTATTGATTAACAAAGAAACAATTTACGAAGTGGAATAAATTTTATTCTTTCATACCCTAATTCATCCCCATTGTCTGGGAATTCCACCTAGTGGACCTAACAATTGGTATCAAATGGAAATGTTCATATTCAGTGATTCTCTCCCAGAAAAAGAAACGGAGGCGGTCAATCAAAAAGGAAATATAATATTCGATAGAAATTATTTTCAACTGTGGATGAATTGGATGAAGTAGAAGATTATATTTGTAGGGATGGATGTCTTCACATATGTTATTCAAGGAATATCTAAACACAACAATAATGGTTTTTTATCTGAAGCTGAAATAGTGGAATTAGATAAAGATTATAATGTGATCCATGATATTGGGGGAGCCCTATCTATTGAAATTTAATCAATGATGGTTTTAGGTACAAAATCACATACTCTATCGGAAAATATTTTGAAAATTTATGAGGGAGACAAGAAAATTCCGAAAAGATAAGATGAAAGTTCAGTGGAAAATGTATGTGGATATCAGAATGAACACCAATGATATTGTTGACGCATTCTTACATATGGTTAATTTTATTTTTTAATTAATTCATGGTTTGAGAGATTTCATTGATGATATATATAATTTAAAATGATTCATTAATAAATATCCAACATGGTTCAATCCTAATGTTTCGGTTTTGAATGAAAAGTACCCGAAAGAGATGACACTAGATAACCATCACTGTACCATTGTTGTATATAAAATGACAAAAAATGATACCGATGCAGGGGATAAACGAATTTCCAATGACAGTTCATTCATGTAAATGAAGAATCTCTCTATTGATGATAGACCTGAGGAGGAAATTTTTTATATTCTCATGTAATTTCTCTCCTCAAATTAGAAAAGGGGAATGGAAATTTTCAAATGATTTTTTTTCATTTGTATGGTATGGAATGATTAAGAATTTTTTAGTAAAATATACAAAGAATATTTAAGATGAAAATAAATACAATGATGAAATTACCAATACAAGTATTCATAAAAATTGAAATTTAGGAGATGTACTAAGAGACGGTTCTTGAAAAGGAACAATCTTCTTTGAAAATAAGATGAATGTTTAGAAAAATCTAAGGTAAAAGAGTTAGAGAAATAAAAGGATCCTGAATTTAATTTTTTTGTGATGTAGTTGGAAATTCAATAATAAGAGGATAATGTTCCAATGAATAAGGAGAAATTGAAATAAGAGTTGATCATCATCATGGACTAAAATGTTCCCTTAAAGAGGTATATATTTTTAGAGCGAAAAAAATCAATGATAACAATGTTTATTGTGATGGAAAACTCTATATGTAGAACTAAGAAGAATTGAATTTTGATCTAGAAATATAAAATGAAAATATGAGGTCTTCAATGCTATAATGATGATAATATGTGGTTTATTACAATCTCAATAGTAGAAATTTTTTTTTGAAATTGATAGTTGGACTAAAACAAAAAAATATCAAATCTAGTAAATAGAATAAGTAGAAGATGAAGTCATTGGTCTAAAATGAATAGTTAAAGATCTAGAGATTATTTTAATTATCCGTTGGAAATTAAGAAGTAATATTATACACAAAACATAGAATATGATATTTGAGATGAGTGGTCTAAAAGAAAAAAACCAACAATCATTTCTGAATGTTAAGGATGGTATGAGGATTGATCTAAAGCGGAAAGTAGTTATGGTTCAAGTTAGATCATATGAAATTACTCCATAATTGATGATTGATTTGTGTATAAAGAATAATAATATGATTCAAATATATCAAGGCCTAATTAGTGGTGCATCATCTCCATATAGGAATATACCTCATATAAGATGATTTTCTTAAGGTATGATGAGACACTCTCAAAATGTATGTTCTATAGAAATGTTGTACCAAAGTGAACAAGACCTCCATTGGTTGTCATATAGAGCTCAAAATAACAAGTCATCATTTTATAGTATTTTTTTCATTTGTAATTGACTAGGACATATGGGATGATATTTCAGATAAGCAGTGCATAGGACTTTGTCGAGGATGACTGAATTGGTTCACAAGAATCAGCTAAATGTATCATAAATAGAGATTATGATTCCAAATCAATTTGTAGCTCTGAAAGATGAATAATTTTCATCATTTAATAATGAATAACAAGATTTAAGTTCCATGATATATATGATATCAATGACTTGTGTCAAAAAAATGCCTCAGAAGGCGACCGTTTCCGAAATTTTGTTCAATGTGTCAGATTGCATTGGGATATTGATTAGTGAATATGAATGCACATCCCATATGATTGGAAATAAGAATATAGTTACTGAAAACCTATATAATAATAAAGAAATAGTAATATTGGATAATGATGAGGGGATGAAAATTAATGGTTCCAGAAAACCCTTTTATGGAAGAAAAGACATGAGATGAGCAGATGTCATCATTGTTTGAGAACTTAGTCACAACATTCTTAGTGTCAATCAATAGTGTGACTCAGGGAATTGAATATTATTTTCCATGAAATTATGTATCATCATGGTAATTGATGCAACTCTTGTGTTGCATGAATTTATACCAAATTGATACATTACCTCGTGAGTTGAGAATATGATATATGATTTCCATCCAAGGATGATGAATATATGTAAAAAAATATATTACTTGGCCACATAATACAATCACCCTTATAAATTTTGGGGAAATGTGATGTTTCTCAAAATCACCCTTGATTATCACATGATAGTACTCATACATGTGACGCCATCAAACAATAGAAGATTAATCTAAAGACATATAAGCAAAAAGAGAAAAATTCGACAAGATTTCATAAGATGGTTCATATTAATTTGTGTGGTCCAATTTTTCCAAGGGCTATTGATGAGAGGATATATTATGTTCTATTCAATGATAAATATATAAGAATGGATTGTGATTCAATTATAACCAAAAAATATACAATGTTTATTTCATTACAAGATATCAACCGGAATGTGAAAATGTGATTGGTTAGAAAATCTAGATGATTTGAACTGATAATGAAACAAAGTTCACAAAAAGCCATGTGGAGGATTATCTCAAAAAGTAATGGATAAGGAATCATGTTTCAGTTGTGTGAAATCCACAAAATAATGCAGTATTTGAGATAATAAATCATATTGTAAACAACATGGATAGAACAATACTCATTAACAAATATCATATATAGAATTATTGGATGTAAGATATCTACACATAAAATAGAAATTTTCTTTGTCTGAAAGAGGAGATTACTCTATATGAGTTATGGAGTGGAAAGAATCTACCATTGATGTATTATCCAGTCATCAGAAGTAAGTGTTTCATTCTCAATAAGAATAAACATAGGAAGTTTGAATCTTTTGGGGTTGATGTGAACAAATCCATCATCATGTTTATACATTATATATATACATAACCATAAAATAAACATTGTGATATTATAGAGTGTAATGTTAGAACGATTATCAAATTATCTAATGAGATACATCAGTATACAAAAATCCATTAGAGAGCTATAAAATTCTAGGAACACATGTCATATCATAAAATTTAAATAACCACACATTCCACATAGAAAAAATGCCAATATTTTTCATAAAATAATCCATGGAATGGAAATTGGTTTCAAGATAAATTCATAAATCATAATTTCATGAAAAAATAATGGGGTTACAAAAATATGAACTCAATAAAAATAAGGTGTATGAATCACCAATCTTGAGTGGAGAAGAAACTATTTCAATATATATTAAAGATCTAATCTTTTAAGGAAGAGTTTTTTTGTTAAAATATTTCAATATTCAAAAAAATTAGATTGGATGAATTTATATCCATGAAATTAATGTGGAGTGATAAAAATCGCATTTTAGGAATATAAAAAGAAAATCCTTAAAAAAATATTTCATGTAAGAAGAATGAAAAAGGAAATAAATTGGGTTTTAGAATCACATTACCATATGTCTAAATGCTTTTTCACTATAATATCTAGGATAACAAAATTATATTCATTAAAAAATAAATATATAACCAATTCTAATTTTTTTATTAATTATAATTTTATTAAGTTCATTTATGTAAATTGTTATGAGTTATAGTAAATACTATAATTTTTTTTGGGGTTTTTGTTTTCGTGGTATTCATAACAAGTTCACATGTTATCATGTTTGAAAAATTGTATAAAATGGTTATAATTATCCAAAATTTATATTATAGTTTATTAATGAACATTAATATGACAAATTTCACTTATTATATAATTTTTTCAAATATTAGGATGAATGATTAAATAAAAATTTAATGGTTTTTTAATAAGTTACCATTTTTTGATCTTGACATGTCCTTTTTGTTTTGTTTTTTATTACATTTGTATGTTAGTTATAGAAGATAAAAAAGGACAGAAAAAATATTTTAAATTTTTTTTCATCTATTATATTTAAAAAAACAAAATTTAAGGTTATAAATGAAAACACATTGTCCATCATTGTGGTAAATCGACACATCATAAATAGTGATATCATTTTTGGATTAAAAGGGGTTGGAGGAGATGTTTCATTATATTTTATTCCATAAAAAATTATATTATAGAATAAAAATGATACTGGAGTTATTATTCCACATGGACAAGGGATGTTTAAGAAATAACAATTTTAGAAAATGAATTAAAGTTAAATTAAATGATTAGAGGGGGGATTTCAGCTTTTGATTCTATATATTTGAGAACATGTTATTTTGATTCGGTTAGGTACTTTGATGATACTAATGGATTGTAGAAACAAAAAATGGTGTTGGGATGAATAATTAAATGAAATTGGACTTGATTGAAATCATTTCTGGAGTAAGGGGAAGAGGTGGTGAGAGGTGGTATTTCTACTAGAGTTGGGAGAAATTTTTTATTATTTTATTCATTAGTTTGTTATTTTTACCCAAAAAAAAAGAATAGTTTAAATAATAAAAATAAATATATTAAAATAATTTTAAATAGTTCAATATATAGGTTACATAATCCATACGTCATATTGTGATTAATAAATCATGTATTTTCTAAATACTATAATTTTTTGTATTTGAATATTTATAATAAAATTCATCAATTATAGAAAAGTAGAAAATAAAATTCCCTAATGATTTTGGACGTGTGTTGTTCAAAAATAGATCCCATTTAATGAAAATATTTTAATAATTATGAGAAATTAAATTTCCAGAAAAATCATCATTTATTCGTGAAATACAAAATTTAAAATTAAAATAGATTTATGACAATATGATGAATTACAGATGGAATCATAAAATTATATTACAATCATTTGATAAAAAAATAAATTTTCAATACATTTTATGAAAATAATTTTTCATTATTTCATTATATTAATTATAATATTTTATTTAAAAAATTATATCATGGGAAGTTAATAACCCATATTTTATAATTTCTTAAACATTATTTACATAAACAATTAATGAACTAGATCATTTGTTCGTTAATAATATATATAAATTTTATTTATACTTTCATTTGTGAGGTTAATATTCTATTTTCTATATTACTTTTCATAATGGTCACATTACTATTTCATATGTGACGTCTATATTCCATTGGTATTGGATTCTCCTATTCTAGAAATATCTATTCATCATATAATTATTCACTAATAATTTACACATTGTGTCTTTTATATGATTTTATGTGGTATACACTATATGGAATAATTATTATAAGGTAATTCCCATTGAAAAAAATCATTATTAGAGTTATCATATATAAATGGAGTTCAGCGTAACTCATTATCCCATTCTAATAAACAATAATTATCATTATCATTATTTTTATGCATTGCCCTCTTGAAAAAACTCCCATGGAGTTACTGAGGTTCTAAGGAGTACTCACTTGTTTTAATAATATACATTGAAAATTAAGGGTTTCTAATCATTCAAATTAATTTTAATGTGAATGTATTATATTATAATAAAATCTGTACACAATTCAATTATTTAAATTTTATAGTATAGTCCAACTTTTCCTGTGTCATTAATGGGAGACTACATACCCAATATGATTCTGATTTTTTTCCAATGTATTCATTTTGACTACATATCATCTCTGATTACAAATCTTATATTATATTTAAGAAACCATTATTGAAATCTCATGATAATTTTATTTATATAAAATTATTTTTTAATTTATTCATTGATAATATGATTTGAAGTTATTAAATCAATTTACTAATATACCAAAATGCGTAAAACTACACATTTTGAATATTTAAATATTTAATGTTTTTCCTATGAATTACATCCCTATTAGTAATTTAGAATATTGATGTAGTTCTGGAAACTATGGAAATATTGTTAATCGCACAATAAAATTCAGACTATGATTCGGTATAATACTTTTTAAAATCAGAGGGGGATTAATACTATACACCATTCCATGAAATTCCTAAAAGATATTATTATGATAATTCTCTATCCCTATATAAACCATAATGACAGATTTACCTATAATTTTAATTTTCTACTACCAATGAAAAAATTACCACAATTATTATCATCTATTTATAACCTCACAGTATTATAATTTCCTTATCAACAAAAATAATATTATTTTATAGATAAGAGTACATCCTGTTATAATAAAAGTAAATTCTGAATTTATATTTACTTGGAATTGTTAAATTAGACACCTTATTATTTTTTTGTTGTTATGTAGTGTTATTTCTGTTCAATGATATTTTCTATCACATCCCTAGTCTTACCTAATCAACCACCTCGATGTTGAAAATTATTTCATCAAACACAATTCCTTTTGTGAATTCATTTAATACACATCATTTATTAAATAGGTTTTACCATGATTAAATACATCAATTGATTGTGGAAATTTATAACATAACATCATTTCCTATATATATATATGTTTATAGTTGAGGGATACATAAAATTGTATATATTACTCATATATATTTGTTTTTTATTTAAAATATATATGTATTTTATTCAAAATGGTATAATTATAAATTTCCCATAAATTTGTATTTTCTATTTTTTAACTATACATTTTCTTTACGTTGATGATTTATAATAATGACAACACGTTTTATTGAATCTAGGAAATGTATTATCTTTAGGTATTTTTTTAATTTGAATATTTCTGATTAATTGAAAATATGAAAATGTATTTTTTATTCATAATCTCATTTGTTGAAGGAGTTAGACTGAATTACTGAAGTGTTAGGATGATTTATAAATAAACCTGTTATTAATTGGACATGCTCGTGAGACAATATAGCATGGGTGTCGTCATATTCCTTAAATATATATATATGGTGTCATTGAATAAGATGTTTATTATATGTTTCTAAAGACAAATATTATGAATTTCTTTAGTATGAGATAAAAAAATTTCTAGGATTATATTTATTATATAGATATAGTATTCATAATGTTTCATTTTATTATAAATATATTTTCCAGATTAATTTCCTTCTTAAAATTTATTTACACCATCATCATGTCATGATTTATTTTAATGCATGAAATAGCTTTTTCTATATTTAATCCCACACATTTTTCTTCTATATCATTATATAAGAAACAAAGAATAGAACATAGATAAATTTTCATGGAACCCTTATAATGTATAATAATTTTTTTCATGGTATTTGTATACTTGTTTTTAGGTCAAAAAATTAAAGTGAAAATTCAATATGAATATAGAATTTAATGTCTACTAATCAGTTGGATCCTTTTAGAGCACTTTAATTCTATAATAAAAATTTATTATAGCTACGGGAATGAGGTTTTATTAGCTAGTTTAATTAATGATAATGTAATAAATTGTTTAGTAGATACATTGGTGACTCTACGTAGAAGAACAATGTTCTATATCACAAGTTCTTTTGAAATAGCCATACATTTAGAAGAATTTGTTCCTATTAAACATAACACTAATTTTTTTTTAAAAAATAAATATAATGTGCTAATTAATTTTAAGACAATTTTTTAAGATGTTGAATAATTTAAAAACCAAAAAACATATCAACACTAGTAGGAAATATAATTTTATTCCTATAATCCTTTTTTATAACTTTATATTATATGATCATTAATTCACAAAAATAATATAAAAGTTGATGATGTTTAGGTTATATAAATTTTATCGTAGATAGTAACATGTTGTTCTAAAACACAATATATCTTTGTTGGATGATTTTATATTACAACATCCTACATTATTCAATGGAACAAATATTACATGGGCAGATAGGGAATGGATGAAGTAAATTCAATAGATATTTCAACCTTAGTGATTTAATGAACAGAACATGGTTATCATAAATGTATATTGTTCTATAGAAGATGAAGATCCATAAAGGGAAAAAATTAACTTTTATAATTTCAATGTATATATAGATTCCATTTAATGAATAATTTTTATGTAGTTATTTTAGGTAAAATATATGACTATTGATGAATGTATTTTTATTAAATTGAAAATTTTCAATCTAGGAAAAAAGTACAAATTTTTTAATATACAATGATTAACGATCATCCATGATTAGGTAGAAGATATATATTACTAATAAATATCTTTATCAATATATTATATTACATGTATTTGATTCAATATTGTTTGAAATGGTTTCATAGTTCATTATATTGGAGAAATTATTTTTAAAAAAATATAACCCTTTCTCTATACTGTATTAGTTAAGGTTCTATTACATTTATATTGATTATACAATTTGATTGTAGAATTAATGATAATACTTATATTATTTATTAAATGACTAAAATTTATTAATTAATCTTGCAAGATTTTTATTTATTGTTGGACGATGCTTATTCATTCATTGGATGGGTATTGACCATGTAATCCCTTCTATTGACATGGGGAAAAGTATTGGGATTTTTTATATTATTATTTAAATAAATATGGTTATCAAAATGTATGATTATGTATTTTAATTTCATTTTATCATATTATGAATTCATTTTAATTGACTAGGGAAGTGTGGGTAATGGTGATTAATATCCCTTCAACGCATCAATTCACCTAATTAAAAAATCTATAAACAGTATTGGAATATTAATTAATATTTGATATATATATCCTTAAAACAAGGTATCAAGGGTATTTTTAGGATTTATGGCATTATATGTCACGACCCATCCCCGAGGCCCGTTCCATGACTACCCCATGCCCACCTTCCATAGGCCAGGGGTTGGAGACTAGCACCAAAGAAATAAATCCCAAAGCTGGGAAGAAATTTCCTTTATGAAAGTAAAATACACAACAGAGTACGCAATATGAAGTAAACACTAAGTAAAACTGGATACAACGAGTGTGCTGGAATGTAAATGGGCCAGTATACAAACCCAACTAAACAACAAGTACATGTAAAAGGAAAAACGTCTGAAAGTAAAGAGGAGCTCCTGTATCGTTCTCCGGGGATTCCTACATGATGGGTAGGTACATATGGCCACCTCAGCACTCATGTTCGTCAGTCTCCATCGTGTGCTGAATTGTCACATGGTCCACCTCCGGGTACCGTCCAGTTGTGGCACTCTCAGCCTCCGTCAACGATTTTTGTCATCTGAATCCAACACAATGAGGTGCGGGCATAGCCCGTGCAGTGGTGAGTATAACGATACTTTGTAGGGACCCTGAGACCTGCGAGGTCTCACAATATCCACTAAGGATAAGACAAAGAAGAAATATATAACTCCATAGTATCAACCAACCCTACTAAGTTATATTCCATTACATATACCTAAGATAACCATCATAGTCTGGATCCGACCCATGAGCCCAAGCACAACTCAGTCCACACATGAAGTAAATTCAAACACCATCTAGATAATGGTTGACATACATGACTCAGCTCACACAGGTATGCCCCAATAGTAGAGAGATATATATGATCATATGTAGAAACTGGATCATCTAAACTATCGGACCCACACAGGATATAGTCTAGAAAAGATGTTGGGCCCACACAAGATACAGTCATGCAATCCCGTCAAAGCTGTCGGACCCACACAGTATAAAGTCCAACTATCTCTTCTATGCTGTCGGGCCCAAATAGGATATAGTCCAGCTAAGCTGTCCGACCCACACATGATACAGTCCAAATATAAATTAATATTTTATCCCATGGAGGATTCCTGTAAAGTAGTCATCACTGTCGAACCCACACAAGATTTCAGTACAAAAGTCGACGCAGTCGCAGCCAGCTCTTTGGTTTCCGCACACAACAAGTTCAATTCAGGGAGTGTCTGATTCTCATGCAATGGGGTCGATAAATCAACTATCACGATGTCCTACTTTTATGTATCACTATGATCTATCTTGTCAAAAGAAACCCAACGCGACAGACGGTGCGTCAATCGGATGCCCAGTCTGAGAGTTATTGGTTATTCTGTTCTAGGGGTCCTGTTGGATTTACGCTCGTTCCAAACCCAGCCGTTTTCCAAAGTGGTGAAATACTCATATATATTTTTGCAAAAGGACTTCCTTGTCGCAAGGATCCCAGTTCCATAGGCCGAACGTCGATCGGACGTGGGGTTTAGAAGATATTTGCATTTAAGTTTAACGGGTCTGGCCCGTCAAGCCCAATGGGAAGGCGGGTGGCCCGACTCGGTTTGGCGGGTCCGACCCCATGGGGGTTGTCCAAGCTTGGTGGAGCGTGGAAAACCCTAGGACCCCGCTCGGTGGGTTCGAACCTGTTACGAGGTTGGCAGGGAAGGGTGGGGCATGGCCCACCCGCGAACCCACCCCGGGTCGCCGGCCGGTTTGGCCCGCCCGGCGGCACCACCCCTCCTTGCTGCCCGGCCGAACGGTTTTGTCCCGAACGAGCAGCCCACAGTTGCAGGCTGTGGTTTTTCCACATGTGGTGCCTAAAGGAATCTCAGTTTCCTTTATTCCGTCCGGAAGGCAGCCGAGCAGTTCCCTCACCGAGCGGCCCGCGGAAGCGGGCTCCTCATTCTCCGTAGCGCAACTCCATGAGGCACCGTGGTCTTTTGCCCGGTCAGCCATAGTTGGTCGGTTCTTCCTGAAAGGGTCCTATGGGTACGGGCCGCATCTACTCTGTGCGGAAAATTCTGTTGTCACGGTTCACCAGCCCGTCCAGCATAGCCGGCCGGTTCTTCAGCCGGGGATGCCCGTGGTTGCGGGCCACGATTTTCCTCCATGCGTCTGATGCGCGGTAGCCACCTCCGTAGTCGTCGTCGCCTCTTCTGACTCCACCTTCATTGCCAATAATGACCAACAAGCAATGGAGTAACGTCGGGCCATGTTGGTTCACCCCGCACCCTCCATATCAAATGATATCATTTGGCCAATGAGGAACCATGATATTCAACAAAGAACGAGGTACAATTTTATTCAATTAAAATTAATCATAATCCCCTACCTCGATTCATGGTATGTTTGTCGTAGTCGTGGAAAATGGCGTTGTGGAAGACGGTGTTGTTCTGTCAACATTGGAGGGAGAGTCGTTGGTGATGTTCTTCACGGACTAAATCGTCTCCCTTGGCGCGGAGGAAGAAGAATGGATATGGGTGTTCTTCGTGGCCTTTATCATTCTTCGTCGAGAGAGGAAATTGTACTTCGTTGGAAGAAGGCCCTCTATATTCTCCAATTCTCCTCCAACACAATATGTGCCAACCCAAAAATAATAGCTTGGCAATTATTTTTATTCCTGATTTGAATTTAAAAAAAATTCAAAAAGATTAATTAAGTGTGGTTTTTTATTAATCTTAGGTGTTTTCATTAAATGTGAGAAGTTGGAGAGTATAAAATTTAATAGAAGGGATGTGTCTTTATTTCATTTCAAGGGGAGTTTAAAAGGAGTAGAGTTTATGTGAAAATTTTGAGTTCATGTGGGCCCCACCACACATTATCCCCTCATGAGAGGTTATGTGGGGGTGGTCCCCACCACCAACCTCCCTTTGGAGATAAAAACAACCAACTAAATAAAAATGTGTTATTAAACATTTTTATTTTATTTCATACTTTTAAGTAGAAACCCCAAATTAAAACATCCATCCTGTATAAAATGAAACTATGAAAAAGATCTCCATAGGATAATATCATTGTGGCGAGTTCATCAGATTCCTTGAATTTCAATTCCGAGCACCAGTTCATGAGATAGAAAAACCCGCACGTACGTTTACAGAATGTACACAAAAAAACATCAGAAAATGATTTTGTACGTACGCACGAGCGAAAATATCATTATTTTGAAATTAAAATAAAATATAATTGGATGTTATATCATATATAAATAATCTTTATAATGGAATATTTATTATTTACATCAATTACAAATCATTATCATACTCATCCAAATAATAATGTTTTGAATAACAATAACACCACGACATGGAGACGGTAAGCCGTACGTACGCACATATTGTGACATGTCATTCAAAGGATGGATATAATACTGAACATGGTTGTACCATATTTATAATAACATCACAGTATCTAGAAGATAATGGAGTTATTATTTAATAATGGAAATAAAAAAGAATAACAAGTTGAAGAATAAAGGAACTTGAAAGTGGGTGGTGAAAAAATTATCTCTTCTTTGGGTTCTTCCTTTTGATTTGATCAAAAGGGCTCTTTAGGACGGCATTATGATCAAAATAAGGCCTCTGGGTTGAAGTGAGAGAAGTTGAGTGAATATTTGGGCAGTGGTTGGCTGATCCAAATGGCATTAAAGGTGTGAATTTGTGAGAAGGGGGGGGGGTGCCCTTTTATAAGAGGGGTGAGGGGCACCTTAGGAAAAAACATAAAATATTCTTTTTTATAAACTTCGTTTTCGGTTTATAATAGCTCAAAAGTGACATATTTAGAGGATAAGGTTTGTATGTGTCGAAATACTTTCAACCAATATAATTTAGATAGGTTTGGGTAACTAAATTAACCTTATCATTTATATCTAACTATTAGTTAAATAGTTTGACATTTACCATGTCTCTTTTTATTTTTATATTGTATGGTTAATAAACATACCATATACATCCAATCAAACCCCAAGTGGTTAATTAATGATTCACCTATTATTATATAAGTCTCTTGGAAGAACGTTAGATTTTTAAGAATTGAAAATCAATTAATAATATATTATTAGTTTTAAAAACTCTTTTATGTGAATTTTGACAGTATTAGGTATTTGATTTTTTTAAAAATCATAAAAAAATGATCACAACTAAAAACATACTTAAATAAATAATAACCTTTCATATTAACCTATAAAATTAGTTTAATTCATAAAAAGTCTAAAATTACATTAATTTCTATACTTATAATATCAATTATTTAATTATTTCATTAATTAGGTAATTACTCCATCACCATTTTGCCAAAAATAAATTAAATTAGTTAATGTCTATAAATTAAAAATAAATAAAAATTATGTAGGAAATATTTTTATCTTTCTAATAAATATTTATAATCTAATTTATCTTATGTATAACCCTATATTAAAAATCTTTTAGTAATTAAACTTTTATTTTAACTCTTTTAACTCTTCTTTGAATTAAATAATAATAAATGTCCTAATGTAATACAAGTGGACCTAAATGATAATATTTTATTCCTAATGTTATTATTCATCAAGATACACATGTCCAATATAATTAGGACATGTTTTAGGGTAATATTAATATCATTTTTTACTCTTAATTACCCTATTTACTTTTAACAATAGTAAATAAGAGAAAAAAGTTACTATTCACCAAAAATTATATTTATCTTATTGAACCGAATTTTACTCCTTAATATTATCCATGTATCTCGGATTTTCGAAATTCCACTCACAGAAGTTGTGTAATTAATTTTTATGTGAATTTACAAATTTTCCTAGGTGGTGGGTGAAAGACGATGTAAAGTTCAATAATATATATATATATAATTATATAATTATTCTAAACTAACTCCAATTAATTAAATTGAACTTATATAGGTATTATATATATATATTTTTATGATAATTAAATTTAAATAAAATAAATAGTTATTTAAATGAAAATTCGATTTTAAACTATAACTTAGTGTTTTATCACAATTCATCAGAAATTGAATATTTTCAGAAAAATTTAAAAAATTCACCGTATGCTAGTTTCGATATTACGAATCCAAAATGAAGTCCATTTTTAAAGATAAAATTTATAAAATTTCAAAAAGTGGGTATTACTATTCATAACAGCTAGTTTTATTGGTTGTGGTGTGTGTTAGAACTCATAGTTTCGTACAACACACAGTACTGTATTATTCAAAAAGAAGCGTACCGTGGAAGTTTGGGGTGTTGCATTGAAGCATCGAAATGACCTTCTCAGTTGAGTGGACCCACTATTCTATAGCTTGTAGATCAAAAAAACCATTACATTATGGATTTCATTACTGCATAAAAGACTCGATATGCTGTTTCTCCATTTTTATATGAACGAGGAAATTCCACATTTTTCAGGATATCGTTCATTTCATAATTTTTTTCCAAAATATCTTCCGAGAAAATTCCAACTCCACCACCAAAATTATTGGGGATGTCCATCAAGAAATATCTATATTTTCCCTCACACAGATTATTAGCTTGGTTCTCCCCATTCACAATATTTTTCAATATTGAAAATGAATGATCATAAATATACATGTAAAGAATAAATAAATTACTAATTTCTACAATTATATTTAATGTTATATCTTTTTGTTCCCCATGTTTATCATTTTTCTAAAAAAATGATTTATGGGTGATTTCATATATTTAGACTCATTCTAAAAAATTTATATTTTATTTTCAAATCATAATTCTAAAATTAACTAAAATATACTCTCATAAAATATAAAGTGCCCCTTTTTTACCTTACTATTACATCATCTTAAAGATTAATAATATAAAAGTTTTACAAAACTAGTATTCACAAGATCAGTTTCATAGAGAAATTATAACAAAACATAAATTTTAAATGAAAAAACAAAAACATTATTTAACTTCTTATTATCTATCATCTTAATGCCCACATTTTAACCATAGTATATTTAGTCACCCTGGATAATCATCAATTTAGTTGGTAAGCCAAAATCCTCATAAGAGGATAGATAGCAACATAAGACAATATAAATTATTGAGAATAACAATTATCATCATAAAATTGGCATCATATAATCATAATAATCATTGGGGGTAACAATAGGTGAAGGGAATGAATAAAGAAAATTCATTAAAATGAAATATCAAGTCTGTGTGGTCAACTAGCACACATAGTTGTGAACAAATCGATTATCATGTTTACACATTATATATATACATAACCATAAAATAAACATTGGGATATTATATAGCATAAGGTAGAAAGGTTTTCAAATTATCAAATGAGATACATCAGAATAAACAATTCATTAGAGAGATATATAATTCTAGGAACACAAGTCATATCATAAAATTTAAATAACCATTCATTCCACATAGAACGCATGCCAATATTTTTCATAAAATAATATCTGGAATGGAAATTGGTTTCATGATAAATTCATAAATCAGAATTTCATGAAAAAATTATGGGGTTACAAAAATATGAACACAATAAAAATAAGGTGTATGAATCATCAATCTTCCATGGAGAAGAAACTATTTCAATCTATGTGAATTAACAACTCTTTATAGGAAGAGTTTTTTTGGAAAAATATTTTCATATTCCAAAAAATTAGATAGGATGAATTTATATCAATGAAATTTTTGTGGAGTGATAAAAAATTTTATTTTAGGAATATAAAAAGAACAAACACACTGAAATATTTCATTTAAGAAGAATATAAAAGGAAATAAATAGGGTTTGAGAATCACATTACCATATGTCTAAATGCTTTTTCACTATAATATCTAGGATAACAAAATTATATTCATTAAAAAATAAATATATAACAACTTCTATTTTTTTTAATTCAGTATAATTTTATTATGTTCTTTTATGTAAATTGTTATGAGTTATAGACATTAATTTCATCATTTTTGGGTTTTTGTTTTCGTGGTTTTCATAACATGTTCACATGTTTTCGTGTTTGAAAAAGTGTATAAAATGGTTATAATTATCCAAAATTTATATTATAGTTCATTAATGAACATAAATATGTAAAATTTGACTTATTAAATAATTTTTTCAAATATTAGGATGATTGATTAAATAATGATTTAATGATAATCAATTTGATTAAATTACCATTTTTTTATCATGACATGTCCATTTTGATTTGTTATTTATTACGTTTGTAGTTCAGTTATAGAACATAAAAAATGATAGAAAATATATTTTAAACTAATATTTATCTATTATATTTTAAAAAAACAACATTTACGGTTATAAATGAAAACACATTGTCCACCATTGCGGTAAATCGACACATCATGAACAATAATGACAATTTCGGATTAAAAGGGATTGAGGGAGATGTTTTATTATATTTTATTCCATAAAAAATTATATTATATAATAGATATGATATTGGAGTCATTATTCCACATGGACAAGGGATGTTTTGGAAATAATAATGTTACAAAATGAAATAAAAATATATTAAATGATTAGAGATGGGATTTAACTCTTGATTCCATATATTTGAGAACATGTTATTATGATTCGGTTAAGTACATTGATGATACTAATGGATTTTAGAAACAACGAATGGTGTTGGGATGAATAATTAAATGAAATTGGACTTGATTCAAATCATTTCTGGAGTAAGGAGAAGAGGTGGTGAGAGGTGGTATTTTTAGTGGAGCTGAGGGATGTTTTTTTATTTATTCATTAGTTTGTTATTTTCACCCAAAAAATTGAAGATTTTAAATAATAATAATAAATATATTAAAATAATTATATATAGTTAAATATATGTGTTACATAATAAATACATCATATTGTGCTTAATATATCATGTATTTTCTAAATACTATAAATTTTGGTATTTTACTATTTATAATAAAATTCCTCAATAATAGAAAAGTAGAAAAAAAATTCCCTATTGATTTTTGACGTGTGTTGTTCAACAATGGATCCCATTTAATGAAAATATTTTAATAATTATGAGAAATTTAATTTTCATAAAAATCATCATTTAATCGTGAAATACTAAATTTAAAATTAAAATATATTTATGAAAATTTGATGAATTACACACGGTATCATAAATTTATATTACAATTATTTAATAAAAATATAATTTTTCAATAAATTTTATGAAATTAATTTTTCATTATTTCATTATATTAATTATAATAATATATTTAAATATTTATATCATGGGATGTTAATAACCCTTATTTTATAATTTATAAAACATTATTTACATAAACAATTAAATAACTAGATCATATGTTCTCTAATAAATTACATAAATTTTATTTATACTTTCATTTGTGATGTTAATATTCTATTGTCCATATTACTTTTCATAATGGTCACTTTACTATTTCATTTGTCACGTTTATATCCCATTGGTATTGGATTATTATGTTCTGTAAATATCTATTCATCATATAATTATTCACTAATAATTTCCATATTGTCACTTTTATATGATTTTATGTGGTATAAACTATATGGAATAATTATTAGAAGGTAATTTCCAATGAAAAAATTCTTCATTATTACAGTTGTCATATATAAATGGAGTTCAACGAAACTCATTATCCCATCCTAATAAACAATAAGTATATTGATCATTATTTTTTATGCCTCGCCCTTTTGAAATAACTCCCATGGAGTTACCGAGTTTCTAATGAGTACTCAGCTTTTTTAATAATTTACATTCAAAATTAAGGGTTTCTAATCATTCACATTAATTTATATGTGAATGTATTATATTATAATAAAATCATTAAATAATTCGATTATTTAAATATTATATTATAGTCCCACTTTTTATATGTCTTTAATGGGATACTACTTACCTAGTATGATTCTAATTTTTTTCTAATGTATTCATTTTGATGACATAACATCTCTGATTACAAATCTTATATTTTATTTAAGAAACCATTATTGAAATCTCAGAATTATTTATTTATATAAACATATTTCATAATTTATTCATCGATAATATGATTTAAACTTATTAAATCAATTTACTGATCTACCAAAATGCATAAACATACATAATTTTAATATTTAAATATTTATTTTTTATCATATGAAATAAATCCCTATTAATAATTTAGAATATAGACGCAGTTCTGGAACCTATGGAAATATTGGTAATCACGCTAAAAAATTAAGACTATGATTCAGTATAATACTTTTTAAAATCAGAGGGGGAATAATACTGTACAACCATCCATGAAATTCCTAAAAGATATTATTATGATAATTCACTATCTCTATATAAACCATAATTATAGATTTACCTTATATTTTAATGTTCTACTACCAATGAAAAAATTACCACAATTATTATCATCTATTTATAACTTATCAATATTATAGTCTCCTTATCAACCACAATAATATTATTTTATAGATAAGAGTACATCCTTTTATAATAAAAGTACATTTTTATTTTATATTTACTTGGAATTGTTAAATTAGACACCTTATTATTTTTTTGTGGTTATGTAGTGTTATTTTAGTTCAAGGATATTTTACATCACATACCAAGTCTTACCTAATCAACCACCTCGATGTTGAAAAAAAATTCATCAAACACAATTCCTTTTGTGAATTCCTTTAATACACATCATTTATCGAATAGGTTTTACCATGATTAAATACATCAATTGATTGTGTAAATTTTTAATAAAACATCATTTCCTATATATATAAATGTTTAAAGTTGAGGGATACATAAAATTGTATATATAATTCATATAGGTTGCTTATTTATTTAAAATATATATGTATTTCATTCAAAATCGTATATTTATAAATTACCCATAAAATTGGATTTCTTATTTTTTAACTATATATTTTCATTACCTCGATGATTTATAAAAATGACAACACATTTTATTGAATCTAGGAAATTTATTATCTTTAGGTATTTTTTTATTTGTATATTTATGATTAATTGAAAATATGAAAATGTATTGTTTATTCATAATCTCATTTGTTGAATGAATTAGACTCAATTAGTGAAGTGTTAGGATGATTTATAAATAACCATGTTTTTAATTGTACAGTCTCATGAGACAATATAGCATGGGTGTCATCACATTCTTTAAAAATTTATATATAGTATAATTGAATAAGACATTTATAATAGGTTTCTAGAGACAAATGTTATGTAAATATTTAGTTTGAGATTTCAAATATTTCTAGAATTTTGTTTATTATTATTGATATAGTATTCATAATGAATCATTTTATAATAAAAATATTGTTCACATTAATTTCCTTCTAAAAATTTATTTACACCATTATCATGTCATAATTTATTTTAATCCATGAAATACATTTTTCTATATTGAATCCAAATCATTTTTCTTCAATTTCATTTTCCAAGAAACAGAGAATAGAACAGAGATTAATTTTTATGGAACCCTTATAATTTATAATAATTTTTTTCATGGTATTTGTATAATTTTTTAGGTCAAAAAATTAAAGTGAAAAATCAATATTAATGTAGCATTTAATTTCTACTAATCAGTTGGATCCTTTTGGAGCACTTTACTTCTATAAAAGAAATGTAATATAGCTATTGGAATGGGGTTTTATTATCTCGTTTTATTAATGATAATGTAATAAATTGATTAGTAGATACATTGGTTAATCTATGTTGAAGAAGAATGTTAGATATCACAAGTTCTTTTGAAATATCCTTACATTTAATAGAATTTGTTCCTAGTAAACATAATACTAATTTTTTTAAAAACAAATGTAATGTGCTCATTAATTGTGAGACAATTTTTTGAGATGTTGAATAATTGAAAAACCAACAAACATATAAACAGAAGTAGTAAATATAAAGCTATTCCTATAATCCTTTTAGATGAGATTATATTATATTCTCATTAATTCATAAATATAATATAGATGTTGACGAAGTTTAGGTTATATAAATTTTATCATATATAGTAACATGTTGTTCCAAAACATAATATATCTTTGTTGGATGATTTCATATGTCAACATCCTAAATTATTCCAAGGAACAAATATTACATGGGTATATAAGGAATGGATGAAGTCCATTTACCAGATATTTCACCCATAGTGATGTAATGAACAGTACCCGGTTATCATAAATTTATATTGTTCCATATAAGATGAAGATCCATAAAGGGAAAAATTATCTTTTATAAATTTAATGTATATATATATTCCATGTAATTAATAATTATTAAGTAGTTGTTTAGGATAAATCTATGACTATTGATGAATGTATTTTTATTGAATTAAAATTTTTCAGTCTAGGTAAAAAGTAGAAATTGTTTTATATACAATTATTAATGATCATCCATGATTAGGTAGAAGATATATATTACTAATAAATATCTTTATTAATATATTATCTTACATGAATTTGATTCAATATTTATTGAAATGGTTTCATAGTTCATTATATTGGAGAAATAATTTTTTACGAAATATAACCCTTTCTCTGTACTGTATTAGTTTAGGTTTTATTACATTTATATTGATTATACAATTTTATTGTGGAATTAATGATAACACCTATATGATTTATTCAATGACTAAAATTTATTAATTATGATTGTATGAATGGTATTTATTTTTGGACGATGCAAATTCATTCATTGGATGGGTTTTGACCATGTAATCCCTTTTATTCACATGGGGAAATGTATTGAGATTTTATATATTATTATTTAAATAAATATGGTTATCTGAATGTATGATTATGTATTTTATATTCCTTTTATCATATTTGGAATTCATTTTAATTGATTATGTAAGTGTGGGTAATGGTGAATAATATCCCTTCGATGCATCAATTCACCTCATTAGAAAATCTATAGATGATATTTGAATATTAGTTAATATTTGATATATGTATCCTTATGACAAGGTATCAAGGGTATTTTTAGGATTTATGGCATTATATTTCACGACTCGTCCCTGAGGCCCATGCCATGACTACCCCATGCCTGCCTTCCATAGGCCAGGGGTTGGAGACTAGCACCAAATGCGTAAATACCTAAGCTAGGATGAAAATGCCTTTATGAATGTAAACAAACACAAAAGAGTACGCAATATGAAATACACACTAAGTAAAACTGAATACAAAGAGTGTGCTGGAATGTAAATGGGTCAGTATACAAACTTAACTGAACAACAAGTACAAGTAAAAGGACAAACAACTGAAATTAAAGCGGAGCTCCTGGATTGTCCTCCGGGGATTCCTACATGAAGGGTAGGTACAGATGGCCACCTCATCACTCACGTCCGTCAGTCTCTATTGTGTACCAAATAATCTAATGGTCCACCTCCAGGTTCCATCCAGTCGTGGCACTCTCGGCCTCCGTTAACGGTTTCTGTCGTCTGCATCCAACACAATGAGTTGCGAGCATAACCCGTTTAGGGGTGAGTATAACGATACTCAGTAGGAACCCTGAGACCTGTGAGGTCTCAGAATATACACTAAGGATAAGCAAAAGAATAAATATACAACCAAAAAGTATCAACCAACTCTACTTAGGTATATTCCCATATATACCTAAGTTACCTGTCATAGTCTGGCTCCCACTCACGTCCCCAAGCACAACTCAGTACACACATGAAGAAAAGTCAAACACCATGTACATAATTGTTGAAATACATGCCTCATCTCACACAGGTATGATACAATAGAAGAGTCATATAGATGATCATATGTAGCCACTGGATCTTCTAAACTATCAGAACCACATAAGATATAGTCCATCTATGCTATCGGACCCACACAAGATACAGTATAGCTACCCCATCTAAGCTGTTGGACACACAGAGGATAAAGTCCAACTATCTCTTCTATGTTGTCTGACCGAAATAGGATACAGTCCGGCTAAGCTGTTGGACCCACACATGATACAGTCCAGCTATCTAGTCATTATTTAACCCACAGAGTATTCCAGTACAGTAGTCGTCACTGTCGAACCCACACAAGATTCTGGTACAGAATTCGACACAGTCGCAGCCATCCCTAGGGTTCCCGCACACAGCACGCTCGATTCCTGGAGGGTCTAATTCTTGAGAAATGGGTTCGATACATCAAATATCATGAAGTCCAAAATTTATGTAACCCTATGGTCTTTCTCGTCAAAAGAAACCAAATGCGATAGACGGTACATAAATCGGACGCCCAGTCTGAGAGTTATTGGTTATTTCATTCCGGGGGTCTGGTTGGATTTACGTTCATTCCAAACCCATCCATTTTCCAAACTAGTGAAAAACTCACATAGAGTATCTCAAAAGAACCACCTTGTCGCGAGGATCCCAGTTCTACAGTCGGCGTGTTGATCAGACATGTGGTTTAGAAGATATTCGCGTTTAAGCGAAACAGGCCCGACCCATCAAGCCCAGCGGGTAGGGGGGTGGCCCGTCCCGGTTTGGTGGGTCTAACACGGTGTGGTTCGGCCAAGCATGGTGGAGAAAGGCCCACCCAAGGACCCAGTCTGGTGGGTACGACTAGGTTAGGGGGTTGGCAGGGCACGGTGGGGTGCGACCCACCCATGAACCCACCGCGGGTCGCGGGCCAATTCGGCTCGCCCGGCGGCGCCGCCTCCCCTTGCTTCCCGGCCGACCGGTTTTTTCTGGCATGAACAGACTGTGGTTGCGGCTGTAGTTCGTCCACATGTGGTGCCCAAAGGCACCGTGGTTTTCATCATCCCGGCAGTCATGCAGCCGAGAAGTTCGCCCGCCGAGCACCCCACGGATGCGGGCCGCTCTTTCTCCGTAACACGGCGCCATGAGACGCTGCGGTCTTCTACCCAGTCGGCCATAGCAGGTTGGTTCGTCCTGCAAGGTTCCTACGGGTGCGGGCCACAAATCCTTTGTGCGGCACATTCGGGTACTACGGTTCACCAGCCCGGCCGACAATAGAAAGTGGGTTCTTCAGCTGGGGAGTCCCATTGTTGAGAGCCACGGTTTTCCTCCATGCGTCTGGTGCGCGGTATCCACCTCCAAAGTTGTTGACGCCTCTTCTTACTCTGTCATCATTGAGAACAATTACCAACAAGCAATGGTGTAATGGCAGGCCGTGTTGGTTCGGCCAGCGCCCTCCTCATCAAATGATATCATTTGGCCAATTATGAACCACAGTATTCAACGAAGAACGAGGTTCAATTTTATTCAATTACAATTAATCATAATCCCCTACCTCGATTCAAGGTATGTTTGTCGTAGTCGTGGAAAACGGCGTTACGGAAGACGGTGTTGTTCCATCAACATCGGAGGGAGAGTCGTTGGTTATGTTCATCACGGGCGGCGTCTTCTCCATTGGCGCAGAGGAAGAGGAATGAAATGGGCATTCTTTGTGGCCTTTATCATTCTTCGTCGAGAGTGGAAATTGTTATTTGTTTGAAGAAGGCCCTCTATATTCTCCAAAGCTCCACCAACACAATATGTGCCAACCCAAAAATAATATCTTGGAAATTATTTTTATTCTTGATATGAATTTCAAAAATAATTCAAAAACATTAATTAAGTGTGGTTTTTTATTAATATTAGGTGTTAACATTAAATGTGGGAAGATAGATAGTTTAGAATTTAATAGAAGGGAGGTGGCTTTATTTAATTTCCAGGGGAGTTTAAAGGGAGATGAGTAGAGGTAAAAATATTGACTTCGTGTGGGCCCCAGCACACATTATCCTCCCATGAGATATTATGTAGGGGTGGGCCCCACCACTAACCCCCCTTTGGAGATAAAAACCACCAACTAAATAAAAATGTGTTATTACACATTTTTATTTTATTTCTAACTTTTAAGTCGAAACCCCAAATTGAAACATCCATCCTATATAAAATGCAACTACAGAAATTTTCTCATTAAGCGAATATCGGTGCTGCGAGTTCATCGGATTCCTTGTATTTCAATTCCGAGCACCGATTCATGAGATATAAAAACCCGCATGTACGTTTATGGAATGTACACAAACAAAACATCAGAAAATGATTCTTCACGTATGCACGAGCGACAATATCATTCTTTTTATGTTAAAATAATATATAATTGGATGTTATATCATATATACAGAATCATTATAATGGTATATTTATTATTTACATCAATTACACATCATTATCATACCCATCCAAATAATAATGTTTTTAATAAAAATTACACCACGACGTGAGGACGGTAAGTTGTACGTACACACGTATGGTGAAATTTCATTCAAAGGATGGATAGAATAATGAAAATGGTTGTACAATATTTATAATAACATCAAAGTATATAAATAAGTTCTCTGGTTTGAAGTGAGGGATGTTGAGAGAATATTTGCGCAGTGGTTGGCCGAGCCAAATGGCTTTGATGGTTTGAATTAATAAGATGTGGGAGTGCCCTTTTATAAGAGGGGTGAGGGAAACCTTAAGAAAAACATAAAATATTATTTTATAATAAATTCATATTCGGTTTATAATAGCTCCAAAGTGACATATTTAGAGGCTATGGTGGGGATGAGTCGAAATACATTCATCCAAAATATTTTAGACAGGTTTGGGTCACTAAATTAATCTTATCATTTAAATATAATTCTTAGTAAAATAGTCTGACATTTACCATGTATCTTTGTATTTTTATATTATATGGTTAATAAACATACCATATACATCCAAGCGAACCCAAAGTGATTAATTAAGGATACACCTATCATTATATATGTCTCTTGGACAAAACTATGATTTTTATGAATTGAATATCAATTAATTATATATTATTAGTTTTAAAAACTATTTTATGTCAATTTTGACACTATTAGGTATTTGATTTTTTGTGAAAAAAATAACAGCATGATTACTCCTAAAAAACATAATTAAATCAATACTAAGATTTCATATTAACCAATAAAATTAGTGGAATTCATAAAAAGTCTCAAATTACATTTATTTCGATATTTATAATATCAATTATTTAATAATTCCATTAATTAGGTAATTAAGACATCACCATTGTGTCCTAAATAAACTAAATTAGTCAATGTATAAAAATTACAAATAAATAACCATTATGTAGGAAATCTTTTTATCTTTATAATGAATATTTAGAATCTAATTTATCTTATGTATATCCCTATATTAAAAATCTTTTATTAATTAAACTTTTATTTCATCTCTTGTATATCTTCTTTGAATTTAATAATAATAAACGTCCTAATCTAATCCATGTGGACCTAAATGATAATATTATATTCCTAATGTTGTTTTTGGTCGAGATAAACGTGTCCAATAGAACTTGGACATGTTTAAGGATAATATTAAAATCATTTTCACCCTTAATTACCCTATTGACTTTTAACCGTTGTATATAAGAGAAAAAAGGTACTATTCAGCAAAAAATATTTTTATCTTATTTAACAACATTTTATTCCTTGATATTAACAATGTCTATCGGATTTTTGAAATTCCACTCACTGAAGCTGTGAAATTATGTTTTATGTGAATTTGAAAATTCTCCAAGGAGGTGGGTAAAAGATGGTGAAAAGTTCAATAAAATATATATATATATATATAAAATTATTCTAAACATACTCCAATGAATTACATTGAAATTATATAGGTATTATGTATCTATTTTGACCATAATTAAATTTAAATAAAATAAATTTTTATTTAAATGAAAATTCGATTTTAAACTATAACTCATTGTTGTTTCACTATTCCTCAGAAATTGAATATTATCAGAAAAATTCCAAAATTATACCCTATGGTAATTATGATATTCCGAATCCAAAATTATAAGTCCCCAGCCATAAAAATTACTTAACCTTGAGATATTTCAAGAACACACCTTGAGGATCTTTTCAGGTTTAGAGTTTTATAGAATTAGATCAAAAAACATGCTTTATATCCCACATTTAAACAAATTGGTTACCGAAAAGATTGTATTCATTTTTTCCATCAACGGAGACATATTTAAAATAAAACATGGATTTTTTCTTGATACATAATTGACACTATCATCATATCATGTACCTTTCCCTTGACCTGTGAAAAACATTTCAAAAACATGGGATGAGCATAAAAATCTCTGTAAGGGATATAAAAATATGGAAAGGAAACATGAGTACATGTATACATAATAATCAATGAAATGATAATTTACACATAATACATAAGCACTTTAACATACCTCATCAAATAATGAATAAATCATATAAATCATAAGACATAAAGGTAACTTGAGGTATTCATATCATTCTTAAGTAGGGAGTAACTCTCATGGTTATGTTTGGAATACCCGTCACAGTATATTCCCTCAATCTCTTCGGAGAAACCTTAACGTTTAACTCCTTCACGTTACCCAATACATTGGAGAGCTATATCGGGTTCACACACCCATAGTTTATCACGGAACCACCTTTATTCATATTAATGCCCAAGAACCATAACATAATCGTAACACATAAAACATACGTAAAGGAAACATAAAATTTCCACATTTCGATCACAAGATATCAATACAACACATTGATATAATAAAAACATTATGAAAAAAAATTTAAATACCAAAATAAAAGAAAATTAAAACATGATATTTATTTTTCTTTAAAAAAGGTATGGCTTGTAGAGGAAGCCGAAACTCAAATAATGGTCATGGCGTCGGAGAAGTCGTTGTCGCCGCATACGTACGAAAAAAAATTCCCCTTTTTCATTTAATAAAAAGATTTGTATAAAAAATATTCCTTTTGGATAAATGTAAAAGTCAAAGTTGTTTATACACCATATAAAATAAGGTTGTGTATAAAACAAAATATGCCTCAATGAAAGGAGATTGAGACGAAGTCCCATACCTCGGGTCCGACTTGACTCAGTCGTTCTTTAATGTCCCGAATAATAAACATGAGTTAATTTATTCTTTCTTAAGAACTTTTTTCAAGTTCATTATTCCTATTATATCACTTATTACCATTTTATGAACACTATGTAATTATTTATGTTAATAATGGTCGTTTTTCGATCATCGATACTTGAGTCCAAAATAAACTCTTTATAATTTCAAGTTGTTAATGTGGTAAAATATCCATTATATACAGAATTATATTCATGATGTAGATATCATATATGTCATATATATCTAGTATATACATGCATTTACAATATTACATAACATTAGAGGTAAGAAATGAAATGCACCGTTCATGGAGACAGTAAGTCGTACGTACACAATGAATGATACATCCATTTCTATTTCATATTTAATGTAATTAAAACATTATGATACATAATATTATTATAATTATAGTATTGTTTCATATGTTATATCATTAAAACTATCCTTTATGCGTACCACATATGGTATTAACGAATCAAATCACTTTGAGGGGGCGGTAGTCCATAATTCCTAAAATGAAGATATGGCGTTTACCCATAATGGAAACCATAAAGGTATGCCATAAATGAAAAATACATAAGCTTATGTAAAATATAAAAATATAATATATCATATATAAATATAGTGACATCTTAATGACCACCTTTTAATGTGTTAAAAAAATATTGAACAATCATCGTTTCTTGTGGCAGAAATTCTCCATCCACGGAAATTGTATGCTCTTTAACCATTAGATGTAGGTGTGTGTAAGTGTAGCTAGAATACGTTTATAACAAAATCCTTGTATATAGAAGATACTGGTGTTGTTACAAAAGAAATTAATAAAAATAGATTAGGGGTTGGAGAAGAAAAATAAAACATAAGAACACAAGAGAAGACACTTCCTTTAAATCGGGAAACTCTTTTAGATTTGAGCTCAAAGGCTTCCTTGGAAATAAGTATCCCTAATGTGAGGCTACTAGGAGTAATAAAGGGATTTGGAGAGAAAAAATGGTCAGGTTTTGGCCGAGCCAAGGCATGAGAGGTGTGGGTAAGCTAGTAGAGGTGAGGGCCTTTTATAAGAGAAGAGGAGGGGAACTCTTGGAAAGTTATAAAAGTTTAAATTATTATAAAATGTTTTTCGAATTTCAAAGGTCCCAAAATTATATATTTTGAGGATAAGGAGATAATATTCCGAAATCCACCCATCCAATATGTTTTTGACAAGTGTAGGACTTAGATTTTACATTATCTTTTCATTTTATTTAAATCGTTAAATAACGAGGTTATCGCTGCATCATCATGATGTCATAAATAATTTAATATATTTAATGTCTAAAAATTATAAAAAAACTAATATGATGTAGGAAATATTTCTACATTTCCGATGACTATTTATAGTAAAAAATATGACTTGTATAACCCCATGTAAAAATTGATTCAGTAAAACAATACATGTTCGTGTCATTTTTACTTTTACTTTAAATAAAAGGCATTAATGTCATTATCTTACACAAGTGGCTCCATGGGGTCCCATATTTCGACCCATGGGTTGTCTTGGTCGGCCATTACTAATCCAATAGGGTTAGGGCAAGTGTCATGTTATTTTCATTTTATTATAATATCATTTTTACCTTAAACTACACTAATTACCTCTAATCGCGATTACAAACATAAAAGTTACTATTCACCAAAAAAAATATGTTAATCCCATGGAACCACATTTTAATTCCTAATGACAACCTTGTATGTCGGATTTTCGAAATTCAAAAAACAGAGGTGGTAAATTTTCATTTCAATGAAAAATCCATTTTTTTAAGTACCACTTAGTGGTTTCACTATTCATCAAAAATTGAAGTTTTTCAGAAAAAAACCAAAACTTCACCATAAGATATATTTTATATTCCGAATTCAAAAATGATGTCTATTTAAAAAAATTCAAAACATATATGTTACTATAATTAATTTAATAATTAATTCCCGCTGTCATGAAAAATAGCGTGTTTTTATGAAACAAAATATATCAAAAGATTCACACTAGATTAAGTCCATTTTCAATGTGAAATTAATTTCAACAGCCACAGTTGGATTAAATGGTAAAAATATATTATAATTATACTTTAAAACCAATTAAAAATATAATCTAATCATATAAAAAATTAGAAAAAAAAGTGGTTTTGAATTGAAATACAACATTTTTCACTATTCATTAAAAAATGACGTTTATCGAAAAAATACCAAAAATTTAAACAAAGTAAATTTTGATGTCCCGATTATAAAGAAGAGTTTTATTTGGTCCAATAGAATTTATAAGAGTGACCAGAACTATATTTATAGAGTATTCTCCATCAAAAGGAGATAGTTTGACCTTTTAGTGAATATTAGAGTATCTATTCCAAAAATTGAATTCTTTTATTATTTTAAGCCTTTATCGTTTATTGGATAAATGTTAAAACATTTAAAAAACATATATAATCATATTTTAGTTATTTCTATTCATTACCGCCAATACAACGACTACATGTTAACTACCATTTAAAAAAAATTTATTATATTACCAGTGTACAACGCAAGATTTCAAAGAAACACGTTGTTGCGTACCGGGAATGCTATCGAACATAGAAACCCCTTTAAAGTAAAATTAATATTTAATTCGCAAATATTAATAAATATGAAAATTTATTCTTCTCTATTTACCTGGGATGTTACATCCTTCCCCCCTTTTGGGAATTTTGTCCTCAGAATTTTATTCACTTTTCAAAATAAGTGAGGGTATTTATCCATCATAGAATATTCATATTCCCATGTTTCCTCTTCATCCATATGGTTTTTCCACAAAACCGTTACCTGGTGAATTACCTTATTCCGCAACACTTGCTCTCTACAGTCAAGATTCTGGACTGGTTGTTCTTCATAAGAGAGATTCTCTTCCAACTGAACTACCTCTGTGCTCAAAACATGAGATGGATCTGGCATGTACTTCCTTAACATTGAATCATGAAAAAAATTGTGTACCTGAGATAAGTTCGGAGGTAAAGACACTCGGTAAGCAACTGATCCAACTCTCTCCAGAAATTCATATGGTCCAATGAACCTTGGACTCAACTTTCCTTTCTTACCGAATCGCATCACACGTTTCCATGGTGAGACTTTGAGAAAAACATGACCACCTACCTCAAAAGATAGATCCTTCTTCCGGTTATCCGCATAACTCTTAATCCTGCTCTGAGCTGTTCTCATGTGTTTCTATATCAACTGAACTTCTTCTACCAACTCTTCTACCAATTCTGGTCCCATCACCTTCCTTTCACCTACTTCATCCCAAAAATCTGGAGTTCGACACCGTTTTCCATATAATGCTTTAAACAGAGCCATCTATATACTAGAATGAAAACTGTTATTATATGAAAACTCAACCAAAAAAATATGTTGGTCCCAACTTCCCTGATAATCCATAGACAAGCACGTAACATATCCTCCTTAGTCTGAATTTTTCGTTCTGACTGCCCATCAGATTGAGGATGAAAAGTTGTACTAAAATTTAATTCAGTACCCAACGACTTCCGAAGGCCTTTCCAAAAGTTAGAAGTGAACCTGGGATCACGTTCAGACAAAATGGATAGAGGAACTCCATGTAACCTGCCTATCTCTTTAAGATACAAACGGTAAAGTTGATCTAGGGAAAAAGTATATCATATAGCAAGGAAATGAGCAGATTTAGTCAAGCGATCAACAATAACCCAGATGGCATCATTATCTTGAGGTGTCTTCAGAAATCCCACAATGAAGTCCATGGATATATTCTCCCCTTTCGGTAACTGCCGCTCTACTTTAACCTATTGACAAGTCACACACTTGATAGTAAAATCAGAAATATCTCTTTTCATTCCTTCCCACTAGTAATACTTCTGAAGATCTCTATACATCTTAATACTGTAAGGATGAACTGAAAACGGAGAACTATGAGCTTCACATAACAAATCTATCTTCAACTATGAATCACACGGCACACACAATCTCTTCCGAAATTTCAAAACAAAATCATTATCAATGTTGAATTCATGCAACTTACCCTTCTGAAACAGTTCTACCTTTTTCTGCAACTCACTGTCTAGCTTCGGTGCTTGCTTAATTCTGTCTGATAGAGAAAATTTCACTGATACCTGAAACAAAACATAAGGACATCCTACAACAACAACTTCTATGCCAATTTTCATCAAATCCTTAACCAAAATATCACGTTCCAAACACAACATTTTAAATGAAGCATACATTTTCGACACAAAGCATCAGCCACATTATTTGCTTTTCCTCGATGGATATGAATTGTAAATCATAATCCTTGATTAATTCTAACCATCTCCTTTGTCTCATGTTCAATTCATTCTAAGTGAATATATACATTAAACTTTTTTGATCATTATGTATTTCACACTTTACTCCATACAAATGATGCCTCCAAATTTTTAGATCAAAAACAACATCAACAAACTCCAAGTCATGTGTAGGGTAATTTACCTCATAAGTTTCCAACGGATGTGAAGCATATGCAATTAGCTAATCATTATGCATAAGGACACAACCAAGTCCCTTCAAAAAATCATCACTGTATATAAGTAACTCACCATTACTGGAAGGAAGTGCCAAAACTGGAGAATTCCCCAATATTCATTTCAACTCCTGAAAACAATCATCACATTTTTTTTCCAGATAAACATAACACCCTTCCGAGTTAGTTTAGTCATTGGACTAGATAACCGTGATAAATTTTCAAAAAGCCTTTAGTAGTAACCTATCAAACCAAGAAAACTATGGATCTCTATTACATTTGTGGGTCTTGGCCATTCTTCAACAACTATTGTTTTAGCAGGATCAATAATTATGCCATTTTTTGAAATAATCTGACCAAGGAATGAAATTGGTTATAACCAAAACTCACACCTGTTAAATTTTCCATACAGTTTCTTTTATTTTATGGTTTTCAAGATAATCCTTAATGACTTTCATGATCTTCTTTACTTTTATAAAACACCAAAATATAATCAATAAACACAACCAACATTTTTCACCTGAGTCAACTGAACCATCACTGCAACAAACTATTTAGTTCTGATTATGACCATATAAGGATACTGATTTGAAAGGTCATTTGCCTCTTAATGCCTTCCCATAAAATCTGTTCTGTTTCCTTTATGAAAAACCTTTCTTAACACAGAAATATCTTAGGAGAAGCAACATGGTAATCTTTAAATGCTATATCATTTCAATCATACCATAAATTAATTTATAATTTAACAATTTTCTAACTCCTAATGTTTTCTAAACCGACCTCTGATACCAACTATAAGGCTCCTGACATAAACACTACTTAATCATGAGATATTTCAAGAATAAACCCTGAGGATCTTTTCAGGTTTATAGTTTTAGAGAATTAGATAATTAAAACATGAATTACATCCCACATTTAAACAAAGTGGTTAAAATAAACGATAGTATTCATTTTTCCCATCAACGGAAACATATTTAAAATAAAACATGGATTCTTTCATGAAAATTTCTTTACACTATCATCATATCATGTACCTTTCCCTTGACCTGTGAAAAACATTTCAAAAACTTGGGATGAGCATAAAATGCTCAGTAAGGGAAATAAAAATATGGAAAGGAAACATGAGTACATGTATAAATAAGAATCAATGAAATCATACATTACTCATAAAAAATAAGAAATTTAACATACCTCATCAAATCATGAATTAATCATATAAATCATAAGACATAAAGGTAACTTGAGGCCTTCATAACTTTCTTACGTAGGGAGTAACCCTCATGGTTATGTTTGGAATACTCATCATAGTATATTCCATGAATCTCTTCGTATAAACCTTATCGTTTAACTCCATCGCATTACCCAATGCATTGGAGAGCTATATCGGGCTCACCCACCATTTTTTTTATCACGGAACCACCTGTCTTCATAATAATTCTCAAGAACCATAACATAATCGTATCACAAAAAACATACATAAAGGAAACATAAAATTTCCACATTTCAATAACAAGATATCAATACAACACATTGATATAATAAAACAATTATGAAAACTATTTTCAATACCAAAATAAAAGAAAATTAAAACATTGTATTTATTTTTCTTTTAAAAAAATGAATGGCTTTTAGAGTAATCCGAAACTCAAATAATGGTCACGGTGGTGAAGAAGTCATTGTCTCCGCATACATACGACAAAAACATTACCTTTTGTCATTTAGTAAAACAATTTGTATAAAAAATATTCCTTTCGGATAAACGTGAAAGTCAAAGGGTTTTATACACCGTATAAAATAAGGTTGTGTATAAAACAAAATATGCCTCAATGAAAGTAGATTGAGACGAAGTTCCATAACTCGGGTCTGACTTGACTCGATCGTTTTTTAATGTCCGGAATAATAAACTTGAGTTAATTTAAACTTTCTTAAGAACCTTTTTCAAGTTAATTATTCCTTTTATATCACTTATTACCATGTTATGAACACAATGTAATTATTTATGTTAATAATGGTCATTTTTTCGATCATTGGTACTTCAGTCCAAAATAAACTCTTTATAATTACAAGTTGTTCATGTGGTAAAATATCTATTATATCTAGAATTATATTCATGATTTAGATATCATATATGTCATATATATCCAGTATATAAATGCATTTACAATATTACATAACATTTAGAGGTATGAAATGAAATGCACCATTCATGGAGACGATAAGTCGTACGTACGCATGAATGCTACTTCCATTTCTATTTCATATTTAATGGAATGAAAACATAATGATACATAATATTATTATAATTCCAGTATGTTATCATATATTATATCATTAAAACAATCCTTTATACGTACAACATATGGTATTAACGAATCAAATCACTTTGAGGGGGCGGTAGTCCGCACTTTCTAAAATGAAGATATCACGTTTACCCATAATGGAAACCATAATGGTATGCCATAAATGAAAAATACAGAAGCTTAAGTAACACATAAAAATATTATATATCATATATAAATATAGTGACATATTAATGTCCACCTTTTAAGGTTTTAAAAGAATATTGAACAATCATCGTTTCGTGAGGCAGAAATTCCCCATCCACAAAAACTGTATGTTCTTTAACCATTAGATGAAGGTGTGTGTAAGTGTAGCTAGAATCCTTCTTATAACAACATCCTAGAATATGGAAGATACTGGATTTGTTACAAAATAAATGAATAAAAAGAGGTTAGGGGTTGGAGAAGCAAAATAAAACATGAGAACACAAGTGAATACACTACATTTAAATTGGGTAACTCTTTTTGATTTGAGCTGTAAGGATTCCTTGGAAAGACTTATGACCAAAGTGAGGCTTCTAGGAGTAAAAGAGTGATGTTGAGAGACAAAATGGTTAGGGTTTGGCCATGACAAAGGCTTGAGAGGTGTGGGTAAGGTGGTAGAGGTGGGGGCCTTTTATAAGAGGAGAGGAGTGGCACTCTTGGAATGTTATAAAAGGTTACTTTATTATAAAATTATTTTTAGATTTTAAAGGTCCCGAAATTATATATTTCTAGGATAAGGTGATAAGAGTTCGAAATCCACCCATCCAATAGATTTTTGACAAGTTTAGGTCTTATATTTTACATTATCTTTTCATTTTATTTAAATCATTAAATAATGAGGTAATCGCTGCATCATCATGATGTCATAAATAATTTAATTTATTTAATGTCTAAAAATTATAAAAAAAATAATATGATGTATGAAATATTTTTATCTTTCCAATGAATTATTATAGTCAACAATTTTACTTGTCTAACCCCATTTAGAAATTGTTTTAGTAAAACAATACATGTCTGTGTCATTTTTACTTTTACTTTAAATAAAAGGCATTAATGTCATTATCTTACCCAAGTGGCTCCATGAGGACCCCAAAATAGACCCATGGGTTGTCTTGGTCGGCCATGACTCATCCAATAGGGTTAGGACAAGTGTAAAGTTATTTTCATTTTATTATAATATCATTTTTACCTTAAACTACACTAATTACCTCTTATTGCGATTAAAAACATAAAAAGTTACTATTCATGAAAAAAATATTTTAATCCCATTGAACCACATTTTACTTCCTAATGACAACCATGTATGTCGGATTTTTGAAATTCAAAACACAGAGGTGGTAAATTTTCATTTAAACGAAAAATCATTTTTTTATGTACCACTTAGTGGTTTAACTATTCATCAAAAATTGAAGTTTTTCAGAAAAAAACCAAAACTTCACCATAAGATATATTTGATATTCCAAATTCAAAAATGATGTCTATTTAAAATAATTCAAAACATATAAGTTAAAATAATTATTTTAAAAATTAATTCCTACTATCATGACAAATAGCGTGTTTTTATGAAACAAAATATATCAAAGGATTGACACTAGTTTAAGTCCATTTTCAAAGAGAAATTAATTCCAACGACCACAATTGGATTAAATGGTAAAAATATATTCTAATTTTACTTTAAAACCAATTCAAAATATAATATAATCATATAAATAAAATAGATTAAAAAGAGGTTTTGAATTGAAATACAACATTTTTCACTATTAATTAAAAAATGAACTATATCGGAAACATACCAAAAATTTACAGAAAGTAAATTTTGATGACCCAATTATAAAGAATAGTTATATTTGGTCCAATAGAATGTATAAGAGTGACCAAACCTATATTTAATGAGGGTTCGCCATCAAAAGGACATAGTTCAACCTTTTAGTGAATATTAGAGTATCTATGCCAAAAATTGGATTCTTTCCTTATTTTAAGCCTTTATCTTTTATTGGATAAATGAAAAAACATTTAAAAACATATATAATCATATTTTAGTTGTTTCTATTCATTCCTTCCAATAAAAATGCTACATGTTAACTACCATTTAAAAAATATTATCATATTACTAGTGTGCAACGTAAGATTTCAAAGAAACTCGTTGTTATGTATCGGGCACACTATCGAACATAGAAACCCCTTTTAAAGTAAAATTAATATTTAATTCGCAAATATTAATAAATATGAAAATGTATTACTATTTATTTACATGGGATGTTAAAAAAATGAAGTCCATTTTGAATGATAAAATTTATAAAATTTCAAAAAGTGGGTATTACTATTCATAACAGCTAGTTTGATTGGTTGTGGTCTGTGATAGACCTATAAGTTGCGTACAACACACACTACTATATTATTCAAGGAGAAGAGTATTGTGGAAGTTTGGGGTGTTACACTGAATCATCAAAATGAACTTCTCACTTAAGTGGACCCACTATTCCATAGCTTGTAGATCAAAAAATCCACTACATAATGGATTTCATTGCTGCATAAAAGACTCGATATGCAGTTTCTCCATTTTATATTATCGAGGAAATTCCACATTTTTTAGGTTATCGTTCATTTCCTAAATTTTTTTGGAAACAACTTTTGAGAAAATTACAACTCCACCACCTAAATTATTGGGGTTGTCCTTCGGGAAGTATCTACATTGCCCATCACAAGGATTATTGGCATGGTTCTCCCCATTCACACTATTTTCCAAAATATAAAATGAATGATCATAAATATACATGTAAAGAATAAATAAAATATTAATTTATACAATTATCTTTAATGATATATCTTTTTGATCCCTATGATTATCATTTTTCTAAAAAAATGATTTTTGGGTGCTTTCAAATATTTATACTCATACTAATAAGTTTCTATTATATATTCAAATCATAATTCTAAAATTAACTAAAATATACCCTCATAAAATATAATGTGCATATTTTTTACCTTACTATTACATCATCTTAATAAATAATAAAATAAAAGTTTTACAAAACTAGTATTCAAAGATCATTTTCATAGAAAAATTATAACAATAAATACATTTTATATAAAAAAAATAAACATTATTTAACTTATTATTCTCCATCATCTTAATGCCCATATTTTTTCGATAGTATATGTAGTAACCCTAGGATATTCATCAATTTAATTTGTGAGAAAATATCCTCATAAGAGGATAGATTACAACATAAGTCAATATAAATTTATTGAGAATATCAATTATCAACATAAAATTTGCAACGTATCATCCTAATAATAATTAGGGGAAACAATAGGTGAAGGGAATGAATCAGGAAATTCATTAAAATGAAATATCAAGTATTAGTGGTCAACTAGCACACATATTTGTGAACAAATCCATCATCAAGATTACACATTATATATATACATAACCATAAAATAAACATTGTGATATTATAGAGCATAATGTTAGATATATTTTCAAATTATATAATGAGATACATCAGAATACCCAATAAACTAGAGAGATATATAATTATAGGTACACACATCATATCATAAAATTTAAATAACCATGCATGCCACATAGAACACATGCCATTATTTTTCATAAAATAATCCATGGAATGGAAATTGGTTTCATGATAAATTCATAAATCAGAATTTCATGAAAAAATAACGGGGATACAGAAACATGAAATTAATAAAAATAAGGTATATGAATCATCAATATTGAGTGGCCAAGAAACTATTTCAATCTAGGTGAAAGATCTACTCATTTAGGGAAGAGTTTTTTTTTGGAAAAATATTTTCATATTCCAAAAAAATAGATTGGATGAATTTATATCAATGAAATTAATGTGGAGTGATAAAAAATTGCATTTTAGGAATATAAACAGAAAATACTTACTGAAATATTTCATGTAAGATGAATGAAAAAGGAAATAAATAGGGTTTGAGAATCACATTACCATATGTCTAAATGATTTTTCACTATAATATCTAGGATAACAAAATTATATTCATTAAAAAATAAATATATAACCACTTCTAATTTTTTTAATCCCATATATTTTTATTATGTTATTTTTTGTAAATTTTTATGAGTTATAGACATTAATTTCATCATTTTTGGGGTTTTTGTTTTCACGGTTTTCATAACATGTTCACATGTTTTCGTGTTTGATAAACTGTATAAAATGGTTATAATTATCCAAAATTTCTATTATAGTTTACTAATGAACATAAATATGTTATATTTGACTTATTAAATAATTTTTTCAAATATTAAGATGATTGATTAAATAAAAATTTAGTGATAATTATTTTGATTAATTTACCATTTTTGGATCATGACATGTCCATTTTGTTTTGTTATTTATTACGTTTTTATGTTAGTTATATAGCATAAAAAAGGGTAGAAAATATATTTTAAATTATTATTCATCTATTATATTTTAAAAACAACAACATTTAAGGTTATAAATGAAATCACAATGTCCACCATTGCGGTAAATCGACACATCATGAACAATGATAAATTTTTTGGATTAAAATAGGTTGGAGGAGATGTTTTATTATATTTTATTCCATCAAAAATATTATTATAGAATAGATATGATACTGGAGTTATTATTCCACATGGACAATGTATGTTTATGAAATAATAATTTTAGAAAATGAAACAAAATTAAATTAGAGAGGGGATTTTAGCTCTTGATTCCATATATTTGAGAACATGTTATTGTGATTAGGTTTGGTACTTTTATGATACTAATGGATTGCAAAAACAACGAATGGTGTTGGGATGAATAATTAAATTAAATTGGACTTGATACAAATCATTTCTGGAGTAAGGTGAATAGGTGGTGAGAGGTGATATTTCTAGTGGATATGAGGGATGTTTTTTATTATTTTATTCATTAGTTTTTTATTTTCACCCAAAAAATTGAATAGTTTAAATAATAAAACTAAATATATTAAAATAATTATATATAGTTCAATATATGGGTTTCATAATCCATACATTGTATTGTTCTTAACAAATAACCTATTTTCTATATACTATAAATTGATGTCTTTGACTATTTGTAATAAAATTCCTCAATTATAGAAAAATAGAAAAAAAAAATCACTATTTATTTTGGATGGGTGTTGTTCAAAAAAGGATCCCATTTAATGAAAATATTTTAATAATTATGAGAAATTTTATTTTCATGAAAATAATAATTTATTCATGATAAACTAAATTTAAAATTAAATTAGATTTATAGAAAATTTATAAATTACCTAAGGTATCATAATATTATATTACAATAATTTGATAAAAATATAACTTTTCAATACAATTTATGAAAATAATTTTTCATTATTTCGTTATATTAATTATAATGTTATATTTAAATATTTATATCATGGGAAGTTAATAACCCATATTTTATAATATCTAAAACATTATTTACATAAATAATTAAATAACTAGATCATATGTTCTTTAATAATATACATACATTTTATTTATACTTTCATTTGTGGGGTTAATATTATATTTTCCATATTACTTTTCATAATGGTCACATTAATATTTCATATGTGACGTTTATATTCCATGGGTATTAGATTCTTATATTTTGGAAATATCTCTTCATCATATAATTATTCAATAATAATTTTCATATTGTGTCTTTTATATGAGTTTATGTGGTATACACTATATGAAATAATTATTAGAAGCTAATTCCCATTGAAAAAATTCTTCATTATTACAGTTATCATATATAAATGGAGTTCAACGTAACTCATTATCCCATCGTAATAAACAATAATTATAATGATCATTATTTTTTATGCCTCCCCCTCTTGAAATAAATCCCATGGAGTTACTGAGGTTATAAGTATTAATCACTTGTTTTAATAATCTACATTGAAAATTAAGGGTTTCTAATCATTCACATTAATATTTATGTGAATGTATTATATTATAATAAAATCTGTAAACAATTTGATTATTTAAATTTTATATTATAGTCCCACTTTTTATTTTTCATTAATGGGAGACTACATACCCAATATGATTCTCAATGTTTTCAAATGTATTCATTTTGACGACATAAAATCTCTGATTACAAAGCTTATATTTTATTTAAGAAACTATTATTGGAATCTCATGATTATTTTATTTATTTAAAATTATTTCTTAATTTATTCATCGATAATATGATTTAAACTTATTAAATCAATTTAATGATCTACCAAAATGCGTAAAAATACATAATTTGAATATTTAAATATTTATTGGTTTTCCTATGAATTACATCCCTATTAATAATTTTGAATATAGATGTAGTTCTGCAACCTATTGAAATATTTGTAGTCATGATAAAAAATTCCGACTATGATTCGGTATAGTAGTTTTTAAAATAATAGGGCGATTAATACTATACAACCTTCCATGAAATTCCCTAAAGGTATTATTATGATAATTAACTATCTCTATATAAACCATAATGATAGATTTACCTATTATTTTAATGTTCTACTACCAATGAAAAAATTACCACAATTATTATCATCTAGTTATAACCTAACAATATTATTGTTTCCATAACAACAACAATGAAATTATTTTATAGATAAGAGTATATCCTTTTATAATAAAAGTACATTTTGATTTTATATTTACATGGAATTGTAAAATTTGACACTTTATAATTTTTTGTGTGGTTACATAATGTTATTTTAGTTCAACGATATTTTCCATCACATCCCAAGTCTTACCTAATCAACCACGTCGATGTTGAAAAAGAATTCATCGAACAAAATTACTTTTGTGAATTCCTTTAATACACATCATTTATCGAATAGGTTTTACCATGATTAAATACATCAATTGATTCTGGAAATTTTTAACATAACTTCATTTCCTATATATATATATATGTTTATAGTTCAAGGATACATAAAAATGTATATATTCTTCATATATATTGGTTATTTATTTAAAATATATATGTATTTTATTCAATATGGTATATTTATAAATTACCCATTAATATGGATCTTCTGTTTTTTAACTATAATTTTTCATTACCTTGATGATTTATAATAATGACAACACAAATTATATAATCGTGGAAATTTATTATCTTTAGGTATATTTTTATTTGAATATTTATGATTAATTGAAAATATGAATTTTTTTTGTTTATTCATAATCTCATTTGTTGAATGAATTAGACTGAATTTGTGAAATGTTAGGATGATTTATAAATAACCATGTTATTAATTGGACAGTCTCATGAGACAATATAGCATGGGTTTCATCATATTCCTCAAAAATTGATATATGGTATCATTGAATAAGACGTTTATAATAGGTTTCTAAAGAAAAATATTAGTTATTTCTTTAGTATGAGATAACAGATTTTTCTAGGATTTTATTTATTATTATAGATATAGTATTCATAATGTTTCATTTTATTATAAAAATATTTTTCACATTAATTTCCTTCTTAATATTTATTTACACCATTATGATGTCATTATTTATTTTAATGCATAAAATACCATTTTCTATATTGAATCCCAATCATTTTTATTCTATTTCATTATCTATGAATGAAAGAATAGAACATAGATTAATTTTCATGGAACCCTTATAATGTATAATAATTTTTGTCATGGTATTTTTATACTTGTTTTTATGTCAAAATTTTAATGTGAGAAGTCAATATGAATATAGCATATAATTTCTACTAATCAGTTGGATCCTTTTGAAGCACTTTAATTCAATAATATAAATATAATATAGCTACTGGAATGGGGATTTATTACCTCGTTTTATTAATGATAATGTAATAAATTGTATAGTAGATACATTGGTGACTCTATGTAGAAGAACAATGTTAGATATCACAAGTTCTTTTGAAATAACCTTACATTTAATAGAATTTGTTCCTAGTAAACATAATACAATTTTTTTTAAAAATTAAATATATTTTGCACATTAATTGTAATACAATTTTTTGAGATTTTGAATAATTGAAAAACCAACAAACATATCAACACTATTAGTAAATATAAAGTTATTCCTATAATCTTTTTAGATGAGAGTATATTATATGTTCACTAATTCATAATAATTATATAGAATTTGATGATGATTAGGTTATATAAATTTTATCATAGATAGAAACATTTTGTTCCAAAAAATAATATATCATTTTTGGATGATTTCATATGAAAACATCCTACATTATTCAATGGAACAAATATTACATGGGATGATAGGGAATAGATGAAGTCCATTTAACAGATATTTCACCCTTAGTGATGTAATGGACCAAACAAGGTTATCATAAATGTATATTGTTCTATATAAGATGAATATACATAAAGGGAAAAAATTATCATTTTTAAATTTAATGTATATATAGATTCCATGTAATGAAAAAAAATTAAGTAGTTGTTTTAGGTAAAATATATGACTATTGATGAATGTATTTTTATTAAATTGAAATTTTTCAATCTAGGAAAAAAGTAGAAATTGTTTTATATACAATGATTAACGATCATCCAAGATTAGGTAGAAGATATATATTACTAATAAATATCTTTATTAATATATTATCTTACATGTATTTGATTCAATATTGTTTGAAATTGTTGCATAGTTCATTATATTAGAGAAATTATTTTTTACAAAATATAACCCTTTATTTGTAATGTATTAGTTATTGTTTTATTACATTTATATTGATTATATAATTTTATTGTGGAATTAATGTTAATAACTATATTATTTATTAAATGACTAAAATTTATTAATTATGCTTTTAAGATTGTTATTTACTTTTGGACAATGCTTATTCATTCATTGGATGTGTTTTGATCATGTAATCACTTCTATTGACATGGGAAAATGTATTGAGATTTTTTATATTATTATTTCAACAAATATGGTTATCAGAACCTATGATTATGTATTTTATATTCATTTTATCATATTATTAATTCATTGTAATTGATTAGGGAAGTGTTGGTAATGGTGATTAATATCCATTTGATGCATCAATTCCCCACTTTATAAAATCTTTAGACGGTGTTGGAATATAAATTAATATTTGATATATGTATCCTTAAAACAAGGTATCAAGGGTATTTTTAGGATTTATGGAATTATATGTCACGACCTGTCCTCGGGGCCCATGCCATGACTACCTCATGCCGGCTTTCCATAGGCCAGGGGTTGGAAACTAGCACCAAAGGCGTAAATCCCTATGCTGGGAAGAAATTGCCTTTATGAAAGTAAACATACACAATGGAGTATGCAATATGAAGTAAACACTATGTAAAACTGAATACAAAGAGTGTACTATAAAGTAAATGGGCCAGTATACAAACCCAACAGAACAACAAGTACAAGTAAAAGGACAAACAACTGAATGTAAAAAGGAGATCCTGGATAATCCTCCGGGGATTCCTACATGAGCGGTAGGTATATATGGCCACCTCAGCACTCACTTCCGCTAGTATCCACTATGTGCCGAATCATCGCATGGTCCTCCTCCGGGTACCGTCCAGTTATGGAACTCTTGGCATCCATCAACGATTTCTATCATCTGCATCCAACACAATGAGGTGCTGGCATAGCCCATACAGGGGTGATTATAACGATACTCAGTAGGGACCCTAATATCAGAGAGGTCACACAATATCCAATAAGCATAAGAAAAATAATAAAGATACAACCAAAAAGTATCAACCAACCCTACTTCGGTATAGGCCCATACATATACATCAGTTCCCTGTCAAAGTCCGGATCCTACTCACGACCCCATGCACAACTCAGTACACACATGAAGTAAAGTCAAACACCATGTAGATAATGGTTGAAATACATGCCTCGGCTCCAACAGGTATGCCACAATAGTAGAGATATATATATATATTATCAAATGTACCCAATGGATCATATTAATTTTCGGACCCACACATGATATAGTCCAACTAAGTTGTCGGACCCACATAGGATACAGTCCAACTATCAGGTCTAAGATGTCAAACCCACACAGGATAAAGTCCAACAATCTCTTCTATGTTGTCGGACCCAAATAGGATACAGTCTAGCTAAGCTGTCGGACCCACACATGATACAGTCGAGCTATCTATCCATTGTTCAACCCACTGAGGATTCTAATACAGTACTCGTCACTGTCGAACCCACACAAGATTCTGGTATAGAAGTCGACGCAAGCACAGCAAGCGCTAGGGTTCCCACACACAGCACACTCGATTTAGGGAGGGTCTGATTCTCGTGCAATGGGGTCGACACATCAAATATCATGAATTCCAATGTTTATGTATCCATAAGTTCTGTCTCGTCAAATGAATCCCAATGCGACAGACATTGCGTCAATCGGACGCCCAGTCTGATAGTTATTGGTTATTCTGTTCCAGGGGTCTGGTTGGATTTACGCTCGTTCCAAACCTGGCCATTTTAGAAATTGGTGTAAAACTCACATAGAGTACCGCAAAATTACATCTTCATCGCGAGGAATCCAGTGTCGTAAACGGCGCGTCGATCGAGCGTGGGGTTTAGATGATATTTGCATTTAAGAGAAACAGGCATGGCCCGTCAAGCCCAGCAGGCAGGCGGGTGGCCCGACTCGGATTAGCAGGTCTGACCCGGTGGGGGTCGGCCAGGCTTGCTGGAGCATGGTCCACCTAGGGACCCAAACCGGTGAGCCCGACTCGGTTAGGGGGTTGGCACAACACGGTGGGGTGCTACCCACCCGAGAACCCGCCCAGGGACGTGGGCCGGTTTTGCTCGCCCGGCGGCACCGCCTCTCCTTGCTGCCCGTCCGGCTGGTTATGTTCGGCACGAGCAGCCAGCAGTTGCAGGCTGCGGTTCCTCCACATGTGGTGCCCAAAGGCGCCATATATTCCTTCATCCCAGCCGGCAGGCGGCCGAGCAGTTCGCCCGCCGAGCGGCCCACGGAAGTGGGCTGCTCTTTCTCCGTAGCGCCGCGCCATGTGGCGCCGCGGTTTTATGCCCGGTCACCCATAGCAGGTATGTTCATCCTGAAAGGGTCCTGTGGGTGCGGAACACATCTCCTCCATGCGGCACCAGAAGTTGCTGCGGTTCAGCAGCTCGGCCATCAATAGCCAGCTGGTTTTTAGCCAAGGAGGCATGTGGTTGCATGGCACAGTTTTCCTCCATGCGCCCGGTGCATGGTAGCCACCTCTGTAGTCGTCGCCACCACCTCTGACTCCGCCTTCATTGCCAACAATAACCATCATGCAATAGATTAATGCCGAGCCATGTTGGTTTGGCTCGCGCCCTCCATATCAAATAATATCATTTGTCCAATGATGAACCACAGTATTCAACAAAGAATGAGGTACAATTTTATTCAATTAAAATTAATCTTAATCTCCTACCTCGATTCAAGGTATGTTTGTCGTAGTCTTGTAAAATGGCGTTGTTGAAGATGGTGTTGTTTCGTCAACATTGGAGATAGAGTCATTGATGATGGTCATCGCGGGAGACGCCTTCACCCTCGGTGTGGAGGAAGAAGAAAGAATATTGGCACTCTTCGTGGACTTTATCATTCATCATCGAGAGAGGAAATTGTTCTTCGTTGGAAGAATGCCCTCTATATTATCTAAAGCTCCACCATCACAATATGTGACAACCCAAAAATAATAGATTGGATATTATTTTTTTTTCTTGATATGAATTTAAAAAATTATTCAAAAAGATTCATTAAGTGTGGTTTTTTATTAATCTTAGGTGTTGACATTAAATGTGAGAAGTTGGAGAGTTTAAAATTTAATAGAAGGGAGGTGGATTTATTTAATTTCAAGGGGAGTTTAAAGGGAGTTGTTGGGAGGTGAAAATTGTCATCTCATGTGGGCCCCACAAAACATTATCCTCTCAGGAGAGCTTATGTGGGGGTGGGCCCCTCCACCAACCTCCCTTTGGAGATAAATACCACCAACTACATAAAAATGTGTTATTGCACATTTTTTATTTATTTCTAACTTTTAAGTAGAAACCCCAAATTAAAACATCCATCCTGTATAAAACGCAACTACGTCAAAGTTATCCTTAACAGAATATCCGTGTTGTGAGTTCATCAGATTCCTTAGATTTCAGTTCTGAGCACCGGTTCGTGAGATAGAAAAACCCACACATACCATTACGGAACGTACACAAAAAAAACTTCATAAAATGATTCCGGACACACCGGGCCTCGGAATCAGGTTCCGTTAGAAAGGTAAGACTCATAAATTTCCAATGAATTTATGGAAAAAAAATTCCCTGAAATTTTGGGGGCTTTACATTACCCCCATCTCAGGTCTTTATGTCCTCGTAAACCTACAACAGACACTTGGGAAAAAAATATGGGTACAGATCACGCATCAGAGCCTCTCGCTCCCTTGTGCTCTCCTGGAGGTTCCCGTGCTGCTAGCGAACACACAGCAGAGGAATCGACCGTCCACGCTTGACCCTATCATGTCAATCCTCAATCACTACTGGAACCTTCATTAATGTCACCCCGTCATCAATATCCAACTCCTCATGTTCGATGATGTGGGACGGGCCGTGCGTGTATCTCTTCAGTTGAGATATGTGGAAGGCGTCGTGCACCCTATGCAATTGTGGTTGAAGGGCCTGGAAGTAGGCCCCTCGCCTACCATGTAGAGGACCTAGAATGGTCCAATATATCAGGAAGATAACGTGTCACCTCATCCAAATCTCTGCATATCTCGTCGAGGCGAGGCACTTAGGAATAAATAGTCCCCATCCTCAAACTCTAGTGGTATATGTCTCCTATCAGCATAAAACTTCTGTCTTCTCTATGCAGTCTTCATCCGCTCCTAGATGATCTGCACCTTCTCTGTCGTAGACTGAACCATCACTGGTCCTACAAGTGCTGGCTCCTCTGGGTTAGTCCAGCACAGAGGTGACCTGCAAGGTCAGCCGTACAGTGCCTCGTATGGGGCCATCCCAATAGTGGTGTGGTAAAGGTTGTTGTACCCAAACTCCACCAAGGGTAAGTGATCCTCCCAACTGCGACCAAAGTCGAGGACACATGCACAGAGCATGTCCTCGAGAGTCAGAGTGGTTCACATAGTCTTACCAAACATCTAAGGATGGAAGGCGGTGCTCAAGTAAGGCTGCGCCCCAAAAACCTCCTACAACCCCTTCCATAACCGGGAAGTGAAATGAGCATCTCGATCAGAGATGATAGTCGATGGAACACCATGAAGCCGTACGTTCTCCTAAATGTAGAATCATCCCAAGCACTCTATTGAGAACTTCTATCTGATCAGTAGGATGTGGGATAACATAGTGATTCTGTCTATGATCACCCAGATAGAGTCATGTCTTATGGATGTACGTTGAAGTCCTGTCATGAAATCCATGAATATCCAGCCCGGCCCGCCGATCATTGCTCGAAGACTCCGATTTCTAAGCCCTCTAGATCATCGACACGTGCCTCTCGAATCTACATGCGCTCTGTTCGCCAGGGTCTGGGTGCTAGAGTGGATCTTTGACGATCACTTCAGTGCAACAACAATCACCACAAAGGATGAAGCATCAATCCGAGATGTATGACCTTGATTATCTGCATTCTCTTGAGAGAATTTCTCTTTAAATTCCAGGAGGAGGGAGATGCTCTCTATCTTGACACATGAATAGTAACCATAGGAGATCCTCTCTATCAATTATATAGGGAGTGTTTAAGACAAGCGGTATGGATTCCCGACCCCCGTGTAATAGACATCCACTATATATGTGATATAAATATTTATTTATGAAAAATAAAATTATGTCGGAAATAATATTTATAATTTATCACTTAATTAAAATATATAAATATATTACATGATAAATTTGAGTATTTAACTAGATTAATTACTCCTATATATATTAATCAAACCTAGGATATTTAAATCCATTCAAATAATAGTAATACTTGAATTTACTAAATAAATTGTAAATACATGTTATAAATAAATCAAACGAATTATTATAAACTTGAATAATTAATTTATTTATTTATTCATTGTTGATCAATATAACTTGGATTCTTCTCGGACCCTTTGGTGTCGCCCACTATGTTCTATATTCCTATTCCCAGAAATGGGAATAATCTCAAGGTGCTATGAGGTGTGACCCTCTAGGCCCTTTCCACAATAGCAGCGGATAATATCCCCCGACCAAGAGAGGGGTCTAGAAAACCATCAAGGCCCCTATAGATACAAGGAAATGAAATAGAAACAAATGCCTCCCTACGAACACGGTCCCTGTAATATAAGCTCTTCGTCATCGATATCTCAATAAAGTAGAATGCACAGTATTGTCATTATTCATTATTATGCATTATTTTATTTGTTTATTTGTTCAGACGGACTTACCTTCGACTACCATGTCCATGGATTTATTGAAGGTGAAACCATTATAATCAACCAGGCCCATGATATCTCTTCTTGAACTTGGAAGAGACAAATCCTTTCTCGATCATTCAAATAATGTAATGCCATTAATGACGTGCCTGATACAAACTACCTCACCAAGACTTTGTCACCATGGTTTTTTCGTTACATAAAATGTTCGTAATTAAATGACATTAATTGAAAATGATCTCAATTCAGGAGACCATTACACATGTATGTACATAGAAACAACCAATGTCACATAAAATATGTGGTGTTCCAATTAAGCGGGTTTGTCCTCATGATATCAATTACAAAAGATCATAATGTGAAAACATCATGAGAAGATGTCTCAATGCTTATGAGACCCCAACACCAGATATTCCCATATCATATGTGTCCTTTCAGAATGATGTAACTAGACCATAGGATGTTATATTAAGAATACAGTCATGGCATCTCAAGGTTCTCATTATAGACTGGGACCTGCTATAACACTTTGATGTGACATGTAATCTAAGGACATTTTCCATAAAAAAAGTGGATGTAGAAGTATCTACACTATCAATGAAAGATAAAAACATATATAAAAACAATCTGAATACATGTAACAGTAATCAAAGTACAATACAAGTTGGGTCTAGGGCACCCAATTTCGACACTCCCACTTTCACTAGAACAAAAAGTTAACAAGTTTCAATCCTCTAGCTCTCACATGTGAATCATGATTCTCTTGAGAAATGGATTTAGTCAAGGGGTCTACCACGTTTTCCTCTGTGGAAACTCTTCTAACTGTCAGTTCACCTCTTTGAGTAAAATCCCTCAATAAATGAAACTTCTAAAGAATATGCTTCATCCTTTGGTGAGATCTGGGCTCCTTGGCAAGCACAAATACATCAGTATTATCACAATATACTGGAACATGGTCTGCACTTCTAGGTACAACGCCAATGTCTAAGATAAAGCTACGTATCCAGACTGCTTCTTTTGCTACATCATAAGTTGCAATATATACGGACTCTACTATAGAATCAGCAACTACATCTTGCTTTGAGCTTCTCCAGCTCACTGTACCACCATTCAGGCGAAAGATAAATCCTTTCTGTGATTTCATATCATCAGGATCCATCTGGAAACTAGCATTAGTGTATCCCCTCACAAATAGTTCCTCATCTCATCCATACATCTGGAACATATCCTTAGTACCACTTATGCACTTTAAGATAGTTTTAGTAGTTGTACAGTGCAGATCTCCTAGATGGGCTTGATATCTACCCACCATGCATAAATAAAATGAAACATCAAACCTAGTACATAGCATTGCATACATGATAGAACCCATTGCTGAAGAAGAAGGAACTCTACTAATTCTGTCAATCTCCTTCTGGGTTTTTGGAAAATATTTCTTGGAGAGATTTACATCATGTGAAATAGGTAAAAATCCACTCTTTGATTGTTCCATATTGTCACTTTTGAGTTCCTTGTAAATATTTGTACTTTGACATAGGCCAAGAAGGCTATGAGATCTATCTTGATTGATCTTGATCCCTAGAATGTAGGCCGCTTCACCTAAGTCTTTCATGGAGAATATTTCATTTAACCAAGACATAATTGACTGTAAGACTTGCACCTTGTCTCCAATGATTAATATGATGTCAACATATAAAGCTAGGAAAACAATAGCATTCCCTTAAACATTTTTATAGACACAAGGCTCACATTCATTTTCGAAAACACAAAAATATCTCATGTCCTCATAAAATCGAACATTCCATGACCTTGATGACTGCTTTAATCTATAAATGGATCTCTTCAACATCATACTTTATTGGCATTCTTTGAATTAACAAACAATTTTTGTTGAGTCATATAGATGTCTTCAACCAAATTCTCATTTAGAAAAGTAGTTTTGTCATCTATTTTCCATATTTCATAATCATGAAAGGCTGATATTTCAAGAAATATTCTGATGGATTTAATCATTTCTAGTGGTTAGAAGGTTTCACCATAGTCAATTTCTTGACGTTGTCGGAATTCATGGCTTTATTCCATTTAGCAGCTTCTTTTCCATAAACTACTTCCTTTTAGGTTAGAGGTTCTTCATCCTCGAGGAATATTGTGTCACCAGATTCGGTGACATGAAAACTATAATGCTCTTGTTATATAACCTCTCACGTAGACCTACGCTGTATCTATGTATCAGGAACAATTTCTGCTTCCACTTTCTCTTATAGACATTGTTCCTCTACCAACACTTGTCCATCTGGAGCATTAACTTCATCGAAGTCAATCTTTCTCCCACTATTTCTAATTGATGTGTGATACCTTTCTAGAAATTTGGTGTATCTTTCCACAATGAATTTTCTATCTTAAGGGTTTTATAGGTAGTATCATGTAGTTTCATTAGCATAACTTATAATGAAGACTTAGTGCATCTGGATGCTTATTTTTCACATGGTTATTTCTTGAAAAATGCCTCGCACCCCCAAACACTCATGTGTGTCAGATTGGGTTTCTTTCCATACCCTAACTGATATGGAATCCCATCTACATCTTTAGTTGGAATTCAGTTAAGGATATATGCAAATGTTTGCAAGGCGTATTCCCAAAAGGATAATGGAAGAGTTGTATGACTCACCATTGATCTAACCATGTCAAACAAGTTCTTATTCCCCCTTTCACTAACACCATTACATTGTGTTGTATAAGGGGGATTGAGTTGGGATATTATCCCACACTCCTTCATGTGTTCAATGAAAGCATGGTTAAGATATTTTCCCCCTCAGTCTGAGCGAAGTGCTTTTATCTTTATAACAAGTTGGTTTTCTACTTCATTTTGGTATTCCTTAAAGAAAAGAAAGGAATTAGACTTATACCGCATTATGTAGATATAGCCATACCTACTATAATCATCGATCAATGTAATTAAGAATAGAAAACCACACCTTTCCTTTACTGGAAATGGACCACATACATCAGTATGTATTAACTCCATCACTGCATTGGATCTTCCTCCCTTTATTGAGAAGGATGATTTGGTCATATTTCCTTGTAAACAAGCTTGACATACATCTAAGGGTTCTAACAATATTGAGTCTTGATACCCATATTTATGTAATCTTCGTAATCACTTCTTGTTTACAAGACCAAGCTTGAAGTGCCATAGGCTGGTGTTATTTGATCCATGTTTTCTATTTTTTTCATTGATTCCATTAATAAGTTTTCTAGGTCTCGCATATATAAACCATTTTTAAGATGTGCCATACCATTACATATGTTATCCCTATAAAATAGAAATATTTTATTTCCAAACATGAAATAAAAACCGATAGTGTCTAAACATGACTTAGAGATAATGTTACTAGTAACAGGTAGTACATAATAGAAATTTTTTAAAATAAGAACCAAACTTGTTGGTAATGTCAAGTGATAGTCTTCCACTGCCAAGGCTGCCAGACTTGTACCATTTGCAGCTCGGAGATCCACTTGAACCTTTTCAATATTCTTGAAGCTACTTGGATCATGAATATGAATACAAATGTGTGAGCCACATGACGTATCCAATACCCAAATTTTAGAAAATGATAGATTGCATTCAATGAATAAAATACCTGAAGTAGATGTTTCAACTTTCTTCTTATTCCCAGCTCTGCAATACTTTTTCATGTGGCTTTTCTTTCCACATCCAAAGCAGACAACATCCTTGTCATTATGTTGCCTTAGAATCTTTGGATTTTTTACATGACGATGCATTGGTGTATTTGGCCTTTAAATGGCCATAAACTCCTTTGCATTGGCCTTGTTTTTTTTCACCATAAGTACAATATAATTGGTGTTTTTCATGTCCTTATAAACTTGGAGAACTAAATCCAAAAGATCTAGGAGCGACTTTTTCATATCATTTATATTATAATTGACAATGAAAGTCGAGAACCATTACGGTAAGGAAGCAAGAATGAGTTCCACTGCTAGTTCATGGTTCAGTTTGAACCCAAGGTCTTCAAGCCTCTCAATATACCCAATCATCTTGAGTATGTGAGGACCGACTTGGTGCCCTTCTACTAGCCTTCACTTATAAAGTGAGCTTGAGATCTCATACCTTTATTGCATGTCCCTCTCCTCATATAGTTCTTGGAGATATGAAAGAATCTTGTAGGCATCCTCTTCCTCATGCATTTTTTGCAATTGGCTAGACATGGATGACAATATTATTCATTGTACATCATGCACATTGTCTACATTATTTCTCCACTTATATTTTTCCATCTTTCTTTCTCCCTGAGGTGGCTCAGTAGGAATTTGGGATTCCAACAAATATAATTACCTTTCATGGTGTAGTACTATGAACATGATCCTGTATATGTCCTGACCCATCCTCGGGGGTCGTGTCGTGACTACCCCAAGCCCTCCTTCTATAGTCCATGGGCCGGCGACTTGCACCAAAGGTGTAAATACCGATAAAAAGGGAAGTCATTGACTTTATATATGTAAACAAACACAACAAAGTACTCTAGTGAAGAATGTACTAAGTAAAACTGAGTACAAAAGTAAGTGTTAAAACGTAAATGGACCAGTATACAAACCCAACAGAAGGTATAATACAACTGAAAAGGAAAGTACAACAACATTAAAGTAAAGCGGCATCCACTAAGTCATCCTCTGGGAATCCCACCTGAAGGGTGGGTACAGATAGTCTCGTCGGTGCCTCGGGTCCGTCCATCCGCACCTTGTACATTCCGCCAGGTGGTTTATCTCCGGATACTGTCCACCTGTAAAAGCGTCAACCACGATCAGTGCTTTCCGTCGTTTGCAACCAAAACAACATTGTGCGGGCAATTCACGTGCAGTGGTGAGTATACGATACTCAGTAGGGACCCCGGAACCCTTGAAGTTCTCCCAAAATCGATGAAGGATAAACCAAAAAAGGAAAGGAACAACGACAAAGAATCAAAAAACCCTACTTAGGTATATTACAATACATATACCTAACTCATCAACTCTAGTACGACTCTAATTCTCAAGACCATGCACATCCCAGTCCACATAGAAAAGATGACAATCAAATCAATGGTAATGAATGAATAGTCAATACTCAGCTCACAAAGGTATACCTCTCATGAAGAGGGGTGGAGATGATTAGATATATCCTCTGAATCATCTCCTCTCCCGAACACACATAGGATCCATGTACAGAAGTCGTCATTGCCGAACCCACGTAGGATCCAAGTACAGTCATCATCGTCGTCGTAGTCGCGGACAACTCTACGGTTCCCGCACACATCATACTCGATTCAGGGAGGGTCCGCTCCATGACTAAAAAGGGGTCGATAAAACAACTGTCACGGTGTCCAGAGTTGATGTATCCCGAAGTTCCATCTCGTCAAAAGGAACTCATCGCGACAGACGACGTGTCAAACAGACACCCAGTCTGAGAGGTATTGGCTTTTCCCTTCTAGGGAACCAGTTGGAAATATTTTCCTTCCAATCCCGTCCATTTACCAATGTTGTCCAAAACTCACGTAGAGTATCACAAAAATGACTGCCTCATCGAAAGTGTACATGTGCTGCAGACTGTGCGTCGATCAGAGGCACGGTCTTTAAGTTATTCACGGTTAACTGAATAACGGGCCCGACCCATTTATCCTAGTGGGCCGACAGGTCGGGTTAACCTAGTTTGACGGGTCCGACCCAGAAGGGGTGCCAGACTGGTCCAAAAAAAAGCACATCTCAGTACAAAGGATGCGGCCCGACATGAAGGTGCACCTCCCAGCCCGATGTGGCGCGGCCCGGCCAAGGGGGGCGCGGCCCGGCCCGGCCCGGCCCGACGCGGCCCAGCCCGGCCCGCCGTAGCCTGGCTCGACCCTACACGACGTGGCCCTGCAGGGTGCGGCCCAACTGGGCACGCTGCCCAGATGGGTCGGCTGACAGGCCGTGCAGCTTGGCCTGAAAGGTGAAGCGGTCCGAGGTTGCGCGGCCCCCCGGCTGTCCAAACCGGAAGCTCCAAGTGGCATCGCCCTCCCAAACAGACCGGCTAGGTCGGACGACCTTTTGGTTAATGTGGCCCATATGGAGGGCCGCGGGTATCTTCAATGCGGCGCCCTCCTAGTGTCGCGGTTCAGCTCCACCCGGTCGGCCTACGGGCCGACCCCTTTTTCTGCGTGACGCCCTCATTGCACCTTGGCTCCCCTTCGCCCGGCCAGCCGACGGGTCGGCCTGTTCTTCCGCTGAAGCGGCCCACGATTTGGGTTGCATGTCTTCCCGCAAAGCCGGCGTGATGGAGCCGGCTTTCTTCGCTGCATTCCCAGCATGGTGCGATGGCTTCATGCCTCCACAGACTTCAGTTGACGATTCTAAAAATAAACAAGTTCATACAGAGGGTCACCGGGCCATGTTTGTTTGGCTCATGCCCTCCGCCTAGAGTGATATCAATTGGCCATATAAAAACAACAATTTCCAATGAAGAACGTGGTAAGAAAAGATTCACTTTCAAGAATAAAAACCTACCTCAATAATTGATGGCGTACGTCGGGCGTCACAGAAGACGGCATCACGGGGTGAGGTTTCGTAGACGACGTCGGTGTCCGTCGTCGTTCTTCATGGAACTGGCGGTCTTCGTTGTGGAGACTTTGTTCCTCGTCAAAAGAGGAGTTATCTTCTTCTTTACAAGAGTTCTCTCTCAATCTTTCATATCACAAAAAACGTCGTCCCAATATAAAATAATAGGCTTCTCTTATTATTTTATTATCACATGCAAATTAAAATTCAAATTCAATCCACTTCATTAATTATTTGATGTGGTTGAATTCATTAAATTAATTTGTTGGAAAGAGTAAAAGAGCGAGAGAGTATGAGGTGAGAGGTCTCACAAATAAGAGGAGTTGACAAATTAATGAATGGGGGTTTTGGGGGTTTAGGGGGAGGTTAATGGTTGGGGCTCTTGTGGGCCCCACCTCTCATATATCCACTAATTAGATGTTGGGTGTGTGTGGGCCCCACCAACAACTTCCCATGGGAGGAATTAACCTCCTTAGATATAAAATAACATTGTACAAACAATTGTATTTATTTCTTAATTAAACCCCAATAAATAACTTCTCCTTCCGTGAAAATGCGACTACGGTAAAGGTCCCCTTATGCAATTACCGGCGTTACGAGTTCATCGATTCCCTCAGATTTCAATTCCAAGAACTGGTTCAAAAGATTGAAAAACATGCTCATTCCTTTATTTTACGTACCCAAGCTAATATTTGGAAATTGATTCCGGGCACACCGGGCCTTAGAATCAAGTGCCGTTAGAAGCCACAGCTCGTAAAATTCCAAAGTATATAAGAAAAAATTTCCATGAAATTTCCAGGTCTTTAAATTACTCCCATATTTGGTATTTAAGTCACCGTAAATCTACATCATAAACTATGGAGAAAAATGAGGGTATTGTGCATACATTTGTGCCTCCTACTCCATGGTGCTCTCCTGAAAGTTCTCGTGCAGCCAACGAATTCACACAAGAGGAATCGACCATCCACGTAGGACCCGCTCTTGTCGATCCTCGATCTCCACCGGGACCTCCACAAATAACACCCCATCATCAATGTCCATCTACCCATTATCAATGATGTGAGTCGGGTCATGGACGTATCTCCTCAGCTGAGATACGTGGAAGATGTCATGCACCAGGTGCAACTGAGGTGGTAGGGCCAGGTGGTAAGCCACCTCACCTACCCTACTGAGGACCTAGAATGGTCTGATGAAGCATGGAGATAACATGTCACCCCAGCCAAATCTCTTTAATCCACATCGACGTGATACCCGTAAGAAAACATGATCTCCATCCTCAAACATCATTGGTCTTTGTCTACTTTTTTCATAGGACTTTTGTCTGCTCTGTGTAGTCCTCATCCGCTCTTGGATGATTTGAACCTTCTCTGTCCTAGCCTGAACCATTTTTGGTCTATGAGGACTGACTCTCCAGGGTCAGTCCAGCATAGAGGTGATTTGCAAGGACGGACGTATTGTGCCTCATATGGTGCCATCCCGATGATGGAGTGGTAGCAATTATTGTACGCAAACTCCACCAAAGGTTGGTGATGCTCCTAAATGCGACCAATGTCAACGACACATGCATGGAGCATGTCCTCGAGTGTCTGAATGGTCCTCTCCATCTGGCCATCCGTTTGAGGATGATAGGCGGTTCTTAGGCATAGCTATGTCCCAAATACCTCCTTCAACCCCTTCCAAATCCAAGAAGTAAAGGGAGCGTCTCGACCATGGATTATTAATGATGGAACACCATGAAGCCGTACAATCTACTGAATGTAGAGGCATCCCATGCTCTCTACTGAGCCCTACTCTCTGATCATTAGGAAGTGGTCCGATAGGGGGTGGCGGTCTACGATCACCTAGATAGAGTTGTGTCCTCTGGAAGTACGTGGTATCCTAGTCACAAAATCCATGGATATCCCATCCCACTTCCACTCTGGAACCTCCAAGGGCTATACCAAACATGCTGGTACCTGGTGCTCCACCTTCACTTTCTAGAAAGTGAGGCATTGAGAAACAAACTCTACTAAAACATTCATCATACCCAGCCACTAGTGCTGTCGTCTGAGGTCCTGGTACAAATTCGCCACTCAAGGTTGTACCGCTAGAGGGGAAGTTTGAAACACCCTCAGCACTTCCTCTTGCAGTGAAACATGTACCATGGTACGACCCTTGAAGAGGATAAAGTGCTATCCTCCTTCATAAAATCCATCAAGCGCTTGCCCTATGGAAATCTGAGCACGTCACATCTCACAGTCAACATACCCATGTTGTGCATCTCTGACCAGCTAATGTAGTTGAGGAGTGACTGTGAGGCACTGTAGAAAGGTTTCCCCATCTCTATCCACAAAGGATATCTGCAAAGCCGCTAACTGCTCTGTCTCCTCTCCAAGTAACTGAATGCCCGATCACCTGCTGAGAGCATCATCCACAACCTTCCCCTTCCAAGAAGTATATGATATCTCAAAGTCATAGTCCTGTAGGAACTTGAGCCATCAGAGATGTCTTAGGTTTAGGTCCTTCTGCAAAAACATGTACCTTAGACTCAGGTGGTCAGAGTAGACTGTAAAGCGCTCGCCCATCAGATAGTGCCATCACATCTTCAAGGAGAAGACCACTGCGGCTAACTCCAGATCATGGGTATAATATATCTTCTCATACTGTCTCCACCATTGTGAACCATAGGCAATCACTGCCTGCTCCTGTATGAGGACACACCTGAGTCTGGTCCCTGATTCATCACTGTAAACTACGTACCCTACGCCCTCCTTCGGTAGCCTCAAGCTGGGCACACTGGTGAATCTATGTCTCAGCTTCTGGAAGCCTTGCTGACATCTATCTGACCACATGAAGCATTTCCCCTCCATCGTCAATGATTAAAGTGGTTCTGCATCTCTAGAGAAGTCTGTCACAAATCACTGACAGTACCCAGCCAGACCTAGGAAACTATGCACCTTCATCACGCTCTTGGGTGTCTCCCAAGAAATTACTGCCTCAATCATTGAAGTATTCACAACAACTCCCGCCATCGAGATGACGTGCACCAAGAAGTGAACCTCTAGAATCATGAACTAGCACTTTGAGTGCTTACCATAATTCTAGTGCTCTTGGAGTGTGTCCGGTTCAACCCACAAGTGGTAGACGTGCTCCTCCTTGGTAGTCGAGTTAATCATTATGTCATCGATGAAGGATATGACAAAACGATAGAGGAATTGACGGAAGATCATATTCATGAGACTCATGAACACTTCAGGTGCATTGGTTACACCAAAGGGAATAACCAAGAACACATAGTTGCCATATCGACACCTGAAGGACATCTTCTGCACATCCTCATCTGGAACTCTGAGTTGATGATAGCCTGACCTGAGGTTTATCTTCGATAACCATCGTGATACCTTGAGGTGATCAAAGAGGTTGTCAATCCTCGGGAGTGGATACTTGTTCTTCTATTTATCCTGATTCAGGCGATGGTAGTTGTCACATAGTCATAAGCTCCCATCCGCCTTCTTGGCAAACAGAATCGGAGAAGCCAAGGGTGAAACTCTAGGTCGGATGAATCGCATTCCCTGTAAATCCTCCAGTTGTAACTATAGCTCACGAAGCTCAGTGGGAGCCATCCGATATGCTGGATTAGATATCGTTGTGGTCATGCGGTACATGTCAATATAAAAGTCTACCTCTCTGTGAGGAGGTATTCCTGGTACGTCGTCATAAAAAAAGTCCGCATACTGATCCTCCACGACAGGAAAACTCGGACTCCGCACATCAACCAATCCTAGGATGAGACAAGACAATTAATTGGTGATCTGCTTCCCTCTCCTCTACGTAAGTCCATCCTTCTCAGCAAAGGCTCCCTTCTCACTAGCGAAGGTGAACCTACTCACATCTGTGCAGACACACCCCACTTTGCGCCTAATACAGTCGATCAGAGCATGAACTGTATATAACCAATCCATGCCCAAGATTATGTCATAAGCCCTCAACGCCGCTACATGAAGATCCAAGCCGAAGATCTTTCCTCCTATAGTATTCTCACATTGCCGGCACCCGTATGTAATCATCGATTCTGCTCTAGTAGTAGTCTCTAGTCATAAGGATCGAGCGAACGACTCCGTCAGAATCTCCGCGCTCCGAACAAGGGTGCGGCAATAAAATAATGACTCACTAATATGTCTATAATAACTGCAGAAGGGGTTGAGTAGTCATAGATAGTACCTCGAATAATCTCAGGTGTGCTGTGGTTGTAGGCCTCGACTGTCTCGAGCTGAGCCTATCCCTATCTACCAGCTCCCTAGGGTCGGGGTGTTCCCCCTAGTGGTGGTGGTGGTAGAGCCTCGAAGCATCGTCCACCATCTGCTGCTCGGCCAGCTGCACCGCCTTGTCCACCTTCTCCTTTCGCACCTCCACGGTCGAACCTATGCCTCTACCTAGGAGGTTTCATTACAGTCTGTTGCTCCTCTGCATGGTGGGTCGGGCAGTCACGATCCATGTGGCCCTGCCCGCCACATTCATAGCACTACCTGCCTCTCGTATGACTGGATCTGCGGCATGTGCCCCGCACATCCGAACCAATATCCTGAGGTTTCCCACCTGATGGCCTTGTCTTCTAGGACCACTGTGACATCTATCTTCTTTCGGCTGTAGAATACTTCGCTACGTGTCGCCCTGCGGTAGGCATCGCTTGTGGTGTAGGCTCAGCAATAAAGGTATCCCCCAGAAGGGAACACTCGAGTACTCCTGCCTGTGGTGGAATGCTGAGGGAGATCATCGAAGCCCTTATCTCATGCCTTAGTCCCTACTCAAAGGTCTGGGCCTAGAAGAATGCGTCACACACCATGTCCGTGGAGTATCGTGAGAGGTCGGTAAACCTCACCGAGTACTGGTATACTGTCATGCTGCCCTGCCACAATTGTAGTAACTCCTGGATGCACATCGCACGGAGGGAGGCTGGAACAAACTCCGAGCGAAAGAGGAAATCAATGTTTTTCCAAAGTTGTTATGCCTTGTTCTGCACATGGGGCATCAAGAGCTGCCATATACCTACATCTTCATGTAAGATAATCGCGACAAGGATCACCATAAGGTCTGATGGTGTCCCTACCAATCTGAATACTCTGACGATAGCCTCTAGCAAATCTTTGGCTTCCTGAGGGTACATATATCCGTGGAACCTAGGCGGCCTCTGTCCCTGAAAATATTGCAACACACTCAGGCGGCGTGTACTCTCCACTGGTGGGGATGGTGGTATCAGTGTCCCATCGGGTTGGGGAACCGCTGGTGCCTCAGCTGTAATGGGGCCCTACATCGAGACCTCATCGCTCGGTGGGATGCCATCCTAAATGAAACTAGGAACCCTAGATTGCTGCCTTCATAGGGCCATCCTAATAATAAACAGGTGCACCACGGTTAGTATATTATACCTAGTGAGCTGACAAAAAGTAATCACAATAAAAACTCTTGAAACACACATTTAATCAATGTTTTTGAGAACTGAGTCGAAAATCAGAAGTCAGGGTCCTGGTGTATGGATACTTCGGCCGCCCCACCAACACTTGACTCCCTGGACCGAATACCACACTCAATTATCATAACACTATTGCTTAACAGAGAAGAAATTATCAGTGTTCTGAGTTATGTGGTAGAACCGACTCCTCTGATACTAATTTGTCGATACCCGTTCTCGGGGCCCGTGCTGTGACTACCCCAAGCCCGCCTTCCAAAGGCCAGGGGCTGGCGACTAGAACAAAAGGCATAAATCCCAATAAAAAGGGAAGGCATTGCCATTATATATGTAAACAACCACAACAGAGTACACAACTGAAGTAAGAATTATGTAAAACTGAGTACAAAAGTATGTGCTAAAAAGTAAATGAGCCAGTATACAAACCCAACTGAAGGTACAATACAACTGAAAAGGAATGTACAACAGCAGTAAAGTATTACGACATCCACTGAGTCTTCCTCTAGGAATCCCACTAGATGGGTGGGTATAGATAGTCTCATCGGTGCCTCGGGTCTTTCAGTCTGCTCCGTGGACAAACCGCCAGGTGGTCCATCTCCAGATACCTTTCAGCTTCAGACGCCTCAACCACGGTCAGTGTTGTCTGTCATCTGCAACCAACACAACATTGTGCGGGAAATTCCCATGCAGGGGTGAGTATAATATACTCAGTAGGGACCCCAAGACCCCCTAAGGTCTCCCAAAAACCACGATGGATAATCCACAAAGGAACAAAGACGAAGAATCAACTGACCCTACATAGGTATATCCCTATACATATACCTAAGTCATCAACTCCATTACGGTTCCAATTCTCAAACCCACACACATGCTAGTCCACATAGGAAACAAGTCAATCATACCAATGGTAATGTTTAATAGTACAGACTCAGCTCACATAGGTATACTTCTCATGAACAGGGGTGGAGATGATTAGATGTATCCTCTGAATCATCTCCTCTGTCGAACCCACGTAGGATCCAAGTACAGAAGTCGTTGATGTCGAACCCACATAGGATCCAAGTACAATAACCATCGTTGTCGAACCCATGTAGGATCCATGTACAGTTATCATCCCTGCCGAACCCACGAAGGATCCATGTAAAGTCATCCTCGCTGCTGATCCCACGTAGGATCCAATTACAGTCGTCATCGTCGTCAAAGTCACAACCTGCTCTAGGGTTCCCATACACAGCATACTCAATTCCGGGAGGGTCCGCTCCATGAGTAAAATGGGGTCGATACATCAACTATAAAGATGTCTACACTTAATGTATCTGGAAGTTCTGTCTCATCAAAAGGAACACAATGCGGCAGACGGTGCGTCAAACGGACACCCCGGTCTGAGATATATTGGTTTTTCCGTTCCAGGGGCTCGGATGGAAATATGCTTGCCCAAAACCCGGTTGTATTTGAAATTTGAAAAAAACTAACTTAGAGTATCGCAAAAGGACTGCCTCATCAAAAGGGTCCCAGTGCCGAAGACGGTGCGTCGATCGTACACGCGGTTTTTATGTTATTCACATTTAAGTGAATAAGGGGCCCGACCCGTTTAACCTAGTGGGCCGACGGGGTTGGTTAACCCAGTATGGTGGGTCTGACCCATCAGGGATGTCGGACTAGTCCGAAGGAAATCCCAGATTGGACCAAAGGACGCGTCCCTGCCCGAAGTGTCATGGCCCGTCCCGAAGTGGTGCAGAACGGCGGGCGCAGCCCGTCCCGCCGAGGCACAACCGGGCACGCGGCCAGGCCGGCTCGGAAGGCTAGCCGAGCAGATCAACCCGTAGGTCAAGCGGTCCGAGGGGGCGCATCCCCTCGACTGTCCGAACTGGCGGCGCCAAGTAGAGCCACCCCCCAAATCGGCCCGATAGGTAGACCGGCCTTCTGTCGCAAGCGGCCCGCATGACGGGCTGCATGTTTCTTTAGCGTGGCCCCCTCCTAGTGTCGCGGTTCGGCTCTGCCTGGTCGTCCAAGGGTCCAGACGGTTCTCCGGCGCGGCACCCTCCTGGCTCCACTGATCCCCTTTGCCCGGCCGGCCGACGGGTGGCCGGTTCTTCCGACAAAGCGGCCCTCGATGCAGGCTGCGGTTCCTCCCACACACCCAGCACGGTGGCACTGGCATGCTTCGCCGCATTCCCAGTACGACACGAAGACCTCAAGCCTCCTCCAATATCAGATGTTGGTACTAAAAATAAACTAGTTCAAAAGGAGGTTCGTCGGGCCGTGATCGTTCGACATGCACCCTCTGCTTAAAGCTTTTACAATTGGCCACATAAAAACAATGATTTTCAACGAATAACGGGGTACGAAGGCATTCACTTTAAAGAATAAACCCCTACCACAATAAATGATGGCTTATGTCAGGCATCACGAAAGATAGAATTTCGGGGTGAGGTTTCTTAGACGACGTAGGTTTCTGTCATCGTTCTTCGTGGAACATGCGTTCTTCGATGAAGAGACATCATTCTTCGTCGAGAGAGTATTTATCTTCTTCTTCACAAGAGTTCTCTCCCAATCATCCATATCACAATGAGAGCCCTCCAAAAATATAATAATAGACTTCTCTTATTATTTTATTATCACATGAAATTTAAATTTCAAATTCAAACAACTTAATTAATTAATTTATGTGGTTGAATTCATTTAATTAATGTGTTGATATGAGTTAAAGATGGAGAGAAGAGGAGGTGAGAGGTCTCACAATTAAGAGGAGTTAACAAATTAATGAAGTGGGGGTTTAGGGGTCTAGGGGGAGATGAAAGGTTGGGGCTTGTGTGGGCTCCAACAATCATATATACAGTCATGGGATGTTGGGTGGGTGTGGTCCCCACCAACAACTTCCCATAGGTGGAATTAACCTCCTTAGATATAAAATAAAATTTTACAAACTATTTTATTTACTTCATTATTAAACCCCAATAAATAATTTTTCCTCCAGTGAAAATGCGACTATAGTAAAGGTCCCCTTATGCAACTACCGATGTTGCGGGTTCATCAGTGCCCTACGATTTCAATTCTGAGTACCGGTTCAAAATATAGAAAAACCCGCTTGTTCATTTACTGAACGTACCCGATCTAAACTTCAGAAATTGATTCAGGGCACACCGGGCCTCGGAATCAAGTGCTATTAGAAGCCACAGACTCATAAAATTGAAAATTATTTAAGAAAAAGTTTTCCATGAAATTTCTAGGTCATAAAAATACCACTCTTAGAAGTTATTATCGGATAGGATATTATCTATATCCATGATCGATCGCAGGGATAAAGTACTTTTTGTGTCGGTGATTTCAATTTTGAATCTACATCTGAAAATCATTTAGCATTTACTATTTTTTCTTGATTGCATTTTTAAATTTTATTATTAATAAATTATTATATCATTTAATGTCTCACACTATTTTAATGAACCTTAATAGCCCTCACTATTAGATTCGGAATACTCTATCGCTTGATCATTCTAGTCTCAAGGATCCTCAAAACCTACCTTGTAGTCTACAATCTAGGGATACACCACTACATGGAGGGTTTCAAGGTAGGCGCTAAGCTGGCTAACCACTTGTTCTTATGGTTCCTTGTGTTATTGAGTAAATTCCTAACTTTTGGAGTATAAGCTTGATTCACGCAACATCATTCCTCAAAAGTGATAGAAAGTTAGCAAAGGATAATCCTTGACTACTCACATAAGTTAATTTGACCTATCTCTCTCATGAAAATTCCATGGTAGTAAGAGGCACTCTTAACTAAGGGTTATGAGTACCCAAACAACCAGTTTTGTTTAGATGTGAGATATGGAAGGCTTTTAGACGTAATATATCTTTGAGGGATTTTTAATATTTATTGACTTATATAATCCTTTTCTATTTATTATGTTCAAACTGGGTTGTCACCCTCAAAACTAAACATGCAATATGATATTATTCATGACATCATTATGAATTTTATCTTGTTTACTATTCTATGTGATCACGCAAAAATCATGCAGACGCCTAAAATAATAAACTATTAATAAATTAAATCATTCATTCCGACTGTTCAAGAGAATTATATAATGATCGATCAATAACTGATCAATCATCACCTAGAAGCATCCATACCTGAGTCGATACATGACTCGTGTCTCTACTTGCCCCAGTACAAAGCACCCAACCCATGTCTGGACAACCGCCTCAACATGGCGGGATCTGCCTCTCGGATCGTCACAATATAATTACAAATATACTCACATGTAGGCAATTGGGTCTGGGGTACAAAATAAAACTAGTTCAGTGGACGCACATGACCTTATACATATTTGAATTAAAATATGATTCACATATCATCATTTATCTAATTAAATATTACAACCATTGAACGCATTGAATAAATAAATAAATAAATAAATGCTAGACATAAACATATTGGTCACTTACCCCAAACCAGTCGTGGTAAAATCATAATAAAATTAAATGGAAATGAATTTAAATATTCAGAGGGAGTTATAATAAATTAAATGAATTTGATTAAATTAAAATAATTTATTTTATCAGTTCATTTGTTTAATTTTATTTTCATTCTTAAATTAAATCATATCATTAATTAAATTTTAGTCTTAAATTAAATTAATATTTCGGATTAAAATAAAATTTAAACCCCTAAATTAATTCCATTTAATTTAATTTTAAAAAACTAAATTAATGATAATTAATTTAATGCAGGGTTACCTATAGCCGGAGAGGAGCTCGGAAGAACTGCGTACAGCCGCAGGGTTTCGTCCTTGAACAGGGTCCTATGGCTTGACCGCAGATTCACCGTGGCATGGCCGCAGTGTGACCGCGGTGTGACCGCGATGTGACTGCGGAATGACCACGGAATGACCGCGACATCCAATGACTCATGCGGCGACAACATATTCCAGTGTGGTCCGAGGGGACTGGGAAGAGGCCGAGAAAGAAATCGGCCAGCCACATAGACGACATCCTACTACTCTGGTGAGCCGGTAAGGCAGTAGCCCAGTCCATCACGACCTGGACCGGCGCGACCAGTTCCATTCTTAGTCAGCGCGAGCGGGAGGTCCGACCAGGGGCTCGAGGCGACGGCAGGAGGTGGTCCGGCACGGGCTCGTCCTGCGAGCTCGGGGCGGCCTGCAGAAGGCGGTCTAGTGCGAGGGGTCCGGCATGGGTCCGTGGCAGCCAGCTAGAGGTGGTCTGGCACGGGGATCCATCGTGGGCTTGGGGCGGCCGGCTAAATGCGGTCTGGTGTGGAGGGGAGGGTGGCTTGGTTTGGAGTAGTATACTGGAGGCAGCTCGGCATGAGGCGTCTGGTGCGGCCTCAGGGAAGTCGGCTAGAGGCTGTCCTGGGTGGGGTTCTGGTGCGGGCTTGGGGCGGCTGACTGGAGGCGGTCCGGCATGGAGGGGAGGTAGGTGTGGCTTGGGGAAGCCAGCTAGAGGCGGTCTGACAAGAGGGGAGGCCAGCTAGGGTTTGTCCTTCCTCTCTCCCATTCACTGCGTGAAATTGGAGACCCCAAAGGGTGTCCTCTCCCTTTCTTTTTTTATTTCTTTTGTCCTTAGACAAAAGGAGGACACATATATTTTTTTTTATTTCATATAAATAAAAGTGGAAGACCATGAAATTGGGGGCTTGGTACTCCTTTATATTGAAATATGTATAACATAAAACAAGACACAACTTAATGTATTTAAAAAAATATTTTATAATAAAATAAAATATTATAATTTATAATAATTAAAATAACATTAAATTTTATCTCAATAAAATTGAGATTAACATCAAATGAACGAAAGAAAAATTACGACGTCGATCCTTTTAAAAATTTAAAATGATCATAACTTGATGATTCGAAAACGAAACTATGTGCGGTCGAATCCGAGTGAACTATTTTAAAACTCCACACTTCATTTTAATCCATTTTATGTTTGTTGACTCAGAAAAACCTTGTGATCCCTCTAATACCACTCCTATGTACCTGGACGACACTACAGAAGCTCGTGAGTCGGGAATTAAAATTGTTTATACATCGTCAGAGTAACATAACCATGTCAACTCTGATGATCTTGTCCCGACTCAGTCTAAGGATCAGGAAAGATTTAAGCAGAGCACAAAAATAAATTAAGCATATACCTTGTTTGGAATTATCGTGTTCAAGTATTCTACAGGACGTTGATGTTCGTTGCTCGAAGACTCTGATGTCGAAGCCCTCTAGATCATCCACACACACCTCTCGAATCTACTCGTGCACTGTTCGCCAAGATCCGGGTGCTAGCGTGGATCTTCAATGATCACATCAATGCAACTACAATCACCACCAAGGAAGAAGCTTCAATCAGGGAAGGATGAACTTGAAGGTCTTATTTCTCTTGAGAGAATATCTCTCTATATTCCAGGAGGAGAGAGATACTCTCAATCTGGACTCATGAATAGTATCCATAGGAGATCCTCTCTCTCACTTTTATAGGTAGTGTTTAAAACAACCGGTATAGATTCCCAGCCCCCCTGTAATAGACGTCCGCTATATAAGTGATATAAATAATTATTTATGACAATAAAAATTATTCCATAAATAATATTTATCATTTATCATTTACTTATAATATATAAATATAATACATGATAAATTTGAGCCTTTAAATCGACTCATTCCTCCTACTAATATTAATCGAAACTTGGATATTTAAATCCATTCGAATAATATTAATAAATGTATTTACTATATAACATGTAAATACATGTTATAAATAAATCCAACGAATTATTCTAAACACAGAAAATTAAGGAATTTATTTATTCTTTAGTGATCCATAGAACATGGATAGTGATCAAACCATTTTTTAGGGCTCACCAAGTTCTATATTCCTATTCCAAAAATAGGGAAGATTCTCCAGGCACTATGATGTGTGACACTCTAGAACCTTACCTCAATAGCAGCAGATAATATCCACCTTCCATGAGTGGGATCTAGCTACCCATTGAGGCCCCTATATAGATAAGGCAATGTCATAGCAAAGAATGCCTCCCTACGAACATGGTTCGTGTAATATAATCTCTTCTTCATCGGTATATCAATAACATAGAATGCAAAATAGTACCATCCTTCTTTATTTTTCTTTATTTTATTTGTAGATTTGTCCAGACGGTCATACTTCAACTACCCTAGCCATGGATTTATTGAAGGTGCAACCATCCTAATCAACCAGTCCCGAGATATCTTTTCCTTAACTTGGAAGCGTCAAATCCATTCTCGATCATTCAATCAATTCCATGCCATTAATGATGTACACGATACAAACTACCTGACCATGACTTTGTCTCCATTTTTTCGCCTTACATCAAATGTACGTAATTAAATGACATTGATTGATAATTTTCTCATGTCGTGAGACCATTACATGTGTCTAAAGATAGAAATGACCAATGACACCTGAATTATGTCGTGTTCCTATTAAGCGGGTTTACCCTCTTGATCTCAATTACTAGAGATCATCAAGTGCGAACTTCATGAGAAGAAGTCTCAATTCATATGATCCCACAGCACCTGATGGTCTCACATCATCTGTGTCCTTTCATAATGATGTAACTAGACCATTGGACATTACTTTTAGATTACTATCATGGAATCTCAAGGTTCTTTTTATAGCCCGGGACCTGCTAATACCTTTTGATGTGACAGGTAATCAAAGTACATTTCCATAAACAATGTGGATGATGAAGTATCTATAATATCATAGAATGATAAAGACATGTATAAAAATAAATTGAATACATGTAACAATAATCAAAGTACAATACATGTTGGGTCTAGGCCACCCACTTTCAACATATAGAGGTTGAAGCTGATCAATAGTGGACATCGAAACATAATATTATGAATTTAGTAGATATATATGTAATGGGTGTATATGGATTTGAAAAACAAATATAAATATTATCCTGCACCCTCTGATATAAAATGGAATTCATTATCCTTTCCCTCATTAAAAAAGATGAAGAATCAATTGAGCCGTATGAATAAACATCACAAGTATTTCATGGTAAACCTTAGACACTATTGTTACCCCTAAATTCAAGGATCGAAATTTATTTTGTGGGATAAAACATAACATATGAAATCCCTAGTGATCAGTGACATTGATTTCTTGTAGAAAAATGTCGGATGTTCCCTTAAAGTTGAAATGGATATAAGGGAATCTCGGGGATTTCATGAGGATAAGAAGTGGAAAGTTGAGATATATTATGATGGTTTGATAGAAATAAATAATGGTTCTATGACATTTCAACATCCCACTTTCCAATTTTGAATAATTTAAAACCCTAAAAATTTATCAAACAAGGCGATGAAATGCTTTAACAATAGGAATGAATATTATCTAGCTAGTGATTTCTGATAAGAGAAACCCCCTACTATGATGTAAGAATTGAATTCTATTATTAACCTTCATCATAATGTTCAATGATATTTCTCTAAATAACCATGTCATTTTTCAAACAATGAACTATGAAAAGGGTTTCTATTGACAACCAACTACCTCCAACAAAACAACAGATAGTTTTCCTATCAAAACTGCTTAAGTGAATTCTGAAAATGATGTGGTGACTGGTACACTTGTTATCCATTAATGAATATAAAATGTACAATTTTATTATAGTTCTAATTATTTTGTCATATCAAAAAATATTAGTAGAAATATTAAAATACCACCAATAATCATGGTAATAGTGATGTAATTGTAAATGAAAAATAGGGAAATTCATGCATCTCAATTATATAAATCCTCCCTTATCATAATTTTTGGGCTCAATTTCCTAGGAAAACATTTCATAATCCCTTTAGTGTAATATTATTCAATTATGAAAATGGATTAGATTTTCCTATATAGATCCAAGATAAATTACTATGAGAATGAAATCACTCTCTATATTAAAAAACATCCTAAAATTCTTTTAAAATTTGTGGAGAAGGGTGAATATGATTTAGCAAAATTATATAAATCATAGATATTATTTCATTATGATATATATATATATATAAATTTATAAAATAATTTATTCTAAGGAAACCATAATCCATTCTGTCATAACCACTATGAGGGAATACACTAATGTGTTTCTAGAGGAATTGTATGGTCTTCCTCTTGGTGGAGAGGTTGAGTTTTTTATCAATCTTATACATGGGAAATTAGTATTATATAATAATCCATATAGAATGGATCTCTTGGAACATGATAGTATAAAGAAATAACTACATGTGAATTTGGTAAAGGTTTCACAATCCCATGTGATTCACCATGGGGTGCACTAGTCCTCTTCATCACGAAGAATGATTGGTCAATTCAAATTTGTATCGATTATCTTGAGCTCATAATGATCATGACAAAGAACAAGTATCCTATTCCATTTATTTATGACTTATTCTGTAAACTATGAGGAGCACAATACCTTTTTAATGTGGATTTGTGATTGGGATATTACCATGTTAGGGTAATGAAGGAGGATATCCCCAAAAATGATTTTTGTACAAGGTACAAGAACTATGAATTCATAGTAATTCCATTCGGTCTAACTAATGCACCCAAAATATTCATGGTCATGATAAATAGATTCATTATAAATTAAAATGAAATATAATATGTACCCTTATAGTTGATATTCTAATATACTGAAAAATTAAATAAAATAATGAAGAATATTTGAATAAAATTCATAAAGACCTTAAGAAATGAAATTCATTCTGGAGAGTACATCATGTGTGTGTACTGGTAAAAGGAAGTCCCTTTCATTGAGTATATCATAACCAAATTTGGGATGATTGTAGATATTTAAAAAATAGATGAATTTGAAAGATGTTTGAGGCCAATATATGTGATATATATCCACAGATTCCTTATGTAAGCTGGTTATTATAATATATTTGTGGGAAATTTCTCGTAACTGTCAAAACCTCTCACCAAACTAACATGGAAGGGTGTTGTGTTTTGATGTACTTATGAATACAATAAAATGTGAATGTAGAAAAAAAATGAGGAATTCCACATCTCCTAGGCTTATATTGCCCATAATTTCAGAGTGTTTTTAGGTATTTAGAAATTATTAGAATTAGGGTCTGGGATTGTGTGTTGATTAATAATATAAAATTCAATTATGATGCTTCAAGGAAGATGAATTTCAACAAAACATTCTACCCAAAACGACATTTGGAATTTTTTTGTGATTTTTACATTACAAATTTGGTGGCATTCTCACTTTTGGAAGAATTTTGAAATATAAATGGATTACAATTTTATTATTTTGATACTCACAATGAATGAGATGATCATGCTCCAATGATTATGGTTAGAGATATTAAACAACTTTGACATCTCAATTCACTACCATACCCGGAAATCAAATAAATTGGAATCTGACCTATGTTGAAAGGATAATGTAATTCTTTTATTTATGAAAATTTATAGGGATTCAATATTCATATTCATTTAAAGGATGGAAATGATAGTCATAATGGACTGAACATAATCAATCCATTCATGATTTTTTACTAAACCATATCTTTTGGGGAGGTTAAAGGATGATCAATGTGTGGATGTATGAATTCAAAATATAGTGGATTCTATAAGAAACGGGAAATCATCGGAGATGAATGAAATGATGAAGGTTTTGTGATATTTGGGTCAATATTATGCTTACCACCAGTACCTATGTTATTGATGAAGGCATTGGAGGAGGAACTTTGCTCAACCATATACATCCACCCCATAAGTATAATGATGTCTTCAGATCTATGAGAGTACTATTTGTGGGACAATATGAATAAGGATACAATAGAATATATAAAATTATATATTATATGTTAATAATTTAATGAATAATGGACAAAATCCAAGGGGATGATTCAACCATTACCCATATCTATATCGAAATGCTAAAACATAATCATGGATGTTGTCACTAATATTTCACATTCATGAATAGGGAATAATTATATATTGTTTATGGTGGATCGTCTTACAAAAATTTCACACTTCATTATGATATGAGAGTAATTATCACTAGATCAACTAATATAGATATACATTAAAAAAGTTCTAAGGCTGCATGGAGTACCACTATCACGTGTATCAAGTCGAGATCCAAGATTCACCCATACATTCTAGAAGTATATCAAGCATGATCTGATTGTAGAGTTGATAATTAGTATGTTATATCAACCTCAAAGTCATATCGAATTTGATCATACTATTCATACCCTAGAGTATATTTTGAGATAATTCTCATGGAATTTAAAGGTGGATTGGATCAACATCTTCATTTGGTCAAGTTATATTACTACAATATTATCCACACAAGCATCCAAATTTCTCCCAATGAAGCCCTTATTGGTAAGTGTTGTGTGAATCCTACATGCTGATATGATATTGGGGAGCGAAAATTACTGGGCCATCTAATGGATGAAGATGTGGTGGAACATGGTATGACAATTCATAATCATATCAAGGTTGAATATAGTCAAAGAAAGAGTGATGTTGAAAATTGCTTAAAGATTGAGAACTTTATTTTTGAGACATTGTATTCCTATAAATATATCCATTGATGGGATTTATGATTTTTTTATGAAGGTAAATCATAGTCCAAAACACCTTGGTCCCATTGATATCCTTGACCGCATCAAAGTTATGACCTATCGAATTACATTCCAAATTTCCTTATCTCGAGTTCATGATGTTTTCATTGTATCACTCTTGAGGAATTAAATTAATGAACCCTCACATGTACTCTATCCATAGGTGATATCATTGGGGAATGATCCTTCAATTGAGGAGATTCCTATGATTATATTCTAATATTGAGGCAATGATCTACGAAATAAAACATTGCACCTTGTAAAAGTGCTATAGATAAAACTAATGATTGAAGAAATAATGTGGGAACCATAGGATGTGATGAGAAATAATAACCCTAATCTATTTTATGGGGGTGAAATGAAATCACTTTGGGTGAAATTTTTGAAGAGGGGGGAATGTAACGACCCAAACTATTATAAAGGATGTTTACCATTGTGAATAAATTAAATGTTTTATTATATAATATTGTCATATAAAACACATTCAAATACATTGACTTATATTTTGTTTTAATATAACATTAAGAATACTAAATTTTTTAAAATAGCCATTAAAAAGTGATCCCATGATTAATATAAATAAAAGGCTTTAACAAATCTAATAAACACTGATCATGGGAGTGGTTGACACATTTAGTTGGATCATAACCTATGAAGCCATTTTATCAGAGATTACATTGAAGATATCAACAATAGGCCTTTTATTTGACCAATGTCAAGCGGAGATCTGACAACATAATCCTGAGAGGAATGTACAATTGCCTCAACAACACTGTTGAGGACACAAAAATTGAATCCAAGTTACCCAAGATCAAATCTAGTAGAAGACACATTTCATGGTTAAATTAGAATTACTATTGTTGGTAGTTCATTTGAAACAGTAGTATAAATTTTAGTTGATACTATAGTAGGTAATGTTTGGTACTATAGAAGCCCGAAATATTCAACTTATTCAGCTTTCAGGACACTATTTTGGTCATTGAGTCCTACAAGGTCGTCAAACGACCAATGACATTCAATCCAAAAAGGATATCAGGCCACATCATTGCCTTCAGGCCTCTTGAAGTCATTTGGGAACCACACTGATTTTATTCCACATGAAATTGTTCATAATATACCAGTCATCTTCAACAATAACTAGGCTCTATATGAGAATTCAGATCCGACACATTTACTAGAGCCAAGTAATCAGGTTGGATGAATGAGATTGCATGGATAATTACATCTGGACCAGCCTATGCATGAATAGAAATAATACCTGAATATCCATGCGAGGGGGAATAGATGACATCATTATATAGGCAAATGGTAGTTGATGTTTCATGTAGTTATAGTATGCTTGAATTCTTCAATGACATACATTTCATGTTATGTCATGAAGCCTATAGGCCATGTAACGTTTCCCCTTCATCCCTTAAATAGAGGATTATAAAAAATGAATAAAATATATGGCCTTAAGTCCATTTGGTAATTGTATGTATGAGAAAAACCATAACAAATAGAAGTTCAATCATGTTGTGATCACGAACCAAACAATGTTCACCACTCATTAACTTGAATATCTTACCATCCTTCACCATAGTCTTATAGAATACCCTTATATAATAAAGGTATTGGTATAATGATATTAATAATATGAATATATATATTTTATATAATATTTTATTTGTTTTTTTATTGTTACATTAAATATGATTTTGATATAGATTCATTTGAACAGATATTTTAATTTCAGTAATATTCATATTCAAATAAGGTATTTATTTTGATGAATTAGTTAACTTTTGATATAAATATTTTATAATTAAAATGTTATTAAAAATATGATTTATTATTTATTATTTACTATATGATTTTTATGATGTGAAATATACATTTAATAGGGTTTAAAAAACTTATTGTTAGAAATCCAATAGTTTTCCTTAATTGTTGATTTTTATTCTAAAAGATAAAAAGAAAAAACTAACAATATTATTTACATAAATTGAATATTATATCTAGAATTAAAATTTTTAACTTATCATATGGTTATTTTTTATTATTAATTATGATAGTTAAATTTTCCATTAAAAGTTAAATATTATAATGATTTACAATGTGTTTGAAGAATTCAGAATGGCCCATAAAATAAGTAATAAATAATATAATATGTATCCTATGACATAAAAATGTGTTTACACTGACGAAATGTGATTTTAAGTTTTCTTGATTAATTTTATTTTTCATTTATGAATCCTAAAAATCATTTAATATGTTTTAGAGTTTTAAATTCATTTATTTAAAAGTATGACTCCCCTCCACATAAGGAAGGGAATTAATTGATATGTTATGATGTTTTCATAATAAAATAATTATAACCACTCCAATTTGGAAAAAATGAATGGAAAAATAGGGGTACGATTTTGTTTAATTTATTCTAATTTGTATAATCCAAAACCTATATATTAAATAAATCAATCCCATTTCCTATGTAAATATACCCATGAACCAACATATATTCAATAAAAATACCAGTATAACTACTTTAATCAGCAATAATATCTCTATAATCCTCCCAAGGTTACCCCATGCTATCAAGAATCCCATTCTAGGCTTTACTTTTCAAACACAACAGTTAACTCTCATGAACCCCATTTCAATCATTTCATGTCATACTCTTAAGGTAAGGGATCCACTTTTTCTCACTTTTATTCATGAATGACATCGATGTTATTACCTTGTATTTTTAATTTTCTAATGATGGGGTCTATTTTATCTCCTACCCCATAGTTCCCTTATTATTTATAAAAGGTGTTAGACCCCTTTATTTTTAATTAATAACTCACATGTACAACCTTTAACATAAAAATATTTTGAATGGGTTATGTACTTTATCATTTAAATAAATGTCTATATATCTGATCATGAGATATTATTTTCAATTATTAATGATGGGGAATTATTTTTAACCTACACCATACATCCTTTATTATGTATAAATGATGAGATACCCCTTTCAATTTCCATAATCTCACCCATGTACACATGTTACAGTGATGAAATTTTGTAAGAGTATTCCCCATTCACTTTTCATCACGATTATTTATAATCAATTGAATTATATTAATAATTATAAATGTGTTTAAATGTATTTCCATTACCCTATTAAATTCCACATCATTTAAAAATGACTTGAGAACCATTATTCTGTCATCAACAAACTATATGAACTTTAATTTGACGACGTCATGTTGCCGAATTTTAATGGTGATTTTGCATGCCAAACCAAATGCATAGTGAATGCAAAAAACATTTTATATCAATGGTGTTAACTTTTATGCACAAACAGATTTTTGTTGGTGACATTAAATTTTTTATTTCACACTTCGTAATCATTGAATAAATTATGTTGATTAATAAATCCATGTTTTGTGATCTATGCAGATCACTCATAAAAGAGAATAAATAGAATTTTATGGGTTTAAAAAGAATAATATAGCACTCCAATGCATTTTTTATGGTTTAGTATCATGTCATTTCATTTCTGGGATATGAGTGTATCTTATTCCGTTATGGGAAGTTTTTTCCCATAAATTCTTGGTGGCTTAGCCTTGATATATAATAAAGTGTTTAAAGATGTATCTCATTCCACCATAATAGATTATTGTCTAATATGATGCCTTTTTATTCATGTTATATCATTCCCCAATGATATTCCTTGTCTAACTAGTATTATTATATTTATTTTATAACTTTTTCCCCATTATTTGGCATTATAGATCACCATTTTCTTATGTATATCCATAGGTCATCCAATGGAGTTTTATGTTCAAGGAAGTTAAACATGATTTCAATAATTTAGTTGTAATCCATGTTAAAATTATGTAATGAAATGTACTTAATTCTCAAATATATTTGAATTCAAGATCATTTGAGTTATATTACGTATATAATTATGTAATTAAATAATTTATTAATATGAAATAATTTTAAGATTTATTATATATAATAATAGATCTAATGATTATATATGAATTTTAAATCATAAGTATAACTATTTATTTATTTTATAAAATATAAATTTTAAAATTCAATTCCATTGTGGATACCATTATATAAAATGTGTCTATGGGGGACAACTACCACACAAAATGATCTGATTCATTTTCAGTAATGATTTATATGGAAGAAAATTTGGAAAATTCCAATTAATATGTATCATATGCATGATATAATAATTATATTAATGAAATGTTTATCATTATTAAAACATAATATTAAATTCTATTTCATACATTCTCACATAATGAAATATGATAGCATCATTCAGTTATATGTGGGTTACCACCTTTATGAAGTAATTTAACTCTCTTTTCATTACAAAAATATATGATTGGTATTTTTCTTATTATTATTAATATATAAATATATTATATTACATACCTGCTTTAATTTATGTTTATTGAAGAAAAAAATTTTTACTCATGTGTATGTATAACCGAGAGTCTCTATAGTCATAAAATATATCATTTCTCAAGTAAATATTTTCTGATTGGTATTATAAGTATAATATATTTATAAATATGATAATTATTTCATGATTATTATCCTATATATGAGGTATAAAATATCAGTTTTAGAGGACATCAAATAAAAAAATCAAAACATATATGAAAAAAAGCATTTATTTCCTGAAATGTTATATTAATATATAATTGTTAACTAATTAATAATAAAATGATATAAGGAAATCATAAAAGGTATGATATTTATAATAATGATTCTAATATATTAATAATAAAATTGTATTACTTATAAATGAGTTTCAAACATGTATGAAGGTATTCATGATACAATGTAATAGATTTCCATAAATCTTTTATTTTTCTCTAAGACACATACCATATTCACCATGTGCCTTTTTTATATTGTGTATTATGTTATGATGAATGAATTTAACTATTATTTTAGAAACTTTTTTCAGTATATAAATTTTATTTGTGTGATCAAAATTTCATGGGGTTTAAATTTCAAATTATTCCAATGCATTAAGGGATTTTTGTCTCAGTTTTTCATGTTTGAGTGAAATGTTATGTTATACACCTATTTTTTACGATATGAATATAGAAAACCTTATAAAATTCATATTATTTACTTTATAATCTTTATGATATTTTATGATTCATTTCATGATATTCCTTAATAGGTATTATATTTTAATGTTACAAACGTGGTAAATATTTAATGTATCAATCAAATTATTTATATATATTTTCTATGAATATGTTTTTGATAATGAATTCCTATGATCTATTTCTCAAGAAAAAAATGTATTTTAATTTCCAATGATTATTTCTGGATAAGACATTATATCTCTTCATTTTCAACTATTAAAAAACTCAATAGTTCAAAAATGGTGTTTCTATAAAAGTCACACATTATTTATCTTTTCTGTCAGAAATCTTTTTTCCTCCAATACCAAGTTTTTTAAAAAAAATTTAAAAATGTTTTAAACCCTTTTAAAATTTATTTATTAAGGAAAATTCTAACAATTTTTTACATTTTATAATTATTTTAAAAAATATATTCATGTTGGTTCAAAAATGTTTTATTTGTATTTTACAAAATATTTGAAAAGAATAGTTAATTTTAACATACAGTGAATGAACTATATTCCACAATATCGTGAACACCCAATTTTGTCATGATTCGTATGAAAATATCCATTTTATTTTAAATAAATGCATTTTTATAATATCTTTTAATTTTATTAATTGTAATTTTTCAAAATAAAATTTATTTTGAAAATTATTTAGGATTTTAATGTTTATTCAAAATATGAAAATATAGATTCCTCAACGAATTTTCAAAATTATTTCTAAAGATTCCATATATATTTTCAGTTGTTATATTTATAGTAAATAATTTTCAAAATATTTTATTAATTTTTTGTTTTAAATTTTATATTCCAATATTTTTTATTTTCATAATGAATCCTTAAAATTAATTTATCTTTTAAAATCATTATTTATCTAAGGCAATTTCGTTTGATGTATCTTATGATTTACTGGGGATATAAACCATATAAAAATTATTATTCATTATGTAAATTGTTTAAAATGATATGACATATATGAAATCTATTTCTCTAAATTGGCTTCAACCATGATACAATTCTTATGAAACTTGAGTTTATTTACATGGGTTATGCTATAATGAAATGATGAAATGATTAAGAATTTTTTTCATAATGGATATTATAAAATGAAATGTTTGGAAACCCATTTCAATGCACGGAATAAGATATTGTGAATACCTTATGGTATTTTGGAAGAAATATTTATTCTATTCATTATGTGATGGCTGTGACCTATATCTCCTTCCAGTGATTTCTGTAATGATTTATATATCATTATAAAGACACAATTATTATTATGAGTGAACCTGATTCCACAAGTGAATTTTCCACACAGATTGTATTGTATGTAAAATTTAACTACTATGATGGTTTTTTCAGTGAATTTATTTTAATATGATGGGTTTTGAAATAATTCTTATATAATATTAATATTATTTTCAATGATCATACATATACAAATATTTCATTTCTTATTCAATTTTTATTCTCTCGTGGATCATGTTCTTTGATTTCCTTATGATTCATTTCTTATTAAATAACAATATTTTTTCCATGGATCGAGATAATGATATTCAATTTCGAGGGTATGGGATTCAAATACTATTCTCATTGTATCATCACATTAATACTATTTTATGATTATGTATATCAATTTTATTTCCTTTACTGAGCATCTGAGCTCACCCATTATTATTATTCCTTTCCCCTTGTTATGAATAAATGTAGTAAGTAGGGAAAGTGTGGGAAGAATATTGAATGGTATGATATTTTTGTTTTATAATGATTCCATTCAAAAATCTAGAATGAATTTTTTAACAGGATCGAATGATAATAAACGATTATGGTTATCAGGTGTGTGTTTTGGTAATGTATTCTACATTCTTATAATATATGTAATATCAATGCATGGAAATCCTTGTTCATTGTATTTGATATCATTAGAATGTTTTATTTATACACTGGAATCTAAGATATTAAAAAATTATTGAGATCCCTAAGGTAATTTTAAATGGGATTCTTTAGGGATTTCCTTAATGATAATTATGAATATGTGTTAAATTTTATGATAAGGTTAGATAGTTTTTTTAAAGTAAGGAAGCAGTAATTTACATGAAATTTCATCCATGTCTAGATACTGAATGTGGATGTGTCTATGGAAGAAAAGTACCTTGGAGTAATAAATCCAAATTGGAACATTGAGATGGAATCAATCATCATCCAGTGAACTAATACATGTCATGTTAGACCGCTGGGATGACACAATCAGGGTATATTCTTCTAAAATACCAAAACTAATTTTGAACCATCATGATATATATAAATTTATTATTACGTTAAATGACTAAGTATAAATCAAAGTGGTCATAAATTAAAAATTTCGGATTCTTGTTTTTGATATTCTATCTGTGAATTTTAATGATTATTGGGTTCCCCACTATATTAGTTTTTTTGTAATATTATTTTTTGTTTTAATTAATCTTCAGTAAAAGAATTAACCAAAATAACATAATTGTTTAATGGAAATTTTCATATGATAATCCAAATGGGAGAATGAATAATGTGAAGAATTTTGTTATTATATTTATTCATTTACCATGTTATCTAATTAAAAATAATCCCATTAAGAAATTTATCATCTATAAAAAGATTAATATTCAATATATTAACGATAATTTAGGTAGGGGATGCCATAGAGGAACTAATATTAAGTTTCTTATATGTTGAGAATGTGGGTATAAGTACCCATGTGTATGTCTTAGAGGATCACAATGCTATTTTCTGTAGAAATGAAGGGAAAAAAATTAATTGTAGAGGAAAAATTAATTTTTTTAGTTAACATAGATGATGGGTATATTTTACTGTATATGTCATCATCGATAGTTGAATTCTTGAAATTTTTAAATTAGGGGAATTATGAAAATTAATTTTTTAATGGGTAAGATCATGAGTAGGATCAGTATGTTTGTACGAGTCATGGTTTTACTATTGATTATAAAGAAAATAAGAATGATATATGAAATGAATGTCGTATTAATGAAGAAGTTGGGGATTCATAGTTAATTGATTTAGGAGAAGGTGGAATAATTAAAATGATAATTATTTGGAATTATAAAATTCTGAATATATATAAGTATTATTTGTATTAATTTATCATTATGGATTTTTATGAAATGGTGAATGGTACTAATAACCTTGAAGTGAATGGTCAGAACATGATTAATGAAATATAACCCTTATTATGTACCTTCTGTAGGAAAAATGGTGTTTAGTAAGGATGATGTGATTGTTGATATGGATAAAGTAAATTTGATATTTCTTATTAACATGGAAGTAATTAGTGATTTGTTAAAAAACTGGTTTTTGATATCATCAGTGGAGTTTACAACATTTTTTGATTTGATAAATATATCCAATATTCAATTTTTTAATGAATGGGGATACATTTTTGTTTTAAATAATTTGTTAGGGAAATTATAGTTATTGCAGTGATTCACATAAATATACGTTAATAAGGTTTTAACATATTTGAAATGTGCTAATCACATAAAAATTTATGATATATAGCGGATTAATGATAATTTTGTTTTAATAAATTTATTGGGATTATTTATAAAATTTAAAATTTTGTAATTTTTAAAAGAGTAACCATTCATGGCATGGTATAAAATGTATTTTTGATGAGGTTTTGTAGATCAATTCATTTTTTCAATATATACATATTTATTAATTACATGGGATTTCATTTTATTTATTATAACAATAGACTGAATTAGTGACATTTATTATATTTATAAATATTATGATCTTTTATTTACATAGGGAAAAATATTAACCATCATCTATGTGATCATTAGATGATGTGGAAATTGGTCAGGGCATAACCAAAGGGTCAAATTGTGTTTAAGAAATTGAATGAAATAAAGAATATATATATTCTCTTGAAATTTTATAAAAAATTGGAATCTTATTTAAAGAAAATGGCGTATTGTTATCATAATTATCTACAATATCAATGACACTTATTATTCTTAATTGGTTTATGGTTTATCTATGGTAATCCCTCTCTGGATCACTAATTTTCATATGAACAATGATCTCTATCACTCTCTAAAAATATATACTCTTTTATTCCATGTATAAATCATTATTTCCAACCTATGATGTCTTATATGGAAACCAGGTTTTGATTTGTTTAATTAAACCTTTATGTTTACAAATATAACCTATAAGGATAGGTTTTTTATTTATTTATAGAATTTGGGTTTCTAAGAACGAATTTTAAAATTTTTAACCTTTAATGATCATGACAAAATTTGATGGAGAAATTAATTTTAAAGATGATATAACATTAATTCACAAACATTATGGTTTTTTATTCCAAAAAAAATTAAATATTTTGATAGGTTGTACTATCATAATAATGAACCACCTCGATTGTTTTCATAACACACTATAGTAATCTATATTGAACCATGATAATATTATTTTAAATAATACTGTTATAACCTATTCATTATATATAAAGGTGTTATCATTATAAACTACATTATGATGTAAAAATATAAACATCATAATAAATATAAATTTATATATAAATTCCTAGTAAATATTCCATGATTTTTTTCGACGTAATTATATTAATCATCTACAAGTATCCTTCCAAAATGAAATTTATTTATTTTTATGAAAAATATTTTATAAAAAATTTACATAAATTATAGAAAATTTATAATAAAAAATAAACTTCTGTTTTTAAATAATTATATCCATATTAACTAATAGTGAAATTTTGTGATCTTCTACTAAATAATTATTTTTTTTAATAGTGAAAACAATCATTTATTTTAAATATATTATTTAAAATAAATTATAAATAATGTTTGAAATTATCATAAGTACGATTTATTTATATTTCATCCACTTAATTATATTTTAATGGACATTATATTTTATTTTAGTAGTATTTAATTTTTTGGGTTAACAATGTTTTTTTCAAACATTTTAGAAGTGCATAGTGCTTCGATATTTTATTTTATTAAAAACATCACAAATTAATAATGTTTGAAATTAATATAATTGATAATATGTAAAAAAAATTAATTTATATTCTTAGATTTTTTTAATTATACATAGAGATAATATAAAATAAAAATTTCCTTGAAAAAATACACTTCTTGAAAACAATCATTGTTGTCACATTTGTGATTTTTATATTAATATTTTTTTTTTCATAAAAAATTTAAAGTAATTTTTTTTATAAGTTAAATTTTAATTTTATAATTATATTATGATGATGATATTTAAATTTTCTAAAATGATAAATGTTTGGTAGTATAGTCAAAAACAATGAATGTAATTGAAAAAAACCTTTTTGTTTGAATTATTTATATTGATAAATTATATATTAACTTTTTGTGAACTAATTTTTTTTAATTATATATATATTTTTATCCAATTTTGTACATTTTAATCTATTCAATAATAAAATGGAATATATAGTCATTGTAAAATATTAAAAATTATCTCTTTGAAAACAGAGATCGCTTGGGAGGGAGTAATATTATATTGAAATTTTACAATTATGAAAATATGTGTGGAAAAAGATTGATCCCATATTTGAAATCAGAATAATATATATTATTTAAAAATTTAAAATTAAATATTTCCCAAAATTAATTTTTTAAACAATAAAAAAATTTATTGTGGTTACGGTACAAATTAGTTTATCAGGGGTTAAAAAAAAGTTAATATTTAAAATTACCTAAATATTTGTATAAAATAACATTAAGGAAAAAAATTTGACCATTTACTGAATATAATATAATTTAATAATCTATATTTGTTCCCTCTCTACTTTAAAACATACTATTACACCATTTAATTTTGAAAAATTACTATTATTCCACTCACCTCATATATAAAATGCCACACACTATCCTCTAATATTCGCACCATCAAACCAATTTGGATTGGAAAATAGAATCCAAAATAAAATCCAAAAATAAATCTAATAATATTTTATACATATTCTTTTCACAAATCTAACCATTGTTGTTTTTTGTGCAATTTTAAGGAGGTTACCTAAAGAAGAGGTAAGGTTCTTAAACTAACATTCCTATTATATTTATTCCTCCACCTCTATCAATTATAATTAAATCATGACGATATTATGAAAAAAATATATAATATAATTATATTTTTTATGTTCTTTTAATAACCTATAACTATCTCCACCCCGATCAATGGTGTTATGAATTCACCACTCACGTGTTTAAAGGTGTACAACCTTGCGAAACAATATCATTCATTTTTCAATTACCACCTCTCATGGTAGGGTATGATGATGGATAAAAATAATATTAATGATATTTATAAAATAATTATACATATTTAGTCATTATATAAAATATAAATTGTTTACATTTCCTTCCATATGATATATGATAATGTTTCTTGTTTGTATGGAAGACTACTGCATCTCTAAGTGATGTGATTAATTTTCACTAATGCTTTACATAAATGATAATAAAGAATAATATATATATATATGATATATTTAAAATAATTTTGAAACAAATTAAATCTATACCATTTCTATTGTTAATATCAAATTTTATCTATTTTTTTCACTCACTAATTGATGATAGCATCATTCGTGTACATAGGGTATACCACCTTCACTAACCAACATGACCCTATATTCATCAACATAACACTTTAATGATATATAAAAGTATTTTTAAATATATTTTATGGTATTGATGAAATTACTTTCATTATTGAATGATAATATATTTATTTACCACCTTTCCTTAATGATAAGTGAATATTGGAAAATATACTCAAGCATTTATAAGACTTACTATCTACTTGATCATAATATACATCATTTCTCATGAAATAGTTAAGGATTTGTATTTAATGTGCAATTAATGAATAAATATTAAAATTATTTCATTATTTTTAATTTTGAGATTATGGAACCATGGTCAATGTAATACTACCTCATAGAACAAATCAAAATATTTAAAAAATTGAATGTGGTTTATATTTAAAAGGTCACATTTACGTATAAATATTAATAATTAAGCATTAAAAATGAATATTTTAATTTAATATTGTATTATATATAATATAATTTCATGAATATATTTGTAATATATATATATTTAATGTAAACTAATATCTAATGATTATATATGAAGTCAAGACTTACGGTACGATATTTCTAAATCAGTTTTCTTTTTTGGTGAGACACATCCCATATTTGGCATGTATTGCTATATCTTGTCAATATAATTTCCATTAATTTTTTTCAATGTTATTTTAATTTAATTTTTGGTCATTTAAATATCCATTTTATCTAGTATATTTTGTCACGACCCGTCCCCCGAGGCTCGTGTCGTGACTACCCCTAGACCACCTTCCATAGGACAGGGGCTGGCGACTAGCACCAAAGGTGTAAATCTGTAAGCTGGGAAGGCTTTTCCTTTATGAAAGTAAAAAAAACACAGCAGAGTATGCAACATGAAGTAAATACTATGTGAATATTGTATACAAAAATTATTGCTTGAATTAAAGGGGCCAGAAATACAAGCCCAATAGTAAAGTACATGTACAATGGAAAGCAAGTACAACTGAAAAATGGACAACAACTAAAAAGGGCATCTCCTGGAACGTCCTCTGATTTTCATAACATAAGGGAAGGTACATAAGTCCACCTCAGCCATCCATGTATATCGGTCCACTCCATGTATTTTCTCATAGTGTGGTCCACCTCTGAGTACACTCTAGTCCTGGCTCGCTCTCAGCCTTCGTCTACGCTGCCCGTCATCTGCATCCAACACAACAATGCATGGACATAGATCCTGCAAGATTGAGTATAATGATACTCAGTAGGGACCCCGAGACCCTCGATGGTCTCCCAGAATCCACAAAGGACAATCCATAAAAGGAAGGATACAATCACGAAGAATCAACAAACCCTACATTGGTATATTCCCATACATATACCTTTGATATCAATCTCAGTTCGGCTCCAACTCTCGATCCCAAGAACAACCCATTCCACACATGATGTATAGTCAATCACTTCGCTGATAACGATTAAAAGTCAAGACTCATCTCACAAAGGTATGCATCTTTTTTATAGCGATAGAGATGATCAGATGTAGTCACTGATTCATCTAAGCCGTCAGACCCACACTGGATACAAGACCAGCAATGCTGTCAGACCCACACATGATACAAGACCTGCAACTCTATTGGACCCACACAGGATTCAAGTATAGAGGTCAATCTGCCAGACCCACATTGGATACAATATATAACGACCCAAACTTTTAATAATTTATGTTTTCTTTGTTTGTGAGTTATTTTATATTATACTCAATAAAATTATTTCATTTAATGAAATGATTATAATTAAAATAATACTTTTGGGATTCAACTATTATATGACCGTTGGATAGTATGACTGTTGGTCAATATGAACATTGGTCAATATGACCGTTGGAAACTAACATCGATATTGCAATTATTATTCTTTAAAAACATGTGACATTGGTTAATTGATACAGAAAGAAGATATGATGGCTTCATCCAGTAGTCTCAGGCCGATCAATTCCCATCTGATAGAATTGGGGAAGGAGGTATCACCACTATGTTTTAATCTTGACCAATACCAAGCCGAACTTCACCATGTGAAGATTGAACACAATATCTTTCAACAGATGTTTAAGAATATAGAAATCACTACTCTGGAAATGTTGTCCAAACCACCTTTAGATTATCTCACCTTAGCACACCTTACACTTAGGTCCTATGCTGGCATGATAAGGGGATATGTAACGACACCATATCTAATATGCGTTATCCTTTGTTATAAATAAAATTGTGGTTTCTTGTTATGGTGAATTTTCTGAGTTTTTAAATGTTCAAATGAATATATGATGTTTTATATTGATGAATTTTAAAAAAAAGATATTTTAAAATATTAATCTAAACCTTAAATAATTAACTATGTGTAATTATTTTCAAAAAATGGTCTTCTGCAAATGTGTTCAGTAAGAAATTTAGAGTCTTATAATATCAACATAATTTCGGGTGAATAGTAAATCGTGAATACTAATTTAATGCTTAGGATTAGTAATGCAAACAATATTATTTGTAATATCACTTAAAGAAAGTATTAATATAATTTAGGCACCTTGATTTAGTAATGTTATTCAATAAAATATGTAAATAACTGTTTCAGAAAATATTATTCAAGTACTAGTTTTTTCATGTGAATAGTGTTTTTAATTAAAAATTTAATTAAAAATATTTAGAATATTATTTTTATAAAATGGGGTTCATTTTTGAATTCAGAGCATCGATATTATGTTATGGTAAATTTTTGGGATTTTTTTGAAAAAGTTGTATTTTCTGTGAAATTGAATTTTCAGTTTAGAGTTTCGGGTGTAGAATGATGTAATTAAGTATGTAAAAATTATGATATCATTCTGGACGTCTTATGAATATTATGTTAATGTATGAGGAGTCCCATGTGGCCAATAACTTGGGGAAATATCTTTGGATATCCCAACGTTTTTCCAATACCATCGTTGAGGTGTCCCTTGGTAATTAGTGCCTTGTCCCCTCAGATCCCCTATAAATACCAAGACATTCTCTCATATTTTTCATTTCAAAGTCCTCATAAACTATGTTCTGGTCTCCTTACCTCCCAAGAAGTTCTTCCAAGGTTCCCTCAAGCGTTCCAAGGTCCCAAACATCATGATTTTGAAGTTACTCTTCACGGTAAGGGAATATTTCACCATCCTCTTTTAGGGCATGACTTCCTTTAAAACGTGTCATCAAGTTTCTATCGATTTATTTTGAGGGTAATTTCTAATATGTTCTTTTTACTGTCCATTTTAGGTCCAAATTATGGGATACCCTTTATTCTCTAATGAATTTTTTTTCTTAATTTTTAAGTGACGCTGTTAGGCTGCCGAATTTCTCTTTAAAGGAATCACGTCTTCTCTTTTCTTTCATGGTTCACTTTTATTTGGTATAACATTAAAACTCCCATACCATGTTCATATATCCATTTTTTTATATATTTATATTGTATTATAAGTTATTTATGAGTGGGTTACTCTTTTACCCACTATTTTCAATGTTTTCTAAAACCATGTTATATAGCCGTTATGCTGCAGAAATTTCGCCTCAAAATTTTTATCTCGTTCTCTCATGAAGTTCTTTTGTTTTATTTATGTGAATACCCAGACCTAATTCATTTCTATGGGTGTTCAAAAATATAAAAAAAATGATATATTTGGTTCTGGAATTGACATACATATTTCCCCCACCCCCTTTCCATGGGTTATAAAGGACATAATGATCATATTTTTAAGTACTATTTAAAATGTCATGATTTTGAAATAAAACCCATTTCAATTATTCTCTATGGGTTATTTAAGAAATGTATTATTATTATATATGTGGATCACATGAATGTAAATACATATTAAGGGTGAGCCCTGATAGCGCTCAAATACATTGGGTAATGATTTATTCTCTAGAGATGACAATTTTCACGATACAATGGTGAATAACCTTGTAAATTTTTATGAATCCTTGTCGATAGACCTTGGTGATATGTTAATGAATGACTAAATGAAATTTTGTAGCCACATATTCAATTTAAGTATCAGGTTCTCTTCTTTATGATATTCCTATGCATCGATTGCTCATGTCACTATGTTTTTATTCATGTTCTTATTGATATCACTAGTAAACTACTTCCTTGATTACCCTTACTGGGCCTTCTGGTCACCTTTACTTTGATGTATGTATCTAGGATATGAAAGGCAGTAATTGTACATAGGATGATCTTATGATGAAGACTTACAAGTGGATTAGATGATTGTTGTATGTTTTCCTTCATGTTTTAAGTTCATGATTTCCAAGACACTAGACATTAAAGATCCTCATTTTAAAAAATGTAATGAAAAGTTATGTAATAAAAAGGCGGGATACCATAGTTGGTATCAAATGATATTTTATTTATTTCTAGAAATTAGGCTATGAAAAAAGTAGGAAGAACCCTATATAAATGTTTAAATATAGTTAAACTTCCTGGTATTTTGGTGAGTATTGAGTAAGTTGTTCATCAATTAAATACATCCATGTCAGGATACGATCAGGAAGAGGTGGCTCTGGCATAGATGTACATAGGGGTAAAACCCAAAAACAACTCCTTTTTCTATACATGAATGGTAACTGGTACACGACAATGGGTCTTACTGCACTCTTTGTTACAACACTCCTGGGAGATATGGTTGGTTACCCGCATGGTTTTTATGAATCATTATGAAGGAATTATAGGGAAATGTAATTGTTTAAGAATGATTATTTATGACATAAAATCCATTTTAGTTAAAAGATTCGTAAATGAAATAATTTTCTCACTAAGGATTTATTCTTTTAGAAAATGGAGGGAAATAGGAAGAACTGTGAAAATGGTGACAGCAATTGACCATGTGGTGACGACCCTCTGATGGAAGCCAGAATGGAAACATTCATGCGAATGATGAACCGAATAACTCACGTTATGGGAAATAACATGAATCATGATAAGAGACTGATCTCACCGTGAAGGGAACAACATGTTGATGATTCCTTTATGCGTAAGCGACCAACAACCGTTAGTTGATCGACAGACCCATTTAATTCTAAATAGTGGATCAGATCTATAGATAATATCTTTTCTGTTCTGCGTTGTCCCGAGCATGTGAAGGTCATCTTGGCTGTCTATTTCTTAGATAGAGAAGTTTATCAGTGGTGGGAACTGATCAAAAACAAGAGGAAAAGAGTGGAAGTTGAAGCAATGGAGTGGGAAGAGTTCATAGGGATTTTTTCAGTAAATATTTCCCTCGTTCCATTAGAACAAGAATGGAGAAGGACATTATTGAAATGAAGAAAAAGGAGAATGATTCTGGGGGATGCTACGAGATGAACATCACAATTCTTTCATGATATACCTGTACCTTTTTAAAGGATCCAAATTGTAATGTTGATAGATTTTTCGAAGGACTGAGACCTGATCTGTTGAAGAATCTGGCCAACCGATACTCTGATATCTACGAGGAGATCATGCGGAGTTCGATGAAAGTCAAGCTAGCATTTTGTGAGACGAAGTGGTCTCATAAATACAATGATATGAAGAGATCTATGGAAGCAAGCCCAGGGAGTATATTTCATTAGGTAAGAGGAGGAAAAAAGTGCAACTTCCCATGTGTAATAAATGTGGGAAGAATAATTCTGGGAACTGCCTGCTCGGGATCGGGAGATGCTACAAGTGTGGAAGAGATGGAAATATTGTGAGGAATTTTCATGGTGAGGTGAAACCTCCACTTCCAAATACAAAAGACAAGAGGAAGATAGTGCATTCCCTACCTGATGTCCAGTGCTTCAAGTGTGGAAAACATGGGCACTTTTCCAATCACTATCGAAATCTGAGGGCAGTAGAGGGGAACCACCATCATCCTCAACAAAGGCCAAGGGAGAAAGGTCATGATTTTGATATCACAAAAGATAATGTTGAAGCTCAAAATGATGTGGTAGCAGGTACACTTACTATCATCCCAAAGCTAACATGTACTTTGTTTGATTCTGGTTCTACGCATTTCTTTATTTCCTCCAAGTTTGCAATGAATTTAGAATCAAACCCTGAAGTGCAAGAAGTTGAGTTGTTAGTCAGGACTCTTGGTGGGACTATACAAGCATCGTCCATGTTTAGAAACTCTTGTTTTTTTACTTTAGTGAGCACAATCTTATCACAAATCTCGTAGTCATTCCCATTATGGAATTCGACATTATACATGGGATGGACTGACTGTCAATGTATAATGCTAAAATAAATTGTAGAAGAAAGGAAATATCGTTAGTCTTGAATGGAAAACCTATAGTTATCTTCCAAGGAGAGATATATCAACATCATATTTGTTTAAAATTACACCCTATATCCTTCATTATGGGGTTGATCGGTGAAGAAGAAGACGAAGATGAGAGTTTGATGATAGAAAATGTCCCCATCGTCTTTGGAATACGTTGATTTATTTCTTGTGGAGATACCCGGACCTCCCCCAGAGAGAGATGTAGGGTTCTCCAATGAACTCTTACCTGGATGTCATCCGATATCAATGAACCCTTATAGGATGGAAAATGTGGAGATAGAGGAATTAATGAAACAAATCCAAGATCTCTTGGAGAATGGGTTTATCCGACTGAGTGTGTCTACTTAGGGAGCACCAGTTCTCTTCGTGAAGAAGAAGGATGGATCGATGAGGCTATCCATTGGTAATAGAGAACTGAAAGGCTTAACAGTTAAGAAAAATTACCATCTTCCACGAATTTATGACTTATTTGACCAGCTTCATGGGGCTCAATTCTTCCCTAAGATTGAACTTCGATCTGGTTATCATCAATTGAGGGTCAAGAAATAAGATATTCCAAAAACTGCCTTCTGATCAAGATATGGGCATTATGAGTTTGTTTTTATGCCTTTTGGACAGACTAATGCACCTATTATTTTTATGTATTTGATTAATATAGTCTTTAATTTCTACCTTGATGAATTTTTGGGAGTTTTTATTGAGGTTATTTTGATATATTCCAAAAGTCGTGAGAGGCATGAGGATCTTCTAAGGGCTATTTTGAAAACAATACGGAAGGAGAGGCTTTTTGGGAAGTTCAGTAAATTTGAATTCTAGTTACAAGAAGTTTCTTTCTTGGGGCACATTGTAACCAACAAAGGAATCACATTTGATTCTGCAAATACAAAAGTTTTAGAGGAGTTTCCTCAGGCTACAACAATAAATGAGATTTGAAGTTTCGATGGATTAACTGGATATTATAAGAGGTTTGTGATGAACATTTCACGACTTTTGAATCCATTAACCAAGTTAACTCGAAAATGGGCCAGGTTCATCTGGACAAAGGAGTATGAGAAACGTTTCCAAGAGCTAAAGAAGATATTGGTTACTACAACCGTGTTAACTCTTCTCTCAAGTGGAGAAGGATTAATTATTTTTAGAGATGAATCCTTATAAGGTATTGGGTGCTTCCTCTTGAATATTTACAAGGTCATTGCATACGCATCTCGATAGTTGAGGATTCATGAGCATAATTATCCTATTCATGATCTGGAGCTCGTTGCGGTCGTTTTTGCTCTGAAGATATGGATGCACTATCATTATGGGGATAAATGTGATATATACATAGACAATCAACGTTAGAAGTATATTTTCACACAAAAGGAATTGAACATTAGACAATGGAGTAGGTTGGAAATTCTTAAAGGCTCTGATTGTTCAATTCATTATCATCTCGGGTGAGGAAACAAAGTTGCTGATGCATTATTGAGGAAAGACCGAGTTGTTCTTTCCATGATGAGGATTCAAAAGGATCCGTTGATCAATGACCTAGTGAAGCTGGACATGTGAATTATAATGAAAGGGACATCATCAACCCTTACCCAAATTATTTCTCAACCAACATTAATTGAGAATATCAAGAATGCTCCAAAAGAATATTCATTATTAAACGAAAAGTTTGAGGCTATAAATTACTGAATGTTTTCTGGGGTAAATATTGATCAAGAAGGTGTAGTGAGATTTCGTACAAGAAAATGTGTCCCATCTATTCCAGAAATAAAAAAGGATATGATGGATGAATCTCATAGATCTACATTATCTATACATCCTAGAAGCACAAAATTGTATAGGGACCTTCAAGATCATAATTGATGGGATAATATGAAAAGAGAGATTGCTGACTACACTTCAAGGTGCCTAGTATGTCAGCAAGTTAAGGCATAGTGAAAACTTCCTAAAGAGGTATTGCAACCATTACCCATACCAGCATGGAAGTGGGACAATATCACTATGGACATTGTCACTGGTTTTCTGAGAACATCCAAAGAAAACAATACTACATGAGTTATTGTGGAATGTATCACCATGACTTCCAATTTTATCTCTATTTGGGATAATTTCTATCTTGATCAACATGCCAGGATTTACGTGAGGTAAGTGATAAGGATGCATGGATTTCCACTTTCTCTCGTATCTTATAATGATCCAAGGTTCACATCAAAATTAAGGATAAGTCTTAAACATGATCTAAGCACTGAATTGAATTTCCGTATGGCCTATCACCCCCAAACTGATGGCCAATCTAAAAGGACTATTCAAACACTCATTGACATGATGAGAACTTGTTCGATGGAATTTAACTGTGGATGGGATCAACATATCCCTTTAGTTTATTTCTCTTACAACAACAACATTCACTCTAGCATTAAAATGGAACCCTATGAAGCTCTAAATGGGAAGCGATGTAGAAATCTAACTTATTGAGATGGAACTGGTGAGAGAATGCTTCTTGGGCCTGATCTAGGGAAAGAGATGGAAAAACATTCCATGCCATCCAACATCACAATAAGGCTGCTCAGAGTCGGAAAAGGATCTATGCCAAAAACCGTCGAGGGGACTTGGAGTTTGATGTTGGTGACAAATTCATTATTCATATTTCACCATGGAAGAGAGTCATGAGGATTGGGAAGAAAGGAAAGGTCAGCCCTAAGTACATTGGCCCCTATGAGATCCTTGATTGTGTGGGAGTATTGTCTTATCGGCTTTCACTTCCTCCATATCTAGAAAAAGTTCATGATATATTCCACGTATCCCTCTTGAGGAAGTACATATTTGACCCATCACATGTACTGAACCCTGCGGTTGTACAACTGGATCATGACCTCTCTTATGAGGAGCAGTAGGTGGAGATCTTGTATAGTAGAGACAAGTTTCTACGCAAAAAGACTACTCACCTTGTTAATTTGTTTTGGTGTAACCAAAAATATGAAGAAGCTGTGTGGGAACCAGTTGAGTCTATGCGGCAGAAGTACCCACACCTTTTCCTTTTTGAGGGTACAAGTAAAAATTTCGGGGAAGAAATTTCATATGGGGGGAAGAATGTAACGACCCGAACTTTTAATAATTTATTTTTCCTTTGTTTGTGTGTTATTTTATTATATACTCAACAAAACTATTTCATTATATGAAATGAGTATAATTAAAATAATACTTTTGGGTTTCAACTGTTATATGACCGTTGGTTAATATGACCATTGGTCAATATGACCATTGGAAACTAAACACTATTTTGTGATTATTATTCAATAAAAACACGTGAACTTGGTTAATTGATACAGAAAAAAGATATGATAGCCTCATCCAGTAGTCTCGGGCCGATCTAATCCCATTTGATAGAACTAGCGAAGGATGTAGCACCATTGGGTTTTTCTCTGGACCAATCCCAAGTTGAACTTCACGGTGGGAAGTTGGAATAGAATCGCCTTCGTGAGATGTTTAAGATTATAGGAATCACTACTCTGGAAATGTTGGCCGAACCAACCTCGGATTCTCTCACTATAGAACACCTTGCACTAAGGTCCTATGCTTTTTTGATAAGGGGATATGTAACGAGACCATATCTACATTGTGTTATCCTTTGTTATAAATAAAATTGTGTTTTCTTCTTATGGTGAAGTTGGTGAGTTTTTAAATGTTCGAATGAATATTGGATGTATTATATTGATGAATTTTGAAAAAAAGGATATTTTAAAATATTTATGTAAACATTAAATAATTAATGATGTGTAATGATTTTCAAAAAATGGTCTTCTGCAAATGTGTTCAATAAGAAATTTAGAGTCTGTTAAGGTCAACTTAATTTTTGTTGAATAGTAAATCATGAATAGTGATTTTACACTTTGGATTCGTAATGTGACTAAATCAATTAGTAATCTCACTTAAATAATGTATTAATATAATTTAGGCCCCTTGATTAAGTAATGTGATTTCTTAAAATAACTAAATAGGTGTTTCAGAAATTATTAGTCAGGTATTAGTTTTTTCAGGTGAATAGAGTTTTTTAATTATTAATTAAATTAAAAAGATTTAGAAAATTATTTTTATAAAATGAAGTTCATTTTTTAATTCATAGCATCGATATTATGTTAAGGTGATTTTTTGGGTTTTTTTGAAAATGTTGAATTTTCTATGAATAGTGAATTTTCTGTTTAGAGTTTCTAGTGTATAATGATGTCATTATGGATGTAATAATTATGAAATAATTCTGGTAGACTTATGAATAGTAATATAAGGTATTACTTGTCCCATGTGGCCAACACATTGAGGAAATATATTTGGATAGCCCATAGTTTTGCTCATACCACCGTTGAGGTGTCCGTTGGTAATTAATGGATTGTCCCTTAAATTACCCTATAAATACCAAGCCATTCTCCCATCATTTTCATTCCAAATTCTTCCTCAACGATTTTCTGGACACCATACCTCCCAATTAGTCCTTCCAAGGTTCCCTCAATCTCCCAAGGTCCCATACATCGTGATTTTGATGTTACTCTTCAAGGTAAGGGATTCATTCACCCTCCTCTTTTGAGGCATGACTTCCATTATGTTGTGTCTTCTAGTTTCCATTTATTTATGTTGAGGCTTTGTTATTATATGTTATTTTTTTACTATAGATTTTATTTAAAAATTATGGGATACCCTTTCTTCTCTCATAAATTTGTTTTCTGAATTCTTATGTGACGTCATTAGGATGCCAAATTTCATATAAAAGAAATCATGTCTTCTCTTTTCTTTAATGTTTCATTTTCATGTGGTATTCCATTCAAATTTCCATACCATGTTATTATCTCCATGTTTTTATATATTTATACTATATTATAAGTTATTTCTGAGTGGGTTACTCTTTTACCCTATCTTTCCAATGATTTCTACAACCCTGTTATATAGCCGTTATGCTGCAGAAATTTCACCTCAAAATTTCTATCTCTTTCTCTCAAGAAGTTCTCTTGTTTAATTTATGTGAATACTCATACCTATTTCGTTTCAATGGGTGTTCATAAATATAAAAAAAATGATATATTTGGTTCTTTAATTGACATACATACAACCCTCACCCCCTTTCCATGGTTTACAGAGGACATAATTATACTATTTTTAAGTACTATTTAAAACGTCATGATTTTGAAATGAAACCCATTTCATTTATTCTATGTGGGTTATTTATCAAATGTTTTATTATGATAAATTTGACTCACATGTATGTAAATACATATTAATGGTTCCCTGATAGCGCTCCAATGCATTGGGTAAAGATTTAATCTCTAAAGACGACAATTTTCACGATACCTTGTTGAATAACCTTGGTAATTTTTATGAAAGCTTGGGGATGGACCCTGGTGATATAATCATGAATGTCTAAATTAATTGTTATAGCCACATATTCACGTTATGTTTCATTCTATATTCGTTATGATATGCTTATGCATCCATTTCACATGTCTCTATGTTTTTATTCAAGCTCTTATTGATATCACAAGTAAACTGCTTCCTTCATTACCCTTACTGGGCCTTCTGATCACCCTTTACATTCATGTATGTCACTAGGATATGAAAGGAAGTAATTGTACATAGGATGTTCTTATGATAAATCCTAACATGTGGATTAGAAAAAAAATTATGATGTTCTTCATGTTTTATTTTCCTAATTTCCAAGACACTAGATTTTAAAGATCCTCTATTTGTAAAATGCAATGAAAAGTTATGTAATAAAAAGGAGGGAAGCCATACGAGAACAGTAGTCATCGCTATCGAACACACAATGAATTCCAGTATAGTATTCGTCACTCTCGAACCCACGAAGGATTCCAATACAATAGTCATCGTTGTCGATCCCGTGGATGATTCTAGTACAGTAGTCGACGGAGTCGCAGCCAGCTCTAGGGTTCCCGCACACATTCAGCTCGATTCCAGGAGGGTCTGCTCCTCCAGAAAAGGGGTCGATACATAAAATATCACAAAGTCCAGAGTAGAGGTATCCCGAAGTTCCTTCTCATCAAATGAAACCCAATATGACAGACATAGCGTCAATCGGACGAACAGTCTAAGAGTTATTGGATTTTCCGTTCCAGGGGCCCGGTTGGATTGACGCTCATTCCAAACCCGGTCATTTTCCAAATTTGACCAAAACAAAGTTATAGTATCACAAACTGACCGCCTTGTCACGAGGATCCCAGTTCCACAGACGGCGTGTTGATCGGACGCGGGGTCTAGAAGATATTCATGTTTCAGCGTAACGGGCCCGACCCATCAAGCCCAGTGGGCTGGTGGGTCAGCCCGACCTGGTTTGGAAGGTCCGACCCAGATGGGGGTCAGCCCAGCCCGGTGAGGAATACCCCGACCCAGCTGTTTGGCCTGGCCCATGCGAGGGCTACCCAGCTCAGGCGGCAGGCATCTCGGCACGCGCAAGGGCGGCCCGGTCCGCACCGAGCGACACCGCCCCTCATGCCTGGCTGGTCGAACCCGGTCGGTCTTCTCATGAATGAGCGGCCCGCACAGTGGGCCGATGATCCTACCCGCACTGCTCCCTTAGGCGGCACAGTTCCCTATAGCATGGTCGGCAGGCGGCCGGCCGGTTCGCCCACCGAAGCGGCCTGCGGAGTGCGGGCCGCAAGCTTCCTACAGCACAGCTCAAAGGAGGCATCGCGGTCCTCCAACACGACCGGAAATATCCGGCCGGTTCTTCTAGCGTGGTCGGTCATGAGACCGGGTGGTTCTTCTTCGGCCAAGCAGCCAATGGATTGCGGGCCGTGGTCTTCCTCCATGCGGCCGACGTTACCTCCAGTCGTCGATGCCGCTGCCTTCCCCTTCCCATGGTTCTCCTCCAGTGTGGGGCGACGACACCATGCCTTCTTGACTTCTCCTCCGTCAACAAACAACAATAAACCAAATAAGTGGCATCGGGAGTTGTTTTTTCGGCCCACTACCCCCCACGTTAATTGATTACAAATGTCACTACCGAACAATGCAAACATCAAAGAATCGAGGATATAATTTTATTCATTAAAAATTAATCATAAACACCCTACCTCGATTCATAAAACTTTTCATGTCGATGAGCTGTGAAAGACGGTGTCACAGAAGTCGGGCATCGCGGAATACGGATGTCAATTCCATTGATGTCGGGGTTCATATGACGAGGAATTATCTTTGGAGAAGTTCTTCACATTCTTCTTTGGAGATGTAATTTTTTGAGAGAATGAAGTTCCACCACGAGTTTTCTCCCAAAGTCACCCCACAAATATTTTCCAAGCCAAAAATAATAATAGGCTTCCCCCAAAATTATAATCATTCCATGCATTTTAAATTATTTCAAATAAAGTCATGATACCTCAAACTAATTTATAAAGGCATTATTTATTACTAATATGGAAACATTATGAGGGGTAAGTGGAAAGGCTCCACTTAATGTGGGAGTCCAAAGGTTTAAGGGGTTACAAATTGGGTTAGCTGCTCGTGTGGATCCCACCACACATTATACTCCCATGGGAGATTATGTCGGCTGTGGGCCCCACCTCCAACCTCCCTTTTGTGGATTTAACCTCCACCATTATAAAATTTATATAGCACATAAATTTTATTTAGATTAATAAAATTCTCAAAATTAACTTTCAACCTGGATAAAACGCAACTGCGGTAACGGTGCCTATAAGAGAATACCGGTGCTGCAAGTTCATTGGTGTCCTCAGAATTCAATTTCATGCAACAGTTCAAAATATAGAAACACCGTCACATACATTTACTGAAGGTACCCGAACGAAACATTAGAAATTGATTTTGGGAACATCGTGCCTTGCAATCAGGCACCGTCAGAAACTGCAGACTCGTAAAATTCCAAATAATTTAAGAAAAAATTTCCCTTGAAATTTACGGGTCTTTACATTACCCTTACATAAGGGGATTATGTCCCCATACTGCTACAACATACACTAGGGATACTAATGTGTGTATCGAGCATGCATCTAAGCCTCCTGCTCCCATGTGCTCTTCTGGAGGTTCTTGTGCTGCCAGCAAATGCGCACCAGAGGAATCGAGCATCCACGTAGGACCTGATCCTATAAATCCTAGATCTCCACTATATCCTCCATGAATGTATCCCCGTCATCGATGTCCATACCCCAATGGTAGATGATGTGGGACGGTTCGTGCACGTATCTCCTCAGCTGAGATACGTGGAAGACGTCGTGCACTCGGTGCAACTGAGTTGGCCAGGCCTGGAGGTAAGCCACCTCGCATACTCTACTGAGGACCAAGAAAGGTCCAATGAAACGTGGAGATAACTTGCTACCCCGGTCAAATCTTCATAGACCTCGTCGAGGTGAGACTCGTAGGAAGATGTGGTCTCCATCCTCGAGCTCTAGTGGTCTCTGTCTCCTCTCACCATGGGACTTCTCTCTGCTCTTTGCAGTCTTCATCCGCTCCTGGATGATCTGCACCTTCTCCATTGTAGAATGAACCATCTCTTGTCCTACAATTGCTGACTCCACTGGTCAGTCCAGCACATAGGTGATCTGGAAGGTCGGGCGTATAGTGCCTCGTATTGTGCCATCCTGATGGAGGAGTGGTAGCTGTTGTTGTACGCAAATTCCACCAAGGGTAGGTGATCCTCCCAACTGCGACCAAAGTTGATGACACATGCACGTAACATGACCTAGAGTGTATCAATTGTCCATTCAGTCTGACCGTCTATATGAGAATGGAAGGTGGTGCCCAAATGAAGTTGCGTCCCAAATGCCTCCTTGAACCCCTTCCATAGATGGGAAGTGAAAGGAGCATCTTGATAGGAGACGATAGTCGATGGAACACCATGAAGTCATACGATCATTCGAAGGTAGAGGCATCCCTCGATCTCCACCAAGCCCTGCTCTCAGATCGGTAAGATATGGGCGAACTTGGTGAGTTGGTAAATGATCATCAGATAGAGTTATTCCCTCTGGATGTACGTGGATGTCCCATCACAAAATCTTTGGATATCACATCCCACTTCCACTCTGGGACCTCTAAGGGCAGTTTCAAGCCTACTGGTTCCTTGTGCTCCACCTTCACTTGTAGACAAGTGAGGCATCGAGAGACAAACTCTGCTACTACCTTCTTTATACCCAGACACTGATGTTGTCGTTTGAGGTCTTGTTACATATTTGATACTCATAGATGTACTTATAGAGGGGATGTGTGAAACTCCCTCAGCACTTCCTTTTGTAGTGCAACTGGTACCATGGTACGTATCCTGAAGAGGATGACATGATCCCCACCTTCAGAAAATATATCAGGTGCCTTCCCTGGGGATAACTGAGCTTGTCACATCTCACAGTCAATGTCTCTACACTAAGCCTCTCTGACTCGCTGAAGGGGTGGAGGAGTGACTATGAGAGGCTGGAGAAAGGAAGCTACATCTCTATCGACAAAGGATATCTACAACGCGGACAACTACTCCATCGCCTCTCCTAGAAGCTGAATGCCCCATCTCCTACTGAGAGCATCTGCGACAACCATCTCCAACCTAAGAGTATAGACTATCTCGATTTCACAGTCATATTGGAACTCGAGCCATTGCCACTATCTTAGGTTCAGGTCCTTCTGCGAGAAGATTTACCTGAGACTCTGGTGGTCAGAGTAGACTGTAAAGTGCTCACCCATCAAATAGTGATGCCACATCTTCACGGCGAAGACCACTACAGGTAACTCCAGGTCATGGGTAGCAGTATTTCAGCTTGTGTTGTCTCAACTGTCGTGAAACATACGTGATCACTGCTCTCTCTTGCATCAGGACACACCTGTGTCCGGTCCCTGATACATCACAGTAAACTACAATCCCTACCCCCTCATCTGGTATCCTCAATATAGGCACACTAGTCATCCTCTGCCTCAGCTCCTGAAGGCTCTACTGGCAACTATCTGACCACGTGAACAGTTTCCCATTTTCCGTCAAATCTGAAAGTGGTGCTGCAACTCTGGAGAAGTAGGGCACAAATCTTCGATAGTATCCAGCCAGACCCAGGAAACTCCATACCTCCGTCACACACCTGGGTGGCCCCAATAATGTACTTCCTCGATATTTTCTGGATCCACTGCAACAAAAATCCTCCAAGACGACATGTCCCATGAAGTGAACCTCTCGAATCCAAAACTAGCACTTCGAGAGTTTACCATAAATCTGGTGCTCTCGGTGTGTGTCCAGTAATACATGAAAATGGTATCCAGGATCCTCCTTAGTAGTCACGTAAATTAGCATGTCGTCGATGAAGACCACAAAAAAAATGATCGATGTAAGGCTGGACGATCATGTTCATGAGACTCATGATCACTTATGGAGTGTTGGATATGCCGAAGGGCATAACCAAGAACTCATTGCGTCCATACTGACACATGAAAGCCATCTTCTGCAAATCCTCATCTCGAACTCTGAGCTGGTGATATCCTGGCCTGAGGTCTATCTTCGAGAACCATCGTGATCCTTTGAGATAATTATAGAGGTCATCAATCATCGGAAGTGGGTACTTGTTCTTCACGGTCAGCTGATTCAGGCAACGGAAGTTTACAGACAGCCGTAAGCTCCCATCCGCCTTTTTGGAAAACAAAATCGGAGATGCCCTGGGTGAAACACTTGGACGGATAAATATCTTCCCCTGCAAGTACTCCAACAGTACCCACAACTCAAAATGTTTGGTGAGAGACATCTGATTTGCTGGAGTATATATCGGAGATGTCCCGAGGTACATGTCTATGAATAAGTCTACCTCTCTTCTAGGAGTTACTCCTGGAACGTCGTCAGGAAAAACATCTGCGTACTAATCCACCACAACACTAAAACTCAGACTCTGCAAATCAACCGCTTTGATGATGAGACTAGGAACCTCATGTGTGATCGACTACCCCCTCCTCTACATAATTCTATCTGGCATTGCAAAGGCGCCATCTTTCTAGTGAAGGTGAACCTAGTCCCAACCGTGCAGACACATCGAACATTGCACCAAATACATTAAATCTGAGCATGTGTTGTGGATAACCAGTCTATACCCAAGATGACATCGTAAGGCCTCAACGCCGCTATAAGAAGATCTCATCGAAAGCTCTTTCCTATTATAGTAAGCTCACACTTACGTCACCAGTGTTTAATCATCGAGTCTGCTCCCGTAGGAGTCTCTAGCCATAACGATCGAGCCAACGGCTCCGTCGGAATCTTCGAGCTCCGAACAAGGGAAGTGGAAATATAATAATGACTCGTACATGTGTATATAAGTACTTCAAAAGGGTGGAGTCGACAGAGATGTTATCTATAATCATCTCTGGTGCGCAGTGGTCGTAGGCCTCGACTACCTAGAGCTGAGTCTGCCTATTTCTTCCATCTCCCTATGGTCAGGGTGGACCTCCTCGTGGTGGTGGTGTAGTGCGTTGAAACGTCATCCACCACCCGCTGCTCTACCAGCACCTCTACCACGTCGGCATGATCCCAAAAGACCACCACAGTTAAATCCCTGCCTCTTCCTTGGAGGTCCATGTACTACCTTTTGCTTGTCTTCATGGCAGGTCGGGCAGTCATGAGCCATGTGGCCCTACCCGCCACATGCATAGCATTGCCTACTCCTTGTATAGCTGGCTCTGTCTCGTGTTCACCGCACAACTGAACATGTATCATGAGTTTGCCTACCTGATGGCTTGGAATGCTTGGACCTCTATGTCAATTGTCTACTACCAACTGTAGAAGACTCCGCTATGTGTCGTACGGCGATAGTTCTCACCTCTAGTGACTTCTCAACGAGAAAACTCTCCACTAGAAGGGCTCTCTCTAGCACCCCCACCTGCGTCGGGGTGCTGAGGTGAATCATCGAAGCACTAATCTCGTTCTTAAGTCCATACTAATAGGTTTGGGTCGTGAAGAACGAGTACCGCACCATATCTATGGATATGCGTTAGAGGTTAGTGAACCTCGCTGAGTATTGAGCTACTGTCATGCTACCCTGCTCCAGATGATGTAAATCCTGAATCTGCTCCTCACGAAGGGTGGCTGGAACAAGCTCCGAGTGGAAAAGACTCTCAAAGCCCATCAAGAGCAAATATGCATCGTCATACACCTAGAGAATTAGTCCCCACTGTCTACCAGCTGCTGCGTGCAACAGAATCGCAGAAAGGATCAACATAAGGTCAGCAGGTGTCCCTACCAATATAAAAACACTAACGACATCCTCCATACAATCCTCAGCTACATGTGGGTCCGTCTCTCCACAGAACCTAGGAGGCCTCTGTCACCGAAACTCATGAAACGCACTCAGGCGGCGTGCACTCTCTACTACTAGATATGGTGGTATCGGTGGCCCAGGGGTTAGTGGTACCGTTGTTGCCTCCGTTATGAGGGGGCCCTTCACTGAGGCCTCGTCGCTCGCTGGGCTATCATCTCGTACGTAACTCAGAACCCTAGCTAGCAGCCATCATGGGGCTATCCTGAAAAGGAACATGTGTGCAATGATCAAACAATATACCTGGTGAGATGACACTATGTAATCACATTGAAAACATTTGAAACACACATGAAATCAGTTTCTTTATGCACTGAGACGGAAATTAGAGGTTAGGGTTCTGATGTACTGATACGTCGACCACCGCACCAACACTGGAGTACATGGTACTGAAAACCACAATCAATACTCTTAACACTATTTCTTCATATAAAAGAATGATCAGAGCTCGGAGTTCTGTGGTATAACTGACTCCTTTGATACCAATTTGTCGCGACCTGCCCCCGGGGCCCGTGTCGTGACTACCCCAATCCCGCCTTCAATAGGACATGGGATGGAGACTAGCACCCAAGGCATAAATCCCAATACTGGAAAGGTATTATTTTATGAAAGTACACAAACACAAAAGAGTACGCAACAGGAAGTAAATTCTAAGTGAATAATGTATAAAGAAAGTAGTGCTAGGAGTAAAGGGGATAGAAATACAAGCCCAAAAGTATAGTACATGTACAATGAAAAGAAAGTACAACTGAAAAAGGGACAATTTATATAAAGGGAAGCTCCTGGAACGTCCACCGAGTGTCCTACCTGATGTGTTGGTAAATAAGTCCACCTCATCCCTCCACGTCCATCAGTTCCCTCCATGTACCATCTCGCCATGTGGTCCACCTCCGGGTACCGTCCACTTTTGGTTCGCTCTCAGCCTCCGTCAACACTGTATATCATCTGCATCAAACACAATGAAGTGCGGGCATAGCCCGTGTATGGGTGAGTATAATGATACTCAGTAGGGTCCCTAAAACCCATGAAGGTCTCCCAGAATCCACAAAGGACAATCTACAAAAGGAAAGATACAATCATGATGTATCAACAAAACAAAAATAGGTATATGCCCATACATATACCTAAGATATCAATCTCAGTTCAGTTCCAACTCTCGAGCCCAAGAACAACCCAGTCGACACAGGAAGTATTGTCAATCACTTCGATGATAATGATTGAAAGTAACGACTCCACTCACACATGTATACATCTTTCGTACAGAGATAGTGAAGATAAGATGTAGTAACTGATTCATCTAATATGTCAGACCCACCTAGGATATAAGATCAACTAATCTGTCGGAACCACATAGGATACAAGGCCAGCTACTCAGTCGGACCCACACAGGATAAATGTATAGTGGTCAAACTGCCAGACCCACACAAGATACAAGAACAGTAGTCATTGCTGTCGAAAACATGAAGGATTCTAGTACAGTAGTCGTAGTTGTTGAACCCATAAAGGATTCCCGTAGAGTAGTCCTCACTGTCGAACCCACAGAGGATTCCAGTTCAGCAGTCGACGCAGTCGCATCCTACTCTAGGGTTCCTGCACACAGCGCGCTCGATTCTGGGAGGGTCCGCACCTAGAGCAAAGGGGTTGATACATCAAAATTAAAAAAAGCCAGAGTTTATGTATCCTGATGTTCCGTCTCATCAAAAGGCACCAAACGCATCAAACAACATGTCAATCGGACGCCCGGTATGAGAGTTATTGGATATTTTGTTACATGGGCCCGGTTGGATTTACGCTAGTTCCAAACCTGGGCATTTTACAATGTTGTCCAAAACATGCATAGAGTATCGAAAATGGACCACCTCAGCGCGAGGATCCCAGTTCCATAGACGACGTGTCGATCGGACATGCGATCTACAAGATATTCGTGTTTAAGCCTAATGGTCTCGGCCCATCAAACCCAGTGGGCTGGCGGGTCGGCCCGACCTTGATTGGAGGGTCCAATTCGGCTGCGGTCCGGCCCGACCCGATAGGGAACGACACGACCCAGCTGCGGTGGCCTAGCCCGCGCGAGGGCGGACCAGCTTGAGGGGGCGCGACCCCCCAGTTTTCTGAAATGGTGGCTCCAAGCGGCGCAACCCCTCCTACCCGACCGACCAAAGCCTTCTGGTCCTCCCCGGTGCGAGCGTCCCGCACAGCGGGCCGCTGATCCTCCGCACGCAAACCCCATAGGCGTCACGGTTCCCCGCACCCCGATCGGAAGGCGGCCGACTGTTTCTCCCTCCAAAGCGGCCTGCGGAGTGCCGACCATGGCCTTCCTACAACAAGGCGCGAAGGAGGCGATGCAGTCCTCTAGCCCGGCCAGCTTTAGCCGGGAAGTTCTTCCAGCCTGACCGGTCGTGATACTGGCTGGTTCTTCTTCAGTTGAACTACCCACAGATTGCAGGTCGTAGTCTTCCACCACGTGTTCGGCGTGCGGCAGCCGCTGCCTCCGGTCGTCGACGCCGCCGCCTTCCTTGTCATATGGTTCTCCTCCGCCTTGGTGCGATGGCACCATGGCTTCTTGAATTCACCTCCATCGACAAACAATTAATAAACCAACAGAGGGACGTCAGGGTGTGTTTGTTCGGCCCACACACCCTTGTTAATTGATAACAAAGGCCACTATCGAACAAAGAATACATAGAATAATGGAGGATATTATTTTATTCATTCAAAATGAAATATAAACCCCATACCTCTATTCATGGTTCGTGGAACGTCGACGAGCTGCAAAAGATGGTGTTGAGGAAGTCGAGCATTGTGGAATACGAACGTTGATTCTGTTGATGTCGGGGTGCATCCGAAGAGGAAGCGTTGTTGGAGAAGTTTTTCACAGTCTTCATCATAGATGTTATTCATTGATAAGAATGATGTTCTATTATGACATTTATACCAATGTCCCCCCACAAATACATTCCAAGGAAAAAATAAAAATAGGCTTCACCAAAATCTATAAATTTCCATGCATTTAAAATTAATTAAAATGAACTCGTGACACATCAAAATAATTAATAAAGGCATTAATTATTATTGAGTTGGAAACATTATGATGGGAAATGGCTATGGCTCTACTTAATGTGGGAGTCCACAGGATTAAGGGGTCAAAAAGGGGGTTAAGTGCTCGTGTGGGTCCCACAACACATTATCCTCCCATGAGAGGTTATGTGGAGTGTGGAACCCACCTCTAACCTCCTTTTAGATGATTTAACCACCACCTTTATAATATTTATATAACACATAAATTTTAATTAGTTTTATAATATTCCCAAAATTAACATTCAACCTTCATAAAATGCAACTGCGGTAAAGGTCCCCTTAAGAGAATACTGGCGCAACATGTTCATCTATGTCCTCATATTTCAATTTCAATAAATGATTCAGAAGATAGAAAACCCACACAAAAGTTTACTGAACGTACCCAAACAAAACTTCAGAAATTGATTTCGGGCACACAGGGACTCAGAATCAGGCGCCGTCAGAAACTAAGTACTCGTAAAATTCCAAAGAATTTAAGAAAAAAATTTCCTTGAAATTTCAGAGTCTTTACATATTTTTTTGGGTTTTATTGTTAAATTACTACCAATATAGTAGATGATTTATTTTTCAATTTTTATTTATTGAAACATATGATATGTTATTAACCTATAATAGATTATTTGTGGTATATATAGACAATAAAACATGTAATAATATAATTATTTAACCTAATTATATTATCTGTTACATATAATATTATTCCATCACCTGGATTATGTATCTAATATACCAATGTGGTAAATATATTGAGTTACAATCTCATCATTTATGATGCTTTTTTATGATTATGTTAAAGATGAAAAATTATTATGATATATATGTCAAGAAACTATTTTATTTTATTATAATATTCATATTTAGAGATAAATATTGGTTTCCAATCATTTTATTCTATTTATGTAACAAGAAGTTCAAAATGGTATTTTTACTAAAATATAACATTATTTTTCTATACAGTCGAAAATACATTTTCATCCAAAATAATTCTTTTGAGAAATATATATAAAAAATTATAATCCTTTCCACAATAATTATTTATTGACACATTTTAAAAATATTGATATTAAAAAATAATTAATGAAATTATTCTTCATGTTTCATTCCAAACAATACTCATTTGAAATTTTCCTAAAATGTTAAATTTTTTTATTTTTATCATGTATGACATAAAAAAGTATTCCATGTTATCATAACAACTCAATGATTTCGATATTCCCATACAAGTAATTCAGGTTATTTTCAAAAAACATATTTCCTTGACTCTTTTAAATTTATTATATTTTTAGTTAATGACATCAAAATGAAAAGGACTTTGAAATTATTATAGTTATTAAAAAGAATTTTACCTTGAAGAAAAGCTATTTTCCTCGTGAAATGATAAAATTTTTTAGGCAACTATAATAAATTTAAAATGTAATTTAAAATGAAAATTAATTTTAAAATATTTTATTAAAAATTAGTTATAAAAGTAATTTTCAATGAATAGTTATCTACCTCATGAAATTTTCCATGTGATATATCATTCAATCCAAATATCCATTTTTGATGACTTCCTTTGTTAAAATATATACATTATCAGGTGTATGATCCAAATATTCAATTATTTTATTTGTATAAATGTTTTATGATGGGAATAGGATTTTGTAATATATTACTAGTTTATAGGTTATTACATGATTAAATTTATATAAGTCTTTCTTTTTTTCCACGGGATAGTGTATGATTAATTTTGAAATGATTCTAAAACCAATAAATTTTCCACGGGTTATGATATAATGAAATATTTATCGAACCAAATTATTTTCATGGTTTATAAGATAATGAATTTTATATGATCTTATAGAAAATATATATATGTTGTTCAATATATGAAGATTGGGACCTATTTATCCGCCCAATTTAGTAGATATTTCTTTGTCAATTATGTAATAGATAAGACATGAATGGGGATTAAACCTAGTTCGGTTGGTTAATTATCAACTTTAATGATCATGGCAGTGAATCATGACTAATATTGTGGTTTTTTTTTGAGTAAACCCATTAGAGAATCATGTTTTATAAAATGATCCTTTACATTTATGGAAATTATTTTATATGAAAAGGTGTATTCTAAAATATCATGTTCAATTATAATATAATTCAATAAAGGATTCTATTTGTAGTTTTCATTATTATGATTATCTTATGAAAACCTATTTTTTTGGACTCAATTTTAATATATTTTATATTATAGGTAAGGTTTCAAGAAATTATGAACATGTTCTCATACACTTATGTTCATGTTTTTTTAATGTATCTTGAAAGTATACCGTTACTGTTCAACTAGTCTTGCAGTTCATTTGATTTAATTCATTTGGATATGAAGAATGATTATTTGTAGGTTATTTTTGTGAGTAATACTAAATATGATGACATTTAATCGTTATTTTATAGATCATTAACCAAATTAGAATCTTATGTACATTGCCTCCAATTATAGTGAATTGTTATGGCCATGTGGTGATTATTTGTGAAATACCTTTAATTCTCAATATAATATATATAAATATATTTATTAAAATACTTAATAACCATAAAACTACACTTTACTAATAATCGATTCTTACCCTTTTTTCCATTGCGTAGGAAACCTAAATGTGAACGTAATATAATTTTCTAGGATCCACAAGTAATGTTAAAAAAAATTTAACGAAATTTTTATGATATAATTTATATTCTCAACTGTAATGTCAAATTATATATGTATAAATTCATCCTTAATTTTTTTTATTCGATACTGAGGTAAGTCTTTTATTTGTTACAAATAATGAAATATAATTTCCTTATCTGGGTTCTTAGTGACACGATAGATACATTGACTATACAAAAACATTACATTAGTAATCATAATTTCTAAATATAATTTTTTTCATAATTTATTTATTACCTTTAAACTAAATTCACTTACCAGTATGTCCCAACAATGGTACATAATAATAGATATATATAGATAAGTTAAAATTAATTTTTAAATCACTAATTTATACTATATTTATTTAATAAATGAACATTCAAGAATGATCAACTACAAGATCAAATTACATGGTGTAAATAATTTTTTACATGTTTATGTCAAAAACAATGAAGAAAACAATCCTCATATTACAATATATTAATATCTTGTAAAATAATTGATGATTAATCATAATCACTTGATAATGGGTCTATGTTGTATAATGAATATTAATATTTTTATGGATAAAGTACATCATATATGAATCTATGATATCCATTATATTTTCAAAGAATATGAAATTTCATTATATATCCATAAAAGTTTGTAAGATATTTTTTTGTATAGTAATGGTGAATGAATTGATTCCAACTTCAATGGAATAGTCCTAGAAAAAATAATTAATTAGATGGCTATTTTTATGATAATCAAACAATAAAAAATCATAGTGTTTAAGAGGAAGTTTATACATAAAAATAATGCTACCAATAGGCAAGAGATTCAAAAATTAATTATACCCATGAAATAAAAATAACAAATCTATTTATAATAAATCAATAAAATGTTGTAATATAAGAAATCTAATTCCCATGTCCATTTAAATTTATTTTAGACTGATTCATTATCATTCATAAATTGGATGAAACCCTCTAAACAAGGACAAGAATTAAATATCCATGCCACCTTATTGACATAACAATAAATGAAGGAAAACCTACAAGGTTTAAGAAATACATTCACTAATATTCTATACAAAAATAGTGGATGCACATACAAAAGGAAACAACCTCTTTGACTGTGAGAAATCTAACCCACTATTGAAGAAAATTATATGACTCTAGACAATGAGGATTTTGTATATTCTTATATAAATAGAAATAATATGGAATGAATTCAGGGAATGTCTCCACCATAGAATGACTAAATCCAAAACTAGAAAGATATGAAATGGTTTAGTGTGACACTAATGAAGGTTCTCTTTAAAATTGTATATTTTAAACATTTTAAAGGATCCATATGTTTATTTGAAAACCGAAATATGATTAATATTTTATTAAGTGGAATTAAAACTCATTAATTACTTTACTAAAATCATTTTTCATCATAAAAGATGAATATTCTTTTTATGAAATTTTTCTGAAAAAATGGAATATTTTTGGAAAATGGAAAAATATCAGGATATCTCACCTCAATGATAATCCAAACCCATAATGAGCCAAAAAAAGAGTTATCCATCCCATGTATGATCCCCAATAACACCTATTATGAGTCTCCATGATCAGTCACTGTTAGGATGAGTCACCACAAGGATGAGGTGGAGCCAGGATGAGACACATCTATAATGAGTCACCCCAACATGATTCACTACTAGGATGATTCTCACCCAGTATGATCCACACTCAAGATGAGCCACAACGTGGATGATCCATCATTGGGATAAGGCACCTCTTGGATGAGGCACTAACTAGAATATTTAGTGCGAGTATGACTCACCACCAGGATGAGCCACCAGTATGATGAGCCACTACTAGGATAAGCCACTACGAGAATCATGTGCCGATAGGATGAGGAATGCTAAGATGAGGAACTTCTAGGATGAGAAACAACCAGAATCATGAATGATGTTATTATTTAACTTATGATTGAATGAATGTTGAAAATAGTTTTCCCATTACTATAAATTTATATTACTTTAGTAATAATAATTATATCAAAATATATATATTGTAAATTAATATTTAGTGGAGGTTAATTTTGAATGAAACTATAAATAAATCATTAATTGAAATTACACATTCATTAGGAGATTATAAATCCATGACAATGTAAAACAGACTAGAAACATAAAACTACAAAATGAATGGTAATTCTAGTAGTTTTATATCTAAAATTATTCCTAATTAAAAACTATCAAGGAATAGTAAATTAGAAATTCTAAACTATTTATATATATTTGATGATATGATTTATTATGATTCTTGTATATATATGTAAAAATTTAATTTTTTTTAGAGATGATCTTATGAGTATGTACAATCAATTTAAGGATAAGAGGTAAGGGTTTATATTTATTATAATTTTTAAATGGTATTTTTCAGGAAAATACATAGGGTAAATTTTATCATTTTTATATATTAAAATAATAATATTTTGATATTCTTATTTAATTTATAGGGTTTTCAAATTTTCATTTATTAACCAACATTTTGAACAAAATATTACTGATAATATATTATTAAGAATTTAATATTGTATTTCATATGTGGTGGATGATCATTTTTCATCTATGTATATGTTCTTTAAAATATTTTTATAATTGTAATTTTTTATAATCCAATGAATATATAATTTAATTACATGAATCTTTTTCATTCTTCTCAAAATTTTAAAAATGAATATTAATAATTCATTTCAAATAAGTTATTTAATAATTTTTACAAAAATTGTGAAGGGAATCATTTTTATAATTGTTATTGTACAAATGGATTTTCCCACAATCATTAGAATTATATGATTTGATGAATCCATTATACTCTACCAAGGTAATTTGGAAATTAAATTTTTTCACTATTATTGTAATTTTTCTTTAATATGATTTCAAAACAGAAACATAATTTTATAATCATTTCAATGAATTGTTTGATTATTATTTTGAATGTATCTTTAATCTGGGTCAACAACCACAGTTGTTTCTAATTTACATATAAGGATATTATCTGACAATACCCTACTTGTTAATTATATATAATATTATTATATAATACTGAAACATTTGTTAGACCTATTTAATTGCTACTGGTTATGCTATTAATAAGGGATGAATGAATTTATGATACTATAGAACAAATGTATATTTGTTTTTTAATATATTATAGGTAGTTCAATCAAATTATTCCTATAAACTGGCTTCTTATTGATACATCATGGTATAACATTGAATTTAATGGGATGTGAACCCTGTCCATAAATGAATTTTTCCACTAGGAATGTCTTTGGAGTGATCATTGATTTTTTAAATTAAGGAATGTGGAATGAACATTATACACAATGATACATTATCCATTATAATTATATTGTAATTTAACCTTTAACAATGGAAATATATTATTAAAATATGGTTTTTACAAAATTACTATAAAATGTACTCATGAATATGATTTTTCATTCTCGCTCAAGATGGATTAATTATTATTCCTCGGGGTTATGACTCATGTGTATTGAAATGATAATGTGTTTTTAACATAATCATGATATTTTATCTATTACTGCTTGTGAATGATTATTATATTTTATGAGAATTAAATAATAGTTTTTTTTATTATTTTATCCATGAAAGTAATCAATGATTTATATATATCATGTTTACAAATAATAATCATAAGTTCCCTTTACCAGTATATATTGAGATCCTACATCTTAGTCATCTTAAAAAATAAAAAATCATGTTTTATGGCATTAAATCTAGATAATAAAAATATTAAATGTTATTGATTTATTAGAACAATAATTTTCTACCTTTTTCCATTTTTTTGAAATGATATCTTTATTCATATATGGGTGTAGACTACCTTATCCTTAAAAATATTTAATTATTTTTTAAAGACATATTATATAAATGTTTATAAAGGTATATATAATGAGTATATATGAGACTAAAAACATATTAAATATTCCATATTTTATTAAGCTATTAACAATATGATTGGAATATAACTATCAAATTGAATCAAACATGGAAAATGGTTTAGTTCTCACTTGATTTTTTATTTTAATAATGAATTATTAATAAATAAGAAAATTAAATTAACTAATAATAATATACTGTATTATGTAATTGAATATAGTTATGAAATATTTTTATGATAAATATAATAATATGAGACTAAAATTTAATAATTCATACAAATAAAATAATGACTATAGTTAATGATTTTTGTTGAATTATTAATTTTAATCAATGTTATTTATAGCTGAATGTGTGATAGGGGAAATTAAAATCTATGAATATATTCAAACAAATATTTTATTCCCTTCTAGCAAATTATTTTAATGTTATGGTTTCCTTTAATTACATACTATATTTAAAAATTCAAAATGTGATAATTTGATTATTAGAATATTGAATTATATATTCCCTTGCCCATGAAATAATTTCTTCAAAATAATGTTATTAATTTTTTTTCATAAATGTTAATTTGATAGAAAATTTTTAATTTAATTTAATTTAGAATCATGTTTGATATTCAATTAATTATTTTAATTTTAACATTATTTTCTGTTTTTTAAATGACATACTAATAGACATCATTCCAAAAGTTATAAATGAATACTTATTTTATATTTTTATAACATGTAGGTGTTTTCCCACCATAATTAAAAAAAATTCTTTTACGTTTAATAATATAATTTAATGGTAATTTTACTTGAAATTATGTCATTATAATATGTCTGAAATCAAGCTCTTGTATTTGGTGTGAATAAACATAATCATTACATTGCAGAATTTAATTTTAAAAAATCTACTCAACTATATTCATCCAAAAAATAAGATGAAAATGAAATTTTGGACATTATATATTCCCATTGTCATTGAGGTCTATGGTTTTATATAATTAGGAAAAACTATTTCATAATAATACCCATGTCGTCAAGTGTGAATTTTTCACACATTATCAATATTTTCATATTCCATATTATGCCTCTATCATATTAAATAAAATTATTTAAAAATTAATCCTTTCTATACATAATACATTTAACATTAGTTTATATAACATGGTGGAATTGATTACTTATGAAGGGTAACATCAAATTCACGATCTGTTTATACATATTAATAATCGTGTGAATATCATTAGTGAGTATATGGTGAGAATTAGGTTATGATGAAATATTCAAACTACATTATACTAACATAAGGGAATTCATACACATAAATTTTTTTATCATTGTAAATTCGAAAAGGTGTAAAACTAAAAAAATTAGAAGATTTATTTGAATCAATAATCATAGACCATGTGATATCAATCTTCTTTAAATGAATCATTTAACACTGCACGAACAAATAGATAATAATTTTTGATATCTTAAAAAATCAGTATCATATCGCAATAATAATCAACCATTAATGTGGAATAACATACCTATTTAATTTAAAAAATCTCATAGGGGGCTCATATAATAGTTTACCTACCTATCTATACCAAATTTATTCATGTACTATAATAGACTGCCCATGGTGAATAAAATAAAATGTCCATTAAGGATTTTGGTTAACAAAATAATTTATATTTAATAACTAATTACAAAGTACCATAACACTTAACAAAACACTAGCATGATTTCATTTCATAAAACTATCTTTAAATAATTTTAATATGAAAAATAAATATGATTCCTATAAATATCATTAAAATATCATCATAATCCATTTAGGTAATAGATGTGAATGGGTTAGAAGATCGAATCCATAGTTCATCATTAGAATCATAAAAAGTTATTTAAATACATGAAAATAACATTAAAAACATTTAAATGTTTTCTAGTAAAAAAATGGAAAATACTCATATCATTCAGTACTATTAAAAATAAAAAAATTAAAAATTATAGAGAATAAAATTTTCTTAGAAAATTATCATCGGTAATTTTAATTGATGATTCCAAAAAATTAATAGTTATGATAGTTAGATAATCCCTTATGTCCCTAAATGTTAAAAATAAACATTGATTTTAAAATTTTAACTAGGCATTGAAATGTTACTCATGCGTATGGTGTTATGATATTTCCAATTAAAACCCATTAAAATAATGTCACTATTACTGAAAATAGCATTAATTAAACATTTTATATTAAATAATAACACTCTTGAAACAATTTTTTAAATATTGACATGGTATAGAATATTACCAATTAAAAATTATACTTACATTATGTGTCACCTAAAGGTAACTTTCATGATGATTCATTAATTAATAAATGAAGATATGAAAATTAAGAACGAAAATTATAGATAGCCCAAAAAAACATGATATAGATACTCCATTATTCTCAAAATTTTAATAATACTTATCACAATGACACACCTAACCCAAATTATGAAATGTTTACCGTCTTTCAGATTTGAAACAAAAACATCTTATTTATTCTACACTTGAGTAAAATTCCCCATAGCCATGAATATTTAAACACATTATTGTATATATAACATGATTTAATGAAATTAATGACCCATGCAGTAGAAACCTAAGAATGGGGTATGATATAGAACATTGTACGAGGAAACATAAAAATGATCTTAATTGTTAGATCACTATCTTATTGAATATCATGAATGAGGTAAAATTTCTCATTCAGAACAACAATGAACAACAAGGGTTAAAAAAATCCTAATATAATGACATAACATCTCAATTAATGACAATTTTACAAAGTAATTAGATAAATAAAAACTGAATCATATGATATGATCTATGACTCTATGAATGAATGTGACATGATAAAAAAAATTTATTTCTTATCATTGTGAACCGAGATACATGACAACTAGTTACCTTGTAAAATTTTGAGTATAGATAAATGACATCACAAAAACCCAATGTGATCATATAGAAATTATATGATTTTTAATTTTAAAAATAATAATACAAATTATTTCTATAACAAAAACTCTTTTGGAACATATCAATATCGTAACATGTTCAAATTTTTTTTTATTTCGGTAAACTCACTCACAAAAAAATTAAACATTGATACTTGAAAACCTATTAATAAAAGATTTATATATCATGATATATATTCCATGACCAAACTTATTATATTGACATTTAATTACCATGAATTTCATGTTACAAATTTATTTTCACCACTAGTAAATCAAAAATTTAAATTACCATAATGAACCTAATGAAAAAATAATTGATTTAAAAAAAATTTAAAAAATTACACATAAATGAACGTAAAAATTCATATAATATCAAAACTATAATTTAAATAATGTTCCCATATAAAAATAACAAATAAATGGTTATTAAAAAAGGAAATAAATAGTGTGAATGTTTTAGTGAAATACAAATGATTTCATAAATCCTTTTAAACATTATAACATGTTACACTGTAAAAATTACACTTAAAAACAAATTTTAGGGAAGTGAAAGAGAATAAATTATTAAAAAACAATTTAAAACTAGTTTCATATATATGGTCCTATTAAAGACATGTATATAATTAATAGGATATATGAGAATACATTGAAATTGTTTACATTAAACTAATCATAAAAAACTGATATATTAAAAAGAAAATTGTTTTTAAAAAATAATTAAAAAATAATTTGACAATTTTTACATTTTTATTGAAAATTTAATAAAATAACCTTGAAAAATAATTAAATTCTATCCAAATAATTTATGCATCCAATGATAAAAAATTTATATTTTGAAAGTATATAAAAACCAATAGATCATTTTGAAATATTTGTTCTTGGAAAACACACATCATTAAAATTATTATGAATCCATTTTGTTAAAATTGTATAACTGGAATAAAAGTATCATTAGAGAGAAAAGAAATGTAATTTCCACTATAAAAATGAAGACCATTTGTCAGATGTAAAAACATATATATGGATGAAATTTCTATTAAAAAGATTAGGGTTTATTCTTAATAAAGTTTCATTTAAATTAAATAATAGAATCATAAAGAATATGTTTTTCATTTAAAAATAAATTTACTACAATATAATGTGTAAAAAATTTATCAACATCATATGTTATAGAGAAATTTTTTTTAATTAATATGGAAAATAATGTTTTATTATGACCCAAGGAAAATTTTTTAGTCTTTAAAATCATTTGTATCCTTTGTAACTTCCGCATAATAATCCCACGAGAGGTATAAAATTAAATAAATTTTTGAATAAAATGAAATATAATTGTATCATGAAAAAATTACTATATGTTCGTCTTTACACAATCATAAATGAAACAACGTGTATATCATTAAAATATTCCAAAGAATTTCAATTTGAGGAAATGATGTCCTTTTTTTTACACAATTTCCATAAAGGTGAATTATTCAATTATATCATAAAAGTAAAAATATTATTTCCATAGTTCAGAAAATTTTCATATAAATTTAAATTTATTCTCTTTGTAATTAATAATTTACATATTGTATAATGTTTTTTAATATTTTTTCTATATTGGGAATTAATAACAGAAGGAATGTCTGCATGTTTTATAAATAATATATTGGTACCCATTATTTTATAGGAAGTTCATATGTTATATAAATTTTGAAGATATTCTATATTTTTTAAATTATTTCATATTATTACATCACTATTCCAGTATTATTATGTGAATATAGAATCTACGTAGGCGTTTTAAGTGCATTAAATAAATAAATACATTAATAACTATTTTTATATTTAAAATTATATTTTCAAAACCATATTTAATTACATTTTTAAAATTATATTATAATAATATTAGATTTTATTTTAACATAATCATAAATAGTGGGTATTTAAAATCTCATTTATATATGTGTTTAATCTAACCCAAACTAGAAATCACTATAACATGATTAGAGACAATTGTTAAAGAGGTGTTCATTTTCCCATAATATCATTATAAGAAAATCAAAATGATATTATTTGATGTATCTAAGATGTATATTCATATATGAATACTCATTGTTAAATAATGAAATATTATGTGAAAAAAAAATAATGATTCTTCGTGGAAGAAGTAGTTTGTACACCCACATAATAGACGTTACATTTTTCAATGTTGAATGAAATGAATAAAAAAGGGTTATAAAATTAGTATATAATAAGTAATTATAAAAATGATATAAATTTAAAAATATTATTACAATGATCTATTTTTCATAGAGTATATTAATAATAAATGTACATGTATGACACACTACATATGTTTGAGTCTTGATTTTTTCATAAAGGATTAATTTAAATTGAATTATGTAAGATAAATATGTGTGACTAGGGTCTTATGTTTTTTATATATGGTTATAGGGAGTGTGAATTATTTGTGTATAGAGGGAGAATTATATGTATTGTCTATAGCATGAAGGGGTTGGATTGTTCAGTTTTTTATGTAATGGAATTTCTAGTTTTTGAAACACCCTTTAATTATTTATTAATATCAGTACATAATTCATTGTAGAATACCCAAATAATTCCAATGTATGTGGTGTGGGACATAGTTACGGTTTTCATTCCTCCCTTAAAAACATTTTTTATTTATTATTATTTAAATAAATTATAATGCATGTCAACATTTATACACAGTGTACTTTTATGATCGAATAATTTATTTTACCCATGGATGTTAATTAAAAAACATTAATAAACATTTATTTTTGGACTTGTTTTGATAATTATATTACTATAAATGAAAATAACATCATAAATTAAAATCATAGTGGTTACGTTTTTTAGATTAATAATAATCTTAATTAACAAATAACAATTATTTCTATGAAATATTTTTTTAAAAAATGAAACTTCTTGTATAAGATAATATTTTCTATGTTAATAATTTTTATTTCAGATATTATTATTATACAAAAAATAGATGGTTATGAGTATTTTAGGTAAATAAATAATGTAATTTTTACCAAGGTATTTACTAATTAATGTAATAGTATTGAAAAGACATATTATATTTTAATGTGATATTTTACATTAGTTACAAAAATGTATGACATATGTTTTAGGAAACATTCCATCTTTTCTCAAAGTAACATATCATTATTTTTTTGGTTTAATCATATTTTATAAACACTAATTTATGTTCTTAATGGAGTCAATGAAGGACTCATGGTGCCTGACAATCTTTTGGAGCTCGGAGCCACAAAAATATAAGAAGCATATTGGGACGTAGCATTGGTATAAATTATGCCACTCAGCACACATGATTTCCCTAAATTGTGGATTTGAAGATAGTGGGGTGCTGTGAGCTGCACAGTTTGTCTGAAACCATTAAACATTAGGTGCATGACCATGTTGTTATGTGGATCATTGGGACAAGGAAATTTCAAGACAATTAGAACGATCAAGCTCCAAACTATGTGATGTTCCCTTATGAGAAGAACTTGACGCACAATTGGATCATGATTTGTTCAATCAAGTGGCCAAATAGTGCGCCTTTTAAGGGTGAATTTTCCATTTTCCCATCATTAATTTATTGCCCTCCATTATCTATTTCCTCCATCTCCTACATCATGTTCCCTCTTCCCTTTCTATATGTGAGTACTCATTCATTATTCCTGTATATGGTTTGATCTATCATCACTATATGGAAACAAAATATCCTTTTTTCAAAAGAAATGGAAATACCTCGATAATCATTATCAATATGTCACATATATTTCAAGGTTCCCTCTTTGTCATTTTTGAAAAATTAATGTGACATATTTTCCAATATTTTTAGGTTATTTGATTATTTCTTAATTTTTTCACTTCTTAGGTAGATTCATGCATCAACAATGGATGATTGGAGAACTACATCATCACGGTGGGTATTATTGGTCTTTTAAATTCTTTTTTTGTAATAATTTAAATTATGTGCTATTATGCCACTCACTGTATTCTGCTGGCGATGCTCCAAATTTCATTAATAAATTTATTCAAACGATTTTTTGTGTAATGTGTGACCATAAATTATTTATAAACCCATTGTTTGTTCTTTATCAATGTCGTTGTCAAAAAATTATGGTGTGATCACTGTTAATATCATTTTTTTTCATTCCCTATGTCGTTTAACACCTTCTGTGTGTGTTTCTATGTTTTAAATCGTGATGACATTTATTAATGCTATTTATATAAATTTTATTTATGGTTGGCAATGAAAATATGAAATTAAGATTAATGAATAACATCATATAGCTAAATTATTATAATTTATGATTCACATCATCTTTCACATGCGTTATATGTCTTTTCCATAGCTTATTATCTTTGTCATTTCCTTATGTGTATGATATATGCCTCATTGCAGGTAAAATATTCTTTTTCTAAATTCCTTGTTCTGTTTTCATTATTCATTGTCTGATAGTTTTAATATAATGTCTTATATAGATTTTTATAAGTAGATATTTAGTCTCCCTTTTAATAACATGTGATTATATATATGATAAGACCTATGATATGTGTCTAGATTCAATGGTCCCTAATAATGGTGGAGGAAAGGAGACATGTTTCAATTTAAGGACATCAGTATTGAAATCCATGGGCTTGGTTGGGATCAACATGATGCACTAGGAGTGAAAAATTATCTTGGTGGGTATTAGATCAATGGTTGTATTTTCTTATATACTCCAGAGCGACATATGTTCCCCAGGTGAATAAACAAGGATGATCCCATTGGAAATATGGATACTCCATACCTTATGTGATACCTATTATCCAATGTGAATTACATTGTATGGAATCAGAGTCAATGTTCATGAGTTACATAAGGGACACCTATATTGGTCTCCTTGTATAGACATGGTGACATTTGTTATATCTATGATTCTTGTACATACCCTTGGGATTCTTATAAGATGGTTATGGATGGGTTCAAGACTCCACCTTGGGAATTGAATAATTTCATTTTTGTTCATATGTGATGTTTTATATTTACATTCTAATCACGATTGGTTGTTTATTCAGGATGGAATATGTAAATATAATATCATATGTAAATTAACCGTGGGTCAAACAATTAGATTATGCCAAAGTAGGTGGTATCGAACGAGTGACCATTTTGGCATATAAACCAAAGTGTTTATTAATTATTTTCTGAAATTTAATTTTTATAGAACACAATTCATTTATTTATTTATTGAAATGTATTTTCCTTAACACCATGGGTGGTGGGGTACGAAAATTTAATATCACACCCATCATGGGATACCGTTGGTACTAAAAAGATTTTATAGTTGCAATTCTAGATATAGTGATCCAAGAACTTCTTTATGGTTGATAGATTTACAACATTATAATGTATTGTTGGTGGTGGAGGACTAATACTATTCTCTGGATTCATTTTGACATATTCATTAGACATTTTGGTTTTTTTGTAACATGCAATGTATTCTTGTATGTATTGTTTCTACTGTGCACTAATTTTTATTATCGAAACATTGACATCCTGTATTAAATGATTATTTCACTTCGAATAGTTTTTTATTTTCAGAAAGGGGATTTTTTCCATTATATTGTTTTTTTGGATTCTTGTTTCATATATTTTTTGTAGTGTTACTCTATGATCAATGTGGGAATTTTCTCCTTATAGACACACCATAGGTCCTCTTTAAAAACTTGTATACTCTATAATTTTTGGATTTCCTCTTGCGGTCTTGTGGGCACTATCTCAGGGAACCAATAAATTGAACTCATGGAGGGATTGTACAAAGTAGTATCATAGGAATAATTTTTCATTTTTTTAATGTTAGGGGTTTAGAAATGTAACTAGGATAGTGGAATATAGAAATTACATTATGAATTTACATAGCTAACCCATGTACAAGGGATACCCAACATACCAATATTGGGAAATTTTAGTTATTTATTATCCCATTTAGACTTCATACGATTTCAACATTAAATTATGTAATTTGTTATGATACATTTAATGTTAAGGGATAGAACATCATTGAATCATGTGGAGATATAAAATCCCTCAAAATAGAATAAAAATTTATTGTATTTTTTATGATCTTTATATAATTTTTCCTTGTCTAATTATAAATCTCCTAATTCAAGAAGGCTTATCACGAAGTGTAGGGTCTATCAAGTATTCAAAAATCCATATTCTAATTTATAGTGGTCAATCCATTATAAATTATCCAGCATTACCTATGTCCTATCTCCAAATGGGGACAACATGTAGAAATTATAAGACCAAAAATGATGGATTTCATTAGTGTGGGGTTTTTGAATATTGGATAATGACATCCATGGGTTGAAATTATTTTCACATTTTCTTAAAAAATGATGAGTGCAAGACGAAGGATTTGAGTATAAGTTCTATTCCATTGATGCATGGTATTATTCAAATTGATGAATGAGATTGAAACATTGATCCATTTAATATATGAAATAATCATATTGTGGTTGGATTCACATATATAAACACAACTGGTTAGACTTTCAACATTGAATTTCTAGAATATTCCATCCCCTATTAGAAATCTAATATGATTTTATTGAAAAACCGATAATCCAATTTTTTGGAATTTATCTATATTCCTGTTGCAGGTTAATATGGTATTTAATTTAATTGAGGTATTTTTTCTCACAACTAGGGATGATAGCATATCTCTAGATATATTTAATAAAGGATAGATTAATTTCTAAATATATTGAATTTTTTCCCATATGTTTGATGAATGAAAATGATCCAGTTTTTTCAACTTATGCAATGCCATGTGGTATTATAAATCATTATTAAAATGGATGTTGAAATTTGGAAAAAGGAATTCCCCCTCTACATATTTTGTCCCCATTTTCCCACTCGATAATTTGGTGGAACCACTTAGTCATCCCTTTTCACCTGAGAGACCCATGATTGATTGTGGATCTAGTGAACATGGTGAAACTGGTATGGATCAAGATCTTATTTCACTTTAATGGGTCATGTAGTCAGAAGATGATTATAAATATATTCTTTTTGAGCATTTCAATAGTCATATATGTTTTAATATGGCCCAAAATATCTTATGGAATATGGTGTCCTTTCAAAAATCTCCCAATATGATAAAACACCTAGACTCGGTCTTTATATTAGATATGAATTATGATAGAACACAAATCACAATATCTATGAAAAAAATCTATTTTCGAAAAAATGTGTCTTCGAATAATCTTGTAGTTTGGAAAAACCTATAATCTAGCTTGGTAACACTCTAAGAGACCAAGCTATAATTTCTTATGACATTTATCCTGATCAATGTAAGATGTATAACCCAAAATTGCTCCACAAGGAATCTGGTAATACATTTTACAATTCAAAATGTTTTTCTCATAGTAAATAAGAAATTTTCGTTGCAGTTTGGTCCATTCCGTTTGGGATTCTTGTTGTTCAAAATTACATAGAGGTTTCATAACATAAGTATAATGTATTTGATATGATTCTTGAAGACTCCCATGTGGTTTCACTCCCATAAATATGGATAACTGCTTCTCATAACACACAAATTCTATCATAGAAGGTGAATGATACAAGGGATTTCCAACCATAAGACACCCATAAATTCTTCAGGGTAGGACTTCCCTCAAGAACGTCTTTAGGGTGAAAACCCGAACCATTATAATTAAGAGTAATTTTTAGTCATCCGATTACTATAATGTAATAATTCAAACATAAGGTATGTTTAGGATAATTAAATGGGGATGGAGTAGTCCCCTAACATGATTAGTCCTCTTAGTGGTGTGTTCTATTTTTTGACATAGACAATAATAACCTCTTATGATGACTCAAATGATGATGTAAATTGCAATGAACCTAAAATACTATGAGGTAAATGAAAAATGGGAAAGAAAAGTGAATGGCATCAGTGACATAAAAGGATAAAAAAGGTGGGCGCTCAAACTATGGCTAGAGAAACCCACAAAAAATGATTAAATTTGTCAATAATTTCTAAGGGATTGGAAATTATCCGGTGGTCATAGCCCATAGACATCTCATTATGTCTAATAAACCAATTATGATTGGTATTTTGGATCTATATTTTTTTTTGAAAATTTGAAGGCATTTAAATGTATTTCCCTTTGTTACTCTAATTTTTAAAAATTTCACCTTGAGAATGTTCCAGTGAGTCTCTAGGTTCTTATGAAGGATAGATTTAATCATAAATAATTCAAAAAAAGGAATCATATTGTTTAATTACATTTTTAAATGCAGAATTGTCTTATTTTGGGTTCATAATCATTGCGCAGAACATTTATTTTAAAATAATTGATATATGGAATGATTTGGGTTTGATGTCAAATGAAAGTTATCAAAATAGTATTATCTAGGATAATTTCAACCCTATTTATATGCATGATTAAAAAACATTATCCACTTTAGAAAATTAGAAGAATACCAGTTTATTTTATACATTGATAAGTTGATCCTTGTAGAACTAACTACATTCTGAGATGACATTACATAGGGATGATAAACTCTAAATGGATTTAAATCTAGAAAATTGAATAGGTAATATGTTTATGTTCATGATAGTAATGATATTTTTAATGTATCTAGTCACATTATTCAAAAAAATTCCTTCACATTACAATCCAGTGATGATTGAAATTCTATTGGGTGGAGAAAGGTGAACCTTTATTCCTTTCAAATTCAGTAATTCTTGTTTTTTAATCATTGGATATAGTAAGAGTGTCATAGATGCGTAGAAAATTATAATATCTGGTAGCCTCTTCATATTTTATGAAAAAAAAATATTGCACATGAAAATGATTCTGAAGCAACTGAGGAAGGACAAATTTTCCATTATTGACGAGGACATCATTTTTTGAGAATTATATTCTTCAAAATATGAAGGTTAAAAAAATATAAATTATTCCATATAAGTATAAAATACATGACCTCTTTATATTTGATGACATTGTCATCCTATAGGACATATTTTCTAATTCCTAATTAAATGTAAATGGGATGATGGAATGGGATGTAAAACCAATGATCATTCTAATTATTTATAGAGAATGGATGATCTAGATAGGGATGATTCCTTCAATAGAATGGGATGTTTTATAACATCATAAAATGAGATTTCAACTATTTTGACTAGTTGTTTTTATGTAATGTCCTCATAAAATAGAGATGAAAATACTTTCATTATATTTTATAACATTACACCTTACATTTATGATAACAAAAATAGAAAATTATTTGAGGCCCTTAGAGAGGAGAAGATCAATAAATCCCAATTATTCCTAAATATTGATAGTGTTGTAGTTATTGAAGGGTTTACCAATAAGTTTTTCAAGTTCAATTGGGAAATTGTGTCTGATGAAGTCACAAATTTGGTTAGGGAATTTTTCATCCATGCATCCATGCCATATATAATTAACAAAAACTACATTTATATTCTCCCAAAAAGGATAATTTTTTTCATGTCAAGGATTTTTGTCCACATGCAATAGGAAACACAATAACAAAAATAAATAATAATGTTATTACAACATTGAAGGGAAATATTTTCAGAGAAATTATATCCTTGAGTGTGATTGTATTTGTTCCATGATGGATAATTTTTATTTGCATCTCACTAACATAAACTGCATCATGTTCATGATGATGAAGACAAATGATACAAACCTTTTTTAAACATTCACATTTCGAATGAAGTAGATATAATAAAATGGATATTTATTCTCACAACACTAAAAAATTATTGCATATCGAAAATAATTTTCAAATTTATTTACAACATTATCATGAGTGTTGGGTTATCCATAATTATCCATGGATCTACATGTAAATTTTATAAATTTTCAAGGGGTTTCAGGAAAGGGGATCCCTTATATAGCCTCTTTTTTTTGTGAATAGATATTATTTGATATTATAACTTATTCATCTAGTCCAAGTTGGTTTATATAAGAAATTCAAGTATAGGAGGGGGTTTCATTGTAACCTCCCATCTAATTAATGAACAATATATATTTATTATCTATTTCTATTAGTGAATTAGTTAGTGTTTTAGAGGCTTAAAATGAGAATAAATCCAATCTTAAGCATGGAATACACTATTATTTTTAAAAGATTGTTTTGCGGCCTTTTGATGGAAAACAATTTTTAAATATATCTTTTGAAAATTTTATAAGCTATGTTTGTCAAAATAAACGTATTATTTATGATTGGGACATCAAAATTTACTTTGTGTGAATTTTTAGATTTTTCCGATAAAGTTCATTTTTAATGAATAGTGAAAACTGTTGTATTTTAATTAAAAACCTCTTTTTAATCTAATTTATTTATATGATAATATTATTTTTGAATTTGTTATGAATTGAAATTAGAATATATTTTTACCATTTAATTCAATGGTGGTCATTGGAATCAATTTCACTTTGAAATTGGACTTAAACTGGTGTTAATCATTTGATACTTATTGTTTCATAAAAACACGCTATTTGTCATGACAGTGGGAATTAATTATTAAATTAATTAATTTAACTTATATGATTTTGATTTTTTAAAATAGACATCATTTTTGAATTCAGAATATCAAATATAGCTTAGGGTGATGTTTTGGTTTTTTTCTGAAAAACTTCAATTTTTGATGAATAGTGAAACCACTGTGGTAGTTAAAGAAACTGATTTTTCATTTAAATGAAACATTGCCACATCTGTGATTTGATTTTCAAAAATACGACATACATGGTTGTCATTAAGAAGTAAAATGTGGTTCAATGAGATTAAAATAATTTTTTTTTGAATAGTAAATTTTATGTTTTTAATCGCGATTAGAGGTAATTAGTGTAGTTTAAGGTAAAAATAATGTTTTAATAATATTAGATGAGCTTGACACATGTCCTACCCTTATGGGATGTGTCATGGCCGACCAAGACAATCCATGGGTCAACTTGGGGACCCCATGGAGCCACTTTGGTTGGGAAAAGACAAAAATAACTTTTTATTTAATGGCAAAGTAAAAATGACACAAACATGAGATTTTTACTAAAACAATTTTTTACATGGAGTTATAAAAGTCATATTTTTGACTATAAATATTCATTAGAACGATAAAAATATTTCCTAAATCAAGATAGTTTTTTTATAATTTTTAGACATTAAATATATTAAATTATTTATGACATCATGATGATGTAGCGATTACCTCATTAATAAAGGATTTAAATTAAATGAAAAGATAATGTAAAATCTATGACCTACACATGTCCAAAACCTATTGGATGGGTATATTTCTAACCCTTATCACCTTATCCTCGAATTATATCAATGTGGGACCTTTTTAATCCGAAAATCATTTTAAAATAAAGTAACATTTCTTTACTTTCCAAGAGTGCCCCTCCTCTTCTCTTATAAAAGGCCCCCACCTCTACCTCCTTACCCACACTTCCAAAGCCGTTGGCTCGGACAACCCCTAACCATTTTGTCTCTCCACTTTCCTCTCTTACTCCACACTTCCAATGCCTTTCCCTCTCTTATAAAGGGTTTATTTTTGACTCAAGTACCAATGATCGTTAAAACGACCGTTATTAACTTAAATAATTACATAGTGTTCATGACATGGAAATAAGTGATATAAAAGGAATAATGAACATGAAAAAGGTTCTTAAACAAGTAGAAATTAACTCAAGTTTATTATTCAAGAGATTAAAGAATGACCGAGTAAAGTCGGACCCGAGGTATGGGACTTCGTCTCAATCTCCTTTCATTGAGGCATATTTTGTTTTATACAGAACCTTCTTTTATACGGTGTATAAACCCCTTTGACTTTTATGTTTATCCAAAATGAATCTTTTTTATACGAAGCATTTTAATAAACGACAAAAGGGAATTTTTTTGTTGTACGTATGCAGCGACAATGACTTCTCTTCCGCCATGACCATTATTTGAGATTCGGCTTCCTCTACAAGCCATACATTTTTTTTAAAAAGAAAAATAAATACCATGTTTTACTTTTCTTTTATTTTGGTATTGAAAATGGTTTTCATAATGTTTTTATATCAATGTGTTGTATTGATATCTTGTGATTTAAAGGTGGAAATGTTATGTTTCCTTAATGCATGTTTGATGTGATACGATTATGTTGAGGTTCTTGGGCATTATTACGAAGACAGGTGGTTCCGTGATAAACTAAGGGCGAGTGAGCCCGATATAGCTCTACAATGAATTGGGTAACGTGAAGGAGTGAAACATTAAGGTTTCTCCGAATCGATTTAGGGAATATACAATGATGGGTATTCCAAATGTAACTAAGAGGGTTACTCCCTACGTAAGAATGTTATGAATGCCTCAAGTTACCTTTAATTCTTATGATTTCTATAATTTATTCCTGATTTGAAGAGGTATGTTAAAGTGCTTATGTTTTATGGGTAAAGTATGATTTCATTCTTATGTATATATGTACTCATGTTTCCTTTCCATATTTTTATAACCCTTACTGAGCTTTTTATGCCCATCCCATGTTTTTTTGATATGTTATTCATAGGTCAAGGGAAAGGTACATGATATGATGATAGTGTCAAGGATGTTTCAAGAAAGAATCCATGTTTTATTTTAAATATGTTTCCGTTGATGGTTAAAATGAATACTATCTTTATGTAACCACTTTTTTTAAATGTGGAATGTAATGAAAGTTTTATGTTTTAAGTCTCTAAAACTCTAAACCTAAAAAGATACTCAATGTGTAATCTTGTAATAACTGAAGATTAAGTAAGGTTTAAGGCCGGGGCCTTGTAGTTGGTATCAAATGTCGGTTTAGATAACTTTAGGAGTTAGAATTATGTTAAATGATTATCCAAAAATATTTTTTTGAAGTGATGTAGAATTTGATGATTGCCATGTTGCTTCATCTAAGACATGTTTGTTCAGAATGGTTTTCCGTAGAGGAAATAGGGAAGCAGTGCTAGGAAGGCATATAGAAGGAAATAACCTTCCGAATCAGCATCCTGAGATGGTCGGAATTGGAACTAAAGAGTTTGTTGTAGTAATGGCGCAGTTGACTCAAGCGATAAATGGTGGTGGTATCCATGCACGAGATCAGCCTGATCAACCACAGAGGAACATGTCAGTGGTGGAACATTTCATGAGGAAACATCCCCCATCATTCAGAGGATCATCTGACAATGTGCTATCTGAAGGGTGGATTAAAGCACTGGAGAAGATTTTCATTGTCATGGGGTGATCAGACAATCAAAAGGTTAGTCTTGCTATTTACCATTTGGAGGGTGAGGCAGATCAGTGGTGGTCGATGGTTAAAAATATCAGGGACGCTGATGTGATTGATGCTCTTGACTGGGACAAATTCAAAGGTATGTTTCATGAGAAGTATTTTCCTAAGGCTGTTCGAATTAGGATGGAAAAAAAATTCTTGGAATTGAGGCAAGAGGAAGACTCAGTGACTACCTATGAAGAGAGGTTTACTCGATTGGCAAGGTATGCTCCAAATTTTATCCGAGACCTTGATAGTAAAATCAATCATTTTTACTCAGCATTAAAACCAAAATATCGAAGGGAATTACCATCTCGTGAGTTTAAAAGTTATGAAAAGCTTGTTCTATGTGATGAGAAGGTGGAAATGGAGTTTGCAGATGATCAAGTGTTCTATAACAACCAGCAGAAGAAGAGACCGAGGTGGAAGGAGAAAGGGAAAAAATCTTCAAAAAATTATGATGGTAAGAAAACTAAGTTTCCAATTTGTGATAAATGTGGTAAAAGGAATGCTGGGGAATTTCTTCTGAATTCTGGAATATGCTACTGATTTGGTAAGATAGGACATAAGGCTCGTGATTGCACTGACAACGATCAAGGTGATTGTATGTCCAAATATGATTTACAGTTAGTGAAATGTTTTAAGTGCAATGAGATGGGTCACTATGAAAACGAGTGTCGGGAAAAGAGCTTGAGTGATGGGAAGCAGTTAGACTACAAGAAGAAAGGGGTGGTGAAATCCTTTGAAACTACTTCAGCAGATGTTGGGCCATCAAATGAAGTTGTATCAGGTACTTTGTTTTTTCAGATTATGCTAGTGTGTTTTTTGATTCGGGGTCCACACATTCTTTTATCTCTAAAACCTTTTCTAGTAAAATGGGAATATCGTCTCAAGAAATGACTCCAGAACATGTGGTAAAAACACGCGGGGGAAATGTTGAGGGAATTTTTTTTTAATAATCTTCCTATCCTTATCTATGGAAAGAACCAACTTGAAAACCTTATTGTTTTTCCTCTAGTAGAGTTTGATGTTATCTTGGGTATGGATTGGCTCTCTATTTACCATGCTAAGATTGACTGTAGAGCTAAAAAAGTTTCTTTTCAGAAATACTTTCAGTTTGTGTACAAGAATAAACTCTTAGTGTTGAAAAAATATCAAGAGGCTGAGAAACTTGTAAAAGATGGAAATGAATGTTACCTTGCACACATTGTTGAAAATAAAGGAACTGTTCAGATTAATGATGTGCCAGTGGTAAATGAGTATCTTTATGTTTTTACTAATGAGTTTCCTAGAATAATACCAGATCAGTAAGTTGAGTTTACTGTTGACATAGTTCCTGATGCTAAGACAATTTCGAAACCCCCTTATCGAATGGCTCAAATTGAACTTTTAGAGTCGAAGGAGCAATTGCACGATTTATTAGAGAAAGGTTTCATTCAACCTAGCACATCACCATGGGGTGCTTCTGTTTTATTTGTTAAATATAAAGATGGTTCTATGATACTTTTCATTGATTATAGAGACTTTAATAACATCACTATTAAGAACAAATATCATTTTCCTCATATCAATGATTTGTTTGATCAGTACCAGGGAGCTCAGTTTTTTTCAAAGATTGACCTGAGATTGGGGTAGCATCAGTTGATGGTAAAGGAAGAAAGTGTTCCAAAGACTGCATTTCGTACAAGATATGGCAATTATGAATTTTTAGTAATGCCTTTTGGGCTAACCAATGCACCTGCTGTATTCATTGACATAATGAATAGAATTTACCATGAGTTCTTGGATAAGTTTGTGGTGGTTTTCATTGATGATATTTTAGTGTTTTCTAAAAGTAAAAAGGATCATGAAAGACATTTAATTGTTATTTTGAAAACCATAAAATAAAATAAATTGTATGGGAAATTCAGCATGTGTGAGTTTTGGTTGCAACAAATTTCATTCCTTGGTCACATTGTTTCTAAAGATCCGATAACTGTTGATCCTTCAAAAACAAAGGTTGTTGAAGAATGGCCAAGACCCACAAATGTAATAGAGATTCGTAGTTTCCTTAGTTTGGCAGGCTATTACCGAAGGTTTGTTAGAAATTTTTCACAGTTATCTAGTCCAATGACTAAGCTAACTTGAAAGGGTGTTAATTTTATTTGGACAAAATAATGTGATGATTGTTTTTAGGAAATGAAAAGAAGATTGGTGAATGCTCCAGTTTTGGCACTACCTTCCAGGAATGGGGATTTTGTTATCTACTGTGATGCTTCATTTAAAGGACATGGTTGTGTCCTAATGTAGAATGATCAGGTAATTTCTTATTCTTCACGACAGTTGAAAACTCGTGAGGTAAATTACCCTACACATGATTTGGAATTAGCTGCTATTGTTTTCACTTTAAAAATTTGGAGGCATCATTTGTATGGAGTAAAGGGTGAAATATATACCGATCACAAAAGTTTAATGTATATATTCACTCAGAAATAATTGAACATGAGACAGAGGAGATGGCTATAATTAATCAAGGATTATGATTGTACAATTCATTACCATCCAGGAAAAGCAAATAAAGTGGCAGATTCTTTGAGTCGAAAAAGTAATGCTTCATTAGCAATGTTGCGTTTGGAATGTGATCTTTTGGTTAAGGATTTGATGAACATTGGAATAGAAGTTGTTGGTGCACGATGTTCTTCTGTTTTGTTTCAGGTATTAGGGAAATCTTCTCTATCAGACAAAATCAAGCAAGCACAGAAGCCAGACAGTGAGTTGTAGAAAAAGGTAGAGATCGTTCAGAAGGGTAAATTTCCTGAATTCAACATTGATAGTGATTGTGTTTTGAGATTTTGGAAGAGATTGTGTGTGCCTTGTGATTCAATGTTGACGATAGAGTTTTTATGTGAAGCTCATAGTTCTCCGTTTTCAGTTCATCCAGGCAGTACTAAGATGTACAGAGATCTGCGGGAGTATTACTGGTGGGATGGAATGAAAAGAGATATTGCTGATTTTACTGTGAAGTGTTTGACTTGTCAATAGGTTAAAGTAGAGCGGCAGTTACCGAAATGGATGCTTCAGCCTTTACCAGTGCCAGAGTGGAGATGGGAGAATATATCCATTGACATTGTTGTGGGATTACCGAAGACATCTCGAGGTAATAATGCAATCTAGGTTATTGTTGATCGCTTGACTATATCTTCTCATTTACTTTCTATACGAGATACTTTATCTCTAGATCAACATTCCCGTTTATATCTTAATGAGATAGTCAGGTTACATGGAGTTCCTGTCTCCATTGTATCCGATCGTGATCCCTGGTTTACTTCTAACTTTTTGAAGGGCCTTCAGAAGTCGTTGGGTACTGAATTAAATTTTAGTACAACATTTCATCCTGAATCAGATGGGCAGTCGGTATGAACAACTCAAACCTTGGAGGATATTCTATGAGCTTGTTCGATGGATTATCAGGTAAGTTGGGACCAACATCATTCTTTGGTTGAGTTTTCATATAATAACAGTTTTCATTCAAGTATACAGATGGCACCATTTGAAGCATTATATGGGAAGCGGTGTTGAACTCCAGCTTTCTGGGATGAAGTGGGTGAAACGAAGTTGATGGGACCAGAATTGTAAGAAGAGTTGGCAGAAAAAGTTCGGCTGATACAGAGACACATGAGAACAACTCAAAGTAGGAAGAAGAGTTATACAGACAACAGGAGAAAGGATCTATCTTTTGAGGTAGGTGATCATGTTTTTCTCAAAGTCTCACCATGGAAAAGTGTGATGTGATTTGGTAAGAAAGGAAAGGTGAGTCCATGGTTTATTAGACCATATGAAATTCTGGAGAGAGTTGGATCAGTTGAATACCAGGTGGCATTACCTCCGAGTTTATCTCATGTACAGAATGTTTTTCATGTTTCGAGGTTGAGAAATTATATTCCAGATCCATCTCATGTTTTGAGTCCAGAGGTAGTTCAGCTGGAAGAGAACCTATCTTATGAGGAACAACCGGTCAAGATTCTTGACCACAGGGAGCAAGTGTCACGGAACAAGGTGATTAATCAGGTAAAGGTTTTGTGGAAAACCACATGATTGAAGAGGCAACATGGGAATCTGAAAATGCAATGAGGGCTAAATACCCCCACTTATTCGATATGTAAATAAATTGCGGGGACGCAATTTTCTAAAGGGGGGAAGGATGTAACATCCCAAGTAAGTAATGAATAATATATTTTTTTATCTATGTCTATTAGTGAATTAGATAGTGTTTTAGAGGCTTAAAATGAGAATAAATCCAATCTTAAGCATGGAATACACTAATATTTTTAAAAGATTGTTTTACGGCCTTTTGATGGAAAACCATTTTTAAATCTATATTTTTACAATTATATAAGCTATGTTTGTCAAAATAAACTTATTCATTATGATTGGGATATCAAAATTTACTTTGTGTGAATTTTGGGTATTTTTCTGATAAAGTTCATTTTTAATGAATAGTGATAATGTTGTATTTTAATGGAAAACCTCTTTTTAATCTAATTTATTTATATGATTAGATTATCTTTTGAATAAGTTTTGATGTGAAATTAGAATATATTTTTACCATTTAATCCAATGGTGGTCATTGGAAACAATTTCACTTTGAAATTGGACTTAAACTGGTGTCAATCTTTTGATACTTATTGTTTCATAAAAACACGCTATTTGTCATGACAGCGGGAATTAATTATCAAATTAATTAATGTAACTTATATGATTTGAATTTTTTAAAATATACATCATTTTTGAATTCATAATATCAAATATAGCTTACGGTGATGTTTTGGTATTTTTCTGAAAAACTTCAATTTTGATGAATAGTGAAACCACTAAGTGGTAGTTAAAGAAACTGATTTTTTGTTTAAATGAAACTTTGCCACTTATGTGATTTGATTTTCAAAAATCAGACATACATGGTTGTCATTAAGAAGTAAAATGTGGTTCTATGAGATTAAAATAATTTTTAGGTGAATAGTAACATTTAACCTTTTAATCATGATTAGAGGTAATTAGTGTAGTTTGAGGTAAAAATAACGTTTTAATAATTTGATATGAGCTTGAAACATGTCCTACCCTTATTGGATGTGTAATGGCCGACCACGACAATCCATGTGTCAACATGGGGACCCCATGAAGCCACTTTGTTTGGGAAATGACATAAATAACTTTTTATTTAATGTTAAAGTAAAAATGACACAAAATGAGATGTTTTAATAAAAAATTTTTACCTGAAGTTATACAAGTCAGATTTTTGACTAAAATTTTTTATTAGAACGCTAAAAATATTTCCTACATCATGATATTTTTTTTATAATATTTTGAAATTAAATATATTAAATTATTTATGACATCATGATGATGCATCGATTACCTCATTAATAAAGGATTTAAATAAAATGAAAAGATAATGTATAATATATGACCTACACATGTCCAAAACCTAATGGATGGGAATATTTCAAACTCTTATCTCATTATCCTCGAATTATATCAATTTGGGTCATTTTGAATCCGATACTTATTTTTAAATAATGTAAAAGTTTTTACTTAACAAGAGTGCCCCTCCTCTCCTCTTATAAATGGCCCCCACCTCTACCTCCTTACCCACACATCCAAAGCCTTTGGCTCGGCCATCCCCTTCCCATTTTGTCTCTCCACTTCCCTATCATACTCCTTGAAGCCTCAGTTTGGAAAGATGTTTTCCCAAGGAATCCTTTGAGCTCAAACCAATGGGAGATACCCGATTTTAAGGTAATGTCTTCACTTGCGTCCTTTTGTTTTATTTTTCTTATCCAACCCCCTAAACACTTTTTATTCTTTTATTTTGTAAAAAATACAGTACCTTCAATATACTAGGATGTTTTTATAATAATGATTAAATCTACACGCACACACACCTACATCTAATGGTTAAAGAACATACTGTTTCTGTGGATGGTGAATTTCTGCCTCCCGAAACGATGATTGTTCAACATTCTTTTAAGACCTTCAAAGGAGGCCATTAAGATGACACTAAATTTATATATGATATATAATATGTTTATGGTTTCCTTAAGAATCTATATTTTTCATTTTGGGCATATCTTTATAGTTTCCATTATGGGTAAACACGATATCTTCATTTAAGGAAGTGCGGACTACCGCCCCCTCAAAGTGATTTGATTCGTTAATACCATATGTGGGACTTCTAAAGGATGGAGTTATGATATTATATATTATATTACACTGGAATTATAATATACCTTCATATAATTATGATTCCATTTAATAAAATACAAAATAGATATGGAAGCATAGTTTATGCGTACGTACAGCTTACCGTCTCCATGAAAGGTGCATTTCATTTCATCCCTGTAAATGTTATATAATATTATAAATGCATGCATGTACTGGATATATATGATATATATTATATCTACATCATGAATAAAATTCTAGATATAATTGATACATGAACAACTTGTAATTATAAAGGGTTTATTTTTTACTCAAGTACTAATGATCTTTAAAACGACCGTTATTAACTTAAATAATTACATAGTGTTCATGACATGGAAATAAGTGATATAAAAGGAATAATGAAATTTAAAAAGGTTCTTAAACAAGTATAAATTAACTTAAGTTTATTATTCAGGATATTAAAGAACGACCGAGTCAAGTCGGACTCGAGGTATGGGACTTCGTCTCAATCTCCTTTCATTGAGGCATATTTTGTTTTATACACAACCTTCTTTTATACAGTGTATAAACCACTTTGACTTTTACGTTTATCCAAATTGATTCTTTTTTATACGAAGCATTTTACTAAACGAAAAAAGGGAATGTTTTTGTCGTATTTCTATGGTGACAATGACTTCTCCGCCGCCAAGACCATTATTTGAGATTCGGCTTCCTCTACAAGCCATATGTTTTTTTAAAAAGAAAAATAAATACCATGTTTTACTTTTCTTTTATTTTGGTATTGAAAATGGGTTTCTTATTGTTTTTATATCAATATTTTGTATTGATATATTGTGATTGAAATGTGTAAATGTTATGTTTCCTTTATGAATGTTGAATGTGATACGATTATGTTGAGGTTCTTGTGCATTATTATGAAGACGGGTGGTTCCGTGATAAACTAAGGGCGAGTGAGCCCGATATATCTCTCCAATGCATTGGGTAACGCGAAGGAGTGAAAGGTTAAGGTTTCTCCGAAGAGATTTAGGGAATATACTGTGATGGGTATTCCAAATGTAACCAAGAGGGTTACTCCCTACGTAAGAATGTTATGAATGCCTCAAGTTACCTTTATGTCTTACAATTTTTATGATTTATTCATGATTTGAAGAGGTATGTCAAAGTGCTTATGTTATATGGGTAATGTATGATTTAATTATTATGTATATATGTACTCATGTTTCCTTTCCATATATTTATAACCCTTACTGAGTTTTTTATGCTCATCCCAAGTTTTTTTGTATTGTTTTTCACCGGTCAAGGGAAAGGTACATGATATGATGATAGTGTCAAGGAAGTGTCAAGAAAGAATCCATGTTTTATTTTAAATATGTTTCCGTTGATGGGAAAAATGAATACTATCTTTCTGTAACCACTTTGTTTAAATGTGGAATGCAATGAAAGTTTTATGTTCTAATTCTCTAAAACTCTAAACCTGAAAAGTTCCTCAATGTGTAATCTTGTAATAACTCAAGATTAAGTAAGTTTTAAGGTCGGGGCCTTATATGAATACTCCTTGTGACGTACTTTATGGTGATGACATTCTTATTTTTGGGATATCTGAAAGGGAAAATGTATATTCTTTCAAATTCATATTTTTTAATAACGATGATGTGGATGGTTATTACATAAGTTGGAACAAATAATTTTCGGTATATGAGAATGGGCTCCACATCAATAAGAAAAATATATCTTCTATATCTGTTTGTGTTAAAATAGGATGTATTCATTTTACTTAATTTGGGTTCCACTCTTTTTGAGTAAATTTAAAAGGCGTTAGGTATAATATATTTACTCAATTTGTTTTACTCAAATTGATACATGGAATGGGAAATCCATTTCACATGTTATATTAATTCTCCTTGTAATATTTTTGATCACATCAATGAATGTATATGCTATAAATTTTTATAGATAGCCTAAGGTCCACATAATATAATTTGGGGGATGATAAATAAAATTATTTGGGTTTTTCCATTCATGATAAAAATCTAGTTATTGTGTCATGGAATTATTGTATCAAGACCGTTGAAATGAGAGGTTGTTTGAATATATATTTTAAATCCTTTCAATGAATCATTTTACATGACATTTACACATAATATCTTTATATCACATGAAATATCTATATATTATTTTAAAAGTAGATTTACTCCAAAAATGAATATGGGATACTTCATTTTTGTATCCTCTTCTATTTTGAGAGCCATAAAATCTTCTTACAACCATCTTACGAAATTCTCAAAATGTTTGGTGTATAGGCTATTTCAATTGAATGAATGGAGTATACTTTTGATGAACATGTCTCAATATGTGGTTTTGGATGTCCCCAAATCCATGAATCATGCCTCAATAGATATTATAAAATCCTATGTAATTAATGATTATATCTATATTCCTTCTCATTTTTTGATTTAAAACAAAATGTATGAATTTATTAATAGAGAAAACATCATTTTGGTACAAAACACCATTATTAATAATTGTACCGGATAATGGAATATAAATAAGGGTGACAAGCATACCCCTATCTGTGGATGTGTTCACATCTTCAAGAATGAGTTTATTCCTCATTCATTTATTTTTCTAATCTAGAATATCAAATAGAGGTTTCTTTCTATGCATAGCTAGCTAAAAAAAATTCGTTCAAATTGTATCAGCCTATCATCTCTTTTTTGTAGATGAGGAAAATATTAATATGATTTTGTTTCCATAACTATTACATTTAGTTTTTTTAAATTACATGAATGATATAAATGTTTTTAGGATGAAAATGGATATCTCAGAGGGGCTTCTAGAATCCGTCACTACAACTGGTTGTAGTAAATATGAAACTTAAATTCTACTTACTTCATCTATTGTTATTATTGAAAATTTGTTAACTTTAAAAAATGTGAGCTCTTTTGGGAATCATACACCTACTATTCATATAGGAATAAGGGCTATTATCGGCATTTCACAACATCTACAATGATCCAGACATGTTGATTGAAACTTCAATTGTCTAATATTATTAATTTAACAATCATTGGTGTTCCTAGAATGAAAATAAAACTATTGGGGGTGAGGTTGATCCAGAGAATCCCGCCTATCCCCTTTTTGATAATATTAAATGAGAATGTGGCTGCATTAGTTTCACCTAGAACATTAGGTTGTGGTAGTTTCTTTTTTAGCAACATTGTATTTGACGAACTCTTCTTCAATCCCTACATTGGAAATAGATGTTCAAATTATGTTATGTTATGGGACATTATTAAGTCCATTAAACATGTTGTCCAAAAGGGATTTAAATTTCTATTGATGGATTCATATTTGAAGGTGGAGGTTGATATCTTTTTGAACTGGTCTAGGATTGTCCCAGAGAGTTTTTTTCACCATGGATTTAATGTATTAATTTTATCAACCATATTACTCTCTATGTGAAAAGTTTTTACATGTAATCTAATCAGGTAACTAATGTTTTTTCCTAAAGATCCATTGTAGAGACATTCATAGAATAGTCCCTTATAGAATGAGATTTTTGCTCATTGTTTTTTGAGGTGGATGTGTATGATGAACTTCATTACAGTATTGGTTAATCTATCTTCAAATGTTATATGAATTATTTTAAATAATAATATTATGTTGGAGTTGGTTCCTCAGACTCCTGGACATTTTTCGTGTTCGTAAGACAAAAAATTATCAAAACAATTGATTCTTAAAGGAATAATACATAAGTTTAAAAAACGACCTTACTATAATAAAAAATTGAAATAATATATCACATCATCTTAGGTTATAATATAAAAAATATGATAGAATATTTTCATGGAGGAGTCATTATGACCTTACGAAGATATTTGAGTCCTGAAAAACCCTAACTACCTTGGTAAATTTTTCATCCAAAACTCAAGATACATTTAAAATTATATAAATAACTTAATGGCATGATATATATTATGATAATGACTAAAAATGAAAATATTATATGGATTTAAAAGTAAACATTTTTTATACTCTAGTCATGTCGTAAGGAATTCAAATTCAAGACAAAGATACCCGTACCATTACACAAGACTTCCATTAACGTAATTTTACATTCTTTAATATAAATATACAAATAATATTTACATTTATAATTAAAATATGTGTATATATTTCCATTTTAAATATTCATTAATATCATTTCTATTGATTTATTATATTTTTGTACTCTCTTTTCATTATCCAGTGTTAATAACATTTATAGACTGAGTATGAATTATGATGTTGATATTGTTTACCATATTTTTATACCAACTGCATATATAATTTATAATTAATTATAATATAATTTTTTAATATTTATTTTTTATTTTTCTCATACCATACCATTTGAAATTTATTTATGCAGAGTGAAAATGAATTCATTATTGTCTTATTTAAATGATTTTTCTAAAACAAATGTACATTAATAATAAATTCAATACAAAATATAATATTTTACAACCATATAAAAATTAGTATTTTCTTATTATATTATAATTTTGTTATTTTTAATGATCCCATATTTATATTTAATGATATTTTGAAACACTGATAATGTATGTCGTTAAACTGAACCAAACCTGAACACGTGTTATCTCAATTTTCATGTAAAGATAAGTAGGTGTTTGATTTTATATAATAAAATTATAATATAGAATAATTATATTATATTATTAATTTTATAATAGTGAATAATGTTATAATTTTATTTTATAATGAATTAAATACTATAATAAAAATGCATTTTTGTTGAGATTCTAGTCCGATCAATTGCACGAGTCTTGTTACATTGAATTTATAAATGGATATAAATTAAAAAAAATTGGGTTTTACCATTAATATAACAACATAATATTATAAAAATGTTAATGAGTGGATAATATTTATTTTTTCATAGTATATTTTTAAAAGTAATATTTGTAAGACCAACATATGTTAGTGATTGTACATACATTATGGACTTGATTTTTCATTTTAATTGACCATTAAAATGAAGTGTCTATGCTACAAATTATCTAGATATGGCTTAAATTTGTGGTAACTGATTATAGGGTGATTAAATGTGATGTTTTTAAAAATTCAATTTTATTGAAAGGGAGTACCAAGACTCAATAGAAGTGTCCCCTTTTATAAATCATGGGAAGGGATGTTTGGAAATACCCTTTACTAATAAAATAATATCATTATACTATTCAAGGTAATGGAATATAGTAAATATAAAATACATATTTTGGGATATTTTTAGTACTAAAATTCTTACCATAATTTATTTTTGGAGATATACTTATTAGATTTATGTATTTTCCCTTTTACTTTTATTTTTATTTACTATAACAATACCTTCGTAATTATTTTTTACCCATTGTACTTAAATAAATTTAAAAAAATTATTTTTAACATATAAAATGATTTTATATTTAAAATAATAAATTCGAAATTAATTTAATCAAATATAATTTATATGCTTTAGAAATGTGAGTTTTAATATAAATTTATATAACTTATTAAAACAGTTTTTAGGGAGATTATTTTTTAACATAAAATTCAGTTGTGATATAACATTTCAAATTTTAATTACCTTAAAGACATTTTGTGATTTATTATATAACAATATACTGATATTTAACTATGAAATCATGTAAAAACTTAATTTTTACCTAAATATTAATTATTAAATGAAATGGCCAATCAATAGTTATTGTTTTTTTTGTAAAATTTTATTATAGCTTTACAATTTGTTTTAAATAAATTAATATGTGAAATTAATAATTAAAGTTTCATAATATTATTATTAATTTTAATATATTTTTTATATTTTATGGGTTTTAAAAATTATATGATATGCTTACATGTTGATAAAACCAAGAAATTTTTTTTTTCATAGAGTCATCATTTTTGAATAAAAAATCTTCATTTATAGACAATGATATATAAATCATTTTATGAAAATATATCCATGATACATCCTAAATTAAAGTCCCTTTTAAATTAACATAGAAAAATTTATAAATTATAACATTATATAAATAAATATAATTTAGAAAAAAATAATTAAAAATACTTTTGATAAATTAATCATATTATCTCTAGAAATTAATAATTAATATAGAGATAAAACAAAATTTTATTATTTAATTGTGGTAAAAATTATTTCATGAAATAAAATTCAAATATATAATAATAATACATTTTTTATATATAATCTAAATTTATAAAAAATTTATTTTTAAACGTATATGAATTCATTACATGTCTATACATAAAACTATTTTGTTACATATTTGTATAATCTTAATGTATACTTGAGTAACCTATTATGATCTCCAAATATTACCTACGAGTTAGATAAACTATATTTTTGGTTTTTGGTTGTGATTCCATTAGCATAATTATATTTACAATTTCTATAAGTATATGTTTCTCTGACAAACAATTTTCCTTAAAACGTAATTGTTCTCGTTCATCTTGGGAATTATCAATGAAAAACCTTATAAAACATAATTCCTTTCCATGATTAGAAAAATTTACTTCAAAATAAATAATTAGTATTCTATATTCCATTTCTTCATACCTTAATTTAATGGGATTGTGATATAATGACTTTAATTTATACCATATAATTTAATGGATCTGTTTTAACCTCCATACCTAATATTTGAAATATTTATTGGAGTATAGTTTTGTTTTTCATGTTAAACACACTATTAATAACATACTTATTTTTTTATATTGTTTAGTAGAGTCATGGGTGAATAAATAAACCACATTCGTAACCAAAGGAGACGAAAAGATATATAGATAATGAAATTTAAATTATATGACCCATCTTAGAATATTTTTTCACATATACAATAACAACACAAGATGATAATGTATTATTAAAATACATACGATATATGTTACATTGGAATATTAAACACATGAAATATATAAATTCAATAGAACAATATATACAATGAATAAAACGGTATCAATAATATAAAATTTCAAGGGGAATTATATACACGACATATAATATTATCTAAAACATAAATATGTGCTCTAATTATGGAAAATATATGATGAATAACATATACATATATCATAACATTGAAATGGGAAGGAATCAATGGAGTGATTATCCATGTTTAATTTAAATAAACAATTGAATATTAAAAATAAATCAAATAAGATCATGTTAATGGATAAGATGACATAATATAATTTATGAATAAGTGATACAACCTAATGAAAGGAAATTATTTTATGAAACCCCATACCACAAGCCTAGATAAGATATATATAACCTTTAAATCATATATAATTGGGTTATATTATATATTTATTTATTTATGAATCATATCATGGTTTACTAATATTTTATTATACAATTTCATTCATTTATTTCAATGACATATTAAATTAAATAATCTATTATACAAAAGACGTTATTTTTGACTAGGATTCATTCTTAATTTAAAAATTACAATAGAATATTCACCATAGTCCCGGTGCAATTATTACATCAAATACATAAAAATAATGATGAAATAATTGTTATTTTAATAAATAAAATCCTGATTTGGTTACATCAATGAAATATGGACATAAAAATGAATCACATCTCCTCATGAATGTGGTATTCCAAACTTACACAAGAATGATGTTATCATTTATTAACAGTCAAAAGGAAATAACGCAAGTTATATATATGATTTATAGAGTAAAATCTATTTCCTAAATATAATATATATAGTTATATATATAATCCATCGTAATTTCAATCATTATGAGATGGTTATGAAAAATGATACATATATCTTCTTGGAGGTGGTAGTCCACACATATGAATAAATAATTATTCCACTCCCCATTAGATAAAAATGTTGATAAGTATGTTTATACAATAGTTAAAATAAAATTTTAATGTAGTGTAGATATAGATGTTTTAATATAATAATGGTGTATGAAAATTTTATGGTGATAAAATTAGAAGCAAAACAGTAATCACATAATTATGAGTTATAACTTTTATACATAAAACCAGATATGGAATCCAAAATAATTATTCAATGATGGAACTATTATGATAACATAAACTATATTCCATTACATATAATTTTTGGGAGATAGATGGAAGTTGATTTGATGAAAAATAGTGATAAAAAGAAGTTATGTCGAGAGGAGAGGGGGATAACCTTTATAATTCAGCGAATGTTTAATTTTCGAATTTCATAAATTGTTAAATGAATATAAATTATTTTTCATGCAAAATTGGAAAAAAATAGTACATTTTATAATTAATTATAGAATTATTTGAGGTCTTCTCATCAAATTGAATTTATAAAAAGTTTATGTCATTTTATAAACATTATCTTTTGTTATAACACCTTTGTTAATGAATGTAATCCTTAAACGTAGTAATGAATGTTTAAATTTTATATGATGATATTTTTACTTATAAAATAAATATTCGTAGTTCAATGGAAAATTTATTGTACTTTAAACCATTTATCATCTTATTTGAAATCTTTCATTATTTTTATGTATTTTAAATAATTTTAAAATATAAAACATAACATAAAATACTTGTATACTCACATTAAGAAATATTCAACGTAATTGACGTTAATGACATAATGTAAGAAAAATAATTATTGAATAATGGATTACAAAACCTAAAATAATGTTTTATTAAATTTAATATTCTTTTGCGACTATATATAATTTATATAAATTATATTTATTAGTATTTTAAATTATTAAATTTTATATTTCCTCTGTAATTACAAGAATTGTGTCGATTTTGTATAAAATTCAAGTAAATTATATTATTTCATAAAATTATAATGAAATTAAAATAATAAAAATAATTTCATTATTCTTAATTTAATCATTATCATTCAAAAAAATACTCATTATGGGATCATATAATGAGAATTTAAATGCAATAGAGTGATATTTTGATCTTTTCCATACTTATAATATTACATATGATATTATCAATGGGAAATGGATACAGTAGGGAATAAAATAAAACCATATATGAAAATGAATGAAAAAAACTAATAAAATATGGTAATGGAATAATTTTGGTATATATTAAAGACTTCCCCCAATAGTTTAAGCCTCTATTAACATAATTTACTAATAATTAGGGTAATAACTATATTCATTTTTTATAATTTATATAAAAAAATAAATTTGATTTAATTAAAAAATTAAAAAAACTTGATTCCTTATATTTAATTTATTATTCTATATTATATATTTTAAAGAATAAAAATAAAATAAAAAAAGTAAACCTATAATTAATGTTGAGAAAATATTTTTTAGGAAGATGTTTTTAAGCATTAAATTATTTTACATTTATTCTACGACATGTAATCATATTATATGGAATTCAATTAACATATATATATATATATATATATATATTATTAAAATACATTTTACTTATATTATTATATAGTATATATTTTTTTAATTATTTAAAATGGATAAACATTATACATTAAAAACTACTTTTTTGAATATGTGTTCATAATAATAAAAAACGTATTCCAAAATAAAATAGAATATTTATTATTATTGAATTAGTTATATTTTTTACATTAAAATGGTTTTTTAATTTAAAAAATATTTCTCAACAGAATTGGACTTTTTATCTTCTTAATTTTATGTAAAGAAATGATTAATTAACCAAAATTAGTATTAGTGAATATTAAAATAAAATAATATTTTAGAAAAAAAGAAAAAACCAATCTTAAAATAACAATGATGTGATGATTTAAAAATTTAAATTTATTCATTTTATAAATGTTAAATAAATTGATAACAATATATGTAATCTTAATAAAATAAAATCCAATTTTTATGAAATAATATTTTTGAAGCATAAAATGACATTATTGAATATTTAGTAATTATCTAATTTATAATAATTAATAAATTATCAATAAGGTATGATAAAAAAATTATTACGTTTTTATTCATATTAATTTCTCCAGTTATACATCATGGTATAACTATTACATTCGAAATAATATTATTTCACAGTGGTTAAAAATAATGTTTCATGTCATGTACAGTATCCAAAATTTTGTTTTTTAAAATTTATAGGTATTACATTCTCACACCCCATGTTTTATAAATTTCATCCATTAAATAATAACTTCATCTCATTAAAATAGGAATTATTATTGGATAATTCATTTATTGAAAATCCAAATTTTATATAGGAAAAGAAGAAAATCAATTCTAAAAGAGGGAAATGATTGCAAGAAAGTAATATATAATAATGTATAACTAGAAATTCACATACGAGAATATTAATGTGAATTGATAATATATAAATAGAGGAGAAATTAAATTACCAAAGAATGATAGAGAGTAATAGATAACATTGATGACATGAATGTGAGTGGTCATTGGAATGTCAATGGCCAAAAAACCATTAGCCATTAATGACTAAAAAGACCATTAATTAATTAAAAAACTATGTTAAAATAAAACAATTTTGTATCAGGGTCTTTTTATAATATATGAGGGATTATTTTAAATAAACATTATATATAAGGATACATAAACCCATAATTTTCCTCAAATATGTAAATATAATTTCAACTTTGATATTGATACTTTCAATATGTTTTCCCCATTATCTCCTCTTTTAATCCAAATTATGATTAATAATATATAATTCTTAAAGTACTATATCAACATTTGAATTACTAATATGAATTTGAAATAATGAAAAAAAATTTTTAATATTTTTACAAAAACAAAAAATTTCAATAAAATATAATACTCAAACTGAATAAAAAATCATAATAAAAAATAATACAATAATATCCAAAATTTAATTGTAACAACCATTTTAAAAATGAAGTCATTCCAATAATAATTAACACTATATCCCAGATAACTCTAATAAAAAAATTATTTTCTAAATATATAAATTATAATAGAAATATTACATTCTTATGATGAAATTTCATAGTTCCAAAATAATCCTTCTTGGTAAATCACATGATATGCATAATGTTTACATGTACATTATCCTAATAAAAGTTCTCTCGAAATATCAATAATGAAATTAAAATAACATAACTAAAAATTTATGATTTTTCTATTTATTATTATAATCTTATGATCATCCAAGAACTTATAATGTGATGAATTTATCAATAACACTTATTTTATGATTAAAAAAAACATCCTAATCTCCAATGTTTTATAAACCCTGCTCAAATAAAAAATATAACTGCCCAAAACATACACATATGGATTCAATGATAAAAAAACAATATTTAAATTCGATAATTAATACCAATACACATGAACCAAATATATCTAACTATAACATAAAAAATCAAAAATATATATTTTCGAGCATCTATTAATTTTCTTTTTTAGGGTATTAGATTTACATAATTTTGAAAAAAAAATTATAACACTACCAAAGTCATAATGGGTTAATTTTTACCACTATATCCAAATTTTCTATTATATCATTAGTTATTCAAATTATATAATAATATTGGTACAAACATAATCTTTTCAATTACTCATTCATATTATATAATTATTAATAAAATGGGTAATGAAAAAACATAATAAATCAAACTTCAAACCCTAGTAAAGGATAAATATTATATATAATAATTGTTTTCCATTTGGGAGATGAAGATGAGTATAAGTGTATGATATCATAATAAAAATTCATGACCTTAAAACAATGTAATTCATAGACAATAGAATCTGGATCATTAATACAATTACATTTTATAATGAATTATAAATTGAATGAGTCAAAATAATTAATAGTCATGATCCTTGTGATGTATCTATTAGAATATGGTATAATAAAAATCATAGAGAATATATAGAGAAAATATGTTGGTATATCGGAGAATCATTATCATATAACTATATAAATCAATAATACTAATATAATAACCTACCTAGTTAATTCAAAAAAAATTTAGGAGTACCCTATAACTAATTAAATATGTCACATAACCCAAGGGATCAAAGGGCTATAACGGACTACCCATTTATATATTGAAAACAATTGTTTTAATGAATGGTATTTTCTCCCCAATTTATATTTTCTAGATAATTTTCATATAACATATCATGAAATCAAAAAAAAAATTCTTACCTTAACAATTATTAGAATATCATATTTTACCCTTCAAAAATAAATGGGTTTTCTAAAAATTTCATCAAAAACACTTAATAAAACATTTACAGATATAATTTAAATGGTATCAGAAGATAATACCTCTAATTGAACATATTAATAAATATATAATGTTCAACTATATTAAAATATAATAAAATAACCTTTAAAATATTTCTTGGACAAAATTAGAAAAAACCATTTCATTCTATACCATTAAAAAAAATTACCAAAATATTGATAAGTGTAATTTATTTTAAAAAAATTTGTACATTTAATTTTATCTTAATATAAAATAATAATTATCATTAATAGATAATCTACTCATTTATTAAATGGAAAAAATAAGAATTATTTTAAAACATCTGTAAATAGATTGTAAAGGTAACTCATGAAGAACACTCTATGAAATTTACTTTGAAACTGTTTTAAATGAATTTCGAAGATACATTAAATTGAAATTAGGAAATAATTTAATTTAAATAAGAACATTCATGAATAAAAAATAAAATACATGTATATATAAGTGAAATACTCTTGATGAAAAACAAGAAACATGATCAATAACATTTAAAAGAAACAATCATGATGTTTCTTTAATGAATAAGAGAGGAAATGTATATTAAAAATATTAAAATTACTAAGAAAATATTTTAATAAAAGATAAACTTTCGAAGAAAATAATAGCATATAATAAATTACAATGGAACTATAAAATTTACTATTTTAAAATAAGATGATACTGTATCATAAAAATCATAGTCATTCATGAATTTTTTTAATCCTCGTCCCATAAAAGAAATGGATTTGAATGAACCATTAAATAACATGAATATAATTAGATCAGTTATATATCATGTTAATTCACATTATATACATCTCATAAAAAATTATGTTGACAAAATATAATTATTTCCAAATGATAGAAATTTTGGATGAATGAACCCAACAAAGATCAAGCCTTTCAATTGAGAAATAAAAAATGGATCAATTATTCATACTAAATTTAAATAAAAAAAACTATTTAAAATTAATCATAAATATGATAATTAATTTTCATAATACTTTCATGATATAATCAATGATGATGTTATATATCTCAATTAATGAAAAATTAGTTAGAAACCATTATCCTCAATTATTTAATATCTATGTATATTATTAAATTCCAATAAAATATACTTTTATTAATTATTTACATGACTATGAACAATTTATAGACGTATTAAATTAAAAATATAACTTGTCTTAAATTTATTAAAAAAAATATTTATTTAATTAATCAATTATTTCCACTTCAGCTGTTTTGTTGGATGATCGCTTCATAATTTAAAAATTAATTTGGTAGATTGATCATGGTCAATGGGGACATTAATATATCATATCTAAAATAATCATCATAATATAATAATAAATTATATAAATGAAATAAGATTTTATAATCAACAAATAATTTAATTCATGAGAAACAAATGGAAGAGATTCAGGGAGGTGATGTTTCATTCCTATTCCCGAGCTATGTTATCATCGTTTAAAAGGTGGGAGTGTATGAATTTATATAATATATTCTATTAATATAATCATATACATGTAAATAATATAATATTTATTTATTAAATTAATCTTTAATACCATATTCTTAATGTGTTGACATGAAATGAAACACATCATTTTTTAGAATGGGTAGTCAACACGTACACATTAAATATGACTTGATTCCCCATATGATGGAAGAGAATATGAATAATGTTATACAATATTCATTATTAAATTTCAACAAGATAAATATATAGATTTTATTATCTCATTATGGTTTAGAAATAATTTATAGATGTTTGAGTAGAAATAAAATATGAATGATAAATTAAGAGTTATACCTTTCCATTTGAAAAAAATTAGGCTTATAATTTGGCCTTATGGGTTAAAATTTTGGGTAGAAAATATCATGTATGTCATGAATAATAATTTTATAGGGATAAATGACCGGTTATTTTTCTGAATTATATTTTGCAAATGGTAATAAGAATAGAAGAGACATGGTTCTAATTGACTAGTTATTCAAAGATAACTCATGGATTTACATAATTTAATAAATTGGCATAAATTAATGATCATTAAAAAATTTCACAACATTGATACATTTCTATTATATAATTATTATTCACCTATACCATCTATTATTAGACAATTAGGAATATTTTATTATATATTTTAAACTGTATGTTTAGGAATCATAATTTTGTAAACAAATTTTAACCATATCTATGGTAATAAATTTTTCTATCATACAGGGATATAATTTTAATTTTATGCTTACAGTTGGCTTATAAATTTACAATGGATGAGGTTTCTGACCATTTATCATCCTTATTTTATTTATTCTAGTCTATGATGATTTGAAAACATTTAAAAAATATTATATATATAAAATACAATTAATGCCTTGTTAATAAATATTCACATATATTGACATTAATTACATGAATATAATAATTGAATCCAGCAATATATTTTATATATAAATAAAAAAAAATTATTAATCATTATAAAGTTATTTTCTAAAAATATTTTAAACAAAAAGATTATTTTAACTTTTTTTTATAATTAAATAAATAAATTTTCCTACTATTTTGAAAAGCATTGTGTCTTGTTTAGGAATGTCGGGAAAATTCAAATCACAAGGAATTAAAAAAAATCATCATCATTAAAATATCTTCAGTACACTCAAAATAACCATTAATATATATTTACAATCAATTTTTATCTTTATTTGATTATATGATTGAAAATTAAAAGTAAGAGAGGAACGTTTTATATTTTTCTTCCAATAAATAATTATATAGGTCATTATAAAATAAAAAATGATCCATGTGGCTCTGAATTAAAAACAATATTGTTTAAATATACTCATAATATAAGGTAATGTAATTTTTGTGGTCTTTTTTAATTCAATTTCACATTTTTTAGACATTAATTAACATGATTCACCCTCTACTGAGCTTATAACTGTTTTCCATAGAAACTATTGATAATGTCAATTAATTAAGGGACCTAATAAAAAAAATTAAACCAACATATTTCAAAAATATTATCCATTTTTAGAGATTACATTTTTAGGAGTCGGAAAATAATGACAATAAGGAATCCCACAAAACATTACGATGAACTTTTTTTTGGAGAATTAATTATCTAAGTATTGGATAATCCCACATGAACTCAATGATTACTAATAATAATTATATTAATATAATTTCATTTATAATTATTTTTACTCAATATATTTATATAAAATTATGCATATTTATGGATTATTTTAATTTTTTATAATGTAAAACATTATTCATGTAAAAAATTGTTTTATGAAAAAAAATTATTTAACCATATAAAAAATATTATAAAAAATGATAAATAATATTGATTTATATGGAATTATTCGTATTAATATTTAGAAAGTGGATATTATTTTACATTTAATCCAAATCCATAATAGAATGATACTTTTCAATAAAATTATTTTATGATAATATATCACTATTTTTAAAAATAATGATCTTTGTAAAGATTTATACGAAGTTTTTTTCATGGAAAATAAATCAATAACCGTCAGATTATGTATATGTTGAGATTTAAAAAATTAATTTCATTTCTAGGATAATACTTATAAATTTAAATTATTATTTTTATTATATATACATCAAAATTTAATAAAATATATTTTCGATCAAAACCTATTTTTGATGTATAAAATAAGTTTAGTGAATATTTCGTAATTATTTATTTATAATTAATCATTATATTTTCATCATATAAAATCATTAAAAATATTTATAATTAATTTTATCATATTCATAAATACATGTCAATATCATGGGTGAAACTGACACATTTTAAATAGTATCATTACATAATTGTTAAAGCTCAGTGTTTTGTGTCGTGTATACTATCAAACATAGTGTTCATTTAAAATAATATTATACTAAATATTAATATTATTATATTATTTTTTTATTTAATTAAATTAAAATAATATTGTTTTCATGATTTACATGATTTTTTTACTAAACATATTAATGTAGAGAAAATTTCTTATTTAGGAAATGTTAAGAAGGAAAAAATGGGTTAAACTAAAGAAATTAGTGGTTTAAAAACCTGAAAAAATACATAAATCCTATTAGATTAATGGTTTTAAATCCTATATTATTGTAATGATTAATTTTTTCCATTGGGTCCACTAACATTTAAATGGGAAATTTTAACAACCATTTTCATCTACAATTTCATCCTATTAGAAATGAAAATTCCATTCATGCATACAACTAGGCTACTACCTCCAAAATTATATTTCATTCATTATTTATGTCTACTAAACATGGATGGCCATATAGATGGATTTACAAAATATATTATATTTTAAAAATAATGTAATTATTTTTATGTAATAACAAATTATTATTTATAATTAATTATTTGCATTCATTGGACACCAATGACATTACTCATATGTACGTACAAACTATCATCACTCTTAAATGATATAATTCATTTTTCATCACCTCATTATATGAATGTATATAAAATTGAATAGAATTTATAGATATTATTTTTATATGTAGAAATATACTTCATATATTATGAACCCATGGACATCGCTTGAGAGTGAGAAACATCAAATAAAAAAATACATTGAATGTAGATATGTTATCACATAAATATTTATTTTTAGGAAGAACATATAATAAATGTACAATTATAAATTATATAGGAATTATAAACATGTATTAAATTTATGAATATGTTAATTATATATATTTATATTAAATAAAAAATATATATTTTATTTTAAGGGAACGTATGATTAAATACAGTGTATGATGTAGGTTTTAATGTTAAAAAATAATTTTCTATTCTTATTTTCCATGCATGAATATATATTTTGGTAATTAAATATATCTTATCACATAAAATTCAATATATTATTATAAATTTTTTAGATTTCTTCATTCTTTATCCTCTATTTAGTCTGCAAAATGACCAATAAAATGTTCTTAAGTATATTTGACATTATTTATTCATTATTCAGTGTAATATTTTCATCATGTCAATATCAATTAAAATTATTCCTGGAATGTTCATTTGTATGATAAAATTATTTTGTAAACTAAACATCAACCATATTGTTATTTTTATTCAATGATTAAAAATTACTTTTTAAAAAATCAAATAGATTTTATAATATTATACAGAAATAATGTAGAAGGTTAATAAGTCAACAATTTACCGTATGAATGTGACTAAGTATTATATTTAATATTCATTTCAATTATGTTTCTATTATAATATTACACTATTATTTTAAAAGAATAATATATTCTCAATATTTTATGATTATATATTTTTAATGAAATCAAATGAGATGGGTATTTTTATAATGTTTTAAATGAACGTTAAAATATTATTTTAATGTCATATTTCGTTTTTTAAAATAAATTTATGATTATTTTGATTACATAGGATTACAATATAATTAAATTATTCATTCTATTTATATGGACAGTTAACTATTATTTGATAATTAAATATTTATGGAACCCATTTCATTTTAAGGATTTTTTTATGATTTATTGAATAATATTTTAATGACCATGTTGTACACATATGTCTGAATAAAATTATGTGATGGGTTGGTCCATTGAATCATTCCAATGCATTTTGTAAATACTAAAATCTCATTAGTTAAAATGGAAAATAATTTTTACTAAATTCATTTTAGTAATCGTCTATACCAACAATTATTGTCTTGTTAATGTAACCTGACTAAGGGTATCACAGAATTGGGTGCTAACCCAAGATAATCATGGAATTTTTCTACTATAACCATATATAATGAGAATATATAATAGTGAAATTATTTTATATTCATATGAATGTGACAAATTATTTATAACATGTTCTTCTGCCTATAATATTCCCTTATAGATGAGGTCAAATGAACCATAAAGGGATGAAATGTAAAATAACATAAGATGACCTACCTGAAGTTGAAGATAAAAACAAAAAGAAAAAAAATTTCATGAGTAATAGAAAGGAGATAAAAAAATAAATTATAGATGGAAGGAATGGAAAACATAACAATAAGACAAACAACATCTGGAAAAAATGTATAAACTATCAAACGAAAATATAGTTTCAAAACCAATTTTCCATGAGAAAATCTAATATAATTATCCCATTCCAATACAAATAATAATAAATGAAGATAAATTGAAATGATAATGTATTCTTTTACCTTTATATGTTTACTAAAAGTCTATATATGTATAAATATAAAGAAACATACAGGGTGTGAAAAAATCATACTAGTATACCACCTTTCATTAATAAAATATTTTTCACCTGGTAAAAATTAGTCCTACGATTAACATAAAAAACTTATAAATAAATTCCCAATTTATACTATTTTGAAAATAATTTTTATTTTGTTTCTATTAAATCATTTCATATTTCCATAGTCAGTGAATATTAAATGTTATTTATTGATACTAAAAAATGAATATGTTGAAATTTCCATTGAAATTTTATAGTAGAAACATCCAGTCCATGAAACATGAAAAAAATTAATCATATATAAAACAAACCACATCTGTAAAGACCATTATTTTATCAAGAATGTGAAATTGAGTATAAATTTAAATTTTTCTCTTATGAAGCTCATGATGTCTAAAATGTTTTTAATACTTAATAATATATTCTAGAATAATTATTTCAACAACTATATTCATCATATGAAATGGTTTTTGACCAAGGAAACGAGTTTAATGGAAATCAAATCCATTCAGATATTCATAGATTATTTAATAATTAATATTTAATTAATTAATTAATAATTTATTTATGTGTGAACTTTCAAATCTATCATTTTTTTTATTTTTTATAATTATATATTTTCTTTAAATTTTAGTCTAAAATGGGATGGTTTTCCTATTTTAGTCATGAATTCATTTCAAGAGATGATGTTGGACTTCAATAACTTTTCATTTTTTTTATTTTTAATCCTTTTATTATTCCCCATCTATTTCTATTATATATTTTATTCTCCAATAAAACAACTTTATGGAATCTCAAAAACTTTACTAAGAGAGGATATGGATATAAGGAGGGTTATAGGAAATTCTTGATAAAGGTTTGTGTTTCTATAGGGTTGGGGGCATATTGTCATGCATCATCAATTGAACACGGATATGGGTAAAGTATTGTTAATTACTACCAAAGGTGTTACATTTTTATGTTTTTTATAATTTCCCATTGAATTAATACTATTAGATTAAATTGATTTTTATGAATTATATGTACCAAATGTGTGTCAAACTATTCTAAAACACAGAAAAATTGATGGTTTTTGGCGCATCAAATGGGCTTCTTGATTGGAAATGTTGATATCATGAAGTTTGGTTTTATGAACACATACCATGTATTATTCGTATTGATGAATGAAGACAAAATTATAAATTTACTCTTCTTACATTAATTGAAGGATGTATTTTACAACATTTCCATGTACATTTCAATGAATATGAGTGAGTTGGAAGACATAGGTTTTGGAAACAACACACCATGTACTCAGAGTTCATTTCATGTAGTAGTACATTGTAATGAAGCCATGAAATTGATATGAAACCCTATATAACTGTGATATATCCATGTACTAATACAGAATAAATCCCTAAAATGGGTCCTATCCCAAAATAATTCTGCAGTAAGACACCAGGTTTGACCCAGCTGTTCTATAGTACACGACCAAAAAATGTGTGTTCCATGATTTCTATTAGTACATATTTTTGTAGGTGGTTTTGGAGTACAGGAATTATACAAGCCATTTGTTTACCTTTTGATAGATTTAATTGTTTTTAAACCTATAATAGAATATTTATCATAAAATGAGTCCTTTTTTGGTATTTCTCCACATATATAATATTGGTGGAACTGTTGTGGTTATTTTAGGAATCTAATGTATAGTTACGTGTATATCTTGTTGTGATATAGAATTTCATCCTTTAGTATTTAAATGAATTATTATCTTCTAATTGGTACGTTGGATAATACCTCATTATCAGTATTTTGAATAGTTTGTGGACTTGTAATGGGGTCCAAAATATCATTATTTGGTGACATTATTAAGATAGTTCAAAATTATCATGACTAGAAAATGATATCGGGATAGAGATAGGTTGGGAATTATGGGTGACCTTGAGGGTGAAATTGAACTGATATAGTCCATGAGTCATCTCTATAGAATAATTTTTATTTATATTTTCCATTATGTTTATATACCTTTTTTGGTGATCCAATTTAGACTTGGAGGTCATGGGTAGTTATGGATGAGGTTGTGGGATGTATTTTTCAAAGACTCACATGTTGGATAGAATGAAAAGTTTTTAACCATGGTTCACCTGAGGGGTGTATCCACTTATGTTATGATCTAGAAGTTTCAATGAGGTATTCCTCCATTTATAATCTAAACCATAGGTTCCTATTTTCGATTCCTCTACCCTCATTTTTACCATTAAAAAACCAAAGGCGATGCATAAAACTATGTAATGTTTTTTAGAATCCAAATAAGGATGAATCCTCATTTGATATGACCTATAGGGTACCCTATAAGATTCCTCCTATTGTAATTTTTTTATAATGGTCTCAAGAGGGATTCCTCTTCGTATATACAAAATACAAGGATCCCAAAAGGGATCTCTTTTAATACACATTGTCTTATAGGAACTGTAAAGGGATGCCTCTGATTAATTTTAGACCATGAGTATAATAAAAAAGATTACATTCCTATTTATTTACATAATAGACCCTAGTGGGTTCCCATATGGTTGAATAACCAATATCATGTGCGTTCTGGGTTTGGATATTTGTGGTATCATGTGTCACCTTCGAACCCATTAAATACATTCTTACCTAATGGGATTTGGAAATAGAGATTGGTTTACTCATTCATCCATCCTCACTATTTTATTTATTCATTCATTTAGTTGTGATTTTTGTACCATTAATTTCCCAACTTGAATCATTGTACTCAATCAATTAATAATGATAATAATTAATGCTATGATGGGAATTTCCAAAGTTACAATCAATGATAGGGAATATGGTCCTTAGTTTTTTATTTTTAAATGTTAATATATTTCTGATTATTTAATAGGATTCCAAATAATATAGGGATTATATAGGAGGTTGTTGTGAGTGTCTTCTGACCCATTTTACATGTAATTTTCGATAGACTCGGGACTTTGTAAATATGATGTAATCGGAGTAAAGGGAGATGACACGTGACAATGTATATGTGCCGTTTACTCTCTTCATCATGGGTAGATCTTCTTATAAATTTTTCTAGGGAAAAATTTCTTTTGGTTTAGTCCCTCATTCCTCATTCCTCATATGGTCAGTTATTGTTTCTCTCTATAGGAGGTTGATCCCTTCAGCATGAATTTTCAATATTGAGTCAGGTATCTCTGTAAGTAGAGAAAATTGATATCTTCTATCCATTATCGACACAAGGTATATTTAGGTATGAATGCGACCAATCCTACAAGGGACTGATCATCTATATAACAGGGGAATCTACATGAGTCGCAGTTTCCACCAAGGCTCTATCAGTGATCCTCATCCGCCTATCGTGACCTTTTCCCCGTGAAGAATATGTTCTCCTACAATGAGAGTATTTTTTATCTCATGAGAATTATCAGTGTTTCTCTCTCTCTCACGGGTTTCCTAAAAAACTATTCAACTTGGCCGAACACCATTAGAGCTGTCATAACCATGGAGTGAGTTCTCTCAGACGAGTGCCTTGTGGAGACATCGAACTAAATACCATTCCTAGCAATCCAGTCATTGTGACATACCAATAGACTATGGGTCTGTTATTTCAGTATATTTAGAAGTTTTCTAATGTTATATATTCAATATACATATACCTTAGAGATTTGAATTTACCCTTACTTTGGGTGTTTCATTTAGGTTTTTGGGATTCCCTACTGATTATAGTTATACACACCCCTGAATGGGATCTTCCCACACGTTTCATGTCTGGTATAGACTTGAACTCTTTTGATAATGTCCATGGTGGACCAGGTCTAGACCAAGATTTGTGAGTTTCATATATGTTGTGATGTTCCTAAGGATATAATTATTAAATCATTTTTTACAGGTTGTAATTTTCAGTTTCCAGACACATGTTTTTGGTTGGCCTTGTTTTCTGGCCCAATTTGTATTCCACAATTTAGATTCCAATGTACTCTTTTTTTTACAAGTTTTAACCATGTATTTTGATCATTAGTGGTTTTTACATTTCAGCATATGTGGGAATGAAGATTTTTGTGTCTGTACAGGTACCCATGCAATGCATCCCATTTTAGTAATATGCCTTCAAGGTTCCATCCACCAACCCCTTCACTATTACTATAGGGCATGGAGAGTCGCGAAACATTCCACCATGGGAGAGGTTGTTATAATATGGTATAAGAGGTAGTCGGTTCTACCTTAGGACCAATACCTTATGATATTTTTTTTGGGAAATATGTTAAGGGTTTTGAGATATATTTTCAGGCTAGGGACCTTAGTGTTCATGTGGGTGGCTGATGAATACATACACTAGGACACTGATAACCTTATCCTCGGCTTGACACATGAAAACACTAGTTAAAAGGATCATAAATTAAAGGAACATTCATCATAACGAATGGGTTGTGTTTTAAATGACCTTTTTGTCAGATATCCAGATATAATCATTGACAATTGTTTATCTTGTTTCCTTACATGATTCCAATGCGACACATACCCACTTGAATTTGGTATCACATTTACAAGGATGTTCCCCTTAGTGTCAAGTCTTATACTCAGGTACTGGTTCTCTAGGTATTACATCTAGGTGGGGAACCTGCAATACCACCACCAGAGGAGTGGCACATGATACATACCATACCGTCAAGCCAGGATTACAAGGTGAGCACACTCCATGGGTTTCAGAGATAGAGACCCTAACGTTTGGAGGCGTGCCTGACCCTCAGGTAGTTAAGTACTGGCAACAGGAAGTGACCTGTGTATTCCATCTAGTGAGGACACCAGATAACCATATGGTGATCCTAGAAGTGATGATTATTTAGGGTTTATAAGGAAAATAGTGGAGTTTTAAAACACATACTTACAACGAGGAGACTCATTCATGGAAACAGTTCGAGTTACTCTTTAATGAAGTGTTCTATCATGTTACATTGAGTGTAGTGCATATCTCGAATATTATTCTGCTCTAGAAGGTCTATTTTACAATAGATGACTATTTATAATGGTTCACCAATTTTACTAGGAACTCAATATACATGGTCATGGATCAACACCTCAGAGCTCGGACCATCCAGAGATTTTTATGATGAGACATACGGGATTCTGTTAGGATTATTTGCATTTTGACTTACCCAAGAGTTCTCGATCGAGATTTGGTGGTCATAAGCTTTTTGGATGAGCATAGACAACATGAGGAGTTCAGGAGCATCCAAAAAGGTGAAGAGACCTCAAGTATATGGTTTTTACATTATACTTAGGGATCGAGATGTGTGAGACATCCCAAGAGTTACCAAGAATTGGGATTTTGATTATACGGCTCTCAAGCTAGATCTAGTCAGTCTGCAGAGAGGCAATGCAACTCGAGCGACGGTAGTGGACATATCACTAGATGCTATCCTACCCATTGAGCTACTCATATGGAGGAAGTGGATGGACCACCGAGGTAGAGGTTGAGGGTAGATCATGATGTCCCACTAGGTTGCTGACATGACAATGGAGTATGGAGATCATTATTTTTTGGATGTTTCTTTGATCAACATCAACCACCACTACAACATGGTATCAACACTGCTTAGGGAGATGAGGGAAAAGTTCAGGTATAACTACATGTGTTTGAGGTGTATGACCCAAGGACTCAACAGATGATCCGTCGTAAAATATTTTCCTTTTATACCATATTTTTTCGTACTTAGAGACCAATGCGATACTGATTCATTCCTCACCATATGTCTTGTTCAAAACCTTGATATTATAGTTGAGTTATTGACTCGACACTTGTGCTTAGAAACCCCTATGGGAGGGATGTGATGTTCAAAAATCTTTTCAGATAGTGTGATCAATCCCTTGGAGGTGAGATTTTAGTTAGAACCTCTTTGTGGAAGCTTCGAGCCCCTATTACGTCAATCATGGTATGTATTGGCTATCTTCAGACCATTCCTATATTTACTGCTTCAGAAAAAGATTGTGGTGTGTCCACAGAGATGGAACAAGGTATTCCTTTTTTTGTGAGAAGTAATAACAAGAATCATAGTGCGGGAAGATGCATTGGAGTGTAGAAACAATCAATCATGAGTTGGCTAGCCTTACCCTCAGGGTGGAAAATGTTGTGAGATTATAATTCCATGTAGTTTTGTCAGAGTAGAAGAACATCATTCCAGATGATGTTCAGGGATTACATATTTACTGAGAGATCGAATTCCGCATCGACATACACCGCATGATGGTGCTAATATCCTCATTATCATACCATATGGATCCCTTATAGATTAATTAGATTAGGGTGATATTGGAATATTTAAAGAGGAAGGGATTCGTAAGACCCTGTGTATCACCCTAGGCAGCACCATATCTCATTTCTAAAAAATACAAATGGATTTCGAGGTTGTGAATGGATTACTGAAGGCTGATTCTGGAAACAATGAAGGATAAGAATCCCCTAATGTAATCTATGACCTCTTAGATCATGTGAGAGGGGAACGATGGTTCTCGATGGTTTAACTTTGATCGGGTTACCACAAGTTATGTGTACAGGATGCATATATACCAAAGATGACTTTATAATGTTGTTATGGTCACTATGCATACCTGGTTATTCTGTTAGTTATGACGAACGATCCCACATTGTTCATGGGACTAATAAACCAGTTCATTTAGCCATACATAGGCTGTTTCATAGTGTCATTCATCAACGATATCATTATATACTAAGATTCATAGGAGGAGCACATGAGAAACTTGTGAATGGTTCTAGGATTAATTAGAGTGAACCTACTATATGGGATGCACTTGAAATACCATTTCTGGATATTTGAGGTCCAATTTATGGGACATGTTATTTCATCAAATGGTGTATTAGTTGACCCATCCTAGGTCAAGGTGTTGATAGCCTGAGAACCAACACAGTGTATGATAGAGGTGAAATGCATCTTTGGGATGGTAAGATACAATAAGAGATTTATCATTTATTTCACTCGTATATTTGCACCGATGAGAGGCTTGACCAAGAGACGGAATCCATTCGTATGTATAGCGAAATTCCAGTTGTATATCTAGTAGTGGAGATATAGTTTGAAAAGCCCAACTATCCGTATATTGACAGAAGAGTGCGTCGAGTTTGTAGTTTTGTACGATGCATTAGAGACAGGGCTTGGCTATGTCCCGATTCAGAGTTGGGTAGTGATTTCTTATGGTTCTAACAACCAATGGCCACATGAGAAGAACTAAATGAAACTTGATCTAGAGTTGGAATAGGTATTCATCGCAATGAATATATGGAAACACTAACTAAATGTTGAATGGTTTATCATCTAATCTGACTAAAAGAGCCTCATGTATGTATTCACATGGAATGTTATGAATCTGAGGTTGATGATTTTGCTAGATTTACTCTAGGAATATGAATATGAGATCATATATACTCATGGAATGGGAAAAGTTGTTGAAGAATCTCTTAGTTAGTGATCAGGTTTACAACTACTAATGAGGCATCGGAGTTGTTGGCCTCATTATATTTTCCAATTGTTGATGAGTATGATGTAACATATCTCTAGTAGATGGTTGTCACTCTTCAATTATTACGAAATGTTAGGGAGAAATGGATAGGAGATACAAACTACAAGACATTACTTACCATGTTGTACACAAGTCATTCTCCTGGTTGATATTCTCAAGGTGGGGAGCATATATTTCTTTTCCGAGGGTGCACAATTAAGACAATGGAATTGCAGGAGGGGGTTCTCAAGGACTTCCCTAAATCCAACTTTGTAGTGCATCTTGGGGTATAAAACTTGAACCAGGAACTCTGGTGATAGTTCTGGTGGACTGGAATGAAGAAATCGATATCAAAGATCATTTCATAATTCTTTAAGTGATAGTAGGTGAAGACTGAGCACCAGGTTCTATCAGGGTTAGCACACCCCTAGAGTTTCAATAGTGGAATCTATATGGATTATCAATGGACTTTGTTATGGTCTTACCACATACTTCCAAGCAATATGTTTCCATCGAGGTGATCTTTGATCGACTCAACATGTCAGCAAAATTCCTAGCTATGAGGGAGCCTATCCTCGTATAGAGCATATGATGCCTCTATATGAAGAAGATGGATCGAATATATGGTTTCCCCTCAATGATATTCTTAGAAATAAATGCTAGTATCACAACCAAAATTTGGAGGGAATTTCATGAGGCATTGTCAACCCAACACTACATGAGCGCAATGTCCCATCCAATGATATAAGGTCGAACAGAAAGAACAATACATGTTCTCGAGGATTTTTGTGGGAATGTATCATGGATTTTGGTCATAGTTGGGGGGGGGGACCACCTACCACTCATGGATTATTCACACAACAACAACTTCCACTCCACCATAAATATGGTACCATTTGAGGATTTGTACGGGCAACCCTACTGGGGATTGCTTGGATTGTAGGAACCTAGATTGTCTGGACTCATGGGTCCATAATTAGTGAATGATAACACCAAGAAGGTGTAGATCATCTTGGATTAGATAAAAAGTATAGATAGAGTATTGAAATATTATGCTGATATACCAAAGAGACCCCTAGATATTGGAGGGGGGGATCATGTCTTTCCCTAAGTCTCACCTCACCTACGTTTGTGGAGAATTGTCCGGGGAGGAAGGTGGTTTGGAGGATCATTCGCCCATTTCAGATTCTGTGCAAATTTGGCATGGTGGCGTATTTATTAAGTCTACTATTGTAGTTTTTCCATGTCAATTATTTCTTCCATGTGTCACAGTTGATGAGGTATGTACATGACACATCACATGACATTGAAAAGGGATAGTTGGAAATCGAGTATGGAGTTAATTTTGAAGAGTACAATATAGAGAAGAAGGATTAACAGGAGGCAATCCATTGTGGGTGAGAGATTCCATTAGTTTTTGTTTAGTAGAAGCACTAGAATCGTCAGGAGAGCATGTGGTAGTGAGATGCACAGATTTTCGCATAGTACCCACATATGTATTAGTATCCATTTGGTTTAGATAAACTAGGACATAAAATCCCTAAGGTGATGTTAATGTAATGTCTCAGATTTTCTGTGTATTATTATTAAATATTATATTAAATTAATAGAAAACCAAGCATTGTAGTGAAGTTCTATTCTATGGCCCAGAGTGCCCAGAATAAATTTATGAAATTAAATAAACATTTAAATATCACATGTGAGTAGTTTTCCAGAGTTGGTGGAATAAATTCTGATTAGATTCCTAGATCATAATTCTGAGGGAACAATTGCCTTCAAAATATCAATTTTAATGTAGGTAGGGCCTAACATTGACTAGCATGGTTCAAATACAAAAGTAAATTTTCAGACGTTTTAAAGGAAATAAAATAAATTGTTAAATTATATTTATTTTAAATATTTCCTTAATGTGATGACATAATCCCCCATATTAATACCGTGTTATAGAATATTCATAGGATTATCCTTATAACTCTTCTAATGGACGATTTACTTTTAATCTTTGGCGGAGAACCTGTTGGAAGATGACGATGGAGTGATCGATCGATGCATCTCCAATTCGATGAAGCTTTCCAACGAACATGCCATGGTGATCATTCATCAACCGAATAGAGGTAGGGGTTGTTATTTCAATTCATCATGTCAGTATTCATGGATTAATTGATGAATGTAGATCAACCCACAAAATAGGTTTATCTGGAGATTGTACATTCTTGTGGGATGGTGATTTTTTGACTTTTGGAGATTTTGATTCATAGAATTAATTCTTTTTTATTAGATGATATTTTTTATTACTGCAATTAATTCTTCTAATAGCAGAGGATCAACGCTATAACAATTGATGATAAAGATTCATTCATCATTTTTTAATGAAATTCCTCACTCACCCTGAATTCTTCACTTTCTTCATTGGTTGACAATGAATGGACTGTTGAAAATGATTTTTGCAATGAAACAATATCAAATGGGAGAAAAGACATTGCAATGACCAAGTAGAGGTGAGAAGGAAATAGTGGATGAAAAATCATCTCATATTGAGGAGGATATTTCTCTAATTGTTCTTCGTGCTGGTGGATCTGGACTCTTTCTATGAAACTATCAAATGCCTAAGTCAAACAGAAATAACCACATGTGGTTGGGGAGACCTAGAATCTAGGGTTTTTCTCTGATAAATGGACAGATAAAAGTCCGGATGAGCACATGAGTTACGGAAGAGGATGATAATGTTTCTAGAAAATCCTGATCAATATGGCGTGTATATAGAAAAACATGTTTTGGGGTTTTTTCATGGTGTCGAGTAGGGTTTTCACACTGAAAAAACATAGAACTCATCGTTCTCCTAGATGGAAATTTCATGTGGGATCAACCCAGTAGTTGTAGAAGTTATAGGTGACATGAAGTGTTGACACAATGTGTGACCATTTTCATATGGCATGTTGGTCCTTACACATGCCTTAGCGTGTAACTCAGATGATACACGAACACAAGGTGGATTAAAGGGGTTCACATAAATGGATTGTCTTCATGTACAGGAACATATCATGATTACACAGAGTGGACACCAGATACATGGACATGGCATGGGATCATTCCTACATGTTGTGTATATACTTTTTATATGGAATGTTATCCAGACTCATGACGATGTACATGTGCAGTACTTGATATCATGGGACACACCATGTCACTAAGTATATATGCCATTTAAACCCTTCAACATGGATTTATCTTCTCTTCCCCCATTCCATGGACATGTATTGATTTGGTTAGTTCCCCTTTACTCATCCCCAGAATGTTAGGTATCGTTTCCATACATAGAAGTATGGTACATTGAGAAGGACATTCTAGATAATGTTAGGTATCCCTCTAAGAAGCCCGAAATGATATCCTCTATCAATTTTTGACCTTGGTTGGAGAATGTTATCGACATGACTAATCCCACTAGGCGCTAATCCCCTACATTATAGGTGAATCTGAATGAGTCATGTTTTCCACCAAGGCCCTCAAAATGACGCTCATCATTTTATAGTGATATTTTCGCACTAAGGAGTGTGTTCTCTTAGAATGAGTGTGTCTATGTTCTCTTCTGATCTATCAGTGCATCTATCTCTCAAGGAATTACATAATAAAAAATACTTCATTGAATGAAATCATCAGAGCAATCATACTCATCGAATGTGTTCTCTATTACTAGTGATTTGTGGAATCTTCGAACTAAATCCCTAGAGTGTGTATGAAGTCCTTGTGAAATACCTATAGACTATGAATTGGGTTGTAGATATATCAGGATATTTATTATTGTTATATGTACTATAGGAACAAGCTATGTAGAATGATAGTACCATTACATTGTGTTTTCATTTTTGGTTTCTGGGGTCCCTTATATAGTAATATCATACTCACCCCTAAACAGGCTTTCCCTTCATGAGTCATGTCTTTTACAAACAAGCACCCTTTTTATGCAGTCTTGGCTAGACTAGGACTAGACTAAGGTTTTTGAGTTCCCAATAGGTTGAGGTGTTCCTACGACTTTGACCATCAGTCCATGTTTTTCTTTTTGTTCAAAGGATTGACATTGTAGTTTGCAACCTATTTTTTTGGGTTATCTTGTATTATGTCCCGATTTACATTCATCACATAACATTCTATTGTAATATATTTTTTAGGATTAGTTGTATGCATCCATTTGGTAGTTGTTTTTTCCTTTCAAAAATTTTGGGAATAAATATTTGTGCTTGTGTAGAGGTACCTGGTCAATGCATCCCATGTTAGTAATATGCCTACACTGTGCAAGTCAGCAGCCCCTAGCATATTGGAGGTCGGATTGGGGAGTCATTTTATGGGCCCCACGGTGGAAAGTGGTGACATTTTCAGATTGGTAAATTTTCCTCAATAATAGAATACTTATTATATCCAATATTATTGATGATTATCCCCTATATATGCGACCTCAGATACCCCCAAACATCGGTTTGATATAGAATTTTTCAATAGGCCAGATATTGTTTGTAATGGTTTGTTGAAGTAGTTATTTAATGTCAATAATTTATATAATTCACTTCTAGAGATTATTACATATATATCAACTAGGGGTCATCCCCCTTAGTTATTTTCTAATTTCAAATGTCATGACATCCTATTGACCATGATAACGGTTTGATACATTATATTGGGTCACACATGGATTGAGTGGTATAACATTTAGATCAAGGTTGTATTTATTTGATTTAAAATTGATACATAGAGTCATTAATTATATTTATTAAAGGTGTTTTTTGAGGGAACTCTAGTCAAGTATATGTATTCCCATATGGTGATGATTTTTACTCAAATATATTTTTGATGCTTGTGGAAGGAGGTATTGTTGATTGGGATCATATTCCCTAGGATTTACTACATTACACAGGCCTAGAGTGGTATGAAATCATAAATAATTACTTTATCATAAGATGTAAAATTGATGATGATCTTGAATTAGATTACTGATTTCGGATTTTAATTATTATTTCCTTCTATTTGTGTCTTTTCTGGGAAATGAAAATAGAAAGTGTAACACCATAGGTAAATAAAGAATATGACATTATCATATTTATCCATATTTGTGAATAATATATTAATATGACTTTGAAGGGGATGCTATGCTCGATGGCGTACCCAACACGCAACAATGTGTTTCTTGGGAATCTTACGTTGCACTCTAATAATAAAATAATATTATTTTAAATGGTAGTTAACATATTGATGTGGTATTTGCGGGAATGGATATAAATAACTAAAATATGATTATATATGTTTTTAAATGTTTTTACATTTATCCAATAAAAGATAAAGGCTTAAAATACGGAAAGAACTCAATTTTAGGCGTATATGCCCTAGTTTTCACTAAAGGTTCACTTATCACCTTTTGATGGTGAACCTTCATTAAATATAGTTTTTTTCACTCTTATACTTTCTATTGGACCAAATAAAACTCTTATTAAGAATTGGGACATCAAAATTTACTTTGTGTAAATTTTTGGTATCTTTCTGATAAAGTTCATTTTTTAATGAATAGAATAAAATGTTGTATTTTAATTCAAAACCTCTTTTTAATATAATTTAATTATATTATTAGATTATCTTTTTAATTGGTTTTAAAGTTAAATTAGAATACATTTATACCATTAAATCCAATAGTTGTCGTTGGAATTAATTTCACTTTGAAATCAGGCTTAAACTAGTGTCAATCTTTTGATACTTATTGTTTCATAAAAACACGTTATTTTCTCTGACACCGGGAATTAATTATTAAATTAATTAATTTGACTTATATGTTTTGAATTTTGTAAAATAGACTTTATTTTTGAATTTTGAATATCAAATATAGCTTAGGGAGAATTTTTGGGATTTTTCTGAAAAACTTCAATTTTTTATGATTAGTGAAACCATTAAGTGGTACTTATAAATACTGATTTTTCCGTTTAAATGAAATTTTTCCATCTTTCTATTTTAAATTTCAAAAATATGACAAACATGGTTGTCATTAAGAAGTAAAATTTGGTTCAATGGGATAAAAATAATTTTTTTGTGAATAGTAACTTATTAAGTTTTTAATCGCGATTAGAGGTAATTAGTGTAATTTATGGTAAGAATAATGTTTTAATAAAATTAAATGACCTAGACACATGTCCTACCATCATTTGATGTGTCATTTACGACCAAGACAATCCATGGGTCAACTTGGGGACCCCATGGAGCCACTTTGGTTGGAAAATGACATAAATATCTTTTTATTTAATGTTAAAGTAAAAAATGACACAAACATGAGATGTTTTACTAAAACAATTTTTACATGAGGTTATACAATTAATATTCTTTACTATAAATATTCATTGAAAATATAAAAAGATTTCCTACATCATAGTTTTTTTTAATAATTTTTATACATTAAATAAATTAAAATATGTATGACATCATGATGATGCCACGATTACCTCATTATATAACGATTAAACTAAAATGGAAAGATAATGTAATATATAAGACCTACACATGTCCAAAACCTATTGGATGAGTGGATTTAGAACCCTTATCACCTTATCCTAGTAATAAATCAATTTGGGACCTATAAAATCCGATACTCTTTTGAAAAAAAAGTAACATTTTTTAACTTTACAAGAGTGCCCCTCCTCTCCTCCTATAAAAGGCCCCCACCTCTACCTCCTTATCCACACTCCCAAAGCCTTTGGCTCGGCCAAAACCTTCACATTTTGACTCTCCACTTCCCTATCTTACACCTTGAAGCCTCACTTTGGTCAGAAGTCTTCTCAAGGAAGCCTTGGAGCTCAAACCAAAGGGAGTTACATGATTTTAAGGTAATGTCTTCACTTGTGTCCTTTTGTATTATTTTGCTTCTCCAACCCCCTAAACTCTTTTTATTCATTTATTTTGTAACAAATACAGTATCTTAAATATAATAGGATGTTTTTATAAGAATTATTAGAGCTAAACTTACACACACCTACATCTAATGGTTAAAGAACTTACTGTTTCCGTGGATGGAAAATTTCTGCCTCCCGAAACGATGATTGTTCAACATTATTCTAACACCTTAAAAGGGTGGACATTAAGATGAAACTATATTTATATATGATATATAATATGTTTATGTTTTAATTAAGATTCTGTATTTTTCATTTATGGCGTACCTTTATGGTTTCCATTATGGGTAAACACGATATCTTCATTTAAGGAAGTGCGGACTACCGCCCCCTCAAAGTGATTTGATTCGTTAATACCATATGTGGTACGTATAAAGGATATATTTAATGATATTATATATGATATTATACTGGAATTAAAATACTATTATTTATCATTATGTTTTAATTCCATTAAATATGAAATAGAAATGGAAATAGCGTGCATGCGTACGTACGGCTTACCGTCTCCATGAACGGTACATTTCATTTCATATCTCAAAATGTTATATAATATTATAAGTACATATATAATGGATATATATGTAATATATTACATTTAAATTATGGATATAATTCTGGAAATTATAACATTTATATATCTCTCTCATTTTTTTAATTCCATTAATATGAAAAAAAATGAAAGTAGCGTTCATGTGTACGTACGGCCTACCGTCTCCATGAACGGTGTTTTTTTATATACAAATGATATGGAACAGTATAAAATGAATATTTACTGGATATATATGATATTTTAATCATTAATAATATTCTGAAAAATTATTTACTTATAACTACATGGGCAATCTTTTTTCAAACAATTTCATTTTTGACTCATGTACCAAACATCGGCAAAAACGTCTGATATGAACTAACATTATTAAACAGTTATTATAACTTTATAATATGTGATATGAACTGAATAATAATATCTAAAGGAGGTACTTAGGAAATTATTAATTGACCAAAGATTATTATTCAGGAATATAATGAAACAAACAAGACAAGTTGTACTTGAGGTAAGGGATCATACTCCTCTCTTTCTTTTTAAGTACACTCTTTTATGTCATTCCTTTTAAGATCATATTTCTTGTGATTGGGATGTTATTTTATATTACTATTACTGTAATTTTTATGTACATATGATGAAAGACCCTATTCTCTCTCATCAATCCATTTTGGAAGTTTTGAGTGGCGCCGTTAGGCTGCCGAATTTTCGTAAGAGATCTAACCTCTCCCTTTCTTTTTAAGTACTCTACTTTATGTCACTTCTTTTAAGATCCTATTTTTTATGTTGGGGGTTGTTCTTTTATATTACTCTTTATTTGGAATTTATGTTGATGTGATGATAGACCCTATTTCCTCTCATCAATCCATTTTGGATGTTTTAAGTGGCGTCGTTAGGCTGCCGAGTTTTCATAAGAGATTTTTCATCTCACTTTTATTCCGGTGAGATTTATACTACATTTGCCACAATTTCCATTGAGTGGTTTATTTACTGCCTATTATTACACTTATTTTGTAATATAATTCAATTTATGGGTATTTACATATTCATTGTATGACACTTCTTCAATGGTGTGTACTTTTCGAAAGTTACCCAAGTCGGTAAGGGAACCTTTCACCCTCCTCTTTTTAAAAGACATCGTTTGTTATGTATTTTAATTCATATAATATTATGTTGGGATATGTTCTTCTATATCCTTATTGATGTAAATTTTATGTCCAAGTGATGAGATTCCCTTTTTATCTCTCATCAACTCATTTTCTGAATTTTTGAAGTGACGCCGTTAGGCTGTCGAATTTTACCAAGGGAACTTTTTAACCCAATTTCGATTTCTTTGGGTTCAACATGTAGTTATTGAATATGTAATCATTTGAATATGTGTGAATGAACTTTTATTGTTTTACACATAATATCCAATTATATTGGGTGTATTTATATTTTTCACACATAATTTTGAGATTGATTTATCCTTAATTTAAGGATACCTTCTTTATAAGGGATTTTATCACATTTTACATCTCTATTGAGACTTAATTTTTGTTATGCACCAATTCACTCTTATATGGTGTATATACTATCCTTTGGAATATTATATCATGAATCCATTTATTCTCATGATATTATAAAGTTCTGATTAAATGTTATTCCTCAATAATTGTATTCAAGTGTCACTAATTTTGGTAAAAACCCTTTAACCAAAATATCACTTTAAATGTTTTAATGATTTGTTATTATTAATATCCATGTTTCAAAAATGGTTTTAAGTATTTATTTATATGGATATTAATGGTTTAAAATGTTAAAAGCTTCAAGGTGGTATGTGACACTTTGATTCAAAAAACTCTTCATTAAATGTTTTAAATGGTTTTGAAAATGGTTTTTTAATGGACTCATTATTTCAATATCTTATAATTTTATATTGTGATTGAAATGTGTAAATGTTATATTTCCTTTATGCATGTTTTATGTGATACATTTATGTTTTGGTTCTTGGTAATTTTTATGAAAACGGGTGGTTCTGTGATAAACTAAGGGCGAGTGAGCCCGATATAGCTCTCCAATGCATTGGGTAACGCGAATGGGTTAAAGGTTAAAGTTTCTCCGAAGATATTTATGTAATATACTGTTGTGGGAATTCCAAACATAACCAAGAGGGTTACTCCCTACATAAGAATGTTATGAATGCCTCAAGTTACCTTTTATATCTTATGATTTCTATGATTTTTTCATGATTTGATGAGGTATGTTAAAGTGCCTATGTTTTATGGGTAAAGTTTGATTTCATTCTTATGTATATATGAACTCATGTTTCTTTTCTTTTTATATCCTTTACTGAGATTTTTTATGCTCATCCCACATTTTTTTTGAAATGTTTTTCACAGGTCATGGGAAAGGTACATGATGTGATGACAGTGTCAAGGATGTGTCAAGAAAGAATCCATGTTTTATTTTAAATATGTTTTTGTTGCTGGGAAGAATGAATAATGTCTTTTATGTAACCACTTTGTTTAAATGTGGAATGTAATGCATGTTTCATGATCTAATTCTCATAAACTCTAAACCTGAAAAGATCCTCAATGTGTAATCTTGTAATATCTCAATATTAAGTAAGGTTTAAGGCTGGGGCCTTATAGTTGGTATCAAAAGTCGGTTTATATAACTTTAGAGGTTAGGGTATTCATTAAGCATAATTGGCATTACCATAATGGTTAAGATTTCAGAAAGAGTCCTAGTTTTAGATAAAGTGAATGAGTAAGTATGTCTTACTGTTTATCTTCATCATTAGTACTTGAAAGTTTTGTTGATATACTCACACTGACCTTTTTGGTTTAAGTAAATGGCTGGATCTAGCAGGCTCCAAAGTGACAATTGGTTTGAAGGAACCTGTGGTGGTTCTCTGATTAAGAGACTGGATGAAATGGGGTATTCAATGAGGAAACTTGTGGTTGTTTTAAACCAACTATCAATGATTCATGATCAACCACTTGAACCTTGGTATGTTCTAAAATGCCTCATGTACGAGATGAAAAATCGATGTGGAAGTTCAGGTAATAATTATTAAGGTAACCATTAGGGTTTATATGATCCTTACTTTTTAGGTAATTATGGGTTACTCTATGATATGATGGTAAATGAAAGGAATGAGATAAACACGAGGTTAAAATATGTTATGTTTATTTTTGATGATTTTAACTCGTTTTGGGAAATTTTTTGAGAATTATATAGTTTTGGAAAAAGGACAACACCCAGACTGTGTGACAACCTGTCGCGTCGGACAAAGCTACGGGAATCGAACCCACACCCAAAGTGTGACTGGTATTTATCGCCTACCACTGGACTACGTGAAGTCCCTGGTTAGTTTGACTGATTCTTTTTAGTTATATGATTTTATGAATTAAGAGTAAGTTGATTTTGGGTTATCTATGGAAATTAATTAACCTATCATGGAGGATATGTGATTAGGTTAATTACTTTTCAATACGATACATTAAGAGAAACTGTTGTTGTTTGGAGATAAATGTTACGATTTAACATGGAAGACTATGTGACTAAAACCATCAAATATTTGGGTATCAATCATAGTTTGGTTTACTTCGAAGATTTTTATGGACAGATTGTTTATTGAATGGTCCTCATTGAACTTTGGGTTTCGTTGGACAAATTTTGGAGATTAAGAATAGATTTTCTTTTTATAAAGGGTTATCCATTTCTGGATTATCTAATCTAGTACTAATATTTTTGGTTTTTGTTTTGGATAAATTCTAAAGACATGGGAAGTATATAGTTCTCTTTTATGGATTAGGTGATTCTCTAGAAGTTGATTATAGTACTATTAATGTGAACAAGTCTTCCTAAATACTCGTCTTTTGGGGAAAGTATGAGTTTGTGTAAGAAATCTAGTAAAAGTTGAAAGTAAACATGACAAGTAAGTATGTTTCCTTAAGATAAAAAAATAAATTCCGCAATGAAGAGTAACTTAAAAAAAATGGTCTCTGTTAAATTTTCCTACTGGGTGAATCGAATACAGTTTAACCCTTCACAAGTTTGTGATTTTCTTGTGGTTAAATTTCTCATAAAAATGTTTTCTATCTCTCTCTATCAAGAACATGACCCTTTTATTTTTCTTCCATGTAAATGTTTTTCTACATATAATCCTAGTATGGGTTAACTCGGGTGACCTCTATACTTATCTTCCTTTATTTTAAAGTGATTGTTTTACCGACTCTTGTTCCGATTTGGGACTTTCAATGATGTTTCCAAACTCAATTTTAAAAATTGCGAGGACGCAATTCCCAAAAGGGGGGAAGGATGTAACACCCCAGGTAAATAAAGAATATGACATTTTTATATTTATCCATATTTGTGAATAAAATATTAATATGACTTTAATGGGGACGCTATGCTCGATGGCGTACCCAACACGCAACAACGAGTTTCTTGGCAATCTTACGTTGCACTCTAATAATAAAATAATATTATTTTGAATCGTAGTTAACATGTAGTCGTTTTATTAGAGGGAATGGATATAAATAACTAAAATATGATTATATATGTTTTTAAATATTTTTACATTTATCCAATAAAAGATAAATGCTTAAAATACGGAAAGAATTCAATTTTAGGCGTATATGCCCTAGTTTTCACTAAAGGTTTACTTATCGCTTTTTGATGGAGAACCTTCATTAAATATAGTTTTTTTCACTCTTATACTTTCAATAGGACCAAATTAAACTCTTATTCAGATTTGGGACATTAAAATTTACTTTTTGTAAATTTTTGGTATCTTTCCGATAAAGTTCATTTTTTTTAATGAATAGTGTAAAATGTTGTATTTTAATTCAAAACCTCTTTTTAATATAATATATATATATATGATTAGATTATCTTTTGAATTGGTTTTAAAGTGAAATTATAATATATTATTACCATTAAATCCAATAGTGTTCATTGTAATTAATTTCACTTTGAAATCAGACTTAAACTAGTGTCAGTCTTTTGATACTTATTGTTTCCTAAAAACACGCTATTTGCTCTGAACTCGGGAAATAATTATTAAATTAATTATAGTGACTTATATGTTTTGAATTTTGTAAAATAGACTTCATTTTTGAATTCAGAATATCAAATATAGCTTAGGGTGAATTTTTGGGATTTTCCTGAAAATCTTCAATTTTGGATGAATAGTTAAACCACTAAGTAGTACATATAAAAACTGATTTTTCCGTTTAAATGAAATTTTTCCATCTTTGTGTTATGAATTTAAAAAATCCGACATACATGGTTTTCATTAAGAAGTAAAATTTGGTTCAATGGCATAAAAATAATTTTTTGGTGAATAGTAACTTATTAAGTTTTAAATCGCGATTAGAGGTAATTAGTGTAGTTTATGGTAAGAATAATGTTTTAATAAAATGAAATGACCTATTCACATGTCCTACCCTCATTTTATGTTTCATGTCCGGCCAAGAAAATCCATGGATCAACTTGGGGACCCCATGGAGCCACTTTGGTTGGAAAATGACATAAATATCTTTTTATTTAATGTTAAAGTAAAAAATAACACAAACATGAGATGTTTTACTAAAAAAAATTTACATGGGGTTATTAAAGTCATATTTTTAAATATAAATATTCATTGGAAAGATAAAAATATTTCCTACATCATAGTTTTTTTTATAATTTTTATACATTAAATAAATTAAAATATGTATGACATCATGATGATGCAGCGATGACCTCATTATTTAACGATTTAAAAAAAATGGAAAGATAATGTAATATCTAAGACCTAAACATGTCCAAAACCTATTGGATGAGTGGATTTCGAACCCTTATCACCTTATCCTCAAAATAAATCAACGTGGGACCTTTAAAATCCGAAACTCTTTTGAAAATAATGTAACATTTTGTAACATTATAAGAGTGCCCCTCCTCTTCTCTTATAAAAGGCCCCCACCTTTACCTCCTTATCCACACTCCCAAAGACTTTGTAACAAAGGGAGTTACCCGATTTTAAGGTAATGTCTTCACTTGTGTCCTTTTGTTTTATATTTCTTCTCTAACCCCCTAAAATATTTTTATTCATTTATTTTGTAACAAATCCAGTATCTTAAATATACTAGGATGTTTTTATATTAATTATTCGAGCTACACTTACACTCACCTACATCAAATGGTTAAAGAACATATTGTTTCCGTGGATGGCGAATTTCTGCCTCCCGAAACGATGATTGTTCAACATTCTTTTAACACCTTAAAAGATAGTCCATTAAGATGACACTATATTTATATAAGATATCTAATATGTTTATGTTTTACTTAAGCTTCTGTATTTTTAATTTATGGCATACCTTTATGGTTTCCATTATGGGTAAACGTGATATCATCATTTAAGGAAGTACGGACTACCGCCCCCTCAAAGTGATTTGATTCGTTAATACCATATGTGGTACATATAAAGATATATTTAATGATATTATATTTGATACCATACTGGAATTAAAATACTATTATGTATCATTATGTTTTAATTCCATTAAATATAAAATAGATATGGATGTAGCGCTCATGCGTACGTACGACTTACCGTCTCCATGAACGGTACATTTCATTTCTTATCTCAAAATGTTATGTAATATTATATGTAAATATATATAATTGATATATATGTAATATATTACATCTAGATTTTTGATATTAATCTGGAATTATAATATATATATATATATATCTCATTTTGTTTTAATTCTATTAATATAACAAAAATGAAAGTAGCGTTCATGTATACGTACGGCCAACCGTCTCCATGAACGGTGTTTTTTTATCTCCAAATGATATGGAATAGTATAAAATTAATATTTACTGAATATATATGATATTTTAATAATTAATACTATTCTGGAAAATATTTAATTATAACTATAGGGGAAATATTTTTTCAAACAAGTTCATTTTTGACTCATGTACCAAACATCGGCAAAAACATCTGATATGAAATAACATTATTAAAAAATTATTATAACATTATAATATGTGATATTAACTGAATAATAATCTATAAAGTAGGTACTTAGGAAATTATTAATTGACCAAAGTTTATTATTCAGGAATATAAAGAAACGAACAAGACAAGTTGGACTTCAGGTAAGGGATCCTACTCCTCTCTTTCTTTTTAAGTACACTCTTTTATGTCATTCCTTTTAAGCTCATATTTCTTGTGATTGGGATATTATTTTATATTAATATTACTATAAATTTTATGTACATATTATGAGAGACAATATTCTCTCTCATCAATCCATTTTGGGAGTTTTGAGTGGCTCCATTGGGCTGCCGAATTTTCGTAAGAGATCTGACCTCTCTCTTTCTTTTTAAGTACTCTCCTTTATGTCACTTCTTTTAAGATCCTCTTTGTTATGATGGTGGATGTTATTTTATATTCCTCTTTCTGTAAACTTTATTTTGATGTGATTAGAGACCTTATTTCCTCTCATCAATCCATTTTGGATGTTTTAAGTGGCGCGGTTAGGCTGCCGTGTTTTCGTAAGAGATTTTTCATCTCACTTTTATTCCTGTGAGATTTATGCTACATTTGCCACAATTTCCTTTGAGTGGTTTATGTAATTCCCATTATTACACTCCTTTTGTAATATAATTCCACTTATGGGTATTTACATATTCATTGTATGACACTTCTTTAATGGGGTGTACTTTTCGAAAGTTACCCACGTCCGTAAGGGAACCTTTCACCCTCCTCTTTTTAAAAGACTTCGTTTGTTATGCCTTTTAATTCACATAATATTATGTAGGGATATGTTCTTCTATATACTTATTGATGTAAATTTTATTTCCAAGTGATGAGATTCCCTTTTTATCTCTCATCAACTCATTTTCTGAATTTTTGAAGTGACGTCGTTAGGCTATCGAATTTTACCAAGGGAACTTTTTAACCCAATTTCGATTTCTTTGGGTTCAACATGTAGTTATTGAATATGTCATCATTTTAATATATGTGAATGACCTTTTATTGTTTTACACTTAATATCCAATTATATTGGGTGTATTTATATTTTTCACACATAATTTTGAGATTGATTTATCCTTAATTTAAAAATACATTCTTTATAAGGGATTTCTTCGGATTTTACAACTCTATTGAGACTTCATTGTTGTTAGGCACCAATTCACTCTTATATGGTGTATATACTGTCCTATGGAATATTATATCATTAATCCATTTATTCTCATGATATTATAAAGTTCTGATTAAATGTTATTCCTCAATTATTGTATTAAAGTGTCTTTAATTTTGGTAAAAACCCTTTAACCAAAATATCGCTTTAAATGTTTTAATGATTTGTTCTTATTAGTATCCATGTTTTAAAAATGGGTTTTTGGATTTATTTATATGGATATTAATGGTTTAAAATTTTAAAATCTTCAAGGTGGTATGGGACACTTTGATTCAAAAATCTCTTTATTAAATGTTTTAAATTGTTTTGAAAATGGTTTTTTTCAATGGATTCATTATTTCAATATCCTAAAATGTTATATTGTGATCGAAATGTGGAAATGTTATATTTCCATTATGCATGTTTTATGTGATAAATTTATGTTTTGGTTCTTGGGAAATTTTATGAAAATGGGTGGTTCCGTGATAAACTAAGGGCGGGTGAGCCCGATATAGCTCTCCAATGCATTGGGTAACGTGAAGGGGTTAAACGTTAAGGTTTCTCCGGAGAGATTTAGGGAATATACTGTGGTGGGTATTCCAATCGTAACCAAGAGGGTTACTCCCTACGTAAAAATGTTATGAATTCCTCATGTTACCGTTTATGTCTTATGATTTCTATGATTTATTCATGATTTGATGAGGTATGTTAAAGTGCCTATGTTTTATGGGTAAAGTATGATTTCATTATTATGTATATATGAACTCATGTTTCCTTTCTTTTAATAACCCTTACTGAGCTTTTTTATTCTCATCCCATGTTTTTTTTTTGAAATTTTTTTCACAGGTCAAGGGAAAGCTACATGATGTGATGATAGTGTCAAGGATGTGTCAAGAAAGAATCCATGTTTTATTTTAAATATGTTTCCGTTGATGGGAATAATGAATACTGTCTTTTATGTAACCACTTTGTTTATATATGGAATGTAATGCAAGTTTCATGATCTAATTCTCTAAAACTCTAAACCTGAAAAGATCCTCAATGTGTAATCTTGTAACAACTCAAGATTAAGTAAGGTTTAAGGATGGGGCCTTATAGAAAGAGCCCGCACATATGGAAGAATGTTGTCATTCCACTATTGGGGTTGCCTACTAAGATTCCTTTATGACAACATTACATAACATTATTGTGTGTGAAAAAATTATATATAATTTCAATAAAATCATGTATTCATGATTGAGAGTTTGAGGATCATGGTTTCAGGACCATATGGAGCCGCTTGTGTGTATTACTATGATTCAATTAGTTTATCTTAATAGCCATGGAGATCAAATATTCAGATTATAGGTGAGTTAGTAGTTTTTACTTGTTATCATTTTATATCGTCAATTATACTATATTAATTATTTATCAAGCTATTGATCTATAACACCAAAATACATTATAAAATATTTCACTCTACATAAATTTATTTCATTGATATCACTGTTTATATGCAACAATGAGTTTGAATAACCTACAATATACTATTAAAATGTTATTATATGAAAGTTATCGCATTACCATTAGATTAGTGAGTATGAATATTATTGAATGATTATGAAAAGGTTACATTTTACATATTGATAATTTGAATTCATTTTTTATCAATTAATTGGAAATAAAGAAAATTGAATATTAAAAATTTGTTTTTATGAAAAATTATTTTTTATGCATGGAATGTTTTTTACCATAATAAATTAAATTAATCACTATTGGGGAATGATTTTAATGAAATTTATATATAATATATTCAATAAAATTTTATAATTGTTATCTATTATAATTTTTCTAAACATTTGAAATAAATAAATTAAACCTTATGCTTAAAAATGTATTTTTCTAAATAGATGTTTTCTCCAAATATTGTATGTCTTTTTTTATAATATTACTGTTTCACATATAATAATTTAATCATGAAAAATTAAATCCATAATTGGAATCAAGATCTCCATATTTGGTAAATATTCCCATTTAAATATTCTTCAATATGAATATTAATCTTAAACAAATTCACACATATAAAGGGAATATCAAAATAAGCATGGTTAAAACCAAATGTTATAGTTACCAATTTTTATACTAATTCATATTTTGGGAATTTAATAATAAAATTGTACCATTATTTTACAAATTTATTTTTTCAACGAATAAATTTGGATTAAATTTATCTATAATATATTTAATTCAAAGAAATTACATAATGTCACCTTATTAATTTTAAATATCTCATATATGTTCATTTAGTGATATAATACAATTATGATTGAATTTAAACTTCTATTTTGTGAATAATGAAATTATATTAATTTTTTAAATTTATTTATAATTTCTTTAGTGATTATATAAATAGCTTAATTTATTTTTTAAATTTGAATATATCATTTATAAAATTTATAAAAAATTAAAATTAATGATATTGAAAATATTAAGAGTAATATAATTTCCGGAATATATTTTATTCCATTTATTTATTCATAAATTTTTTATATAAGTGTTTATTAATAGAAATATATTCTAATTAATTTTTTTTTATTTTTTTTTATTCAAATTAAATTTTTAGTGTCAAAATTGACATTAATTCTATTTATACAAAACAATATTTTCATATATTATTAAAAATTAGAAAAATATATAAACTGTATAGAGTGGAAATTATATGGTGGAGAATGATATCTATTATACATCTAGGAAAAATTTTTCACTTTACATGTAAAATTATATCTCGTTCTGAGTGAAGAAGTGGTTGTCAAAATTATTAAAAAAATATTTTATCAAACTTGTTAAACCAAAGTATATTTATTAAAAGTCTATATAATCATATAAAAATTTTATTTTATAATAGAATTTATAAAATTATATATTTATTTCAATCCCTATAGTATAGGAGGAATTTGGTCTAGATAATGACTATTATATTTTAATCTTTTCTGAAATCCCATGAGTACCCCTCCCCTCCCCTAAATTATAAATGGGAATCCATTCTTTTTCCTTATCCTACCAAGTTGAGTCTTGAAGAAAAAACAACCCTATCATAATAATGTAAAGAATTAACATTAATCATTATGTTTTTTACTTTAATCCCATAATACTACTTATATGATCCTTAATAGATGTTCTAAATGAGTTGTTTCAAGGAATCTGTAATCTCCTTAACTGGTAAATTTATTTTAAATTCATCTTTTACCTCCATTAAATATATTATATTCGACTAAATATAATAATATATGTATAATAAAAATAATAAATTTCTATTATGATTATGAATCCACTGATATTCACACTCCATTCATCAAATGGGATGTGGAAGTATCACTTGTGCGTTAGTATGTATTATCATCTCTTTGTAGTGATAAAAATCAATTTTCACCACTATATTTCTTTTTTGGTTATTGTGATGATTTTAAAGATTGTATATCATATTTATTACATAATAATTATTATATAATTATAATATAATATAATCCTTATTAAATAAGAATCTATTAGAAAATAATATTTTCCCCCATGCAAACGTGTGAACTACCAGTTCCACAGTGTTATGCGATCTTTTTAATTTATATTATAATATGATGGTAATAAAAGTGAATTTGATGAATATATATGTTATATTTGATATATATTATATATATATGATATAATAATAATTATTTAATGGTAAATTATTAATTACATTCTTTTTATTTCATCCCTTATAAATGAGAATAACATTCATGCATACGTATGACCTAATATCTCAAGGAAAGGTGTAATTAATTTTCTATTTCAACATTTTATGAATGACTATAAATATGTATATAATAAATATATATTATATTAATATGATTTTTAAAATTATTGATATGAATTAAACCTAATCAAAAAACAATGGCAAGAACTACCATATTGAAATTCTTATGAATGAACAATATATTAAACACCCAGAAAAGAAAATTTTAATTTAGGATTATTAATAATTTTGCATTGAAGTTTCAAAAAGGGATAATATATTAAAATATAATTTTAAGAAAAATCATAAAAATATTATAAATTTAGAATTATTATATAGCAAGGAAGAGTGCTTTTGATGAATTTTGAACTCGAGCAATGATTTTATCATTTAAAATAGTTTTCCTTCAGGCATATGTTATGTTATACACCTATCTTTTTTCTGATTTTTTTAAAGAAAATAATGTAAATGTAATATAATTAATTTAATTATGATCATGAATTTTTCAATATCCATTAATCTTATTATTACATGTGGTTAATAATTTAAATGTTACAGAAGTTGTATGGGGTTTCATTTATAATATCATTTTTTATATCCGGAATATTTAAGAATAGGTTTATAATGATGAATCCTTATGATTTACGTCCCAAAACAATTAATTTTATTATTCTATTTTTATTTTATGAGAATAAATGTTTTCATTTCATATTCCTTTCCAATGTACCATGATGAAAAAAATATTTATTTATGGAAATTTGGCATTATTTATATATTTGGGGGGTAATCCTTTTCTTCCATATTTATGTTATTAAAAATAATTTCATGAAACAATTTTATATTAATAAATTATTTTATATATAAATTTATATATTTTTTATATATTTTTAAAAATGTTTTAAAATGATTCTTCTAGTTAATTTTTTAAGAAATGACTTATTACTACATTTTTGAAAAATAATGAAATGAATGTTTTAATTAAAATTTTATTGAATGAATGGAATTTATCTCAATCCTGACCACATTATGTTTCGAACCTATCATTATCAATTTTCATGGTTATTTTCATGAATAAAGATTTCTAATATATTTTGTAATGTTGTTATATTTTGTATAAGTGAATTCAAAAATGAAAATGGTTTTTTCCAAGGACATGCTTCATGTGATCATTAAAGTCATATTTAATCTATGATAACCTACATTGATGTTAATAATTATTTACATAGGATAATTTCCCATGGTACCAACCATATTATTTTTCTGGATGGTTTATCATTATGTTAAAAGGAATATTATAAAACATTTTCCTTTTTCATGTGTTATGCTCTAATGAAATAAGGAAATGCTTATGAATTCTAATTCTTTTCCCTGGATTAAAAAATGATTCAGTGTTTATGAAACCTATTTATTATCTTGTGATCTTATATGATGAAGTTTTCATAAACCTATTCCACACATATATATTCTTATATTCTGAAATGGGATGGCCAATAAATATATATCCCTTATATACATTGGGTCAATATCAATATCACATTTGATAAAAAGTCTAGAACAAGGAGTGAACTTGGTAAACTAATAAAATATGTCCACTTTAATTACCTCGGGAGTGAACTTTAACTACATTGATGGTTTGGGGAGTTAATGCAGGCCATAATGACAGTCCTTGAAGTGGTCCATGATTAATATGGAGAAGAATGTCTATTATTATTTATATGAAAATATTCCATGTCTTATAAAAATGTTATGTCATTGTGGATCATGTTAATTTATTCTGTTTTGAATGATGACTTAAAAATTCCAATATATATTCTATTACCCATGAATATGATCTATGATATGAATGGTATGGTATCTAAATATTAGTATCATGTTATAATTCCCATTTTATTAGGTAATGATTATATGATCATTAATATAGCCCTTATTCACCCTTATTAAGAATATGAGCTCACTGTTTATTATATGTCATTTCCATATGTTATAAAGAATGATTTTATGTATGATATATCTTATAAGGGAGATATTTATGAGGAAATTGGTTGGATATAATGTAGTTTTCTTTTGAAAAAAATTTTCATGATTCAATGTTTCCAATGAAAATTGATGTATAAAATTATATTGTGGATCGTTATGTTACGTATTGAATTTTCTTATAAAAAGATGTAATATCTATTTGTGTAGTTTACAATTCATTATAGTTGGAATAAAATAATTTTTTAGTTACATTTGGAAACTGGGATGATAAAAAATTATTTAAAACCACATGGATAATACTAATTACATTATAACATCCTAAATATTAATTAAAAATAATACATGGCATCGGCTAAACATAAGGATTCATATATTGAAAATAATGTATCTTCATTACTGCATATAGTAAATGATTATTCATGATTGAGCGGTTTCCTACAATGATAACTATTTCAAAATAATTTTTTATTATTAGGCAGTGTTCCAAGTCATAATGAATCTTTTTTACAATCAATGTGATGGAAAATATAATTATTTTCCTCTTTGGTTGAACACATTTATTGGAATTGGATGAAATAATTATTATTATATTCTATTGAAATTTTATTAGGCAATTAAAATAAATGATCATCCATACATGAAAAAGAGGAAACATAATTGTGTTGAGTCCTTTATGAGGTAGCACCCACCTACGTTTAGTTGAACTTCTAATCCACTAGTTTCAATGTAATCTATATGTACTGCTAAATATATAAATTTTTTTATATTGTTATTGAACAAGAAAATTTTATTTTCTATGACTATCAATTCGATGATGATTCATATTAATGGTGTATTAATATCATGAACATAATGAAAATGTAATAAATTGGAACCAGTGAGTGGGATTAGTTTAAAATATTATTCATTAAAAATCACATTCCTCATAATCGTATTTTGAAAATAGAGAATTAATTCCATGAAATAACAATGAATGATGAATATTCTGTTAGTACTAATGAGAAATAATTTACATGAATTGAGTGGTAAACAAATTGTATTATCATTCAATATGAAAGAAATGATTATTGACTATTAATTGTCTTAAAAAAAGTCTCCAAATGAATTTATCCATAAGAGACATATGTAGTGATGAAGAAATTGTAAGATTTGATATCATGTGAAAATGGAGAATGATTTTATCTATCTATGTCATAGTTCTTATAAGAAAATAGTGATCATATTTAATTGTAATTTTAATAAATAAGGACCGAGTGAGATGTGATTTCATCGATGTTTTATGTTTAAAAAGATTATGGTGGAAATTATCTCAAGGGAACTAGTAAATTATTAATTTTTATAATTTAATGTCATCATAAAAGCAAATTTTGATGTGATGTGAAGGGAACAATAAATAGAAAAACAATAATGATATACCACATAATGAACCCCCACCACCAATGTTTCAAATGAATGTAATATTGGAATTATTTTAACCAGTTATCAAACTCAATGGATAATGACAACGATTAATATTAGTATCTTATTAATCATAGATAATATAGTATAATATCATTTGATCACTATCCCAAATGCAGTGTATGAAAATGAAATGGTGAATGGTACTCATACCACTCAAAATAAACATGTGAATATCCTATCTGTCCATCATTATACTCAGACTTTTATATTTAATGAAATTTCCAATGATTTTGAAAAATAACCACATTGATTATACGTTGTGTTTTCAATAAAATTCAATAATGTTACGATAATTTCATTTCATATCTATGTTTCTTATTCTATTGATGTCTAGGGAATTGTGCATCCAAAAAAATCGTTTAATTATACCTCTAGAAGTATTCAATGTTAATTTCTGAAGATATTGGATTTCATTAAACAAATCATTCAGTATTGTATAAGGAATTGAATTCACATTTTATTATCGAACCCACACTATGATTTTTTAATTGTGCGTTGATAACTATGAACATTCCGCAAAAATTGAAAACATTGTATAGGTTAGGATTCATATTCAATGTGGGAGATTATCAAACATGGCTTGTGATAATATTAAAATTAATGATACATATAATGCATTGGTATATTTTTGATATTTTTCTAGATGATTTCTCTAGTATTCAACAATATCATATTGTTGTGTCTTCAATATATATCTTATGTAGTTATGAATGTATTTTTAATACCTCCATATTGAATGGATTGGATTGATTTATTAGAAGTAAAGATGAATCATTAATATATTTTTAAAATGAATTAATTAATTCAAGTGTTTCACCTTATATTGCACTTTTAATTATTTTTATGATCATATATGGTTCAATGAATCATATTTTAGAGTGTTAGGACCATAAAATGATCGAAATAAAGAACATATATCTTCTACCCCATATATATTAATTTAATGATCAACGGTTCATAGTTAAATAATTTTATAATACAATCCACTATTGTGGATTTCATTAATTGAGGTTCATGGAGGAGAATAAACCCACATAATAATTATATACATAGAGTGGACATAATGAATTTTTAGTGATGATATTTTGTCTTATTAATAAACTAATTTACATCATAGATTTAATGAATAGTTTCATTATATATTACTGGGATTAGTTTTTTATAGTAATTATAGATGATATTCTTATTTATTGAATGATTAAGGAATAACATAAAGATCACCCCAGTATTGTTCTAAATAACCAAATGAATGTGATGTTTTGTAACGAATTTTTCATGTGATAATAATGGCTTAAAAAATCTATGTTCTTGTTTCATCATTTTTATTGTGGGTGTATATTAGTTCATCCATAAAAGATGGAATTTATTGAATTATTTTTCAAATTAACCACTATGATTGAGATAACTTGATTTTCTGTTTTTATTGATATTATTGACTATTTAGTTGAATTTACCATATCTATATAATCAACACAAAATGTATAGATAGAGGGGTATCATGATTAATTATACAGCTTAATGTGTAGAGAATTTCATCGAACTGTAGATAAGGCGAGTCATCTCACATGTACCTGTGCAACCCTACAGTGGAGAAGTGATTGTGAATTTTAGTGATGCATCAATAAAGGGGGTGTGATGTTTCTTCATGAAAAATGGTGTGAAGGTATATTACTCTTTATTACAGTAGCTGGGACATGAGAAATAATAACTGAAATCATGACATTGGGATAGCTGTGGTAATTTTTTTTATTACAGATATTGATGCATGATCCTTTTAGAAAATGATGTTATATATATACTTATCATAAAATTTTAAAATATATTTTCACTCTGAACGATTCGAATATGTAACAGAGAACATAGATGGAGTTTTTTAAATATTATGGCTACTCATTACCTTAAAATATATATAAGGTGAACAAGGAATCATTTTCATTGAGATTAATGGAAAATATAATGTTTTCTATAAGGAATATTTCAACATACAATATTTCTTGATTTTAAACAAATGGATCATGATGTTGGGACCACTTTTTTAAGAAGGTTTTATTTTTTGTCAACAGATGTCCTTAAATATCAAACTGATGAAGGATACGATGAAGAAATTCACGGTTATAGAGAGTTCTAATTCAAATGATTGTTGAACTAATCTTAACATCCAAATACAAAAATAAAAGGTGATACATTTTATACAACAACGAAACTATCTCATATAGTAACCTTAAGAGACATAAATAATTGAATGAGGGGTCATGTATATATTTTATGATTTAAAAATGATCATAAAAAGATTAGAAGATGATGTGTGTCATATTCATTGTTCACTAGAATGACTGATGTTGCTTGAAGATAGATGATTGTTGAAGGTTTTCATGATATAAAAGGTTCATTAAGAATTAATATGATTGTTGAAGAAGAAATATGATACTAAATTATCATGGGGTTTCACACCAAATGTCTTTTCCCAGTGGTTTCCAAATTTTTTGACCTCAAAATAGTGATATTTTATTTAGAAATGTATGTATTTCAGTATTTTATTGAACATGATGCATAACGGAGAAGAAAACTGACAAAGGTAACAAACTATGTACCTTGGAGAATGGACCACGTACCATATCCGGGAAACGGCTCATGGCCTCATACATGGAAGTGAAAACTATAGGTGGAGTGGTGCACATAACCGAAATGGTACGTAGCAACAATACATGGTGAAGTAATGTGGTATGAAGAACGGTATGTGATGAAGGCATGTGGTACGTGAAATGTTGTTGAAAAGAATTTGTAGAAATAGTACATGGTGAATGTGGGTGGTACATGGAATCGTGATGGTTCGTTGGGAATGGATTTGTGGTAACAATATGGATCGTTGTTGGTTAAAGAGATGAAATAAGCAGACTGGATGACACAAAGTAGATGGTGAATGTAAACAGTTCGCTGGTGGGTCATAGTACCCGGTGGAGGCTTTCAGTATACAGATGGAGGTTAGTATCCAGTGAAGTTTGTCACACATTGAAAATATGGGTAAAATAGATTAGAGAAATTTTTTGGGGTTATTCACCTGTATAAGGTGTGTTTATCCCATAATTAGATTATAGATTGAATTCGATAATAAAATATCAAGGTTTTAGAAGAACTCGTCTATGTCTGAATGTGGTACGCATGTGATATTTGGAGTAGGATGAAATGATATGTGAAAAGAGAAATGATTCTAAAATTTAGAAGGTGTTTTCTATAGAAGAGATTTTGTGTAAGAAAAAGTAGTATGGGAGAGATGAAATAATTTCTTGAATATGAATATGAATTCCATAGTAGGAAAAAATGGTATGCTAAAACGATAAGGGAAGGCCATACGCAAAGGAGGTACAAAAAGGTGGTACATGAAGACGGTCATCATTGGACTGGTGCAAGGAGAAAGCACGATTCACATAGTAGGTGATGTATGTGTAGAAGGCGAGGAACACAGAGCAAGTGCAATACGTATAGTAGGTGTGGTACGCGGAGTAGGCGTGGTACGTAGAGAAAGGGTCTTTAATGGAGACGGCTTTGTATGTGGAGATGGCGTGATATGCGAAGCTGGCGCCGTCAGAGGAGTATAGGCGGTATGGGGAGAAGACGGTAGGCGGAGCAGAGGGAGTACCTGGTGCAGGTGTGGTATGCCGTGTAGGGGTGGTACGCAGAGTAGGCATGGTAAGACATGCAGTGCGGTATGCGGAATAGGCGTGGTACGCAGACCAAGTGTGGTACACGAAGCCGGTGTGGTATGTAGATCTAAGATAGTCTACCAAATAAGGGAATATTCGTGGAAATGAATGTATCATAAATTGTGTTTGTTATTTAAGTGAATAAAATGGGAACATGTTCATGTTCATTAAGTAATTGAAATAAAGAAGAAATTTGAATGCAAAGGAGCATTAATTTAGGATATCGATGCATGTAGTGTCTCATGATGAATAGAGACAATGATTTTACATGACAATTTGTTGAAGAGACGTTAATCTAGATATACTAATTAATACATACCCTAATGAAGTGAACTAGGGGGAGTCAACAGAAGTGATCTTTGGGAAGCATTGCGCTATCCCAAAACCTTTTTATAGGCAGTATTCCTAGGACAGAGTGATTGTGCAGGATCCTTTGTAATTGACATCTAGTAAAGAATAGTGAAATTTTGTATGACTAGAAACATGTCTGCGTATGATCCTTCGAAGTATCCCTTATTGGTGAACCATGTTAAAAGTGTTGTGTTGTCCTTCTTCATGTCTTAGTAATAAGATATATCCATCCTAATGGTTCAAACAGGTTCCTACAAAATGCGGAAACAAGAAAAAATAATGAAAAGAGAATCTTTGGAACCCTAATTATCCACCCCCCCTCTCAGGGTGGTCTAGAGTAATTCAATTTCTATTAGAGGCAGGTTTACATATTTTTTGTATTCTATTGTAATTATATTCAGAATACGATTTTAGGTAATTTCATAATGTCAACAATAATGTGAAATCATAAAGAAGATTTAGTCATTTCATGGAAGAATTCTACATCGATCAAGACCATGATAGACAAGAAAAAGAATGGGAAGAAGTATTTGATGAAGTCCCCCAATTCCAATGATGATATAGTGTCTGATTCTCCCTTCCCTTCCAATAATAAAGAAATATCATGCTTGGAATGTTAAAAGCAGTTGGCTCAAGTTTCTATTAATGGAAACGAATACCCTTCTCTCTGAAGTGATCAGGATAAATTAATAAACTATCAACATGATATTCCAAAATAAATAGTTGATGTTGATTATGTAAAATTTCAATGTTTTCAAGATGAGATAACCCTATTGGGAAATGATGCTGATAATGTGGAAAATGGTATAGAAGAAAAAATCATGAATGTTTAAAGCTACCTAGATAGATTGAATCATTTTATGAAATGATGAAGAAACATGAAATAATTACATCTTAATGCTACAATGAAGATAAAGAGGAAGAGAAATCCATAAAGTATCTTGCATAAAAGAACCTTATGCTTGATGGAAAATTGGAAATTTTCAGAAATTTCAAGGGTCTACAATTAGAAGGAATATCCATAAAGATCAAGGAAAATGACTTTTTGATTCAGAATTAAATGATGTTTCATAAGGAAGTAGTTTTTTAAATGAAGAAGGATTCCAAATAGAATATTACTATGATTGAGGATAATAAGGACATTCGAAAATATAAATTTTTACATTTTGATGTTCAGATGACCAATCGTGAGAAGAAACATATTGAGACGTCACAAAATAATGAAACAGTTGCTGCTAGTATTCATTGCTTAATAGAGTATTTAAATGTCAAAATACCTCTAACATGTGATATGAAGTCCATGGCTTCAGTCATTGAAATATCACTAGAAGATGATAATGTAATGTTACCATCAACACCAACATGTATAATTATTTATAAATAAATTTCTACAAAAAAGTGTTTGTTGGAAGAAAAATTCTATGAACGTACAGATGAGGAAAGGTGATGAGTAGAAATATATCCCCATGGCTTGGGTGAATTTGAATAATAATGTGAAATGTGGTTCTCCACAAAGTGCAATACAAGTTAATAATATACAATAGGAACAGAATACTAGGAAATATTAATTTCTGGGTTAATGTTGGTGTTGAATCAATTTTGGGCATAGTGGAATAAACTATTGGTACAATCTTCACAATGAAAACCCACGAATGAAGCCTACCGCATAGGGATGGAATCAGGAGAATAAGAAGCAACATATGCATGTCAAGAAGTATCATTTTACAAGAAATTTATTTGGAATTCTTGAAAAAATAATTGATTTATGAAATTGAATCATTCATAAGGTAGGTAGAGGAAAATATCAACAAGCATTCATTATTGATTTGAAGAGAATAACTCCAACGCCGTCTAAGAATGAAGAACCTTTCATGGAAAAAAATAAGAAGAATATTGAAAGTAAAAATCTCCCAAATGATATCTCAGGTAGTGAAGCAAAGGAAATACTGGTTTTTTCATCCATGAATCTAAAGGGAAATTCTTCACAAATTGAATGTCAAAGAGGTAAAACACATATGAACTTGTGTAAAAGAGCCAGGCATGGAGCCACAGTTCCAAATTACATGTTGGTCATCTGGATTGAGGATTTTGGATGAATGTGGAATCATGAAGATGAAAAGGACAAGGAAGGTTCTAAATGATAAGCAAAACATGAATGTGATGAAAATAAAGTTCTTGAGAGAGTGCAAATTAATGGATTCACACATGTTGAAGAAGTTTCATTATAGAGGAGTATGAAATATGTTCACATTGAAAAATGATATTTTTCCAGGATACAAGAGAAGATAGAAGTCATATAAATGAGTGATAATGTAGCATTCCTGATGGGTATTACGAATAAGAACTCTCCACCCAAAGAAAAAGAGAATGTGAAGAGATCTATGCCACATCAGCAAAGATCAGAAAATATTCTCAGATGTGAGAGCATGAAGACTAGAGAAAATGGATCATCATTACTGGGAAAACCATCTCTTCCTTCTGGATAACATTTAATAATCATGGATGAACCACCTTATCCCCTTAATAATTTATTTATTTTTAATTTGTGCTGATAATACAGGGAATTGATGGTAAAGCATGCACCCAGGGGGAGAACCTAAGAAGTATTTAATGTAGTTTACACTTTATAGCTAATCTAACAACGATTCCATCATTTGAATATTTTTCAATTGAAATTTAATGATTGATATTATTATGGATCACCCTTGATTAAGATGATGGGGATTGATTCCATTGAGTGGGAGACAAATGATGAAAGTTCCAAAATAATTACTTCAATCAGTATGAACATAAGTTGGAATTAAATCAATTAATCTAGAAATTAACAGAAGAACATGTAATTGGGAATGGTATGTACTTTATTAATCTCTTGAGCTTGGTTACACAGAATGATGATCATTTTACAGAGGGGGGGGTAACGTAATTAATCTGTGACCTTAAATGAATGGATGTTCCCAAAGGCTAGTTTTCCTCCCAATTCCACTTGAATGTTTCTAATCTATTTTTTGAACTGAGTTTTGGAGTCTCAGGTTGATTATTCCCAATGAAATTAAATTTCTTCACCCTAAAATGAATGTCGAAGAACCATGATGGAAAAGTACACAAGTTCTTATCTCATGAGTTATCATGATAATTGAATAATGGACATCCTTTTTGTCTAAATCAAATAATCGTGTCTACTATTCAGAGAATAGATCAATACATAGAGTGAAATGATTGATGGCACATTTCTTACATAATGAATGATACCATTTACCCTTGTGATTTGTATTTCTTGTCAATAAGGGGGTGAAATACTGAAATGAATTTTCGAAAAGTGAACGACAAAGAATAAGAAAAAGGGGAGAGAGAGGAATCTCTTTTCAATATTTACACATTAATTCATGTTGAAAATTATGGTATTGACAAAAAAATTGGATGATTTTTGGGACCACTTTGTGTTTATGATTTTAATTTTTTTTTCAACAGTAGTCATTGAATATAAAAATGAGAAATGAGTTGATGAAAAACCTCAATTTAAAGGAGAATTTTAATTTAGACTATTTTTAAAATGATCTTATGTTAAAAATACATGTATCAAAGGTGATAAAATTAATAAAACAATGAGACCATCTCATAGCGTTACCAAAATAGACAAACTTCATTTGAATGATGGATCATGTGGAGATATGGTGATATAAGAATTATCATAGTAAGCTGACAAGATGATGTGAGTTATATTATTTGTTGACTAGAATGAATGATGTTTTTGGAAGATATATGATTGTTGAATGGATTCAGGATAGAGATTGTTCATGAAGAATGAAGATGATTGTTGAAGAAGAAAGATGATAATGATTTAGCATGGGCATTCATGCCAAATTTCATATACCAGAGTTTCCCAGATTTTTTGACCTCAAAATCTTCTTTTTTTTTGTAATTGAGGGATTTTGGTGTAAGAGTGAACGAGATTCACGATGACGATGGAAATCGAAAAAGGAATTAAAATGCATACCTTGGAGCACAGACCGTGTACAATTTCTAGGAAACAGTTCGGGACCACATTCGTGGTAGAAGAAATGCTAAGTGGAGTGGTGAAAATAAACGAAAAAGGTTTGCAGTGATGGTATACAGTAATCTCATGTGGTACGCGGAATAGTATGTAATTAAGGAATAAGCTATGTGAAATGATGTCAAACACGGTTCTCACCGACAGTAAATGTTGAAGGCGGGTGGTATGCAGAATTCTGGTGTCTCACTATGGAAGGAGTTGTGGTAAACGAAATGAATAATCATTGGTAGAAGAGATGTAGTATAAGGACTGGTATACACACAGTACTCGTTGAGGGTTCACAATATGAAGGAGGGTTGTAGTACATAGAGAAGTCTTACAGTAAATGAATGATGTTTATTATACAGTGATGTTTACCCACATTGAAAATTTTGGGAAAATGAATTAGTGATATTTTCCGACATATTCGCCACTATAAGTAGTGTTAATCCCATCATTGGAGTAGGGACCAAATTTGATAATAATATATCATCACTGTGGAATAACTAGACTATGTCCGAATGTGGTAAACTGGTGAGATTCAGCATAGGATTAAATGGTATGCAAAAGGAATAATTGTTCACAAAATTTGAATGAGTAGACTACTGAAGAGATATGGTGTAAGAAAAAGATGAATGTGGGAGACGAAATAATTCACATAATATGAAGAAGAAGTCCATAGAAGGAGGAAACGATGCACAACTATGGTATGGGAATGCAATACGTGAAGGCAGTACGTGAAATAGTTACCTGAAGGCAGTATATGAATTTGGTACATGAAGGAGGTTTGCAGAGGCGTGGTACGTGGAGTAGGCATGATCCGCGGAGTAGGCATGGTATGCAGAGAAGGAACGACATGCAGAGTAGGCGTGATTTGCGAAGCATGCACGGTATGTAGAGAAGGTTCAATACGTGGGACAAGAGTGGTATGAAGAGCTGGCAAGCTATCAAGAGTAGGAGTAGTAAGTGGAGTAGAGGGAGTAGGGAGAGGAGAGGCAGTTTGTTGAGGAGCAGTGATATTCCAATGAGGGGATGTATGCAGAGCATGCACAGTTCACCGAACTGGGGTGGTGCGTGGAATAGGTGTGGTACATACACTAGGTATAGTATTCAAAGCATGCATGGTACACATATTTGTGACAGTTCTCAAAATTTGATTTAGTTCAAGGAATTTAATTCCTAATAAATGGAGTTTGTGATTCTAGAGAATAAAAGTGGAATAAGTTCTTGTGCATTCACTTATTTCACAATGGTATAAAAATGTATATAAAAGAGTATCAATTATGGACTTTGATGCAAGAATTATCTTGTGATGAATTGATACAATGACATTTCATGCCAATCTTTTGAATAGTACTTCATGTCGATAAACTGAGTTAGAAATCACCCAATGTATTGAGCTAGTGGAGTCAATATGACTGATCTAAGAGATGTAGTGGGCTGTCCATGAATCTTTGTAAAGGAAGCATTCCTGGGACAATGTGACTCTTCATGAAAAATTGTAATCCATAACTTGTGACGATTAGTGGGATTTGGTACAACTGGAAACCTATCGGCATAAGCTCCTTGGACATATCCATTAGTGGTGAACCATGTAAAAAGTGGTTTCTTGTAATTCTACATGTTTTAATTACTCCAAATATCCATTATACATGTTTAAATTTTTTTTACCAACATGGGAACACTATCCAATAAATAATAGAAAAAAATTTCACCTTAATTCACCCCTGTCTCAAGGTGGTCTAGGGTCCTTCACATGAAATATTTACCGAATGGTGGAAATAATATATTTCCAAAAAGGGTGTTCAACTATCATTCTATGTGAGGATTAAAGCGGATTGGAATGATTTTTTAGAAATACAGGTGATGATCAAATATGTTCTTGGGTTCAACCTTGATTATAAGAGAATGTTAAGGTTCTAAAACAATGAATGTGTCTATTCAATAATATATTTTTATAATGATTGTTTGGATGAAGCTCATATTTCATCATTTTCTATTCATATTTAATGAAAATAGATGTATTGGGGACTTAATGTGTATTTATAATATGACATTTTTGCGAGATATATTAAAAAAACATGTACCTCGGGGATTGGTTTGTAAAAAAATTATGTTTGTGGGACACAATTCTATGGGGGTGTTACAATAATTACCAATACCGAAATGTAAATAACAAAACGCCACCATGTATTTTTTTCGTCCAACTCCCCAAAATATATAATGGCCAAAATACTATTAGGATTGTATTCAATCACCATAAAATGTCATAATACATAATTATAATTAGATTATTATATAATTTTGATCATATTTCTACAATATGTTTCATTTAATTGGCATGGTTTCAAGGAGTTCCTAATTCAATTGTATCTATTTCATATCCAATGATTACGTTGATGTGTTGGATAATACTTCAATAGGTTATGGATACCGAGTTGAATTTCAATAAAAATTTTCATTTATGTAAAAATTATTAGTATAAGAGAACCATTTGAACCATGGACGATATTTTTTATATCTAGTTCTATGTATTTTAAAGGAATTTGGGATAAATGAATAACTATATTATTTATTATGATTATAGATTTCTATCATATATTCAGATGGATCTTTATGAATCACACTTTATAATGATTCCTATAAATCAAATGTGTTGGGATTGTGTTATAGAAAGTAAATGTTTTGGTACCTAATTATGTTCAGGAAATGATTGATAATGTAAAATATATTCAACCACAACTCAAGACTGGTAACAATCAATAGAAATGTTATGCAGATAGTCGTCATCATGATGTTAATTTTGATGTTGGTGAAAACAGATTTCTATAAATTTAACTATGGCATAAGATTATAAGATTCATGAAAAATTGAATGGAGTACCCTATGTATATTGGACACTATAAGATTCTTGATGGAGTATGGATGGAAGCATACCGCTTGGATTTTCCACTGAACCTCCATTCAATTCACAATAAGTTAATTTATCATTCATGATAAAGTAAACACCATATATATCACATGTATTAAAAATTGAGTTCATACTACCAGAATATGATATTTACTATGAATATATATTGATAGAAATGTTGGGTTATAGAGATAATGTACAATAAAACATTCCCAACTACCTGGTTAATGTTCTCTACAGGAACCACAAAATATAAAAAGCTACATGGGAAGACATGGATAACATTTAATTGAGATAACCACAATTTTAATATTAAATATGTCATTTTAAATGGAAAAATTTATTGTAATTGGGAAATAATGTAACAACTTGATATTTTAGAAAATAATAATTTTGAAATTTTTTGAATTCATTTATTGCTTGTTTTACATGAAATATGAGTTTCAAAGTAACCAAATATAAAATCAAAATAATATTTTGTGATAGTTTTCATTAATACATTATATTGGAAGTTAATAATATTAATTGAAAAAATATAAAATATTTTTTTGTTACATTAGTATTAAATGAATTCATTATTTATAAATTAATTTGTAATTTAAATAATCATTTAAAAATAAAATAGATTTTATTAAAAAGCTATTTTTTAAGTGCACAATTTATTTTTATAAAAATAAACTAAATTAAAATTCTTTTGAATTATATTAAGGAAATATTAATATATATATGAATAATTTATATTGAATATAAAAATATATCGTTAATTATATATTTTTTTTAAGGAATTGTACTAGAATATTCCATTTTTTTTCTAGAAATGTTTTTTTATAAAAAAACGTATTGTTGTGTTATTCCAAATTATTCATAAAATATATTTATATAACTTATATAAATTTGATAATCTAAAATTTATTCCATATTTATAATAATTATGTAAATGTTTTGTAAATATTCCCCTTTCATTTAGGTCAATTTTAACAGTAACCATATTAAAATTTATCACCCTAGTAAAGGGTAAATGTTATAAAACTATATTAAAAATAAATGTTAATGTGACCATTTTTCACATTATTTAATACTTTAGGATGGTATTTATTCACTTTTCACGTTACTATCTTAATTAATTTGTTAAAGGGACACATTTTCGGTAAACTGTCATATATAATATTTACTAAAATGAAGGTTACAAAATATCAATCTCTTATATTTGAATAACTATTATGTGATCCCATTAGGATAAATTAATGTTATAATTAAATATAAATTTATATTTTCTAAATAATTAAAACAATTCGTTATGTTGATTTATTTATAATTTTTTATGATTAAATAATTTCATTAAATGTTTTCACAATACTAATATAGTATTTATTCAATTAATATAAAAAAATGATACCATAAATATTAATTTTAATATAATTTGTATGATTTATAATGTCACATAAACTTTTTTAATAAATATTAAATAATGTTAATGATTAAGATGATTATATTGAAATTCAGACAATTTTTTGTCTTTTATGTCAAATTATATGCATAGTGTAATAATTTACATTAATAATATTTTATCTAGAAACTATTTTAATAAATTAGTAAATTATTATATAAATATTATATGAATAAAATTAGTGTAATAATTGGTCAAAAGATTAATCCATTTTCTATTTTCTACCATTTTTAACATTATATTTAATATTATTACCCTTTATGAGTTAATAAGATGATTCCTCACTTAATGATTAAATAGGATAACTAGGAGTATACCCAAAATATATGGTTTAAACCACTACATAAAACTATCAATATATCATAATATTATTGCATTTTCGCCCCATACTATATTATCAAATATTATATAAAATATTATTTGGATTTTATATTTATAATTTATTCAGTATATTTTAATATTTTAAAAAAACTAAATAGTACCCCTCCCAAAAATAATTAAAGTGCACCTACTCTTTTCAATTATTCACACAAAATTGAGCCTTAGTGGTCAATAATGAAATGTAAAAATACATTTTTAATAAATTATAAAAATTATATATGTTATTGTATTCCCAAAATTCAAAACCTATGAAACATAATAGGATATCTAAAAGTGTTTCTTCAAATAAAAGGTTATCGTCGTAACAGAAAACTGTATTTGGAATTATTATTTTACCTCCACTAAATATGATATTTTTGCAAAAACATAATAAATATAGTATCCTATAATAACATAACATTTATTCTTATTATTATTAAAACGCCGTTATTAAGCATATTGTTTTAAAAATGATAAGTGAAAGTATCGCTCATGTGTATGTAGAACATACCATCTCGATGTTGAGATACAATTAATTCTATGTGACCTCAATGAAATGATGGTTATTACAATGGTTTTAATGTATATATATGAATTTTATGAGAAAAGTATGATTATATAATTAAAATTTAATATCTTACATCTTACTTTATAATCATTTATGATATAATAGTGTTGCTCGTGCATGTGTGTGGACTACCACCTCAATAAAACGATGTGATGTGATTTTCATTTATTGTTTAATAATATAGTAACGAGGATATATTTAATGAATATATATAATAAATATGATATAATAATAATTTTTAATTTTTAATTTTTATTTAATTTTCATTCATTCTATCAGTTGATAGTTGAATATTTTTTCCTTGCATATGTAATACCTATCATATCTATAAATAGTGTAATTCATTTTTATGTACATATATTTCATAAATGATTTTAAAATTATTTAAAATGGATATATATGATATTTATATCCTGTGTAAAATGTTTTAGGTTATGGAAACAAGATATTTTTATATGGACAAGAGTTACAAAATTAAAATTCATATAAAATAATGAAATAGTTAACTCATGGAAAATTCGAATTTAATTAGGTATTGTTAATAGATGGGTTTTAGAGTGTCATAACAGGATCATGAATGATAGTATAAGTATATAAATTATTTTTATATATTTATCATAAATGTATATTTAATTTACATGTTCCATGATCAATTTCGCAAAAAAATATTATGAGAGGTAAGGGTTTATCATCTCAAATTATATTTTTTGGGACTCATGTTATGTTATGAAGCTATCTTTATTTATGATGATTCTATAAAAATTCATTTAAATTTTATATCATGATTTTTTTTGTTAATTACATTAAATATTTTATTTTATGTTATATTTTCATGGGGTTTATGATTAAAATGATATAAATGTGGCAAGTGTTTTATGTTATGATATGATTGTTTTACGGGATTGGTGATGATTATGTTTCTGAGGATAATTTATTATGATATACCTCTCATGAAATTCATAAATATTATTATCCATTGATCAGTTATTGATTATAAAATTTTTCATTTCTTTTTGCAGACATTTTTTTCTTGAGATAATAAAATATAATTTTAATGATAATTGACACTATTTATATCATTCATCAAAAACCATTTCCATAGGAATCCATATTTTCAAAAAAAAAAGAATTTTTTTTTATTTTTACCAAATTATTGTTTAAATTCATTTTTACCCATGAATTTTTTTTAAAAAAGTAATTATATTGAATCACCCTTTAATTTTATGAATGTGGTAAGAATGACTTATTTTAAACTAAATGGTGAATGAATTTTTTTTTATTTTACAAAATTATTATAATTTCCCTCCATCATGAACACACAATGTTTTTCATACGAAATATATCTTAAAAAGTTTAATTTCAAATAAAATTAATTCATTAATATTTATGAAATATTTAGACATAAATAATTTATATCAAAAGTAAAATGTGGTTTTACTCAAGACCCGAATTAAGTGGTATTAGGGGTCATTTTGTCATTTATGGTGGAATCCTTTTATATTAATAGTCATTTATAAATGATATGATCCAATTATATATAAATTACAACTTAAATTAATGTTTTATGATTTTGATTACAAGATGTTTATGAAACCCTTTAATTCTAAAATTTGGTTTTCTATTCTTAATTAAAGAAATGATTATAAAACCCAATTATTTTCTAGAAGTTATTCCATGATATTGTATTTATGAAACACATTTTTGTCATGGGTTATAATAGAATGTATAATTAAAATCATTTGGAATAAAAATGTATGATTCTTATTATCTTCCAGGTGGAACAAAACATATATATCACAATAAAGAATTAGTTAATGACAAATATCGAATATGATAAGCCATACTAGAATGGTGTTTCAACCCAGTTTAATATGGGACTATTACCACAATGACAGTATTGGAATTAATACTTGGCAACTTGGATGTTTTTGGAAATTGAATCCAATCCAATATGATGGTTGTGAGTCTTCACTACATAGGAAATTATTTTCAATGCTTATGCATATGCCACAATTCCATGTCTAATGACAACTTTAATCCATAATGTCTGATGTTATTTTATTTCTTTATGATTCTTCTATTATAAACCTCTATGATTTTTATGTTTTGACTCACAATAATTTTCAATTATGTGATGGTTAATGTTTTTAATGTTAATATAATATTTAATACACTTATGCTAATGTAATGATTATTTAATCATTGATATCTCACATTTTTTTCCTTTACCATGAATCATATATCATCTATTATTATGTTAAAATACCTAAAGTTATGAAGAAGGATTATAATATTAATATTTCTATGAAGTAGTAAATTTATGTTGATCTTAGTGGGAGATAATGTGTTTAAATTATTAAATAACTATTTATATATCCATTTTTTCAAATATATATTGAATAAATTATTATGGATTTTATAGATATATTATTTATTTAATATTGAACTAAAAATAGTAAAAATATATGAATGAAATGTATACTTCATTCTATGATCATTTTAGTATGTATAGAATTTTTTCTCTGGCCATTACTACATTAAATATATTATAGTATGTTTATATTTATTGTTTATGTAGTCAAAAAAATATACATTGTGATTTTTTGTTAATTTTTCAATTTTCCTTCACTTATATGATGTTATAGACTCCCTATAGGAACTAACTTGGACCTAGAATCATGTAGGTATACATTGGAATATGGGGAGTCACACATAAGGACATTGCCAATAATGATTCTGGTTATCTATTATAGAATGTTCTAGAATGCTATGTGACAAAGTTGTATAGGATGAGATCCTTTCCTGTTGATTTACTATTTGGGACATGGTATATAAGACTATTTGGAATATGTCTGAACCTATAAGTGAATTATTATTGGTGCATCGAGAACACTTTTTATGATTTGAACTCAAGCATACTTATGATATAATATTATTGATCTATATATGTGATTATATATTTGGTTATGATTTTCCATTATAGAAATGAAAATTTTTGATTGATTTTTTGACATATTAAATTTTTATAGATTCCATATTATTGGATATATTTCTTTGATTGATTTACCTATTTGCTGGTATTGGAAAGATATTTATTTAAATCATAATGAGGTGGTAAATTTCATATTTTATTTGGCATAATCTTGTGGGGTTTATATGAATATATTGTCAAACTATTTGAAATTTCAATAATAAACTACATTTTTTCCATATTGGTTATTGGTGAAGTTATACTTAGTTTGGCACAAATATTTCTGTTCTTATGGAAATATATGTGGACTGGGTTGTGATATGAGTTGGATGTGGTGATGTTTATATAATTCAATTTTCTTAAGAGGTGGATTTACCCGTGATTGTTAATAAGGATTATTGTCTGCAATTCTTATATATGAATTGAAGTGTTTTTACATAGGTGTGGTTATTTATTGTTTTAGTATCATCCTATACCACATTTTCCACCAATGTTTTGATTCAAATTTGAAAGAACAGAATAGTGCGTGTGTGGTATGAAATACATTTTGATGTTGTTGTTGTTTGAGTAATTTTGACTATAATAGGTCTTTGTTGGTAGATAATTAATTTTAATTATACCATCATTGATGTGCCTTTTTTAGGTTTTCTTAACTAATTAATTGTAACAACCTGCATGGATATTTCATGTCAAGAATGTTATGGTCTTTTAATTTAATTGTTTTATATATATTACAATAATTACGATCTAGGTATATAGATGCTTATATTTTTTAGTGAACTAAAACCTATATGGGATAATACAATATATGGATGGCATGTGAGGGTCAGTTTTTTAACTTTTCGACACTAATACCATGAACATCTAGGGATCAATCACTTATACGGATGCTCAAAGACAGTCAAGGCCTAGTTTTCCAATTATTGGAAGGAGGTTCTATTAATGTACCCCATAGATTATTAGTTTTATATGGGTTATGATTAAATTTTATTCAAATTACAACATAAATTTAGTTTTTCCTCTATAACATCAAATTTGAAACCTATATATATGAAATAAAATTTAAATGTTTATACCCAATTAGGAGGATGTTAGCATTACTATAAATTTTCATTAAAATAATATGGTTATATTATGATAAAATTAGCATAATATGATAGAAATTGTAAATTTGTGATGAAAATTTATAGTTATGTTTAGGTGGGTTATGTATAGAACCAGGCTGTTGACTCTAAACCTAGTTAGTTATCATTTTATTCGGTCAATGGAAACCTATGTGAGGGGTTTTCTTGAGATTATGGATTCTATTTTGTAGTATTTATATTTCATTATCACTCAAGTATATACCAAGGCATGTGGGGTTCTCATTCTTTTCAATGAATTCTGTTTTATTCCTTTTGTTTCTGAGAATTCACTTATAGTACTTGAGTAATGTGAGTAACTTCGAATGGAATGACTATTTGGGTTTATAGTAATGTTGACCATTGGTTGAATGGTTGGAATTATAATCAGATAATGGGTGTAAATCAAGACTAGAATATTGTTATATGGTGTCTACAAATGTATTTGATGTTTACAAGCTTCCAAATAAGGTTTCACATATATAGTGATATGATGATTTCATGTAATTAGTGACCGTGTTTGGAAACATAGAAGTATTTTGTAAACTAATTTTTAAGGCGATTTACAAGAGACTAATCTATTTTCTAGCATAGTGAGATTAGTCTTGGTGATGTTCCACATTCATGGGTTCGGTGATTATTGTGTTGCATGAGATTTCACATACACTATTTTGGTTGATAAAATAATTCTACATATAGATTTTGGGGGGTACTATTTAAACCAATAATTGACAAACAATATTATTTGAAAAATGGACCAATGATAAGAAAATAATGTTATGATCATTAATTTGGGTGTTGTGATATAATTTTAAATTTCTCTATGCTTTTGAGGATACATCAATAATGGATCACATGTAGTGGAATGTAAATTCTATCTAAATCATTGTTTTGTATTGAGATCACAAGGATAATGGATTCTTAGAAGTGAGACATGTTTTATGTTGGAACATTTTGATGTTAATCCTGAGATGTACAATGTAATAGTAATGGTGGGGAGTTCATCATTTTCCATTTGTGCGTGGTGACCATTTTTATGAGTTTAATGTTATAAAGATAGTGGAAGCCATTATTAGGAAGTGGGAATGTCTGACATTTTTATGTTATAGGATTGTCCTAAAAAATGGGATGTATTGTTTATTATATAAATTCATTCTATAATGGAGACAACCTGATTCGTGGGGCATACAGATTTTGTTTTAGTGGATAATAACGAAATGCCTACATTGGGTAGTATTATATAAATTTTAATTAAATGCCACTCATCTTAGGAGTGTTGTTGAGGTTGTGGGATAGATCATTAGATGGTAAAGATAGCATATTTGTGTAGATTTTTTATATGGTGACACTATTTTTTGATTACAAAAAATACATCTTATTGATAGGAAAGGTTATAATTGTGATGTTAAAAATAACCATGTTTTTCCCAACAATAACATTGAGCAGAAATTTAAATTTTTTCCATTTAATTCTCATGAGTTTAATTATGGTCATTTTATATTTACATATGATGTCATCTAATTATTTGAATCACTCCACTAGTCTCTGAATAAGGTTTTTACCATATTATATTATTTTGGAAGAAATAAGTGTCTTTTTAAATTCTATGAAATAATAAATTTTTAATTTGTAATTAAATAAAAATTAACATATTCACACATGTTTGTTTCTTGAAATTATTTTAATAGAAAATTATATATAAATTATTTTTTAATGGATGAGTCTGTAGTGAGTTGTATATCTAATAGGTGGTTCATACTCATGTCAATCATCGAGGTCCATCTTGTGCCCTTTTTTCCATTTCTTTTTCATATATTTCTTTTTCACCTTCTTATTATCTTATACCTTATATTCTCATGTATTCCCATTTTTGATATTTTCCATGAAATTATTTATAGAGAAGAGGTATATAGAGATAGAGATTCATGGGTAGAATGTGTTGTCATTGCAGAACACGAGAGGAGTGGGGTCATCATGTCGTTTCTTCGAAACACAGCGACGAGTGAAGCTTCAGTGAATTTATCTCAAAGACAATCCATTTTCCTACATAAATGTATATAGATTTATTAATTTTTATATTACGAAAACATGGTTACTAATGAGGACACAATGTGGGTCAATTTTATGTTTATTTGGGAAAAAAATTTGGGTTTCTCAGTGTTTTCCTAATCATAAATCTATATTACACGACATGTTTTTTACGGACACAAGTCATGTGGGAATATATGTTTATTATAATTATAGTATTTATACATTATGTACACATAATTTAGTAGTACATGTATATTTATCATATTACACGGGATAACATAGGTTTTGGATGTACTTGATAGGTAATCAGTGTACATGTTGTGTAGTAGTATATGGAAATGTTGATATTTACTCGGGAGGACGCCACATGTTTGTGTGAAATAGCCATGTAGTTATATATTGATAATCCCAACACATTTCTTTTTAGTATATTAATATATTAATACACCCCATGTATGTTGTGTCCATGTAGTAGTACAAATAAAAACCCCATGTCTGTCAGACCATATATAACTACCTAGTTAAGAAAGTAGTTTTGGATAACACATTGTGTACTTAAATTACATGTCGTCTAATGCCCCATTGTTATCCTTTTAAATTTTTATCAGGTATTTAGTCATTTATGTTCGTATTATCAACAATAGGAGAATATTATTCTTATATTACAACATATGTAATGATGGTTGAACCCATTGGTTGATTTGAGGAATCTTAAGTTGTATTTTGTTGAATAAAAGGGACGAATGAGAGGTTTTTACTCTAGTATTTGAGTACTATTGTGTCCTATATGTTAGTCATTGCATAATTCTAATTATATGTTATTTAAAATGATTTGTGGATTTGGAGTGGATTTTAAAATGTCCTTAATTTTTGATATTCATGGTGCATTCCATGTTAGGAAGGACAAATATGTGAATTGTGGATATGGATAGGATTTAGATTTTGAACAACCTTGGGCGTGAACTTATGCTGTGATCGGTCATCAGCCATATCTATAGACCAATGTTTAGGTGGATTTATTCTTTTGTAAATATACATTCTGATTTGTGACCCTTTTTTTATTTTAGGCTATGAATTTATAGAAAAGGTATTGTGGGATATGTTTACTAGAGATATGGGTGTGGCAGGAGGGACAAACTTATAACTGTGGTTCAATTGAGGGATTCTTCAACTTATGAACTAGCCTAGAGATTACCATGATTTATGTGTCCTCAATTATTTTGACATAGAGTATCCTCATATGAATGTCTCATACCACATTTTATAAAAATGGTATCTCAATATGGACACCACTACAATTATACTGTTTATGTGGATCCAAATAGGGGTTCCATTTTTTTTAATTGGACCATGAGTCTCCCCTGTGGGATGTCTCCTCTTGAATTTTATTCGTGGGACCCAAGAGGGATGTACCAACTTGTATTCAGATTGATATGATCCCAATATAAATTCCATTTCATATGTGTTCATATATTATAACACCACATTGATACATCCACATATGTTTTGAACTAAAGGATGCTACAATGGATCTCTCTCATCTATATATACATATGTGGCACCATTTGTATAAGGACCCAGCCTTAAAACATTACATAATCTTGAATTAAATTAATAATTCACATTGAGGATATTTTCATGTTTAGAGTATTAGAGAATTAGGACATAACTATTACATCTCTGAAGATTACAAAGTAGACACTTCTACTCAGTTTCAATTTTTTTCCATAAAATAAAAACTCTTAAAAAGAAACATGTCTAGTTCCATGTTTTGGATAGCATATCCTTCCTTTATCCCATCCTTGGCCCTATTCACCTTTAAGTCCGCTGGAAAACATTTCAAGAATGTGGGATGAGCATAAAAAGCACAGTAAGGGATATAAAAATACGGAAAGAAAACATTAGTCCAGGTATACATAAGAATCAATGAAATCCTACAATACTCTTAAAAAATAATCACTTTAACATACCTCATGAAATCATAAGTTTTATGAATAAATCATAGAAATAATAATACGTAAAGGTTACTTGAGGCATTCATAACATTATTACATAGGGTGTAACCCTCATGGTTACGTTTGGAATACCCATCACAGTATATTCCTAAAATCTCTTCCGAGAAACCTTATCATTTAACTCCTTCGAATTACCTAATGCATTGGAGAGCTATCTCGGGATCACCTGCCCTTAGTTTTTCATTAACCCACCCGTCTTCATAAATAATTCCCAAGAACCATAACATAATCATATCACATAAAACATGCATAAAGGAAACATAACATTTCCACATTTTGATCGCATGATATCAATATAACACATTGATAAAATAAAAATGTTATCAAAACCATTTTCATTACAAAAAATACATAAATTTTTATATGGTATTTATTTTATTTTTAAAAACATTACGACAGGTTATGGAATCCAAAGATCAAATAATACTCATGGTGGCTGAAAGGTCGGTGTCACCGCGTACATTAAAAAAATATTTTTTGTCATTTAGTAAAACATTTCATAGAGAAAATATTCATTTTTAATAAAAGTAAATGACAAAAGGGTTTATACATAGTATAAAATAGTGTTGTGTATAAAACACTATATTCCTCAATGAAAGATGATTGAGACGAAGTCCCTTACAAAGTCGTTTTCCTTAGATTAAGGGTAAATCAATTACATGATTATGTGTGGAAAATATAAATGAACATTAAATTAGATGATAATTAGTGTAAAAAAATCAGAGGTCATCCCAATAAGTATATAGAATAAGGTATCCCAACATAAAAGGATGTAAATTGAAAGACATTACAAAAAGAAGTCTTTTAAAAAGAGGATGGTGATAGAATCACTTACCGATTTGGGAAACTTTCGCAACGTACACTCCATGAAAGAAGGACCAAACAATGATGATTTGAATACCCATAAATGAGATTATATTACACCAAGAGTATAATCATGGTTATTACATACACTAACCAACGAATATAGTGACAAATATAGCATGACTCTCACCGGAATAAAAAAGTGAGATAAAAACCGCATACCTCATTGTAATCAATCGAATCGTATGACGAAGAGATAATAAACACAATATGGATCACATAATAAAATTAATATAAATAGAATAATTATAATATATATCAAATGGATGAACACAATACACCACATGTAATAAATAAGTGGCGAACAATGGAAATCTCACAGAATTAAGAGTGAGATAAGATATCCTCTTACGAAAATTCGGAAGCGTAACGATGCCACATAGAACATAAAAAATTGGATTGAAGATATCTATTAGGGTCTCTCATCATATAAATATAAAAAATACATTAATAGTAATATAGAATAAAATCCGCCATCATAAGAATGTTGATCTTAAAAGAAGCGACATAAAAGAGAGTACTTAAAAAGAAAGAGAGAGGTTGGATCCCTTACCTCAAGTCCGACTTGTCTTGATCGTTTCTTTATATACCTGTATAATAAACTTTTTTCCATTAATAATTTATTATGGAACTATTTAAATTTTATTATTGAATTCATATAACATATAATAATGTTATAATAATTAGATAATTATGTGAGTTTATATCTGAGGTTTTTGTCGATGTTCGATACAAGGGTCAAAAATTAACTTCTTTGAAAATAATTCTCCATGTAGTTATAATTACACCATCTACAGAATAGTATTAATGATTTAAATATCATATATATCTAGTATATATATTAAATTTATACTATTACATAACATTTGGAGATAAAAAATGAAATGCCCTGTTCATGGAGATGGTAGGCCGTACGTACGCATGGACTCGACTTTCATTTCATTGTCACATTAATTGAATCAAAAATAAATTAAAGATATATATATTATAATTCAAGTATAATATATATGTTTTTTATTTCACATAAGTTCATTATTTTCATTATTTGTACATTCTATGTATTGCATCAACGAGTCACAACACTTGAGGGTGCGGAAGTCCACACATCCTCAAATGAAATTATCGCATTTTCACAACATTCAAAGCATAAAGGTATGTTTCAAATATAAAATAAAGAATAATAGAGTGGAAATAAAATAATATATATCATAAATAAATATAGTTCCATCATAATGGCCACCATGAGAGGTGGTAGGAGAAGATAGAACATCATCGTTTCGTGAGGCAGTAATTCACCATCCACGGAAACAATATGTTCTTTAAACATTAGACGAAGGTGTGTGTAAGTGTAGCTCGAATACTTTTCATAAAACATCATAGTATATTTAAGATAATGGGGTTTTTTCTAATTAATGTAATAAAAAGTTTTTATGGAGTTGGAGAATCAAAATAAAAAAAAGAACATAAGAGAAGACATTACCTTTAAATCGGGTAACAACCCTTGGTTTGAACCAAAAGGGTTTCTTGAAGAGATTTATGACTAAGGTAAGGCTTCACGGATGAAGAGAGGGATGCAGAGAGATAAAATGAGAAGTTTTTGGTCGATAAAAAGCCTTTAGAGATGTGGTTAAAGGGGTAGAGGTGGAGGCCTTTTATATGAGGGAGGAGGGGCACTCTTGGAAAGTCTTGAAATGATACATAATTATAAAAATGATTTTCAGATATTAAATGCCCCAAAATTTTATTTTTAGAGGATAAGGTGATAAGAGTTCGAAATCCACCCATCCAATAGGTTTTTAACAAGTTTATGTCTTAGATTTTACATTATTTTCTCATTTTATTTAAATCGTTCATTAATGATGTAATCAATGCATCATTAGGGTGTCATAAATAAATTTATTTATATCATGTTTAAAAATTATAAACAAATTACCATAATGGAGGAAATAATTTTATCATTCCAATGAATGTTTATAGTAAAAAAGATAATTTATGTAAACAAAAATAAAATGGTTTTACTAAGGTGATACATACTTTGGTTACATTTTCCTTTCTTTTAAAAAAATATGATAAAAGGTCACTATCATACTAAAGTGATTCCATGGGGTCCCGAGGTTGGAACATAGAATCCCATGGTCTTCCATGACACCAAAAATAGAATTAGGACACATGTTGGGGTCATTTTATATTTTTATGATATTATTTTATTACCCTTAACTAACCGATTACTAATCAAACACAATAATTAAAGATAATTACCGTCATTAATATTTATAATTTCAAATCACAAAAGAGAATTAATTACATAATTTGGACCTTATAATTCCAAATATGGAATCCATTTTATCAATGTACATACACAAAAATTGCAGTATTAAATTTAAAATAATTCATGTTGACAAAACCAAAGACGGGTTTTTAAGAAGTAAATTCTATCAAAAGATTGATTTGTTTTTACGTCCAATTTAAAAGTGAAATTACATAAAATGACCAAATTTGTGTTAAATGATAAAAACATAATTAATTTACACCTTTAAACAAATTAAGATGACAATATATATATATATAAATAAATTTTATGAACATGCAATTTGCAATTAAAATGGAGTATTTTTCACTATTCATTGAAAATTAACATTTGTCCGAAAAATACATAAAAATTAACTTAATCTCTATTTGATATTCAAAATTCAAAAATGATATCAAATTTACCAAATTAAAAAAATATATGTTTCATTAATTAATTTTATAATCAATTCCTGTTGTCAAAACAAATAGCGTGTTTTTAAGAAACAATATCTATTAAAAGATTGACACTTGTTTATGTCCAATTTCAAAGTGAAATTAATTAAATAGACCACCATTGTATTAAAAAGTAAAAATATAATTTAATTAAACGTAAAAATTAATTAAAAATATAATATTTCCATATAAATAAATTAGACTAAAAGGATGTTTTGAATTAAAATACATCATTTTCACTATTCATTAAAAAAATAACTTTATCAGAAAATTTAAAAAAATTACAAAAAATAAATTTTTATGTCTTAATTCTAAATAAGGAATTTATTTTGTCAAATATAACATATAAAATTTTAAAAAAATTGGATTTATAAAGGGTTCACCATCAAAAGGTGGTTAATCGACCTTTTAAAGAATATTAAAATATTTACGCTTAAATTTGTATTTATTTGCATTTTAATCTTCTAACATTTATTGGATAATAATAAAAATATTTGGCAATCTTATTTATTCATTTTCTAGTTATTTTTGTTCATTACTGCCATTACAATTGCTAGAAGTTAATTACCATTTAAAAAAATATTATTATATTATTAGTGTGCAACGTAAGATTTCAAAGAAACTCGTTATTGCGTATTGGGTATGCCATCGAACATAGCATCGTCTTTAAAGTAATATTGATATTTTATTCACAAAAAATAATAAATATGAAAATATCATATTCTTTATTTACCTGGGATGTTACATCCTTCCCCCCTTTTGGGAATTGCGTCCTCGCTATTTTAAAATTTGGATAGGAAACTTCATTGAAAGTCCACATCGAAACAGGAGTCCAAAAAACATTCACTTTAAAATAATGAAAGAGAAGTACAATGGTCACCAAAGTTTACCCAGAAAAGGATTCTATGTAGGAAAACATTGAAATGGAATAAAAAAAGGGTCATGTTCTAATGGAGAGTGATAGAAATCATGGTTAGGAGAAAGTTAACACCAAGAAAATTATAAACTTGTGATGGGTTAAACGGTATTTGATTCCCCAGTAATAAAAGTTAACAGAAAACATTTTAGTTTTAAGTTACTTTCCATTGAGGCATTTATTTATGATCTTAATTAAATCATAAGGAAACATACTTACGTTTCATGTATACTTTCATCTCTTACTATATTTCTTACACAAACTCTTTTTTTTCAAAAGACGAGTATTTAGGATGAATTGTTCACATTAAGTGTGCTATAATAATATTCTATAGAATCACCTAATCCACAAAACAGAACCATATATTTCCCATGTATTTATACCAAAACCAAAACAAAAAATTGTTAGTACGAGATCAGATAATACCCAAAAAGGATAACGGTTTATAAAAAGAATATCTATTCTTAATCTCCAAAATTTGTCCAACAAAACCCAAAGCTCAATAAATACCATTCAATAAACAATTTTCCATAACATTCATCAATGTAAAACAAAATATTATTGAATCCCAAATCATTTATTGATTTAATCACATAGTCTTCCAAGATAAATCATAAAATTTATCTCCAAATAACTTCAGTTTCTCTTAAAGTCTCATAATGAAGTAATTATCCTAATCATATATCATCCATGATAGGTCAATACTTTCCTATATAACACAAAATCAACTTATTCTTGATTCATAAAATCAACTAACTAAAAATAATTTTTCATACTAATGGGGGATTTCACATAGTCCAGGGCTAGGCGATAAATACTAGTCGCACATTGGTTGTGAGTTCGATTTCCACTATATTTTCCGACGCGACGGGTTGTCACATGGTCTGTGTGTTGTTATTTTTCGAAAACTATATTATTCTTAAAACATTTCCCAAAATGAGATAATATCATCAAAATTAACCTTATCGAAATTTTAACTCAAGTTTATCTCATGCCTTTCATTATCCATCATAACATATTGTAAACCATAATTACCTCAAACGTAAGGATCATATAAAACCTAATTGTTACATTTATAATTATTACTTGAACTTCCACATTTAGTTGGTTATCTCAAACATGAGGCATTAAAGAACTCACCAAGGTTCAAGTGGTTAATCATAACTCCTGATATTTGGTTGAGAAAAACCACAAGATTTCTCATTACAGCTCCCATATCATGCAGTTGTTTTTTCAGAAAACTTTCACATTTTTCTTCACATCCACTGTTACTTTGGTGGATGCTATATCCCACCATTTACTAAAACAAAAATGTCCAGTGTGTGTATATCATTAGAATCATCATATATTACTATGATATAATTATTCATGCTATCATAAACTCATTCACTTTATCTAAAATTATGACTCTTTCTGAAATCCTAACCATTATGGTAATGTCACTTATGCATAAAGAATACCCTAACCTCTAAAGTTATCTAAACCGACCATTGATACCAACTATAAGGACCCATCATTAAAAAATTTCAAAATCTTCAATTAAATGAATAATTCACAATGAGGATCTTTTCAGGATTATAGTTTTTGGGAATTATTACATAACTATTACATCTCACAAGATTAAAGAGTAGACACTTCTACTCAGTTTCCATTTTTTCAAAAAATAAAAACTCTTAAAAAGAAAAATATGTAGTTCCATGTTTTAGATAGCATGTCCTTCCTTGATCCCATCCATGGCCCTATTCACCTTCAAGTCACGTGGAATACATTTCAAAAACATGGGATGAGCATAAAAAGATCAGTAAGGGATATAAAAATATGGAAAGAAAACATTAGTCTAGGTATATATAAGAATCAATGAAATCATAATTTACTCTAAAAACATAATCACCTTAACATAACGCATGAAATCATAAGTTCTATGAATTAGTCATAGAAATCATAAGACGTAAAGGATACTGGAGTCATTCATAACATTCTTACATAGGTAGTAACCCTCGTGGTTACGTTTGGAATACCCATCAGAGTATATTCCCTAAATCTCTTCGGAGAAACCTTAGAATTTAACTCCACCTTGTTACCTGATGCTTTGGAGATCTATATCGGGCTAACCCACCCTTAGATTATCATGGAACAACCCATCCTCAAAAACAAATCCCAAGAACCATAACATAATTGTATCACATAAAATATGCATAAAGGAAACATAACATTTCCACATTTCAATCACAAGATATCAATACAACACATCGATATAGTTAAAATATTATCAAAACCATTTTCAATAAAAAAAATACATAAAAGTGTATATGGTATTTATTTTCCTTTTAAAAACATTACGTTTTTTTATGGAAGCCAATGATCAAATAATACTCGTGCAGGCGGAAAGGTTGTTGTCAATGTGTACATTAAAAAACATACTTTTTGACATTTATTAAAATGCCTTAAATACAAAATATTCCATTTGAATAAAATTAAATTTCAAAGGGTTTTATACACCATATAAAAGAGAGTTGTGTATAAAACAAAATATGCCTCAATGAAAGGATATTGAAACTAAGTCCCTTACAAAGTTGGCATCCTTAGATTAAGGTTAAATAAATTACATGATTATGTGTGGAAAATATATATACAAAATACATAAGAGGATATTAACTGAAAAACAATCTGAGGTCATCCATTCATATTCATATTATGACATAATCACGAAGCATAGGTTTGACCCAAAGAATTTAATGTGGGTTAAGAAGTTCCCTTACAGAAATTTGACAGCATAACGACGTCACATTAAAATTCATAAAATGAGTTGATGAGAGAGAAAATGGTATCTCATCACTTGGACATAATATTTATAGATATTATGATATTTAAGAACATATCCCAACATAACATGATTCAAATTATAATACATAACAAAAATAAGTCTTTTAAAAAAGAGGATGGTGAAAGAATCCCTTACCGATTTGGGTATATTTCGAAACATACACCCCATGAAAGAAGGACCAAACAATGCTGATGTAAATACCCATAAATGAGATTATATTAAAAAAATAGTAGAAACATGGTTCGTACGTACAACACTCAATAGAGATAGTGAAAAATATAGCATTAATCTCACGGGAATAAAAAAGTGTGATAAAAACCCCATACCTCATTGTAATCAATCGAGTCGTATGACCAAAAGATAATAAACACAATATGGATCACAGAATACTATGAATATAAAAATAATCATGACAATATATATCAAATAGAATGACACAATACACCACAAGCAATAAATAAGTGGCGAATAATGGAAATCTCACAGAATTAAAAGTGAGATAAGATATCCCCTTATGAAAATTCGGCAGCCTCACGACGCCACATAAAACTTCCAAAAATGTATTGAAAATATCAATTAGGGTATCTAATAATATGAACATTAAAATTAAAGTACATGGAATATATAAGAACATCCCCCAATATATGAAATAGGATCTTAAAAGAATTGACATAAAAGATAGTACCTGAAAAGAAAGAGAGAGGTTGGATCCCTTACCTCAAGTCTGACTTGTCTTGTTCGTTTCTTTATATTCCTGAATATTAAACTATGGTCAATTAATAATTTCTTAAGTACCTCATTTAATTTTAATTATTAAATTCTATCACATTTTATTATTTTTTAATAATTAGTTAATAATGTGAGTTCATATCAGACGTTTTTGTCGATGTTTGGTACATGAGTCAAAAATGAATTTGTTTGAAAAGAATTGTCCATGTAGTTATAATTAAACCATCTCCAGAATAGTATTAATTATTTAAATATCATATATATCCATTATATATTAATTTTATACTATTCCATAACATTTGGATATAAAAAAATGAAATGCACCGTTCAAGGAGACGGTAGGTCTTACGTACGCATGAACGCTACTTTCATTTGTTTGTCACATTAATGGAATTAAAACTAAATGAGAGATATATATATATATATATTATAATTCCAGTATAATATATATGTAATATATGTCACATAATTTCATTAATTTCATTATTTATGCATTCCATGTATTGCATGAACGTGTCACATCACTGGAGGGGGCGGTATTCCACACTTCCTCAAATAAAATTATCGCATTTTCACAACTTGAAAAGAATTAAGGTGTGTTTTAAATGTAAAATACAGAAGCCTAGAGGTCAAATAAGTATAATATATATCATATATAAATATATTTCCATCATAATTTCCACCATCATAGGTGGTAGGAGAATATATAAAAATCATTGTTTCGTGAGACAGTAATTCACCATCCACGGAAACAATATGTTCTTTAACCATTAGACAAAGGTGTGTGTAAATGTAACTTGAATCATTCCCATAACAACATCCTAGTATATTTAAGATACCGGTGTTGTTACAAAATAAAGTAATAAAAAGAGTTTAAGGAGTTGGAGAAGCAGAATAAAACAAAAGAACATAAGAGAAGACCTTACCATTAAACCGGGTAACTCCCTTTGGATTGAACCAAAAGGGCTTCATGAAGAGATTTCTACCTAAGGTAATGCTTCTAGGATGAAAAGAGGGATTTGAAGTGATAAAATGAGCAGAGTTTGGTCGAGCCAAAGGCATGAGAGGTGTGAGTAAGGGGGTAGATGTGGGAGCCTTTTATAAGAGGGAGGAGGGGAACTATTGGAATGTCTTGAAAAGTTACTTTATTATAAAAATGATTATCAGATATTAAAGGTCCCAAAATTATATATTTAGAGGATAAGGTGATAAGGGTTCGAAATCCACCCATCTAATAGGATTTTGAAAAATATAAGTCTTAGATTTTACCTTATCTTCTCATTTTATTTAAATTGTTCATTAATGAGGTAATCACTGCATCATCACGATGTCATAACTAAATAAATTTATTTAATGTCTAAAAATTATAAAAAATTTACCATCACATAGAAAATATTTTTAGCTTTCCAATTAATGTTCATAGTCAAAGAGATCATTTATGTAAAAAATTACCATCATGGAGGAAATATTTTTACGTTAATTTTTTTCATACTAATATGATTTCTAAGGGTTAATATGATAAAACATATGTAAATACACTAGTGAATACCTTATAAATCCGGAACCACCTATGGTTCCCTCATCTATGCTCCATCCCAGCTCTAACACTTAACATATGAAATTTTCTATTATCATGTCCCATAACTATAAAATCAATTCGAGTAATGATCTGATAGCCTATGTAAAGTGTTATTACATCATTGTGGACCACCACGGACATTGTCTAAAATAATACCCACTCAAATTACAATTTATGTATATTTATAAATCAATATTTACAATGAATAAGTATCCAATTATCACATTATCAATTAATCATTATTTACCACATAAGCCCTCGATTTATTAAAGACACTCATACATCAAAACCTACTTCAGCTCCTGTTGGAGCCCGTAGGAAGACTGGTGGATTTCAAATAACAAAATTCCATTATTACCATTTTTAATCCACACATTAATTCCCATGTTACCATTCATAATTCACACAATATAATGATCTTGTTCCCATTCCTAATTTCAAAATTTAATTACCATCATTAAATTCAGACTTCAAAAATTAATATGACCATATCCCCAATATTTATTTCATAACAATATAACCATATTTCTATTCATAATATCATAAGTTGATGACTACATTACCAATCAATAACACATAATTAATTTTACAATTAATTATACACATCAATTCCATTACTTATTCAACAATTAATTAAACACATAGTTTATATTAGATAAACCAATAATTAACTAATCATTTCAATACACGTAATTAGTTAAAAAAGTAATTAATCACATAAATTCCAATAGTCAATTCAACAAGTAACTAATCTGATCCAAAATTATAATAAATTCAAACATTAATTAATCAAATCAATTACTCAAGTTTTACAATAATTAACTAATATTACTAATAATATTAATTAATTTATAAAATAATTATCACATTAATAATCTATATTAATTAAAAATATTTATTAATCGCCACAATTACATTAGTAAATTCAATATTTAACTAATCAAATCAATAATATTAATTAATTAAACGATTAATCAAACACATCAATTCCTATATCTAATTGAAAAATAATCTATTCATATAAATAATATTAATTTCCATAAAAAATTAAATTATCACATCAATTCCTCTAGTTAATTAAATAATTAAATGATAACATAAATTCCCTAAATTAAATATATGAATTTTCACATAAATTTCACTTAGTTAATTCCATATTTATTTTATCACATTGAATGTATTCAATTAATAATCCAATTAAATGATTATGTCAAATTCCATTAATTAATTCACAATTAAATAATCAAAAATCTCTTCAATTAATTCTATAATAAATTTACCATGTCAATCGCATTAATTAATTAAATAAATTAATTTAATGAATCATATTACTTAATAGAAAAAATTATATAATTACATTACAACATTCATTAAATAAATAGTTAATTAATCTCATAATTCTCGTCATTAAATTTTAAAACAAAATAATCACATTACTCAATTAATTTATTAATCTATCAATTAATCCTATGGATATCATTATTTTATAAAAAAATTGAATATTCAATTTTCATTATTAGTTAATTCATCAATTAATTAATCTCATAAATCCCATTATTTATATCAACATTTATATATTCACATTGCTCAGATTAATTAATTCATCAATAAATAAATCCAATCATTCTTATTATTTAATTAAACATTTAAATAATCATATTACTAATTTAATTAATTCATCAATTAATAAAACCCATCAATCCCATTATTTAATTAAATAATTAAATAATAACATTACACAATTAATTAATTCTCTATTTTTCTACTCCCATTAATCTTATTATTTAATTGAACAATTAAATAATCAAATTACACTGGTAAATTATTCATCAATTAATTAAGCCCATAAATTTGATGATTTAATTTAACAATAAAATAATAAGATTACTCCCATTAATATATTAATCCATTAATTATATATATAACTTCAATTAATTATTTTTTATTAAATAATCAGATCGACCTTTACAAAAGTTTTTAATATATATATCAACAATTAGTTTTTCCAACATCAAAAATTTGATAGATCAATTTAATTCATCAATTAATTTCCCCCTATAAATTAATTTTGTATCCGCAATAATTTTTACCATTATTGAATCTATCTTAATCAAATCATTAATCCCATTTAATTCCTCAATTGATTGTTTTAATCAACAATTTCAATCTCGTCGTTATTAATTCAACAATTAACCATTCAAAATATAAATTTCATAATCCTGACAAAATCCATTAATTAATATAAAATTTAGTTAATCTAGTTAAACAATACAAATTACTCATCATTAATTCGATAATTAATTATTCTACATATGTAATACCATTATACCCAATTTCATAATTTCATAAATTAACTAATTCCTTAAATTAATTACATCAATCATGAACTCTATTTATAAACATCTAACTGACATTATATTATTAAAATCATGTTATTGAAATCTAAATTTTTTATTTTAATTATAAACCACCTACATTGATTCATTAACAAATGATCGCTTACTGGAAATTCCAAATTTGAATGGAATAATGACTTAGTGTGTGAAACATAACTTAAACCATAATTAGAGATTGAAAAATAAGGATTTCGTAATTATTTATCTACAAACACGATTATTATGTATATATCAAAATAATAGATGATATATTCCCCCAAAAATATGTAAGAAACAAGGGAAAATGAAGGAAACCACGTGGAATTAAATCCTTAACCCAGGATTGATGTATATCATTAAACTACCCATTGATTCTACAATTACAGTGGTGGAGAAGGCATTGAATAAGTTTCTTAGCATTATAAACACATGAATTGAGGTTATGGTTGAGCTTGGGTAAAATATGAATGAAATTGGGGGATTGGAAAATTTTTAAAAAAAATGTTTTCTTAATTAAATTCTCATTCATAGTTTGCATCTCTAGGTGCACAGTTTCCCCTATCTATTCTCCTTATCCATGAAAATATTCCAGGGAGCACACAGTTTCTCCTAATATTGTGCAATATTTGTTAAATAGTGTGCCAACTGTGCAAAACCCCTATGTCTAGGTATTTATAGTTTTCTACGACATGGAAGATAAATTGGAAAATTTGCGTACATATAGTGAACTCCCCAAAATTCATCAAAAAATAAAAAATTTCTCCAAATGACACCCCAATGTAAAAAATGAATGATAGATATTCAATTAAAGTTATATTTGTATATATATACAAATTTGATATATTTACAAATATGTTGGTGTTCTTATCGTATCCCCACCGTATAACAGATTATCCTCAACTTGTACTCCCATGAAACCCCATGATTATGAGACATAAATATTTTTCTAATGATACCTCATGTTTTCTTATCTCACACATGTTTAATGTTAAACATGGCAATTTCTATAATACATGAACTATTGGAACACTCATTCAATTAATCACTTTTTCAATGAGATCTAACAAACATATCATGTACTCCTCAAATGACTCATTGGTCGCAAACTCAATTGGACAACATACATACTGCATTTTCCAACTCATTATTCCCAAAAATAATAAAAACACTATAAAACATTGTCAATTAGCCTTGAAGTCCAAAAAAATGGAAAGGCAATCCATCCACCAACTTTATGTCCAATATGGGCATTCATTAAATAATTTACACATGATACTTATAGATTTATCATTTATAAATAGTTGATTTCACAACTCATACCATCCATATCATCCTAATTCACATCATAGGATTAATTTCAAAGGGTCCCCAAATAAAAAAAATCACTTATCTGTATATAGTATTACAGGAATCGATTTCCTATCATACACGGGATGATTCCATGGTAGTGGACACGATCACCAATAATTAAAATCATGAAAATAAGTCATTGGCAATTCACCTCAACAAATACTCTATTATTGATGTTTCCTCGCACTACGAAAACACCATAATCTATCATAATTAGTGGTATTCCTTGATCGCAAACATCTGGCACTCCAAAAAATTTGGCCATTAAAATAATTTATAATGGACTTCATCAGTGCTAGAAAAAACTGACTACATGATCGAGGTGTTAAGTCAAAAGTCTTCTTTTGGCTTTTACATCATGTTTTGGAAATCACAAATATATTCTATGTCATGTTTTGGAAATCTCAAATGTATTCTATCATATGTTTGTAAATAACAAATTGTCTTTTATCATGTTTATCGTATCGTACGATGTTGATCGTACTGACCAAAACGTATCGTACTGACTCTGTCAAACGTATCGTACTGACTCTGTCAAACGTATCGTACTGACTCTGTCAAACGTATCGTACTGACTCTGTCAATCGTATCGTACTGACTTTGCTATTCAGATGATCATTATTTGTTTTGGTACTTTGTCAATAACTCTCTCTGCATATGAATCGTACTCATGTTTTACATTTCTATATATCTCTTATCCTAACAAAACGATGTCGTTGAGTTAGTTATATACTAATCAAAACGATGTCGTGCTTTCTGTTTCAATATGACCGTTGGAGGCAATATGACCGTTGGAACCCGAGGCCTATAAATAGGAGGTCATTTGAAGCTGAGAAGACACTGATGAACGAAGAGAACGACTGTGAACTACGAAGATTCTAGAGAGAGACATTGTGACTTCTCTCATCAGCCTTGTGCGTCCGATCTTCGTATCGAGGGCTTTCAAGTAATTGAAAGACAGAGGTGCCGATTACCTGCAAAATCGAGGGCTGCCGGGGATAGGCAGACAGACGTGCCGATCATCGTATCGAGGGCTGCCGGGGATAGGCAGACAGACGTGCCGATCATCGTATCGAGGGCTGCCGGGGATAGGCAGACAGACGTGCCGATCATCGTATCGAGGGCTCACCAAGGTGTTGGTGAGACAGACCTTTTATCCTAGGTGAAAGGATAACCCTTCTCTTTGGGTTAAAAGAATTGTATTACTTTTACATTTCCGCTGTTGTATTAGAAAGGGATTTGTATTGTTTCCTTTCTTCTTTACTTATTCAATTGTAATTGTTTCAATTACAATCATTCCATTACATATTGTATTGATTGGTTCTATACGCTTTAAGGTAGAATCATTCATATCTGTATTACTCTGATTATTGTGTTCATCTTGAATACAATTGTTTTGCATTACATTAGTATTACAATACATCATACCTTTTACATTCAATACAATTGTGGGTGTTTGTATTTGTATTAGTTTAAGTTCATTTAAACTAATCTCTGTTACTAAAACTCAAAGGTTTTTTAAACCTACAATTCACCCCCCCTCTTGTATTGTTCCATCTAATAGACTTTTATATCGACTATTCGATCCAACAATTGGTATCAAAGGAGGTTTTCCACTGACTTGTATTACTAGCTTTTTTTCTTATTACTTTCTTAAATACTTACTACACTATCGTGTGGAGTGGAAAAGTTTTTTTTGTTATATTAGACGGCAGGAATGAATTTCGGATCAATAGATAATCTGAATCCTTCTAGACCACCAATCTTTGATGGAAATGATTATGAGTATTGGAGAGATCGTATGAAGACTTTCGTCATCAATACTGGTGTAGACAATTTTATTATGCTTACTGGGGGTTACAAAATTCCTAACAAAGAAGTTAGTACTTTCACCAATCAAGAGAAGCAAGAATATCAACTGAATTACAAGGTACGCAATACTTTATTATGCTCTATGACCAGGAATATATATAGTCAGATATCTTCGTGTGAAGCAGCCAACTGTATTTGGAAGAAATTAGAAGTCACTCATTTTGGTACATCCAAGGTTATAGAAACAAAGAGAGCAATGCTTCGATCAGAGTATCATGGATTTGTTTTTCCTTATGGAGAGCCAGTATGTAAAGTGCAACAAAGGTTTATGACAATTGTCAACAGCTTACAATCTATGGGAGAAAAAGGTCTTGATGATGAAGCTCTTGTTGATAAGATTATAGACATTATGCCAAATGAATGGGAGTCAAAAAGAACAGCCATTGATGAAAATAGAAAAGTTTCCCAGATTACTCTTGATGAACTCTTTGGAACTCTTCTACAGCACGAGACAAGAATGAAAAGAGATGCTGATTTCAATAAGAAGAAGAATGGGAATGGAAGTGTAGCTTTTGCATCTAAAGCTAAAACACCTGAAAGGGTTACAAGGTCTAAATCCAAGAAAGATGTTGTTTCTGATTCAAGTGATTGTAATCTTTCAGACAATGAGTTAGCTAATCTTGCTCGGAGGATGAACAAGATTGTGGGAAAGAAAGATTTTCAATATAGATTCAAAAAGAAAGACAGGAAAGATAGGAAAGATTCAGAGGTAACTTGTTATGAATGCAAGAAAGCAGGACATATAAGGCCTGATTGTCCTTTACTGAAGAGGAAAGATAGAAAAGAGAAACACTCTGAAAGAAACAAGAAAAGGTTTTATAAGACAAAGAAAGGCTTGAAAGCAAATGATACGTGGAGTGCAAGTGGTAGTGATTCCTCAGATGATTCTTCAGAATATGAAACGTCAGGACAAAGGAATATTGGACTTCTAGCCAGACTACCAATTGAAGATCATTGTCTCATGGCTAAGGTACATAATGCTGAAGCTGTTACAAACGTCTCTTTAAATGAAAATTATGTTGATAATAAATATTATGAATCTTCAAATGATGAACCCTCATCATCAGAAGATGATACTTTACCTTCTTTTGAAGAAGTCTCTAGATTTGCTAAATTACATGAAAATGAAAATTCCAAACTCAAAAAGAGATTTGAAAAAGCAAATTCTAGAATTTCTATTTTGACTAAAGAAGTATCAGATCTTTCTAAAGATCTTGATGGGAAAACTTCTGATTTTGAAAGTATTTTGAAAACCCTTGAGAAAGTCAAATCTGAAAAGGATAAACTTTCTAAGGATCTTGAAACTGAAATGTCAAAGAATAATATTTTAGAGTCTAACTCTAGTTCAAATTCAAATGTTTTAGAAAACAAGAATTTGGTTTTAAAACTAAAGTCAGAGATTTTATCCTTGAAAAAGTGTTTGTCAAACTTTACTCATGGAAAAGAAAACTTTGATAGGATGTATTCTCAAATTAGACCATTGAGAAATCGTTCTGGTCTTGGTTATACTTATTCCAAACCTGTTTTTAGTAATAACTATTTTGTTCCTCAAAAAACCATTTTCTGTTCCAAGTGTCAATGTGGTGGACATTGGAGAAGAGATTGTTCTCTTAACAAAACTCAATCCTTAGGATTTCATAAAGCTCATTTTGCAAAACAAATGTGGATTCATAAAATTCTTTTATCTAACCCTTCTGGATCCAAACAAGTTTGGATTCCGAAAATCTAATTGTTTCTTTTTCAGGAAAACGAGAAGTGTATCAATAAGAACATTTGGTACATGGATAGTGGTTGTTCTCGACATATGACTGGAAACAAAGATTTCTTTGAAAAGGTTATCAAAACAAAAGGTGGAAAAGTTACCTTCGGAGATAATGCTCAAGGAATTATTGTTGGTATATGTAATATTGTTTCAAAAGGAGATATTGTTTTACAATTCATCGGAACGCAAGAACAACTTGCTGATATTTTTTACAAAACCTTTACCTTCCGATAGATTTGAATTTATAAAACAGAAGCTAGGAATGATTACATTAAAATAATCATTCATATCTACTTCCTGTTTTACATCTCTCCTAATAGTAAGAAACTCCTCGTAGAAAGGGGGAGGACATTTCTTTGTCTTTATGTTTCTGATCTTTAAATATTTACTCTCTTTATATATGTTTCTTTTTCTGTTTATCATATTGATCATTTCAGTTTTTCTGTTTATCATATTGATCATTTCAGTTTTTCTGTTTATCGTATTGATCATTTCAGTTTTTCTGTTTATCGTATTGACCATTTCAGTTTTTCTGTTTATCGTATTGAAATTCTTTTCCATCGTACCATTCAATGATCTTTGAATCGACCGATGATGGTATTGAAATTCTTTTCCATCGTACCATTCAATAGGTTTTTGAATCGACCGATGATGGTATTGAAATTCTTTTCCATCGTACCATTCAATAGTTTTTTGAATCGACCGATGATGGTATTGAAATTTTTTTTCCATCGTACCATTCAATAGTTTTTGAATCGACCGATGATAGTATTCAAATTCTTTTCCATCGTATCATTCGATTTTTTTTTTGTGTCGACCGATGATAGTATTGAGATTGTTTTCCATCGTACTGTCGGTTAATGGTAACAACTATTTTCCATCATACGGTCCGATCATAGCAATGACTTTGTTTTCCATCGGCATCATGTTTTTTTTCTTCTTACGATTGTGTTTACTTTTGATTCATACCAAAACCAGCAATCACCTTATGTTCTCCGACAGGTTTCTTTTCATTCTATTTTAAATATTTTTTTTTATTTTCTTTGTTTTAATCCTAACCATTGATCTGGTATTATCTAATCTTGACCGTAGAATATCAACGGTCATCTCTTTATCGCCTATAAATACCCCCCTCCCCTCCCCAAACCCACATTGAAGTTTCAGAATTTGAGGCGAAGCTCTGCTCCACCAGCTATAAACCATCGTACGATCTTCTCAATCGGCATCATCTTTATGTCTCAATCCTCTGCCAACACTCCCGCTGAAATGTATTCAAAGACCTTTACAGAGAAAGACTTTCACAGAGAAAGGTTAGTATCCCGAGAATTTTTCGATATGTACGATTCTACAATCAAGAGGATTATTTTGTTTCAAGGATGGGAACATCTCTGTGTGGAAAAGCCTGATATTCAAGATCCAGTTCTTTTTGATGAAGTTTGTCAGTTTTACAAAACTGTTTCTTTCGACAAAGATATGACTATAAACTTCGCTGTGTACGATCGAAAATTATCCATGTCTGTGAAACAAGCGGCACACTTTCTGAATGTTTCTATAGAAGGGGATTCATTCTGTCCATCTCACAAACTACTAGAGGAAGTTGGTACGTTCAATAGAGAAAGTGCTGAAAAATCTTTGTTTGTTGATAATGAGGGAAAGAGGAAAGTTTATCATCTTTCACCAGACAATCGGTTTGTCACTTTATGGATGAAAGGTTTTCTTGTCCCAAGGAAAGGGGATAGAGAAACTCTTAAAGTTTCTGATGTCTTTATGCTCGATTATCTTGTGAATATGAGGAAAGTAAATCTCATGGGATATATTTTTGAAACCATCAAGAATGTCAAGAAAGGAGGGATTAAATCCCAAATAATAATGTATCCAGCCATCCTTACGAAATTCATTCTTGAGAGTATGAAGTTTTGTAACATTCCTTTGGAAGGAGAACCTATGGATTTGTGGCCGTCTTTGATTAATAAGAGTACGATGAAAAAGCTGAATGTTTGTTTTGATTCAAATTCAAAACTTTTTGTCAGAGATGTAGAAGCTGAATTGCCTGAAAATCAATCGGCACCTATGCCAGCAAAGGACAATCAATCCGCCGGTGTTACTCTAAAGTCTGATCCGCAGACTAGTTCAAAGCCAAAGAAGAAGCCGAGGTACAGTAAAGAAGTTGTTGCAAAGTGGAGAAAGGACAAGGAACAGAGAAAAGAGGGTGATCCAAAGTTTGGACTTGACCCGGCTGAGGCCTTTGCAGAAAGAATAAGGGTAGAAGAAACCCTTCAAGCTGAAAAGAAAAAGAAGACTCTTTTGAAGAGAAAGGCTCAGGACTTTGATATCTCTAAAGTCTTGAAAGCAGTTGAAGATGCTAGTGATCAACTAACTGTTGAAGTGCACCAAGAGCCCATCGTACAGAGTCTGCCTGAGAAAGAAAAAGGAAAACAAGTGATAGAAGAAGTGGAAGTAGAAGAAGGAGATTTTCTTTTAGAATTTCTTCAAAGTTCAAAGAAAAGTAGAGAGGAATCGCTTCAAAAGCTGAGCGAAGGTGTTCAACAAACTCCTCATGCCGATCAGGAAAGATCTCCAGACAGGATGTCATCTCGAGAAAAGAAAGATGCTCAATCTTCTCATTCTGATAAAGTAGTTTTCATTAGTGACAAAGTAGAAGATGAAAGAAAACAGAAAGAAAAAGCGAAAGGGAAACAGCCAGTTGTTGATTCAAGCAGATCGTATGAACTAGCATCGTACGATGAAGATACTGATTCAGAGCATACAATCTCTCTCAAGAAGAGTGATTACATTGTTCATGTTTTGAGAAGGGTGGAGAAAACCATTCCTTATTTCCCGAGGCTGGAAGGGAAGATTGATTTCATTACTGAAAATCAAAGGAAAAAGTTTGGCTCTGTAAAAGAATTGAGGAAGGAAGTTTTGTCTGTAGAAGCCGATCTGAAAGTTCTTTCGGAAAGCTCAGTTGCTCATAAGAAAGCTTGTAATAAGATGACTAAGTGGTCGTACAAAACAGAGAGCTCAATCAATGACCATGAGATTGCTATTGAAGATATAAGAAGGTTATCAAATGAGCTTGCAATTGCTTTCAACAAGCTTGATAAAGAAACAATTGAAAGGCTGAACCTTTTATCTTCTCAAAGAGCCGATGTTCCTTCAGTGAAAGATTTGCAAGATAGGATGAATGTTTTCCAATCTGAATTCTCGAAGGTTTCATCTTTCAAAGATGAAATGGTTTTACTGATGAATCAAAATTCTGAGTTGTCCAAGGATAACAAGACCCTGCAAAACAGAATTGATACTCTTGAAGAAGTAATCAGAGTCCAGGAGGAAACCATCAGAAATCAAGATCAGATTTTTGCGGATCAACAAGAGCTTCTCAAAACTCAGGGTGAATCAATTTCTGAAGACAAGAAGGAGATCAAGAAGATGAAAGCTGTGCTTCATGAGCTTATAAAGAAAGAGAAGGAAAGAGAAAACAAATTATTGTTGTATTTGTTTCTTTTGGAACTTGTTTGTTTTGTAATAACTCTTATAATCCTTTCTCTTTTATCCATTGTCTTGTATTACTTCACTAACTCTTCCAGACAATTCGAGATTCCTCCTTTCTTTTTGTAAATCACAAAGGGGGAGAATATTTACAAAGCAAAGATTGTTTTACAAAGGGGGAGAATGCATTACAATACTCAAGGAAAATCTATGAATACAATCCTTAGGAAAGTCAATACCTAAGGGGGAGTTAGTTGTATTCAATTTCTTATTCAGAAGAGTTTTCAATAACTCAGGGGGAGATAAGTATTTCTTGTTTCATTTACTTTGTGTGTTTGTGCTTTCCAAAAAGGGGGAGATTGTTAAGTCAAAAGTCTTCTTTTGGCTTTTACATCATGTTTTGGAAATCACAAATATATTCTATGTCATGTTTTGGAAATCTCAAATGTATTCTATCATATGTTTGTAAATAACAAATTGTCTTTTATCATGTTTATCGTATCGTACGATGTTGATCGTACTGACCAAAACGTATCGTACTGACTCTGTCAAACGTATCGTACTGACTCTGTCAAACGTATCGTACTGACTCTGTCAAACGTATCGTACTGACTCTGTCAATCGTATCGTACTGACTTTGCTATTCAGATGATCATTATTTGTTTTGGTACTTTGTCAAAAACTCTCTCTGCATATGAATCGTACTCATGTTTTACATTTCTATATATCTCTTATCCTAAAAAAACGATGTCGTTGAGTTAGTTATATACTAATCAAAACGATGTCGTGCTTTCTGTTTCAATATGACCGTTGGAGGCAATATGACCGTTGGAACCCGAGGCCTATGAATAGGAGGTCATTTGAAGCTGAGAAGACACTGATGAACGAAGAGAACGACTGTGAACTACGAAGATTCTAGAGAGAGACACTGTGACTTCTCTCATCAGCCTTGTGCGTCCGATCTTCGTATCGAGGGCTTTCAAGTAATTGAAAGACAGAGGTGCCGATTACCTGCAAAATCGAGGGCTGCCGGGGATAGGCAGAAAGACGTGCCGATTATCGTATCGAGGGCTGCCGGGGATAGGCAGACAGACGTGCCGATCATCGTATCGAGGGCTGCCGGGGATAGGCAGACAGACGTGCCGATCATCGTATCGAGGGCTCACCAAGGTGTTGGTGAGACAGACCTTTTATCCTAGGTGAAAGGATAACCCTTCTCTTTGGGTTAAAAGAATTGTATTACTTTTACATTTCCGCTGTTGTATTAGAAAGGGATTTGTATTGTTTCCTTTCTTCTTTACTTATTCAATTGTAATTGTTTCAATTACAATCATTCCATTACATATTGTATTGATTGGTTCTATACGCTTTAAGGTAGAATCATTCATATCTGTATTACTCTGATTATTGTGTTCATCTTGAATACAATTGTTTTGCATTACATTAGTATTACAATACATCATACCTTTTACATTCAATACAATTGTGGGTGTTTGTATTTGTATTAGTTTAAGTTCATTTAAACTAATCTCTGTTACTAAAACTCAAAGGTTTTTTGAACCTACAATTCACCCCCCCCCTCTTGTATTGTTCCATCTAATAGACTTTTATATCGACTATTCGATCCAACACGAGGGAAATAAAAAAGTACTGATAATGGGTTTCTTTATCAACACTAATAAGTGTTGATAAATGGGAACTTTATTAGTGCTATCAGATGCAATGATAAAGGACCCATTTATCAACACATTTTTTTAGAACCATTAAATTATCAATTTATCAATTCACATAATAGTGAGGATAACAGGAATAGTATAAGTGCATCTATGGGTGATGATAATGTTTAACTTTATTAATGCTTTTAAATGAACTGATAAAGGGCCATTCTGTAATGTGCTATAATTGCACATTGCAACACCATTACAGTTTGCCGTATCAGCACACCGCAGCAGTAAAAATCACAAGATTTCATAAAAAAACCCAATATTGGACTTAAATGAATTTAAATTGAAACCAAAAAAAGAATAAAAACACACTATATCATATACATTTAAAAATTTTGTTTATAAAATTACATAAATAAAAATTATTAAATACATTCCAAAACAGCAATGTACCATTATCTTTTAATCCTGACACGACTAATGTTATTTCCAAAAAAACCACCGCTTCTTATTAATGCTCCTATATAAGAAATAATGATTTGATTTATTAATAATATAAATATAAAAATTAACAAAATGTGTTACTTTTAGTAAAATTGTTACCGGTATTTAATAAAAATATTCCCATGGAGTCATACAGTTCACCCCGTGCATCATATTGAGTAGTGGATGATTCAAACAAATCAAAAATGGCATTGGGATCATTTTCATAAAGTATCAAAATAATCTAATTTAATTTTATTTGTTTTCAGAATGCTAGATTATTATTTTTACTAAATTTTCATTTTAAAATAGAATCACACACTTTTGAATCATTCCAATCACATCGTGTACCAGTTTGAGGTCAAACCAATTCCAAAAAACTCAAAAATTACATATGAATTGATTTCATAAATCAACATGAATATCAAAGTGAATTTGATCAGATATTTTTGAGTGGGAATTTAGGATCTAAAAGGTAGATTTTAAACTGATAACAGAAACATTGAGACATACTGGGAACATCCTCTATCAGATTGACATTCTAATTATTCCTACTCATCACAAATTACTTATGGATTTTTTTTCATAATTTATCAAAACAATCAGAATGTGTTTTATCTATTTTGATAAGGATTATTGTCCATTTTACAAAAATAGATTGCAACGTGAAATAAAAATATGAACTTCGAGTCATAATGGTCATATCATGCATCAAATTGATGGGATATTGATTCCTAAATGTCCCACATTACATATTGATCGTTGTCCTAATGTATCAAAACAATATGAATGTGTTATCTCAGTTTTGACTATGTTAGTTCTGTCTTTCCCTAAAATGCCAATTTAATATTTAAAAATATACATTTTTAATGATCACATTTTGTATCAAATTGATGTGTGGATGATTCGTAGACATCACAAATGAAATATGGATAATTTTATAAATGTATTTAATCAATTTAAATATTTTTTCATGTTTTGTAGTTTTTCAATATGACTTTTTTCGAAAATTTATGTCATAATTAAATAAACATACGAACATTGAGTCATATTAGTCACATTATGTTTGATATTTAGAAAAGGTTGATTTTTTCACAACTTAAATCAATTATGGATTGTTTTCCTAATGTATCAAAAAAATATGAACATGTTTTTTTGGGTTTGAGTTTTTTTGTTTTTTTTACTAAAATTTATGTTGGTTTTATATAAAAAGGAACTTATAGTTATACATGTCACATTGTGAATCGGATTGAGGTGCAGCTGAATCATACACCCATTGAATAACTTATAGATATTTTTCATCATTATCAAAACAATCTGTTTTTTTAGTTTTTAGTACGTAACTTATCTTGATTACTAAAATTATATTCTAAACATGAATCATGTAAATTGACTCAATATGATCACACCATGTATTAGTTTTACATTATACTGACTCCTACAATTAACAAATTATATATGAATCAATTTCCTAAATTATTATGAAAATCAGAGCATGTTAAATTTTTTTATTGAGTGAAACATTATAAATTAAAATTTTAAATTTAAACTATTAATATAAATATTGATTTAGTTGAGTATTTTAAGAAAATTAATTTCTATATGAAATGGAATAATGTAAAAAGATTCATATCGGGAACTTCGAGTGCTAGATTTAGTTGAGAATGATTCCTACACATCCCAATGTCCCAAAAAAATCCTAACTAACAATGTTACCATGATACAATTGCCTTTATTTAACGAACTATCAACACTTCATTAGTATGTACGAACAAGACACATCAATTAGAAACTAATAATACACTTGAATAAGAAAACAATTATTATGTGATTAATAATAAAAATAAATAAATTAAATATAAATATGAAATAATACATTAATATTATGAAAAATGAATTTATTATGAAAAAAACAAGATTTCATCTATGATTGAGTAGAGACATAATCTTTTCTCATCCTACAATGTTTGTAGATAGAACATTAATTAATGTGGTAAACACAACACTATAATAGAGAAATTTCTTTTAATGAGAAGAAGCATCAAATTTGGAAAAAATCCCCAACAAAAACAAATAAATATACATATAAATGAATGAAATTATTTTATGAGTAATACTAAAAAATATAAAACATAAATATGAAACAATATATTCATTCTATGGAAAAATATATTACTATGAGAACATCCTAATTAACACTTTTATTGAGAAGAGAAAACATTGTTTTTCTTGCCGCAATTACAGTGTATATAACATGAAATAAAGTGAAAAATGAAACAATACATTGTTGAAATGGTTTGAATGACAGTGAATAATTATATTTAGGTTGAGAACCCCAAATAAAACAAAATATTCCCCTTTATATGACAACAAATATTATAAGAGTTATAGAGAAATAAATGAATAAATCATATATTAGAAAAAATACATTAATTATTTAGACAACGATTTTACTATGAAAAAAAAATTACATATATGATTGAGAAGAGGCATCTTTGTTTCTCTTCCTATGAAATTAATGGAGAGAATTTGAAAAAAGTGATAAATGAAACACTATTTTTGGATACATTTTTATGGTGGAAAAGCATGAAATATAGATTGATCAACCCAAATCGAAAAAAGGAATTCACCTAAATAAGAAAACAATTATTATGTGGGTAATAATAAAAATAAATAACTTAAAAGTAAATATTAAAAAATAAATTAATTAAATGAACAATGATTTTAATGTGAAAAATATAGGAATTACCTCTGTGATTTAGAAGAGATAGTGTCTTTTCATTTCCGGCAAAAGCATGACACAAGAATAGAAATCTTCAGAAAAAAGATCTCTACAAGGAATCCTGAAAATCAATCAAGATTTCATTATATAATTTTTCAGTATATTAGAGAATGTATATCATAACATTACCTCTACATCATCTTACCTGAACTTCCTTACCAGCATACTAAGGATGCTCTAATCGCTCACACAATCACAACTATCTCTACATTCAGGAATCTAAATAGTTTTTCCCTCTATGTGTTGGATGATAGAATCAAGTGGATGTCGAGATGTTTTTTTAGGTTATATAAAATGATAAGTGGTAGTAACCTAATAGTAGTAGACATTACAGAGAGTACTTAGATTTTTAATTAACTTTTTGTGTGATCCATATCCATTACTTTTTTAGGCTCCATTAATCAATGGAGAAAAATCGATATCAATATTCTTCCAACTCTTCTGATATGATTTATCTTGTATAATAACAATTTAGACACAAAAAAATAAATTTAGAACGATAATTTTCATGCTGTAATGAAAAATGGATGAACTCATTATCTATATCATTATATTCATTTGTCTAAAAATTAGCATGTATCAATTTTCTATTCGTATCCTTTCTATTGGGATTATAAAATATTAATTTTATACAATGTTTAAATAATGACACATAAGATATTCAATACCAAATGTGAATATTATAGACAATTATAATAAGGGAATCTAAATTTTTCATTGTTTCAATGAATTGAAGTATGATGATGAAAATGGGTAATTTAATTTTACATAATAATTACTCCACATAAAATATTTCATAAATCACCTAAACAAATGAAAATATAAGAGAGGAATTTACGAAGTAATAAGGAACTAAAATATGATAAACTAGAATAATAAACTATCTCTCAATATACTACAATAAATTACTATGTATTTAACAAGTGATGTAGAAACCAAATTAAGTATTAAATATTAATTTAAGTGAATATCAATATCTAAAAAAATCTCAATACAATTTGGATGTCATAAACCACACTGAAAAATATCATGGAAATTCAATGTACTCCAATTGGATGTAATATTATCATTTATTAATGGATTACATGAATATGAATTACATAAAACAAATATAAATTTTTCTCATTCTTTAATAAGTGAATAATGTTTTTATATTGACAATGTTGATGAATGGATTGACACAAGAACTATGAATTTGGTGTTCAAGATAAGTTTATTTATTAAAGAAACATTAATTTAAAAAATTGGTAATTTTTCATAATCATTACATAAATAATACTTTTTGGTATAGATTTAAATTTCTTATCAAAGTGGTTCAGATAATATTTAGAGACATAAGATGTGAAAAATGATAATATTTTTCTACATTGATATTTACAACTGTATGAATGTTGATGATTAGTGAGTTGACATTTTCATAAGTTTATAGGTGACTCATGGAATTCATGGGATATTTATTTCCCAATACATATATGTGAGGGAATTTTTATATATGAAACACATGATATTCATATAATTCATGGGATATTTATAACATTGAGTGATCAATTTGGGGAATGTTAAAAAAATAAAACAACCAGCAATACTCCATGTGACTCCATGTTTCACCATCGAGTCCAGAAACATTAAAATCTCTATGGTAAATCATGATTGAAATAATGATTGGAAGCTATGAAAATTGGAAGGCCTACCTCGCAAACAAAGACTAATGACATAATCAAAGAAGAAAAAAACAAAGGAAATAGACACAACTAAAATCAAAAGGACCGCCCTGTTGGGTTGATCGAAAACCAAGAACCACTTCGTAAACCCTAACTAAAATCGAACACCAAATGTTAGCCAAGTTGTTTGCTCAACTGGAGGTAGTTGAGTGGCATGATCTATAATTATAAAAAAAGAAATTGTAAATATTTATATATACATAATAAATATAGAAAATATATTTATCATAATTTTATATTTATTTCTTTCTAATAATATAATTTTTTTAAGATATAATATTTATATAATTATGAATTTTTACAAAATTATAGATATAAATATTTAATAAATATATTAAAATATGAATATATTAAATATATTAATTATTTATGTTAAATTATTATAAATTTAATAATTATTATAATATTTATAATAATATATTTTTAATTTTTTATATAATTTTTAAAATAAATTTATTTATTTATAATTAAAAATATATATTTGTTTAAATATAATTATTTAGAATTTATAAATAATTTAATTTACATATATACTTGTATATTATTATTTTATATTAATAATGAATATCTAATTTAATGTTCAAGCGATAATGTTAAAAATGATTGAATCTAAATAAAATTAAGAATAGATAAACATTAACAATATTTAATAATGGATATGTTTTATGTGCGTGCACTTTGTAATAGAATTCATTAATTATGTATATATGAAATCAATATTACTTTGATTTGATCTATGTTAAATTGGAAAATATAAGGGCATTTGACTGGATTTTGGGTCATTATTATTTTTCATTTATAAAAACCATAATACGATAAATATATGAATATTTAATTAAAAGAGATTAAATATTTTTAAATATATTAAGAAGATTTATATACATTAATATATATATATATATATTATTTAATGTAATTACATTAATTATTTTAATTATCTTATTAAAAAATGTTTAGTATTTATTAATGTATAATTTATTTATTTATTTTTATCAATAATTATTTAATTAATAAAAAATTTAATATTTTATAAATAATATATATTATTATTCTTTTTAATTATTGAATTTTATTTTTTTATTCCTTTACTGGTGTAAAAAATTGATGGCGATACAAATATAAAACTAAGCTAAAAGTAAATGGCTCTTAAAGAGTTCCCTCAATCATCGATAAAAATAATGCACTGATAAACATTACCCCTTACTAGCATTACAAATAGTGCATTGAAAACGTATACACTATAAAAGTGAAACAAAAAATCTGACGATAAATTGTTAAATTTATCCGCACTTTCTATAGTGCTGGTAAATATTTCATTAATCATTATTTTTATGCACTTATAAATGCATATGTCGTTAAGGGCTTTTATTTTAGTAGTGTAACCATGCATATCCAAAACTATGTGTTTCCTCACATAACATAAAACCTAGTTCTCAATCTAGGGAGTCTCACTACCCAAACCACCAACCTAAAGGTCCAAATAAATACAATAATGGTTTCTCATTTCCCATCATTAACAAAGTTATTATAATCGATTAACACCAAACCATAACAATTTTTTCCCCTTTTCTCTGCCACACTGCCCTTACAAAGTAACTATCACTACCTGTGACCACCCTACAACTAGACAATGGTTATAAAACTATGAAATCATTCATATAATTCATTTTTCTCATTATACACACATTAATTCTCATAATTCATCATTTATTATACATTCTCAATTAAAAATTCTGTACTTATTCAGATCAAAATTCAAAAGAATGAAAAATAATCCAAGTTGTACAACTTATCCAAATATGGATTTCCCATGAAATCTTATAAATTATGTATGTCACAAAACAATCCTATGTTTCTAGATTGATTCAAGAAAACTCATCTATAATTCCATAATGATACATGTAAAAAATCTCATAAATTCTTAACATCATTAATTTCATCACAAAACATGTGCCTCACCTTAGGAGATATAATATTCAACCGTAATAGTAAATAGTAATTACAAAAATCCCACCCTGGGGGAATGAGTTCTCCCACATAAATGGGGTAGATACTCCCATGTAAAAAAACGTAAACTAGTTATTACTCTTCATAATCTGCTATCAACCATTCCAAAATATTCTGGAAAAATAAACTAAAAAGGAAACTCTCAGGATTCCGCATTGAATGGTCTTAGACTGAGTTCCACTCATGGGTTCCCCGAATCAGTCAATAACATGACATGAAGCACGCTATAGTTTATATAGTGAAATGGCTCGGAGTACCAGTTTGTGGATACCATAGTATGACATTATAGTGAACATTTTATTTGTCTCATGAAAATGATATGGTCCAACCAATAACCAGTCTCCCAAATAATCCCATAATAAATAATTTCAACAAGGAAACCCATAAAACACTTTGAAAGGATCTATTTTAATAAAATACTGATAAAATTATTTATTGTAGCATTATTATAATAAAAATTCTTTTCTTATGATTAAAAAATAATGAATGCTCACAAGAATCATATCCTCATGGTCCGAAATAGTTCACAACATATTCCCAAAAGTCATTGGGTGATACACCATTCTTAATATCACATTGGTATGAATAACATCTGTAAAACCCATACAAATACCATATAAATAATAATAGTCTCTATCAGAAACTAATGTTGAAGGAACTCTCCAGTGCATCATGATATCTTGTGCATACAATCATACAATAACTTCCACATTAATTATTTCTTTAATATGATGTAAATGACCTAATTTTTTAATTTGATCAGTGACCTCTCAAATCTAATCCTTCCATCATGGTGTATGTAGTAAACCAATAAGGAATTACATAGATATAAAATCACACTTTGAAACCTAAATGGGTAAATGTTGCAACAAAATGGTATATCACATTCCCCCCTTCATTATATTCCTTTATTAAAGCCATCAAGATTCAATGTATACAATCAATAGTCTAATCCACATCCACCAATATAGATGTATCATATCAAGATATATCATATTTTTACTATGTTGTATAAACCTATAAGACCACATTCCACTATACATAAATTTTATCAATTGATATGAACGAATGAAAGTATTGTCTCTAATATACTTGAAACCTACCCAAGGGAAAGAAAAATAACCAAAGGTCACCCCATGATAAAATATTTTATATAATGAGTTAATAATGTTCTATGTTATCTTTAAGAAAATTTCTCATCAAAAAGTGACAATTCATCCATCATTAAAGATAAGAAAATCTTTCCACTATCATTTTCCACTCACATTATCATCCGGTAATTAGGATCATTTGAGTATTCTCGTCTACTGATTGCTTGATCTATTGGTTTTGTAACATCAAAATAATCACACATGTAACCACATTTCCTTATACAAGAGGTTTAGAAATATAAATATTTAAGGTATAGTGATAATCAAACTATAATCACTATCAGAATATTTGATCTCGAGTAGTAATATGATAATTTGGAATCTTATGATCGGAATATTATATAAACCTAACCCCAATGAATGAGTGAAACAATGTTTTAGCATATGCATCACAACTACCAACTCAATATCATGGGTTGGAAAATACTTCTCATGAGTTAGTAGGTTATGATTAATATAGGATTCAAATTCTTTATCATATATTAGAAAACAACATGTTCCCCTATATGAAGCATCCTATAAAACATAATAGTCCAAAACTAGTTCTATAAGAATCTGAATTACATCCAATGTTGACCATAATACCAGTTCATCAAAATATCACTAAAAATATCATTCTAATGATTCTTAAATCCATTATCAGTTTATTTAGATATCAAATATGTTATATTACATAAATAATAAATAACATTTATATAATAAATAGGTAATTACATGTTCATATGAATGTCAAACAAAATTCTCGGTTTCTCCAATGAAGTCATAGACTTATTATTTTATTGTATCCATTAATATTTCCATGACATATATAATATGTCTTAGAATCGTCAGTTATTTGATCAAAAAATAAATGTTATTAATGATTTACATTCAGAAAAGTTTCTATCAATATTATATTTATTATATCCCAACGGCCCCTATGTTCCCCTTATATCATAGAGTGTACATAAATATCAACCATAAAAAATACATACAAGCTTTAAATTAATAGATTAAATATCTAGTTCATTAAAAACATTTATATAGATTGAATTTTTTTCCAACCTATTGAAATATGAAATAAATACATCTCCAATATTGTATATTAAATATTATGCTACAGATATCCTCTTATCAAAATCTAAAATGGTGATATGATGATCTTTGATAAATGTTAAAAACCTATCAAATTTTTTTTATTGATTAATTATATTATCAATCACAGTATTGGTGTAGTTTTCCTTAATTGCTACAGGATTAGGTTTTTGAAAATGAAAAAAATATTATAGGATTATATATGAATAGTTTCTATTGAAAACATTCGATACCCAATTTTAAAAATTAGTATGAATAAATCATTTTCCCACAATTGTTTTTTTTGATTTAATCTCAATTAAAAAAACTATTCAGAGTGATAACTGCATCGATTTCCATGCATTTTTCATTTTGGAATTCCATATACATTGAATGTGATCATGGTTACAAAATATCCTTATACTAAATCAATTAATGAATATGATATATATTCAATGTATATAAATTTATAGTTATCCATAATTGTTAGCTTTATAAAATGAATTATAATATTCATGGAGACGATATGTTGTACATTCAAAAGAATATAGTTTTCACATTTCAACAGATGGAGAGAATGAAATGTAATTAATAATTAACCTTCATGGAATAATTTTTATATAATATGTATCATATATATTGATTAAATATTATCTTATTACCTTTCATGAAAAAAATAAAAAAATACATGAATTGATTCATGGAGGTTGTAGTCAACACAGATGCACGAGTGATGTCAATATTTTAAACTAAATGGGATGATAGTGGAAAAAAATCTTATGCCTACACAATAATAATTAAATATATTGGATACAATGAAATAATTAGTTTAAAATGGAATCAATGTATATATAAAATGGATAATAAATAATAATATATAAAATGATCGGTTAATATTCATTCGTCTTCGTTGACAACCCATTATTAACATAAAACATAACCCATGAAATGGTGGGTTTTAAGATAATAATCCCTATAAAGTATTTAATTATATTATTATGATACTATTATATGGTTTTTTAGATCTAAAATAATCATAAAAAATGAATAATGAAAGAGAGGAGGATATATTTAATATGTGACCGAAGGGGAACTATTGGAATTATATATGGATCTAAATTATTATAAATAAATTATAAAGGGAAATTTTTTAAATATTGAATTACTTATAATATAATATTATTAAAAAATTAAAAATATCTACAAATATATGTTTTTAACATATCTGTAACTTTATACCCTTCCGTTTTAGTTTTATCCCCCTATTAACCTTATTGATAATTAACGTAAAAAATGTTTTTACATATTAATTGCTTCTATTCATAAATTAATTTGAAAAGTGAGTTATAATTTGAATATGGTTGATATTTCAAAAAATAAAATATATCACATCACTGTATATAATATATTTATCAATAATAAATAATTATATAAATAATTATTTATTATAGAATATTATTATTGTCAATTTTGGAACTCTACGTTTAATTTGGAATTGAATGAAACATGAAATAAAGGTAATTATAATATAATTATTCATAGATCCAAAATATGGTATATTAATATATAATATACATAAAAACTATAAATCACTAAGAAAAATCACTTTTATAATTTTTTAAATATATTAATTTATTATTACACTATATATATATAATAACATTTTAATTGTTGCATATTTATTTATGGTAATTATTTAATTACTAAAATTTAAAAATGAATCACCATGATAAAAAAATCATACAAATTTAATAAGATAATTTATGACTAAAAATAAGTTATTTTTCCCCATCACCAAATATAAATTATTTTAAAAAGAAGAATATGAAATTGTTTACTTTATGATTAAAAAAATGATATAAATGTATAAATCAGAGTTAACATCCTTGAATAGTAATTATTTATTATGATTGTATTAATATGAAATAATTATATTCAAAAGAAGATATAAAAAAAATTTGAATGAATTTTATACCTTGACACATTATTTTTTACCCTAATTGACAATATTTTACCTTATTTGTGGTAGAGACAAGTTACCTTGGTTTCTATTCATATTGGTAAAAAATAAAATTAGCCCATTTAAAAAGTGAATACCTCCTGGTTCAAAAAATTCATTCCATTTATCAATAATATATGTCTATATTAGAATTAAATTAATTTATGATTAAAATTCAATAACTCAACAAACAATGGTTTTCTTGAAACAATAACTTTTTCTAAAATGTTTTAACAACCAATCCAGCTATCAAATATATTTCAAGGAACATAATTAAATTATTAGTAATATAATTTAACTACTATGAATTTTAACCCATTTAAAAAAATGACCATTATAAATTTTGGAAAAATATAGTTTTCAATAAAAGTACAAGTAATTATAACTATTCAATGGAAAATCAATCTATTCCGAAAAATCATACAATATTTAGCATATGAAAATATTGATAAGATAAATTTAAAATTTATATTATTTTTATAAAATATAATTCTCTAAATTATTATGAATTTAATTATAATATTCAATACGATCGTGAAATAAAATCTATTTCTGAGGGAAACATATTTTATGTAATAAAACAACTTCCTGAAAATAAATTGATTTGTTATTTCATGAAAACTTTAGTATAATTTTTTATTATGAATATTATATATATTTTAATAATTTTGATCATATATTCATACATTCTAATTAATATGTGATGTAATAGTGTTCATAATATTTCATTTTTGTTTAAAATTTGTGTTTCATTTAATATAATTTATTTATCAATTTATTATTTTAAAATATCTTATTGTTACAATCTCCCCAATTTAATCAATCATATCCTGTAGATTTTAAATAGTTTTTGGTGATTAATTATTTGATATTTTAAAGTTCATTTTCTAAAAAACCACGTCCTTATAATGGTTCATAAAACATCCTCTTTGTATCTGGGAATATAAAATATTAAGGTTATCTAGTATGAAAAGTAACGTTGATTAAAATTGTACAAATTTGAAGGAAGGGAAAATTTGTGTATGGGTGAGAAATATAATTACAAAGTGATGATACATTGTGATAGATAAAAAATTTCACAATAATGGAAATAATCATCAAAATTATAATGACTATAAAATAAAAAATCAATGTGGTGTGAAAATTACCATCATTTTATAGAAAATTAATTTAATAGGGTATCATTTTTTTAGGATACTTTTTTAGTGTTCTGGAAATCCATTACTGACATGACTAACATCATTTTAAAAATATACTTACATAAAAAGTAAAATTTCTTGAATTAATTAGTTTCCACCACAATCGTATATTTTAATCTAACTGAAGATCATAAAAGATGAATATTTCATTATTTAATTATTAAAATAATGTACAAATGGGTTATGTATTCCACGAAAAGAAAACAAGATATTTCTTTCAACATAAAATATTAACCCAAACATAATGGTGAATACATAAAATGTTATAATCTGAAATATAAAACCCCCTCTATGATGAAATAATAAATTTATCTACAAAATTTCCTATAACGGCTCAAAACATTCACCTTAGATTATTCCAATAATAAGTAACCATATTTCCCAATTAAGCTAGATATCATCATATAATAAAAATTTAAACCTCATAGGAGATCTCACATCATTTTACATACATCGCTAATAATTTAATTGTACCCTTCAAAAAAATCATTCACGATAAATCATATGTTTATCCACACACCCCAACTGAATGAAACATTTCCCTATGAGATTGGGGTGGGTAAGCTCGTGGCTCGAGGTGGATAATGGCGGTTTTTCTGAATCTTGTTTTTTAAAATTTGAATGTTGGATGTTTTGAAATTTGAATGTTTCGTTTGTGGATTATGTGGATGCGGGGTATGTGGGAACAAGTTTGTATGGTTTTCAATTTTCCTAAAAGTGGCTATTTGAAAATACAAAAAAAATGGATTCTCGTTGGAATGAAACATTTCGGAAATATCATAAATAATGATGATATGTAATTATATAATATTATATTTTAGTGAACTTTCCCAAAATATAATCATGTATATATAGATACTAACATGAATGGTCATCTTTAGTTTGACTAAAAAAATTACCAAAAATATCCTTTTATTAATGAATTACTACTCAAAAATGAATATTATATTTATCCCACAATCAAATAAACAATAATTTACATTATATAAAATAATAAATTAACTCAATATGTAATATTAACATCAAAATAGTGATATCCCTGAAACCTTGTAAAACATTCAAGTCACCTCAAAATCTCATCACATAAAACCCCAATGAAAACATTATTTCTTATAATAATTCCAATATACTCTATAAATCTAAACATGTATTAAAATTCACCAAATATCACATAAATAACTTTTTTATCATATCCCCAATCAATTTTTGAATCCTCAAAACTATCCAATTCACACCATCATATCATTATGAAAATCTTAACATCATAAATGTATTAAGGTTTATCTATTTATCATTGTCATGTCTACAAAAATTGTATCACATAACTAAATTTATTTTAATACAATTAAATAAAAAGTAATATGAAAAAATCTTCAAAAGTTGTATTATTATTATAAATGAAAACTCATAGATACAGTACCTCAACAAATTAAAGATTGAATACCAACAGGTAAACACATCAATACATTCACTTCAATTATTGATATCACCTAATTCATTCGAAAAACTATTAGTTTCCCCCTTGATTTGAGAATTGGATCACAATATACCAATATTATTCCCACGAAATAAAATAAAATATAAATGGAATATTTGGATTCAATTTATATCCCTCCGTTGGACACATCATTTATCGATAGCAAAGAACTCTTATAATCTATTTTATTCCACAAATAAAACATCATCTCATTTAATTGAGACATTTAATTTCTTGATTCTTAAAGAATACATTAAATGAAGGAACATGAATCATTTTTCCTCTATGTCCTTTTATAAACACAATTTTTATATAATTATATTTGTTAATAAACTCAAAAATTATGTGAAAGTTAATCATATAACAATATATCCAATTTTCACTGATCACAAGGTTACATCATCCATATCCCATTAGGAAGAACATAAAGAAAATAATATCATTTTTCATCACATTATATATTTACATGATTCTTCTAGGACCCTTTCATTGAATAAAACCATGACTTTTATTTTGGGAAATAATTTTCATTATGACAAATCATATATTCATGAAACATCATTTATAGGATTTCCTAATGACAGCTCCTTTTTTTATTTCTATTACACATTACCTTTAAACAAGTTCATCTTTTATTATCATATTTTCAAATAAATTATAAATTTTCATCAGTAAAATGTTAGTTAACTGAAGAATATCTACCAATCAAGAATAATTGAGTGTATAGTGAGGGTTTAGTCACTATTCCCTTGAATGATGGTCAACATATTCTGAAAAATATTTTTTTGACTAACAACAGTAGATGGATATATTACAAAACGAAATCAACATTTATTTTAATGAATGGGTTGAATTTTTATAAAATTTCAATAATATCTACCTTACAATAATGTTAGTATGTAATATAATATATGGGATTTTCACTATGATTTTTATAATTTTTATCTAATAAATTATATAAAATTATTGACTACTACCTAATACAATTCAAAATAAAATAGTATGTAAATGTAACCATTAGGATATAATTTATACCTATCAGATTATTAGAATGGTGGAAACAACTCCTTGTAGGGACTTATAAATCTTTTAAAAAATCCAAAGAGCACCCTCCAGTTAATTAAAAAAGGGATCTCCTCCTTTATCTTTGTCACAAAAAATTTGACTTATGCTTCAACAAAAAACTAAAAGAATACCATCTCAACATTCGTATCAAAATTCTATAGTTACTGATATTACTAAAATACACACTCTAGTTTCCTTAAGAAGATATCTAATGGATTTCTTTCAAATATGATGTAATCACATTAATTGAACACATTATTTATTATTATTATTTTAAATCCTCTAAATATTCTATTTTTGTCATAAAATAATAAATTCAGTATACAAAATATAAAACAATGTAATTATTATTAATTAGACAACAATATTCACCCTCTTTCCATGAATTATGATGAATCAGTATCGCATGTACGTATGTATGGATTATCATCTCTGTGAGGATAAAAAATAGCGTTTCCATCAACATCATTCATGGATTTTGGTTATAATATTTTAATATTTTATATATGAAATTTATGACACAATTATTATTATATAATTTTATTCTCATATCTGTCTTATTACCTTCTTATCCATTGTAAAATTATAATGTTTATTGGGCGTAAATGTGGACTACTACCACCATGAATCCATCTGATTAAATTTCTATTTAACATTTTCAATGAAGTTAAAATAATAAACATAATATATATATATATATATATATGAATTAATAATCATATTTTAAACGGGAATTATTATTTACTATTCTATAATTCTCCTAATTGAAAAATGGAAATAGATATCATGTGTATGTATGGTGTACCATCTTTATTAATGGTGCAATACATTTTTTATATATCTATATTTTATTAAGGATTATAATTATTTAAAAAATTTATTAATATGATATATTATTCAATGATAAAAATTGTTTAGATTATTTAATCATGATAAATATATAGATAACTGAAATAATGAACTATATTTATTTTGAAATAATGAAATAGTTAACAATTAGAAAAAACATTTTTAATTATGGAATATTAAAAATTTGTTTTTGGAATGTTATAAGTGGACAATATATGATATTATAAGTATCAAAATTATTATTCTATGGAAGTATCATGAAATTAAATTTATTATAAAATTTTCGTGATAGGTTTTTATGAATATTATACTCTATGTAAGGCTCTATCATCATAAATTTTCTTCATTGTGGCACATGTTATTTTATGCACATTTCATCTTTTCTAAGGTGTTTATATAGAAAAAATTTAGATGCTATATAATTAATTTAATCATTTTTATTATATTTTAGATTCATTAGAATTTAATTATTCTTTGTTTTTTTAATGTTATGTTACTAACGTGGTATGGGTTTAATGTTACAATCTCATTGTTCATTGGGATTGTTTTTTATCATGTTTATGGTAATTAAATATTATGATCAAAATCTCAATAAAATATTTTATGTTATTTATCTTTGTAAATTTATTAATAAAAATTTTTCCCTTTAATTTTTCTCACCTTATATATTAAATAGTCAAAAAAAGTTTAAAATTAAATCAACATTATTTCACTATTTGGCCGAAAAAATATTCATAATTATCCATCATATCTAGAAATTTTTTCCATTCGTTTTTTAATGATATCCTATGATTTTTTAAAATTCTTTTTTACCCATTACATATTTATATATAATTAATTACAATACATCTATTTTTCTTTTAATTAAATGGGAAATTTTGAAATATTTTTTAGAAATGTATTGAATGATTATCTTCCATTAACTTTTATGGAATAAACATAATTTCCCTACATCATGACCACCCAATGTTTTGAAGCATTACTGATAAATTAAATTAATCTTTCCAAATTATATGATTTCATTACTAGTTTTTATATTATTGTATTTTAAATATGTGATTTCAAAATGGAGATGAAATACTACTCAAGACTTTATTCCAGATATATATAATAAAACATTTCCTCTATGATAAAATAATTTGATATTAATAATCCTTTATTGGGGATATGATCCAAATATATAATCAGGATTACTTATCTAGATAGTTTAATGTTATCATGCATGATTTTTTTACACCTTCTTTTTATAGTGGCTATAATATAATTTAGTAAAGAAATTTTTATTAAACCAATTTATTTTCCATGGGTTATGAAATAATGAAACATTTATTAAAAAAAATTATTATCATTCATTATGACATGATTATTGTCTTATCAAGTTGTGTATCTAAAATGTATGATTATCATTATGTTAAATGTGGTCCTAATATTATATATCCACAATGTACATTAGGTAAAGATTGATATCTCATGAGATATACATGGATAAAATGTGTAGTGAAACCAATTCCATAAAAGACATTATCCATTGTGATAGTATTGGGAGTGAACCTTGACGAATTTGATTATTGGGAGTAATGAACCCTATCTACTATAATAGTCATGGAACTATTCCTATACTACTAATTTAATTAGAATCTAATTTTGTGTGTATTTCACAAATTCATTGCCGACACCAATGTTATTATATCGTGTCTCAGGTTCATTGAATCCTTTACAATTCATGTCTTATGAACTACTAGGATTTCTTTCATGACCCAATATAATGATCGATGATATAAATGGTATGGGTTCAAAATGTTAATCTCATGTTCACATACCCACAAACACTAGTTATGATTATGTGATCATTGATATATCTATTTTATCAAATTTTGAAAATCATGGATCACCCAATATTTTATATCCTTTCCCAAGGTTATGAGGAATTATTTGAAGAATGACATGTCCTTGTAGGGGGGTAGATATTATTAACATTGTGAGAGGTGATGTAGTCCATTTATGAACTTGTTCTTTATGTCTCCAAGATTCCAATGACACTTTACCTATATGATTATATAATGGGTTGTTATATTGAGAAATTAATATTCATTTAAAAAGATTTAAAATAATTTTATGAAATCATTGGGTCATTATACGACAGATTTTGTATCTAGGAAATGGTTATTATGACCATTACTACATTTCAATTATTATAGACTATTTATATTTATTGATTTTTAACTCTTATTATATAAAATAATGTATGTTGTTTGGTTATTTATTCATTTTTATAATTCTATTATGAGAGAACTATCACATCAATTACACACCCAAGGCCATAGTTGCATGTTGGAAACCTCTAAAATATTGAAATCCATAAATATTGCCTTTTTGACATATATTCTAATTATGGTTTATATATATATCTAGGGTGGGAGATGAAACCGTTGTATAAGAGGAGTTACAGATATTTCGTTTTACAATTTGGAACATGATAGATAGTACAATTAGTAATGTGTCCAAACATATGATGAAAATACTACTCATGTGTCGATAACACTAATTCTTATGAGAAATCCATATAACCAGAGATGTGAAATTAATATTATGGATTTGTGATGATACAGTATTATAGGATCATACCCTCAACAAATCTACATGTTTTTGGTGTTTTTGATTTATTATGTATTTATATATCTCCCCATGTAGGTGAGGTTCAGAAGATTGATTTTGACTATTGTCTAGTATAGACAAGTGGTTTCTAATTCTTTATATCCAGAACCTATTGTCCATATATTAAATGAAATCTAGTGTGTGATTTTTCGGATGGTTGTGGACAGAAATTTAAATTTTCAAAAAATATAAATTCATTTTTTTTGAAATAGTTGTGCAGTTTTATTCTACATAGTTAAAATACCTTATTAATGTTCCTTATGGAAGGATATATAGACTTTGTTGTGATTTTACTTGGAGATAGTGATGCTGATACATTTCCTTTTGCACAAGAGGTCTGTTGACCCGATTGGATTGATAATAATCATTGATACAAAGTGTTTAACCCCACATGTGGATTTTTTACTATGGTTTAGTTATTTATTATTCCATTATCTTCTTATAATTTTTCCCATATATATTTGAAAATTATTATACATAATAAAAAAATGTGAGTTTGTGATGGAATATATTATCAGGATGACAATGTGTGACTTATTTTTACCCTCATAGTTTTATGTGGCAATATAATTACAATTTAGTACACCCTCTATGGGTATAAATTTTTTAGGTGTAGTTAATTAGTGATTCTTAAAAACCAACATTGATTTTTCCCATCTATACTGATTTGAAATTTGACTTAAGAGACCTTCATTTATTATTATCTAGACAGATAACAGAGTGTCAGGTAGTAAAGGTAGCTGAATGTTCTTTGTGAATTGGTACATCTAGGTTATATTAATGGGCATGGGTACCCAATGAGTGTTTTTCCATCATATTATTTACATTCTCATGATAAATCTCAAGGGATCGGTCCCATATGATTCTGATCGGAGAGGATGAGGACATGGTTGGTTGTTTCATGGAATGCGATTCAAGTAATGAACCCCATAACTTATTAGATACCAATTGGTGATAAAGAAATTGTTTTCTAATTTTAAAATAAATTAATTTTCCCTCTATTACTTTTACTTCTAAATCTGTACAACTGAAATCATGTTGAATTGTATTAACCATTGTATGTTGATGATAGCTTTACCTCCCTTATTTTTTCTATCTTATTTTTTTGAGGATATTTAGAATATTTCTACATACCTATATACCTTATTATGAGAAATTATCACTAATTCTTGGTGGGTGATGTATATGACAATAATTTTTACTTGGATCCAAGTGAGTCGTTATTTTATTCAATTGATGGAAACCTGTAAGAGGGGAATTCCGAGGTTTATGAAGGATTATTTAGTTAGATTTATTCGATATATTCTCATGTAATAAATGATTCATAGGAGGGGATTATGTATTTCATTACGTGAAGGGTGATAACATTGGTTTCTGAGAAATCACCATGTGTACTTGAGTAATTAGACTACCTTCAACATGAAGGGTTATTGGAGTGCCTAGAAAATATGATTAGTTGTTGAATGGTTGGAATTGTGGTCACATCATGGGTGGATTCTAATGATTGGAATGTAAACATATTGAATATATGTCTGTGGATGAGGCCCACATTAATCATATTGAGGTTTTATAAGTATAATTATAGGAATAAATCGTGTAATTGGATCTTGTGTATATAATCATCGCACCAGTGAGTGGACTAATTTTGATGAGGTGTTATAGGGGAGAGATTGGATTAATGAGAATAAAGTTCTATTTATCATGGTCATATTAGTCTTGGAGCTGTTCCTCTTTGATGGGTCGGGTTATGATTGTGTGGAATTTGATTGTACACTCGTTATGATAGGTGAGACAGGAATGTTAAACATCAGTTTTGTGAGGTAACAATTTAAATAATTAATTGATGAGATTTCTTGAGTGAGGATAATACTAATTATTTAATAGGAACATTGTGGTAATCACGTCATGGGATTACTATGAAATTAGAAATGTATCTCATTTATAGAGGAGAAATCAAAAATGGATTATGTATGGATGAAAGGATAATCTTTTAATATTATATTTAGGTATTAATAGGGCATGGAGTGAGGATTTTTAGAATTGTGATAAGTATCATATTTTAACATGATGAAGATATTTTCTACGAGTGTTTTAATTAAATAATAATGGTGGGGATTGCACTTTTTTCTGTATAATGGTGGTGACCTTATTATGAGTTTAATGTTAGGTATTTATAGTGGAAACCATTATCGAAAAGTGGTAGTGAGAGATATTTTTAAATTTTTTGATAGAATTTCGGAATTTATGGTATTTTTTATGTTATTAATTTCATTCAGTTGCGGATAGAGGAAGATAATTTGGAATGGATATTTTGTGTAAAGATATAATAATGATACTCCAATATTGGGGGTATTATATTGGTCACGATTAAATGTATACTTTATTAGGAGAGTTGTGTATGTTATGATACATAACATTAGTATATCATGAAAATACAGTTATTTAGATGTTTGATATGGGAATATTGTTATTGGTTTACAATAAACGGTTATCATATATGATAAGGGTTATGATGCAGGCATTATACAGACCTGTGTATTTCTAGACAATAAAATTGAGAATAAATTTTATTTTATTCATTTCGATTCTCATGAGTGTTAAAATGGTCATTTCAGTATGGTATATGATCTTAGATAATATTTTATATCACTATATTGGTCCTAGAATAAGGTATTTATCCTAGTGTATGAGTATTGTGGATGTCCAATCTATTCAAAATTTTAGAGAATCATTAATTATTAATATTTAATTTATTTAAAATAACATAATATCAAATAATTGTCCATTCATTTATTTTTAATGGAGCATAATATTGATATTATATCCTTAGGGATTAGTATATAATCAGGTATTTTTTCTATTTTCATCCTATACTCGTGTCGTGCACTAGTGCTTGGCTCATTCACCCTTTCATTCTCATATTCGTGAGATACTTTTATATGAACCATATGTGGATAATATGTTACATTACAATTATATGAGGGTGATATGCAGAGTGAAAGATAGGGGATAAGGGAGGTATCATCATGTAGCTTGGTAGGATTCGATTCATCATGTGTCCTTAGTGGAACATATATACAAGTGGAGCATCAATAAATTCGTCCGGGTACTCTTTTTTAGGATTTTCCCCAAATACCTATAGATTTATGAAATTATAGATAAATATAACTTTTATGATTGGAAAGGATAATTTTTGGGTCAATCCATTCTTGATTCAGGAATACAATGGATTTTTGAGGTTCGTAGGGGTTTCACGATTTGAAATATAGATCTTATGGTACGTGGTTTTATGAAAACATATCATGTGTTCTTCCTATTCAATGTATATTCGGGTTATAAATGTATATTTTGTTAAATTTACATACCCACAACATTTTTATACTTTGAAATGTATTCCTATACATGGTAAAACATAGGTTCTAGAAGTACATGTCTGCACTTTTTGTACATGCTGGGTAGTGGTGCAAGCAAATGTGGTCAGGTTCATAGGCATATACAACATGTATGTGTGACATAGTCATGTAGTAATACATGGATAGACTGTATGAGTGTCCAAATAGTGTAAAATCATATTTACATACCGCTTGTATTTTCATGTCCATTAAGTATTACATTTCCAGATACTATGCATTATAGACCATGAAGATAAAACTCGCATGTAAGGAGGATTTTGATTACACACTATGAAAACCCACCTTGTTATGGTTTTGAGGGTTTTTCATGTTATTGCATCCCCATTTCTGAAATAGAAATATGATGACTCCATTTTTGGTATTTTTTACATATTTCACGATTTTGGGACCCTTTCTTTGATTTGAGGACCCTAATGTTGAATTTTGTGGATGTGTTCTATAATGGATAGGTTCTTCCCCCAGAAAGTGAATATAGAAATCCATTGTAACTAATAAACATGATATGTATTTATTTTAGGTAATAGAAGTGCTTAGTAGACATGAAATGAGTTTTCTAATGTCATTGTTTGGTCACATTCATGGGATAGAATCAAGTTACAGAGACTATGACAAGACGAGTGGAGATTCGTAGGTTTCATATTCGGGCCATCCTAGAGCAGTTTCGTGAATTAATAAGGGCCATGATCTATCACCCTAGATCAATGATAAATTTTATTTATCTCTTTTTTACATCACCCTTGATAGGTATCCCCTATTTTCCAAGTTGATGTAAGTTATTATATAAATTATTGTGGGTTGAGATTACTCAAGAGACATGTGTTGGCCCTAGAGAACAATTTGTAATTGGGGTTCAAATGATGGATTCCTCAAGTTATGTTGTATACAAGAGGTAATAATGAAGGATTAATACACCTATATTTTAACCTAGATGATAACCATATGATTTTATATACCACCATTTTTTACACTTACAATCACAATAATGCTTCCTCTTCCATTGTAGTGTTTTTGTGTATCCCTTTTTGGGTGCCTATACATTTGATATGAGCACGAGGCACCCCAATGGGATGATTAGTCTTGTATTCTATTTTTGAGTGTCCCAAAATTGATTTATATACCATTTTGTTGATTAAAAAGATCCAAATGTGGATTTCAAAGCATACAGGTTGACAAAGAAGATCATAAGAGGGATACATAAACTTATTTGTGAACATAAAGATCCCAAAATGTTTTAATCATAATTGTATTGACCTATGGTCCATAATTAGATTCCATAGGGGTTTTCAAAATTTTAATGAGTGTATATTGGGATTGGTATGAGATGATACATGGTGTCACCTTAGAAACTACAACTAATATGTGAGCTGGAGGTGATATTGTTGAAGTGGTAGGATTTTGTGTTCGGCCAAACTGATAGTATTATTTATATTTTAACATATATTATATTGATGTAGCCATAATATCATGTGGTGTTTCTTGGTAATAAGTCTTTTGGGTCCGATATGATGTCATGCTATTGTGGGTATTCTTAGAGGTACTACATGTGATCTGCCTCATGATCCATAGTTGGTTGAATGTTACCATTACTAGAAGATCCCTTTTTCATTATGATTACTCCATATATAAGGATTATAGATATGGTTATTTATACTGTATCAAAAATTCCAATATATTATTTTCATCCTATGGATGGATAGTTTTCTAGGATCTATGATATCCAAGAAGTTTTCCAGTGGTATGATTTCCACCAATCAGGTGTTTCATATTGCATCCTAAAGGACTGATAATAAATTCCTCAATACAGGCCATAGTAAACACAACTGTAATGGGTGGATTAACCATTATTTCATTTTTCATACTTATCAATGAATGGTTTAATTTTCTAGTATTGAATGATGTCGTGTAATTATCTCAAATATGAATATTATTCCATTTAATTAATTGTATATTCAACCCCTTGGGGTTATCTAAGTTCTAAGGCCATGATTTATTATAGTGAGAGAACCTAGGATCCAGACATTGGAATGGATTTAACAAGGATAGAGTGGTAGGAAATTTTTCGAAAACCAATATTTGAAGGATTTCGATTTGATACCAAGAATCCTTATTTATATTTATTAGAGGTGAGAAAGGGGGATAACGTGTCTAGTAATTGTATCTGATCATGGGTTTATAACATTCAAAAAGACAATTATAGCACTGGATAAATAGATAGTCTATCGGGGTCATGGACCCAAGGATCAATGTTATTTCACAATGACTGTGGGGCATGAAAACTAGCTCAATGCCATATTCATGATATTTCTATTCAATCATGATCCTATGATCTAAAATTGAGTGTTAATATGAATTCTTTATTCAACCCATTTTTTTATTGGATAAGAATATAAATATTTCTGGAGTATAATCATAATGAATTTGGATATAGTTTCACCACTAGTAGTGAACTACTATGATTTATTTCTCACACCCATTACAAAGACCTTAGTGAGAATTCAGACCTTATTCCTAATATTAGGAGTTTCATGTGAGATAAATACAGAATGATCCATGGTTTCAGGACAGATTGAAGCTACTCATGTGGATTCAAAGGATGGAGCTAGTTTATATAAACATTCATTTGGATCATATCTATAGATTTGGATAGATTTACATTTATAATGTTATATAAATTGTATTTAATTTATTACACTATATGTGTGATCGAAATCATGGTCAATCAATGTTTTTCATATAACATGGTAGTTCCGTACTTTATTGAATTTCATTTATTACAACCTGTTTATTTTTTATGATTCTTAACTATGCATATTTACTATTTTGGATTATTTTTAGTTCTATGTATATTTTTCATACTCAGATGTAAGGAAATAGTTACCCCATGGTAACACTCTAGGCCATCACAGATACTCGAATGTTTATGGCCTATGGGGAAGGGATCTTGAGGCCATTTCACAAACCGACTAGGTTACTATTCCTAGTGTGAACTACGTCGAGATCTGAATTCAAGTGTTATATAGCCTTTGGGAATATGTAGTGAAACATAGGAATTAATAGTAATTATGGAATATCAGAATAATATTGATACATAGTCAAACCACAGTCTCTCAATATCATAATAATTACCCTTTGTGGAGCCACAGAAACTAAAATTTTCATATGTTCATAACCCTATTCATTCAAGGCTCCCAATGTGATGTAATTTTTAAAATACAGTTTAAAACCCATTATCATAAATTTTTTTAATCAATGTAATTATCAATAACCTTTTATAATATCGATTCTTTCCAAATCATTTTTGAGGTATTTTATTGAACAAAAAATATAAATAAAAAAATTATTATTATATCCCATTTAAAACACATTTTTCATGATAGCCAATATATATTTCATAAGAAAATACTATCTGGTATAAAATAAATCACTTTTAGAAACAAAAATTATAATTTTTAAAAAATAATAACTAACTCTAGTGTCAACAACATTCCATTGATACACATACTACACTGATGGATTAAAACATGTCTCCATCCATAATAAAAATTGGAAAATTGGAAATTATGTCCGGAAAAGAAAAGTTCCACATGAAACATAATCAATTATCTATCAATGCTTCATGAATAATAGATATCATCCCAATTGGATTTTAATGGTATAAGAGCGATATAGTTCATGTATACTGGTAAAAATATTAGACTAAATCATTTCCAAAATTTTATGTAACTCAAGTATATCCACCAATAACAAATGGAAATCACCATATATCCAAAGAGATAACACAATATATTGGATGAGAGATGTTAATATAGTATTAAGTTATAATTGGAAAGTATAGGATAAAAAATGACCAAGGGAATGATGATAAATTATGATTTTATGATGTTTAGATCTAACCACATTGGTATTTTATGTAATTTATCCAAATATGAACTAACCATGTTGCGGAATTCTCCCTTTTAAAATTGAGGGCCCATATTTTCCTATGTATATATTAATGGATTGAATGTATATACCTAATCCATGGGATATCCCACAAAAAAATTTGTATACACTAGCTAAATTTTTATGAACGCACGCATGGTTCGAGAAACTGTTTTCAAACTTTACAAAATGCCACTAGTTGTCACAGTTACATATAGAATTGATAGTAATGACCATGTACATAATTCATGTCTGTGTAAATTTTTTTTAAAACAACATTTTCAACCGTAAAATCTAACAAAACTCAATAACCTCGCATTAGATAAATTTTTTAAAATTTAATAAATACATGGGACCTAAGGTACATTATAAATCCCCCCCAAATAAAAATCATAATTCATCTAGAAAGATATAAACATTTCACTCTCAGATGAAGAGAATGCCATTTCAGACCCATTGATTATTATAGATACCACATCTTTGGGTTATTCCATCCACACTACCATGGAACACGATCCAAAGAAATATTTTATAGTAAATTACCATATCATTGTGATAAAAAATATAAACATCTAATTCTATGATCATGATTTCTTATCTCAGGTACAATATTATCCCACTGAATCCCATTTGAAGGTACATTTTGATTCATCCACAGTTTTGAAACATAATAAACATCATAGATAAATATCATTACTAGAATGTTCAATAGATAATCCAAATTTCCATAACGATTATTGATATGGAAGGGGACACCATTCCACAATGAAAATATATCCATCTTAACTAATCATTAGTGTCCCAAGGAAGGTGGATATTTGAAAATTACATTATTGGAAGCAACAAACTATATTAGTGTACAGTGATCATATATATCAGATTTAAAATGACATTGATAAGTCTCAATCCAATTCATGATTAGTTACACCCTTTTTCATCTATTGAATAATGTTTGGTCCCACAATTGATCATTCTCCCATGTCTTGCCACTAAAAATAAGAACCACATGGTCACCGTATAATTTAAAAGGATCCATTTTTATCAAATAATGAAAAAAATAAATTAATATTCAATCAAAGGAAGATTATTTTCACTGGATAAACTAAAATAATGAATTCAGGTAACATTCATATTCTCAATAATCTGAATAGATCACATTGTCATCCCATTAATCATATAGTGATAGACAACAATTAATTTCAAAAAGGTATGTATAACTTCATGAAAAACATTCTAAAACCTAGAAGTAATCATACAGTCTCTATAATAATCACTTACTGATGTAACATCACAACACATTATAATCTCTTGGAAATACAATCATCCAAACACTTTCACCGTCATTGTTTCGATAATAGGAATGAATTGGTCGAAATTTGAATGTTAATCAATGATATCTCAAAATCATATCCATCGTACTATTATTCAGTGGTAATATAATGATGAAAAGTGTAGAAAAATCAACCCACTTACAATAATGAATGCTTGAAGTTATCATACAAAAAACCAGTAGGTTCTCATGCCCTAACGTATTATTCTTTTTATGTAAGGAATCATGAAATGAAGTATAAAATCAACCACCTCATTCTGGAGGGAAATTCCAATATATCAACTCATGATACATCATTGTTGTCAGGAATCTTATGTATCCACATGTCTGTTTTCCATTATACAGAAATTCATTCCACTGGTATATCGGAATGAAAAAATTGTATAGGAACGAAAAATAACCCATATGAAATACATTCCAACAACCTAAGGTCACACCATGATAAGGTATTATACATAATAATTATCATCTATTGTTTGTTACCTATTCAATATAAATAAAATCATCAATGGAAAATTTGAATTTTGTAGAATCTAAGAACATATGTCCCTGACCCTGTTCCACTCCCAATACAATCATAGTAATAAATCAAATTAGAGTCTACTTATTAACTGATTCCTTGGTGGATTGATTTAGTAACATCTAAAATAATACATTTGTAACCAAAATCCTTTTTCTAGAAGTATAATTAATTTCAAAATGGAAGGTATAATGTTATCCATCCTCCTATCACTGTCACATGTTATGATCCCTCTGTATAATATGATACTTTTGGATCTTATTATCAGGATTTACTATAACCCTCAACCTTAAGTGATAGTAGGAACATGCTTTTGGGAATGTGAAACATGGATTCAAACTCATGTAGATGAGTAGGATAGTTTTTATAATGAGTTTTTCATTGGTAATAGCCATTGGATACCACTTGTTTTCCCTACATTAAAACACAACCCACTCCCATAAGTGAGGCATCCCATTGAAAAAAATATCCCAAACCCCTTCCATAATAAATTTAATTGGATATTATATAATCCATAAAATCAATTAATTTAAATATCACTAAATAATATCATTCCATTCGGTATGAAAACCATGAAGAGAGTGTTCAATCATCAATGATTCATGCTTATAAAATCATAAACTAACTGCCAGTAATAACTAGGTAATCCAAAGGAACTCTGAATCTCAAGAAAATATATAAGTTTCTCCTAGTACATGATTTATTGAAGCTTTTTAGGGACAATTAATTTTCCCCCACACTATATAACATGTCCCAAAACATTAGATATATTATTCAAAATTCAAATTTTGAAATATTGATTTTTAGAAAATGATATTTCAGCAATCAAAGGATGATAATAAAATGGTCCTTATTTTCTTCCTCTAGCTAGAGTTCACCAATATATCATCCATAAAAAATTTTATGAGAGTGTATATTAATATATTAAATATTCAATTCATAAATACCATATATATTGTAGGATATTGTGTGAGACCATATTTTATAAGAAATGACTCAAAATTTGCTTAGCATATCATAGATTGTGTATTATGTATATCCTATTCTCAAAATCACCATTAATGCTACCCTAGAAATTAGTAAATCTTACAAATCCATTGATTCCCTACGATTTTATCAATCATATCATCAAACCCCGACTACATATATTAAAACATAACAGTCACTTAATTAGGCTATTGATAATCCTCACAATGTATAAGGCTTTGATATTTTACCATTCCCTGAGATCAAAATAATCCCTAGGTGACACACTATGATGAATAAATACATTGTCATCCATATTTTAAGGATATTATTCAATATCAATTCAAATCATTATTCCGAGTGATAAATAATTTTATTTTCATTCATGTTTCAGTTCAGCAGTCTGAGTCCTTGTTTATTTATCATGGAAATATCATATATAAAAATTAAATCAATCTTAAAATATCATATATATACATTATAAATATATTTATAGTCATCCCTTAATGTTATATATATAAAAATAAATTTAATCACTCATGAATATTGTTGGTTGTATCTAAGCATGAATGTTGTTTTCAATTTTCATGGATGAAGAATATGATGGTATATAATAATTAAAAATTAATAAATAATTATTATAACATATATATCATATAAATTCATGAAAAAATATCTTATTAGATTCCGTGAATATAATAATATGACAAATTAATCACATCACTTTTTGGGGGAGGTAGTCCACACGTACGGACAAGTGGTGTTATTATTTTACCACGAATGGGAAGATGGTGGGAAATTATTATTCCATCATCAAATTAACAATCCAGTATATTTGAAAAGTTTAAATTGTTATTTTTAATAAATATGATAGTATTATTGGATGTATAATAATAAATCAAATTTAAAACTTTCTGTTAAGTGTTATACCACTTTATGGAGAAACCTTCTATACATTACATCTTCAGCTATGAAAGGATATGATTTTAATAATAATAATAGATATAGGATGTGATTATTTATGGTTTTATGATATTATATAATGTATTTGGAGATATATAATTCTCAAACACAAGGAATAATAAAGGAAAAAATATCTCTTTTATATATGATGGTAAGGGAAATATTGTAATTACATATAGTATTAAAATAATAAAAATTTTATATCAAGGAAATAGTTATCCAAATTGATTAAACTAAAAAAAATCAGAGTATTAGTAAAAAGTATTTCATAAAACAAATTCTCAACATTTATTAACTTTATTACCTCTATCAAATAGTTTTGATTCCCTATCAAACTTTTTGACACATTTTTTGACTACTCTTATTGGTTCATTGTTTGGAAAAGGGGGTGATAATATTTTCTAGTGTCTGTATTGAAATCTGATTCATTTGGACTTGTAGGATCATTTTTTCATGTGCTTCAAGGCTGGGTGCCCTTCGTGTAATGGGTTTCCTCTTACACAAACTCTATGAGGTTTCTTATTTTCATCATGATCAATTTATGGGGCCCGACTCCCAACATTCTCAAAAACATGGTTAGGAATGATACCATAATAAGAAAAGTGAGTAAGAAATGGACCATAGTTGATATTTATAAAAAAATATTATTTAATTTGGCTGAATATAGAACTTTTATGTATTTAAAATCATTTAATAAAATATATTTATTATAAAATATCATAAATGTAAATTTTGGAAGTATTCATTTCATTTGACATTGAAATAAACATTAAATGAATGGAATAATAATGTAATCATTTAAAAAATCTAATTTTATATATTTATATATATAATTAATATGAAACAATATATCCCTAAAATTTACTTTTACGGTTTTTTAAATTCATTTCCATTATAATTTACTACATGCACAATAACTATATCTAGGTTTGGTATGAATTTAATGTAATTATTTCATCACTAAAAAATTAAAATTAATTACCAAGATATCAAAAATTAATTCATATTAATATGACCATTTATAATTGAACATATGTTGTATTTTTTAATTTTCAAAAATATTATTTATATATGATGAATTGAATATTTGTAACATTATTTATTATATAAATGTTATAATGGTAAAAATAATAGATAGTGTCCTAAATGGAATACATTTATTATATTTTTATTTAATATTGAATAATTTTAATCATACATGGAATTATATGAATGTTTCTAATATAATTTTATGTCATTTCCCATTAGTTTTAATCCTTTTTAACCAATTTTTACATTTTTCAAGGGGAAAGTCGTTTACTATTGTAACAAATCATATTGACCGAAAATAAAGGTTACATGATTAACATATTTCTATATAATGAATAAAAATATAGATTCTACTTACCATTATAATATATATATATATATATTGTTTAAATTATTTTAATATTATAATAAAAATAGGACTACAAAAATTTCCATACAAATGCTCTTTTTGTATAAAAAATATCAAATGAAAATGTAAACCAAAATTTTTTTTCTAGGGAACTTAATTGAATATTTAAAAAAACTAATATTACTATTAAACCATTTATAAACAATATTTTACCACATATATGTTTGAAAAAATAATGAAATTTATAATTAAAGAACCTCTATTTATCAATATTCACTGAAAAATCAATAATTTCAGAAAAATTGAAAACATTTCACACGAAGATAATTTTGACATGTGGGTTTCAAAAATGATATTAGTTTTATCAAATACAATTAACTAAAAGATTATGATTTAAATTATAATATTATATTAGATAATGAAATTTTAATTATTTTTGATAAAAATATAATTTAGGAAATAAAATATCACTAATAAATGAAAATTAAGTGAATATTTCCTGATAAGTTATCAATAATATTTTTATTATGAATATTATACTTATTTCATAAATCGATCACATAAATTCATATGTTATAATTGAACTTCTATGTTATAATGGTCATAATATTTCATTTTCAGTAAATGATCATTGTTTCACATTATACACACTATAGAAAATAGTGTTACTATAAAATATGATGGTTTTACACTCTAACATAGTTTAATATATTCAATCCTCTCAATTTTAAAATTTTATCTTCAATAATTTGATTTATATTTTAATATTAATTTTTGTAAAACATAAATAATAAAAAGGGTTACTAAAAAATCATCAATAAAACATGGAATGTGAAATGTGATGGTCATTCAGAATAAAACATAATGATGATTCAAAATATGTGAAATTAGTAGGAAGTGAAAATATGGATATAAGGGAAAATTATAATGTAAAAATAATGATAGAGTGTGATTGATATCAATTATCATGATACTAGAAATGATCTTCCTAACATTAATGATAGTAAAACCATTAATTAATTAGGAATGAAAAGACCATCAATGTATAGTAAATCCATGTTACATGGTAATATTTTTTATGTTTCATTTTACTATAGTTGGGGAATTCTTTTACAATCTTGACTAATAAAAAAAATATAATTATATAAAATGTTTAATACGATCTATTAATCAATTTCCACCGTAATATTATAATTTTCTCAAATTGAAGGGTATTGAAGAAGATTTTTCTATTCTTAATGATAAAAATAAATGTATAATGGATCAATTAGTCCCTTAATGTGTAATATTATTTTAATTATGTATTGAAATATTAAGACAAACATAATGGATTGATCATAGTTTGATAATATAATATATATATATAATCATATATTATTAAATAATACATTTAGATTCAAAAATTTTATAATAACATAAATGGTTCAACATTGATTATTCAACAAATAAATAAAAATTTATCCAAATTATGAAAAATTACTTCAACGGAAAAAAAACTCAATGGTGATCTCGTAACATTCATCTTATATTCCCAAAATGTTAATTGTTCACTTCACAAATAATTATTCATTCTAAATCAAATGTTAATACTAAAAGTCACATATACCTTGACTAAATGAAATATCTCCCACAATATCCTTAATTAAAATGAATAATCATTATATAATCATATGATTTTTTGAACCTCACCAAAATATCACAAATCCAAATCATATGGGATACTTAATGTTAATCATTAGTTTGAATATAAATATCTCAAAAAATATCCCCTTATCATTGAATCTATCATCAAAAATAAATATTATATTTTTCCCACTATCCAATAGACCACAATTAAAATAGCATCAAATTTTGTATTAACCAAAATTATTATATAAAAATTAATAGATTACTTATCTTAAAATCCAGTGAATTATTCATGACATCTCAAAATCCCACAACAAAGAAACACAATGAAAACAAAAATTCTTAGTAAAATTTCAGTATAATCTATAAACAAAAAAATGTACTAAAATTAAATAAATATCACATATAAAAATGTTGTAAAATTTCCAATAAATCCGTATGTCATCCATTATATATGATCCTCTTCATCATGTATTTTTCCCAACTAATCATTTTTAACGTAACATCAATAATTTATTAAGTATTATTTATCTCCTAATAATTTTTCTATAAAATATCTACCATATAACTACATATGTTTTCAAATGTTTAATTTTTATTAAAAAATAATACTTAGATGTTTAATTATTCTTTTAATGAAAATATCTATGTTATAACGCATAAATAACATACTTATAAAACTGAATTTAAAAAATTCAAATCATTCACTTAAACAAATGGAATAACATATTATTCTATTTTTTATTTGAGTTACCCCCATTATTTGTGTATTAGATCACTCAATGCTAAAAATATTCACACATAGGTCATTAAACTATACATTATTTATTATGATAAACATTATATCCCTCTACCGAGATCTTTTTTTTCAATAGTAATTACATATTCTATTATCTGTTAGTAAAAACATAAAACATATTCTAATTCCATTGATACATTTACCAAAATTATTCTACTCAAATAAATAAAATGATGAAAAATGAATAATTTTCTATCCATGGAAAATTGAGGAACTCTGGATTTCTCTTATTAGATGTTTCATGAAAATCACCCATGTTGTGATAGTAAATCCTATAATGTGACATTGGATTAGTCATAATTACAATGATTCATGTTTCATATCTTCCATTATATGGTCAGATGTTAAGAAAATCTTTCCATTTTCCATCACATTAAATGTTTACCTGATTCCTCATAGTACCTTCCATTGAATAAAACTGAAAAGTATAGTGGGAAAAGAAAAATCATAGTCGTAAATCATATAATAATGTAAAATCATTCACAATATGTCTACATCATGAAACGTTATTTCTATACAGGATACCATAAGATTATTCCAAGACTATAAATTGTTCTCATATTTTCAAATCTGTAATAATAGTTCATATATAAAATATGTGTTTACCCAAGAATATACCTCGAGAGTGAAAAACATGTAACGTTGTAAGGAAACACACGTTGTTCACACAATTTTAGCCAAGATATACCTCAACTGACATTTTTTAGGATTATTACCACTAGATTCATATATGAAAAAACTAAATCCAATTTTATTTTGTAGAAATGAATGTATTGCATGTAAATCCAAATAATATATATATTTCCATTATTTTATAATGTTATCATATACATTTGATTTCCATTGGGGATTTTTCAAATGTTCTCTAATCCAATTATCCAAATATAATATAAAACCTTTTCTAATAACAATTATAAAAATATGTACTTATTAATGTCAGGATATAAATAATAGATATCAATGTACATTCTGGGTGGGTATGCGTCCTTGGTGGGACACATAACACCATCCTCAGTGCCATCGCATTCCCCAAAATTCCCTTCTATGGATAGTCTTACTTTATTTACTTTTCACAAGTGATAGTTCTCATGGTTTATATACTATCCATTTCACTAATACCAACAATAGTGACCCAATTATTTTAAACATAAATATTTAATCATTTTAGTGGAATATATATATATATATATATAACCATATGATCTACTCCTGAACTGTAAAGGATAATTTAATTAAAGACTAGATACATTAACATTGTATTTAGGTAAATTATTTAAAATCTCTCACACGGTTCTTCTCACTTTTTTACATTATTTACATACACAAAAAAATAACCCACATCATAACATATGAAAAGTGAACATTATCAAGGGTGATCCAATATTTTCAATATTTGTAAACATGGGAGATACAAATCATAGATAAGAATCATGGATAATATATGAATAAGGGTATTAAATAACAATAATAACATACAATGTTCACAAAAAATCTATCATTGATCAAAATATTAGTTCATGTCATAAAACATTATCATTTCTATAAAAATGAATCATGTATGTGAGAATACATCATAGACCATTAATGATAAATATGTTTAGATCATAATAATTTCTCTAATGTACATCACTGTCATAAAAATAATATCATTTTTTATGTCATGGTTAACTAATGAGACAATAAAATCATTGTTTTTAGGATTGAAATCCTATTTTCATATTATATTTGATCGAGAATCATCACATGTTTCCCTTATTTTATATTTAATAACAAATAGTTTCTTATTTTGGATCATGCATCCTGAATTTTTTTCCAATGTATAATGATATTATCAATGTGCATCCCATTTTTATCTCTTATTATATAAAACATTAACCAAAGCATTGGAGGGATAAATTGATATTAGTATACTCATTATATATTGAAGACTATATATATATATTTTATAAGATCATAAAAAATTTATCATATCATCATAAAATAACCCATGGAAAGGAAACAAGTATCATAAAACTATATAAATTCGTCATAACAAAACCCATGAAAAAAAATTATTTTTTCAACATCAAATCAACAATATCTAATACCATCCATATAAATAATAAGTATGGTACCATTATATCATATTACATGTAAAACATAACTAATGTATCCAAATATCATCATATATGAATATTCCATTAAAATATCACTAGAAAATTTCATGAGGAGAATTCCGTTTTCCCATTGATATAACATATTTATAATCCAAAAATTTCCAAAATATTATTGAAAACAATTTCTCTAAATATATCCAGGGAAACATGTAAATGAATTTTCAAAGAACATAGTGTTCATGATTTGGGGATATTTTATTCATGTAGTTTAAACTAAAAAAATTCCCCTCAAATAATCAGTAAAATGTAAAAACTACATCATTCTGAAAATAAAAATATGGTTTATTTAAAAGAATATTATAATGAGTGTTTCGTGGATCAAAAAAAAAATTAGAAAATCATAGGAGAATATTAAAAAATGATGACTTTTTTAAGATACCATGAATATAGATGAAAATGGATATTCATAAAAATAAATAAATAATGAATTATTTAATAAAAAATATTCATTCAATCACTTGAGTACATAGAGAAGGGAAATGATTCGGAAAAAATGTAACATAATAATAAAATTTGTGTGGAATAAATTTTAATTTTATTTATTATATAATTTTTGAATAATATTGTAAATTATAACTTTATCATAATAAATTCTATATAAAATGGGATTGAGACTAAAATCCCTCATCCTAAGTCTCACTTATCATCTCACCCATTTGAAAATATTATATTATAATTTTTGATTTAATATAAACGTATTTAAAATTTTCTAATATATGTCATTATAAATTAGTTTTAATTATGACAACTTATAAACCATTTTATCAATTCATTATTATAATCATTTTTCTGAGTGAAAACATCATCATTTTTCATGCTTGATTCAGTTAAGAAGTCTCAATTATTATACATTAATCATGGTTAAAACATATACACAGTTTTAATCATGACCTAAATATCATATATATTAATTATTAATAAATTATGTTTCATTTCTAAATGGATGATATATAAAAATATATTAAACCATTCATGGATATAGTAGGTCATATATACACATCAATAATATTTTCACTTATTAAATGATTTAAAAAATGAAAATTATAATTTACCATACCAGAATAATTATTAAATCATAATTATCATATTTATTCATTAGATATTTCTATATTAATATCCAACTATAGTAGAATTTATGAATTCATCATATTGCTTCGTGAAGAAGGTATACCACATGTATGAATGAGTGATTTATCAATTTACAACAAATTGGTATGAATGTTTATAACAGTTGCTAAATAATAATAATAATCAAAATTCATTATATTTTATATACTAATTTATTTATTTTATTCTATATTCAATATATTTATATGATATATAAAAATAAATAAAATTAAAATTGCTCGGTTAGCTATTATACATCATTGATAAGAAATGTTTTTGGAAAAACCCTCATTCAATAAATGGATGTTATTTTTGAATGAATATAATCTCTAGTATGTGGTGATGGAATATTTTATTACATCATTTTCAATCCGGACTAGACTATACTTCTCATACATTGTTAATATATAAGGATAAGAGGGTCCATTTTATAAGTGAGGGGTGGGGTACTCATTGAATTATATAAAAATATATTATTATAAATAATCATTAATTGATAAATTTATCAATATATTTATTATTATAAGAAAAAATAATGATGAGTGTAATTTAACTCATCCAATAAAATTTGAAAAAATGATTCTCTTTTTCACTTAACTCTCTATTTTAATCCTTGTTAACACTCGGGATAGTTTCATGTATATAATGGTTTTATAATTTTTAAGGGTTATGATTGTTACCATAAAATGATTACTGACTAATAAATTGAAACATGATGATATTTTTAATCAAATACCGTTAACAGGTGAAAAGATAGTGTTTCTTTGAATATTGAAACATTAATATATTATTTATTATAAAATATCATTAATGTATTTTTGGAATATTAAGTTAATTTTTTTGAAATCAAAATGAATGCTAATAAATTAAAATTCAATCATTGTAAACATACCTAAAACGATATATATATATATATATATTAAAAATTCGTGGGACACTATAAATAACTCAAAAATATTAAAAGTTCATTATTTTATTAAATTATATACATACATTTTATTCTCCATGTATGTGCAAGGTTTCAATGTAGTGTATACGTTTAATGAAATTACATACATAACAATTATTTCAAAATATGACTTGTAATATTTTCCATGTTATTTCACATTAAAATCATCACTTTCAGTTCATTACCACAAATTTTATCATCCATTTGAAACAAATAAACATTAAAAAAAATTAGTACAATGACTATCTATCGAGTCCATAAAAAGTAGTATATGAATTCAATAAATTGTATAATTGATTTTTTCTGTATACGATGTCTTTACCTTTGAATTATTAATTAAAAAAATTAGATTTAGAATTTTTACAATTTTTTAAAAAAATAATATCAATATGAATTAATTGTTATAATCTATACCTATATAATTGTTATCTATTAGACAAATCTATATTTCTATCCTAAAAAAAGGGTGATACTTTATTTAAAATATATTTTCATCATCTGTTGTAAATGGTATACTATTTTGTCTATCAATAGTATTATTTATAATAGACAGAAGCTTCTCTATATATATATTTCGATGAAGAACGATATTACCCATATAATATATAATCACATATGAAACAATATGTTATTCAGGATACAGAAAATATAAATCACAATATATGGAATGTTGACGAGGAGGAGTTATAAGAGATGGATAAGCAAGAGGATGTGTAGGAGTGGTATTTGAATGTGGAGGTGGAAGATTGGGATCTGCTGGTTTAGGTGGAGTAGTGGAATATATATAAAAAAAACATCCATTCATGACAATAATCATAGACTAAAATTATCATATAATCATATCATCCTTCTTTTCACCCTTATCCTAAACATTATGAACTGAAGAATTTATTTTCTATTTATATACACCCCCATTTAATGAATCTACTAAAAGAAAAAACACTGTTTTTATCGATACATCCATAGGGTATCTTATTGCACTCCCTTGGTGTTAAGGAATTACCAATGTAGTAGAAAAAATATCCCTTTTCTACCTTAGGTATGATTTTCTCGACCGTGTTATTCTCATGAAATGATTACTGTATTATATATTTACAAATATCAATGTTGAATTATAGTATATTAATTCATAAATTAACATACCTTGAATAAATTAATAATATAAATACTTAATATTCTCATAGATACATATATAGACACATCCTTATGTTTTTGGTAATATCTTATCACTAAGGACCTATTTCATTTTTCATTCCATATTTTTGACTGGGTAAACCTCTATAGATTCTGATGAATCGTAATTTTGTTTAGGAAATTTTTCTTCAATAATTTTTTTCATTAAATATCATATAACATCTATATGATATATTATGATGGTAGATGTTTCCAAATATGATATCATGTTAAGGTAAATTCATTATTTATAAATTAAGAATAAAAAATTATTAATATGATCATAAATATAACTCAGACTACAAAAACAATACATTAATCTCAAAAAAATGAATCTTGTTGCTGACTTTCAAAAACATGTTTCTATGTACATTCATATAGAGAAGGATATATATCTCAATGATTTTTTATTTCCATTTCCCCAGATATGATATCTCTTATTATGGGTGATTAAAAATATATATATCACCTAGCAGCTAAAGGTAAATAAAATTCATGACTTTTCTCTTGTCTAGAATATCTTATTACATATATATAAAAAGGGGTAAACATATATTTTTTAAATAATTTCATTATATGTAAACAAATAACAAATGATACTAAAAATAATTCTCCCATATTTGGTATATTGTCACATTCCTGACTCACTTCTAATAAAAAATTTAAATACTAATTAAGGGTCATGATTTTAGTAAAACAAAAGCATTATATTCATATAATTTAGGACACCATATAATATATCCTTAATTAATCTAAATCTATATACTCTAGTCTAATCTATGGGAAACTAATAATTTTTGTAAATGTTTTTAGTTATGATACTATCCCTTAAAGACTTCTATAACCGTTTGGAAATAAATGGATTATGTATAGAAGAATAAAATAGATCCTCAGTAAAAGTATGCGTGCTGTCCACCACAAAATATCAAGGGGACTCATATGTTTATTCTAATAAAATCCCAAAAATCAAATAAAAAAAATTATTACTAAAATATAAAAAATCAACTATTAAATTTTAATCTATTAAATAAAATATTATCTATTTCAAATGAAACTAAACTAATCACATTTTAATTAATATTTATTAATTTTTTTTCCTTAAATGAAAAAAAATTTAATTATAGGTGGGTGAAAAATCATAAATGAATATAATAAGTCAACATTTAAATAAAAATATTATTAATATTTTTAAAAAGATACAATCAAAAATAATAATAATAATAAAAGGTAAAATTTAGTTAAATAATAATAATTACCATGTGGTTAATATAATTTATAATAAATGAAAAATGAATCCAGAAAAGGTAAACTAATATAAAAAACAATTTAAATTAATTGTTAAAATATATTCGTTAGGTATTAAAATAAAACTAATATATCTAAAATTTAAAGAAATATGAATATTTAAAAAGAAAATAAATATTTTTATATTATAATAATACAAAATCACTAATTTCTTTATCAATATAGATTTACCATGATCATTTTTTATTAAAAAAATAATATCTATGAAGCTGCAAGTAATATTCTCTATTTTTTATTCCATTAATGTAGTGATCTAAAATAAATATGCATCGTTTCCATGTTTTTAATCTCCAACTATCTTTTTTACCAAGTAAAATGATATACTAATAAATATTTAATGGATCATGAATATTGAAATATTATTCTTTCTTGTATTTCCATGATATCATTATCTGTTCTTTATTCCAATCTGATAAAATTTACCACTTTCACAATGAATTCATTTTCTTTGACACTATAGTTATCAAAAATCAAATTTACATAAACATTGTAACTCAAAATTTAATTTAATAAATCCTCCATTTTAATTTGATGACTATATCCTATGAACATGATGTGAATATTAGGTTCTTGTCATTGGAATATGAAAATATATTGCTTCTACAAACAATAAAACATTGCTATTCTGAACTGAACGTCTTTTCCAGAATATTTGTATAATAAGTATACCCATTAATGTCATACCGAGAACATGTTTTCAAACATAATCTATTGACACTCTATACCCATCTAAATGTTTCATAAACATCTTATCCACTATAAACAGTCTTTTTAAGCAATGAAATAATTATCTTTATGATCTTTTAAAATCTATTTATCCCTCTTCACTAGATAACACAATATTAATGCATTAATATATCATGTTAAATGTTTTTGGCAATCATATATGTTATTCATTTTGAATAAATATACATAAAATAATAGTTCACCTATCAATGATTTTAACATCATTCCATATATCCCCTTTCTGTAATAATTGACTCATTCATGATGAGATATATGAAAATAGATGTTCTCTAGTACAAACATGTAACCTTTGAAAAACGTTACAATATTATCATAAATATATTTATCCAAAAGGAGGCTTTAGATCCATATCAATCCCTAATGAATCACATATATATTTTTATATACCATTCAAAATTATAAATCAATAATTTACGTAAAAGTCTACAATGAATTATTTATTTCATAATATAAACCATTAAATTATCCCTTATAGTAGAATAAGAAGTTGGAAAATATATTTCCATTTTACAAATTATATAATTTTCATCATTATCCAAATTTTTCCATGATTTTAGATCAATCTCATTATTTAGATAATGATTGAATAAAAGACATTCCTTCATTATAGTTACTCTAAAATGGATTGGATTCATTTTCCAATTTGTAACTATGGGGATTTATTTCTTAATAATGTGAAAATAATGAAAAGGGGAAACAGATCATGGGTGTCTGAATTAATTTAATCCAAGGTAATCCCCTATGAAAAGTTCCTCTCCCTCATCCTTGAGATTATTCCTACAATCAGATCCCAAAAAAGACAAAATTGTGGGATGTAATGGAGGATAGACAATCAGCCACTTTGTTACCCTTGTTCAATGTGTGAGACACTTTGATATTTCTTGTCAGGAGACCATTGAATTTTCTGATAGCATATGAGATAGACCACGAGTATTACATGTACCTTGCAGTGTATTGATGATGACCATACAATCTATCTCTACATCACTGGTGAGAATGTTATGTTCGAAACACAGCATGAGACCAAAGAGCATAGCCAAAGCCTCAGCCTGGAGAGAATGGCCGCACCCATAATGTGATGTAAACAACAGGATAATAGATCCCCTGGAGTCACGGGCCACCCCTCCACAACACATGATACCCTGCCGGGAGGAACCATCAGTGTTCATCTTGATACCAATTGAAGGAGGCCCCCAGTATACCTAGGGAATTTCACAAGCATTGAGAGAACCAGTGACGCCCATTACATTCAGATGAAGTAGAATAAGAATGAGAGTATGCCGAAAATGGTTTTTTGACCTGATGAGTTCAATGAGCCGACTTTGGGTTCTAATAATGATAGACTTCCTAGACAATAAATCTCCTTTGTGTCTGGATCTATTCCATGCATTCCAGATGCACCAAAACCTGGCGATTAAAACCACATCCTGAGCCTTTCTCTCTGAGCTTTGTTCCGATAATCCCTGGAACCATTGATCCATGAAGGCATCCTCAGATTGGGTCTTTCCATTATAAGTAGTAAGACCACCAAAGAAGCTCCACCACGCATGTTCCCATGGCCCTTCAAAGAAAAGGTATAAAGAACTCTCCTCATTAGCATGGTAGCACGTACATCTAGGCAGAGTAGGGATGCCATGATTTTTGATATTTTCATTAGTCGGAACTGCACAGTTTTGGATATGCTAGGAGAGAAAATTATACTTGGAGGGATTTTTCCTATAACACATGTTCTCATACTAGGGGTCTGGACTGTCGTGAGAGTCCATGTTTTTATGAAACTCATTGGTTGAAAAGATTCTTGAAGTGGAATGAGTGAAAATGCACTGGTCAGGCTCAATGGTCATCGCAATGATCTCATATATTTCCAACTGGTCTTGGTTCAACAATGTACTGATAATGGTTGGAAACCTTCTTGCCTCCCAAAAATAAATCTGAGGTTTCGGGCAGCCAGGAAAACCAAGGCTTGAGCCAGCACAATTATGGTTGTAAAATAGAACATCCCCTTTACAAATGACCCAGCATGACAGGGGCAGGAGGGTTGAATGGAAAGCATCAATCCTGGACTAGAGTGGAGAGCTGTAAGGATACCCAAGAGCTGGAGCATCACTTCATCGAGGGAACATCACCCATCCCCACATGGACCGACCCTCTAAAGCCTCCCAATCCAGTTTTTCATGCATACATTGAATCGTGTCAAAAAGGTATCTGACATTGATACCTCCATCCTAGATTGGTTGATCCATTCTCCTCTAAGAAACTAAGTGATGTTTCCCTTCATAGAGGGAATCTCAGAGGAAAACAGCATGGAACCTATCAATTGTGGTAATGAATCCCTTAGGAACTCTGATGGATGTCATCACATGAACTGAAATCGAAGACAACACGCTTTTGATAAGAGTGATTCTGCATCCGAGGTATAGAAATTCGTTCTTCAAATTGAGTATTCTCCTCGTGATTTTGTGCACAATGTGATTAATGTCATGGATGATGAGTCTTTGAGGGGAGATATGTGCAGCAAGGTAATCAAGAGGAAATCTTCCTCTTTGAATGTCCGGACTGTTCTCTAAAGCGACCACACGCCTTGCTTCACAGTTATTGGATATGAAAATGTTACTCTTGGAGTGGTTGATGAGTTGACCGCCCCAATGTAAATATTACTCCATCACCATATTGAAGCTCCTGACAGATCTTACGCTTCCATTCAAGAAAACCAAGTTTTCTTCAATAAACATGAGGTGAATCATGCTGGAGGGGAGTGTACAACTCCGATATGGAAGATTCTGCCCTTGGTTCCTGCTCCTGCTAAGTAACTGACTAAGAATATATGGCCCCGACCTTAAACCTTACTTAATAATGAATTAAATGAATAATTCACAATGAGGATCTTTTCAGGTTTAGAGTTTTAGATAATTAGGTCATACCTATTTCATCTCAAAAGATTACAAAGTAGAAACTTATACTATGTTTCCATAAAATAAATACACTTAAAAAGAAACATCTCTAGTTCCATGTTTTGGGTAGCATTACATTCATTTGATCCCATCATTGACCCTATTACACATTAAGTCCTAGGAAAAACATTTCAAAAACATGGGGTGAGCATAAAAATCTTAGTAAGGGATACACAAAGAATGAAAACTGTTAGTTTTTCAAACAAACATATAAACCATGTATACTTTATCAAAGTAATACTTTCCACCTTTATGAAGTAGTAAAAACTATTCACTAAATAAAAGTTAATTACATACACTTTTGTAACCAAAAGATTACCATAAAACCCATATAAAGATCACATAACATATAAAGGTAACTTGGGACATAAACATACTTAAATGGAATAACCATACGGTCGACTTCCACACATACTTAATGGAATAGCAATACAGCCGACTTCCATACCCAATGCATTGGAGGTTATAACGTAACCACTCGTCCTAGTATTCACGACACCACCTTTAATATGGTTTATCACGTAACCACCTGTAAAATGTCCAAGTACCATCATTACACATAAAATATTGAAAATATAAACATTTCAATAAAAACATTTCATTTTCAATAGAAATAAGTAATTCCATGATATTGAATTAATCAATCCATTTTCAAAAACCATTTAAAATATATTTTTGAATCAAAGTGTCCCATACCACTTTGAAGATTTTAATGGAATTATAATTTTAAAACATTAATGCCCATATAAATAAATACTGAAAACAATTTTGAAAACATGGAAATTAAAGATAAATATTTAGAATAATGAATCTTTAAAACATTTAAAATGATATTTTTGTTAAAGTGTTTTTAAGAAAATGAGAGACTCTTGAATACAAATAATTTTGGAATTAAATTTAATCAGAACTTTATAATATCATGATAATAAATGGATTCATGATATAATATGTCAAAGGTTAGTATACAAACCATATAAGAGTGAATTGGTGCATAAAAACAATGAATTCTCAATGGAAATGTAAATTGAGATGAAATCCATTATAAAGATGGCATCCTTAAATTAAGGATAAATCTATCACATAATTATGTTTGAGAAATACCAATACAACAAATATAAGTGGATATTAATTGTGAAACAATCATAGTTCATTCACAAATATTCATAGTATGACATGTTCATGAAGTACAAGTTGAACCCAAAGAAATCTAAATTGGGTTAAGATGTTCCCCTGTAAAAATTTGACAGCCTAACAACGTCACTTCAAAATTCATAAAATTAGAAGATGATAGAATGAATGGTATCTCATCACTTGGACATAAACATTACATCAATAAGGATATAGAAGATCATATCCAAACATAATAAGATGTAAATTAAAAGACATAAAAAAATAAGTCTTTTAAAAAGAGGGGGGTGAAAGGTCACCTTACCGAGTTGGGTAACTTTCGAAACGTACACCCCATGGAAGAAGGGTCATACAATGAAGATGTAAATTCCCATAAATGAAATTATACTACCCAAAGTGTATAATAATATGCCGTACATACACCACTCATAGGAAATAGTGGCAAAAATAGCATAAATGTCACGAGAATCAAAGTGAGATGAAAAATCCCTTACGAAAACTCCGCAGCCTAATGGCGCCACTTAAATCTTCAAAAAATAGATTGATGAGATCAAATAGGGTCTCTAATTATATGTACATAAAAAGTACAGATTATGGAATATAAAATAACATCCCCAAACATATGAATTATGAGATTAAAAGAAATGACATAAAAGAGAGTACTTTAAAAGAAAGAGAGAGGTTGGATCTCTTACGAAAATTCGGCACCCTAACAGCGCCACTCAAAACATCCAAAATGGATTGGCGAGAGAAAATAGGGTATCTCATCATATAATCATATAAATTACAGCTGTATTAATATAATATAACATCCCAATCATAAGAAAGAGGATAATAAAAGGAATGACATAAAAGAGTGTACATAAAAAGAATGAGAGGGGTAGGAAATCTTATCTCAAGTCCGACTTGTCTTGTTCGTTTATTTATATTCCTGAATAATAAACTTTGGTCAGTTTATAATTTATCAATGAACTATTTTAACGATTATTATTTATTTCATATCACATGTTATAATGTTATAATAATTGGTTAATAATGTGAGTTCATATCAGACGTTTTTGTCAATGTTTGGTACATGAGTCAAAAATTAATTTGTTTGAAAATGATTGTCCACGTAGTTATAAGTAAATCAACTCTAGAATAGTATTAATGATTTAAATATCATATATATCCAGTAAATATTCATTCTATACTAATCCATAACATTTGGAGATAAAAATAAATGAAATGCACCGTTGATGGAGACGGTAGGCCGTACGTACGCATGAACGCTACTTTCATTTCTTTGTCATATTAATGTAATTAAAAATAATTCATAGAGATATATATTATAATTCCAGTATAATATATATGTTATATAGTTCAGGAATGTTCATTAATTTCATTCTTTATACATTCCATGTATTGCATGATCGAGTCACATTACTTGAGGGGCGGTAATCCACACTTCCTCATATAAAATTATCGCATTTTCACAACATGAAAAGCATAATGGAATGTTTTAAATAGAAAATTCATAAGCATATAGAAAACATAAATACCATATATATCATATATAAAGTATATTGACATCATAATGGCCATCAATAAAGGTGTTAAAAGAAGTTTGAACAATCATCGTTTCGTGAGGCAGAAATTCGCCAACCACAGAAATAGTATGTTATTTAGCCATTAGATGAAGGTGTGTGTAAGTGTAGCTCAAATAATTAATATAACAACATCCTAGTATATTATATATACTGGTTTTGTTACAAAAAAATGTAATAAAATGATTTTAGGGTCTTGGAGAAGAAAAAATAAAACAAAAGAACACAAGGGAAGAGATTACCTTTAAATCGGGTAACTCTCTTTGATTTGAGCTCAAAGGATTCCTTTGAAAGAATTATTCCCAAAGTGAGGCCTCAATGATGAAGAGATGGATTTGGAGAGATGAAATGGGCAAGGGTTGGCCGAGCCAAAGGCTTGAGAGGTGTGCGTAAGTTGGTAGAGGTGGGGGCCTTTTATAAGAGGAGAGGAGTGGCACTCTATGAAAGTCAAAAAAAGTTACATTATTTTAAAATGAGTTTCGGATTTTAAAGGTCCCACAATGATACATTTCAAGGATAAGGTGATAATGGTTCTAAATCCACCCATACAATGTGTTTTTGACATGTGTAGGTCTTATATTTTACATTATCTTTTCATTTTATTCAAATCGTTATATAATGAGGTAATCGATGCATCATCATGATGTCATGAATACGTTAATTTATTTAATTTATAAAAATTATAAAAACTACTATGATGTAGGAAATTGTTTTATATTTCCAATGACTATTTATAGTCAAAAATCTGATTTGTATAACCCCATGTAAAAATTGATGTAGTAAAACAACTCATGTTTGTGAAATTTTTATTTTAACTTTAAATAAAAATGTAATTTTGTCATTTTCCTAACAAAGTGGCTCCATGGGGTCCCAAAGTTGACCCATGGATTTTCATGGTCGGCCATGACACAACGAATAAGGGTAGGAAATGTTTCTACATCATTTCATATTATTAAAACATTATTTTTACCTTAAACTACACTAATTACCTCTAATCGCGATTAAAAACTTAAAAATTACTATTCACCAAAAAATTATTTTAATTCCATTAAACCACATTTTTTTTCTTAATGACCACCATGTGTATCAGATTTTTGAAATTCAAAACACAGAGGTGGTAACATTTCATTTAAACAGAAAATCAGTTTTTATATGTACCACATAGTGGTTTCACTATTCATCAAAAATTGATGTTTTTCAGAAAAATACCAAAACATCACCGTAAGCTATATTTGATATTCCGAATTCAAAAATGAAGTCTATTTTAAAATATTAAAAACATATAAGTTTCATTAATTAATTTAATAATTAATTCCCGCTGTCATAGCAAATAGCTTGTTTTTATAAAACAATATGTATCAAAATATTGACACTAGTTTAAGTCCGATTTCAAAGTGAAATTAATTTCAATGACAACAATTGGATTAAATGGTAAAAATATATTCTAATTGGAATTTAAAACCAATTCAAAATATTATCTAATAATATAAATAAATTAGATTAAAAATAGGTTTTTATGTCCTGATTCTAAAGAAGAATTTTATTTTGTCAAATATAACACATAAAATTGTCAAAAAGTATATTTAAAAGAGGTTCTCCATCAAAAGGCAGTTAATCGACCTTTTAAAGAATATTAGAATGTTTACGCTTAAAATTTGATTTATTCACATTTTTAATCATGTAACATTTATTGTAAAAAGTAAAAAAATTGAGAAAGATACATGATCATTTTTAGTTAGTTCCGTTCTTTCCCACCATTACAATGGCTAGGCGTTAACTACCATTTAAGATAATATTATTTTATTATTAGAGTGCAGCGTAAGATTTCAAAGGAACTCGTTGTCGCATATTGGGTATGCTATCGAGCATAGCATTCCCTTTAAAGTAATATTAATATCTTTTTCAAAAATAGTGATAAATATAAAAATCTCATATTTTTTATTTACCTGGGTTGTTACATCCTTCCCCCCTTTTGGGAATTGCGTCCTCGCAATTTCAAAATTGGTCTCGGAAACTCCATTTAAATTCCCACATCAGAATAGGAGTAAATTAAACTATCACATTATGAGAAAGAAAGGGAAGTACAAAGGTCACCCGAGTTAACCCATACTAGGATTCCATGTATGAAAATATGGATATGGAGGAAGAAAAGGGTCATGTTCTGATGGAGAGTGATATAAACATGTCTAGGAGAAATTTAACCATAAGAAAATCACAAAGTTGTGATGGGTTAAATGGTATTGGATTCCCCAGTAGGAAAAAGTAATGGACAAAAAAAAATTTAGTTACTTTTCATTGAAGAATTTATTTTTGAGCTTAACCAAAACATAAGGAAACATACTTACTTGTCATGTTGACTCTCAACATTTACTAGATTTCTTACATGAACTCATATTTTCTCCAAAATATGAGTATTTAGGATGACTTGTTTACATTAAGAGAGCTATAATAAACTTCTAGAGAATCACCGAATACACAAAAGAGAACTATATACTACCCATGTCTTTAGACTTTAACCAAAACCAAAAAAAAGGTTAGTACAAGATCAGATAATCCAGAAAAGGATAACCCTTTATAAAAAGAAAATCTATTCTTAATCTCCAAAATTTGTCCAACAAAACTGAATGTTCAACGAAGGGCATTCGATAAACAATTGTCCATGAAATTATTCAAAGTAAACCAAACTAAGATTGAAACCCAAATATTTTAATTATTTAATCACATAGTCTTCCAAGGTAGAAATTAACTTTTATCTCGAAATAATATCAGTTGCTCTTAAATTCTCACATTGAAAAGTAATTATCCTGATCACATATCCTCCATGATAGGTTAATCATTTCCATTGATAACCCAAAATAATAATACTCTTGATTCCTAAAATCATCTAACTAAAAAGAATTAGTCAAACTAACCAGGGACTTCACGTAGTCCAGTGGTAGGTGATAAATACCAGTCACACTTTGGTTGTGGGTTTGATTCTCGCAGCTTTGTCCGACGCGACGGGTTGTCACACGGTCTGTGTGTTGTCATTTTTCCAAAACAATATGATTCTTAAAACATTCCCCAAAAAGATAAAAAATCTTCAAAAATAATCATAACATATTTTAACCTCAAGATTATCTCATTCCACTCATTTGCCATCATAACATATAATAACCCATAATTACCACAAAAGTAAGGATCATATAAACCCTAATGGTTACCTTTACATGAACTTCCACATCGAGTTGGTCATCTCGTACATGATGTATTAGAGAACATAACATGGATCAAGTGGTTGATCATGACTCCTTGATAGTTGGTTTAGAAAAACCACGAGATTCTTCATTGAATCCCACATTTCATCCAGTCTCTTAATCAGAGAACCAACACAGTTTTTTTCAAACCCATTGTCACTTTGGTTCCTGTTAGATCCGTCCATTTACTAAAACCAAAAATGTAAATGAGAGTATATCAACAAAATTATCATGTACTAATGAGGAAGATAAACACTAAGGTATACTTAGTCATTCACTTTATCTAAAAACTATTACTCTATCTCAAATCCTAACCATTATGGTAATGTCACCTATACCTAGAGAATACCCTAACCTCTAAATTTATCTAAACCGACCTTTGATACCAACTATAAGGCCCCGACCTTAAACCTTACTTAATATTGAATTAAATGAATAATTCACATTGAGTATCTTTCCATGTTTAGAGTTTTTGAGAATTAGGTCATAAATATTACATCTCAAAAGATTACAAAGTAGAAACATCTACTTTGTTTCCATAAAATAAAAACTCTTAAAAAGAAACATGTTTAGATCCATGTTTTGGGTAGCATGACTTTCCCTTGATCCCATCCTTGAACCTATTCCACGTTAAGTCCTGTGAAAAACATTTAAAAAACATGGGGGGAGAATAAAACGCTCAGTAATGGATACACAATGAATGAAAAATGTTAGTTTTTCAAAAAAAAATGTAAACCATGTATACATTATCAATGTAATACTTTACAACTTTATGAAGTAGTAAAATCTCTTCACTGAATAAACGTTCATTACTTACACTTTTGTATCCGAAAGATTACCATAAAACCCATATAAAGATCAGATAACATATAAAGGTAACTTGGGACATAATCATACTTAAATAGAATAACCATACGGTCTACTTCCACACATACTTAATGGAATAGCCGTATGGCCGACTTCCATACCCAATGCATTGGATGATATAACGTAACCACCTGTCCTGGAATTCACGACACCACCCGTCATATGGTTTATCACGTAACCACCAGTAAAATTTTCAAGTACCATCATTACACATAAAATATTGAAAATTTAAACATTTTAATAACAACATTTCATTTTCAATCAAAATAAGTAATTCCAAGATATTGAATTAATCAATCCATTTTCAAAAACCATTTAAAAGAGATTTTTGAATCAAAGTGTCCCATACCAATTTGAAGATTTTAATGGAATTATAATTTTAAAACATTAATGTCCATAAAAATAAATACTGAAATCTATTTTTAATACATGGACATTGAAGATAAATATTTAGAATAATGAATCTTTAAAACATTTAAAATGATATTTTTGTTAAAGAGTTTTTAACAAAATGAGAGACTCTTGAATACAAATAATTTCAGAATAAAATTTAATCCGAGATTTATAATATCATGACAATAAAGGGATTCATGATATAATATGTCAAAGGACAGTATACACACCATATAAGAGTGAATTGGTGCATAACAACAATGAAGTCTCGAGGAAATGTAAATTGAGATGAAATCCATTACAAAGATGGTATCCTTAAATTAAGGATAAATATATCACATAATTATGTTTGAGAAATAAAAATACACATAATAAAAGTGGATATTAAGTGTGAAACAATCAGAGTCCATTCAGACATATTCATAGTATGACATGTTCAAGAAGTACAAGTTGAACCCAAAAAATTGAAATTGGGTTAAGATGTTCCCTTGTAAAAATTCGACAGCCTAACGATGTCACTTCAAAATTCAGAAAATTATTCGACGAGAGAATGAATGGTATCTCATGACTTGGACATAAACTTTACATAAATAAGGATATATAAGAACATATCCCAACATAATTATATGTAAATTAAAAGACATAACAAAAGAAGTCTTTTAAAAAGAGGAGTGTGAAAGGTCCCCTTACCGAGTTGGGTAACTTTTGAAATGTACACTCCATGGAAGAAGGGTCATATAATGAAGATTCAAACACCCATAAATTAAATTATACTTCAAAAAGTGTATAATAATGGGCAGTACATACACCACTCAATTGAAATAGTGGAAAATGTAGCATAAATGTAATGAGAAAAAAAGTGAGATGAAAAATCCCTTACGAAAACTCGACAGCCTAACGGTGCCACTTAAATCTTCCAAAAATGGATTGATGAGATCAAATAGGGTCTCTCATTATATGAAAATAAATAGTAAATAATGAGTAATATAAAAGAACATCCCCCAACATATGAAATATGAGCTTAAAATAAATGACATAAAAGAGAGTACATAAAAAGAAAGAGAGAGGTTGGATCTCTTACGAAAATTCGGCAGCCTAACGGCGCCACTCAAAACATTCAAAATGGATTGATGAGAGAAAATAGTCTCTCTCATCATATGAAAATAAAAGTACAGTAGTATTAATATAAAATAACATCCCAATTTATAAGAAATATGAGTTTAAAAGTAATGACATAAAAGGGTGTACTTAAAAAAGAAAGTGAGGTGTAGGATCCCTTACCTCATGTCCGACTTGTCTTGTTCGTTTCATTATATTCCTAAATAATTAACTTTGGTCAATTTATAATTTCTTGAGGACCTAATTTAATGATTATTATTCAGTTCATATCACATGTTATTATTTTATTATAATTGGTTAATAATGTGAGTTCCTACCAGACGTTTTTGTCGATGTTTGGTATATCAGTCAAAAATGAACTTGTTTGAAAATGATTATCCATGTAGTTATAAGTAAATCATGTCCAGAATAGTATTAATGATTTAAATATCATATATATCCAGTACATATTCATTTTATACTACTCCATAAAATTTGGAGATAAAAAGAAATGAAATGAACCGTTCATGGAGACGGTAGGCCGTACGTACGCATGAACGCTACTTTCATTTCTTTGTCATATTAATGTAATTAAAAATAGATGAGAGATTTATATATTATAATTCAAGTATAATATATATGTTATATAGGTCACTAATGTTCATTAATTTCATGCTTTATACATTCCATTTATTTCATGAACAAGTCACATCACTTGAGGTGGTGGTAGTCCACACATCCTCGTATGAAATTATCGCATTTACACAACATAAAAAGCATAAAGGCATGTTTTAAATATAAAATTAATATGCATATAAGAAAAGATAAATACCATATATATCATATATAAAGTATAGTGACATTATAATGGTCACCATTAATGTTGTTAAAAGAAGATTAAACAATCATCGTTTCGTCAGGCAGAAATTCGCCAACCACAGAAACAGTATGTTCTTTAAACATTAGATGATGGTTTGTGTATGTGTAGCACAAATAATTCTTATAAAAAAATCCTAGTATATTAAATATACAGGTTATGTTACAAAAATGTTAATAAGAAGAGTTTAGGGGTTTGGATAAGAAAAAAATAAAACAAAAGAACACAGGGGAAGACATGACCTTTAAATCGGGTAACTCTCTTTGATTTGAGCTCAAAGGCTTCCTTGGAAAAGATTAATCCCAAAGTGAGGATTGAATGATGAATAGAGGTATGTGTATATATTAAATGAGACGGTTTTTTCCGATCCAAAGTCTTGAGAGGTGTGTGTATGGTGGTAGAGGTGGGGGCTTTTTAAAAGAGGAGAGGAGGGGCACTCTTGGAAAGTCAAAACCATATACATTATTTTCAAATGAGTTTCGGATTTTAAATGTCCCACATTGATAAATTTCTAGGATAAGGTGATAAGGGTTCGAAATCCACCCATCCAATAGGTTTTTGACATGTGTAGGTCTAACCGTTTACATTATCTTTTCATTTTATTTAAATCATTAAATAATGAGGTAATCGCTGCATCATCATGATTTCATAAATAAGTTATTTTATTTAATGTCTAAAAATTATAAAAAAATACTATGATATAGGAATTTTTTTTTTATTTCCAATGACTATTTATAGTCAAAAATATGACTTGTATAACCCCATGTAATAATTTTTTTAGTAAAACAACTCATGTTCGTGACATTTTTATTTTGACATTAAATAAAAAGTTATTTATGCCCTTTTCCTACCAAAGTGGCTCCATGGGGTCCCCAAGTTGACCCATGAATTTTCAGGGTCGGCCATGACACATTCAACAATGGTAGGACATGTTTCTAGGTCATTTCATATTATTAAAATATTATTTTTACATTAAACTACAATAATTACCTCTAATCACGATTAAAAAACTCAAAAGTTACTATTCACCAAAAAATTATTTTAATTCCATTGAACCTCATTTTACTTCATAATGACAACCATGTATGTCGGATTTTTTAAATTCAAAACACACAGGTAGTAAAATTTCATTTAAACGGATAATCTGTTTTTATATGTACCACTTAGTGGTTTCACTATTCATCAAAAATTGATGTTTTTCCGAAAAATACCAAAACATCACCCTAAGCTATATTTGATATTACAAATTCAAAAATGAAGTCTATTTTACAAAATTCATAACATATAAGTTTCATTAATTAATTTAATAATTAATTCCCGTTGTCAGAGCAAATAGCGTATTTTTATGAAACAATAAGTATCAAAAGATTGATAGTAGTTTATGTCCGATTTCAAAGTGAAATTAATTCCAATGACCACAACTGGATTAAATGGTAAAAATATATTCTAGTTGAACTTTAAAACCAATTCAAAATATAATATAATCATATAAATAAATTAGATTAAAAAGAGGTTTTGAATTAAAATACAACATTTTTTTACTATTCATAAAAAATTGAACTTTATCGGAAAAATACCAAAAATTTTCAAAAAGTAAATTTTGATGTCCTGATTCTAAAGAAGAATTTTATTTTGTCCAATATAACACATAAAATTGTCAAAAAGTGGATTTAAAAGAGGTTCTCCATCAAAAGGTGGTTAATCGACCTTTTAAAGAATATTAGAATGTTTACACTTCAAATTGGATTCATTCTCATTTTTAATCCTCTAACATTTATAGTAAAAAGTAATTTTTTTTACAAACATACATAATAATTTTTTAGTTAGTTCCATTCTTTTCCGCAATTACAATGTCTAGTCATTAACTACAATTTAAAATAATATTATTATGTTCTTAGAGTGCAAGGTAAGATTTCAAAAAAAACTCGTTGTCTCATATTGGGTACGCCATCGAGCATAGCGTTCCCTTTAAAGTAATATTAATAATTTTTTTCACAAATAGGGATAAATATAAAAATTTAATATTCTTTATTTACTTGGGTTGTTACAAAGCATGTCCTAGGAAATAATGAGGATGGTATGGGAAAGAGGGTCCCCCATCCTAGGACCTTAGGTGGCCTTGAAAAAACCATGAGTCTTCCCCATAAATGAGACAACTAGCCATAATGAGCTGAAACACTTAAATATTATATCAGTGCCCTGAGGAGAAAGACCCCTACATGTGAACACTTTATTGATGAAACTCCATTGAATTCTATCATAGGTCTTTCTCATGTCCAATATTATTTCCAAATTTGAGTCATGGTATTTGATATTAATGTCTGAGATCAACTCATTGGCCAAATATATTTCACCTTGGATAGACCTTCCATTCACGAAGCCATTTTACTCCAAGGAAATCCATTGGAGATGAAAGCGAGAAAGAATTTTGTTGGTGATAAAGGAGAGGATTTTATATGGGAATTTGCACATGCTGGTAGGACTATAATGGTTCAGTGAATATGGGTCTTTAATCTTAGGAATATGTACCTGTGTAGTTTCACTGGCCACACGAGGAATGTTTCCACCTTGAATGAAATCTTGGATGGCTAGAACAACATCATGATGAAAAATAGACCATGAATCCCTATAGAAAGTCCACGAGAAGACATCCGGCTCTGAGGAACTCTTGGGGTTAAGACTCATCATGGCCTCATGGATCTCCTTATCATTCGGAATTGCCTCAATGGACACATTATCTTGGTTGTATACATGAGTGGGTATCACATCGAGGAAAGGCTCCCTTCCAATTGGATATCCCTCAGGCATACTAGGGTTAATGCCTGCAAGAAGATCCTTAATATAGAAGAAGGCCAACCCACAAACCACATCTGTGTCATCAGTGTACTAGACAGCCTCCAGTCTTAGGTTGGGTATGAGATGAAGACGATTCTTCTTAATGGAATCATGGATATAGGAAGTGTTTTTATCCCCAAATAAAAGCCAATGAATCCTTTATTGCTCACGGTAAAGGCGAACTTCTGTCAGGAGGTCTTCCACCAAGCTGTCTTTCTTCCTAGCAATATCTTCAAACACCTAGTCATTCCAGCCATTTTCAAAGCTAGCGTCAAGATGTTCAACATCTTTTAAGATACCACACATATCCTTTTCAGTTGGGGGAACCTATTTAAACCAAACCCAGATGTATTTCCTCAGTAATATTATCTTGTTGTGCAGCCCGATCCATAGGTGACCTAATTTGGGAGACCCCCATGAGCTTGTAATCAGTTGATTATAGCCTTCCATGCGAGTCCAGAGTTGAGAAAATCTGAAGGAGTTATTGATCTCCTGTCTTGATGATAGGGTTAGAAGTAGGGTAGAGTGATTAGAAAAACTACATTTATAATCTGTTACATGAGAATTGGGGTAGGCAGAGATGGCAATAATTTTGGCGAAGCACATATCCAGTCGACTCCAAGATCTTAATCCTCATCTTTGGTTATTCCACTACGTGAAGCGGTCCCCAAAGTAACCCATGTCAAAGTGACCCTTGCCGACCATGAATTGCACAAACTCCATTCTCCCCTTCTGAGGGAAGGGACCTCTCCCTCTCATCTCATCTGGATCAGCAATGACATTAAAATCGCCACCAATAAACCAGGGAGAGGTACCTAGGTCAAAAGAGTGAAGCCCCTACCATAATGAGCCCCTTTTGTGGGCATCATGACACCCATATATGAACGACACAAAAAAGATGTCATATCTAATTTCCACCTTTTTTGTGATGAATTGATCATCAGCAGTAAGCAAGCCAATTGATATGCCCTTTTTCCATAAAATCCAGATGTGAGTGTTAGTTAGATTCTCATGCATGAATCCTTGAAACCTCATTTTATTGGAAAACTCCCCAATTTTGTAATGGTCATGCTTGTGCTAAATGATCAAGACAATAGAGGCCCTGGATATATTCAACTCCATAACAATGTAATCAGTTTTATCCCAAGACCCTAGGCCACATGAGATCCAGATGAGGATGCACATCATTGAAACCAGGGTGGTATGGATTTGGCCCCATGAAAATGTAGCACACACGGAGGAGGAGATGGGGAAGAAGAAAAGCCACTGTTTTTAAATCATGTGCACATACCAGAAGGAGATGGAAAGGGAAGGTTTCCATGCGGAGAAGACGAAAACAACTAGATATGGACAGGTTCCACATATCTGCAAAGTATTCCTTGAGGAGAAACATCCTGAACAACTGTAAGGGGCCCACCCCCGACCCTCTTCTCCTCACAAGTAGGGGACCCAATTTTAGCATCAACGAACCTTTAAAGGACTTGGGTTAGAGAGAAAGTAACTTCCCCTGAATAGGAAAGAATAGGGAGCGACTAACTCCACTAGAGGAGACACTTCGAAAAAACAGACCGCCCATGAAATTCTAGTGGAGCTATGTGGCTCTGAAAATCTATTCCATAGGAGGCTAAAATGACACCATTCCTGGAGGAATCTGCTACTTATATTGGTCTATAAGAAGGTATGTCATGGCATACTCATCAAGGTGAGGGACCGCTAATGATGAGACTCTTCAAAAAACCCGCGGAGCAACCAGACCAATATCAGAAACAACACTTTGAGCGGTCTCTTGGATGACCTCTATCTAGGGGCCGAGAGGAGAGACAAGAGGCTCAACCCCCCTAGCACCTCTCGACAGACATTGAGGTTTACGATTGTGGGAAATAGGGTTTCGATTGCTACACCGGGCTTCAAAATTCCCTTGAAGGTGACAGACATGGACGTACCTCAGGAACATTGGAAAATGGATGTCCTACTTCCAGACCATCATGTCGTGCACACGCAGGAACTGGATTTTCGGAGGAGGAAGAGAGATGTAACACCCCAAGATTTTATGAAAAATATTCTTTTTAATTTCATTAATGTCTTGTCTTGTACGCTACACCAAAAGGAGCATTCACAACATTCATACTTGACTTGCCTTGCATTACACACAATCACGGCCTTCCTCGATAACTTGCGTCGTACGCAATACCGAGTTTCACTAAATAATGATATGCTATTAAAATATTATTAAAACTAGCCGTTATGAATAGTAATAACCACTTTTTCAAATTTTGTAAATTTTATTTTTCAAAATGGACTTAATTTTTGGATTCGGAATATCGAAATTAGCTTAGGGTGAAATTTTGGTACGTTTCGGATAAATTTTCATATTCTGATGAATAGTGAAAATTACGAAATTTTAATTAAAAACAACTTTTTTAATAAAAATAATTAATAGTGATAAATTATTAATTTGAGTGGTTTTAAAGTATATTTAGAATGTATTTTTACAATTTAATACAATGTTTCTCATTGGATGTAATTTCACATTTAAACTAGATATAAACAAGTGTCAATCTTTTGATAGTTATTATCTCCTAAAAATACGCTATTTGTTTTGACGACGGGAATTAATTTTTAAATTAGTTAATTTAACTGATATGTTTTGAATTTGATAAAATATACATCATTTTTTAATTCATAATATCAAATATAGCTTAGGCCTAATTTTTGGTATTATTCTGGACACTTTCATTTTTTGATGAATAGTGAAACCACTAAGTGGTAGTTAAAAAACTAAATTTTTCATAAAACCTAATTTTACCGCTTTTGTGAGTTGAATTTAGAAAATAAAAGAGACACAGTTAATATCAAGAACTAAAATTTGGTTCAATGAGATGGAAATAATTTTTATAGAATAGTAACTTTTTACTTTTTTTTAACCTCGGTTAAAAGTAAATAGGGTCATTAAGGGTAAAAATGATGTTATTATTACCCTAACACATGTCCTAATTCTATTGGATAAGTGTAATTCGACCAAAAACAACCTTAGGAATAAAATATGACCATTTAAGCCCACTTGGATTAGATTAGGACATTTCTTATTAATTTATTTAAAGAAGGGTTAAAATAGTTAAAATCAATGTTTAATAAGTAAATCATTTTTAATATTGGGTTATACATAAGATAAATAAAACTATAAATATTCATTAAAAAGAAAAAAAGATTTCCTACATAATGATATTTTATTTTTAATTTTTAGACTTTATATAATTTAATTTATTTATGACACAATGATGATGCAGTAAATATCTTATTAATGAAATATTGACATAATTGATGTTATAAATACCCAAATAAATGTAATTTGAGACTTTTTATGAATTCCAGAAATTTTATAGGTTAATATGACATGTTAGTGTTGATTTAGTTAACTTTTTTCGAACTAATAATTCTGTTATGATTTTTACAAAAATCAATTACCAAATAGTGTCAAAATTGTCATAAAATAGTTTTTAAAACAAATATTATATTATTAATTGTTATTATATTTTTAAAAATCTATGGATCGGCCAAATGACATAGATAAGGTTATATATATTAATAATTAACAACATGGTGTTCTTTTGGCTTGTTATAGTATGTTGTTTAACCTTATAGTGTAAGAACAAAAAAAGACACGGTAAAAGTAAAATTATCTATCTTAAAGTTAAAACTAAATGAAAAGGATAAAATAGTAAACTAAACTTGTCCAAATTTTATTGGATGATATTATTTCTACCCATACCCACCATATATTTGAAATAAATAAATTTTGAGCTATTTAAAACCGAATTTGGCTTTATAATAAAATAATAGTTTTAGTTATTCCAAAGGTGCCCCTCTCCTCCCTTATAAAAGGGCACCTCCTCCTTCTCTTCCTCACACCACATTGAGCCTTCATGATCGTCCAAACCCTGGAGAATTCTCTTCTACACATCCATAGAAACATCCTTGAGGTTCTGGTCTTTCTCAAAGACCAATTTTAGTGCCCTAAAAGGAGATCTCAAAGAGGCGCTTCAAAGAAGAGGTAATGTTCGTTACCGATTCTTTCAACTTTATTTCTTCTCCCACATCTTCTTCTTAGTTTGTTTAATTATGATGTAATAACATTAGTATCACTCATATACTGATTTTTTATTATAAGTATTAAACAAACCTATTTCACCATCTATCTATCCTACGGAAAATGAAATCACCACGCGTTTGTACGTACGGAATACCGTCTCCACGCCGTGGTGTAATCTATTCTCCACCACCACCTTACTTGGATGGGTAAAATTGTGTACATAATAACTATATATGATTATTGTAAAGTGATATTGATTCTGAAATAGTATACATATACTCCAATACAATTTCACAATCATGGGAACGATATCATCGCTCGTGCGTACGTACGGAATATCATCTCCACGATGTGATGCGACTCGTTCTAAATGATCTTCATTGCATAATGATTATATAAATGAATTGAATGAATTAATATGATATATATTACACTAATAACATTCTGGAAATAAGGTATCTATATCCTAAAAAGAAGAATAAGAATTTATTCGACAAAACATGCATAAGAACAAAAGGTAATAAACACCCGAATAACAAGTAGCAATGAAATATTACTATTTATAATCTAAGAATATGACCATATATGATATCATAACAATGAGTATGATTCTGTAATAATTCAATGACATTATTTAAATCATTATACAGGGGGTTCAGACACTTACGAAGAAAATCGGACTTATGGTAAGGGAAATATCACAATCTCATTTTGATCCGAGATTGTTTATACTTTGGTATTTACTGGGGTGTATTTTATCATCTGCATCCATGTTTCTTCAATATGTAATATTATGTCCATATACCTACAATTGTTTAAATACAATTTTACCCTTCTGTGAGATTTTAGTAAAAGATATGAAAGGAATCTTTTGTCATTTTTCGTACGAGGCACTTTTTGACTTTTCCGACAAAAGTACGAGAAGAAATTTTTTTAACTTATACAGCACGAATGGATTTTTAAAACATTATTTCCAAGAAGCTTCCCTTACAAGATTTCAAGTTTATTTTTAATCAAATTATTTTAGATTATAATTGAATGTCATGTTAAGAAAGGAAAAGTGTTTTTTAAGTAGAAAGGATATTTTCCTCAAGAATAGAGTTCAAGTGTTTTATCAAAAATATTTTCCATCTAATATAATATAGGGTTCTATTTCTATACCTATTATTACATTGATTTGATTATGTTGTGATTGAATTATTTTTATGAATTCATTTATCTTATATGAATTGTTTTATGATGTCACGATGTTTAAGATTCCCATTTTTATTACATGGGTTATGCAATGATGTTTGATTTATGATTTTTGTGGCACAAATAAGAATGGTTTCATTATGAGATGGGTGGGACCTATATCTCCCTCCAATGCATTGGGTAATGATTTTATATCTCATGATATAGACATGGCTGGAACGGTAGGTTATACCGGTTCAGTGAAACAGGACTGAAACGAGGGGTGAACTCGGTTCAAAAAGGGACATTGTCCACTAAGATAGTCTTGGCAATGAGTCCTGACTAATAAGAAATGATTCTCTATGATTATGTGTGTATGCCACAAAGTTTTATGTTTTATGTTATGATTATTGGGATTACATTTCACTACTAGGATTTATCCCATGTTATGAAATTATGATCTCTTTTGTAGGATAAGATTTCCAAAAGATATGTTCTTATGAATATGATGTGATTGATATTTCTTTTGTTTACCCTTACTGAGTATTTGAGCTCACCCTTTTATGTTTTCTTTTCCCCAGGATATAAAGAAAGGATTTAGGTTTAAAAAAAAGAAGATCATTATGGGAGATGTTGAAGATCTTTCACCACGATTAGAAGATTATTTCCCGAGTTTCCAAAGTCACTAAACTATTACGGTCTCTCTGTGTGTGTGTTTGTTATGTACTAAGTATTCCGAAAAAGTAATGTAATGTCCATGTACGTTAAGCTTCAGGTCTCTACAGTTGGTATCAGAGGAAAGGTGTAGTCAACCATTGGAAACTAGGATGCGAGAACTTTAATGAGATCCCTAGAGATATTTCAATGGTATGTCTAGGGAAGTCCCTAAGGTTAAGTATACGTATAGGTTATAGTACTAGAATTACGCTAATGATCGTAGAATTAAACCTAAGATGTTAGATATTGAAGGTACTCCCCTTTATTAGGTTGTTTTCCCGACCATGATTTTTGCCTCTCACACTATTCTTTTTGGGTTTTAGACAATGGATGGAACCCGAAGGTACCGTGTTGAACAATGCAAGGGACAATGCAATGATTGTACTCCTGAACAAACTAATGTTATGGGAGATGGAGTGAAAAATCTTATTGCTATACTTACACAAGTAATGAATCATTTTGGACTTCCAAATGAGCAGAGAATAAAACAATATTCTATTGAGTCCTTCATGAGGAAACTTCCAACTTCTTTCAGTGGGTCTTCTGATCCACTTGTTGCTGAACAATGGATCAGTACCACTGAAAATATATTTTCAGTTCCTTAATGTTATGAACCTGATAAAGTCATCTAAGAAGTATATCATTTTGAAGGTGAAGCTGATCAATGGTGGAATCTTATCCGGAATACGAGGCAAAGAGATGAAATTGAGTCCATGGAATGGGACGAGTTCAAGAACTTATTTTTCAATAAGTAATTCCCTCGTATTCTTCGAACAAATATTGAGAAGGAGTTTCTTTAACTAAAGCAAAAGGATGATGAATCTGTTGGTTTATATGAAGCGAATTTTACAAGGCTTGCATGGTATGCATCTGGATTTATCATCCAACCTGAAAGTAAAGTTGACCGATTCTTCAGTGGCTTAAAACCAAATCATCGAAGGGAATTAGCTATAAGAGACTTCAGTAGCTATGAAGAAATTTTGAGTTGTGATATCAAGGTAGAAATGGAAGTTGGTGTTACTTATCCATCTCATAGTTTTGACAAGAAACAAAAGATGGAGTTCAAGGAGAAATCTCAGAATAATGGTGAAAAGAAGATGAATGTTTCTTTATGCTCAAAGTGTGGAAAGAATCATGGTGGATATTATCTTAAAGGGACAAGTAAATGTTTCAAATGTGGAAAGGAATTTCATCGGGCATTTGAATGCCACAATGATGGGAAGAAGATTCCTAATGATGCAAACAAAGGAAGGGATACACAGAATGAACCTACTGCACTTCAATGCTTCAGGTGCAAGGAAATGGGGCATTATGCTAATAAATTCCCTAATCCAAGGGTTAGTGATGATCGACATGAGAAACCACTTAAGGCAAAGGACAAAGGTAATTCACATGCGATCACTATTGGCGATGTTGAATATGAAAACGATGTGGTGGAATGATTAAGTGTTTATGTAATGGGATTCAAAAATAATGTTGTATATAGTATCGTGGAATATTATAATATTTATGTATTGGTCTATTGTGGTTTCCAATAATTTTATGGTATCAGTAACCATAGAAAGTGATTGAAATATTTTTGGAAAATAGATTATATGCACATAATGAAGGGATAAAAAGAATCTAATATGTTTGATAGTATTCATGAGCTCATGATTGATATAAGGGATAAGTGATATCATGGTTTGATGATATAGAATTTTGAGGATTTTGGTATGTGGAATGTGTTAACTTTTAACTGCATTCATGTTTTCACTAAGGTTCAATGGATATTCATTCTTCAAGAGAATACATGATTAAGGTATTCACATGTTTGTAATTTGACCAACAAGATATATCTTATGATATATGGGGGATAAATGATGACATTCACGTGATAATTTTCTTTATACTATGAGCTTGGACCGACGTATTTTAGATAAGCCTAAAGATTGTAATTGATTATGTTGGACATAAGTTAGTATTGTTTATGGATAAAACTTTTTTGATATTGTTGATGGGATGTTATATTAATATAGCTTTAGAAAAAGGACAACCTTCAGGACGGGCGACAGCCCATCGCGTCAGAGAAGGCTGTGGGAATCGAACCCACAATCGAAGTGCGACTGGCCTTTATCGCCTACCACTAGACTACATGAAGTCCCTGGTTAGTAGAAACTAGTTTTATTTTATTATGCGGTATTATATATGAAGTATAAGTTCATTTTTGGAACCATATACGATTAATCTAACCATAAGATAGACTTATAACTTTTTCTAACCTTTTGTTTGAAAGAGATGGAATGACCAATCATTCTATCACGTGATCTGCTAACACATCAAGAATAACAAATTCAACTTCATTTATTTAAGGGATGAAGTGTAAATTGTTCAATTCATGAAAAACTGTGAGATTGTAAAAAAATCATGCAAGTATTTCTTTTAATTCATCAAATTTAGGGAAATGATCTTGAAAACCAAAAATATTGTCCTAGTTCCCTTATATCCGATTAATCAGATGGTACCTTAGATCATCACAAATCAATAGCTTTGTGATTGTTGTCTTTTTCAGAGCCATGTTCTCTACCACTCTCCAACAGAACATGATGGTTAGATTTCTCATCCATATCCATATTTTCACCTATGTGGAAATCCAGTGATTAGATTATTTGGGTGACCATTACGTTTCATACTTTTGTTTTTAAAGATTTTTTTTGGTATTCCTTTTTACGATGTGGGTTTCTATTAAAGAAACTTTCGAATAGTAAACCATTTATAACCCCAACGAATTTCGAGGGCGAAATTCATTTTAAGGTGGGTAGAATGTAACACCCCGAGATTTTATGAAAAAAAATCTTTTTATTTTCATTAATGTCTTGTGTTGTAGGCTACACCAAAAGGAGCTTTCACAACACGCATCCTTGAATTGCCTTGCATTACACGCAATCACATCCTTCCTCGATAACTTGCGTCGTACGCAATACCGAGTATCACTAAATAATGATATGTTATTAAAATATTATTAAAACTAGCCGTTATGAATAGTAATAACAACTTTTTGAAATTTTGTAAATTTTATTTTTCAAAATAGACTTCATTTTTGGATTCGGAATATCGAAATTAGCTTAGGGTGAAATTTTGGTACGTTTCGGATAAATTATCATATTCTGATGAATAGTGAAAATTACAAAATTTTAATTAAAAACAACTTTTTTAATCAAAATAATTAATAGTGATAAATTATTAATTTGAGTGGTTTTAAAGTATATTTAGAATATATTTTTACAATTTAATACAATGTTTCTCATTGGATGTAATTTCACATTTAAACCAGATATAAACAAGTGTCAATCTTTTGATAGTTATTATCTATTAAAAACACGCTATTTGTTTTGACGACGAGAATTAATTTTTAAATTAGTTAATGTAACTGATATGTTTGTAATTTTATAAAATAGACATCATTTTTGAATTCATAATATCAAATATATCTTAGGCATAATTTTTGGTATTATTCTGGAAACTTTCATTTTTTGATAAATAGTGAAACCACTAAGTGGTAGTTAAAAAACTAAATTTTTTATAAAACTTAATTTTACCACTTCTCTGAGTGAAATTTCGAAAATCCGAGAGACACAGATAATATCAAGGACTAAAATTTGGTTCAATGAAATGAAAATAATTTTTGGTGTATAGTAACTTTTTACATTTTTACCACGGTTAAAAGTAAATAGGGTCATTAAGGGTAAAAATGATATTATTATTACCATAACACATGTCCTAATTCTATTGGATAAGTGTAATTCGACCAAAAACAACCTTAGGAATAAAATATGACCATTTAATCCCACTTGGATTAGATTAGGACATTTATTATTAATTTATATAAAGAAGGGTTAAAATAGGTAAAATCAATGTTTAATAAGTAAATAATTTTTAATATAGGGTTATACATAAGATAAATTCGACTATAAATATTAATTAAAAAGATAAAGAGATTTCCTACATAATGATATTTTATTGGTAATTTTTAGACTTTATATAATTTATTTTATTGATGACACAATGATGATGCAGTAAATATCTTATTAATGAAATATTGACATAATTGATGTTATAAATACCCAAATAAATGTAAATTGATACTTTTTATGAATTAAACAAATTTTATATTTTAATATGACATGTTAGTATTGATTTAGTTAACTTCTTTCGAACTAATCATGCTGTTATTATTTTTACAAAAATCAATTACCAAATAGTGTCAAAATTGACATAAAATAGTTTTTTAAACAAATATTATATTATTAATTGTTAATATATTACTAAAAATATAAGGTTCGTCCAAATGACTTAGATAAGGTTATATATATTAATAATAAACAACTTGGGGTTCGTTTGGCTTGTTATAGTATGTTTATTAACCATATAGTGTAAGAACACAAAAAGACACGGTAAACGTATAATTATCTAACTTAAAGTTAAAACTAAATGATAAGGTTATAATAGTAAACTAAAATTGTCCAAATTCTATTTTATGATAGGATTTCGACCCCTACCCACCTTCTATTCTAAATAAATCAATTTGGAGCTATTTAAAACCGAATTTGGCTTTATAATAAAATAATATTTTTAGTTATTCCAAAGGTGCCCCTCTTCTCCCTTATAAAAGGGAACCTCCACCTTCTATTCCTCACACCACTTTGAGCCTTCAAGCTCGGAAAAACCCTGCCAAATTCTCTTTTCCACTTCCATAGAAACATCCTAGAGGTTCTGGTAGTCCTAAAAGACCAATTTTAGTGCCCTAAAAGGAGATCTCAAAGAGGCGCTTCAAAGAAGAGGTAATGTCTGTTACCGATTTGTTCAACATTATTTCTTCTTCCACTTCTTCTTCTTAGGTTGTTTCATTATAAAGTAATAACATAAGTATCACTAATATACTGATATGTCATTATAATTATTTAACAACCCTATTTTACCATCTATCCATCCTACGGAAAATGAAATCACCGCACGTGCGTACGTACAGACTACCGTCTCCACGCCGTGGTGTAATCTATTTTCCACCACCACCTTACTTGGATGGGTATAATGGTGTACATAATAACTATATATGATTATTTTAATGTGATATTGATTCTGAAATAGTATACATATACTAAAATACAATTTCTCAATCATGGGAACGATATCATCGCTCGTGCGTACGCACGGAATACCGTCTCCACGATATGATTCGACTCGTTCTACATGATCTTCATTGCATAATGATTATATAAATTAATTGAATGAATTAATATGACATATATTACACTAATACAATTCTGGAAATAAGGTATCTATAACCTAAAAAGAATATTAAGAATTTATTCGACAGAACACGCATAAGAACAAAAAGCAATAAACACCTGAATAACAAGTAGCAATGAAATATTACTATTAATAAGCTAAGAATATGACCATATATGATATCATAACAATGAATATGATTCTGGAATAAGTCAATGACATTATTTAAATCATTATATAGGGGGTTCAGACACTTACGAAGCAAATCGGACCTAAGGTAAGGGAAATATCACAATCTCATTTTTATCCGAGATTGTTTATACTTTGGTATTTACTGGGGTGTATTTTATCATCCACATCCATGATTTTTTCAATATGTAATATTATTTCCATCCACCTACAATTTTTTAAATCTAATTTTTCCCTTCGGTGAGATTTTAGTAAAAGATATGAAAGGAATCTTTTGTCGTTTTTCGTACGAGGCACTTTTTGACTTTTCCGACAAAAGTACGAGAAGAATATTTTTTTTAACTTATACAGCATGAATGGATTTTTAAAACATTATTTCCAAGAACCTTGCCTTTCAAGTTTTCAAGTTTATTTTTAATCAACTTCATTTAGATTAGAATTGAATGTCATGTTAAGAAAGGAAAAGTGTTTTTGAAGTAGAAAGGATATTTTCCTCAAGAATAGAGTTCAAGTGTTTTATCAAAATTATTTTCCATCTAAGATAATATAGGGTTCTATTTCTATCCCAATTATTACATTGATTTGATTATGTTGTGATGGAATTATTTTTATGAATTCCTTTATCTTATATGAATTGTTTTATGATGTCATGATGTTTAAGATTCCCATTTTTATTTCATGGGTTATGCAATTATGTATGATTTATGATTTTTGTGGCAAACATAAGAATGGTGTAATTATGAGATGGGTGGGACCTATATCTCCCTCCAATGCATTGGGTAAAGATTTAATATCTCGTGAGATAGACATGGCTGGAACGGTAGGTTATACTGGTTCAATGAAACAGGACTGAAACGAGGAGTGAACTCGGTTCAAAAAGGGACTTCGTCCACTAAGATAGTCTTCGAAATGAGTCTTGAATAATAAGAAATGATTATCTATGATTATGTGTGTATTCCACAATGTTTTATGTTTTAAGTTATGATTATTGGGATTACATTTCACTACTATGATTTATCCCATGTTATGAAATTATGATCTCTTTTACAGGTTAGGATTTCCAAAAGATATGTTCTAATGAATATGATGTGATTGATATTTCTTTTGTTTACCCTTAATGAGCATTTGAGCTCACCCTTTTATGTTTTATTTTCCCCAGGATATAAAGAAAGGATTTAGGTTTTAAAAAAAGAATATCTTTATGGGAGATGTTGAAGATCTTTCACCATGATTAGAAGATTATTTTCCGAGTTTCCAATGACACTAAACTATCACGGTCCGTGTGTGTGTGTTTTTGTTATGTACTAAGTATTCCGCAAAAGTAATGTAATGTCCATTTACGATAAGCTTCGGGTCTCTACAGTTGGTATCAGAGGAAAGGATTAGTCAACCTTTGGAAACTAGGATGCGAGAACTTTAGTGAGATCCCTAGAGATATTTCTATGGTATGTCTAGGGAAGTACCTAAGGTTAAGTATACGTAAGGTTATAGTACTATAATTACGCTAACGATCATAGAATTAAACCTAAGATGTTAGATATTGAAGGTACTCCCCCTTTATTATGTTGTTTTCCCTAGAATGATTTTTGCCTCTCACACTATTCTTTTTCGGTTTTAGACGATGGCCGGAATCCGAAGGAACCATGTTGAACAATGCAATGGACAATGAAATGATTGTCCTCCTGAACAAGCGAATGTTATGGGATATGGAGTGAAAAATGTTATTGCTATACTTACACAAGCAATGAGTCATTTTAGACATCCAAATGAGCAGAGAAGGGAACAATATTCTATTGAGTCCTTCATGAGGCAACGTCCACCTTCTTTCAGTGGGTCTTATGATCCACTTGTTGTTGAACAACGGATCCGCACCACTGAAAAGATATTTTCCGTTCTTCAATGTTCTGAACATGATAAAGTCATCTTAGAAGTATATCGTTTGGAAGGTGAAGTTGATCAATGGTGGAATCTTATCAAGAATATGAGGCAAGGAAATTAAATTGAGTCTATGGAATGGGACGAGTTCAAGAACTTATTTTTCAATAAGTACTTCCCTCGTATTCTTCGAACAAAGATGGAGAAGGAGTTTCTCGAACTAAAGAAAAAGGATGATGAATCTGTTGGTATATACGAAGCGAATTTTACAAGGATTCCAAGGTATGCATCTGGATTTATCATCCAAACTGAAAGTAAAGTTGATCGATTATTTAGTGACTTGAAAACAAATCTTCGAAGGGCATTAGCTATAAGAGACTTCAGTAGCTATGAATAAATTGTGCGTTGTGGTATCAAGGTAGAAATGGAAGTTGGTGTTACTTAACCATCTCATATTTTTGACAAGAAGCGAAAGATGGAGTTCAAGGAGAAATCTCAGAATAATGGTGAAAAGAAGATGAATGTTTCCTTATGCACAAAGTGTTGAAAGAAGCATGGTGGAGATTGTCTTAAAGGGACAAGTAAATTTTTCAAATGTGGAAAGGAAGGTCATCGGGCATTTGAATTCTACAATGATGGGAAGAGGATGCCTAATGATGCAATTAAAGGAAAGGATACACATAATGAATCTACTGCACTTCAATGCTTCAAGTGCAAGGAAATGGGTCATTATGCTAATAAATTCCCTAATCCAAGGGTTAGTGATGATCGACATGAGAAACCACTTAAGGAAAAGGACAAAGGGAAGTCACATGCAATCACTATTGGCGATGTTGAATATGAAATCGATGTGGTGGAATGATTAAGTGTTTATGTAATGGGATTCCAAAATAATGTTGTATATAGTATCATGGAATATTAGAATATTTATGTATTGGTCTATTGTGGTTTCGAATAATTTTATGGTACCGGTAACCATGGAAAGTGATTGAAATATTTTTGGAAAACAAATTATATGTACATAATGAAGGGATAAATAGAATCTAATATGTTTGATAGTATTCATGAGCTCATGATTGATATAAGGACTAAGTGATATCATGGTTTGAGGATATAGAATTATGAGGATTTTGGTATGTGGAAAGTGTTAACTTTTAACTGCATTCATGTTTTCACTAAGGTTCAATAGATATTCATTCTTCAAGAGAATACATGATTAAGGTATTCACCTGTTTGTAATTTGACCAACAAGATATATCTTATGATATATGGGGGATAAATGATGACATTCATGTGATCATTTTCATTATACAATGTGCTTGGACCGATGTATTTTAGATAAGCCTAAAGATTGGAATGGATTATGTTGGACATATGTTAGTCTTGTTTAAGGATATAAATTTTTTGATAATGTTGATTGAATGTTATAGTAATATAGCTTTAGAAAAAGTACAACCTGCAGGACGGGCAACAACACATCACGTCGGACAACGATGTGGGAATCGAACCCACAACGGAAGTGTGACTGGCCTTTATTTCCTACCACTGGCCTACAGGAAGTCCCTAGTTAGTAGAAACTAGTTTTATTGTATTAATCGGTATGATATATGAAGTATAAGATATTTTTTGGAACCATATACGTTTAATCTAACCATAAGATAGACTTATAACCTTTGCTAACCTTTTGTTTGAAAGAGATGGAATGACCCTTCATTCTATCACGTGATCTGCTAACACATCACGAATAAAAAATTCAACTTAATTTCATTAAGGGATGAAGTGGAAATTGTTCAATTCACGAACAACAGTGAGATTGTACAAAAATCATGAAAGTATTTCTTTTAATTCATCAAATTTAGGGAAATGATCTTGAAAACCAAAAATGTTGTCCTAGTTCCCTTATATCTGATTAATTAGATGGTACCTTAGATTATCACAAATCAATAGCTTTGTGATTGTTGTCTTTTTCATATCCATGTTCTCTACCACTCTCCAACAGAACATGATGGTTATATTTCTCTTCCATATCCATATTTTCACCTATGTGGGAACCCAGTGATTAGTTTATTTGGGTAACCATTATGTATCATACTATTGTTTTTAAATATTTGTTTTGGTATTCTTTTTTACGATGTGGGTTTCTATTAAAGAATCTTTCGAATAGTAAACCATTTATAACCCCGACGAATTTCGAGGGCGAAATTTATTTTAAGGGGGTAAAATGTAACACCCCGAGATTTTATGAAAAATATTCTTTTTAATTTCATTAATGTATTGTGTTGAACACTACACCCAAAGGAGCTTTCAAAACACAGATCCTTGACTTGCCTTCCGTTACACGCAATCACGACCTTCCTCGATAACTTGCATCGTACGCAATACCGAGTTTCACTAAATAATGATATGCTATTAAAATATTATTAAAACTAGCCATTATGAACAGTAATAACCACTTTTTGAAATTCTGTAAATTTTATTTTTTAAATTGGACTTCATTTTTGGATTCGAAATATCGAAATTATCTTAGGGTGAAATTTTGGTATGTTACTGATAAATTTTCATATTATGATGAATAGTGAAAATTACAAAATTTTAATTAAAAACAACTTTTTTATCAAAATAATTAATAGTGATAAATTATTAATTTGAGTGGTTTTAAAGTATATTTATAATATATTTTTACAATTTAATACAATGTTGCTCATTGGATGAAATTTCACTTTTAAACCAGATATAAACAAGTGTCAATCTTTTGATAGTTATTATCTCTTAGAAACACGCTATTTGTTTTGACGATGGGAATTAATTTTTAAATTAGTTAATGTAACTGATATGTTTTGAATTTGATAAAATAGACATCATTTTTGAATTCATAATATCAAATATATCTTAGGCCTAATTTTTGGTATTATTATGGAAACTTTCATTTTTTGATGAATATTGAAACCACTAAGTGGTAGTTAAAAAACTAAATTTTTCATAAAACATAATTTTACCGCTTTTGTGAGTGGAATTTCGAAAATCCGAGAGACACGGTTAATATCAATGACTAAAATGTGGTTCAATGAGATGAAAATAATTTTTGGTGTATAATAATTTTTTACTTTTTTTCCACGGTTAAAAGTAAATAGGGTCATTAAGGGTAAAAATGATATTATTATTACTCAAACACATGTCATAATTCTATTGGATATGTGTAATTCGACAAAAAACAACCTTAGGAATAAAATATGACCATTTAAGCCCACTTGGATTAGATTAGGACATTTATTATTAATTTATTTAAATAAGGGTTAAAATAGTTAGAATCAATGTTTAATAAGTAAATCATTTTTAATATATGGTTATACATAAGATAAATTCGACTATAAATATTCATTAAAATGATAAAAAGATTTCCTACATAATGATATTTTATTTGTAATTTTTATACTTTAAATAATTTAATTTATTTATGACAGAATAATGATGCAGTAAATATCTTATTAATGAAATATTGACATAAGTGATGTTATAAATACCCAAATAAATGTAATTTTATACTTTTTATGAATTTAAAAAAATTTATATGTTAATATGATATATTATTGTTGATTTAATTAACTTTTTTCGAACTAATAATTCTGTTATGATTTTTACAAAAATCAATTACCAAATAGTGTCAAAATTGACATAAAATAGTTCTTAAAACAAATATTATCTTATTAATTGTTATTATATTCCTAAAAATCAAAGGATCGGCCAATTTACTTAGATAAGGTTATATATATTAATAATAAATATCTTGGGGTTAGTTTGTCTTGTTATAGTAAGTTTATTAACCTTATAGTGTAAGAACACAAAAAGACACGGTAAAAGTAAAATTATCTAACTTAAAGTTAAAACTAAATGATAAGGTTAAAATATTAAACTAAACTTGTCCAAATTCTATTGGATGATAGTATTTCGACCCATACCCACCTTATCTTAGAAATAAATCAATTTGGAGCTATTTAAAACCGAATTTGGCTTTATAATAAAATAATATATTTTTTTATTCCAAAGGTGCCCCTCTCCTCCCTTATAAAAGGGCACCTATTCCTTCTCTTCCTCACACCACATTGAGCCTTCAAGCTCGGCCAAACCCTGCCAAATTCTTTTATACACTTACATATCAACATCCTAGAGGTTCTGGTATTCCTCAAAGACCAATTTTAGTGCCCTAAAAGGAGATCTCAAAGAGGCGCTTCAAAGAAGAGGTAATGTCCATTACCGATTCTTTCAACTTTATTTCTTCTTCCACTTCTTCATCTTAGTTTGTTTCATTATGAAGTAATAACATCAGTATCACTCATATACTGATGTTTTATTATAAGTATTAAACAACCCTATTTCACCATCTATCCATCCTACGGAAAATGAAATCACCGCGCGGGCGTATGTACGGAATACTGTCTCCACGGCGTGGTGTAATCTATTTTCCACCACCACCTTACTTGGATGGGTATAATGGTGTACTAGAATTACGCTAAAGATAATATAATTAAACCTAAGATTTTAGATATTGAAGGCACTCCCCCTTTATTATGTTGATTTCCCTAGCATGATTTTTGCCTCTCACGGAATTCTTTTTGGGTTTTAGACGATGGCTGGAACCCGAAGGAACTGTGTTGAACAATGAAATGGACAATGCAATGATTGTCCTCCTGAACAAACGAATGTTAAGGGAGATGGAGTGAAAAATATTATTTCTATACTTACACAAGAAATGAATCATTTTGGACTTCCAAATGAGCATAGAAGGGAACAATATTCTATTGAGTCCTTCATGAGGCAACGTCCACCTTCATTCAGTGGGTCTTCTGATCCACTTGTTGCTGACCAATGGATCAGTACCACTGAAAATATATTTTCAGTTCTTCAATGTTATGAACATGATAAATTAATCTTATCATTATATCGTTTGGAAGGTGAAGCTGATCAATGGTGGAATCTTATCAAGAATACGAGGCAAAAGGATGAAATTGAGTCCATGGAATTGGACGAGTTCAAGAACTTATTTTTCAAAAAGTATTTCCCTTGTATTCTTCGAACAAAGATTGAGAAGGAGTTTCTTGAACTAAAGAAAAAGGATGATGAATCTGTTGGTATATACGAAGCGAATTTTACAAGGCTTGGATTGTATGCATCTGGATTTATCATCCAACCTAAAAGTAAAGTTGATCCATTCTTCAGTGGCTTAAAACCAAATCTTCAAAGGCCATTAGCTATAAGAGACTTCAGTAGCTATGAAGAAATTTTGAGTTGTGCTATCAAGGTAGAAATGGAAGTCGGTGTTACTTAACCATCTCATAGTTTTGACAAGAAACGAAAGATGGAGTTCAAGGAGAAATCTCAGAATAATGGTGAAAAGAAGATGAATGTTTCCTTATGCTCAAATTTTGGAAAGAAGCATGGTGGAGATTGTCTTAAAGGGACATGAAAATGTTTCAAATGTGGAAAGGAAGGTCATTGGGAATTTGAATGCCACAATGATGGGATGAAGATGCCTACTGTTGCAAACAAAGGAAAGGATACACAGAATGAACCTACTGCACTTCAATGATTCAAGTGCAAGGAAATGGGGAATTATGCTAATAAATTCCCTAATCCAAGGGTTAGTGATGATAGACATGAGCAACCACTTAAGGAAAAGGACAAAGGGAAGTCACATGCGATCACTATTGGCGATGTTGAATATGAAAATGACGTGGTGGAATGATTAAGTGTTTATGTAATGGGATTCCAAAATAATGTTGTATATAGTATGGTACCGGTAACCATGGAAAGTGATTGAAATATTTTAGGAAAACAGATTATATGCACATAATGAAGGGATAAAGAGAATCTAATATGTTTGATAGTATTCATGAGCTCATGATTGATATAAGGACTATGTGATATCATGGTTTGAGGATATAGAATTTTGAGGATTTTGGTATGTGGAAAGTGTTAACTTTTAACTGCATTCATGTTTTCACTAAGGTTCAATGGATATTCATTCTTCAAGAGAATACATTATTAAGGTATTCACATGTTTGTAATTTGACCAACAAGATATATCTTATGATATATGGGGGATAAATGATGACATTCATGTGATCATTTTCTTTATACAATGAGCTTGGACATAAGTATTTTAGATAAGCCTAAAGATTGGAATGGATTATGTTGGACATAAGTTAGTATTGTTTAAGGATAAAACTTTTTTGATATTTTTGATGGGATGTTATTGTAATATTGCTTTAGAAAAAGGACAACCCGAAGTACATGCGACAACCCATCGCGTCGGACAAGGCTGTGGGAATCGAACCCACAACCGGAGTGCGACTGGCCTTTATCGCCTACCACTGGCCTACAGGAAGTCCCTGGTTTGTAGAAACTAGTTTTATTTTATTAAGCGGTATGATATATGAAGTATAAGTTCATTTTTGGAACCATATACGATTAATCTAACCATAAGATAGACTTATAACTTTTGCTATCCTTTTGTTTGAAAGAGATGGAATGACCCATCATTCTATCACGTGATCTGCTAACACATCACGAATAACAAATTCAACTTCATTTCTTTAAGGGATGAAGTGGAAATTGTTCAATTCACGAACAACAGTGAGATTGTACGAAAATCATGCAAGTATTTATTTTAATTCATCAAATTTAGGGAAATGATCTTGAAAACCAAAAATGTTGTCCTTGTTCCCTTATATCCGATTAATCAGATGGTACCTTAGATCATCACAAATCAATAGCATTGTGATTGTTGTCTTTTTCATAGCCATGTTCTCTACCACTCTCTAACAGAACATGATGGTTAGATTTCACTTCCATATCCAAATTTTCACCTATTTGGAAACCCAGTGATTAGTTTATTATGGTAACCGTTGCGTTTCATACATTTGTTTTTAAAGATTTGTTTTGGTATTCCTTTTTACGATGTGGGTTTCTATTAAATAAACTTTCGAATAGTAAACCATTTATAACCCCCATGAATTTCAAGGGCGAAATTCATTTTAAGGGGGGTAGAATGTAACACCACGAGATTTTATGAAAACTATTCATTTTAATTTCATAAATATCTTGTGTTGTACGCTACACCAAAAGGAGATTTCACAACTCACATCCCTGACTTACTTTGCATTACACGCAATCACGGCCTTCCTCGATAACATGCGTCATACACAATACCGAGTTTCACTAAATAATGATATGCTATTAAAATATTATTAAAACTAGCCGTTATGAATATTAATAACCAATTTTTGAAATTTTGTAAGTCTAATTTTTCAAAATGGACTTTATTTTTGGATTAGGCATATCGAAATTAGCTTAGGGTGAAATTTTGGTACGTTTCGGATAAATTTTCATATTCTGATGAATAGTGAAAATTACAAAATTTTAATTAAAAACAACATTTTTAATCAAAATAATTAATAGTGATAAATTATTAATTTGAGTGGTTTTAAAGTTTATTTAGAATATATTTTTACAATTTAATACAATTTTTCTCATTGGATGTAATTTCACATTTAAACCTGATATAAACAAGTGTCAATCTTTTGATAGTTATTATCTCTTAAAAACACGCTATTTGTTTTGACGACGGGAATTAATTTTAAAATTAGTTGATGTAACTGATATGTTTTGAATTTGATAAAATAGACATCATTTTTGAATTCATAGTATCAAATATAGATTAGGCCTAATTTTTGGTATTATTCTGGAAACTTTCATTTTTTGATGAATAGTGAAACCACTAAGTGGTAGTTAAAAAACTAAATTTTTAATAAAACTTAATTTTACCGCTTCTATGAGTGGAATTTTAAAATCCGAGAGACATGGTTTATATCAAGAACTAAAATGTGGTTCAATGAGATGCAAATAATTTTTGGTGAATAGTAACTTTTTACTTTTTTTACGACGGTTAAAAGTAAATAGGGTCATTAAGGGTAAAAATGATATTATTATTACCCTAACACATATCATAATTCTATTGGATAAGTGTAATTCGACCAAAAACAACCTTAGGAATAAAATATGACCCTTTATGCCCACTTGGATTAGATTAGGACATTTATTATTAATTTATTTAAAGAAGGGTTAAAATAGTTAAAATCACTGTTTAATAAGTAAATAATTTTTAATATAGGGTTATACATAAGATAAATTCGACTATAAATATTAATTTAAAATATAAAAATATTTCATACATAAATATATTTTATTTGTAATTTTTAGACTTTAAATAATTTAATTTATTTATGACACAATGATGATGCAGTAAATATCTTATTAATGAAATATTGACATAATTGATGTTATAAATACCCAAATAAATGTAATTTGATACTTTTTATGAATTACAAAAATTTTATATGATAATATGACATTTTAATGTTGATTTAGTTAACTTTTTTCGAACTAATCATTCTTTTATGATTTTTACAAAAATCAATTACCAAATAGTGTCAAAATTGACATAAAATAGTTCTTAAAACAAATATTGTATTATTAATTATTATTATAATCCTAAAAATGTAAGGATCGTCCAATTGACATAGATATGGTTATATATATTAATAATAAACAACTTGGGGTTCGTTTGACTTGTTATAGTAAGTTTATTAACCTTATAGTGTAAGAACACAAAAAGACACGGTAAAAGTAAAATTATCTAACTAAAAGTTAAAACTAAATGATAAGGTTAAAATAGTAAACTAAACTTGTCCAAATTCTATTGGATGATAGTATTTCGACCCCTACCCACCTTAGCTTCGAAATAAATCAGTTTGAAGCTATTTAAAACCGAATTTGGCTTTATAATAAAATAATATTTTTAGTTATTCGAAAGGTGCCCCTCTCCTCCCTTATAAAAGGGAACCTCCTCCTTCTCTTCCTCACACCACTTTGAGCCTTCAAGCTCGGCCAAACCCTGCCAAATTCTCTTCTCCACTTCCATAGAAACATCCTAGAGGTTCTGGTGTAATCTATCCATCCTACGGAAAATGAAATCACCGCGCGTGCGTACGTACAGAATACCGTCTCCACGCCGTGGTGTAATCTATTTTCCACCACCACCTTACTTGGATTGGTATAATGGTGTACATAATAACTATATATGATTATTGTAAAGTGATATTGATTCTGAAATAGTATAAATATACTCCAATACAATTTCACAATCATGGAAACGATATCATCCCTCGTGCGTACGTATGGAATACCGTCTCCACGATGTGATGTGACTCGTTCTACATGATCTTCATTGAATAATGATTATATAAATGAAATGAATTAATTAATATGATATATATTACACTAATACCATTCTGGAAATAAGGTATCTATAACCTAAATATAAGAATAAGAATTTATTCGACAAAACACGCATAAGAACAAAAAGTAATAAACACCCGAATAACAAGTTGCAATGAAATATTACTATTAATAAGCTTTGAATATGACCATATATGATATAATAACAATGAATATGATTCTGGAATAAGTCAATTAAATTATTTAAATCATTATACAGGGGGTTCGGACACTTACGAAGAAAATCAGACCTATATTAAGGGAAATATCACAATCTCATTTTTATCCGAGATTGTTTATACTTTGGTATTTACTAGGGTGTATTTTATCATCCACATCCATGTTTATTCAATATTTAATATTATTTCCATCCACCTACAATTGTTTAAATCCAATTTTACCCTTAGTCGAGATTTTAGTAAAAGATATGAAAGGAATCTTTTGTCGTTTTTCATATGAGGTACTTTTTGACTTTTCCGACAAAAGTACGAGAAGAATATTTTTTTAACTTATACGAAATGAATGGATTTTTAAAACATTATTTCCAAGAAGCATCCCTTACAAGTTTTCATGTTTATTTCTAATCAACTTCTATTAGATTAGAATTGAATGTCATGTTAAGAAAGGAAAAGTGTTTTTGTAGTAGAAAGGATATTTTCCTCAAGAATAGAGTTCAAGTGTTTTATCAAAATTATATTCCATCTAAGATAATATAGGGTTATATTTATATCCATATTATTACATTGACTTGATTATGTTGTGATGGAATTATTTTTATTAATTCCTTTATCTTATATGAATTGTTTTATGATGTCATAATGTTTAAGATTATCATTTTTATTACATGGGTTATGCAATGATGTATGATTTATGATTTTTGTGGCACACATAAGAATGGTTTCATTATGAGATGGGTGGGAACTATATCTCCCTCCAATTAATTGGGTAAACATTTTATATCTCGTGAGGTAGACATTGTCGGAACGGTAGGTTATACCGGTTCAGTGAAACGGGACTTAAACGAGGAGTGAACTCGGTTCAAAAAGAGACTTTGTCCACTAAGATAGTCTTGGCAACGAGTCTTGAATAATAAAAAATGATTCTCAATGATTATGTGTGTATTACACAAAGTTTTATGTTTTAACTTATGATTATTGGGATTACATTTCACTACTATGATTTATCCCATGTTATGAAATTATGATCTCTTTTGTAGGTTAAGATTTCCAAAAGATATGTTCTTATGAATATGATGTGATTGATATTTCTTTTGTTTACCCTCACTGATCATTTGAGCTCAACCTTTTATGTTTTATTTTCCCCAAGATATAATGAAAGGATTTAGGTTTAAAAAAACAAAGATCTTTATGGGAGATGTTGAAGATCTGTCACTATGATTAGAGGATTATTTTCTGAGTTTCCAAAGACACTAAACTATCACGGTCCGTGTGTGTGTGTTTTTGTTATGTACTATGTATTCCGCAAAAGTAATGTAATGCCCATGTACGTTAAGCTTCAGGTCTCTACAAGAGAGGTCCATATCAACGCAGATGCGCGCGACCGAGGACTCCTCACACCTTGTCGTACGGTCATCGATGCATGAGAAACCCCCAAGCGAATCACCAATGAAATTGAAGAATGCCCCATTCTGAAAAGGGAGCGTGACACCCGAAAAATTGATCCACACTGCCCCATGGGGGCCCTATTTTGCTTTCTGAATATCCATCAACCAGCGCACCAGTTTGAAGCGCCAGCACCCTGCTATCTGCAATGCTTTTCACCAAGCCATCACAAAATCTGATTCTGAGGCTAGAGCCACACATATGGAGTTGTGGGGGATTCACGGGATCTGGGCGGGTGAGGAAAGGCCCCACGAATCAATGAGGCCCAGGAAGATAGCCAGAGAAGGCATCACATTTCCAAACCAAGCCACATGATACCACTTCATGCAACCCACCGCCTCCTCAAAGGCTGAAACATGGATATCAAGGGTAACTCAGGGTCCATACGAAGACATATAAGGAGAAACCCGGCCAATTTATGGATTGAAATGGAGTGAGGCGATGGAGGATGGACCACAGAGGGCATCCTTGAAGTTGCAAGACGGGCCCCCAGCCTTTGGGAAAGAGAACGGAGAATGAGAGACCCACGGGGAGGGCTCCCGGCGGGACATACCAGGGTCAAAGACCACCAGGAATGGGAAACGCAGCGGAGAGGGAGTGGGGACCAGCGCACCAACAGACGATTTTTTTTTTAAATAAATAGGCATGTGAGGCGCGTTCTGATAGTAGGAAGCAATATCTCATTCTTTTCATTATACCAATATTTAGTCTTTCCTTTATTAACTAAAAATGTTCTAACGAAACTATAAAATTATTATTCTTTATGAGAATGAAATAAATTTTATGTTTTACTGCATGATTTAACCAATATAATTGCTCATAAAATATTTATCATTAATTCCAATTATTATTATCATTACCATTTTTTTGTTTATACGAATGTGACATCAATGATTTATATTCTTTCAAAATTGTTTTTGAGGGACAACAGATTTTGAGAAATATTAAATTCTTGTGAGATGTGGAATGCATTTTTTAATCTTATATAAGAGTGATCAATATAAAAAATCTTTGATATCGCTTTATTAATGTTCTTTCTCCCTTTTCTGAGTTGATAATATGATTTTTTTGTTCAAAAATTGGAAATCATTTATCCCCATTAACACTGCATCAATACATATTTTCATATACTAAAATTCATTTATACTGTATATAACCATTTATTTCGCTTGAAAAAAATTCAATTTTATACGAATCATATAATTAAATACCATCATCCCATAATGTATTCAACTCATCAGGTATATGTGATAATAAAACATCAACATTATTTCAAGGATATTTTGGTCTAGAAATAATTTAAATTAACATGACATATATATCATTCATACAATATTAAAGAGGTATGTTCTAAATTATCAATAATATATGACATGTGATTTTTTTCTAATATGTGATTACTATGGATTAAATTATCTTTAATCATTCCATGTTGTACATTCCTAACAATATTTTTGAAAAATTGATGATATTAAAAAAATTCTTCCACCATGGAAAATTTTAATGATGAGTTAATTTTTTATCCTATATCCACGCACATGTTTGTTAAAATATGATTTTTAATTATTTTATTTTTCAAATGAACATTTTAAACGATGATCTATATAAATATAAAATTCTTCCTTAATAGAGGTCTCTATAACTACAAAATCAACATCTGATTTTTCATTCAAATTATTACATGGTGGAAAATATTTAGGACACTCGTAAAAAAATTCATATTCCTTCCAACACAACATATAGTCATTCAGGTAATCAATTTTATATGCTAAAAACGTCATTACCAATATTTGAGTTTCATTATAATTTCAATCAAGAATATATTTTTCATTAAGAAAAAAATATTTCAATAGCTATTTCATATCTTTAAAACCTTTTTCACTCCTTATATTTTTTCCCTTTAAATTAAACTCTCTTCACTATATTGATAAAACAATAAATTTTGTACTACCTAGACACAATGGATTTCCAGTATCACCAAATAGATTATCATATATCATTTTTTGACAATTAAATATACATCAATATCACGAATAATTTCTTTAATTGGATCTGATAAATTATCTTAAAATTGATCATATTTTATATTAATGAATCTTTTCTATTTTCAACATGCTAAATCTAAGTGTTTAAAAGTGTATTGAAATCATTTATAATTATATGAATTTTTTAAGCTGTATATTAATCTCTTTCATATTTGTGAATTCCTAATATAGATAGAAAAACATGTTGTTTTTTAAAAAATTTCATTTAAAAAATTTCCAAAAAATCATTGAAAGCTTCCACATATTTGTCACATGTTCAAAATGTTGTAATTCAACATCATGTAATTATTATCAGTTAAAAATATCATGAATTTAAAACTAGTTATTAAAATTTAAATTTAATTTTAAATTTAATTTTATAAATATCAATTAGAGAATTAACATAAAATGTATAACAATAAAAAATAAAATTTATTTAATAAAAAATGTACAAATATGAGAAAATTTATATATAATTTTTTAACAAAAATACCAAAATGTATAGTCAAATCGGAATGATTATCAAAATATATATTATCAATACATTGTATTGAAACGTTATAATATACTATAACTTCTATTCATCCATTAAAAATGTACACAGAAACAAAAAATGGAATCAGAGTAATGGGTAAAATAATATTAAACATCGCACTAATTCATTTAAATATAATTTAATCAATCCTTAATCTTAAAAATTAATTCATTAATGAAGAAAATATCATAGATTCATGAATAATAAGATCTATAAATACAAATATAGAAGAGTTAATAAATTTTAGTGTTATTAGTTATCATTCAACCAATCAATCCCAAAACTACAATCATTAATAAAAACATACATTTTCAACATGGAAAATTATAACAATAAATACAAATGGAAAATATATACCTGATGGATGACTATAGAAAAGAGGATGGAAATAGAAATATCACACACAGAGATTGTGAGTGGAGTCCAATAATGGTTGAGTGTGTATAATGTTAGTTTATACAATAAGAATGGAATTTGAGTATAACAAATTTATGAACAAGGGGATAGGGTTTCCTGTGTGAGTGAAAATATATCAAAGTCATTATAATAAATAGTGAAAAAATGTTTTGACTACTGGTTTCATTATTATATTAATAGTTCTTCTGGTAGGTTTTAAAATAACCAACATGAAAAACCCAATTTACAAAATTGGTTATCTAATAACAATTTTTGATAAGAAAATCTGTGTATTATTCAGGTAAAATATTAAATAAATGTTGTAAAAATGATTTTTCACAGTATTTATATGTAACAAACATGAAAAACCCAAAATGTGAAATGTTTTTTATACTATTAAACAGATCTATGTTGAGTTTTATTCTTCATTAACAATGATTAATTTTTTTTAATAATCCTAAAATTTTTCATCAGTACCTATACTATATTATAATATTTTTATATCAATGGAATATCAATTTTCTAACTCATTTATATCATGTCAGATTTGATAACAACATTCATGCTTAACAGTTTAATACCACCTTCACGAAGTGATGGGAGTTGTATTCCATTTATTTAATAAAATTATGGGAATATGGATGGATTCGATGAATATATATGTTATTTATGATATTAATATGATTCTGAAAAAAATTATTATTATTTGTCATTCTTTATTTAAATTCATTGTAAAATAAAAACATTACTCATGCATATGGATGAACTACCATCTCCATGGCATTTTGTAATTCATTTTTATTCACCAAATGAAATGAATATTAATAAAAGTTTATATAATGAATAATTAAGTAACATATAAAATATTTATGATACTATTGATGACGAAACTGAGAAATGGGTCCAAGGGAAAAACCATCATAGTGAAATATGGATGGGTTTTTAAAGGATTGTGTGGAAGCCTCGTTTATTATTAAATCAAATCAAATACCTCTTCTAACTAGGTAGAGGGAGACCCATTACATAGCCCAAAGGCCCAGATGGAAATTAGCCCATTACGTGGCACGTTGGCCCAATTTTTTGGCCCAAGGCCCATTCTGTGAATAGTACTAATATAGTACTCGCACTGCTATAGTACTGCACAATGCCCGCCGCTACTACAGTACCATATCGCCGCTACATTACCCTGCCACCGCTATAGTTCCCGCCACTGCTACAGTACTGCCGATGCTACATTATACTACAGTACTGCTACAATACCCTATGCCCCATTGCTTTTGAACCCCCATTTTTCATGTAGCATTACGGGGTGCTTACCACTAAGTGAAACCCCAACTACTATGAAATATGGATGTAAATCATACCATTTTTCACGAGAATGATGACTTTATTGAATAATTTTTAATAAATATAAATTTGAAATTAACAGTGAATGATTATTGTATTATTTTTATTAATATTGTTATAATATATATGAATCATAAAATGAATTTTTATATATAAGAATATATGATAATATAAAAAATATATAGTTTTGGAGGTAAGGGTTTATGACCCCATCTTATTTTAATTGAGATTTTTTATGATTGATTTTCCAATAGGGAAATCATATTCTCTTTGTTAAATAATACCCATTTATTTTTTATCTATTGGAAATATATTAGATTTTCAATATTTATATCTATTATCCTCTCTCTAGAACATAAAATATTCATGAATTTTTTTTAATGAATGTTAAACATATTTTTTATTTGGACAATGAACTTATTCTTCAATGTTCATGTTTGTTAAAATGATTCCATGAAAATTTTATTCTCTAATAAAATGGTTTTAATGTAATTATAGACAGTATTTTACAGGCATATCAATGTTTTCAGATGAATATTATTATAATTTTCTTACTAGGTTATTTTTGAATTTGCACTGAATATGACTATGGAATATATAATTCAACATCTACCATAATAATGAATTTTCACACCATCACGATAGATCATTCCATTAAAGATTCCATCAAATGAATCAATAATTTTATATAATGGAATTCATTTTCTTAATACTATGATAAATTTTATTTTCAAAATTATCCAAATAGAAATAATTTTTTCTTATGTTTCCAAAGGAAGGATTAAATGTTGTTGTGAAGGTAACATAAATCTATGCGTTCATATTTTGATGTTTTTATGCTTCACTAGGGAAATTATCTAATAATATGATCCCTAAACTATCTCATAATGGATTATTATTATTATAAATTTATATCATTATAAAATATGTTCCTTTCAATATTAAACAATATGATGTGTTGAGGAATGATTTTATGATCTTGGTGACCACATATATATGTTTTTCATTATTTCATGGTTGGATAATTGAAACCATTCTAATACATTAGGGATGGATTGACATCACATGTTATTTTATGGACTACAATGGGGAGAGAATTCAGTTAGTTATGAGTCTCTGTAGACCATGATAGTAAAATAATTGAACATAGAATGTTGGAATGATTGAATAAGGAGTAAACTCAAACCCCTTTTAAACTGTTTCCAAAATGATAGTCTGGGAATTGAAACTTGAATAGTGAGGCAATTTTTTATACTTCTAATTGTGGCTCAAATTCCAATAACATTCTTTATTCCTATGATATTCTATCATCGACCGTGATTTATTAATGTTAATTCTTCACTCTTATGAATCATATCATTTGAAATTCTAAATCCTTATTCCATGACTCCTGATTCAATATAAGTGACTAGTTGGGATAGAAATTCATATATTTTATTCATTCCTTCGTATAATTATTCTTATATTATTCATGAATACGATCATACATTGATATTATAAAGATCATATTAGAATAACCCCTATGTACAAGCTCGTTGTAGGTCCCAAGTACATTGTATCATGTTGGATGTTACTATCATAATATCATTTCTCATACACACGTGCCTATAGTAAGAATAATACACATAACATAGTGGTTCCCCATCATCATCGTCATCATAGTTTCATTAGTGTTGTCAGTGTAAACTTCTTACGTGAAACTGAGTCCAAACCCCACGGGAAGTCACTCATACTAGTACACTTCTACCCACCTAGATACCTGGGATTTCCTCTTGTTCACAATCATGTGTTACCAAACCCTGAAATATAATTTTCAGATTAAAAAAACACTTTCACTTCACACATGTCACATAATCCACTTTTTTATTCACATTTATTTTGAAATCATACTCACTCCAAAATAGCACACAAACACATCTTTAGTCTCTTTCAAAATTCAAAAAATCCTTCAACAAGTTTATAAATTCATTCCAAAAAACATCACATCACATAATATATAACTCACATGTTATGTAATACCCTCATCAACTTCAAATTAATTTTTTCATCAATCTCAAACAAAACAGACCACAACATGTTTCACACCCGTATCAAAATTTAATAAATCATCATGACAAATTATACAACATTACAAAAAATATTACATTAAAAATAACCACATTATTTTTCAAAAAACCACTTTAAGAACACACAACCACCTAAAAAGTACATTATCATCCTATGCCCACTTTGTGTAACTATTTAAACCATTTAGAATTTTCATAGAACACTTTCAAGAAGCTTGAAAATATTTTGCACCTACAACTCATTAAAAACGGCTTTTTAAACCAAAAAGAACACTAGTACCCTACCAATGTGGAATTGGGAACCCAAATAGATTTAGAAAAACACATTAATCGGTTATTACCATAAGGGCTACACATGGAAAACACCCTATTTCAAAAAAAATCAACTATAAAATTAACTGCTTAACAAACTCCAAAAAAATTGATTTTTTCAGAATGAAAAACAAATGAGAAACATTAATAAAAAATTATATCCAACATTATAACTCATAAAAAAATTATTACTCATGGAATCATCTACTGATACTATCGAAACCCAAAATTTATTGTGCGGAACATAAACCACACCACCACCGCACCTGATAGAAGTGAAAATCAACATTAAACCTAAATATTTCACCCCAAATTAGTGAATTTAAACCCTTTGTATGATCCTTATCTTCTAGAAATTTTAGCACTCTTTAAAAGAAGATTGAAACCCTAAGGAATGTGATTAAATCAATGAAATAAAGTCATTCATTCATTATTTGGATGTTTCCCAACATCAAATATCCCTTAAAAATGTGTTCCAATGTAAGGTGTGAGGCCGTGGAGTATGTACAAGGATGTGGGGCACGAAATGGGGAAGAATAGGGTGGATTTGGATTCATTCACGAAGTATAAAATTGGAATTACAAGACATCTTTAAGGACTTAGACACCTTTTCATGGAATGCCTCCATGGTTTAGTAAACCGTGCATCCTAACCGTGCAGCTTATTCTGAAAACCCAAACCAATTAATTCATTCACAATATTAGAGACCCCAAGGGGGATACCATGGGGTATTGTAATTCCAATAATATGGGAGAATGTTTCCCAATATAAACCACACCTTTTCACACTGAAATTCGTCCAACTCAAGCGTACAAACCACCTCAACTACAAAACCCCCATGTGGTGCCACTTGGATTGTCACTAATCCAAATCCAAAAGACCACAACCCCAAACCATCCATTTGAAAAATTAGGAGGCCAATTACCATCTATGACCCCCAATACTAAGGTCATAGATCAATAACACAAGAGGCGCCAATGTTTCCAACTCCGAACACCCAGAACCTAAGAGAAAGCAAAGAACCAAAATAGTATTTGAAACAAAGCATGGAATAAAAAATATAGGTGTTAAAAAGATCTACACCATAAATATATCTTCCCCTGGATAGCCACAACATGTCCAAAATAAACAACCAAATCCAACCGATAAACCATGAAATACTTCCTTGTCAGCTTTCGCCCCAACTGTCTAAAACCCCTCTAGTAATCAATTAAGGACGGGATACTCTCAAAACCGAAAACATACACCAAATTTAATCACGATAAATAAAAATAATACATTATCCCAAATGAAAACTCATTAAGCACTAACTGAATAATGCTCAAGGAATTTACCCAAATGAAAAACAACAATGAACAAGGTCATACATACAATTCATTAACTAAAACATTGGGTGCTCTCCAATCCCAACTTTTACCCAACAAATATATTGGCAGATAGATAACTCAGATCTACAATACATACCTATAAGTCAATAGTCAATTCCAAGTTACAAGTATGAGGTGACAGAAATGTTCTCGCCCTCATAAAATACAACTCATATTTTCCCAACCCTGGATTATGACATTAACAGGGGGAGGGACGAACAAACTCCCATTTAGAAGGGGTATACTTCCATTAGACTTTTCTGAAAGAAAATACATAAAACTCACAGTGGGTACTCCACCATAATAACAGGCCATATTAACTGACATGTAGGCAATGATATAGAATTTCCTAAACAATTAATGATTTTGGACTGTTGCACGGTTAGTCTACATAGTTTTGGAAATCGTGTGCTAACCGTGGGGATCCTTCTATCTCCATGGTTTTCCACGACATGAATTCTCTTGACCATGAAAAAATCGTGTTCTCAACTAGTTAAAATAAATTCCTAACCATTAACTAAAAACACAATGGAATCCAAAGGTGGATGGAATAACATTGGGATATAACATGGACACGAGGTCCTCAAATCTATTTCCATCAAACATGAACAACAAAAGCTAGAAGACCGCATTAGAGGATTAACCAATTCCTATCTTCATAATGAGGGAAGGATTTTTTCAAAAGGATATGTTAATCCTAGGATTTCCCCTGACTATGCACCAGAATCCTTCTGAGACATACAGATGGAGCTTAAATTATTTAAGCATATTTGGCCTCGTAGTTAGGCTTTGGAATCCCCCTGAATGGATCTTCTCCTATTAGTGCCATAAAAACTATACCCTGATCATAGAAAGGATCACCAAGACATTACACATTATAATATCACATTACCATTACATTATATTTCAGTAAAACAAGTGATTAGATGATGCACAAACATCACACCTAGTTTCATTGGATAAGAAATAATAACATGAAAGGATATATAGAAACACCTCCCTCTAAATAATGGATGTCATGATTTTACAAAAGGAGATACACTACTAACGAATAAAGTTATCAAAAATTATTGTAAAACTACACCATTACAGTCAAATGATCACATGACATCACAAGGTGTCACTGAACATGACCGTTGAGACAGATAGAAACATTATAATGAGAAGGAACTTATGTAACATTCCCAAACATCAGAAAAATCTTGAATTGGGGCATAACAACCTCTCATGAACAGATTTCCTACACACATGTTTTGTCATTAACTCATACTTGAAAAATTCTATGAAGGAACCGTAGGCCCTCTTAGACACCATCCACACTAACAACCCCAGACTACTTCCATCTTCGAAAAATCTGGTTGCTTAAGAAACTAATGTCTATTTCCACCTTCAACGAGCAGACACCCTAATCAATAGGATCTACCAAAACAAGAATTGAAAAGGTGTAAACTCAATATTCAAAGATCGAGAATTATATTACTTATATTGATCAACTATAGGGTCTTCCAATGGATAACAATCTGGTTTTCCCTTCAGTGTTCACTAACCCGTAATGGGGGTATACCTTATCCAACGAGAGAAAACAATGTTCCAACCAAGACATTCCATTTGTCAAAATGTGCCACAAAACAAATCCAAACACATGAATGGAGCCAAAATAATGGAATCCCAAAAAATTTCTCAGAAGATACCACTGACCATCCGTTCAACCCAACATACAAAAAAAAAACCAAAAACACCGTTCAAACAAGAGGGGTTATTGGACAAAAAAACATCCCACAACAAAAGAATTTTCCAAAACACGTAAGAAACACCATCCCTATCCATTCATACTATAATTATATATTTTTTTCAGAATATACACTTTGAAAATAAACAATTCAGCAGTTTTTGTATCAACCAACTATACCCCATGGGGATCACACATGCATTTTTTTCTTGCCACAAGGGGCACCATCCTCATATCCATCTCGGAACTCATCCAATCATACCATTAACAAACAATCATTGAAATAACCTCATGCATGTTGTAGATCACGAAATTATTGATGGATAAAACTAAAATTCTTTCTACCTTTCAAAACCAAAAGTGTCATCCAATACTTCATTTTTTTCTCAAAACCAGTAACCAAAAAATCAAACTCCCAATTAATAGTGTAGAAAACATTTCAGAAAGGGACAACCATTTCGATAATAACTCATATTGAATTTATTAATATTATTTTCATAATATCTAATCCCATTAAAACACCATTCAATAGTTTTTAAAATTGTATAGGGAACAATTTTTCAAAACCAAATTTTACAATTTTTCTCCCATCAAAAGAGGTGAAAACACACAATTTTCCATTTCAAATAATTCTGAAAATTCAGATCTATCATTTCACAAATTATATCATTACCTCATTATAAGAAAACCATTTCAAAAAAACTATACAATTCATAATAACTATTCATTTTTTTGTTTGAAATCAAATATCCATGATCCCAAAACTAATGGAAAAAATCCAATGCGAGAGGAAACTATATTCATTTGGTGACTTGGACATATGGATGGAGGCCAAACGCTAATTAGTTCCCCATCACCCAGAGTGTTATAGGAAAATATCATCAGATATTCATGGATTTTCAGGCCCTGTAAGATCACTGACACCATTGACCCAACTCTATTTTTATTTCTCTTAATCCTCATCAAATAAAGAAAAAGAAAGGACTCAGATAAGTCTCGACTTCCCCTGGTTACATGAATCCAATTATGAGGTGTTATAGCCAAGAAAACTACCCCAAACCAGAATGTGTACTCTGGATAATCCTAGATCCATTATATATTGACTCTTCCCCAAATAACATGACACAATGATTAATCACAAACCTCATTAGATACCATTTGGTCATGAAACGAATTTGGTTGCCTTCAAAACTGGCACTTGACACACTCTGTGAAATGGCACGTTGGGCGTCCCTGATCCCCACTAGTTGTCACAAGTTCCTAGGAATCTTTAAATCTAATTTTAGAATGATTTATCCTAGTTGATAAACATAAAACAACAAAAAAAATCCAAAAAAACAAATCTTGATTTTTAAAACAAAACCACCATTAAAAAAATTAGAATTGAATTAAACCATTTAAGTCAATGTTTAAAAACTATATGAAAGGTACAAAACCAAAAATGGAAGCCCCTGAACCACCTCAGGGAAAGAGGCACCACCCACAATCCATCTCCTTAATACTTCATCATGAAGGGCATCTAAAAACCTGAACCAATTGAAGAAAAGTTTTACTAAATCCTACGAAAATTAAACCTAGTGTACTTACTCACATATGTGTATGTATGGTGTGAGCCAAGTACTATTAGGATTAAACCAATAAAGGATTCAATGTTATTAATAGTCAATGATTAATGTCTAGAAAAATTTCATAACATTAAATGATAGTAATAATGTCTAAAATTGTAAATATTATATAATAATAGTTTTCAATAGGGCTATTTTCAAGAATAAATACTTTTAAATAAAATACAAAAGATATAGAAGCATCCAGCCAAATATACCATATGACGACGGTAATAATAATGTATATAATGATAACATGACATGGTAAATTACCCCTATTAACTAGCTCATTGTGGGTCTGAGGTGCATCATCTCATGGTGAAAGTAACCATTACAATATTCGTCCCCATGCACCTGAGCAACCATTATGAAGAATACCCATAACGTAGTGTTTCCCAAACATATTCATCATCATTGATTAGTTAGGGCTTTCATCGTCAGTCATGATACATGAAGCTCTGGTCAAACCCCATGGGATCACCAACATACTAGTACATGTCCACCCACCTAGACACCATGGTTTCTCTCTTGTGCTCAAACAAGATCATCAAACCATAACATATAATTTTCAAATGATAATACCACATCCACACAACACATTCACCAAACAGCCCACATGTATATCAATAAAGACAAATAATCCACTTTTCCCTTTGAAATCATTTTGAAATCATACCCACAGAAAAATAACCCACAACACATTTTCCATATCATTCACAATTCTACAAATCCCTTAATAATTTTATAAAATCATTCCATGATGCTAAAAATCACATAAAATCTAAGTCACTTGTGACATAATACCCTTTGTACCTTCAAATTCCTTTTAACATCAAACTCACTTGAAACATCCCAAAACATGTTTCTCTCCTGTATCCTAATTTATAAAGTCATCTCAAAAATTTAAAAGACATTTTCAAAATTAATGACATTAAAAATAACAAATTTATCATTCAAAACCCCATTCTAAGAACATACACCCACTAAAACAGTACTTAAACATTTTTTCACACTTATTATAACTCATTATCCCATTTCAAATTTTCATAGGACAGTTTCAAGAATCCTTACAAGGTTTCACACTTAAAACCCATTCAAAACCCCAATTTTAAACCCAAAAGAACACCAATACCCAACCAAATAAGAATTTTCATCACAAAAAACATTTAATAAAATAATTTCATAAGTTATAAAATATAAAAAAAGATTACCACAAGGGTTAGACATGTAAAAAACCTAATATCAATAAAATGTTCAAGTATGAAACTAACCTCTTCACAAAATCCCTCAAAAAATGGTTTTCGAATAATGCACAACATATAAGAAACATTAAAAATAATTAAATCAAGAGTGAAATATCCAAAAAAATTATTACACATGGAATCGCCATCAGAAATTGTTGGAACCCTCAAATATTTTTATGAAACATCATCCTCACCACCACCATACCTCATGGTAGTGAAAAGAAACCTAGTACATCAAGATTATACCTAATAGAGATGTTGTTAATCGCTAAGTAAGAAATCTATCATCTAAATATTTTAGAACTCATGAATGGGTGAAAGAATTCGTATGGAATGGGATGAAATCGAAGAGATAAAGGATTACTTGAATGATTTTGATGTCCTAGACACCCAGGTAGGGTTTGTCGGCACGTTTTAATAAATTTTGTGTACTAACTGTGTGGCCTATTCTAGCCACTCACAACCAAGACATTATCCACCAATTTCAAGGGGTCTATGGATGAAACCAAGGGGAAATGTAGGCCTTGAATAGGGAAGAACAAATTCCATAAAAGAACCCATTCTTTTCACCCCAAACTCTTCCAACACAATGGTACAAAACATCGCAACAACATACCTCACAAGTGGGGCCATTAGTAGTGTCACTAATCGAACTCCAATACACAACAACCTCTCACTATATATTTGAAAATAGAAGGAGTCCAATTATAATCAATGACCCCCAAGACTGTGTTCATAGATAAATCACACAAGAGAAACCATAATTTAAATCACAGAACACCCGGAAGACAAGAGAAAGCTAGGAACCAAAAGTGGATTTGTAACAGGGCATACAATCAAAAATCCGGGTGTGACACAAACCAAGTTCACCACCAACAAGTTGATCATGTTTCATGTTTTTTATACTTTTATAGCCATCCATTTATTATGTAATATCTATTTATACAATGCATACCATTGGTTAAAATTATAAAATTTCAACCATTTTATAATATTTTATTAAAATACATTACATATATTATTCTAATAAAAAATTATGAAAATACAACCAATCCATGATTACGAAAAATATATATCATTCAGATAGATTTTGACTTATCAAGACCCCAATGTATCATTCACTTCATTCGTTATGATAGAATATTGAGGATGGATGGATCAAAACCAAATGGGTGGGAGTCTTCTCCAATGTTTAATAGTGACACCTATGTTGAAAAGAATATAGATGACTAAATCATCTGATATCTCCACAGATGCACATGATTGATCCAAACTGAACAAATATACTAAATCAAAGCCTTTGAATTATAACATGATTCAATTAATGGATTTTCATTATTTATTAGGTGGCGTAGGAATCTGAAATCTCATGGGATGATTATATATTTTCTTGACCATGAACTGTTAGTTTACTTTTGGGGGAATGAAGGAAAAAACCAACAAACATCGGTTAATTCCCATGAGTGTCGATTTTGAAGAGATATACATATTGGATCAGAATTATAGATGAAGATACATCTTTGGGTGGTTTTCAATACATCTTGATGGTTGAATTTTGATGTAAACATGGTTCAATTTTTCGATGTTGTGGCCACATGAATATTTTCCTATTCCCACCAATTATGCAATTTTATTTTTATAAGGTAATATTGTCGTTAGTATTGGTTTCTAAGATCAAATAGATGTTTGAATGTGTTGAAGTCATTATCATATTATTTTTTTTGTTTATGGAAACTTGGTTCTATCATTATGATCCTATTTTGGCCAGTGATTTATGGTGAAGAATGTTACGAGTAACATGAAATGAAGCTGTGAATTTTTTATGGTGATCCATTATGAATTGGTTTCTCCATGATTGATGAACAACAAAGATAAATGGTTTTTTAATGAGTTGGGTTAATCACATTCTTAGATTCAATGATTGGATAGATGTTAGAAGTTATTTTGATGTATTTTTTTATTTGATAGATCAAGATGAAAAATTGTGGAGGCATTATTGTTACCCTTTTCTACAGTGACTAAGATAATCATTATTGTATAGTAATCTACTCTAACCATACTTTTTTAAAGGTTACCATCATTGTTTTTTTGGAAAACTGGAAGAAATCCATGAAATTTTTTTGAGGCCAATAAAATAATGATTTCAAGACTGTAGTTTTTTATTTTATTAGACCATCCAATTGTCATAAAAGAAAATGACACAAAAAAGATTGTTTGAAAAACTGAAACACAATTGGATCATTAAGATAATACACAGCTACATGATGATATAACCTTATGAGTTATAGTTAGAAAAATGTCATCAGATGTTTTATTATAGTGACTGAATCATGGGATTCTCTATACTATTCGATTGAATTGATATTTTGGGAAACCCAAAATCAATGCCAATGTCTAATCAATGTTATTAAACTCTTGGGTTCCTTCAAATATTGACTATGGATCAGATACATGTCCATGTATAGAATGTTCATTCAATATGTGTTTTATATCAATTTAAAAGAGGTTTTAGAATAATTTACCTATAAGATTAGTACCACTCAAATTAAAAATTATATCTCATTCATTTTATTAACCATATTAGATGAAGGAATATTTTTGGGATACTAACATCAGTATTTGTGTCTCCTTATTTTTATATATATAGAATATATATTATTGTGATTTTGGTTATAGTTTTGAACATATCATTAATGAGAACAAAAATTTATTACAATGGCACGTTTTTTTAAACTAGAATTGATGGATTTGTATATTTAATATGGTATATTAGGATCATATTTTTATTCCAGTATCTGTGAAATTTGGTTTGAGGTGGGCCATTGGTCTTGCATTGTAATTATTTAGAGAAACTTGTAAAGAGGCTGGGGAAATTGTAAGAGGCTAGAATAACAAGGACAATTAGAGTATGTTGCAATGAGGAGTAGGCAGTATAGCCACTATGGGGCATTCAATGAATTTTGGAATAATTAAATGAAGAATATCAATCTATCAATTTTTATTCATTATTCTATTATGATGTGTGCAATACTTTTGTCGAAATGTATTTTGATATTAAAATTGTTAAAAGATAGAATGTATTGTGGAATGATATTTTGTTATTTGAACATTATACATTATTCACAAGTGATTTCTTACTAGAAGACCCCATCATCCTCATATCACTGGAAACAATTTTTTATAAGCATCCAAGACATGGTAAAAAGGTTCTTGGTTGAATTAATTTTTTAACTACAGAATCATCTTGGAATCCATCAGAAATTAGATATTTCCCTTAAGGGTGGATAATCTAGATCAAAATACCTGATTATCTTATTGTAGGGTTCATTTGAAAAATTTTTGAATGTGTGGAAGATACTGGGAAGAATTTTATGGTTCATTCACAACCGGGATTTCCATTTGAACTAACATTGCATCATATTTCATCTCTACTCCATTGTCTTTCATTAATTGCATGAATGATAGAAAATATATTTGAGAAAAAACATTAGAATTTCAATATCTCATATTTTAAGTGGCCTGAATATAATAAGTCTTTAAAAGAGAGATTTTGTACAATATCGTACAAGATACGAAAGATAGAAGTTAAACAAACTACATCATATAATTATTATTTTACTATTTTAGTTATAACCAAGATGTTAAATTATCATGAATGAATATGGATATGTAATTTTTGAAATATATATAAATAATAAAATCAATTAAAATTTATTAAATAATTCAGATGTAATATGGAAATCTCTTTTAGTATAACAATAATATTCTTTAATGTTATGCTTTCATTCATAATTGTATTTGATTACAATTTTTTATAGAATAATATCATTAATTTCAGAAAATTTTAGAAATAAAATATCAGAAAAAAATATCATTTTTGAAATCATTATATCAATATTATCCTATGAGGAAATTATATAATGTTTATGAATATATTAATTTTTCAATGAATAGTGAAAATACTATTTTTTTATTGAAAATTGAATATTCGTTTCGATTATTTTCGACAAAAATTTTTTTTTTTTAATTTTTAAATTTTAAGTTGTTTTTTTTAATGAAAAATTCCAATATTATCTATTGAATAAATGTTAATCATGAATTTTTTACACAAAAATTTAAATATTAAATAATTTTTTTTTGAAAAATTGTTTTTCGTTATGTTTCCACTGGTTTAATTTTACATTAAATTATTCAACTTATTTCTTTAGAATTATTAATAATGGATTTCATATTTTGAATCTAGATATATATATTTGGTAAATAGGAACCTTTTAGTTTTTATTTACATTAATAATAGCATTTGAAATTATTCTAACCAATGTAAAGGGAAAATGGGGTGATTAAATTTTAAAATAAAATCCCAAGGGCTATAAAATTACACTAAAACTAGAAATTTTTTTATTGAAATAATAAATTTCAATCAAATTAATCAAAATTCAAATATAAGAAAATTTTATTCCATTTGGATAAGAATATAGGAGTTATAATTCATTATTTAAAAAAAAGATTAAATTGTCACCCTTTTGTTTTTAATAATAATAATAAATTTAATATGGAGGGAAAGAAAAAACATGTTTAGATGTAAATATATTTTTTGAAATAAAAAATAATTATCTTTTTTATAGAAATTTAATTATTATTATCAGTTAATAAATAATTACCTTAATTACTTACAGAATTCTAATGTAGTAATTATTAAATCAATTTAAAATTCATATAAATGACATTAATAATAACAGATATAAAATATGAGATATTTAATGTGATCTGCTGATTTTATAGATATCCATGACATGATAGGGATATAATAAAAAAAGTTGTTATATTTTTTTATTTTTTTCTTGAAGTTATTACTATCAATTTAATTAATATTTCAGAAAATAGATGTTAATGATATTTTATAATAAAACTTTTTTATTAAATTATTTTAAATACAAAAAAAATATAATATTTTGGAAATTGATTTGGAAATGGTCTTTAATATGTACCATTATCCATTTATGGTCCTATGATAAAATTATAGTTATTATATTGACCATCTTAGAGTGAATATATATATTATCATGGTATGTTTAAATGTGTTTAATAAGAGTTAAAACCAACCGATAAGGGTTAAAATTTCAATTAAATAAATTAAAAAATAATCCTATAATGGCATCAAAACATCCATTTTTCAGAGAAAAAAAGGATGACTACACGAGTTGGATATAAATCCCAAGACTTTTATCAACACTAGAAAAACACTGACAAAGGGTACATTATCAGCATTAAAAAAGTGCATAAAACGGGTGGCATTATCATCCCTAAAAGAAGAACTGATAAAGTTTACATTAAATACAAATTATTTATGTTTTTATTAGGCATCCTTTATCACCCCTTTTTGTATCACTGATGAATGGACTCATTATCAGTGCCTTTAATAGCAGTCAAAAAGGGATTGTTCATCATCGTTTTTAGAAATGATAATAAAAGATACCTTCATGACCACATTTAGGAGCACTTGTGAAGGGACCCCTTATAAACACATATATTATTATTTATAATAGGTCATATGGTAGTGTGCATTAAAATTTACATCACTATTCATTAACATAAAAACATGTACAAATATAAGAAATAAAAACCCAAAAAACATCAATACCAGGTACAAATATATATTTAAAAGGAATAAAATTTAAATTACAAATAAAAGAAAAAACAACATATTTGAGAAATTAAATGTATTGGTTTAGAAAGATGAATTATTATTTAAAAATTATCACAAAAATTGAAATTCATTATTTTTCCTTCCTAATATTCTCCTGTGCCCACTCATGTGATTACCGAACAAACCACCAATACTCGGGAAAAATAATTATCAGTTATATGAAAAAAAATTAGTTATTAAGAAAATCAGAAAATTATATATAAAATAATAATATTAAACTAAACTTTAATTAATACCATGAATACTATTTAACATATTGTGTTTTGGTTGATTATTGAAAGTCAGAAAATTTTTGGTTCATCTTCAATAATTACCTCACTGAAAAATGACTAAATAAGTATAGTATAAAAATCAGAAGGAAATTAATTAAGTAATAGAATGTTTGATGATGTTAAAATGATATACCCTTGTTTTCTCCATTTTATCAATTTGATGCTTTTTTTAAAATAAAAATACCCTTATATATTGAAAACATTCACTTTGAGTCATACTGGTTACATCATCTGTTGAATTCAGGTGCACATGATTACTTCATGATCCAAATTACATATGGATCATTTCCCAAATGTATTAAAATAATTGGAATATGATATCTTGGGTTTGATAATTACACTTGTATTTTTGACTAAATTGTTATTTTAAACTATTAAAAAATATTTTTTGTCATACCGATCACATAATATATCAGTTTGATTTGTGACTAGTTCTAATAAATCAAAAATGACTTGAGAATCATCATTAAATATTATAAAAAAATATGTCAGTTTTTCATTGTTTTCTATGAGTGACACTTTTTGAACTACATTGTAATTTTTAATCATGTAACTAACACATTGAGTTATAACGGGAACATAATGTATCATATTGATTTTCTACTTATTCCTACACATAACAAATTGAATTCATATCATTATAAAAAATTATCAAAGCCATTTGAACAAGTTTTCTATTTTTTGAGTATGAAAATTTTCATTTACACTAAAATTAATGTCCATATTAAATAAATAGACACACAAGTAGTTATAAGATTCAGAAACTGTGTATGATTGTAGTGCGGTTGATTCATATAGGTTCAAAATGACATATGTATTGTTTCTAAAAATTATAAAAAGAAACCAAAAGTGTTTTCATGGTATTATTTATGTCACTTGTTTTTTTTATTAAATTGAAATTTTAAACATGAAAAAGTAATGTTGGGTCATAAAAATCACATCATGGGATGGTTTGATTTGAAAATTATTCATTCATTTCTCATGTGACATTTGAATAATTTCTCTATTGTTTCAAAATAGTCTGAGCATGTTTTATTTATTTAAAGTGAGTGGAAATTTTTTACTAATTGTTTAATTTTAAACCCATTATAGTAACATTGAGTCATACAAGGAAGATAATGTACATATATGAGGATTGAATGACTCTTAAAAGTCAAAAATGTCCCACGCATTGTTTATTAAAAGTATCAAAATAATCTTAATGTTTTTCTTATATTTGAGCACGTTAGTAGTAATTTTTATAATGAAAATAATTGTAATTTAAAAAAAATAAACATTTCAATCATATCAATCGCACCGTTAAATAAATAGAGTTGTGGCTAATTACAACCCAAAACAAGTTATATATTATCACTTTCTTAACGTATCAAAAAAATATGAATGTGTTTTTTGAGTTCTGAGTTTGTATCTTTTTTATGAAAAATTCATTTTATACTAGAAACATATACATTGATTCATACTAGTCGCAACGTGTTTCATGATGACTTGAGACTGATTCCAACACATAAAATAACATTAATGATTTACCTAAATTATTTATACAATCCAATCATGTTTTATTAGTTTTTTGTGAGTGAAACTTTTTAAACATAAATGTAAATTTTAAACTGATAGCAGGCATATTAACCCATACCAGGCACTGAACATATCAGATTCATGTTCAGTTAATTCATACACATAAAAATTATTTATTAACAGTTTACTTAATTCTGAAAAATAAGTTAAATGAATTATATATATTTATGTTTATTGTAGGTTTTTACTAAAAATAATTCCATTTTTAAATAAACACACACTTATAGTCATACCTGTCACACAATTCATAATATTGTGATTTTACTGAATCTTATACATCACAAATGACTTATGGATCATTTTAATCATGTGTCAAAACAATCCAAAATCATATTCAGGGTTTTATGCTTGTACCATCTGGTTTTTATTAACTTTTCATTTTAATACAGAAACATGAACAATGAGTCATGTTATTATCATGTATTAGTTTGTTGTGAGACTCATTCCTATAAGAAAAAAACTCCTTATAAATATTTTTACTAAATTTTCATGATAATCAGAGTGAGGTATCTTGGTTTTCAAAAATTAACACTATTTTAAATAAAATGAAAATTTCAAGCTGGTGACAAACAATTTGAATCATACAAGTATCATCACATATTATATTGAGTTTAAACGGACCCTTATACATAAATAATTACTCATGTATTGTTTTTCAAAATTATCAAGAACAATACAACATCATTTTTTAGGTTTTGAGTTTCATAATAGTCCTTTTTGAATAATATCAAAGACAATTTTACATAAAATGCACACATTTGGTCATATTGGTCGCATAGTACAATGGATTGAGGTGAAGATTATTATTAAATATAAGCTAATAACATAGATCATTTTCATAATGTATCAAAACAATATGAATTTTTTTTCATTTCTGAGCCTGTCGGTTGACCTTTATAGTAAAATTATTTTCATTTTTAAATAAAAATATACTCTTGGTGTAATAAGGGTAACACAATGAATTTGAATGAGTGTTGAATGATTCCTACAAGTCAGAAAATAATTATGGACATTTTTAGTATGGTATAAATACCAACATAATTTGTTTTTGGTATTGTGTATATAACAATCCTTTTTTAATAAAATTACATTTTAAACAGGGAAACATGAACTTTTTGTAACAATTGACACATCATGTGTCTCATTAACATGAGTCTAATTCATTCTTGTTGGAACCAGGTTCTTCAAAGCATGATTTGGTGTATGGTTTGTGTTTGTTGTCAATCCTCAGTGGAAGTTCAGGGTGTGTTCCAACAAAGCGATCATACCGTTCAAGCAGAAAACAGTAGTGAAGGTGGCGCTGTTTCCCAGTGTTTGCCAAATTTTTGGGCCTAAAAATCGGCCAATAAAGTAAAGTGTTTTTGGAAAAGGTACATGCGCGCCGTGCTCTTGGAGGATAAAAGACTTGCGCGCCATATGTTTTTGAGGATCAGAACATCAAAATTTGGCTAAAGGAAAGAAGGTCGTGCAAGTGTTGGTTGGGTCGCGCAAGTGAGTTGCGCGACAGAGTTTACTGAAGACAAGACTTGCGCGCCGTCGAGGACTTGCGCGCCGCCGCGTAGGGGGTCCAGTTTGCCTATAAATACTGGACCACCCCTCCTCATTTGCAACAAATTTCAAGGCCGAGAGATTGCTCGAGCTCTCGTCGCACAGGTGGTTGAGTCGCGCAGGTGGTTTTTTTGTCGCGCAAGTAGAGCTTGCGCGCCGGTGTTTGGCTGTGCGCCCAAGGTGGTTTGGAAGAGAAAGGAAGTGGACCACGCAAGTTTGTAGTTGGGGAAGGAAGAGTCGCGCATCTGTGTTGATGACACTTGCGCGCCAGTGTGGACTTGCGCGCCGTTGTTGGACTTGCACGACTGTCTTGGAGAAGCGCGCCTGGTTTTGCTGAAGCCCACCAGCGTGTTTGGAGCTGCACGAAAGCCGAGAGACTACTCAGTACATTCGAGGAAAAGTGATATTCTTCTTCTGGTGAGAATCGAACCTCAATAGAGAATCTACATACAACAAAGGATGCACTCTTATGCAAATGAAGAAGATACCCTCACGTCTATAAACTGAGTGGGACTTCACCAACAGCAGTGAGCCAGGGGGAGTCAACGGGAGTGACCCGAGGGACGCAGTGAGCTATCCCTGAACAATTGTAAAGGCAGTGAGCCTAGGACAGAGTGTCTGTACCTGAACTTTTGTATCCGCAGCTAGTGAAGCATAGTGGATTTAGGTACGACCGGTAACCTGTCGGCGTATGCTCCTTGGATGTAGCCCTTAGTGGTGAACCAAGTAAAAATGGTTGTGTCTTCTCTGTGCATGTGAATGTTTTCATTCTGATCATAATCATCATACAGGTTCAACAAGTTCCTACCAACGTGGGAACAAGATCCAACACATTAAAAGAAAAAGTGGTCACCCTGATTCACCGCTCCCCTCTCAGGGTGTCCCGGGGTCCTTCAATTCTTTTCACAAATGACATTTAAATTACTATCCTAAACTGTCATGACATTATGACCATGTTTCATCAATTTTTATTGAGTGACACAATTTGAACTAAAATGTTGAATTTAAATTGATACCAAACACTTTTAGTCATATTAGGAACATCATTCATCAAATTGAGGAGTGGATGATTCTTACACATCACAAGCGATATATGGGTGGAAGATTCCTACCCATAAAAATGACTTATACAATGTTTTCATAAAAAATCAAAACAATCTGAGTGTATATTATCAGATTGGACTATGTCAATTATCTTTTCTAGTAAAATTAATATCATTTTTATTATAAATAACATATTTCAGTCATATTGGTCACATCGTGCCTTGGATTTAGGTTAGACATATTCCAACATCTTCAGAACGATTTATGGATAATTTTTATAAAGTTTCAAAATAATATGAATATGATTACTCATTATTTAATATTCCATGTATGTTCTTTACTAAAATGGAATTTTAAACATGAAATATGTTCATTGAGTGATACTATTCACATTATGATTTAGATTGATATGAGGTTAATTCAAACAAATCACATATGACATACGAAGTATTTTCCAAAATTATCAAGATACATTTAGCATGCATTCTTGGTTATTAGTGACTGGAACACATCTTGAACTAAAATATCATTTTTAAACTAATGATGCACATAATGAGTTATATTGAGCACAATGTGTATAAAATTTTGGAGTAATATATTCCTATACATTACAAATGACATATGGAAATTTTTAGCAATGTATCAAATCAATCTAGAAGTGTTTAATTAGTTTCGAGTATATCACTTTTATTATTTACAAAATTTTCTATTTTAAATAAAAGGCACCCATAGAGTCATACTGGCCTCAATATGTGTCAAATTGAGTTGTGGTAAATTCATACATATCATAAAGTACATTTATATTATTATCCAAATATATCAATATAATATTAATGAATTTTCATGGTTTGGAGTATGTGATTTGTGTATTGAACTAACATATAAATTATAATGTAAAAATATATAGTACATGTGATATGATGCACACTTTGTGTTAGAATGATGAGTGGATGATTGAGAATGTGATATGGGTTTTTATTTCACTTATAAGAAAAAAATTCATAATAGAGTGTTGATTTTCCATTCTAATTGAAGAGGAAACCATATACAGTATCAATCAATTCATGTTTCATGAGGTATGGGGTTTCCTTATCCAGAAAAACAGAATAAGTTTTTTAATATCTTCATGATATACGAAAAGATTATATATTACATTAAATTTTGAAGAAACTAACTAGGAAAAGTAGAAAAACTGTTGAGAAATATAATAAAAGGAAAGTGTTCATGTAATATATAAGTAAAAAAATAATATATTTATTATTGTTCAATTGTAACTAAAACACATAGAATTTAGTCTATCTTACACGACTGTAAATGAAAATACATCGGTCCATATAATATGAAATTAAACTTACTTTAGTGGGACATACCAAATAAACTTAAATTGATTGAATTTCATTCCTATATAGATAGTGATTTCAGATATGATTTTACAACATTAAATTCTCTAATCTAGAATTCTCACCATAAATAATTTCTTTTACACACTACATTCCCTACATTAAAATAATATTATCCCTTATTCGTAGCCTAAAATAATAAAACATTTTTATTCACATTAAGTAGTAATTCTTGTATAATTGTTTTATAATACGATTAAATACAATAAGAATTTAGATTAACCCACTATTAATTAATATGTTATATTTTATAATCTAAAAACTAAAAAATCATATATATAACCACTCTATAATAACATATCACTAATGTATTACAGAAAATTCCAATTAAATCTTCAACCAATTTGGGCTGGTTTAAACTTAATATATAAAAAATTTCTATATTATTTTCAAAACAGTAATATCTTACATATTATAAATTCTTAAATTCTACTAATCATAAATTTATTCTTTAATGTATTACCAGAAAACATTAACTATCGGATGAAACCTAATAACGTACATTGAATGAAATAAAATAAATATATAAATTTTAGTTTTCTTAACATAATAAAATCTATCTTTCCCTTTCACCATCATAGAACATAAAAACTCCATGATAAACCATTTTCATTCATTTTTGGAAAAAAACAAAATTTTGACCAATTATGTATTTTTAGAATACACTAAACTTCATTATAAATTGGTTACCATATTTTGATAGTATAAAACATTAGTATTTCCTATTATAGAATAGATATGAAACTAAAATATAGTTCATCTATAAATTCATCCATGAAGTTTCAATAGATTTGTAATTCCATTTCATTGATCACGATGATTATAAAATCTAGAATAACATCATCATATTTTTTCATCAAAATGGGAACATATCAACTCACATTAATTTTTTTCGAGAATGATAATGATATTTTTTAATGAGATTGTGAACATAGATCATTTTATATAATGAATGTGAACCTGAATATTTTTGTGAACGAGTGGACACATTTTTTTATAGTGAGATGGTGAAAAGGTATCTCATTCCATAATAAGGATATGTTAAACAACACTTCCAATGTAATGATTATGAAATTATTTGTGATTTATAGTGGGATTATTTATATTAACATTTGGTGAATTCAAATGAATAATTATTATTCGGTTCTTCTGAATAATGTAAACTCGTTGTGTTACGTTTAGGTATTCTACAAATATTTTTGATATTATATCCTGCATCTATTTGATGACCAAATGGAACAAATAATTCCACCACCCACAAATGTGCGACAACTTTATTGTACATTTCATATACAATTTAACACCAAAAAGTATGATAACCTGTATAGGGTATGAGTCTAATTATATTCTAAAAACATTAAGTAAATTAACAAGAAGTAGCTTAAATTACCAAAAACAAATTAAACAAACAAGTAGAAGGATGTCACAAGTTCATGATTCATGTATACATTCAAACACCATGTTTTTAGAATTCATAAAATCAAATTGATTTCCTCTATTATACATCTACTTGATAAAATTCATATAATTAATATATAATTATTTTGATACAAATGATACAAACCATAAATATTTTTCTAAGGTTATACCTTGCACTAGATCACAATCATTATTGGTAATAACCTAAATGTATAGTTAAAAATCATTCTGAAATTATGTATGCTACCCAATAAATAAAAATTGCATATTTTTTATATAAAAGAACATTTATGAAAAACAGAGAACCCCTAAAAATATAAAATTCAATGTATCAAATACGATAAGAGATTGAAGAGACATTATAATCGAATTAAAACCAATTATAATCATTAATCATATATAATATTCAATGATGGTTGTCATGAACCATCCGTCGGGGCCTATGCCATGACTACCCCAATCTCACCTTCCATAGGCCAGGTGTTGGATAATAGAACCGGAAAGGCATTTCCCTAAAACAAGAATGCAGTGTCTTTAAAGATGTAAAAACACATAGACTAGAACACAACAAAATAAAAAACTGAAGTAAACTATTTTAGTAAATGTATGTTGAATGTAAAGGGGACAGAATACAAGCCTATCTAAAATGTACAAGTAAATATGAAAGGTAGAAATACAACTAGAATGTGAAAAACAGTTCCTGAATCACCATCCAAGGATCCTACCAAATGGGGAGGTACAATTCATGATCAGTATTACCTGCATCATCTCACATAAAATTGACCACCTCCTGGAACCATATTGTCATGGAACCCTCATCCTCGATCAAAATTGTACGTCATCGGCATAAGAAATAACAATGTTTCGGCATAACCCGTGTAGGGGTGTGTATAACAATACTCAGTAGGGACCCTGAGAACCTCATAGGTCTCTCAAAGTTCCCCAAACTAAAACCCACAATGCAATTCCACCATTTCAAAGCACTACATTGTAGACATCATCTCTACGTAGGTATATTCCAATTCATATACTTATGTTATCAAGATATTAAACTCCCAAACATGAGGGATGATTCCACCAATGGTAATGTCATGACGGTAGAAGTACTACATTGGTAAGACTGTGATGATAGTAGTTCCACATTGACAATGCCACAAAGATAAAACCATGAATGTAGAAGTAACACACATATTACATCACGTAGACAATACAACGAAATTAGAAGTACCAGAATGGAAACACCATTAACATATCACCACAATGAAATAAGTATCACACAAGTATAACCCCCAAAATATCACCACAATGGTAGAATATCCACACATGTATCACAATGACGATATCACCACGAATGTAAAAGTACAACACAGGTATCACCACTAATTTTAATGTACCACACAAGTATCACAATGATTATATGACCATGAAGGTAAAATTTACACACAAGTATCACTAAAAATGTAAAAGTACCACACATGTATCACCATGAAGATAAAAGACTCATACCAGACTTAGTTTTCAGTGATGTATAGAATTACATATGACAAGTTGCGAAGCTGGATAATCTTATTCTGTCAAGAGGAACTATTGCTGACCATATGTAGTCGGAACCTAATAGGATCGATAGATAACTAACCCCTAAAATGTACCACCTAGGATCTAACCGAAAAAGGATCGATAGGTAACTAACTACCACAATGAACCACATAGGATCTGACCCAGACATGATTGATAGATAACAATCCCCCACAATGACCCACACAGTATTGGACCCATATAGGATCGAGAGGTATCTCACCCTAGAAAGGACCCACACATGATATGACCCACACATGATCGGTATGCACTGACCCACATAGGATCGTTGAGCACTAGCCCACAAAGGATCTGTCCCACACAAGATTGGTATGCGTTGAACCACATAGGATCGCTTGGAACTAACCTCCATATGATCTGTCTCCAACCTCCGCCTCACTGCAAGCCACTGGATTCCCCACACCCAGTGTGCTCAAGTTCCATAGAATCGTCCCTCGAGATATAAGTTATACGTCAACCGACACAATACTCCAAAATGTAGTAACCCAACCGGCTGCCATGTCGTAAGGGATCCAACGTGATAGACATTGCGTTAATCGGACACACAGTCTGAGAGTTATAAGCGTTTTACTTGTAGGATCCTTGTTGGATTCAGGTTTGATCCAACCAAGCCATTCTCCAACAATCAACAAAAAAAATTGTAGTATAAAAAAGTGAATTTCACAATCCATGGATCCCAAAACCGCAAACGGTTTGTCAAACTGACGTCTGGTTCTCATGACATGGCCCTTTATGTGTTTCTAGTCCCGTTCAGGCCTAGGTCCGGTCCGACCTGGTCAAAATGACCTGGCCCGACCCAGTTTGGGCTAGGCCATGGTGGGCTCAGCCTACTGGGCTGCAGTCCGGCCCGGACCACAGGGGGTGGCCCGTATTGGTGGCCCACATGGGTAGCCCGACCGACAAGGTGTGGCCTGTAAAGAGAAGCCCGACCCACAAAAAGGGATTTCCCACAAAGGGCGGACTACAAGGGATGCCCCTACCCATATAGGGAAACATGCCAACGGTAGATCGGCCCTCAAGGGTGTTAGACTGCCACATGAGGCGCAACCTTTTCTGAATCTAAGCATGGCCTGTTGGTAGTGCTGTCCACTAGCAAGTGGCACAACCACGTCAGGTGCGGTAGGCAAGTCCGCCCGAGCTGGAAAGGATGGAAACATTCCCTCTGGTATCCTGAACATCCTGATGGCTGTTTGGATTTGTGACATGGTGGTCCCACATGGACATCACCGAGTCGCTATGGGACCAACGATGTGCGTTCTTTCTCCACCATGGCTACGGCCGTGACATCTACTCGCCTGCAGTGCGCTAGTCGCACTGCCTCTCTGGATTATCGGCAGCACACTGGTCATGCTGTCTCTCCTTCCCCAGTTGGATGATTTCTTGACTACCAACTCTGATCTCCATTTTTGTCAATCCGCGTCCCTTGTCTCACCGGTGGCACGCGACGGCGCGCCGCAACACCTCCATGGTCGGTCGGTCCTGGTCAGTCTGATGATCGTTATATATTTGTGTCGTGACCACCTCTTGTGGATTGCGTCGGTGCAGTCCTTCTTCGTAGCCAGTCGGTGTCGCTGGGCTTGTGAAATTCCTCTGAGAATGAAGGGTTGTTGAATTATAGAGTGGGATTGATACTGGTTCATTAGGCCTGCACCATCCGTGTTTGCTCATAAACAAGAAAGGGGATAAAAATGGGTTCAATAAATATTCACTTGAATTTAAAACTATAATTAGACCCCTACCTCGAGAATGATGGTTTGCGTGCAATAGTGGAAGCAGGTCGGTGTTTTTAATCCTCCAAAACTAGCTTCCAACAGCACTTCTCGTGCGTCGATCTTCGGTTTGTGGTTCAGTGTCGCTCATCAATTCCCATGGGAACCAGCTCCATCTTCCAATGGTTTGGTATCATGGCATTGGTCAGCACTTCTTTTCTTGGTGAAGAAGTTCCAATACCCCTCCCTAAGCTCAATATTAATAGGATATGGGGACAGTATATAATGAAGTTGTCATTAAATGGTGGCTCATTAATTAGGAAGATTAATAATTCCATGATGTTTTTTTATATAGATTGAAGTGTCATTTCGTTAAATGGGATGACACATAACTGGAACCACACTCCATTTTCCATTGGAGGATATGAGTTAAAATAAAATAATATTATTATTTTATTTTATTTCCTTCAAAAAGTCTCAAAACAAAACTTTATCTCCAGTCCTATAGCAGTCAATGTAAAGGCATCTTTAAGAAAATCATGGCGCTACAGATTCAATAGTGCACTCATATTTTTAATTCGAGCTCCTATTCAAAATTTTGGAAACACCGCTCGATCATTTATTGATCATATCAGAATATTTATTTAGAAAATTTTTAACAGCCACCGAAAACATGTTTCAGTTGAGGATATGCTCCGAATAAGGAGAAAACACCCTCACAAGATCAACAGTACTGACGTATTTTCAATCCGAGTTAAAATTTAGAAGTAATGGATTTAAAAAAAATAATTGTTACTGAATTGTTTATTCACCACTAAAAATTAACATTCACTGGTGGCACGTGTTGTCCAATGATAGTATCTACATAAATAAAGCATACCAACATGAGCTCAACAGTGGTATAATATTTTTTATCTGTTTCCCGTTCATGAGTTATATTCATTTGAAAATTAAAAGAACTTTATTTTATAATTTTATTTACAGTTATTCCATTTTTGGATTTTATCACTGGAATCCTACACCGACTAAACATAAGTCGCACATAGCATAAACTCTCTATCCTAAATAGAAAGGTTCCCTCAGAATTTAGATCCAGGTAATCATTTAAGATTTATTACACTATTTCCGGAAAACTACTTACGCACGTAAAATAAAGCTTAACAAAACATCGACGGATCAAGTTAGGCACTCCAGGCCTAGAAATCACATGCCGTCAAATTTCACCATCTTTAAATAATTCCATATAATTGTAAAATATATGGAATTTACAAGACATTAAATTCTCCCCACCTTTGGTATTTACGTCCACAATATCCTAACCAAGGGAAAATCAAACAAATGAGGTTATCAAACTCGCACCAGAGTGATCGACCATCCACAAAGTACTCTCACCTGTCCATCCTCTATCTCTACTGGGACCATCATAAAAGTCACCATATAATCAAAGTTCAACTCGCCCAAGTTGAAAAAATTTGATTAATTATGCATTCATATCCTTAGATGTGACACATGGAAAACATTATATAGGTGGTGCATCTATTGGGAAAGATATGGATTGTACACCACACCTTCCACTCTACTGAGAATCTAAAAATGTCCGATGAACCTCAATGATAATTGGCCTCCCTGGAAAAATCTCTGAAAACCTAATAGAGTTGAGACTCGTGTGAAGACATGGTCTCCCTCCTCTAGCCGGCATAAGACATCTACTACCTCTGTGTAGTTTTCACTTGCTAACATGTGAGGCATCAGGTTAAAAACTATTCCATATCTTCTTTCATCACTTCCCTCCATTATAGATATTGGAAGTCCGGGTACATGATCACCACTCTATGATATACTGCTAAGGGGATTTATGGATCTCCCTCAACACCTCCTCCTGAAGCTTCAATGTATCTACAATTCATCTTTGAAAATGATGAAAAGCTCCCCGCCTTCAGAAAATCATTTAGGATATTGTCTTAAGGATATCTGAGCATGTCGGCCCTCAATGTCAATCGCTCATGCTTCCCCCCCCCTCTAGAAGTTTCTATAGAATTTGGGGAGTGATTTTCATAGATGTTGGTGAGCTGATCCATCTTTATCTATGATTGATATCCTATGCACGACTAGCTGCTCTAATGCCTCACTCAGCAGTTGTAGACCAGAGCTCCTGCTGAGTGCGTCTTCTACCACTTTCTACTTCCCAGGAGTATAAAAATATCATAGTCGTAGTCCTAGTGGAACACTAACCATTGTCATTCTCTCAACATCGGAATACACTGCAAACACTTCTCCATCCACCGTAATGGCTCCCCCTTCTTTGTCAAAGCTTACGAGGGTGCTACTACCATGGATATGTATGGTACCAAACTCCAGTAGTACCCAGCCAAAAGAAGAAGTCCATCTGTCTTCAGGGAGGAAATCATGGAATCTCCCTTAGAGAAGGTGTCCTCATACCCTACCACTACTGTAGGGAACTGAAAACCCAAAACACCTACTGCAATGATGTTACGGAGGACCGATTGAAGAGTGATCAGCGGCCCCCTCCTATACATGAGTTTATCATGTGTGGCATGGGATTCCTTTTTCACTACCCTAGGAAAACCATATTCCAACATTGAAGATAATCCACAATCATTTAGACTAATATACATAATTTTAGTATCAATTGTGGATGTCAAATCCATACCCACAATAAAGTCGTAATGCATTGATTCTACCACCAAGAGGTTCCAACCCAAAATCTCACCTCATTTGTTTGATGACATTATCGATATATGTGTAATTTTTCAATATCCTCCCAATGTTATCTCAAGACATTAGGGTCATGTCAATGTATTAACTAGAAGAACTTGGTATTGAACACAATTCATGGAAATATTGATTTTTTAGTTCATATGAATATTAATAGAGAAGATAGTAATAGTCACATACTGTTCCACTAATCAATATTGGAGCCATTGGGTCGCGCCCCTTGACTGCATGCCGCTACCCCCTTCTCATGTCTTTTAGCTCCCTAAGCCTGGTGGGGAAAACATTCTGGTAGTGGTTGTAACATGTTGAAATGTTAACCACCACATGATTATCTCCTTGTATCACTTTCACGTCTGATGCCCTACATATTCATCAGTCCCTACCACTTCCTTTTCCTAAAATATTTTATAGGACCATGTCACTGAGACTAGAGTTAGTATCCTAATTTCCCACTGTTAACATTCACTGGTTTCATCATCTAATCGAATGAATATTCAACCACAAAGGTTCTTTTCTAGCACCCTAACATAATTTTGAATTCTCAGTGGAAAAGTTTTAGCTCAAATATCCCTAAACACACCTTTCATGGAGGTCCGAGTCCTGAAGCATTGACATTAATGTATTCATCGAGTACCTGGAATGGTCGGTGAATCTAGATGAATACTCAGCTACAAACATTTCTTACTATTGAAGTTGTAGAAGCATTATGGAACATTCTCCCCTAAGATTTTTATGGAAAGATACCCCCTAATATGAGGAAGGTTCTCAAACATGTCCACTAGAAAGTCAACACACCGCACAATAATTGTAATCTATACATTGTCACCCTCCTACTGAGCCATGTAGAAGGCACTCAACAAAGACTTCCATCTAATCGAATAGTGTCCTGGCTAGATAGAAACCCGGCCACCACCTCAAGGCAGTACTTAACCGCCTTTCAGTCAGTCTAGACATAGATCTTTAGAGGCCTCTACAACTATAACTCAAGAAAACAGCTCATTCGGCACACAACATCCACCAGGGCGACTAGTGGTAACTACTGCCCAATGGGTGGTAGTGCGGCCGGTACACCACACGAAGGTTCCAACACAGTAGGGGGGCCCTGCACCAGGGCCTCATTACATAGTGGGGCATCATCGTTTACTCCATCAGGAATCCTTGTTGGATGTCTACATGGTGACATCCTGATAAGGAAGAGATGTACCATGATCAAAAGGATATACCTATTGAGCAGACTCCAAATAAATCACATGAAAAACTCTTCAAAAAAAATTATTAGTGGTTCAGTGTACGAATTGAAAAAATAAAATGCAGGGTCCTGGTGTATAAATACATCGGTCGCCGCACTAACACTAGAATCCAAAAACAAAAAAAATTCAAAACACAAAACAATATAGATTCATTGAAAATATTAGAGTCATATTTCTTCTGTATAACTGACCCGTTTGATACCTCATTGTCACGACCCGTCCCTTGGGGCTCTGCCATGACTACCCCAATCCCACATTCCATATGCCAGGGGCCGGCGACTAGCACCCTAATGGTTAGTCCATAAAATGGAATGTAATTTACATTAAACCTATAAAAACACATAGACTAGAACACAAAAAGATGAAACCATGAATTAAACTACTATATTAAAGGTGTGCTAAATGTAAAGGGTCCAGAATACATGACCAAATGAAAAGTAAAAGTACAACTGAAAAGTACCAATATAATTGGAAAGTAAAAAATATCTCTTTGATCATCAACCAAGGATCCTACTTAAAGGGTAGGTACAACTCATGATCAGTAGTCCCAAAGCCACATCAAGTTGAATGCTCCTCCTCTGAGCATCATCCAGTCATAGCTCCCTCATCCTCAATCAACGTTATACGTCATATGCACAAGACTGAACATGATGTGGGTGTAGCCTATGCAAGGGTGAGTATAACGATACATATTAGGGTCCCCAATACCCCCATAGGTATCTCATAGTCCTTCAAATGAAAAACAATAATGCAATACCACCATCTCAAACCATGAAGTGATAGAAATCATCTATACTTAGGTATATACCCATTAATATTTTTAGTTATCAAGGTATTATCATCCCATTCATGAAATAAGATTACCAAAATGTTAACGCAACAAAGGAAGAAGTACCACACATGTATCACCATGAATATAGAAGTGCCTCACTGGTAATTCCACAGAGATAGCACCATGAACGTAGAAGTACCACAGAGGTACCACCATGATGATAACACCACGAAGTTTGAATTACAACACAGGTACCACCAAAAACATATCCCCACAAAGGTAAAATCACCACATAGGTATCAACACGAAGATATCATCACAAATGTAAAAGTACCTCGTAGGTATCACCCTGAAAATATAACCACGATGGTAAAAGTTCCACACATGGATCATCAGAATTTTAAAATTACCACATAGGTATCACCATGATGATATCACTATGAAGGTAAAATTACCACACATGTATCACGACAAAGGTAAAAGTACAACACTGGTATCACCACAAAGGTAACAGGCATAGCTCACGCTAGGATTTCAGTGATGTATATAAGTAAAAATGATTAATCGCAAAGATAGATCATCTTATTCTGTGAAGAGGCACTATAGCTAACCATACAGAGTCTAACCCACATATGATCGATAGAAAACTAACCCCCGCAATAACCCACTAAAGATTTGATCCACACATGATCAAAATGTTACTAACCCCAAAAATGAACCACATAGGATCTGACACACACATGATGGATTGGTATCTATCCCCTGCAATGATCCACACATGATCTAACCCATACTGGATCAATAGGTAACTTATCCCTGTAATGACCCACACATGATCTATACCACACAAGATCAGTATGTGCTGACACACACATGATTGTTGAGCACTGGCCCACACATAATCAAACCCACATAGGATCGGTATGCGTTGACACTCACTGGATCGATGAAAACTGACCCACACGTAATTTGTCCCACACTTGTTCGGTGATAACCAACACAATATTTCTTGGGACTATCTTCTGTATGATCGGTCTCAAACCTCTTCCTCACTTCCAGCCACAAGAATCCTCTCACTAGGTGCGATTGAGTTCCATAGAATCTTACCTCGAGATAACAGTCAATGGTTGACTACTACTATGCTCTACAATGTAATAATGAAAATAACTTCTATGTTGTAAGGGTTCCAACGTGATAGACGTTGCGTCAATCAGACACCCTATCTCTGAGTTATAAGCATTTTAGCTCCCGGGCCAAGTTGGATTCAGGTTTGATCCAACCCATCCATAATCCAACTATCTCCAAAACTCAATTGGATTATAACAATAAAACCCTCATGATCCAAGGATTCTAATGCAATAGAAAATTCATCAAGCAGATGTTCGGTTCTAAATATATGGCCCTTTAAGTGTTTCTATGCCAGGTTGGTCCGATGTATGGTCTGATCCGGTTAGACTGACCCAGACCAACCCAGTTTATGTTGGGCCATAGTGGGGTCAGCCTGCTGAGCCTAGGTCTGGCCCATCCTACAGGAGGTGGCCGGCAATGTTGACCCACCATGGTGGCTCGTAAGGGTGGCCCGACCCACAAATGGTGTCCCACAAAGGGGGCGTCCCGCAAAGGGAGACCTAGAAAGGGCATCCCGACTCATATAGGGTGGACCAGTAATGGGGATCCGTAATGTGGCGGCCTGCATGGTGGCCACCCAGCCGAGAGAGAAGTAACCCGATCTGGGGAAGATCACGACCCACTGGCAATGCAGTCTTCTTGCAGGAGGACTAGGGGCGTGAGGTTTGCTCGACAAGGGGGCGACCTGACAATGGTCTACCAGAAATGGCAATGGGGTTTATGTCCCCCCCCTCGGTGTCTCGAATGGCCTGGAGTCCATTATTTTTTGAGAAATGGCCATGCCACTAGGGCTCCGCCCAGTCGCCGCAAAACCAATGCAGTTGGTTCCTCCTCTGTTGCGTCTTCGGCTGTAGCATCGGCTAATTGGAAGCTCGTTGGGCATGTCGGCTATCCCGATTATTGGAGGCACACTGGTCACAAAACCTATCCATCCATGACCAACCGAAGATCCTGTATCCTCCTATGATTGTTTCAGATGTCATGTTATGACCCCTTGCACAGTTGCGGCACACAACGGCGCACTACACCTCCTCCATGGTCGCCCGGTGCCAGCCATTCCAATGACATGCACAAAATTTTTCCACAGCCTCATCTTGTGGCGTTCTTCAGAGAACAAATTCTTTGTGGCAGTTCAGTTTGATAATGCGGGCGGTATTCCAGCGAGAATGCAAAGGTGTAGCAAGATATTCGATGGTTCCAGCCAGGTTCGTTTTTCTCTCACCCTCCTCGTTAGCTCATAAACAAGAGGGAGGATAAAAAGTGATTAAATATAAATAAACTATAATTAAAAAAAAATAATTAATCCCCTACCTCAACAATAATTGTGACCATACATTGGTGGAAGCAGGTCGGTGTTCATCCTCCTCTTTAACTAGCTTCCAATAGCACCACTCCTATATCGATCATCGATTCATGGTTTGGTGTCACTCGTCAACGCCCGCCGTAACCGGCTCCATACTCTAAGTTTTTGGCATCACATCACATGGTCAGCACTTTTTTGTATGGTGATGTAGTTATGATACCCCTCCCCAAACTCCATATAAATATTATTTGGGTAGTGTATGTAACGACGTTGGAAATTTATGGAGACTCATTTAATATAAAGCTTCTCAATTCCAAAACACTATTGTTGCTTATATTTAGTTGTCATTCCATTTAATTTCTTGACACATCACTGACCCCATACTCCATATTTCCATTGGAGGATACTAATGAAAATAAAATTATTTAATTATTTAATTTTATTTCTTTAAAAATTCAAAAAACTTAAATTTTTTTCTAGAATAACTACGATCAATGAAAAGTCTCCCTTTTGCAAATCATAGCACTACGGATTCATTGGTGACCTTAGATTTCTAATCCAATGATGGTATTTGTCTAAAGAGAGCATACCATCATGAGCTTAGCAGTGGTCGTATATTTTTAATCCATGTCACCATTCACAATTTCATGACATTCGTAAAATAAAATCACTTTATTTAATTATTTTCTTTACTACTATGTCATTTTCTTGTTTTCTCACATGAGGCATGCACCGACTAAACTTATGTCCCGCATAGGGTAACCCTGCCATCCTGAATGCAATGGTTCCCTCAAAATTGTCATATAGACAAATGTTTAAGAGTTATTACACATTTTCATGAAAAATGCTTACACACACAATTTAATGCATAAAAAACTTCGACGGATCATTCTGGGCACTACAAAACTCAGAATAACACGTCGTCAGATTTTTCAGTCTCAAAAATATTCATATAATAAAAACATTTATAAAAAAATTATGAGACATTACAAAGGAAATTTATTTATATAAACTTATCATATTTGATGATATCTTCAAATGAATAAACCATCTAGTCCCATGTATGAATGATTTCCTTTATTTTGATTTTCCATTCATTGAATCCTCATACAAAAATATAATATTTCTTATTGATCCACTTCTCCTTCTCATTATTTGATTCAACATTTAATGATCTCTAGGAAATATTATTCACATGACCTTGAAAATAATTAATTTTGAGAGAGTTATACACTATTTATTCCTTATATTTAATGATATTTTCCAGTAATTCCCATCGTTGTTTGTAGACTCATCCTAATTAGTGATGATCACACAGGAAGAGTGTTCCTCCACCATCAAGCCTTCATTCCTCTATTTGAAATCCTCCTTCAAACCTCATTTGGTCTTTTTATCCTTATCATCACCCCAATCTATTTTTTTTAAAAAAATGGGATCACATTCCATCATCGTGGCCATCTCCTTTTTGTAGGATATTGTCTCCATTGGTTTGTGTCAGTATTAACCGTCCATTCACAAATTTTATATTTTTTTATTTAATTTGGATTCATCTCCATGAATCTTGATAACCTCTATGAATCTTCCTCATCTACATATAGTGTATTCATGTAACTAGAATCTATTCTACACAGTCTCGTGAAAGATGAAATGAAGTCGGATCACTAGGCTATTCCTCTGCAAATCCTTGTACTACATTTTGGTTTTGTGCCTCAGCTAATCAATGTTGCTAAATTGTCCCTTCACTATCCAATCAGTTAAATAGATTGGCATGATTAATAGGTATTTAATCCCTTCAATTTCATGACATGATCGGAACCCCACCCCATAAATCATACTTCTTCTAAACCATTCATCATGGTGTAATTCACTCCACTACTACAAGAGGCACTACATCATGAATAAGATAGTGTAAATGTTGCACTACCTCTATCTTCTGTGACCGCTCACATCCCATAATTCAAATTCATGATCTCATTTTCTCTACATAGGATGCATCCTTTGGTTTGTTTTCTCATTGATTAATCATTCATGTGGTATGAAGGACATAGTTTCCTCCTGACTCAAAAGGGTCTTGAGACTCCAAATTATACTCAAACAAATCGTGTCGTAATCTTACATATACATCAATGTCCTCTAGATCATGGTTATAATGTTATATAATTTTAATGGGGATAAAATCATTGGATGTTCAATTTAAACCCAACAACATAGCTGCATCTAGTTAATATGAAGACTATTCATTGAAAGTGAATTGGTCATGAGATCCACCGGTGTAATAATGACCATTTATACCATCACATGCGGATGTCTAGCACTTTTAACCAAGTATTGACTCTTAAACCATTTATATATTATTTTTTACAACCTTAAACCCTATCTAGAACATTGAAATTAGGTTTCCCAATCAGTTTCATATGTAAAAATAATCCGCAATCTTTTTTAAAGACAACTAGATGTTTGGATTAGAAATCATCACCAGCATTAATCCAAAAGAAATATACCATAATTATTTACAATTTGACTTTAATAAAACTACGATTGGAAACGAGGTGGAAAACATCACTATATCTACTATCAAAACATTGACATCATTCAATTAAGTTATGTTACATTCAAATTATTTTTTTGTTCTTAAAAGGAAGATGATGCTCGAGAAAACAAACCTAGAGAGACATTTTTTGGGATTCAGGTATCATGTGGAAATCACAAGACCAACATAAAATGATGGGGTATGATCATTACTAGAAATGTGGGGCTTTAGACAAGTCCTTGATCAAATTGTTCTATAATGAAAATTGAATAATAATGATCTTATTTAGAGTATCCAAACTATTTATCATTCTTTTAATCAACATGCTCCAAAAAAATTTAATAAAATAATCTAATGGTTAGTGATGTTTGAGGTGACATACCAGAGTCAGATTTAGAAGGGATATGGTATCAGTGATCTATGATGTCGATAAATATAGTTGTAGTGAACTTTCAAATAAATTTGGGAGATTATGAAAATTAAATATCATAAGGAATTTTGGAAAGGTAGTATTATTAGAAATGGGGTAAACAGAATTAGAATAGGCCCCCTCACATGGAAATGGAAGTACATCCCACTCACCAATGGGAGGGACTAGTGTGAATCATTCATCACTGCCTAGGTAATCACTAAATAATTTTACTTCATCATTTGAGTACAATGGTTTTTTTGAAATCATGGTAGTGCTCAAAAAATATAGAAAAAAATGATTATATGTTTTTTAATGAAAATTTATTTACCTTTTGAAATTATATATTATATGATGCTAGTCCTTTCAGGGTTTATTATCACTCTAATAAATTTTATAACTTAATATGCATAATCATTGGCATTATCATGCTTTAGACATAACATCGTCATTGTTGAAAAAAATTGTTTGGTTATATATTTGGATAATTATATAATTCTATATATACTTAACCTATATCGATTTTAATCTGTCCGAATGATTTTTATATTTAGTCACTCATATCAAAATATTATTTATCTATTATTTTGTCATCCCAAAATCAAAACAATATTCTTATTTAAACCCAAATAAAAATATACAATTCAATGATTATCTATAAAAAGTTTATTTTAGTTTGTTGAAAATTAAAAAACCACATCATGTGTTGTTGTATTGTTAGATATCTGTGAATTTAATACAAAAAATAAACATTTGGGGTATCCATATTCAATACGATCACCACCTACATCTTCAAATAAAGTATTCAATGAAAAAAATAAAAAAATATTTTAAGGGATTAGATTGTAATCTATTACCCCCTATATTTTTAGAATAATTATGATTCTATCATCTATTATCCTTTTCCCAAACATATCATGAAAATCTCATTTATTCTTATCAATTTCTTGCTTCACCGAAAATGTTTTTTGTGTTGAAATGATATGGGAATTAATGAGTCTAAATCGAGATTCATAAAGATTTCCATTTATGTACTACTGATATTAACCCATATAGAAAATGAGAATATTTATTAACTATAATGAACATATTAGATCAAAAATTCTATAGTCGTATTATAAATATGAAAATTATGTATGTATTCATAATAGATGTTATGACTCATTCAAAAGTAGTATCTTATTTATACTATTGAAGCCAAATATGTTTGTAACAAATTTTATAAATATTTCATCATCATATAGAATGTAATATATATTTTCATCATTAAATGTGATATTTGTATGATTCTATATTTATAATAAATATTTATTTTGAAATAGTGGGGAGAAGGTACTCTTGAATGTTACTTTTGATTTCATTGTTGATTCAGTAGATTATCTTCATACGGCCATACATTCCACATCAATTTACTTGTCATTTATATCATAAATAAATTAATACATTTTTTATAAAATTTTACATGTTTTCCATAAGAATTATGCTTAATGACATACCTCTTGTATCGTTAGATGATTATATGAACATACTTTAAATGTTTCACTAGAAAATTTGACTATTGTAATATATGTATTGTCATGTGGAAGAGGAATCATAGTGGTCTGCACTTGAGATATGTAAATCCATAATCTTGTGTTATATTTTTGAAGTATATATTATATATCTTCACTGCAGAATATAATACAACATTCACCTCACAAAAAGCCTGTATGTGAGTGTTGACTGATAGAAATCAAATAAAACTTTACCCTGTAAATTTTTATAATATAAAGGAATTAGAAGTTGTAAAATTTAAATTTAAGAGATAGTATAATTAAAAATTTGATTATCATTGGTATATTATGTGGCAGAGTGGAAAAATTTACATAAATGATACTAGGGTAATTTGGTACTTCTTTTGAGGTTAATTGTTCCACCACTGGTTCTCTTGCATCTATTCTCATATATTGTTATGCAAAACCAAACAACAAAATAATCTATATAAATAATCTATTTATGACTAAAATAATATCCTTTTATTATATGTGTCATCATATGGTTTAATATTCTTTAAATAATATTGAGGAGGCACTCCTAATCCCACACCTCCAATATGAGAAAAATATTTCAGCCACTTTATTAAAACTAAATGTACTTTTTATTTTGTTAAAGTCACTGGTGATAATTTTCTATAAATTAAATTAAAAGCATATAATCATAAATATATATATTTTTTAAAATAATTAAATAGAATAAAAAATTTCTATTATTTCATACATACATTTTCTCCAAGACATAAATAGTGTTTTAATCAAATATTTTACCCTCCTTGATTAGGAAATCCCCATTCCATAGAATATGATGTGGTATGTATGTTCATTTGGATATTGAATTATCAATATACATATTACAAAATAAGACATGATTTTTCTTATCACGTATAAATTTAATTTTTTATTTAAAATATATACCAATTTCAGTTATAGTTAAGTGTAATCCATCTTTTACTTCTGATAGGTGTATATTGGATTGGATGACTTTTCATTATTGGAAGAACTTTTTACCATTGGATAAATTAATTGTTTTGAATCAAATCAGATTAAATAAATAATGAAAAATAATATAGTATTGACTACAATGAACCTAAAATGAGTTTTCATTGAAAAATACTATATTATAGACTACAATTAACCTATAGTGTAACATTTTTATAAGAGTATGGGAGACACTGTGTGATTTTTCAATGTCCATTAAGAAATATTTATTATGTGAATATTCTCAAAAAATGACCTCTTTCTGGAATAATAATAATTATAATAAAATTTACTAATATTCTAATTTAGTAAAATATAAGAGGTACATTGTTGCATTACCTTTATATGAACCCACGATATATTCTTCATTACAAGCTAGATGTGGCAGCAAAAATTTATATCAATAGGCACAATCATACTCATTGTGAACCAAATATAACTAATCAATGTTGACATATTTGGATTAAATGGTTAGCCATGTTTATTCCATAAAACATAACATCTTATTCACTTACTTATTTCGTTAATATTTTTATAAAACAATGCAAGGATGCATCATTCTTTTTTTTTCATCAACGTGATATTAATAACCTAATAATTCAACAATTTTAGTGTTAATAGTCTATTATTCGATGGGATTGGATACATGATCATTTTCTAATGATATTGTCTGTAAGACTATGAAAACATTAAATGTACAACATTTGTGGTTATATATAACATATAATATTACAAGTTAAATAATATTTTTTAAAAAACCAATTTAAAACTATCATTGAACTCTATTTATTTTTAAAAATGTGGATGGTCTATCGAACCCCTATAACAAGTAAAAATCCTCTATTTTAACCCCCACTAAATAACAATTCATTGCCTACATTGGCACAACCATGAACTGGTTGTGATATATAATTTACACTACCTGAGTGAAACTAAATTGGTGCTGAGTTACAAGTCACCACATGACCACAAGCTTGTGAACCCATATTCCTAATATTTATGACAAATAGTGAGGGTCAAATGGATCATGTGGGAAGACTGTAGTGTCTTTATCAGTGTAAGACACAACAAGAATCATATAAAATATAGGTTAGAGTTTGAAAAAAAAGAAAAATTCATTACCAAATCATTCTAAAAAAGGTACATAAATGTCCAAATAGTAAATTTGTCATGTCATGCTAACTATGTAAAAATTGAATAAAATAAAAAATAATAAATATTATTGAATCCCACAATTTGGTCACGACTCCATGGTTGGATCCTCATTCATGGACATACCAATATCGACACAAAATCCATAGCATAGGACCCCTTCCTTAGTACAGACTTTTATCCATAAAGATTGATCGGGTACCTAATGGTGGCCTGAGTATGGTGTTTGTACAACCTATACGTCCATCACTAATGTTGACTACAAAAATATCCAGTCAAAAAACATAGTTAATGAAAGTCTAAAATAATTAAAAGGTAACTAAAATTATGATTGTATATAATGGTTAATCATACACACTTTAACCATTTCCATTATTATTTCCATTTACAACACATGAACAATATTTATTATTAAATTCATTCTCATTTCCAGTTCTATGGGTTATTCAGTTACATCATTTACATAATGGCCTATCTTTGTTAATTATCAAATACTTGGGATTAATAAAAATTCACAAACTCACAAGGTACAACCAAATTCACTATCAATTATATCACATTTACCATGAAACCCCAATCTAGGAAGTCACATCCAATTCAACCATAAAGGGAATAGATCCTTCGCCTGAATCCCTAACCCATGCATTCTAGGTGTGGGTTTATGGACATTGTCCAACCTGTACTGTAATCAGAGAACCTCAATTCAATACCCCAAATACAACCATGTAATATTCACAAGCTTCTTTATCTATTTACCACAAATACGCAAAATAAAAAACCATACACAATAAATACACAAAACATTAATAATTCACATAACATTTATCACATAAATTATCATTATGACTAAACCAAATAACTTAATTAACAATTAATTAATGTAGCCCATTTGAACCATATCACATTATCATTCAGAATTTCTTTTCTATATCAACATTCCCTATACAGTATCCCATTTAAAATATTCATCAATACCCATGCATTAATCCCTTCACAAATTAATCATTTCATGTCCCATAACCTACTTAGACATCTCCATTACAATTTCATAATCCATTTAACACATACAAATTAATCCTTTTATCCCCATTCCCACATTATATCAATCAATCAGTTATTCCATTGCCAACATCAATTTATAACAACTATTAATGTCCTTCCACAATTCAATCAAACATATGAACACATTCATTAGTGGATCAATTTCATCATATATGAATTTTAGGCAAATATTTATATTGACCATGTTCATGAATATTGGCACAACCCATGGGTGGCCCTAAATTATTTTATCCATCCACATGGCATCCCACGGGGTTCATGAGAGGTAAAAATTCTAATTTAAAAACCTATTTAAGAAATCATACTCAATTTAAAAAATTCCAAACAAGAGGTAATCAATATCACAATAAAACATACACGACCCAATAACAAAACCTTGGTATATAACTTGTATACCACCTATATCGAATGAAAAGGTGAATGAACTCTTAACCTCATTTTTAGTTTCATATTTATTCACCCCATGATTCCCCAACATAAGATCCACTATACAATGAAGGTTTCAAGGCATCTAATGAAAAATAATGAAACCATAAGGCATAATCTGAAAAATAGTTGTAAATGGATTGTTATACATACTCAGAGCTTTGTTCATCAACCAATATTGCATCAAAATATCTGGAATCAAAAAATATTGATCATTGGGATTTTGTGGGATCCTTTTTTCATCACAATGGGAAAATGGATGATTAAATGGAATTAAAAGTATGTTGGAAACATAAAATCATGAAGGGTAAATTTTTTGATTTTTTAATTTTTAATGGGATGTGTAGTCTCTTGAAATGTTTTTCAATATAGTGCAAAAATTATGTGCTAGAATCTTTCCAAGAGGGGTTGAATACCATGGCTCCCTGGGGAGGCCCACATGGTTTGAACAAACAAGAATAGAACATACTGAATCCCTTGGTCCAGGGTTTCATGGATTGGCATTCCCCCTTCCATGGTTTTACATAACCATGGACCCCTCCTCTAGAAAAGAATGTTTTTGGAATGAAATTATCTCTAAATAAGCACCAACTGTGAAATACGAATTGTACTCCGAATTTCCTTTTTGTTTCGTGCCATGAACCCCCAAAACACTGTTTAACCTCCTTATATAGTAGGTAAACATTTTGTTGTAAACTGATACGATATTCCAAAAAAATATTAATCAAGAACAGTCCTCCATGATATGTGGGATTATACATGATCTCTCAATTAATGGGTCATTGTTGGTTTAATTTTCATCACAACCATATTGTTGTTTTAGTCTCCAAAATGAAAATATATAAAAAAAATTCGAAACTGAAATATAATATTCATTTACTACATGTGATATAATTATGAATGGATCATTATTTTCCACATACACACTAAAATTCATTTTTATGAAGCCCATTTCATCAAATTTCATGACACACAATATTTTCAACCCATTTTTAGAGCAAAATATTAATTGAAGGTTGTATATTCTAACTCTGATAAACCCCAAATATGAAATAATTTCATAAATTGGATTTGTAAACATAATATTATATATGTGCATATCTTCTTCCAAATTCATAACTCCCCTATATATCATCATATTTCATTAAGAATTTTCTATTTTATTGAACATATAATCATTGATTAAACAACCAGCATAAAATATTAAAATTTCACTACATCCCCTAGTTGGTCATCAAATTTGGTCAATTGTTAAAATTTAAATTTCTAGTACCTTTTTATAATTTTGTTCTTAGAACCATCCATGAATCTATTGATTGTTTTTTTTATATCCATACTTCAACACATGATTTATTCAGTGATATAGGAAATTCATTATGGGATTGGCCATATTGATCAACATCTTCCATGTTTTGTAAATTGTAAATGAATAAATTCTCTGGATCTATGATGGTAGTTGTAACCACATCTCTTCCAGAAATACCTTCTCCCATAAGGCCTCTACTATGAGGAGAAATTTGGTGGGGGTTATTCTATCAAAATCAAATAGGTACTTGTTATTGATTTCAAAAAATTCTTATCTAGTACGTCATTATTGAATACAACCTTTTAGTCAAACTTTTATTCATGACATAACTTTTTCAATATATTCATATATTGATCAATGATATACATCAATCTATAATTGATATGACCACATAATTAAACCTTTCTGACCTTCTGAACCATCAAGTGGAACATTATATCAAAGAATTATAATGGTAAAGACATCTATAATTAAGATAATGTTAATATAACATTTTTATTCATTACTGGAAACTTCGACAAGAGTTTAAATTTATTGTATGATGCATTGAAAAATATATACTGTCTGTTTAATATATTTAATTCATTTTAAGCAGAAGGAACCCCAAAAAAATGGTATCACATATTTCTTTCAAACCTGATCATCATTTTATTTTACTCCATAAAACACCAAACTGTACATTGACACCACATTTATAATATTTCATCAATACCCGTAATGATATTTTACACCATTAACGAAAATAGATAATTTTATTTTTTTTCTTTTTGGATTGACTGTATATTACAAAAGGATAATGAGTCCTCCATTAACCATTCACTAGTGCCAAATCTTCCATTATACACTTTTCAATCTTGTCCATCCCAAAATAGAAATCATCGTTTATCAAAAATAATCAATAATGTTAAAATAACACTTGATAAAACACTATTTTATTGAATATTTTATTGATAATAAATGATAAAATTTCCTCACATTGTGTTAAATATGTTTATTTATAAAATATTTGGGATTTGATCATTCATTTGAAAATTTGGTGAAAATTCCAGTTTTACCCTTAATAGTGCACTGTAGTATTTAGAAGATAAATATTTTTATATTTATTATTTGAATCTAAACTTTAGTAACAGTGTTACTCACGTCATTTTATACAACTTTCATTCAGGAAACTAGAGCTAAAGAGTGCATTTGGAGGAAGTAAATGAGCCATTAATCCAATGGTGGGCTGGACTCGGCAGAATGGACATGGGTTCTGTGTTTGGGCCATGTCATCTACATACGGGATTAGATTATGCCCACATTTTAGGGAAATCTCGGAGACATGATTTTTCACAAATAATCCTTCTGGAAGGACGGTCAATTCACGCGTTTTGTTGGTCACATTGGCGGTGCAAGTTGGAACAAAATATTTGGCCGTGATTTTCATTTCACACTTAAAAAGTTATGTATCCCTAGCCCTCAAAAACTCTATTTAAAGGGGGTTTTAACTCTTTGAGAGGGCTGGTCGAGGCTTTGGGAAGGTGTGGCCGAAATGGTGTCTCTTGGGAGCCCCTCACAACTCTTGGAGGATGTAAGACATTGTGCAAACCTCTCTTCCAAAAAGGCTCTCCTCTCTCACCTCTTCTTTGTATTTCTTTTCTTTCATGTTTTTTTCTTGAATTTTTCTTCAAATAATATTCTGTGTTCATACCTCTTCTTCTTATCTTAATATTCTTAATTGGGTTGTAATCAAGAGTGGAGACATGATTGGGTTCTACCCTTTCAATCTGTTGCTTATGCAAAACGTCTCCACGATGACTACACCACCCATTGAAGAGTAGTTCTTTTTAGTAATCGATCGACCTCTATCATTCTTCATTCATTTATTTTGAATCAATGAGCTACTGTAATTCACATATTATGATTTATTAATTGAGTTTTTTAATTTAAATGAATCTAAGCAAGCAATTGAATAGTTAACACAAAACACGCGAGGTCGGGAATTGTGTGAACTGTGAGAGCGCAACGTTAACCGGTAATTCAAAACCACATGGGATCAATTTGTAGAGTTCAAATATAATCCCTAAACTGAATTAATCCTCATTTCCAGATTGGTTATGTGCCTTAATTTACCACTGACCATAAGCTAATTTTAGAACATCAATCAAAGCAGGGTGTTGCGATTTCATGTTCCGAAGTTAGCCTAATGTTAAAATTCACTTCAATCTTCGTGGTAAAGTTAATTCTCGTAGGGTTCGGGATTTAACAAATTAAGGGATAATAATTAAGTGAATATTAATTTAAATGATAATGATTAATAAATGATTGAAGAGGTATAGTTAGATCGATTACGTCTTTTAAATATTGTCTAAACAAACATCTTTTTGTTGTGTCATTCTAATCGAATCTTCATTTCAAAATTAAAAACAAAAAAATGGAATCTTCTTCCAGCAAAATTCTTCTATATTTATAAACTATAAAAATCCACCCCCATAATTTCAAGTAGTGTTTTTATTCCCTTTTATTTTTTTTCTATAATACCTCTGAAAAGTTGTTTTAATTCTCTTCCTCCTTTGAGAGACAACCTTGGTCAGCCACTCTGCTGCACCTAAGTACCCCAAATTACACTAATCATTTGAGGGCGCCCACGATAGCGCTCTATCAAATTGGCACCGTTGCTAGGGAGGCAAGTATTTATTTCAACTAATTAGAGGTATTTATTTAATTTTGCATTTTAATTCTCTTCCTCTCTTCTTTCTTCCGTCTTTACCCAATCTGATTTTTTTTCTTCTTCTTTTATCTCATTCTACTTCATTTTGGACCATCAACTCAAACTTCTAATTTTTATTTTTCTATGGTCCACATTCCTTCTTTTCATCTTTCATTTATTGATGACACGAACTAATCCCGAAGATCTCTTAGATCTTGACCCTGAGATTGAACGTAGCCTTAGGGCACGAATCAGACATTCTCAGTCTACGAGAAGTTTCAACATTCAACCAGTTGTAGAATTACTCCAATATCAGAACATTGAAATTGGAAGCAATTCAAATTCAACCATAATACAAGAACCAATGGCTGGAAACAATGGAAATGAACTTAATAGAACCATTCGAGAATTGGCTGCACCTGATATTAACTATCAACCAAATTGTATTGCATACCCAAATCTCGAATCGGACTTCGAACTGAAATCTGGGTTAATTCAATTACTTCCAAAGTTTCATGGCCTCTCTGGTGAGGATCCCAATAAACAATTGAAAGAATTTAATGCGGTTTTCTCAACCCTAAAACCTATAAATGTCTCTAATGATCAAATCAAACTAAGAGAATTCCCATTCTCACTTGATGGAGCTGTGAAAGATTGGATATATTATTTACAACCCGAAGATGTAACTTGTTGGAATGATTTGAAACGTATTTTCTTGCAGAGATTTTTTCCAGCATCAAGGACCACATCCATTCGAAAGAAGATATCAGGGATCATGCAAGAATAAGGGGAGTCAATGTATGAGTACTGGGAGAGATTCAAGAAGTTGTGTGCAAGCTGCCCACATCACCAAATCAGTGAGCAACTCCTCATCCAATACTTCTACGAAGGACTCACACCCATGGAGAGGAGCATGGTGGATTCTGCAGCTGGAGGAGCATTGTTGGACAAGACACCAGTAGCTTCACGATCATTGATCGACAAAATGGCCCAAAACTCTCAACAATTCGGTGATAGAGGTACACCACATGTTCGAGGAGTACATCAAGTAATTCCTTATTCTCTTGAAAGTCATTTGATTGATACTAAGTTATAATAATAGACAACTATGGTGAGGTAGATTTCATTGGCTCAAAAGACATCCCAACCCCCTCCTTCAAGGCCTTGTGGTATTTGCATTGAGACAAGCCACCCAACTGACTGTTGCCCACAACTCCAAGAAACAGAAGATTGTGCAGCAGTGTTCCCTGGGAGAACATTTCAGCAGCAACAACAACAACCATATCCCCAAAATAAGTTTGATCCAACATACAACCAAGGGTGGAAAGATCTAGCAGACATGAGGTATGGCTCGGGACAACAACAAAGGCCCCCTTTTCAACCAAACTTCCAACAGCCTCTACCTTACCAACAGGGTTTCCAACAACCCCAAAGGAGATTCGAAGCTCAAAAATCAACGAGTCAGCAAAAAGGGAATATCCTTCACAAGGTAGACTCTAACACTGATGATCTTTTGAAACAAATTGTTCTTAATCAACAGAATGAGCTGAAGAGTCAAGGTTCGGAGATGAGAGAGTTGAAGACTCAAATGAGTCAGATTGCCACCACCCTCCATGAACTTGTGAGTAAGATTTCTGGAAATCTACCTTCCCAACCCACTCCAAATCCAAATGGGAATGTTAGTGCCATCACATTGAGAAGTGGGAAGCAAATGAACGATACATTTGCACCTACCATTCCATCGGGATTCACGTCAACTTCAGAGAAGCCGCATTCCATACCAACTGATAAGCAATCCAAGGAGGAAGATAAAGGTAAGAAAATGATTGATGATGTTCCTCCTAAACCCCTTCCTTTTCCAAACAGGGTTGTTCAAACCAAGAATATGGCTGAAGAAGCAATGCAAAAGGAGGTTTTGTACATATTCAAGCGTGTGGAGATCAACATTCCTCTACTTGAAGCCATTAAGAAAATTCCAAGGTATGAGAAATTCTTAGAAGACCTTTGTACCAATCGATGAGGGCTCAAGGGAAATGAGAGGATAAACCTTGGAAGGAATGTCTCGGCACTCATTACACCAACTCTAGCAATGCCAACAAAGTGCAAGGATCCCGTGACATTCACCATCCCATGCACCATAGGGGAGTTTCACTTCTATGATGCTCTTTGTGATTTGGGAGCTTCCATAAATGTGATGCCTCACTCTGTATTCTCTTCCTTACAGGTTGGTGAGTTGAAGCCAACAAGAGTAGTGGTGCAATTGGCGAATAGATCTACGGCATATCCAGCAGGAGTCCTTGAGGATATACTTTTCCGGGTAAGAGACATGATCTTTCCAGCGGATTTCTATGTTCTTAACATGGAGGATGATCAGGTAAGTTCTCATGCCCCAATTATCTTAGGTAGGCCCTTCCTCAAAACTGCAAAAACTATCATAAATGTCAATGAGGGTACACTTTCCATGGAATTTGGGGATGAAGTTGTGATATTTAATGTTATGGATTCCATGAAGTACCACTTTGAGGACCATTCTACTTTTGTTATCTCCCATTTTGAACCACCAAATAAAAACTCCATAGAATTTGATTGTCCTATTCTTAGGGAGATTACGAGTATTGGTTCGAGTTTGATGTCTAAGAGAACTTCCGCACATGTTTCTGATACAAAATCCTATCTTGGATTTGATTTTGATGTGGATTCATATTCTGATTTTGATCATGTTCACTCTGATTATGAAATGGCTATTGAGAATGCTGATGGATTTGATGCTTTATTCTATGATTTTGATGATTTCTATTCTGATACTGATGCTCTTTGTGCACATATTTCATTTCCTTCAATGTCTCCATCCATACAACACCCTCCTTCATTAGAACTCAAGCCATTGCCACCAAATCTGAAATACTCATACTTGTTGAGTGGTGAGAGATTACCTGTTATCATTGCTAACAATCTCCCTTTTGAACATGAAGAAAATCTTTTGAATATTTTGAGGGAGAACATCAAGGCGATTGGGTGGACCTTGGCTGACATATCAGGTATTAGCCCCTCCATTTGCATGCATAGGATTCTCTTGGAGGATGGGGCTAAACCGGTGAGACAACCACAAATGAGACTCAATCCCCCCCTCCTGGAAGTTGTTAAAAAGGAAGTTGAGAAATTGCTCTAGGCAGGTATAATCTTTCCCATATCAGATTCACAGTGGGTAAGTCCAATTCAGGTTATGCCTAAAAAAACTGGTTTTAATGTTGTTAAAAATGAGAAAGATGATTTAGTTCCAATGAGGGTGCAAAACAGTTGGCGTGTGTGTATTGATTATAGGAAACTAAATCAGCCCACTCGCAAGGACCATTTCCCCCTCCCATTTATTGATCAGATGTTTGAGAGACTAGCTGGGAAGACACAGTATTGTTTCTTGGATGGATTTTCTGGATATTTTCAGGTTCCTATAGCTCTAGAGGATCAGGAGAAGACTACATTCACTTGTCCCTTTGGCACATTTGCCTACCGAAGGATGCCATTTGGACTTTGCAATTCCCTAGGTACCTTCTAGAGATGTATGGTGAGTATTTTTTCTGATTTTATTGAGACCTGCATGGAGGTATTTATGGATGATTTTACAGTGTATGGGTCTTCATTTGATGAATGTCTAATTAGTTTGGGAAAGGTGTTGAATCGTTGTATTGAGAAGAATCTGGTCCTGAACATTGAAAACTGTCATTTCATGGTAGAGCATGGCATTGTCTTAGGGCATGTAGTGTCAAAACATGGGATAGAGGTTGATAGATCAAAGGTAGATATTATATCATCCTTACCATACCATTCATGTGTGCATGATGTTCGATCATTCCTTGGACATGCTGGATTTTATCGACGCTTCATCAGAGATTTTAGTAAGATCGCTCTACCCTTATCTCGATTGCTTCAAAAAGATATTGACTTCAATTTTGATGATTCATGCAGGGTATAATTTGATGAGCTGAAGAAGTGTCTGACCACTCCACCAATCATACAGCCCCCACGGTGGGACCTTCCATTTGAGCTTATGTGTGACGCCTCCAACTTCGCGGATGGAGCTGTCTTATCTCAGAGGGTGGAGGGACGTTCACATGTGATCGCCTATGCATCGAGGACCCTAGATTCAGCCCAATCAAACTACACTACCACAGAAAAAGGGTTTCTTGCTGTCATATTTTCTTTAGATAAATTCCGTTCATATTTATTGGGCTCTAAAGTAGTTGTTCTTTCTGACCATGCAGCTTTGAGGTATCTCCTAAAGAAGCCAGATGCAAAGCCGCGACTTATCCGTTGGATGCTCCTTCTTCAATAGTTTGACATCGAGATAAAGGACAAAAAGGGGTCAGAAAACTTGGTGGCAGACCACATGAGTAGGCTTACTCACACACTAGAGGGTGACACCTTGGACCAGGTACCACTTTGGGACACTTTCCCCGATGAGCATCTCTATACCATCTCAGGTAAGCATCCTTGGTATGCTGATTTAGTTAATTACATTGTTGGCTCTGAAATCCCATTATATTTGAAGAATCATCAAGTCCAAAAATTAAAGAGTGAGTCAAGATTTTATGTTTGGGATGATCCTTACCTCTGGCGCAGGTGTAGTGACCAAGTCATTAGGAGGTGTGTTCCCGATCATGAGTTTGAGTCTGTTTTGCAATTTTGTCATACACTTGCATGTGGTAGACACTTTGGACCCCAATGGACAACTAGGAAGGTTTTAGACTCTGGATTATATTGGCCTAGATTATTCCATGATGCCCATGTGTTTTGTAAGTCATGCTCTCGTTGCCATCACACTGGGAACATTTCTAAGAGACATGAGATGCCCCAACAACCCATACTATTCTGTGAGATTTTTTATGTATGGGGAATTGATTTTATGGGTCCTTTTCCTAGTTCATTTGTATTTTTGTATATTTTGGTTGCTGTTGATTATGTGAGTAAATGGGTGGAGGCCAAGGCCACCAGGACTGACGATTCTCATGTTGTTGTGGACTTTATCAAAACACAGATTTTATGCAGGTTTGGAATACCAAAGGCCAACATTAGTGACCAAGGGACACACTTTTGCAAAAGGAATTTTGCTTCCCTCCTTCGAAAGTATGGGGTGACACACAAAACATGAACACCATACCACCCCCAAACAAATGGCCAGGCTGAGGTTTCAAATTGTGAGTTGAAACAAATCATGGAGAAAACCGTGCAGCCAAATAGGAAGGATTGGAGAAAGCACTTGGATGATGCATTGTGGGCTTATAGGACAGCATACAAGACCCCCATTGGTATGTCCCCATTTCGGATTGTTTTTGGGAAAGCGTGTCATCTCCCTGTGGAAGTCGATCATCGGGCATATTGGGCTATAAAGAAATGCAACATGGATTTTGCCCAAGCTGGAATTCAAAGGAAGTTGCAAATTCAAGAGATTAAGGAGATTCGACTGTCATCATATGAGAACTCAAGGCTCTACAAGGAATGATCAAAAGCAGCTCATGACAAAATGATCCAACAAAGAGAGTTTCATGTTGGAGAGAAAGTCCTTCTCTATAGTTCACGACTTAAGTTGATGCCTGGTAAGTTGTGTTCCAGATGGTTAGGTCCTTATATTGTGTCTAATGTTTTTCCTTATGGTGCAGTGGAGATCACACAAGAGGACACTGGAAGGAGCTTTACAGTAAATGGGCAACGTTTGAAGAGATACATTGAGGGACATCCTACTGATGCAGTGTATTTTATCACACTGCATGACCCCATCATCACTTGAGCACATCAGGCTGTTCCTAACCCTTTCACTTTTATATTATTTGTCCTATTTAAAAATTCTGCATTTCATGTGCATATATCATCTCATAGGTTCACATTGAGGACAATGTAATATTTTAAGTGTGGGGGAGGGAACCTTTTAGTTTAGTAATTTCAATTGTTTTCCTGTTTAAAAAAAACCAAAAAAAATTGTGTGTTTTTCAAATTTTGTGTGTTTATTTTACAATTTTATGTGTTTTTTGAAACATTTTGAGCTAAAATGATTCTCATCACAATTTTTAAATCCATATCAATAAGTGAAACAATTTACCCCTTGAAACTAAGCTTAAATGAATGCTGAAATGACTTTGTTTCAAGTTCAAATATTTAGTAATTTCATGAAATGTACACTGAATTTTGAATCCCATGCCAATCTCACTGTCTTTATATTTGAAATCACTTTCCTGTGAGGCTTCTAAACCATTATTTTCATATTCGTTACATTCACCTCACTTCTTGAGAGAACCAAACCATGCTTGATTTATCCATAATTTGATCTATTCCTGTCAAAACATGAGGGTTTGGGGTACATATGTTTAAATTATTGAGGCATTTGTTTGGTATTAAAGCCCCTATTTCAAAGAATCCTTTTTTATAATGGCCTACCTTGAATATTTAATCCTTGTATCCCTTAGAATCCATGCACAGCCTATTTGGTTAAGCCACATTACAAGCCAATTTTCCCTATCCAACCAACTCTTGAAGTGAAATTGCATAATCTAGTTGAGCTTAAGTGTGTGGGAAGCTGTCTTGTGTTGTGCCACCACATTATGTGATACTTTGGGTGGAAAATTAAATTCTGAAGAGATGTGTTTGCTGCTAAATAAAGTCATTATATTGAAAGTTGTGCCTTTTCTGGAGCTTTCATGACATGTGAAGCTGTGCCTTTTCTGGAGCTTCTAATTGAGGTGGAAAGCTGTGCCCATCTGGAGCTTTCAAGAAAATCATGTTTGAGAAGTTTGAAATTTTTTTATGCTGAAATGATGAATGGTGTAAACCTTTCATGACTTTTCATGATGATGGAGCTGAATTGATACTATGGGGATTGAAGAGAAGAACATATTTAAGTGAAAATTAGATTAATGCAATTTTGCTTTAAAAGAGTCAAGCCCTCCTCATTCAGCCTCAGAGTTTTTCACATCTTAATCCTACCAACTGAAAGCCACAGAACAACCCTGAAAAGTCCTCATGATAAACATATGTCCTTGACTCACATCGGGTAGCGATGTAGGAATCTATCAAGCCTATAGTGACCCTTGTATGAGTTTGGATGAGAAAGACATTGCAAAAAAATTTATATTTGAGTGATGAGAGTAAATTCAAGCGAGATAAGTGTTTTGTGCATGGGAGGATAAATGAAGTGGAAATATATTGAATGATATAAATGAAGAACTTGAAATAAGGTTTATTATGAGGCATGATATCTTTTTATTCTTGGTGTGAAATTGATTGATCTTAAGGATGTGTGTTTTAAAATTGGTTTTGATTTGATATTGATGTTTACTTGATATGAGGTTTTTCCCAGGTGTGCAAAAGGGTAAGTGTGGGGGAGTTGATAAAAGACTATTTTATTGAATATTTTATTGATAATAAATGATATAATTTCCTCAAATTTTGTTAAATATTTTTATTTATAAAATATTTGGGATTTGATCATACATTAGAAAATTTGGTGAAAATTCCAGGTTTACCCTTAATAGTGCACTGTAGTATTTCGAATATAAATATTTTTATATTTATTATTTGAATTTGAGATTTTGTTACCGTTTTCCTAACTTCAGTTTATACAACTTTCATTCAGGACACTAGAGCTAATGAGTGCATTTGGATGAAGTAAATGTGCCATTAATCCAATGGTGGGCTGGACTCGGCAGAATGGACATGGGTTCTGTATTTGGGCCATATAGTCTCCATACGGGCTTGGATTGAGCCCAAATTTTGTGGAAAGCTCGGTGGCATGATTTTTCACAAATCAGCCTTTTTTAAGGACGGTCAATTCACGCGTTTCGGAGGCCAAATTGTCGGTTCAAGTTTGAATAAAATATTTGGCCGAGATTTTCATTTCACACTTAAAAAGTTATGTATCCCTAGCCCTAACAAACTCAATTTAAAGGGGATTTTAACTCTTTTAGAGGGCTGGTAGAGGATTTGGGAAGGTGTGGCCGAAAGGGTGTCTCTTGGGAGCCCCTCAAAACTCTTGGAGGAAGTAAGCCTTTGTGCAAACCTTTTTTCCAAAAAGGCTCTCCTCTCTCACCTCTTCTTTGTATTTCTTTTCTTTCATGTTTGTTTCTTGAATTTTTCTTCAAATAATATTCTGTGTTCATCCCTCTTCTTCTTATCTTAATCTTTTTAATGGGGTTGGAATCAAGAGTGGAGACAAGATTGGGTTCTACCCTTTCAATCCGTTGCTTATGCAAAACGTCTCCACGATTACTACACCACCCATGGAAGAGTAGTTCTTTTTAGTAATCGATCGACCTTTATCCTTCTTAATTCATTTATTTTGAATCAATGAGCTACTGTAATTCACATATTATGATCTATTAATTGAGTTTTTTAATTTAAATTAAACTAAGAATGAAATTGAATAGTTAACACAAAACACGCGAGGTCGGGAATTGTGTGAACTGTGAGAGCGCAACCTTAACCGGTAATTCAAAACCACATGGGATCAATTTGTAGAGTTCAAATATAATCTCTAAACTCAATTAATCATCATTTCTAGACTGCTTATGTGCCTTAATTTACCACTGACCATAAGCTAATTTTATAACATCAATCAAAGTAGGGTGTTGCGATTGCATGTTCCGAAGTTAGCCTAAGGTTAAAATTCACTTCAATCTTCGTGGTAAAGTTAATTCTCGTAGGGTTTGGGATTTAACAAATTAAGGGATCATAATTAAGTGAATATTAATTTAAATTATAATTATTAATAAATGATTGAAGAGGTAGAGTTAGATCGATTACGTCTTTTAAATATTGTCTAAAAAAACATCTTTTTGTTGTGTCATTGTAATCGAAACTTCATTTCAAAATTAAAAACAAAAAAAATGAAATCTTCTTCCAGCAAACTTCTTCTAGATTTATAAACTATAAAAAACCACCCCCATACTTTCAAGTAGTGTTTTTATTCCATTTTATTTTTTTTCTAGAATACCTCTGAAAAGTTGTTTTAATTCACTTCCTCCTTTGAGAGACGACCTTGGTCAGCCACTCTGCTGCACCTAAGTACCCCAAATTACACTAATCATTTGAGGGTTCCCACGACAGAGCTCTATCAAATTGGTTCTGTTTCCGGGGTGGCAAGTAATTATTTCAGCCAATTAGAGGTATTTATTTTATTTTACATTTTAATTCTCTTCCTCTCTTCTTTCTTCTGTCTTTACCCAATCTGAATTTTTTTCTCTTCTTCTTTTATCTCTTTCTACTTCTTTTTGGACCATCAACTCAAACTTCTAATTTTTAATTTTCCTATGGTCCACATTCCTTCTTTTCATCTTTCATTTATTGATGAAACAAACTAATACCGAAGATCTCTTAGATCTTGACCCTGAGATTGAACGTAGCCTTAGGGAACGAATCAGACATTCTCAGTCTACGGGAAGTTTCAACATTCAACCACTTGGATAATTACTCCTATAGCAGAACATTGAAATTGGAAGAAATTCAAATTCAACAATAAAACAAGAACCAACAGCTGGAAACAATGGAAATGAACTTAATAGAACCATTCGAGAATTGGCTGCACCTGATATTAACTATCAACCAAATTGTATTACATACCCAAATCTCGAATCGGACTTCGAACTGAAATTTGGGTTAATTCACTTACTTCCAAAGTTTCATGCCCTCTCTGGTGAGGATCCCAATAATAATTTGAAAGAATTTAATGTGGTTTTCTCAACCCTAAAACCTAGAAATGTCTCTGAAGATCAAATCAAACTAAGAGAATTCCTATTCTCACTTGATGGAGCTGAGAAAGATTGGATGTATTATTTACAACCCGAAGATGTAACTTGTTGGAACGATTTGAAACGTCTTTTCTTGAAGAGATTTTTTCTAGCATCAAGGACCACATCCATTCGAAAGGAGATATCAGGGATCAAGCATGCACAAGGGGAGTCAATGTATGAGTACTGGGAGCGATTCAAGAAGTTGTGTGCAAGCTGCCCACATCACCAAATCAGTGAGAAACTCCTCATCTAATACTTCTACAAAGGACTCGCACCCATGGAGAGGAGCATGGTGGATGCTGCAGCTGGAGGAGCATTGGTGGACAAGACACCAGTAGCTGCACGAGCATTGATCGACAAAATGGCCCAAAACTCTCAACAATTAGGTGATAGAGGTACACCACATGTTCGAGGAGTACATCAAGTAAGTCTTTCTTCTCTTGAAAGTCATTTGATTGATACTAAGTTAGATGAATTGACAACTATGGTGAGGCAGATTGCATTGGCTCAAAAGACATCCCAACCCCCTCCTTCAAGGCCTTGTGGTATTTGCACTGAGACAAGCCACCCAACTGACGGTTGCCCACAACTCCAAGAAACAGAAGATTGTGCAGCAGTGTTCCCTGGGAGACCATTTCAGCAGCAACAACAACAACCATATCCCCAAAAGAAGTTTGATCCAACATACAACCAAGGGTGTATAGATATAGTGGACATGAGGTATGGCTCTGGACAACAACAAAGGCCCCCTTTTCAACCAAACTTCCAGCAGCCTCCACCTTACCAACAGGGTTTCCAACAACCCCAAAGGAGATTCGAAGCTCAAACATCACCGAGTCAGCAACAAGGGAATATCCAACACAAGGTAGACTCTAACACTGATGATCTTTTGAAACAAATTGTTCTTAATCAACAGAATAAGATGAAGAGTCAAGGTTCGGAGCTGAGAGAGTTGAAGACTCAAATGAGTCAGATTGCCACCGCCCTCCATGTACTTGTGAGTAAGAATTCTGGAAATCTACCTCCCCAACCCACTCCAAATCCAAAGGAGAATGTTAGTGCCATCACATTGAGAAGTGGGAAGCAAATGAACGATACATCTGCACATACCATTCCACCGGGATTCACCTCAACTTCAGAGAAGCCGCATTCCATACCAACTGATGAGCAATCGAAGGAGAAAGATAAAGGTAAGAAAAAGGTTGATGATGTTCCTCCTAAACCCCTTCCTTTTCCAAACAGGGTTGTTCAAACCAACAAGATGGCTGAAGAAGCAATGCAAAAGGAGGTTTTGGACACATTCAAGCGTGTGGATATCAACATTCCTCTACTTGAAGCCATTAAGAAAATTCCAAGGTATGCGAAATTCTTAAAAGAACATTGTACCAATCGAAGAGGGCTCAAGGGAAATGAGAGGATAAACCTTGGAAGGAATGTCTCGCCACTCATTACACCAACTCTAGAAATGCCAACAAAGTGCAAGGATCCCGGGACATTCACCATCCCATGCACCATAGGGGAGTTGCACTTCTCTGATGCTCTTTGTGATTTGGGAGCTTCCATAAATGTGATGTCTCACTCTGTATTCTCTTCCTTCCAGGTTGGTGAGTTGAAGCCAGCAAGAGTAGTGGTGCAATTGGAGAATAGAGCTACGGCATATTCATCAAGTGTCCTTGAGTATGTACTTGTCCGGGTAAGAGACATGATCTTTCCAGCGGATTTCTATGTTCTTAACATGGAGGATGATCAGGTAAGTTCTCATTCCCCCATTATCTTAGGTAGGCCCTTCCTCAAAACTGCAAAAACTATTATAAATGTCAATGAGGGTACACTTTTCATGGAATTTGGGGATGAAGTTGTGATATTTAATGTTATGGATTCCATGAAGTACCCCTATGAGGACCATTCTGCTTTTGTTATCTCCCATTTTGAACCACCAAATAAAAACTCCATAGAATTTGATAGTCCTATGCTTAGGGAGATTATGAGTATTGGTTCTAGTTTGATGTCGAAGAGAACTTCCACACATGTTTCTGATACACAATCCTATCTTGGATTTGATTTTGATGTGGATTCATATTCTGATTTTGATCATGTTCACTCTGATTATGAAATGGATGTTGAGTATGCTGATGGATTTGATGCTTTATTCTATGATTTTGATGATTTCTATTCTGATACTGATGCTATTTGTGCACATATTTCAGTTCCTTCAATGTCTCCATCCATACTACACCCTCCTTCATTAGAACTCAAGCCATTGCCACCAAATCTGAAATACTCATACTTGTTGAGTGGTGAGAGATTACCTGTTATCATTGCTAACAATCTCCCTTTTGAACATGAAGAAAAGCTTGTGAAAATTTTGAGGGAGAACATCAAGGCGATTGGGTGGACCTTGGCTGACATATCAGGTTTTAGCCCCTCCATTTGCATGCATAGGATTCTCTTGGAGGATGGGGCTAAACCGGTGAGACAACCACAAAGGAGACTCAATCCCACCCTCCTGGAAGTTATTAAAAAGGAAGTTGAGAAATTGCTCGAGGCAGGTATAATGTTTCCCATTTCAGATTCACAGTGGGTAAGTCCAATTCAGGTTGTGCCTAAGAAAACTGGTTTTACTGTTGTTAAAAATGAGAAAGATGATTTAGTTCCAATGAGGGTGCAAAACAGTTGGCGTGTGTGTATTGATTATAGGAAACTAAATCAGTCCACTCGCAAGGACCATTTCCCCTCCCATTTATTGATCAGATGCTTGAGAGACTAGCTGGGAAGACACACTATTGTTTCTTGGATGGATTTTATGGATATTTTCAGGTTCCTATAGCTCCAGAGGATCAGGATAAGACTACATTCACCTGTACCTTTGGCACATTTGCCTACCGGAGGATGCTATTTGGACTTTGCAACTCCCCAGGTACCTTCCAGAGATGTATGGTGAGTATTTTTTCTGATTTTATTGAGACCTACATGGAGGTATTTATGGATGATTTTACAGTGTATGGGTCTTCATTTGATTAATGTCTAATTAGTTTGGGAAAGGTGTTGAATCGTTGTATTGAGAAGAATCTGGTCCTGAACTTTGAAAAGTGTCATTTCATGGTAGAGCATGGCATTGTCTTAGGGAATGTTGTGTCAAAACATGGGATTGAGGATGATAGATCAAAGGTAGATATTATTTCATCCTTACCTTATCCTTCATGTGTGCGTGATGTTCGATCATTCCTTGGGCATGCTGGATTTTATCGACGCTTCATCAGAGATATTAGTAAGATCGCTCTACCCTGATCTCGATTGCTTCAAAATGATATTGACTTCAATTTTGATGATTCATGGAGGGTATCATTTGGTGAGCTGAAGAAGTGTCTGACCACTCCACCAATCATACAGCCCCCACGGTGGGACCTTCCATTTGAGATTATGTGTGACGCCTCCAACTTCGCGGTTGGAGCTGTCTTATCTCAGAGGGTGGAGGGACGTTCACATGTGATCGCCTTTGCATCGAGGACACTAGATTCAGCCCAATCAAACTACACTACCACAGAAAAGGAGTTTCTTGATGTCATATTTGCTTTAGATAAATTCCGTTCATATTTAGTGGGCTCTAAAGTAGTTGTTTTTTCTGACCATGCAGCTTTGAGGTACCTTCTAATGAAGCCAGATGCAAAGCCGTGACTTATCCGTTGGATGATCCTTATTCAAGAGTTTGACATCGAGATAAAGTACAAAAAGGGGTCAGAAAACTTGGTGGCAGACCACATGAGTAGGCTTACTCACACACTAGAGGGTGACACCTTGGACCAGGTACCACTTCGGGACACTTTCCCCGATGAGCATCTATATACCATCTCAGGTAATCATCCTTGGTATGCTGATTTAGTTAATTACATTGTTGGCTCTGAAATCCCAGTAAATTTGAAGAAACATCAAGTCCAAAAATTAAAGAGTGAGTCAAGATTTTATGTTTGGGATGATCCTTACCTCTGGCGCATGTGTAGTGACCAAGTCATTAGGAGGTGTGTTCCCGATCATGAGTTTGAGTCTGTTTTGCAATTTTGTCATACACTTGCATTTGGTGGACACTTTGGACCCCAACGGACAGCTAGGAAGGTTTTAGACTCTGGATTATATTGGCCTAGATTATTCCATGATGCCCATGTGTTTTGTAAGTCATGCTCTCATTGCCAACACACTGGGAACATTTCTAAGAGACATGAGATGCCCCAACAACCCATACTATTCTGTGAGATTTTTGATGTATGTGGCATTGATTTTATGGGTCCTTTTCCTAGTTCATTTGGATTTTTGTATATTTTGGTTTCTGTTGATTATGTGACTAAATGGGTGGAGGCCAAGGCCACCAGGACTGACGATTCTCATGTTGTTGTGGACTTTGTCAAAACACAGATTTTCTGCAGGTTTGGAATACCAAAGGCCATCATTAGTGACCAAGGGACACACTTTTGCAATAGGAATTTTTCTTCCCTCCTTCGAAAGTATGGGGTGACACACAAAACATCAACACCATACCACCCCCAAACAAATGGCCAGGATGAGGTTTCAAATCGTGAGTTGAAAAAAATCTTTGAGAAAACCGTGCAGCCAAATAGGAAGGATTGGAGAAAGCGCTTGGATGATGCATTGTGAGCTTATAGGACAACATACAAGACCCCCATTGGTATGCCCCCATTTCGGATTTTTTTTGGGAAAGTGTGTCATCTCCCTATGGAAGTCGAGCATCGGGCATATTGGGCTATAAAGAAATGCAACATGGATTTGGCCCAAGCTGGAATTCAAAGGAAGTTGCAAATTCAAGAGCTTGAGGAGATACTACTGTCATCATATGAGAACTCAAGGCTCTACAAGGAAAGATAAAAATCAGCTCATGACAAAATGATCCAACAAAGGGAGTTTCATGTTCGAGAGAAAGTCCTTCTTTATAGTTCACGACTGAAGTTGATGCCTGATCAGTTGCGTTCCAGATGGTTAGGTCCTTATATTGTTTCTAATGTTTTTCCTTATGGTGCAGTGGAGATCACACAAGAGGACACTGGAAGGAGCTTTACAGTCAATGGGCAACATTTGAAGAGATACATTGAGGGACATCCTACTGATGCAGTGGATTTTATCACACTGCATGACCCCATCATCACTTGAGCACATCAGGCTGTTCGTAACCCTTTCACTTTTATATTATTTGTCCTATTTAAAAATTCTGCATTTCATGTGCATATATCATCTCATAGGTTCACATTGAGGACAATGCAATATTTTAAGTGTGGGGGAGGGAACCTTTTAGTTTAGTAATTTCAATTGTTTTCCTGTTTAAAAAAAAACCAAAAAAAATTGTGTGTTTTTCAAATTTTGTGTGTTTATTTTACAATTTTATGTGTTTTTTGAAACATTTTGAGCTAAAATGATTCTCATCACCATTTTTAAATCCATATCAATAATTGAAACAATTTACGCCTTGAAACAAAGCTTAAATGAATGCTGAAATGACTTTGTTTCAAGTTCAAATATTTAGTAATTTCATGAAAAGTACACTGAATTTTGAATCCCATGCCAATCTCACTGTCTTTATATTTGAAATCACTTTCTTGTGAGGCTTCTAAACCATTATTTTCATATTCTTTACATTCACCTCACTTCTTGAGAGAACCAAACCATGCTTCATTTAACCAGAATTTGATCTATTCCTGTCAAAACTTGAGGGTTTGAGGTACATATGTTTAAATGATTGAGGCATTTGTTTGGTATTAAAGCCCCTATTTCAAAGAATCCTTTTTTATAATGGCCTACCTTGAATATTTAATCCTTGTAGCCCTTATAAGACATGCACAGCCTGTTAGGTTAAGCCACATTACAAGCCAATTTTCCCAATCCAACCAACTCTTGAAGTGAAATTGCATAATCTAGTTGATCTTAACTGTGGGGGAAGTTGTCTTGTGTTGTGCCACTACATTATGTGATACTTTGGGTGGAAAAATAAATTCTAAAGAGATGTGTTTGCTGCTAAAGAAAGTCATTATATTGAATGTTGTGCCTTTTCTGGAGCTTTCATGACAAGTGAAGCTGTGCCTTTTCTAGAGCTTCTAATTGAGGTGGAAAGCTGTGCCCATCTGGAGCTTTCAAGAAAATCATGTTTGAGAAGATTGAATTTTTTGTATGCTGAAATGATGAAAGGTGTAAACCTTTCATGACTTTTCATGATGATGGAGCTGAATTGATACTATGTGGATTGAAGAGAAGACCATATTTAATTGAAAATTAGATTAATACAATTTTGCTTCAAAAGAGTCAAGCCCTCCTCATTCAGCCTCAGAGTTTTTCACATCTTAATCCTACCAACCGAAAGCCACAGAACAACCCCGAAAAGTCCTCATGATAAACATATGTCCTTGACTCACATCGGGTAGCGATGTAGGAATTTATCAAGCCTATGGTGACCCTTGTATGAGTTTGGATGAGAAAGACATTGCAAAAAAATTGATATTTGAGTGATGAGAGAAAATTCAAGCGAGGTAAGTGTTTTGTGCATGGGCGGATAAATGAAGTGGAAATATATTGAATGATATAAATGGAGAACATGAAATAAGGTTTTTTATGTGGCATGATATCTTTTTATTCTTGGTGTGAAATTGATTGATCTTAAAGATATGTGTTTTAAAATTGGTTTTGATTTGATATTGATGTTTACTTGATATGAGGTTTTGCCCAGGTGTGCAAAAGGGTAAGTGTGGGGGAGTTGATAAAACACTATTTTATTGAATATTTTATTGATAATAAATGATATAATTTCTTCAAATTGTGTTAAATATGTATATTTATAAAATATTTGGGATTTGATCATTCATTTGAAAATTTGGTGAAAATTCCAGTTTTACCCTTAATAGTGCACTGTAGTATTTCGAAGATAAATATTTTTATATTTATTATTTAAATTTGAAAATTTGTAACAGTGTTCCTATCGTCATTTTATAGAACTTTAATTCAGGACACTAGAGCTAAAGAGTGCATTTGGATGACGTAAATGAGCCATTAATCCAATGGTGGGCTGGACTCGGCAGAATGGACATGGGTTCTGTATTTGGGCCATATCATCTACATACTGGCTTGGCTTGAGCCCAACATTTGAGGAAAGCTCGGGGACATGATTTTTCACAAATCATCCTTCTGGAAGGCCGGTCAATTCACGCGTTTTGGAGGTCAAATTGGCGGTTCAAGTTGGAACAAAATATTTGTCCGAGATTTTCATTTCACACTTAAAAAGTTATGTATCCCTAGCCCTCACAAACTCTATTTAAAGGGGGTTTTAACTTTTTGAGAGGGCTGGGCGAGGCTTTGGGAAGTTGTGGCCGAAAGGGTGTCTCTTGGGATCCACTCACAACTATTGGAGGAAGTAATCCTTTGTGCAAACCTCTCTTCCAAAAAGGCTCTCCTCTCTCACCTCTTCTTTGTATTTCTTGTCTTTCATGTTTGTTTCTTGAATTTTTCTTCAAATAATATTCTGTGTTCATCCCTCTTCTTCTTATCTTAATCTTCTTAATTGGGTTGGAATCAAGAGTGGAGACAAGATTGTGTTCTACCCTTTCAATCCATTGCTTATGCAAAACGTCTCCACGATGACTACACCACCCATGGAAGAGTAGTTATTTTTAGTAATCGATCGACCTCTATCCTTCTTCATTCATTTATTTTGAATCAATGAGCTACTGTAATTCACATATTATGATCTATTAATTGTGTTTTTTAATTTAAATGAAACTAAGCAAGTAATTGAATAGTTAACACAAAACACGTGAGGTCGGGAATTGTGTAAACTGTGAGAGCGCAACCTTAACCGATAATTCAAAACCACATGGGATCAATTTGTAGAGTTCAAATATAATCCCTAAACTCAATTAATCCTCATTTCCAGAGTGGTTATGTGCCTAAATTTACCACTGACCATAAGCTAGTTTTATAACATCAATCAAAGCAGGGTGTTGCGATTGCATGTTCCGAAGTTAGCCTAAGGTTAAAATTCACTTCAATCTTCGTGGTAAAGTTAATTCTCGTAGGGTTCGGGATTTAAAAAATTAAGGGATCATAATTAAGTGAATATTAATTTAAATGATAATGATTAATAAATTATTGAAGAGGTAGAGTTAGACCGATTACGTCTTTTAAATATTTTCTAAACAAACATCTTTTTGTTGTGTCATTCTAATCGAAACTTCATTTCAAAACTAAAAACAAAAAAATGCAATCTTATTCCAGAAAACTTCTTCTAGATTTATAATCTATAAACAACCACCTCCATACTTTCATGTAGTGTTTTTATTCCCTTTTATTTTGTTTCTAGAATACCTCTGAAAATTTGTTTTAATTCACTTCCTCCTTTGAGAGACGACCTTGGTCAGCCACTCTGCTGCACCTAAGTACCCCAAATTACACTAATCATTTGAGGGCGCCCACGACAACGCTCTATCAACACTATCAAATAATTTTTTTCTATATTCATGACATGAAAAAAATTGATGTTTAAACAATTCCAATAATATTATTCAATGAAAAATTATTTCTTTTTCCAACATGATTTGATATGTTTTTTTATATGTTTAATAGAATATAGTATCATGATATTTTACTATATCAATCAATTGATCAGCCGTTAGTGGAGATGGTTTTGTATAATTTTTGGTGTTTCCATCAAATGTTGTTATCCATGATTTGAATTTATGTCATTGATGTAATCAATTCAAATATCATAAAAACATAGTCTTGAAGTAGTGATTCAACTAAACTGACAGTGAGAATTTTTAAAAAATGGACCACTCGAATATTCCTTTAATTCTATAACCTAGAAATTTTCAATTATATGGAAGGAAATTTATTGTCTCAAACAACCGGACCCCCAATGTAAATTCTCCACTTCATTCATCATCATAAATTATGACACATATATCCTACATCAATTTCATTTAATCGATCAATGGTTCAAAATAGACATCAACATCATTACTAATTTATTTGGTCAAGTTATGAGTAGATACCAAATAATTTATTGGCGCATCATGTATAACCATGGTTAAACATAATATTTTACCAATATGATGAAGAATATGATATGAGTACTACTCCATATAACAAAAGGATTTATTCCCTTAGCAGACAATGCAAGAAAAATGTTTTTTTGCTCGTTTTCGAATTCCGAAAACTCATAAACTATTTTCATACACCGAGGGGAATATGATGGATGATTTAGTATAAAATATTTAATTATTGTATCTATTTTCCATGTGAATTTGTTTATGGTTTCTTGATATATTTATAGTCATTGCAATAATCTAATGATAGGAAAGTACCATATAACATTTGAAGGACGTTATTCATTTTTCATTTATCGATTAACACCACACAAATGGAATTTTATGATTGATTAATTGTACTCAAAAAACAATCTGAAATCAGATAGACATTCATATATTTTTAGAGATCATCCCAATTGAATTTATCATTTTTATCATCATATGTTCGACATAGATGTCCATTTTCGTGTAGTAGAATATCATTCCAAGGAAAAAAATAGTTCTGTAAAGCTGTTGTCCCTACATCCACTACCAGCATTCAATTTAAATGGAAATAATACAACTGAAAATGTTGTATGTTTAGGTTAACATGTGTTTAATGATCTATTTGAACAACTATATAAATTCTCAAAATACCTTAGGAAATTACAGATGTTATCATTAATTTCAATTTTAATTTCTTCTAGGTGATCGCCATCATCATTTACATCGGTATTATTATCAGATAATACATAAACAATAGAATCATACCAATCAATGTACATTCCCATTTTTCTCATATTTAGTTCATCATTTATTTCTCTGAGCTATATTGTGTAAAATTAAATGTTCTTCCTACTAATCGATAATAACGTTTCCTAAAAAAAATTTAATCACAGAAAAAATTCATGAGATGTGTTGTATGCATGCTCTACTACAAACATAAGGAACTCTTGAACTCCATCATCATAATTTTTTGTTTCATGAATATTTTCACCAATTTCTGATTCATATCCATCTTATTTTGGTCATAAAATATTCATTTTTTAAAAAAATAAATCATTTCAAATAATATATTCATAATAAAATAAGAATTTCATAGATATTTCTAATTAGGGAAACCCAACACATTATTATTTTAAATAATGTTCGATTGTTTTAGAGGAAATGGTTAATTTCATTTATGAAAATTATTACTCTGATATGGTAGGTATTTCCCTCTTTATTCAATAGAAATGATCATTAATACACGGCATGGGATGGCTAATGGTAAGAGTAGTTAAAAAACATAGGTTCATGTCTATAAGATATGGGGGATGAGTCTCAAGAAATAAAATGAAATAATAGCATTCCAGGAGATACATGTGATGAATATGACAATAGTCATCTTAAAAGAAAATTTCATGAGGATGAGAGTTAGGAAAGAACCACAAAACATTTCATAGTATGTTTCCTAATGATTAAAAAATTTCATGCACTAAAATGATTGACAGATGAGCTGACCATATAGTACATGTTTACAGTTCCCTTACTCGTTTATACCCCCTAGTCCATTCTCAAGTGGTTGATATAAATTACCAACTTGGAATGAGTATCTAATAACCATTATCCCTAGAATAGATAAAATATTTCACCAATACTAATATATTCACTCATAGTGGTAACATATGTTTGATTTTACTGTATCAAATATTTCATAATTATATTGGGGATCCTAGATTGTATAATAGTAATTACTGATTGAATTCATATTCCATAGAATGACAAAATAAACGAGTGGGTGACATCTAAAAAATATTTTTCACGAATGCATTTATTGAATAAGAAATTAATGATATTAGTACTACGATCATTTTCAAAATTCCATTTTGTACTAACCTCTTGACGAATGACATTTAAAGTGACCAAATTTAATCAAATTAACACATAACAAATTAAAATTTAAAATCTCATATCAAAACCACCTTCAAATTTCAAAGGGATTATTTTTAAATTATTAAAACCCCACATTATTTTTTTATTCCCGCATGGTAATTGACCAATTTTTATTAGAACACATAATTGAATATGAACCCCCTTTCCTTAAAAAATGAAATTATTACCTGAAAAAAAAATTATATCATATTCCAAACTGATTTATAATAAATTAAATGGTTAATATAATTTGCATGGAAATTTTTCCACATTGAAATGATTATTATTTTATGATTGCTTTAAAATCACATCATTATTATCAAATCATCAAATCCATTTAACTTAAATATAACACAACACCTCGTTTTTTCATTTCAAAACCCTCATTTACATTATTAACTAAGTTTCATTTTTGAATGACGGAATTTATAATATCATTGAACATATAAAATATATCTATAACACCACCTTGTTTAATGAAAAACATGATTATTTAATATTTAAATAATATATTTTTCTCAGAAGAATAAATTATTTTTTAAGAGATAGTATTAAATTAATAAATCAAATCTGTACAATATTTTCCTTTACTACCCTCCTAAATAACATGGTCCCCTAGTACTATTTCACAATTAATTCAAGAGACAATTCATTTTTCAAAAATTTGTTTCATCAAATATCCCATTAGAAGCCACAATTCCAGGATTTTATAGTAAATACAATTTATTCAAGAGTCAACATCATGAAGTTTTAAAAAATATTCATGACACTGAAAATTACATTCTAAATGATCATGATGTGTTGGAAGGAGTCCATGTGTGATTTTGAGCATAGGATTGATTTGAATTTATTGGAGTGTTAGTGAACATAGAGGTGTCAAAGTATCCATGGTGAGAAAATGATAAAACATTATTTTTTTGAAAATTATCCAACCATGATGTTGAACAAGTATTCTAGTTTTTACATTATTGGGGTTGTTTAAAAGATCATGGGATTATTTTATTTTTTATTGAATTCTAACTAAGAAATGAGATAGTTTTTCATCAAGTGAATTGTTGAAATTTAAGTAACAATTTACCCAGAGGGGGAATGAATAATGTTTTGTTAATGATATTAGTTATGGAGAAATATATTGCAAATAATTCAATGATGTTCACAATATATATTTATTAATTTTTTATACAAAAAATTCAACACATGATTACTTTTTCAAAAATTATTTATTTTATGGAATTAATATTTTTTAGAACAAATGGTATCTAATAAATAAAAATTTAATTTTTTATATAATTTATAAGGGTTAAGGTTATGAGAGTTTGGTGAACATTGAGTATGTTGTTGGGGAGGAAGGAGATGTTTAATGTATGAACACAGTTTATCGAAACCATGTGAATATCCTAATAGAAACTATGTGTAATGGAATCTCTGAGGCAGATAACTCTGGCATGGTGTGATCATAGTTATTGGGACCATGTGAGGAGGCTAGGTGATGGTCTATCACTAATTTCTCTAATAAATGGGTGTTGAACCGTTTGACTAACCATTTGAACTAACCATGTGCATCGTTATATTGAGACCCTAAAAAAGTTGATCTCAAATTTTTTGGCTTCTAAGATTATTGTTTTTTCCCAAAAAACCTTAAATCAGGATTTCACTTCCTAGATTAAAATAGAACCTCTCCCATGTGTTTTTGAGACTTTTCAAATTCTTACCTCGGTGACTACGAGGTGGGTTTTTTAGGAATGTGATCATTCTTCTTAGTTCCCGATCTGTTTCATAGATCTACATAGTTCTACTTCTCCTCTCATCAGGGATTGTCATATCTAAAACCATTATGCGTAGATCTATGTGTGTATGAAAAATAAGTTGATATTTTTTATTTAGCAGTCATGGAGATGATATCTAAGGAGTTTCTGTGAATAATTGACCATGTTTTCTTGAGGATTCTTTGTCTATTGTCTAGTTTCATAAAAACCATTGAGATATGTGGATTCACTCTAATTTTGTATTTCAAGAATTTATTGTATTTGAATAAAAAATTTTAAATTAGATAATATTTATTGTGAAATCATGGTGTTATATAGTGAATAAATTACTTTAGTGATGATTTATCATTATTGGTAGATTTGTGGAATCATGATAAATTGTTGTGTATATTTTAGTACTCTATTGATTTTTAAATGGTGGATTTTATAGAATTCCTAAATGGTTTTGTTGGGCTGGGGTTTCTGTATAAATAAATATTTTTTAAATGATTGGGCTTTGTAATGGTATTAATGAAAATAATTTTTAGCAAAAAATTATTTTATTGAAAGCGTCGTTTTGGGCATGATCATTGCGAAAAAAAATTTGGAGTGTTCTGGTGGCATATATAGTGCTTGTGGAAGATATTACATTTATCATTTTTCCAAATGATTAATAGAACATGGGATACAATTACAATTTTAAGACATTTTAGATCAATGAAAAAATTCTCAGGAGTATGGAACTGTCATAACATAACATGCATGGTTAGTTACATGGGTGTGTGGAATGGTTCAGGTATGCCAAAAAGGATATTTTGAAAAGGTTTTTATAATTGGATGGTATTTTTATGAATGATTTTCTTGATATAAGAATTGTTTTTTATTGAACTTTTATGAATTGGTATATTAATCGTTTTGCCAACTTGTTAATATTTAGATATAAACTATATTGAGTAATTGTTTTATGGAAACTATTTTATATAAATTTTTCTAACTATTAAATAATATTAATGTGAGTATGGAATTCATTGGGGAGAACCTACAAAGTATTATACTCAACCCTCCTATGGAATATTGGTTTATTTGAAGATACAATCTTCCGAGACCAGGGTAAAGTTATCATATCGCATGGTTTTAGCACAACATCATGATACATGGACTGTTTGGTAATATGGGAGCTTTGAGCTTATGTAGCATGAAATATACTGGTATTTTGTTAGTCTTTTGTAATTTATCTTTAGTTTACATTGATATTTTAATTGTCTTCCATCTTTGTCTACTTTTTTGTCTATAAGATATATATAAATTTATTTTGTTGACATTAATTTGATCACACATCATATAATGAGATGTTAAGTCAATTGTTTTATTTTTAAAGGTTATGTAATCCCCCCTGTATTTGAAACACTTCAGCTTTTAATTCATTCCTATGGTATCTTGTTGATGATAGTTAAGGAAAACTAATTACTCATGGTACATTGAATCCAATGAAAATTAGGGGGACACTAAATATGGTATACACTTATTTGGTTCATTCCAAACCAGTTGTTTTCGCTTTTATGGTCTTTGAGTTGGTTAATCCTTTTCTATTCCATGCATTATGATCATTTAAATGATTAGGATTATTGGGACATGAAATGTATTTCATAAAATTATTTTTCTTATATATTTATAATGAACATCATGTTAACTATGAGTTGGGTAAATAACTGTTTTGGAGACTCGTATAGGATTTTGGAATATCATTGTCCTAGTATTATCCAATTAGACGAGCAAGACATGAATTGTAGAAGAATGATTTACCACTATGATTTCATATTTCAATTAGGGTAATGATATATAATCTGGAATTTTTTTCCTATATTTGAAAAATACTGACTCCAAATCAAATAATAGACGTTGGAAATAGGAAACATTATGTATTTTTAAAATTGGTTGATTTTCCATAGCATGAATGAATTTCTCAAAAAAATTGGATTAACATGATTTTTTTGGAGAACAACATTGTGATAGTTGATGTAATGGAATTTTAAAAACTATTCTATAGTAATATATCGAGTAAGACTTATGGAGTATCATGTTCATTTTGAAAATGGAATCTAGTCACCATCGTAGAAACCAACCATAAGATACCGCAGAGAATGTGGTTTCACATAATGAATAGGGGTACCACCAACTGGTTTAGAGTATTGACCAATAGCTTCATTTTGTGGACATGAGAAACAAGAGGGATGGGAAATTTCATGTGGACACTATATCTAGTTAATGAATAATAATCCGCCACTATTTTATGGTCATTCTGAACCTGAGAAGGTGGAGGTGTGGCTATGTGTGATGAAATGTATCTTGGAGTTCATCAGAACAATGGTGGTGATAAAGGTCAATATGGAAATGTATAAACATGAGGATATTTAACTATAATTGTGGGAAATAATATTATATTATAATTTAGAACAAATACATACTTGTAAGGTTGTTGAGGAATTGTTTAATAAACCAATCTATTCTCACATGTTCATGATCTATAGGGCAACATTCTTTTTTAGCCCGAAGTAGGAGAATCTATTTATCACATAATATGAATATAAATTCATGATTATTGTATGATTTTCACAAGATCTAGTGGATAGTTATTCCCATAATTAACATATCTTCGAATCGAGGCTATTAGAGAATATTAGATTGAAGATTGTGGTGGTCTATAATAATGATTATACAGTGATTGTGAACAAAGTGGTAGTGGATGAGCGTGGCATCTCAGGGGAAATGGGAGGGGAAAATGTAACGGTAACTACTAAAAATGGTGGATACTACCATTCTAGGTGAAATATATATATATATAGCTATTTAAAAGGGGGGATATTGAATCATAATTTTTCATCAGGATCAAGAAATCATCATCCACGACAAAATAGAAAAGTGGGATGCTTCCAATGTGGCTCCTTTGACCACATAAAATGGCAAAGTACAACACCACCAAGAGCATTCCATAATTACAACATGTTCGGACACCTTAATATATTTTTTGTGGGGATCCAATGTTGGGTGACTGAGACACTTATCATGTATCACAAGTTTCATATTCTTCGACTTTATGAGGCCATCAAAATTAGTCCTATCAGTTGAGAAAATCTATCCATGGTGATTTTTATAATACCTTGGCCACTCAGCTAGGGAAATCATATCTTGGGAAACACAATCAGAATATAGAAATGAAGAAACTGTATGGATATGAGAAATTGACTTTTGATGATAAACCAAGGCCATTTATGGTGATAGGTATGATTATTTTGATTTCTAACCCTATGAAAGTTCTATTTGATACCAGATTGTTGGATTCCATCATTAATTATTTTTCCATCAATCAACAATGTTTAAAATATGAAATTATTCCTTTTGTGATTAAACACAAAAAACCTCTTGGTGATAGAGAATGTCAAGATTTCAAGTGTATAGCATGTTCAATAACTGTTGATGGAGCTGAGCAGAAATGGGACTTCTTGATGTTTGAGATTTATTTCTATGATGCAATCCTAGGAATGGATTGGTAGATAATGTTCAAGGATAGAATTTACTGTTATAATAGTATAGTTATTTTCTTCACTGGGGACGACATATAAAATATCTTCAAAGATGAGAGGTTTGTGAAGAAGGGTGCAGAAATATTGTTCTCAGCAGTGGTGTGAATGATATCTTACTAGTTTGCAATGCTGACATTGGAATTAATAAAAGACATCCCAGATTTCTATTTTCTCGTAGTGGTTTATGAATTTTGAGATGTCTTTCCCAATAAATTTTCAGGGTTACCACCTCTATGGGATATGGATTTTATGATTGATAACCTTTTGGGGACATTTCCTAGTTCCCTTCCGTCTTATAGGATAAAATCAGTAGAGTTCATGGTTTTTTAAGTGCATTTAGTGGGGCTTTAATATAGGGGGTTTATTTGACCAAGTACATCTACTAGGGTAGGCTTGGTTTTATTCATGACAAAAGATTATGGAACTATCCAGATGATCCTCGATAATTGTAATGTTAACTATGTTATGATAAATAATCATTATTCACATCAACAAATTAATAATCTATTTTTTCAATTGAGGGGAGCTTAGTGGTTTCCTAAAATTGACATTCGATCAGGATATCATCAAATGCACTTTTTGAAGGAAGATATTATAAAGACAAATTTTATAAGAAGATATGGCCACTACAAATATATTGTTATGAATTTTAGTCAATCAAATGGACCATTAGTTATTAATGCCTTGAAAATCATATATTTCTAAAATATATGGAATCATTTGTATTGTGTTTGTCAACAAATTCATGGTGTATTCAATGATATAGGATGAGTACGAGTAACACCTACTGAAAGTGTTACAGATCATGAGAGATCACCATTTTAATGACAAACTATTTGAATGTGGTTTTTTGATACATGTGGTACACTTTCATGGACGTGTGATTTCAAAAAATGTATTTTGGATAATCTTCAAATGAATGAATTTGTGATCTCTTGGCAACCACTGAAAAATCCATTTGAGATAAATTTTTTTCAAAGACTAGTTGGTTATTACCAATGCATTGTTCATGACATCCCATAGATAGCCTCATCAATGATTGATTCGAGAAATAGGGATACACCATTCCAATGGGAAGAGGAATGACATGAGTCATTACAACAGCTGAAAGTTCGCCTTAATTCAGCACCTATATTTATTTTTCCAAAAATATGTTTGGCGATATGTGGTGTTTTGTGATGGTTTTAGATTAGGGATGGCATGAGTTCTTAAGAAAGGAGAAAATATTTTGGCATATGGTTCAAGGATGTTAATATTTCATGAAATTTATTACCTAATACTTGACTTGGAATTAGTATCGGTCTTTCATTCCATGAAGACATGGTTTCATTTCAACATTGGTGTGAACATTATTTCCTTCATGGACCAAAAAATATTGAAACACATTTTATCATAATGAAATTTGAATATGAGGCAAATGATATTGAAGGATTATCTCCAAATTTTTGACATGGTCGTGATATTTAAAATAGGAAAAGTGTATTCGGTGGAAGATTCATTGAGAATAAATACTTATCTTAGTTATAGAAATAATTATCTAATGAATGGATGATGATGTCTGTCCTAGCTGACAAGCATGAGGAATGTGATGACCCATTAGATGTTGTAGTTTTATATTCATCTAGGATAGTTCCAGGTATGGTAAATTTGGATAATGAGGTACAAATTTCCGATGTGGAATGCCTGGTTATGAGTTCGACAATCAATAGTGCGGAGACCATTGAGGGATGTAAGCATGATGGTAATGTAGTGTTGGGGTTTAATGATTGGATGGTTGTACCTATATCTTATTTGAAAAAACATCTTCATGTTTATCACCAATCGAGGTAGGATGTACATCCATTAACAAAGAATATTTATATTGAATTGAAGGAACTTTATTATAGTATTGAAAAGTATGGCTGTCGTGTTCATATTCCAGTGCTTAACATTTCAGAAGGTTAATGTATATCTTCATAGACTAGTAAGTATGATGAATTTTATATCTATAATAGTGTGGAAATGAGATCAGATACAAATTTATTTATTTTTAAGCCTCCCATGAATGGTTTAGAAACATGATGCCATATGGTTGATATTGGGTCGGCATACTATGTCTTCTAATTTCATTCCAATTCCTGAAACTCATATGGTTGAGGACTTTTTCCAGATCTACATACAAACAATGGTAAAGAAACATATCGTACGATATTCAATAGTCTCATATAGAGATTTTTGGATCACATATCGTTTCTAGAAATCCTTAAATAAATACCTTGGAACATAGTTGAATATGAGCACATCATATCATTCTCAAATAGATGGGAAATTGAAACAAATTCTTGAAATTCATGAAGATAATTTTTGTAGGATTATGTAATGGATTTCTGTGGCTCATGGATGTAGAAGATACCCTTACTGGAGTTCTAATTTGAATAAATCTACATTGACTTGAACCATATGGTCCCCTTTGAAGCATTGTATGAGTGTCCTTATCATTATCCAATATAAAGGGTGGAAACCTGTGAAGCCTCATTGGTTGGGTGAATCTGTGACCAAGAAACAACATAGAAGATGCAATTAATCTGAAAGATGATCGATATGTCTTAGTGTCAACAGAAATATTATGTGCATCTTCATCATTGGTTATTGTTGTTTTTTAGGGATGATCATCTGTTCTTGAGGATCTCTCCAGGAATTAGACATCGTCATTTTGGGAAGAGGGGAATGTTATCTTTTAGATACATTGGTCCTTTCAAGATAATGGAATGTGTTATAGTGGTGGAATATCGGTTGGCATTGACACCATGGTTCAGTTTGGTGAGTAATGAGTTCCACATATCTCAGTTGGAAAAGAATCTGCCTTATCAATCCATGTGATTAGATAGTATCATAATTACCTAGAGTCGGATGCTTCATTGTTACATATCCCAAATTAAATTATCGATATACAAGAGGTAGTATAACATGGAATAATCTTCATTCTATTTTGGTTTTATGCAAACATGGTGAAATCTAGGAAGAAACTTCGGAACATGAGACATAAATGAAAGTGAAATGGCCTTATCTCTTTCAAGATATAAATTTCTTTCTTGCGTTCTTGTGATGGAAAGACATTTGGTTGGGTGAATGGTGTACCCCTGATTTCTGGTATGTCACCATTTATTTTTGTTTCTAAAAAAAAATTATAATATGAATTTTTGGGACATTTTTCCATAATTTTAGTATGTTTTGTAGGCTAAAGTAGATGCACACAGGTTGCTCACAGTTTATCCAATATGTGTGGACATCCTACTGGAAGTTTTATGCATTGGCCGATTTGAGGCAAATAACATCGTTATGGTGTGCAAACATTTATGGAGACCATTTGAGGAGGTCATGATAAGTCTGGTATACGGTGTATCCAATTCATGGTTAGAACATGATTTATCGAACCGTGTGAACTAATTGTGTCTATTATAAAATTGATATCCTAAAACTATGATCTCCACGTTTTCCCTATATGTTGGTCATTTAGTCTCCTATGCAGCCCCAAATCGATATTTATCATCCTTTAAAATAGGTGAACTTGTACCATGTATTTTGATGTTATTACTAAGGCTACCATTGGTGATTAAATGTTGTATATTTGAGGTATGTGATCATTCTTTTTCGTTCCGTATTTTTTTGTTAGATACAGATAGATATTCTTCCATATATTCTTCTTTTCTAAAATAGAAACTTGTTATTGGTAGATCTATGTGTGTGTCTGCAAAATCATTTGATATTTTATCTTGATTTTTCTTTGAGACGATATCTAAGGATGATCAATCAATTATCATCCTGGTTCTCATGATCATGTTTTGTCCATTATCTAGTTTTCTCAAAAACCTGTAGGTAGGTGGATTTTCACTCATCTCCTCATGAAATAGTAGATGGTATTAGTTTCATATTTACTAAATTTGATCATATTTATTTTGAAATAATGTTTTCAAAAATGGAATACATCTCTTTACTGATTATTTAATTTTTTGGTTCATTTTTGATATCTGGATAAGTTATTGTGCAACTTGATTTAGTCCAATGAATTTTAAATGGTTATTTTAAATGTTTGATTTTCAAGAACATATGATTTGTTTAATTGGGTAGGGTTTTACAATACAAATACATTCTATTTAAATGAATTGGTATTATAATTATTTTAAAGAAAATTATTTTTCAAAAAAGGAGATTTTATTGAAGCTTTGTTTTTGGAATGATTTTTGGAATATGTGGTGTGTGTGATCAGGTTGCATAAATTGGGATTGTATGAAATATGAGATTGTGATCAGTAATAATTGGTTAATGGAACATGATATACAATTTCCTTTTCACGACATAGTAGATCGTTAAGAAATCACTCATGAGTATGGATCAATAATAATGTAGCATGCGTGGATAACTGCATGGATGTGTGGTATGGTTCAGGTATAACAAAAAGAATATTTTGAAATTAATTTGAAGAATTGTTATTAAATTTATGAAATTATTGATTACTAGAATAATTGTTTTCAATTTTAGATTTATTCTTTTGTTTACAAATGTTTTTGGAAACTTTTTTATATTTAGTTACAAACTATATTTTTGAGGAATTTTTTATATGAACAGTTTTATATAATTATTGTTATCTATTATATTATACATTAATTTGTATGGAATTAATTGGGGAATACCTACTGAGTTGTATACTCACCACTACTCTTTCATATTGGGCCTTTTTCATATTCAATGGTCTGGGTGAAGGGAAAGGGTAATGTATCACACATTTTTAGAACCACAGCATGATACATGTGATGTTTAATGATCAAGGAGAATAGATCTTATAAAGGATAGAGTGTTGTTGTGTTTTGGGATTATATATTTGTTTATCTACTATTTAATTTAATGATTATTGAGTCTTCTAGTATTGCATACATTTTGTGGCTTGGATATATATAAATTTGTTGTGTTACCATTCAAATGTTCTAGCATCATATAATGAGATTTTTAGTCAACGGACTTATTTTTAAATGGTAAATTGTCCCCTACTAGTATTTGAAGCACTTTTAAATTTATTTACATCTTTAGGAAGGTTGGGTATGTCTCTTTATTCCATGAATTGGTTCATGGTACTCCCAAGCTAATGACAATTACTGTGTCATTAAATATTTGGACTTCTATTTTTTAATTAATCATATTTTTTCATTTATATAATGTCATTGTTGTATAATCTACAAATCATTTTATGATCAATAAAAAATGTGGTTATAAAATTTTTAGGTTATTTAACCTCATAGTAATTTTTTGTAATTTAAACTATATTTTCACATGTCGAATAATGTTGTTCATGATTGAAACAACCATTTGATACATATTAATGTAATCATATATTGGGATCCTCTTGTAAACTTGAATTTAGTTTTTAATCATGGCATTAAAGGGCATGAATATACTTTGTTATGTAATACAATTTATACATGTTCATTTATTATAATGATATTCATTTCCTACCCCTATAATCCAAATGAATTATAAATAAATTCAAAATAATTAAACATGATTTAGTGATTATATTAGGGATGAGATAATGATTCAATTCATTACATGGGATGAAATGATTTTTTATGATATCTTATTTAGTATCATTGACTTGTTTGTTTTTATGAAACTAAACAAAACCTTTTTTTAACTTCTAATAGTTTTGGTTTTGCTATTGAATTATTAATGGATTTAGTAACGATGAAATTACTAGAATAATTTGTTTTCATTCATTGAATTGTTACCATAGGCATATACACTCTATAAAATGATTAACTAAATCATGATATTACATTAACTATATGAAATTGTATTTTAGAAGTAAAAAATCATGATATCAATCTATATAAAACATGGATTAATTTCACTAATTAATAACATTAAACAATCATTGGAAATGATTCTCAATATCCAGCATGTCATGTCTATACATTTGAAATATAGTGATAAAAAATATATAAGAATAAATCAGGAAATAATTTATATTAAATATACATAAAATGGTACTTATTATAAAAATCATTGGAGAAATAAATAATTATGACCGTTTGTAAAGGAAAATGAAATTCAAATAGAGAATATTTTCAATTTTCCAATAAAAAACATCCCAAAATAAACAAACCACTAATCTAGGGCTCAAGCATTTCCATGTGATATATGATAACTTATACCCTCTAAAAGTTTTATTTATAGACTACATTACTTAAATCCAAAACAATGATCATAACATCAGAACATATACGAAAACATACTATTTATATTACTATAAGGGTAAGCAATAAAGTTATGAGATAAACATGCATTGAAATATTTCACAAAATAGTCAGTTAAATTTTATTTATATACTATTTCAAAAAAAAATAGTCCGTACAACATTTAAAAAAATTTTCATAAATGTATATATGAATGAAATATCATAAATTGATCACATATAGAAATCCCAATGGAACACATTTTCAAAAATAAAATATAACCATGATTATTATCAATACATTTATTCCCACATAAATAAAAAATAGTAATTTGAAATCTTTATTTCAAAATAAAATTTGTACCAACCTATGGATTGGATCATACAGTAAAAAAATTAAAACTCCTCTAAGTATTAATAATTTATCCAATAAAGATAATGAAAATAAATTTAAATATCATCTTCATTCAAAATATTAATTAAAAAAATTATATAATAAAAAATGAAACAAAACAATCTATTAATGATGACATACAGAAAAAAATGAGATTAATTAAAACAATGATGTATAATAATAGTAAATAACGAAATTGTTATAAAATGTCCTAGAAATGTAAAAAAGGATTAAAAAAATGGGGCTAGTGGGGATATCTAACTGAATTTCATCAAATGAAAAATTATAATGGGAATCTCACTAGACCCATAGGTTTTGAAAATATTTATCCAATAAATGTAGAATGAATACCCCAATGTTTCCCATATGTAGATACATGATTATGAACGAAATAAATATTTTATATACATAACACCATATGTAAAGTGATATGTATATTAAATCACTAATTTAATTGAAAAGTAAATAAAAAATTATCATATCTAGACACTATGTAACACAAAATATCACTAACACAGTTATATTCAGTTTCCATGTCACAGTAAAAGTGTAGGTTTTGAAATCCCATATGAAGGTGGATAATTTATAAATAGATCATAAAAACATATGTAATGAACCTCATCTCACCTCTATCACCATATTAACAAAAATTCAACTATCACATAATGGAATAATCACATAATAATAATCAATACATATCGCATAATGTGGAAATGTCCTATTGAAAACAGTAATGCATGGGTTTCAAAACAACAATGATAAAATCATAATGAATTTTTTTTCAATAATGTAAGTACATAAATAAAATACCATATGGGTGAAAAAATATTAAAAGAACATAAATATTATAAACTATGTATACAATTTACCAATTAATAAAATGAGAAAAAAAAACAACTTCTAAACCATAATATAAATATCCTTTAAAAACATTATAGGTATCAACAAAATGAAAACAAATCATTCAACTCAATTGAGTAAACTATTAATCATACAAATTCATCATTAAAAAACCCCCTAAGCCCTTGGTTACATCATTTGGAATTCCAAATAGGTATAGAAGATGTTTTAATTCCACATATTCATTTCATAGATCCTCTTATTCGTTAAAAATAAAACTTAAAAATCATAAATTAATAGTTTTATAAATAAGATTTTATTCCCCATGAAACCTCTTTATGTCCTACATAATAATCATAGAATAAACTTATGAACCAATAATGATATTTAAATAATTATGTACATTACATAATTCATTTAAATCCAAGTGATGAATTAATATAAAAATATAGGAAAAAATTAAGGAATCTATAACAGATGTCTTCAATATTTTGGTCATGTGATATAGGGTGTAAAGAGATACCAAGTTAGTTAATCAATGTGAATGAAACCAATATGTAGCAATTGATGAAAATGAGAAGGTAGTACAAACAACGAATTAGTAAAAGAGTATAGAGATTTTATAAAATGGAACCAATATGTGAAATAGGTAATGATTGAATTAGAGAATGAAAAAATGAACATAAAAAAGACATGAAAATGGAGATACTCCAAAATAACATAGCTGCTGAAATTTATATAGTAAAATGAACCATTCACACAACCCAAAAATCCAATCAACAGGTGTGGAGTAAATAAACATACCTTGGATGAGATCAATAATTAATCTGATATAATGTATAAATATCATAAAATCTTGGATTTGTTTGAGTCTTGATTTTATATTTGGATTTGATTATTCATTTATTAGAGCCTTTTATTTGTTCAAGGATTCATTCATGCATTGAATTGAGGAGGTGGAGAAACAACAGTAGGGGACTTCTATAAATTCTTGAGATATCAATACCAAAATTAGTCCATAGGGATATTTAAATAGATCATGGAGACTTTTACCTATGCTTCTAAAAAATCATGGATAATGACACCTTTTTTAAAAGTTAAATTAATATGCTTGAATAAAAGATATCATTATTAGTGATTTATTTTCATTGATAAAATCAAACATTATCTAGGATAAGGTGTTTGCGCTGATAATACCAAATCATTATCAACATTAATGAAGCATTGATAAGAGTTAAAACAACATCGATGTTAATGGAATTGTAATTATAACTATCAAGAATGAATATGTAAATATATTTATAAGTACTTGAAAATGATTATTAATGTATGTATATCTATATATATATATCTATAAAATATATTCGTTATATAAATATATTTATAATAATTTCCTAACTATTAAAATAAACAATTTCATTTTCATAAATATTTAAATAATTTGTTACTGAATTATATTTTTTATTTATAATTATATGTCTATTAATCTATAAATATAGAATATATACATTTAATGATACGTTTATAACTAAATATATTTTTAAATATAATTATAATAAAATATTATTTATTATAAATATAATTATATATTTATGTATTATAAATTTTTTATATAATCATTTATTTGTAATTATATAAATATTTTTATACACAATTAGAATTTTTAATTAGAATTTTAAATATATAATATTATAAATATAATAAAAATACATTTACAATGATATATATAAATAAATATATTTTTTCATTCATTATAATTAATTTTTTAATTATATATATATTTAATATATACCAATATTAATTTAGTAAACATTTTGTTTATTTCAATTCATTTATTATAAATTTGTTATTATAAATTTATTTAAATCCTTATATATATTTATATAATAATAATTATTTAATATATATATTAATATAATATAATAAATATATTCATTATTTTAATATATTAATTATAATTTGATAGTTATCTAAATATATAATTGCATTTTTATAATTACATAATTTTTTTTAAATGTTATGATTATATATTTATATAATTATTTATTTTTATATAATATATATATATATATATTTAAATATATATATAATAAATTTATATATTTTAAAATAAATTTATTTTAAATATATAATTATTTAAATATATATAATTACATACATACATACATATATATATATATATATGATAAATGATTCTTAAAAAATAATATTTATTTATTTATAATCAACTTATATATATTTGTAAATATTTTAAATATAAAGATATAAATACAATTTTGTATAAATATTTATTTCTAGTTTTGTTTTTATCATTATTAATGAATATATAACATTAAATTCATTCCTATTAAAAGTGTGTGAAATTGAATAATTATAAATCTGTACAAATTACAAATATTGAAATAATAGATGCATTTTATTAATTAAATTTATGTTACTATGAAATTGTATATATATCGACCTAAAGTATAATACATATTTAAAATAGAAAAATATAGTAAAAAATGCGTATAAATAAATATTATATTATGATTACATTTTAAAAAAATAGAAAAATAATAAATTAATTAAAATGAACAACAATTAACCAAATTTAATAACATTAAAAAAAAGAAAAAAAATTTATTAATTAAAAAAAATATATTAAATGTATCATGTCAGTAAATGAAATTGTAAATTTAATACGAAAAAATACAATATATATTAGTTGTATGTGTTTCTATATAAGACTTTATTATTTACATAAATATTATTGTGTGATTTGTTTATAAATATGGATTAATTATGTATAAGAATGTGTGAATTCAGTGTAAGACTTATGGTAAATTGAAAAATCAAACGACATTCAATTATGTCCATTACATGATGCAATTAGTCAATTTTTTTAATTAGTCTTCATTTTTAATTATAAATACATTTTCACAAAATATAATACTTATTGAATGTAAGAAACAATATTTTTTTATTATATAAATCATTTCTTAAGAAATATTATATATATATATGTGTGTGAATATTTATTTATATTAAATGTATTCATGATTAATTATGTATAAAACCCGTTAAAAATGAAAAAGACCTTAATTTGTCTTTAATCATTTTATTTTATTCCGTTTTTATGATTATATTTAATACATAGTATTTATTATAATTTTTAATATATTTATGTATTTATTAAAATAATTTAATTTCTTGACTATTTTTTAAATTTTTTATTTGTAATATGTTAATTTATCTATTATTTATTTTTTAATTATAATATTTATTTATTTTTATTTTTCATTAAATAATACATTTTATTCATTTTATAAACCTATATTTAATATATACAATATATTAATATATATATAATCTATATATATGTATATTATAATTATAAATTTTTTCAATAATCTTTTATTTAATTAAATATTAAATATTTTTTATAATTTAAATAGTTATTAATATTATATGTGTGATTATGTATTTTTATTTATTATATATTTATATATATTTAATATTTACTAATTTTTAATATATAATATTTATATATATGTACATTAATTTTATTCATTATCATAAATAATTTTTTTAAAAATAATTTCTTAAATTTTTTTCAATTTACTCATTGTTAATTTTTTTCATTAGTTATTTCATTTTATTCCACATTCTCTTTCAATGATAATCATGTGCTAAAAAAAGATTTATTTTTTTTGCAGTACAAAAAATGTGGTGATAAAAGGTACCTTTTATGAGTGCTAAAAATAATGCACTGATAATGGGTACCTTTTTTTAATGTAAACAATATAGAATTGATAAATAGTACATTTTATCATTGCTAAAAAATCAATGAAAAAGTGTATCCATTATTAGCGCTAAAATGTACTGATAATAGTTTCCTTTTATCGACTATTTTTTAGCACTGGTAAAAGATATACTGAAAAAGTGTTTTCTTAGAGCTGGTAATGGATCACTTTATATATGATTTTTCTATGACGTTTATGGCTTATTCTATAGATGTGTAAAATTACACTAAAATTAAATTATGAGTGTATTTTGACTCAAATGCATCAAATATTTTAAATTAATCATTATAGTGAAATTGGGTATTTAAAATAAATATATATTAATTTAATATTTTAAAAAATTCCAAGACATCCCTTCTCCACTCATATTAATTAAAACCTCTTCTTCTAATAACATCACAGTTCAGAAACAATTTGGTTTGAAAATTACCTACCCAAATAGTTTCCTAGAATCTCTCCCCTAATTGATGAGTTCTTTTATAGGCTGAATACCGACCATAGTGGGCTAAATGTGATATGAATATGAGATTTTCCATTGAAGATGTGTAGTTTTCAACAACATGTTTTAGTTTTATATAATTTTAATCCTCCTTTAAATCATATTCAACAATGCTAAAATAATCATAGAATCTTTTATATACATATGTGTTATTATATTAATTTAACATATCCAGTTACTTTTCATTTCTCCAAATTTTCTATGGATCAAAGATTCAATTTGACCTAAATTTAAAATCACGATTAATCAATATTTTTAGAAATGTGAAAATCCACAAGGACATGAATATTTTTTTCCTGAAGATATATGCATTATTCCAGAAGATAATTCGGGAATCAACAACATAATAAAATAAATTGATTTCTGTATTTAAGGTGTGGATTGTTTTCTTATGTTCTATATATGAAAAATTAATGAATTCATATTGAAAAAATTATATGGATATATTTCATATATATTATTTAGGGGTATTGTGTATTAAGTAATAATACAAGATATTATTGTTGAATGTTTAGTAATGGATTAGAGTGAATGATGTGTCCATCACAAAGATTAAAATATATTCTAAATACTAATAAAATAACAAAACAAATATAGAATATTCTATAGTAGGTTTTGATTCAAAAATATTGAAACATGTGATCAACATATTCAATAAATTTCAAAAGTGGTTTATTGAAAAGTTTATAATTTTTGGGAGTCATTTATAGAGTTTTGATAATTTCTTGAGATACTTAAAACATTAATATTTACATTTAAAAATGTTTCATTGAGGAATACTTACTTTAATTATGGTGGAAATATGTTTAATGTATCAGTAGAATTTATGGATTAAATGGTATTTTATTTTGAGGCAAATAATAGTTATAAAAAATATGGAGATATAAAATGAATATTATAAGATAAAGTTTGAATTATAAATATTATTTAATGATGATTATAATATTGGTATTTTCATAGATGTTTATCAAATTTATTGGAATGTTTTAACTATTATATTAATTCAAATTTAGAAAAAGTAAAACATATATTATGGGAATCAAAACAATACATCCTATTAAGTTATGTGCCTTGAACCCAAAACTATTTGAAAACATGGGTGCATCAACTACCACTAGCCAATGAGAAGTCTAGGTTAGTATGAAATTTTTTTCCATTATTTAAACATCAAAAAATGAATAGGTTATGTTCATTTTGGAAATATATATTTTCTCTCAAAAGTAACCATGGAATTGGAAATTGAATTAATGTTAATGTGATTAATGTCATTTCAGATGACTTTCACTGTCATTTTTAGTGCATTATAAAATAATCATTGGGATTTTGTTTGATTAATAAAGGTCATAATGTATTTTGAAAGAATATATATTTTTTATTTGATTTTATTGTGATTCATGTTTATTATGTAAAATATTATATTATCCTAGAAATTATTTCGTTTGGTATATAATTTTGAGAATTAGACTTTAAGAGTAATTGGTGTTATTTTAATATAAATATTAAATTATTCATGGAAGACTATGTGATCAAAAACTTCTAATTTTCGGGCTTTAATAAATGTCTTGCATATTTTGATGAATATTAATGACACTTTATTTTAGAATTATCTGTGTTGAGATTTCATTATTATGATGCAATTGTGGATATTAAAGTAGGATTCCTTTGTATGATTGTTTGTGAATTTTGGGGAATCATATTATTTTTTCCTTCAAAAATTGGTTTTGGTTAATTAATAATGATATGATTAACATATTTTAAGCATTTTTGGATTATTTTATCTATTATATATATATATTATATTACATTAGACATGAAAAATACATCATGAATACTCATTATTTGGAGAAAAAAAAATTAGTTTGTGTTGAAATTTAATTAAAATGGTAAATTTTTCATGAAATTTAATTATATTTCTTATGTGGTTATTATTGATAGTATTATATCTCTATTTATTAGGAGGAAAACAATTTAATAAAAATTTATCCACATACAATTATTATTTAAAAATAAAATTCTGTTTAAGCCATCAAATATTTATGTTGGTTTGGTGGTCACATTCCCATTACCATGATCTGTATCACACATTAATGTAACACCGTTTTTTTTAAAATTCCACATACATTTTTTCACATTGTACTAATTATTTTATCCACTAATTAAATAAGATCGATATGATATGTCAGTCATCTATTGATTCTAATATTGGGAAAAAATTGTATTCAAATAAAAAATGAAATCCAGAATTACTAAATTCATTAAAAAAATAACTATGAAATTCTAAAAATTATACTACCTATTAAAAAAATGAAATAAAAAATTATATAAGCGATAAATAGAAATAAAAAACCAGATGGGTATCTCTAATAGATATTAATAAACAATCATGGTGGATAAGATGAATAAATTCGATAAACTACAATGTTATATGAATGGTTTTAACCCTGATGAGTCAATGAACACGATATGAATATCGGAAAAAACATAATTTCATTAAAATAAATCTAAATTTTGAAATTATATAATTATATCAAACATCCCAAACAACATTCCATAGATCAAAACTAGATTCAATGTAGAAAATAATTGATATGAATAATATATGAGTTAAAGAAATCCTTCAATGAATAAACTGATTCATTATTAAGATCAAGAATAAGTTTTGGGAATTTTATTATTTTGAGATTTTAATATATTATTGATTATTATAGATATCCTAACCAAATACAATATTGGATAGTATTTGGAATTTTTAAGCAATATTGACTTGAATGACAAAACCATAAATATTATAAACACACTATTGATTTCATTGATATTTTTAGGAGTGAAAATTGATGGAGATGCCTTCCATGATTTTTATTCCCTAATATTATTCTCTTCACTAAATGGGTGGACATTTACTATCCATAATATAGATAAATAATCCAATCATATTTTATTGTGACAAACATATATATATTTAGTAACTCCCCCATGGGCTTAATTATTTTATAAGTTAAATAACAGAAATTTTAAATAACATTATATCCATTTAATTATATATAAAATATATATGATACTCAACTAAATAATTAAAACACCGAACATACTATATGAACCAACAAATACTTATAAATTAAAATTTGATTGATTAATAATGATTTAATATAATAATATAAAGTATATAAAAATGTATGAGATATTATACCTAGAATAATACACTGTTGATTATATATACTTAATGGATTCTTCTTTTCATTGGAATTAATTCTATGTCACCACCTTCCTATTTATTTTTTCTCACTCTTTCCTCAATTATCCCTTTTAATGGTCACATACTTTAGTTCATTAGTGATAATAGTAATGAAAGACCCATTTTAAACGTAGATGCAATCATACCCAATGGATACAGTGAAAGTAGAATACCGGTAACTACATTAATGAAAACCCCCTCAATAGAAAATTTTCATGTAATGAAAAACAAGTTTGATTGGGTGGGAAGAGAACTGAATTTTTAACACATTATGAAATATATAAGAATCCCTATAAACACTATTACCTCCGCTTTAATAACATGTAAGGATCAAATAAATATCAACCTTTCATTATATCTAAGACATGTTGGTGAAAAAAGAAATAAAATCATAAAAAATACATGATTGACCAATAATATGGAGGTTATAGTCCATAATGTTTTAATAAAAAATCCATGAATTATTTGATACATGATTTTAAATGAAAAATATAGACACATTATCAATAATGTACATCCTTTATTAAAAAACATCAGGTTTATCCATCCCCAAATAAATTATTTTAGAAATAATTAAATATCCATTACAATGATTAGTTTTTGTATTTTTAATAATAAACGTTAATAACTCCATCCTTATATATTCCTTAGGATAAATATTTTTAATCTAACATCACATTCCCCATTAATTTTTTTTATCATTTATCAAACAACATGATGATAATTATTTTAACATTCCTCTTTTATTTCAAATTTTAACATGTATAACATGGCCAATATATGTAAAATTACTTCAATCAATTCATTGAGACTCTGTTTTTATTTTCATGTTGATTGGATCATCGAAGCATTAACATAAACCACGATATGTACTTTGTATTTACATCCATTCTTCATGACCCATATCTTTTATTTTTGGAATCAAAATTGAAAATATGATTTAAATTTATTTATTTTCGCGAGACATACTTTTCGGGGTCTATTGGGAATTTACAAAACAACAAAAAACTAAAATTCCAATCCAAGATCCCAAATAACACAAAATAACAGAAGCAACATACCTATACCCAAAAAAACAACACACACTACCACTCAAAGGAGTAGTGCAAAAAATAACATATATAATGCCCTAAAAAAGGGACAGAAATAAAATTCATGAAACCAAAAGAACCTCAAAGAGCATATGTGATCCACAAAACATTTGTGAAAAATTTAAAAGAGTTGGAATGGTTTTATACTAACCATTAATGAAAAAACATAATGTCTATGAAGTAAAATTATAAAAACATCACTACATCTATATTAATATAGTATATATTTTGATGAATATCAATAATTTTAAATGATGTTTTAGGAGTAGGGGAATCTCATAAACATTTTTCTGGAGATGAGACCGTAAGGGGAACTGTCTCCTTAGGTTTTCCCCTATCATCGCCTCTCCTCCTCGTCTCTGATCCTCCTCTAAGCTATCTTCGGCATGCCTTCTCGGCATTTTCATGGAAGTGGTTCTTCTCACATGGACGGTGTTGAGGAATCTACATTGGAGAGAAGGCCTTAGCCTCCCCCTCTGTTTTCGAGCATGCATTTGGATGCACGGTATTGATAGAGATAGTTGTTCTAGATCTTTCTATTCGAGGGCCGACACTTCACCTCTATCGGTGGGGGCGTTCGTGACGGTTCGATGAGGTCTCTGAGCAAAATTGTGAAGGCGGTGACATGATCAGTTCGAATTTGCGGTGAGGAATTGTGTCTATCATCATGGATTTGTATTTTCTTTGGGTTTCTTTTCCTTTTTTGATTTGTCTAGGGTATGGCTGAATCCTGGTTTGTTGTATGGTGATTCTGGTTGTGATTTTCTGTTCGATCTGCTCTGGTGTTGTTATAGTGATGGCGTGGACACAGTGTCGTTGGGTGGTGGTGCATCTCCTGTGATGATGAATACATAGGTGTGTGGACAACATTTTGCGGTTCCACTAACGAGGGGTTCATTTTGAAATTGGTTTCGAATTGTCTGGTTCCTAGTTTTTTTTGTGACTCTTCATGATGACATTGATTATTTCTTTAATTATATTTTTGTGTGCTATTTACATCCCATGTCGAGGTGGTGGTATGAAGCTATTCACTTTGTGGTGTTTACGAGTTCTGGTGTGTTTTCATTAATGTGTAATTTTCTGTTCGGTGATTGTGGTTCAGGCGTAGTGGTCAATGGATCCAGGTACATGGTTTATTTATTTCGATGGGTTTTTTTGGTTCTGCCATTTGACAGTAAAGATGCAGTGATATAGCTTGGGAAAGGTGATAGTCAGGGTGCATGGCTCTAGGCGGTTTGCAGCCCGATGCATTTCTGTTTTCCAACATTAATTTGAACTGCATATTTTTGAAATTTTGAATCCTTAGAGTTGCTTGAAAGTGGTTGGTGAGTTATTTTGATTCAATTTTGTAATTTTTTTTTGAATTTTGTGACGTTCTCACTCAGCCATAAAAGTGAATCTACAAAAATAAAAAAATATAGAATTGGGCTTGTATAGGAACATAAAATTTTGTGGTTGATCACATAATTAAATAGTTAAAAATTAAAAAATATTTCAACAAAATATTAAAATGATTCAAGAACCGACTAATTTGATGATGAAGATGACATGAATAAAAAAATCTTGAATTACTGGATTTCTATAGAGGATTTGTTAAGCATTTGATGAAATGGGTAAGGGAAAATATTGTAGTATTTTTCGATAATGGCAGGGATTATATGAGCCATTAGATATGTAAAAATACTATACATTTGTTTATTTAAAAACCAATGGTATAACCAACCTTATTCCAACAGTTTCAAAAACCAGAAGGTATAAAATTATCTATAATAAAATATTGAATAACCATTATTATATCATAGATACAAAATCAGTATAACAATGGTTTATGTAAATAATTGGAATAGAGGTGTGGGGATAAACCCACATTCTATTACTGTCACATGTTTTCTATGGGAAAATTAATAGACAATTCGTGATGATAGGTGGGTTAATGATAAATTCATTTTACAAATTTACAAATCGTATTTATAGTATTTCATATTTTAATAATTTGGATGGTTTATAAGGATAACCATAAATGAAATCAGCTATATTGAACATTGGAAATTGTTTTATAGATTACTGTGTTAATTCTCTGTAAGAATATTTACATATAATGGATCACCAATGCTAACCATTATATTATAACTATAGATAGACAAAATGATTTATCATCATAATATGTATCTTTTGTTCTATTAGTTCATTAGGTTTATAAATAATTCATCATAATTTCATATTGTAGGATATAATGTCACAACTGATCAAAGGACATCCACATTATAAAAATTTTCTTATAATACAATGTAAAAATAATCCTTATGTATATCATTCCATTTCCAATTCAAAATCATATTTTGACAGTAGCATATCGATATTAAATTCCACTGAACCTATATTTTTTTCAAGACGTGTTCCAAGTCCTTCATGATATATTACATGCCTAATCATTCCAATTTACTACGATCTGATGTCATAACACCTTTACATAATCTTTCTTACGAGGTACAAATTGTAGAGATTCAGTAACATGTAGAGAAAAATATAAAAACCAAAACATTTAATTAGTAATTTTTTTATTAAATAAATATATAACTATAATAATATATTAGGAACATTGAGTACTTAATGAGGAAGAACTATTCTAAGTTGCTGGTAACCAATTGATGAATTTAAAATTCAAAATTCATTCTAATAGGGTTAGAATGTACCACCCAGAGAGTTTATAAAATATTTTATTTCAAATAAATTTAATATTTTTTATATTTATGATTTTAGTAAATATGGTTATTATCATGGGATACTTGATGCACTAATTTTTTCATGTGTTATATAAAATAATGTTTATTACATTTATCACAGGAAATTCAATGTTTTCACGAAACATGATATATTATTATAATACTATTATTTAATTTTATTGATTACATAAAGATGTTGGAATGGAATGTATGAATAGGATTAATGGAAATATGAAAATATAAAATTTACATATGTATTTAAAATAATTTATTTAGTGTCTAATTAGTTATAAAGGGAAAAAACAATTTAAAAATAATAGAAATCATTTTCTGAATAACTATTTCATATAAAAAAATTAATTTTCACAAAAAATTAAATAAATTTATTTTTTAAAAGATTTAAATGAAATATATATATATATATTATTTATACTATTTTATTTATCATTCTTCTTTTTTGTTTATTAGGAATGTTATAATATTAAAACCCAATTCATGATTAAAACTATATTTTTAACAATTATAAATTTTTGTCTTAGTGTTATGTTATTTTATGAATATTTTTATTTAAAATTTTGAAATAATAATGTAAAAAATGAAATTAATTTATGAAAACATAACGCCAAAAAAAATTAGGTATATTTTTTTTATTTTTTATATAGACATAATAATATTTTTATGAAAACTGAAAAATATTAATTTTTTATTATGAATTTTCATTAAATAAAATGATTTTAAATACACAAATTTTTTCATAAAATATTTTTAAAATAATAATTTTTTCATTTATAAATATATTAATCAAATTTATGTCATTTGAATATTCATGAAATTGAATTTTGATAAAATTACTTTTTAAACATCTGAACATTTTCACTTTGAATCCCACATTCTCATTGTATATGTGAGATTAATTTTAAATTAAATATTTCAAATTATATAATTTTAATTTTGGAAAAAGAATTATATATTGGGAATGATAATAATTTAAATTATTTTTTATGGTGAAATAAAATTTCAACAATAATCAATAATGAATATATTAAAAACTAATTAATATGGTTAAGTTAACAATTGGTTTACTAGGGCTAAATAAAAAAGATACATATTTAAATAACTATATAATCTCAATATTTAATATATTGTGGATATATATAAATTTTTTACCTTTCATTTTCGAATCTGTGTTAAATTTCTAACTTGTTTCCCTAGAAATAAATATTTTTATTTTGGATTCTATTTGGAAATTTTCATGTTGTTGACATGTGGGTTCCTTTCCCCTACATATAAAAGGACACCACCACCATCACTTATTCAAATAACTTATAACATTTAGATCTAAAAACCCCACAAAAATCCTTCTTAAAGTTCCATATTAGTGTTCATGTAATTGTTTTCCTCCCAATAGACCGACACTAGGGTCCTTAATAAGAGATCCAAATGAGGTTCTTCTAATTGAAGTTAATTTTCTTCATTAAGATACATCAATTTATTTATTATTTTTCATAATTATATTATTCAGTTATACTTAAAATTAAATAAAAATATTATTTTTTATATAATTATTTGTTATTATATTAAAGTATTAACCCTTATTCATCTCCACTTTAATGAAATGACAAATGAAACTGACTTTTATGACTTTGATGGACTACGGCCTCTTGAACTGATGTAGTTTCTTTTCCATAACCATTTTTCATGAATGGATACGATGATGGATCATCATTTTGATATGATATTTATGTAATTAATATACATTTGAAATTATTATATCGAAGGGAACTTCTCACTCTCCATTCTATAAGGATATGATAATGTCCAAGGGTATATGATATACTACCACCTCCCCTGGAAAGGTGATTCATTTTTTTTACATTTTAAAAAATGTTATTAAAGATAAATTCAATAAATATTCATGATATATATATAAAAATAATGATTTTGATGTTTAATATATTACTTACCGTAATTTTTTTCAATACATAAATAAAATGGAATAATTGTTCTTGCAATCCAATGACATAACATCTCCATGAATGATATATTTCATTTTATATATCTAAATTTAATTGGTTAATCAAAATACATTGAACTTCATATGGATAATAGAAAAACTAACATGTGGGGTATATTAGTTTGAATATTTTTACAAATTTCCATCTTTAAGAAACATAACCCCTTCTACATACTATATTTATTTAAATATCACATTTTAGTAAATGAAAATGCATGAAAATGTTGTATGGTATAAAAGGAATAAGAGATACACAATGGTTTTATTTAGTGTGAGAACATACACCCTTTCTATGGACACACATGTGGTTTTAGGGAAATTAACCATTAGAAGGATGTGAATAAAATAATTGACTCATCTCCCTTTGTACAATATCTATATCCCAATAAGAATTATTATAATAAATTTAATTAGTTAAAAAATATTTCTTAAAATAATTAATCCATAATAAGAGAATATTAATTTCTAAAAATTGACCAAACAATGGTTTTTTGAAAAACTCTAACTGATGTGTCCACTCCTAATTGACGTGTATTTAATGACATCCACAAAATTCACATTTTTTAAAATTTCCCTTCGGAAATAATCAAAATATTACTATTTAAAATAATATGTTTCCAATTATAAATTCATCTATATTACTCATACCGATATACCTCAGACCGATACTCTGTTTTTGTTATTATAAAATTTGACTCTGTGTGATACTATGATGCAGAAAATTATGTTTTTCTAGAATTGTTCATCAAAACTAAAACAAAAATTGGGGAGACTTACTCTAACAAAAACACTGATGCAATTCTACTAATTCCACAAATTAAATATTCATTATATGATGTGCTTTCACATATATTTATAGGATGTCTAGAAATTTAAAAGGAAAGAAGCCAAAATTATTTTTCCACTCAATGAAATTTACAAATATGAATTCCATTGTTAATTTACCATCATTTGAGCTCTTCAAAATCCATTTATACACACATTAATTCTTCTATATTCTTCTTAAATTCTACAGAACATCAATATTTTTAGGGTTCATAAAAAACACAAAATGATATACAAAATATTCTCTCTTGAAATTAATTGTTTTCAACTCTCTTCATCTTTGTGGTTGTCTAACCCAACATGAAATTGAGAACATTTTTTAGATGTTTTTTCTGAGTTAAAACACAATAACATCACATGAAATCAGAAATTAAATTTCCTATAAAAAACCATTGAACATCAAACATCATAAAAGATATCTATATAATAAATCATCACTTGCTGATGTATGTTCCTCTATTCAAACTGATGTTGTTTAGTGTGGTTTTTGAAACATATGAAGAATTAGTTTCCACCGATGACTACCCGGTAGACACTTAATCATTTATATCATAATAATTTTTAGAGATATTTTTTTAAAAATATAAACTCTTCCACTTATATCTCGTTAATTCATTTAATAACAATTTTCAACTATTCAACTTTTATCAGATCAATCAACTCACAACATTCTCCCACATCTTTTTTGGAGTGGTTTTATTGATGGTCCATATCAATAGATCCATGTATGATTATAATGACTATATCCACCTTATTCATTGTACATATATTTTAATCATATTTATTGAGTCAATTTTTAATTAATTCATGTTTTTCATGATTGAAAAAAATTAGTACATAAATATTTTATATTTTCATAAGAATCAGTAATACATCTTCTGATCTATTTCATCCATTACATCATTCAGATATGGTCTATTCAATAAGAATCATTCCAATGTAGTAGATTATTATATGAACCTCTTCATCTTTTTCCCTAACTAAAAACCAACATCTTTTTCTTCTCATGCTTTTCCCTAACTCATCTATTTTTACTAAATCATACTATATAACAAAAAAAGCATCCAAAACATATTTCTAGAAAGTTTGATTGATTTTCAATTGTTTAATACATCATTGAAAATAACCAATATAATAATTTTCACTATGTTTTAGTTTCATAATGTAGAGAAATGAGCTTGGAAATTTGATTGTATATATCATCATCATTGTAAAAAATATATTTTCATGGTCCTTATCTAATAAATGTATCAGGATTTCTATATGAATATATGAATCAAGAAAAATGTTCGACTATCCTTTCTTCAAAAATATTTTATCATGAAATAATTTTATGATGTTGAGATCTATGAGATCAATAAATTTTTTTATAAAATTGATATAATGTTTTGGGTAAATTTTCTAATAATATAATGTTCTAAATTATTAATCATTTGAAAAATTATGAAATTATGACCATCTCATATTGTAAAAGTCTATAAAATTTCATAACAACAATTATTTAAAATAAAATATTCATCAGATGCTTTGATTGATGGATTTTTCAACAAATAAATTTTCACTTATTCAATATTAATGAATTTGGAAAAATTCAACATATTGTTATTATATATCCAGTAATATGCATCTTCAAAAAATCAACATCCTTGGGAATTTTCTTATATTTTAAACTTTTAATACAATATGACATTAGAAATTTCTTCATCAACAAAAAATTTATAAATTTTTTTGTAATCAATGAAATAATATATTATTTATATTTAAAAACCTTAAAAAATAGTTTCCAATGAATAACAAATATTTTATAAAAACAACACAATGTATATATAATATACACCATTATATTTGATGGAAACCTTCATTAATTACATTTAACAGTCATAATTGATCTTTATCTACGATTTTTCCACACTCAAATTATTTATCATTTTAAAAAATAATCATTTATCAAAAGTGAGTTTCCTAACACCACACTACTAGATAATGTAATTTTCTAAAATGAATAACATTCCTCAGTGATAAGATAAATTATGTTCATGTTAATATACTCTCACCTAAATTTTACCATCTCAACATTTGTTTACAAAATCCCATCCAAAAAATAATATTTTACTCTCTTTTTAGTTATTATATTCCCTCTGCCATTTTAGGATAATCATATATCAAGATTCATTACTGGAATAAAATGTAAAAAATTATTACAAAGTTGTTAATTTCTCCCTCATTTTGAAATATAATCTAATGAATCGTGGGTGACATCCTCATGATATTATAGGAATTCTTTGGTGGAGGATAAATATGAAGTTTCATCCTAAAAACCAGAAATAAATCTTTTGTCATATTTTTTTGTAAAATATCAACAATTGGATTCTTAATTAATATATATTCAATAAATACTTATCCACCATAAAAATAATGTAACATAATTTGAAAATTAATATTTATGTTCTTTGATTTGGTGTATTGAACATTATATTTTGAAATAATAATTACCATATAAAAGTGTGAATATATATTTAGTTGTGTTGAATCCTTAAATTTTTAATATTCATCATGAACATTCATCGACAAAATTTTACTACATGCCTTGGTAGTGGAAACATATTCCTATTACAATAGCCTAAATGTTACTAAACTATAATAATTACTTATCCAACTCACACAACATTCTCATTAGAAAATTGTTTCTCCAAAAATTAATTTTCTATCAACATTATTTATAATACAATCAACATATGTATAACCCTGAAATTTAGAATGAATTTTTTTTTGAGATATTATAAAATTTAAAATATTTATATTGACATATCACAGATTACCCTAATCTTCCATCATATGAGATTATTTTGGATAAATCTTATATGTGGAACATAAATTCATAGTATAAAAAATATTTTATTTTGAGGCTATAATGTAATGAGAACATCTTATAAACATCCTAAAATCATTAAAATTTACCCTTTCCTATTTTTATTTTAACTCAACTCTATTCTCATTGAGATCATAGTAGAAACATACTTAGAATATTACATTTTTTTTTTTCAAAACAACTATATTGTGTACATTTCTTGGGATAGTAAAATGTATTTATCTTTTTTTGTTCTTATAATCCAAGAATCAATGTTCATTATCATAACATTAAGAGATCTAAATTATTATTAATATCTTAAAAAAAATTAAAAACATGTATTTTTTTCAATACCATTTAAAATTATATTGTCCACATAAACAATTACAAGCATTATTTATGAATCCCTTTTTGTCACATAAAAGTTTTTTTATCTTTCACTTTTATACGATTGTCCTCATTTAGAAAAAAAATCATGTTTGGAGTAATAAGAATGTGAATCTTTCTTTAAACCCTACAATATTTTTCAATTTAAATAAATTTATTTCTTCATTATTAATTATAAAAAATCAATGTATCCCAATATACACTTATTAATCAACATCCATATTTATTAAAGTAGACTTTACATCCATCCCAGAAAATTTATAACATCGATGTGTAGCCACAGATAATAAAATATTTATGGATTATATTTTAAAACATCTTCATGTTAATTTATATTTTTTTGATAATCCCATTTTTATTAATTAATACCATATATGAATTAATTATTCATAGGAATATGCAATTTCATAGAGTTAGTTCAATAGAATCATATAATTTTCATGATATTCAATCATCAACTGGTTTTCTTAATAGACAGGGAAAATGACATGGAAATTTTTTTCCTATATCAACATTGATATCATGGTCACTAAAATCAAACATTAAATCAAAATATTTATCCCAACGTGGAGAAGTTGTGATTGGTGAAGCTATTAGTGATGTTTTAAAAGATTGATATTTTTGCTTAAATTTATAGTTGAATTAAAAAGGTTTAAAATTTTATATTAAGGGTTTAAATGGATAGAATCATTGGAAAAGTGCTGTAAAAATCACTTATACGGTCTGGGATGGCCTAGAGAACATATGATACCCATTACTGGTGATGGTTCTTGTAGGTCCTTAATGAATTTTATTTTGGCATGATCGAATGCAATGCATTCTTTACAGACTTTATGCCCAAGGAATATTCATCATTGGACCATAAAATGACCTTTCACCTAACATACGACTAGGAATTTTCCTTCATAGAATTTGAGAAATAATTCTAGATTTCCTAAACAGACCTCAAATGATCTCCCATAGACAAGGGAATCATCCATGAAGATTTATCATAACTCAGTATCCATGTAATGTAAAATTTGAGTCATACATCATTTAAATGATTATTTAGAATTGAAAATTCCAAATGGCATTCGTCTATCGGAAAAAGTACCAAATGGGCATCTGAATATAGTATTTGGGTAATCAGTTGGGTCAAATAATATTTTTTGGTATCCGAAGCAACCTTTTATGAAAAAAATAGAATTCATGTCAGGTAAGTATAGATATAATTTCACCCATTAATGGTAATTAATATATTTTTTCTTTATTATTGTATATTGACTTCTATAATCCATGAAAACCCACCATCGAAGGATGTATCGTGTTTATTTCAATACATTTTTACCAGTTTTCTCTTCTGTGAGTCCCCCTTTCTTAGGGTCAACTTGCAGAGGGATTACAAATTCATTATTCTATATGGATATGATTGTTCCTCTGTATAAGAGTATAATCACATCCAATTTAATCACTTCCTTCATTGGTAGTCTAATATTCCTTTGAAATTTAAATTTTTTGTATTACAACTTCTTCTAGTAGAATCATGTGAGTGCATTCAGTAGGACTGATTCTACGGATAACTTTCACTCCCCAAGAAATTTACTTCATTTGTCTCTTCAAAACATCAGCAAATTATTCTTCTTATTTCAGAGATTGTTTATAGTTTATAATAATAGGTTGAGATGCTGAAACTCATATGTATGGATACTAAAGATTATTGGGTTGATGTATTAGTTTCAGATTTGGTTGTTGAATGATAACGGGGATGCAAGGTGGAAATCTTCCCCATAGAAGAGGTTCAATGAAACACACATCCTAAAAATCTCACTCTTTTAACTTCTCGGAGACTGACTGTTAACTTCCTTTCATGTGGCTTGGAATGGTCCACCATACATAATTGGGATCTCACATTCTTCTTCCATGTATGTACCTATGAATAATGAAGGAATGATGAAATTCTCGTCGTTAACTAAAATATCATCACAAAGGCTAAGAGGGTACTTCAATGATCAATCGACAAGTTTTAGTGATACTCGATTTGTTTTTAGTTCATGGATGCTTAATTTTCAGAATACAATAATTTGAATAAATATGATTATGGCTCTAAGATTGCACATATCTCTTACAATCATACATTCTCTAATAGCACAATAATTTAAAAGGCATTCGAGATCACTCATTTTTGTGGTATTTTTAATATTACAATATTAGATCATTCTTAATTTAATTAGATAAACATATGATATTATATTTTACAATTTTTGATAGTAAATCCATGAGAAATATTATATAAACTATCTTCTAAGTAAAATATTTTACTAATGGTATGTTAATGTGTTGTTCCGTGATCATTTTTGGGATCTTCATGTATTTTTTCACTTTCATTCAATTTCAATATCATTCTGTGAATGGAAGAATTGGATTGTATGGTGGTGGGGAATCATAAATAGGTTTCTTGTATTGTTTATGTTTTTTTTATCAAATTTATCTTGTGAAACAACATAAGGTGGGGTTTTCTAAAAGTATTATTCTACTGGTGGTTGTTTCATAGGATATTTACGTTTCATTTCATCTCAAACCATTATTTGTTGAATGCCCTATATTGTCCAGCTTCACATCAATACCAATATGCCTTAATCCAATGTGTAAGACTCTCTATTACCAAGTAGGGTACTATGTAAACTATTAGAAAATGTTTTTGATATTTTACCCATTTAAACATCAAGATACAACAATGTATCTCCTTGATTATTCATTTCAATTTTCATTGTTTTCATTCTCTAATTTGATTTTCGAACGACTATATGTAAAAGTATTCCTAGGTAAAATTAGGGAGGTAAAGGATATAGAAATGGTTTACGACGTGTTGGATGGAATTGTTGTCCATCTCATAGTGGGATGGTTTTTTGATGCATCTCATTCTATGTTGATTGCACCAGGTCAATCGGTGTATTCTATGGTGATCCTTGATTTTGAAATGGTGATTTTACATGTCACATTGGAAAATATCTTTGGTTTTTCTAAGGATGAAATTGGGAAATCCCCTCTATGTAATATTTCGATTTTATTCATAAGAAGACTATTGATAATTGTAATTGAAATTATTATAATCATGAGAATGTGGTTCTTCAAATCCATCTTTGAAATCATAGTAAAAATGTGATGCACCACAAATTTCATAGGATTTTATATCCATCACGGGGGAAGGAGGGGATTGTGCATGAGGAATTCGAAAAAATTTGAGCTTCTGTGTTAGTGCTTCGACTTATGCGACTAATTTTGTTTTCTCATCCACCTGATGTATATCACATCGAGGGTGACCGTGATCACTATTTCGTAGGGAATAATTGATAAAGAATCCACAGAGAATGGATCTTATATCTTCTAAGGTTATAAAAAAATTCCATCCCCCATTCGAAGCATCAACAATAGTTCATGCAGCTAGATGGAGTCCTTGTATTAATGTCTATAATAGAATCCATATGTCCAGTCCAGGATTTTGTTGCATTCCCATTATCTTTATGAATGGATCCCACACTTCCAATACAGATTAACAATCTACTTGAGGTATTTATTGAATGAAAATTGGGAGAATTGAATTCTAAACCAGTGGAATGTAGAAATCATGAACAAGAGGTCCATATCTTCCAATGTATTGATTGTCATGGGAGATTTACTTATCAACCAATAATTATCTCGGTCACATAATGTAAATTAGAATACACATAGTATTCTTGTGAATGATGAAACTCCATTACTGCGAAAGATATCACAAGTTCCCATGACATTAGATACATCGTTGTGAGGATAATTACTCTGAACTTGGCTGAATGAAAACATTTTCTGGATCATGTGAATGAATGTAGATTTTATTTAAAATGAATGAGTATGAATGGGGGTTGAATGATTTAGAGAGGCACCATGGATTAATGGAACATCATAACCCATGGTGGCCATCTCTTGATTAATTGGGTTATCACCTAGAATTATTTTTTTATTTCCCAGATGTTTTTGGTCGGTTGATTCTCGATGGACTCTATTTTTCATCAATTGTTTAATGGTAGTGTGAAAATTGGATCCTTTTGAATCTCACGATTGTAGCATAGTTCCTCTTTTTCCAAATATCTTCAAATGATTCAATGGAACTTGGTACTTTCACTAGACCATTATACGTGGACACAAGTGTCTCTGGAATGAAATTATGAATGGGAGTTTGGGAATGGTAATAAAATTTCATAATATCCCAAGGCTTGCAGGAGGAGCAGTAACACCTCCTCAATGAAACCAAAATTTCATTTGGACACTTGTGTCTTCGATTTTTATTTGTGTTATGGTCATATACGAATTGTTGATTTTCCAAAATTTACTTACTACTCAAGTTTATTGTAGAAATGGTTCCAGGATGGTCCCATGTAGTAGAAACTGTCATTTGAAAGATAATGTATTGAAGACCCATTCTGGTAGGATTCCATTCTAGAACAGTTTTGGTAACAAAATGCTAGATCATTGATTTTCTTTTCAATAAAGTGAGTGAGGTTGGGTACAATTATAGGATTCTTCAAAAAATATGATATTAATTTTAATTATAGTAAGATCATGGGGTTTAGGGTGAAACATATGTATAATTCTCTAGTTTACATTGATGAAGTGGCGTTGTTCTGCCTAGGATGTAGCTATTCCATGATCATAATATAGATACATCCTAGATACATTATCAATGATTCAATTGAAAAATTTATATTAGTCTTGTGGTCATATCCAATTCTAGTCTAATATGGATATGATATTTTTTTAAATATCCTATGATAAGCGATGCTTATTCGATTTGTATCGACATTAATTATTTATCCTAATTACTAATTCTTATTGATTCCATGTTAAGAATTAATGTTTTTAAATAAATTTTAGAATCCCATATTCTTTATCTGACCCCTTTGTGGTTTTTCCACTCATGGTAAGTCATAATGAAATTAGGTAAATATGTGAAATCATTCATTAAATAATTAGAACAATGAAATTAATTCTTTTTATAAACATGAATCAATTCAGATTCACATTGGGTGTTAGAATCAAATGGGGGATAAAATGTTATAAATCAAAACATAATGAAATTATTTCTTATACTAAAAATGGGAATTGAACAAAAAAGATTTTTTTTATAAATGATCGTATGAAAATAAAGAAGGAAATTGAAGTTGATGATGAAAACCCAATTTATGACACTTTTATTGGAATAAAATATTGAAATAGCAATGGAATTTGAGTTTGAGGGGAAAGAGGTTGAAGGAAACAAGAAAGGGATAAAATCACACAACAATTCTACTCTAGATTTATTGATAATCTCTTCTGGGGTGAAATATATATAGATGAAATGGGTCATGATGTGTAATGGACTACATATCACGTAATGTCAATATTTTCAATTCTTCATTTATTTTTAATTTTTTGCATTATTTCTCCATAAATATGAGGTCTGACACCATTCGCATCGAGTATCGATAAATCCAGATGTGCACTGGTCTACCCACTATATCGCTGGAGTGGATATCTTATTCAATAGGTTTGACATCGGTCATGTCATTTAATGATCATTCACGAAGTGTAGTGGCTTCTATCATTGCAGATTTCAAAATATGGTTCACGACATAGCTAACAACATGATGGCTTCTATTAAATCCTATTACATGATGTCTATTAATTATTCACGATGTGTAATTGGTGAATTTTACATTTTTTTTGAATTTTTTTCTATGTAACCCTATGAATATAAATTTTCGTTAAATTAATCAAATACAAATTCATTTTTGAATAAAATAATTAAAATACATATGTAATTGATATAAAAATGTATATAAGAAATCATATTATCGTAAATGGATTGAGGTGAAGAAAATCAAAAAATAACAGTATAGTATATTGAGGATAGTTGAGTTGTTTTTCATCATGTTTTAAAGAGATTTGATGATTTTGAATATGGAATAATAATTAAATACTTAAATTAATAAAATACATCTTTTTTGGTGATCATCATTGATGAACAACATAATAGTGCAAAGGATGGTGTTCTGACTAAATAAGGCCACACTATTTTGGGGACAGATTTTTGGAAGGGTTTTTTTAAAGGATTGGCTAAAACAAATGGATTTATAATTATGAGTAATATAGATATGTGGGTACATTTTTATAGGATAGGGGATGTGAACCCTTGGAATAACATAAAATATTATATTAATATAAATTAATTTGTAACTCCAAATGACTCCAAATTGAGTTATGTAGAAGATAAGATGGATATGGTTGGAAATAGATGAATCCAATAAATTTTATATATGTATTTTTTTAATCATTTTAATTTCAGGTTACCCTTAATTATTTTTTTTATTTTAATTGTGGTAAAAAAAATTAAATATTGAGAGGATTGGAATTTCAGTTATATGTGGTAAATTTCCTCTAAATAGACTCTTGATCAACTTTTAGAACTTATAATATTAACCTTTTTTATTTTTAACTATTTTTATGATTTATAAATAAATCAATAGAATATTATTTTTATAAAATATATGTACTATCAATTTTGATACTATTCATTTCATTGAATTGAAATAAAAACCCAAAAGAGAGATAACATGAAAAAAACAATTTAATAGAATTTTAATACGTCTTCATCAACATTAATATATTTAGATTATCCTAATTCGTTCAAATTATATTTATTTTAATATTTTTAATTTAATTTATTTTTTATTTATATTAATAAAACAATCAATGTATCACTATTTATTATGTATTTCTTGTAAATATTTAATCTATAAATATTATGTCTAGTTTACCTTGATGTAGATAATATTATTAAATTTATTGATACTATTTAGTTCTAATTTTATATTATATTTTACATTATAAATAATTTTTTAAACATATAAGAAATAAAAGGGTTACATTTTGTCACTTTCGGGTAACTTTCATTTCTTTTTATGATATTTTTGTCACGTACCTGGAAAGAAGTGCATTAAATGAATAAATTATAATCCATATGTGTTATGATAAAATGTTTACTCATCTAATATGATTTCTTCTAGTGTTCGGTAAATGTATTTTCCTAATCATGTAATTTTTTTATCAATATTACTAGATTTACATTTAATCACATACAATAAAAATTAACATAGTTAATATTCGTAATATACTAAAAATAAAATTAAACTATTTTGATAATATAGATCATTAATTCAAAAAATGGAAACAATTTCACAAAATTTTATATAGAGATATTTTAGTAATTAATTTTATATTAATCCTCATCGAAAAAATTATAAAATATGTTTTGTAAATGTAAAAACTATCAAATGATTGAGATTTTTTTATATCACATTTCAATCTGAAATTACATCCAATGACCAAAAAAATTATTAAATGAAAAATTAATAATATAATTATACATAAAAACTAATTAATATTATAACCAAACTATATAAAAAATATGATGAAAAAGTTATTTTGAAATAAATGATATATTTTTCATTATTCATTAAAATATGAATACTATTAAAAAATACCAAAATGTTTAAAAAGTATTTATTTTGTTCTAATTAAAAATAAAAAGTTTTTTTGATAAATTTAATTTATAAAATAAAAAACAAGATTTAAAATGGGTTATCCATCAAAAGACACTAAAAATTCCTTTTTCTGTGAGATACTCATTTTATTTATACTATTATACTTGTTCTTATATAATGTCTAAAGATAATATAAGATTATTTTTAATCCTTATATGAAATATTTATTTCATTTATATAATAAATAAAATGTTATTTTATTATTTTATATATACAATTGTTCTCAATTAAATAGGTTATCATAAGAACACATCCTTTATATTCATATAGTTATTTTTACTTTATTAACAAATGAATTATTATATAATCATGTGTTAACCATATTTTCATGAGATTGGTAATATTTTTTATTCCATGAATTAAAAAGGATAGGTGATAACAACCATACTAAATAATAATATTTAGTTTTTAATATAGGATGAATTTGTCATATCGTGTACACTATTGAACTTTTCAACCAATTTAAACTATAATCAATATATAATTCATAAATATTAATATATTTGAAAAAAAAATTCTTATACATTTACCTAGGAATTTGATATACTTGAACATTCAACTTATATAAATTATCTATTTTTCATGTTTCTAAGAGGATTATATGTACCATGATGGATATTACACTCTCATACTATTCAGTTTTTGATGTTGTATCATTACCTTATATATAAATTTTAGTTATTTTATTGTATGATTTTTATATGTAGAAATTTTAATACGTTATGGAATGGTTTGTTATTTCATTTTATATTTTTTCATGGAGATTAGATATGTTAACTAAACATATCTCCTAATATTATTATACATGGAAATTCGACCCTTTTATGATATTTTAATACCATTAGTAGTAGTCTCCATCCTAGTGCCTATTGTAGGTGGGAATATAAGGTTATTATCTATCTCCCCTTAATGTGGTATATTTAGTGGTAGGGGAGCATAAAAATCATTATGTATGTTGCTAATCTTTATGAAATTACATTGAGTTTTTATGTAGTTCGTCCTAGTTCAAAATCAGGTTCAAATATATATATCAATGCTTTTTATAGTACTCTTTTATGATATACTCAACATTCATTATTTATTTATAAAATAATTGTTTTACTGTATTTTCATTTTTCGATTTATATATGTGTCAAATAAAATTCCAACAAATACACATAAAATCTTAATATGTATATAAATTTATTAAGAGGAATTAAATAGAAGATTGACTAAATATAATGGAGAAATAATAGATTTCTTATATTTTTATTTAATTTTTAAATCAATTTTAAAAATAAATGAATTATTTTTTAATATTTGTTTATTTATGTATGAGTGTTTGTTTAATGAATCACAGGTAGTGGAAAAAAGAGGAGAATATCAAAAAATAGATTGTGTAAATTTTCGGTAGAATTATAATCAAATAAATTATTATACTATGGGATGTGAATAAACATTATAATTTTGTATTTAATGAATTCATACTCAAGATATGATGTCCTTAAAGTTGGTTAATTTTTAAAGGATTTCACATTCATCAGATTTTTATCAATGTAAAATGAAATTGAGACTTTAATTATTTTATCATTTTCTTCATTTAATTGTTAACAACAAAATTTTTGTTTTGGAAATTTTATATAAGATATAATTTATGTTAATAAATATTTATCAAGATTAATAATTAAGGATTCACATTTTTATAGTGTTTGAAAATCATTATAAATAATTTTTAGTAGTATATTACATTAAATAGGATAAATTTTAGTCTAATAAGAGGTCATGGATAAACATTAAATAATGTACTCTTGTTAATATGGGGATCATGTGGCCTTGTTTTTTTAGACAATTATAAATTTGAAACTAATCATTTTTAATTTTCATCATTTTTTTTATTGGTTTATATTGATTGATTGTTGTCAAAAATATGTGGTTTTGGAAATAAGTTATTATGATAATTAATATTTATGTGGGATTATGTAAAAATGTTTAAACAATAATATATTCTATAAAAATAATAGATAGAATGTGAAGTTTGATGGAGGAAGAGAGATGAATATGATTCTTCAATTCATCCAACCTGTATATAAATTATTGGACATTGTAAATACATATTGGAATATTTGATATCCAATAACACATTGACATAATTATTACAATGTGGGTTATAATCATTGTTTTTTAGACTGATTATTAGGTACTTTATGTGAGATAAACTCAATATTTTCTTAATCATTTGATCTGACCATGTTTCAAGGAAAGGTGTTGAGTTCTATCACATCATTATATGGATATTGTATTTCTAAAATTTTAAATATTATAGTTGGCACATATATATATATAGTAATTATTTTTTTGAACACCTTTTTCTATGATAGTGATATCTATATTACTGTATTATTATATATTTTTTTTATGATCATTATATATATTATTAAAAGGTCATATGATTTTATAATGACACATGTAATTAGACACATTGCCTCTTATTTCGTTATTTTTAATCAATGGGGAAAAATTATGTTGTGTTAGTTGATTATGATCCATGAGAGAAATTTTGTAGCAACTATTATAATATTTCACATATGAAATGTATAATATTTATCTTGTTTAATGATTCACCATAGTATGTGAAAGTCAATGGAAAATAATATAGTTGATCATACATTTAAATTTTGAAATGAGGAATCAATTTATACTTTTTTTGGAATTTTTTTTTGTGGTTTGTGTATTATCATATAATGAATTTTAAAATATTAGATATAGTTAATTGTTTTGGATTAGATTCTGTGTAGTAACACTAATGATGAAAAAATGAGTGAATAATGGGAAAAGTTTGAAAAATTTGTGATATTTTATATCATGCAGTTGGATTTTTTTTGTAACTTTTTATATACTAAGATTTCAATTATTTAATTTTTTATTTATTTTAGTGCTTCTTTGATTATAAATTATATTTCCTTATAATTACGTATTTTACATTTATATTTGACCCCTATTTCATTTCCTAATATTAGTTTTTTTAATTATGATAATCATTTGGAATTATATTTCTCACTTCATTTATTTATATGTTTTATGTTGATAAAGGATTTGGTGAGTTTCAATTTAGTGAGAGATAATGTAGATTCATATTAATCAAAAGTACAATATATTTTATTATTGAATCTAAATGTTTTGAATTTATTATGTTCTAGGATGGTATCTAAAAAGCTTTTTCATCAGTGATATGAATGTATGACCTAAAAAAGTTGTTCTGTATTATAAATTTGTATCTACATAGTTGTGTGTTTATTTTTATCAATGATATGACATTGATATGAGAGTATTTCAGGACACTATATAGGATAAATTTTAATATCAATTATTTAATCTCAGTCAATACTAAGACATGAATCCTCATGATCACTAGTACTACTCGAATCATTATGGGAATTAGAATCCTACAAGTCATTGGACTCGCCCATATTTATGTAAATATTATGTGATTAAATGTATGTGGGATAAAAATTCATGTTTTGTTTTACGTATTATATTTATGTATGTGTTTGGTTACTTCCTCTAGAAGTGATTTATTATAGAGGATGATGTGATATAATGATATTGAGTAGTGTATTTTTCTAGAGGAATGTTATTTTATTCCCTATATTATACTTAATATACATAATAAATTAGGATTTCAATTTAAATGTATACATAATTATACATTTATTATGATTCATTTTATATATATAATAATTTTTTGTAAAGTTTAATCTTATTATATAATATTCGGTGGGATTTAACAATATTGGTATTGTTTTTATTTCAGAAGATATGGTTAGATCTAATGTAATTAAATAATTTTTTTAGGATCAGGAGGAGGAAGACAACAATGAAATAATAACAACATTTTCTTCTATAGAATGTCATGATATGAGAGATAGAAATATATTATATTATGAGACTGTGTTTTCATCATTCATTCTACGGAATGTATTAGAATGGATTAGAGTTAATGATGAATATTTTTTCAAAATTTCCTGAATCATGGTAGTTACATTCATAAGGAATGGAATTAATACATAAATTTTATTAAAATTAATATACAATATGTTAGGTTTATATTATTAGAAATGATTATATATTAATCTATTCAATATTTCAAGTTGTAGAATATTATTGTTTATATTATTTTCTAAAATAAAAAAATAATAAATTATTTTGAATCTTTTTAAAAATACATATTTAACTATGATAATTTAGTTGGTATAATGAATTTTATAGGAGGAAATATTTTTATTTTAAATATGTGTTTTTCTTGAATATCTATTCTATAAAAAATATTTTTTAATGATTTTTTAACAATAAATTATTATGATACCCGTGTATTAAAAATTGTAAATTGATATTAGATTTTTTATTTTTTAAAAAAACAAAATACAATGTGTTCTATTTTTTAAATTATTATCGATTCTAGTTGGTGTCATTTATGAAACCCATTTTCTTATGAGGTATGGATCCCCCAAATTTAGTTTTTGATCCGTGGTTTTGGGAAAATATGAATTCTTAATTACATAGTAAAGGAGAATCGGGGTGCATAGGACTTTTTGGGTGCATGGAATCATAGTTGGAGGAATAATTATGTGGGCCCCCGGATTAATAGAAAATTTGAACCTAGTTCACATGGTTTCTCCTAACCATGAAGGGAATTTCTATGAGATTATGAGGTTGAATTGTTTACCGCAACTGTTTGACCTATCCCACATGCCAATAATTAAACTCTATATTTTTTTGTGGATGGAAAATTTTTAGATTGTGAATGGTTTCAAAAACATCTTGTATACACTATGGGTGGGAGTATTAAGGAATAGCATTGTACGTTGTTGTTGAATGGTTTTTCCAATAATGTAGAAACATATTTAAATCCCATTTTTAAGTGGTAAAATTACCATTTTACATTTAATTTAAAAAATCCACTCACTCAATCATCTCCTTTGTTTCAAGTATGTATGGGGGCTCCTGTTCGTATTATTTGAGATTCAAAGCCTACTCCACCTAGGATTTTCTTCTATTTCATTATCCAATGTCTAGTTCAACATCGATTCATCTTTTTTCATAGATTTCTATATTTTATAAACATCTTAGTCGCATTTTATCATTTTTCTTCCTATCTATCATTATAATTTGGCATAGGCTCTTATGGCCTAATTGTAGGTCCTTAGAATATTTTTCCATTTTTTATCATTTTGACCAAGCCATAGGTTAATATTAGAAGAGTACTTATTCACATGAATATAGTATGGTATTTTTTATTTTCTCTATATGCATTTTTCATTATACTATTGTTCATGTTACCATAAAATGTATTCTCCATGTTTTTTGCTAAAATAAACATGTGTCTTGATTAATTAAGTGTCCCATATCGACAAAACAAAAATCCCCTAAATTATTTATAGGATATGTCCATTCTTATGATTTCTAACCCTTGGGGTGAATTATTTGAATTTAAATTTTTTATACATTTATCTATGGAAAAACCATATTTTACATGGTTTTTGTTTGATTCCAAATTTTGATAAATGAAATAAATTAAATAGATGTGACTGGTATTCCCTTGTCACAATATTAAATTGGAAAATGGTTTTGCTCATAAGAAATAGAAATCATATTAAACATAGAACTATCTAGTTTTCCCTTCCAAAATCCATTATTGATTATTAATGATATGATCTATGTGGATGGAATCCCTCAAAGATTATGATAACCTAGATTGTTTTCCATATAGTGAATAACACGGGCATTGTGTCACAAATAGTACAATATCATATGAGCAAGGTGTAACTTCTACTATTATTATATATGATTATTGAGACCCTTATGTTATATTAATAATGGGATTTTACACCCTTATTTAATACGATGAATAATCATAGAGATCCATATGAAATATGATGGATGGGAATGGTGACACTTATGGATATGATTCTAGCATGGAGAACCTATTATTATGATTTTGGCATGGAAACCCTATGGTTTTTATTTATGAATGGAGACAAAAATATTATGATACTAGACATGGAATCATATACTATTGTGATATCGTTCATGGTGTCCCTTGAAAATTATCAGACTCATTATACTCCTCATAATTGTCAGAGATGTGCCTTTGGCCCAGACCAGTAGTTTTATCCACACATATTGCTATATACATCACTCCATATACAATACATATATATATAAATTTGGATTTCTATTAATTGATTATATGGAATAGGTCGAATCACATAGTGTCATCCTAGTATCATTCACGATCTAGAGATGAACCATTTTATAGTTTTGATTATTATTTATAATTTATTATGATAGAATACTCCACATAATTTATGGACATATATGGTATTTTTAGACACCATTTATGGTGACCTACTATGTTTATGTTACACCCTATTTAGGACACCAATGGTTTGAAGGGGGATTATGTGAATGATGGTAGGTATAATCCAAAGGACATTGTAATTGATAATGGATTCCATTATAACATTAGAGTAGGGAAGCACATGTCAATCGTTGAATCATGATTCTATCAGAGATATATTTTTTGTTATTTTTTTATTTTAACACTTATACATTATTGTGTGAATGTAGCCATTCATTCCTGTTATCTATTTATTGATACATTAAATTACATCATTTTCTATATGATGCTAGATATTATTGATGTTGTTTATATTTTACAACTGAAATTGTTATGTTACCCATCATGTAATTTACTATTAATACAATTTTCAACCATTCCATCAATTGTCCTGGTACATTAATTATAACAGTATAGTATCCAAACTAAACAACATGGAAAATCAGAACTAGTCAGTAGGATCTGGTATAGAAGGAGGCATGTTGGATTCAAAGTGGCATACAATATTGGGGGACCATTTAGCTTATTTTGGTTCAGGATGTCCCAAAGTGTAACCAAAAACATTTTATTTCATTTTTTATTTTAATTTGGGAATATTAAATTTGTAATTAATAATTTTTGTGAAATTGGTGATGATTCGTTCTTCAGAGTATCTAAACAGTGTATAGTTAACAACCGAATTACATGGGATGAGACATGATGTTATTGTTTGTTCTTGCAATAGATGATTTCATTCCATTCATGGGTGGAACACATGATATGTGTGGTTATTATTATTAATATCTTTTATTATATTTAAACCATCAACCGAGTTTGTAAAAAAAACTTTTCATCATTACTCATTATAGGAACATCATGATTAATATTTCATGCATTATTTCATGCCACATTTAATTTATATAGGACTCTCTTATAGCATGTTATTGTTCCTTTAATGTTATTTCAAGGAAATTGTTCTAAAATTTCTAGGAGGGACATTATGAGTGAATGGTTTGGATCAAATGGATTCCAAACTAGAGTTTATATTGTTAATGGGTCATTATGAATTAGAAGTGGTTATCAATACAGCTCAATATTCTAAAGGTAATTGTAATGTAAATGTGAATGATATTAATTGAAATTAAAATTAAAATGAAATGGTCAGAATTAACAATGGAATAATATAGAAATTTTAAATGATTTTCCATATATAAATTTCAATTTAATCTCTTTACCAGAAAAAACACAACAAAAAATAGAGCATAACCTATGGATGACTATTGTATTGGGATCAAGGATGTATCTGTTGTGTTATTTATGATCTATTTTATCACAAAGTACTCAATGCAAGATTAGTAATAATATTGTGGGTTTTAAATAGAAATTAAAGTACCTATCTTATACATTTTTATGTAATTATTACCATGGTAGTTTCTATCTCTAATAAATAAAATGTGTTTGTTTGATATGTGTAGTGTATTTCCATGATAATTTTCAATAGACGTGCGCTTGGAGGGTGGTGAAGACCATGCGTTGATGGTGGTGAACCTGGAGCTACATGTGATAGATCTATTAATTCCACATATGGAACCTCTTATTAACCCTGATGTGCTTGATGATGTTCAATTTCAAGGGGTTTTTTAGAAGCTTCTACTGAATATACAGAGCCCTCCATGACCTTCCCCATATATGGGAGAGTGGGAAAGAGAGTTTCAGCATCATCATCCAAACATTTTTTCAAGGGATTGGGGACCCTAAGCCATAGATCTATGGGTTAATATTGAATTATATATCTTTAAGAACCCTGAGAAACCTCCGGATAGGAGTGTGATTCTTCCAATATATATGCATCATGAATCCACCAAACAATGGTGGGATATTCTGAATTAGGGATGACAGTAATGGGATGTGATTTGGAGGTATTCACAACCTAGATTCTAAAAAAAATTCTTCTCTATGAACTTCTGTGATGATTATGGTATGGAGTTCATTACCTTTATAATTGGTTTTATATCTATTATGTATTAATCAGCTCATTATACAAAGCACCAGTTCACTACACCCATAAATATCCCTATAGATAATGTATAAGAGAGAATATGTAATGATGGGATTGGGAATAATATTCATTATCAGGTGAATATTTTTCGGTTTTATACCATGTATGATATATTAAATGATGTTATCAGGACCTAGAGAAACTTGAGATAATCAGACTGTGTGGGCTAGGGTGGTTTAGAACCGTGATATGGATGTGGTATACTAGTGGCCAGAATTCATGCTTTGAGACTATGAATGGAATACGTAGCATAATAGTGACCCAAAATTATAATTACATTGATTTTCAAGGGTTTGGGAATATATATCATAAAAGCACTTGATTCCTATATACCATGTTGAGTGTGGGGTCATGGATGGTTGGGTCATATGTAGTGTTTTTGTTGGATCTTCCCATAACTTCCCTGTGGGATATGATCCATATCATCTCCGCCTTTAGTCTTATGTTTAGGTTAACCACACCCATCATGAAGTTATAGTACTACTAGACTTATATGAATTGAATGAGGGTATTGATGATGTAACCAAGATTTATTTGCATTTCTATAATATAGCAGACCTTCTTAGGGTAAAATGATTGTATACAGGGCCAGGGATCATTACATATTTTTTGAGTGCATCCTATACCAATAGAGTAGGGTGTTGGTGCATATACTATTCTAGGTAATAATTTTTTGCCTCCACTAATATGTGGGACATATTCATTAGGATTTCTTCACATTCTTTTATCACTATCGCTATTTTGGACAGTCTAGTGTATCATAATGATTATATATATAGCGCGATATAGCATGACACATCATTAAAAATATGTTCAAAAAGTATACACAGTGTAAGGAATTCCCCCCTGAGGTTGGAAACCATCTTTATTTAGGGACCTCAATATCATTAGAATGAAAATATTGGATTTCATTCTCATTTTGGATTGGATGTTCTCAAATTATTCCTATGTGGATTACTATAATTTAAGTGTATCAATTACATCACCAAAGAGTTAATATTATATTAAAAAAATTATGGGATTTACAGTAATGTGAATCCATAATAGTAAATACTAGGATTGGTAGAGTAATTTAGGATATTTATATCCTTTATATAGATGATCAGGTAATTCATCAAGATGAATTCCATCCTATAGTAGTCCATTTCTAGGAGTTATTCATTGAAAAATTCTACAGAATACCTCTCAAATGAGATCAACAATTTACTATCACATTCTTTCTAGGAGTTAAAATTCTTTCCATTCCTCCATATATGAAAGCCACTAATATGGTATAAGATATTGGGAGGCTGTGAGATGATTTAGAAGACAAGGGATTTATGCAGCATGATGCATCTCTTTAGGTTTAACATGTCCATTTCATAGTGAATTTATACCAAAACCATTAAATTAATAGGGATTACCATAATTTAATGAAGTTTACTGTGAATAATAAGTATCACATACCTCGAATAGATGATCTCTTTGACTATCTAAAAGTATTTAAATTATTATCAATGAATGAATTGATATTGTGAAATTTTTAGGTGTGAATCAGGACAGAATATATACCAAAAACATCATTCCAATGTTTGTAAAATTCATACGACTGTCTGGTTATGTCCTTCATTCTTAAAACAACACTCCATGTTTTTTATAGAATGGATGAATAGGATTTCCATCCTTAATTGTATTAATTTTTTTTGATTTTAAAGAGTGATATATGGGTTTGTTATCAAACTCTAAATGACCATTCCAAACAAATTTATGTTGTATTTGATACAAAAAGAGGTAATAAATTATATTTCATGCTCATAATGTTCTAGTATTGGATTGATATGGTGGTCTTCCTGGGTCATATTTTATCAGATATAGAAGTGTATGTTGAACTAGAAATGGTGAGATCCCTACTCACATGGGATAATTCCAAGATCATATTTAACATATATAATTTTGTGGGGATATTTGGAAAATATAAGAACTTAATATATGAAATTTCATTCTTAGCAGAACCGCTTATTGGTTTGAATGTGAATGGTGTGATGGTTATATGGTTAAAATCATGTGAGGAATCCTTTAAAAAATTAAAGGGATACTAAATTTAGCACCGACCGTGATTTTTCTAGTTATATAAAGAAGATATAAAATATATTTTTATTCATTAGGCATTGGGTTAGATACTATTATGCAGTCATATGATCAATTCATTGCATACAGTCAGTGGTAGCTTAGGTGTCACGAGTTGAATTACCCAAAGCACTATCTAGAGTAGACATTAGTTGTCTATTCATTGAAATGTTTGGGCCATTACATACTGGGGTGGAATTTTTATGTTTTTATGGTCAAAAAAATAATAAGGTATCTTTCACACTGCATGAATTGTACCTTAGGATGAAAGAGTGTTATTAATTCCTAGAGATCAATTAAATGTGTCTTTTATATACACATATTAAGATAAATGATTTTTCTGACGATCTAAATTATTGGACACAAAGATAGGTAGTTAAAGAGGTCAGTAGAGAGTGGAAACTTATGGCTCTAATTTCTCAGATTCAAATAGTGTTACCAGACATTATTGGAGTGTTTTTACTTTCATCGCTATGAGTAACCTCTTAATATCCGACGATATTGAAGATGATGTTTTTTTATATCCTGAGGGTTTACTACTAGGGGATGGTATTTATGGTTCGAGCTCACATCCAAATTAGTTTATTTATTGAGGAAAAATACAATGTATACATGGATATATAAAGGTTCTTGTCAATATGTAAGAGGAGATAAAGATATAGTTCCATTCATCTCTATAGTAGTGCACCCATGTATCTCTAATAAGACTCATGTTATGTTTTTTAAGAATTGGTTTCCAATGATGAAACATAAATAGAATGTTTTAACACATGGTGTTTCATCTGTTAGCAGGTGAAGGTGGAACACTTGTAGCCTGCTGTATTGTTATAGCATTTACCTATCTCAAAATTTAAATGGGATTCTATTGTAATGGATTTCTTTCGTAGATATAAAGATGGCCCCTTGAGGTAGTTACATGGTTTGGGTAGAAGTGTATTGAATGAAGAATATAGAAAACATCTTTGCTGTCATGGGGAATTTCTCAGTTGGTTGTATTGGAAGACTGTATGTATACATGGTTATTTGCCTATACATTGTACATTGTACAATCGTTTTATAAGATAACAGACACTTTAAATTGAGGTTTTGGAAAAGGTTGAAGAAATATTTTTGTGCACATGTTATTGTCAGATCTTCCTTCCACCTTCACACCAATTATTAGTTAAAATGAACTATATATGTGTTGGTGGACATGCTCCTAGAAAAAATCCTATATTCTGGATGTTCTTAGTATTATCATATCCCTCATTCAATGTTTTCCTATTATAACATCTTGTAGAAAAAAATTAAGATTCCTTCATATGAGGCCATCCAATGCACTACTACACTCGAAATATGTATTTGAGGGAGTGGTACTAGGTTATCATCTCACAATGGAGACTTAGGAGTATGTATAGTTGATCATAAGATATATGTATATATCTCAATATACATAGAAGTCATGTGGAAATTATAAACAATGACCTATATAGTTTGATATCAGGGGTCAGGTTTTATCGTGGGTACCACATACACATGGGAGTAGATAGATATGGATGAAAGTAATGATGGTTCATTATTATTTCATGTATTTTCAGATAATGGGGAGAGTCTGGCCCGTTGTCTATTGGATATTGTTACCAAAGAGGTACCATTCCATTCTTGAAATCATCCATGTTTCATACCTCACCAATATCCTGTTGACATATCTCATACTTTTCATCAAGATGATTTCAATATAGATGATAGTTAATATTTTGAGTAGTATCCAACAAACATTGTTAATTTGACCCCATAGGATCTCAAAGGATGTTACCTCCATTAATTATGGTTGATATGGATGAAAAAATTTCAAAAGGATGATACATTGGAGAGGGAGGCCGATGTATATACCGAGTGGCTGAAGTAATTCCTTGAAATCCTTCCCCACCATTTTATGGGAAACATGGGGATGCGTTTCTTTATGAAGAGAGACATATGTACTAGATTTCTATAAAATGTTTATATAAATTAAATTTTTATTTTATTCAATTTTATTGATCTAATATGAATTCCTATTGAGTATGTGGAGGATACATGGGGTTATTGGTGATTTATTATAGCCTGTAACCTGGATAAATTGATGTATCAACTTTGAATCTAAGTTAGTAAAAAATGTGCCTCCAATTCCAAATTGTTTCTACAAAAGTTGTTAGGGGGTTCATTGAGAAGAAGGGACCACTAAATTTTCTATAACAGTGAGAATCATACCACAATATCAATTAATTATTATAGAGTTTTTATCATATGAAATACACATGATTTTTTCACTATTTCTTAAATGTTTAGAATGAAATATGTGAGGTTATATAATGGAAGATCATGGTGCATATTTGGCACAAGGTTTGGTGAATATTACAAACAAAGAATGTAACCCTAATAATAAGGTGTATAATTACTATTTTGTCACAATTCATTATAACCACTCTCACATTATTATGCATTATCTTCAACATAAAGGAGGTAATTTTTTCTTCTCGGTTGAGCTTCCAAGACTACTACACATAATCTTTTATCTTATTTCACAATATTGTATACAATTGATCATTCATTCTTCTCAATGTATTTCTCTTGGTATGAGGTCCAATAATTATCCACTTTTGAAAAAACTTTTCCTATGAAAGATATTATTTTATGAAGGCTTTAATGGCCTATTTGTATGGAATTCCTCTATTTTTCTATATTCATCCAATATAAAAAAATCCAGATGATGATATTGGAAAATACTCTTCAACATGCATAATGTAGGTGGTATATTATTTACCCCTTCTGTCTTGTCTTCTTATACTATGTTTCATGATTTTAAACACCATATTATCCATGAGTTTACCATAAAATACACATAATTAAATATTGATTTAATTTAAAAAATAAAGTCAACGTAGAACCCCATTCAATCTAATTGGGATAGATTCATTTTAATTGTTTCCACCCCATGAGGTGTGACATTGAAATTTCTATTGTTTTTATAAATGATTAAATGGCCAACTATATAATATATAGCTTTAGTCTAATTCATAATTATTATAAATATAATGTATAAAATATAAGTGATTAATATGACCATATTTCTTATTTAAATAAGAATATGGATATTACCTTGTTAAATAGAAATTATATTGAACTATAAACTACTTAAATGGATATAACAAAATCTTTGATTCTATTCTAATTTTAGGATGTATTAGCATGTAGTCCCTTATATCGTATATAAATGGTCATGGAATCCATATACTAGGATTCATGGCCATGGAATCCCTTACATTGTTGTGAAAAATGTACATGGAGTTCCTTCTATTCCTATGATATACGAGCATGGTGACCCTTAGGACATGTGATGAATGGGAATAATGATACTACTAAATTTTGATGTGTGGGAAGGGATTCCCTTATGAACTATAATGGATTGTCATGGAGACCCATATAGATATTATTCAGTCATGGAGAACCTATTATTATGATTAAAACATGGAGACCCTATTGTTATAATTTGAGATTAGAAACCATATGGTTTGGATACTAATCATGGTGTCTCAGACACTTGTGACTTTGGATATGGAATGAACTGAAAAATGTCCAAGTAATTATACTCCTTAAGAATGATGGAGTTATAAATCAGGCCAAAAATAGTATTATTATCCATTTATTTGGATATAGTGTTCATTACATATAAATATCATATATGTTTACTGAAATGGTATCTTATTTAGTGATTTCCCTATGAGGGATGATGCAGGTAGTGTCAACATGTTATCATTATTTAAAATTATCCGACTGACTTTATAGTTTCAATTAGCACATAACATTTACTATATCATCACAATCCATATATAATATGCATGGAATGGGTAATTATGGACACTGTTGTTGGTGACTTGGAGGAATTATCTCACACCCTATCTAGGTTGTTAATGGTACACTAGATGATTAAGTGAATGTAGATAAAGACAAGGAAAAGTGCCTAGTTATTGATACATAATTAGATTATAGCATGGGATTATGGAAGAATATGGTCATGATATTTCTTTATTATGCTATTGGAGGTAGAATTTTTTGTTTTTTGTTCTTTTGACACTTGTACTTTATTGCTTGCATGTACGTATACCTTCATGTATCCATTTGAAATACACATGACATTAAATAATTTTTAATATGATGCTATATATTGTAATTATATAGTATTAATTAGATGTGGATTCTATACCTTTATCGTATAGTTTTTGTTTATGCTTCATCTATTTATATTTTTTATTCACTGTTATGCTAATTTGATAATGAGTGTATTATTAAATCCCTTGTAATAATTGAATAATTTTTTTTATATCTATTAATATTTATTACTCTTCTAGTAATGTTACATTAAAATGGATTCTATACATGATAGAATACCCAACACTCAACATCGGGTTTCTCCAAAATCATATGTTTCACACAAGACTATGTTATGCAGAAAAATAATATATTATTATCATTATTATTTTATGTTGTAGTTAATTCCTACAAATTGATTCATTTTGAATGAATATAATGAATTGTAATATGTTTGTTAAATTTTATTACATTTATCAAATATATATTAGAGGTATAAAATGAGAATAAACTAAATGTTAAGCATAAAATATTCTAATATTATTAAAATGTAGTTTTACCACCATTTGATGGAAAAGTTTTTAATTATAATTTTTCAAAATTATATAAATTATATTTTACAAAATACACATATTCATTTAATGAGTGGAATCAAAGTTTACCATTGTTTAATTTTTGGTAACTTTTTGATCAAAATCATATTTTAATGAATAGTAAAAAATAATGCATTTTTATTCAAAATTGTTTTCATCTTATTTAATAATAATTTTAAAATATAATTTTACATGTTTTTAAGGTATAATATTATTATTTTTAAGTTAATCCATTTTGTTTTATTAGATGTGATTTCAATTTGTAATTGAATAGAAAAAAATACGTGACTATTGAACATTTTACATTGAATTATTGTTTTCTTGTCCCATCAAAGAACTTAGTGTTAAACTCAATTTAAAAATTTATGTGAATTTATTTTTATAAAATATTGATACATTTTTGTAATTAGTATATATAATATTGTCCAATAAGATCAAAGTAATTCTTTCTGAATAATAATTTAAATTTATTACTTAACCATGTTAAGTGTAAATTGGTTAATTAAAGGTAAAAATAATATTATAATATTATAATATTATCAAAACAGAAGTCCTAATATTATTAGATGAGTTATTTTTTATGAATAAAAATTGTGAGCTAAACTATTTACCTTTGGAACCCACTTGGGTGTGATTAAAATATTTATAACATTTTATTTAAAGTAATAACATTGATATCTAATACAAACCTCTTATTACTAAATCAATTTTATTATGGGGTTATATAAATGGTATATTTGATTATAAATAAATTTTTTAACGATAAAATTATTATATACATCTTTATATTTAATTTATAATTTTAGTATGAAAAGAAAAATTAGATTTTATTTTGACATAATGGTGATACAATAATTGACATGTTGAACAAGGAATCAGAAAAATGATATTAATAATATTTAATTTATTAATGATTGGATTATTTTATATAAGAAAAAAATATTTTGGACTACTCAGACATGTTTTTGTTTAGTTAAATTAGTTTTATGTAAGAATCATATTTTTATGTTTTTTAAAAAAAATATCATTTAACGTATAGTCTCAAAATTGACATATTTCATATCAAAAAATATCATATATTTAATTCAGTGATATGTAATTAAAAAACTTTTATCTGACCAAAATTTCTAGATATATATTAAAATTTCATTAATGGAACATTCATTAGTAGTGTGATATTATTTTTTAATTATTTGAACCCTAAAAATGAAAAACATATTGTAATCTTGTAAATGTTAAAAGAGTTTAAAAATTAAAAAGGATAAAAAAAAATTCAAAAAACTTTTTATTTTTATTGTGTTATTGGTAGTTGAAAAAAATAATTATATATTTTAAATAAATCTGTTTGGGACCATTTAGATTAGGAAATTAAATCATATTAATTTAATACTTTTTATTATTCAAATAGTGGTCACCCCCTCTCATATAAAAAGGTACACATTCATGTCTATTAATGACATTTCAAAAATGATCTGGTTCATCCATGACTGAACCAAACCCCATATTGTAGTATCTCCTCGCATTTTTGAAGCCTTAGTGTTGTAAAAACAACATAATTACAGGTGTTATGATGTTATAATGAGTGACCAGATGAAGGTGATGTAATGTTTTTATTTAAGTGATTCTATTTTATTTCTTCTTACAAATAATCTAAATATTATTCATTAATGATGAAATAATAAATATAAATTCGTAGATATAATTATGTTTTATTATATTAATATCATCCCATAAATCCATCTCCACATTCATTTAATTGGAAAAAAAGTAATTTTTTTGTGCGAACGCTGAGCCATTACCTCTACAAACCGATATAACTCATTTTCCATATTTATCACTCAAAACTCGTTATGATGATGAAATTAATGATAATATGAAATATGTTTTACATATTTATCATTATAATAGAAGAATATGTCAATTAAATGTTTACTTTCCTTGCAAAAAAAACCCGATAATATCGATTGTGAGCATGTGTAAATTAAAACCTCCCCAAAGCGATGTGATTTGTTTTTTCACCACATAACTTTTATAACATATGTATTTATATTGATATTATTAATATAATATTAATTATGTTATTAAAATTATGAAATAGTAAAAGAAACATACATATCTTAAAACCATATTGATCAATGAAAAATTAAACTGTTACTCATGTTTATGTATGACAAACTGACTCGATTATTCTAATGTTGTTAATTTTTCATATCCATATTTAATGAATGAATTTAAAAATATAATAGATATGTAAAATTGATTATTATATCCTGAATATTATTTTATAAATGATTTAATTAGGACCATATGTACTATTGACTTCATACAGTGTTCATCTTCAACTCAAGTAATGAATGTAAAAAAAACATACAATATGATCATATATAATTATATAATTGTTATATCATTGTTAAAAATGATATAAAATGAATAATAAAAATTATAAAGAATTGAATAAAGTAATGATTAACCTAGTTTTATTATTAATGAATAATAAGGAACACATGTGATGAATGGAACACAGGGTAGAGGATTTCTTCTCAACCGACATTCATTTATGCATTACGTGATGATAAACATAACGACCATTTAAAAATAAAAAAATTTATATATTATGATGTGTTTTAATGTATAATGAAATTAATAATTCCATTAATATTATGATTTAAATGATCAATTTAGTTTGGGACACCATGAATATTAAACGATTTAATTATCAATAAATTTCACAATGTCAATATTCATGATATTATATTACATATTGAATAAAGTAATGATTAACCTCGTTATCAATATTAGGTTATTGAAAATTGTTTTTCAAATGTAATTACTATTTTTATTTCATGAAATATTTTTATTGTAATTGGAATTTTAGGAATGATAGGTTGATAATTCCAATCATTTATGTTTTATGATTATATAATACATAGAAATTTTATGGGTGGTTAAGTGATAAAACAATGATGTATGGTTATGTGATAATCAAATGATATGTGGTTATGTGATATACTAAAGAAGGCTTGTTACAATATAACCTCCTCTGCATTTGGTATCGAAGTCGACCATAAGGATATTCTATTTGTAAGAGTGGTATTTTTGGAAGTTAACAATATCTGTTTCACATTTTGTATTAATATTCACCAAGTTACCTTTATAAGTTATATGTTATTTCAATTTTTATTATGGTAATCATTTTATTAAGAACTAGGTAGTCAATAAATTTATAATCAGTGGAGAGTATTTACTACTTATTAGTGGTGAAAAGTTATAATTTGTGATAATGTATTAATGATTTACATGTTTTTTCAAAGATAATGGATTCTTATTATAAGTATTCCTAACTGAACATTATAATCTCATCCCATGTATAAAATTGTTTTTCATAAAATTTAAAGGATAATAGAGACATGGATTGATTCAATGAAAAATTTATTATGATTGAGCATGAAAAGAAAGCATGCTTCATTTTAATTGTTTTTAACTAATTAAGAAAATATATTTTGAGTACTAATTTATACATTGTAATATTTGAGTAGATATGTTGGGGTGATGGATTAATTCACTAATTATCAAAAAATTAAAATTTCCTCAATGTCAAATAAAGTAAAATTAATGAATTAACTCGTGATTATTTAATTTTTAACACTAGGGCCACATAGATTGTATTAAATGATATTTTAGATAACATTAGTGGTTAGGGTGCTATTTCATCAGAAGTTAACAATCGTATATAATAATAATGGATACTGTGATACTAATTTTATTTTTATTTTAGATAAATTGAACAAGTTTTATATAACATGAATAAAGATAGCATATTGTTTACCTTCCTCCGAATATGATATATGATTATATTATTGATTTATTCACACTATCCATTTTGGTTTTAGTAATTGGTTGGATATAGTAGGAAACAACATTACCATGGAGGTGAAGGAAAAATTGGAGGTTCTATGAATAAGGAATTCAATGAAAAAGGATATGAAAGGAGAACACTTGTGATTATTCTAAACATTATATCAGGATTCACGATTAACCACTTGATCCTTAATAATTATTCTAATGAATAATTTATGAGAGAAATGAATTCATTTGGATGTTAAGGTCGTGATAAAAAATGTATATATATTCAAGGGAAAATGTGTCATGTATGTTGAATTAATCACCTAGGAAAATGTTTTAATGGTACTAGAAGATGTCATAGATGTGGTAATGAAGGCCATAAAGAAATAACATTCCAAGGAAAAAGCTAGAATAGTGTTGACTCTAGGAATGTAAAATAAGTTCTTTAAAAGTTATCAATTGAATGTTTTAACTATTTGGGAGTATAGTAATTATATATTTCATGTGAAGATGATTCAGGAATGGGATCAGATATATTGTTCAAATTTATTTTTAAAAATTACTAATTACATTCCTATTAAAGACATGAAATCAAAAAATGATATATAAATGGTTGGGATTACATCAGGGCTCATGTTTTGATATTATTTAATAATATAATTTTATTTATGTTTTCATTTTTAGGAAATAATTATTAATGAATAATATCAAAATGCAAGGTTAAATTTCCATGAAAAACATTGATTGATTAATAATTCTATATATTAGGGATTTAAGAGATATATTAGACTGTTGGACAATGAAACATTTAAAATGATTATTTTCATTTTGATGATGATGTTTCATTGTTACTCCTTTTATTAAATGTGTATCCTTGATGCTTGTTCTGTGAAAAATCTATTCATTAAATAATTATCATTTTATATGTGTAAAAAATTATAAAGGGATGAATAACCTTAAGGGTTTAAATGATCTATGATTATGTGTTAATTATGGGATATTACATTTTGGGATAAAAATTAATGGATTGAGATAAAAATTGATGTTAAAATTTTTTATAGTTAATTGTAATGATTTTCTATCATTTTGGAAATTTTCTATTATTTATATAGATTTATAAAAGGTATAACCTACATATGGGGTGAGAACCCATTACATTGGAAAAGGATATTGGAATCAATCCCAGAACGAAAGGTGAAAGGGATTTGTTTCCTACCACTGGCCTACAGGATGTCCCTGCTCAATATGATAATTTATTTTTGGTTAATGATGTTGATGGAATAAGAATAATTTAATTTTGGGTACTTCTAAGTAATCAAATAGGCATACATAGTATTATAAAATGATTAGTGGTTTAAGTGATTATTATTATTTTGTAGGACCTTTATATTTTGGGAAATTATATGATAAATTTAAAATGAATACAATGGTATTTTAATTGAGGAGTAATGATTTAATTATATTTTTTTAGAATTTATGATTTATAATTATGGAATTATGTGTAATTAGTTTATTTATGAAATTGATTAACCTATCATGGAGAATAAGTTATTAGAGTACTAATTTTTTTTATATTACATTAAGAGTGGATGATTTTATTTATATATCAACTTTAAATTTTATCATTGAAGAATTTTTTATCAAATCCTTATAATTTATGGGTTTTAATATTAGTTTTGATTATATTGATGAATTTTAAAGATATATATTTATCAAATGTGCTATGATGATCTTTTTATATTTCATATGAATTGTGGAGATTAAATATAGTTTTTATTCATAAAATGATTTATTTTGAAAGGGAATTATCTTATTATATACTAACCATTTTAGTTTTGGGTAATGTTTAAAGGACATAGAAATAGATAGTAAACCTTTTGTGGATCATGTGATTATTTTAGAAGGGAATGACAATGCTCCATATAGTAAAAAATTATCTTAAATACAATTCTATTATATAAATGATGAGTTTGTGGTGGAATATTATTAATGGATGAATCATTAATTTCCATGTTGGTATATATCATTATTTAAAATATGCAGGGAGTAAATATATACCTAAACCCAAATAAATAGATCTTACAAAAAATGTTAACCTCTTAGTTTTCATTATAATAAATCAATGTCCTTTAATAAAATCATAGTATTATTGTTTTCTGATTGTGAAATTAATCATAACCATGTTTTTATCCCCCTCCATCAGAACAAGATGGTTAGTTTTAACATACATGCTCATGTTTCTTACATGGAATCCTAGTTTGTGTTATCTTAGATCACCATAATACATTACATTCAATATTTTAATGGAAGATTTTTATGAATTTTTTTCTGATGTAGTATTTCATGGATGTAATTTCGAAAACTGAATCCTTACTTACTGAGAACAAATTTAGAAATGTGAGGATGTGATTTCTATAAGGTGGTAGGATGTACCATTCCATTAAATTATAGATAAACACATTTAAATATCTATTAATATTTATGAAATATATAGTAATTAGAATGTAAATGGGACTCTATGTCAAAAAGCGTATTCGACATGAAAGAACAACATACTTCGAAATTATACGTTGCGAACACCACTGAGTTATATCGAAAAATAATATAATATTATTATTATATTTTTATATCGTAGTTATAACATAATATTAGTATCAGTGGGAATAAATAGATATAATTTTAATATGTTTTATTATGTTTTTAAATTCATCCATTGAATTTTATAGTTTAAAATGAGAATACATTCAATATTAAGCCTAAATGCTCTAATATTTTTAATTGGCTGTTTCATGACTATTTGATGAAGAAACAATTATTAATTATATTTTTGACACTTTAATATGTTCTATTTGACAAAATAAATGACTTATTTTTAAGTGCATTATTAAAACCTACCTTGGATGAGTTTTTGTTATTTCTTTATAATGATCATATGTTAATGAATTGTGAAAAAACACAACATTTTTTTTAAAACACCCTTTTCTTCTAATTCATTTATATTTCTAGATTATCCTTTTACACGTTTTAAATGTATACATTTAGTATTTTTTTTTATTTTTTTTATTATTTAGTTCATTAAATTAAATTTAATATAAAATTGAATAAAATAAACTATGTGGACTTTTGAACATTTTACATTAAAAAAATGTTTTATCCAATATGATCATTTTTTTGGGAATAGTAACATATAATTTTATATATCACTATTAACTGTAAATAACATATTTATAGGTAAACAGAATATTATAAAATTGTAAAATTACCATATCACCGTTCGCAATCTTAATAAATTAGATATAGTTGGCCATGAAAATACAAGGTACAAATTGTAACCATTTAAAGTCACTTGGTTGTGTTTATGACATTTATAACATTTCATTTAAATTAAAAACTATGATGAGATAAACATGCTCATTTTTAATAAAAAAAATTCAAAATGGTGTTATATAAGTTATATATTATATTATAAATAGCCATTTGAAATATTAAATTATTATATACATCTTGATATTTTATTTATAAAATTGAGAACAAAATAGTTAAATTATATTGAAATACATTAGTGATGAAGTAATTCACTTATTAAAGAATTAATAAAATAAATGATATTAATATTATTAAAATAAATATTTTTTAAAATAATTTATGCCTGGAATTAATTTTATATATAATTATTAAATGTTGGGGATGATTTAATGTAGTTTTTTTGGAGGAAATAATTTATTAATATTTTTTAAAAAATAGTCATGTAATGAATTGTTTTAAAATAGGCTTAATTCATATCATAAAATATATAATATTTAATTAAATGAAATAAAATAAAAAAAATTATATAGTTTCTCAAAAATGATTATATAAGTTTGAAAATGTCATTAATGACTCATTATCTGGTCTTTTGACATGACATCCTAATTATTTTACCCCTAACGATGAAAATGATATGAAACAATAGAAACAGCTAAAGAGTGATAAAAAATATGAGGATTAAAATATATTAAGAAACTATCAAATTATACTTATACTATTAGTATTTGAAAATAAATCATCATCATAAAAATAAATATTTATGGGAACGTTTTTAATGGAAAATTAATTTATACTAATTTAATACTTTTTAATATATCCTACAACACCCCTCATCTATTTTATAAAAAGGCACCCATGCCTCTATATTACTAACTAATCAAAAAACTTTTTATGAAACCATTATCAACACACAACACATGCTAGAATAACAACACACATTTTTATGCCTTAGTTTACACATAACACCCATCATAGTGGTGTTATGGTTTTAAGAAGAGTGATCATTTAGAAGAAAGACAATATTTTTTTTATGTTTTTCTATATTATTAATTATTCCACTTCCTTAAAATCATCATAATCCATGATAAAATATTAACTCTATGATATTGAATATTATTAGTTGATTCTACATTAATAACATTAACTAAATCCACCTCTACATTTTTTAAATTTGAATTGATTTAATTCTTTGTCTGTACGTGTGAACTATCATCCCCATGAACCGATATAAATAATTTTCCATAATCATATCTAATGAGAATTTATGTTGATATAATTAATGTTGATATATTATATTAATGAAATATTTATCTTCTTAAAATAATAAAGTATAAATTAAATTTCTACATCCCATTATGATATAAAAATGATAATATCAGTCGTGTATATGTGTGAACTATCACCTCCAATAAAACATGTGATTCAGATTTTCACCACCTCACATTATATATATATATATATTTAAAATAATAAACTGATATTGATAAATTTTTGATAATTAATATAGGTTAAAATAATAATAACTTTCATAACATAAGGATTAATGGAAAATGAAAACAGTTACACTTGTGTAAGTACAACTTAAAATATCCATGATTGTAACATTGTTCATTTTTATTATGCTTATTTAATTAATGGATTAAATAGTACAATTTATATTGAAAAGTTATTATTTTTTCATTAATGTTTTCCTAGATCTTATGTACATTTTATCTCATGGACTATTGATATCATGCCATGTTCATATTCGTCCCATGTACCGAATATCGACCAAACCTACCATATGATCATAAATAATAAAGTAATTTTTATAACATTGTAATAAATGATATAATAGGAATAATAAAAATTAATACATTATGAATCATGTAGAACATAAAGTAATTCTATTATTTATGAAGACCATGGAATATATGTGATGAATCAATTTCAATGTAATGGATTTCTTCTCGATCTCTTTTCATTGAGGCTTTAATTTCTGATACACATATTTATTCACTTATAATGTGTATATACAACCCTTTGACATTTAATATCAAAAATTTACTTATAATAATTATATTTATAATTTTTTTCAATTTTTTATTTCATTAATATTATTTTTTAAACATCTATTATGGTATGAGACACATTAAATCTTTACAGATTATATTATAAAATCAGTTTCTCTGTATCAATTTTAATGATATTGTGTTTTATGATAATATGTGTATAAACATATTAAAAAGGATATTTTATTTATATTATTAATTCCATTAATTTTTTTTCAAAAATGAATTTTTTACTTGTTTTATATGGAATGTTTTGAGAAAACAAAAAATGTGTTTTTTTTAAAATATAATGTGACTATAACTTCTCATCCTCCATGAACATTATTTGATTTTTAAATTATATAAATGATTCAATTTTTCATAAAAATAATATAAACAACATTTTCCCTTTTCAATATTATTTTTTAATGAATATGGTTTTCAAAATGGATTTACCTCTTCAAAATAATGAAATGATAGCATGTGATTGCAAATGGAATTTTATGAGGGAAATGTTGATAATTTTAATATTTTATGTGTTCCGAATATATAATGGTAATGTAAATTTTAATGATGGTAATGTGACAATTAAAAGACGAGGGGTTATGTGATATACGAAATATCGATGGTTTCAGGATAAAAAATGACAGGTGGTTATGATATGACATCCAATGCACTATAATGAAAGTTAGTCATGTGGATATGTAATTTTAATGAGTTATATTTGTGGATGTCAACCATATGCTTATTATATTTATATATGATAATTTTCTAATATACCATTACAATATATATGTCATTTATATGGGTTTATGGTAATGGTTTGATTACTATCAATGGTATAAAATGAGATAATATTTATAAAAGTGTATTTACTACTTCAAAATGTTGAGAAGTATTACTTCATGATAATGTATTCATGATTTACATGTTTTCTCAAGGCTAATTGAATAATTTTTAGTGTATCCAATACTATTATTTTTATTATCATACCATGCCTCGAACAAAATTCATAGTATTTAAGGAATAATAGATACATGGATGAAATTAATTGAAAATTATGATGATTGAGCATGATAAAAAACCATGATTCATTTAAATAGTTGTTGTCTTGTGAAAAAATTTATAGTGAGTATTGATGTATACATTGTAATAATTGAGTTATTATGTCTGATTTATGGCATTATTTTCTTTTTTTCAAAATTTAAAAGACTCATAATGCGACATCAAGTCACATTCATGAATTAACTCAAGATAATTTAATGATTAAGTCTGATGTATTATAGTTATAGTATCCCCGCCATACCACAATGGACCATCGTTGGTAGTCAGAAGCCTCTAGAATATGGGGATTTACATTATAGTCTCCATGTAACCTAGTATTAGGTCACCATTTAGTGGAATCCAGTATAAGATATCACATGTTCGGATATTAATATTTTGGAAAAAATAAAGAAAATTGCTATGAAAAAAATTGAAATATTTTAGTAAAACAGATATGTTGTAAAGTACATTTATTATGGTGAAAAATTAAGATAATGAAGTGTTTTGATTTTATAATTTTTATTTTATACCAATGAACACAAATTCATTGTTTAATGATTCTTTTAGGTTTTTGATGTGTATTGTGATTTTATTTTTTATTAAATTCTTAATTAGTGGATGTAATATGGGTAATCTTGTTTTTATTAATATACGTTAGTGTTCTTTGATGGATTTTACCTTTTGTTTCTGACATGGGTCTTGATGTGCCACGTATGATGTTTGTGATATAATAGACCATTGATATGGAACCTCAACAAATTGTTGTTTTAATTGATTATCATGATGAATTTTTTTTCATGATATGTAAGTCATGAATTTAGAAGGAGAATCATATTTTTTCGGAGAATTAGTTTGGGAAATGAGATATCTATATTGAGTAAATATTATGAAGATTATAAAATGGCTACAAATTGATTTTCCATTATCTAATTTGGAATTGCTGGGACAACTACACATATTAAATAATGATAGTGTATTATTTATATTAAACAGTTTTGTGTGTTGAAACATAGACCTTGTATAATATTTGTGTTTCTGAATATTAAATAACAAATAAATTTCAATATAATATCACTTTTTTTATCAATCTACATTAGAAGAAGAACATGTTATTTAAAAAATCTAGTTTGATGAATGTGAATTTAAAAATAATATCCATTTAATTTTATGGATGAATTTCATATAATTAATTACATTATCAAATAAATTTTACTTTTATATTTTATAATGAATGAATAATAATATACTAATAGAAAATTTATTATTTATTATTTTTGATAAATGAAGTCATTGTGAGATGGAATTTGTTTAATAATATGAGAATATGGTGATATTTACTATTATATGTAATTTAAATATGTGTTTTAAAAATTGACAGTTAGAAATAAAATCATAGTGGTAAATAATATCGAGTATTATTGAATGGAAGAAAAATTATTGTTATAGAAGGAATATGCATGGTAAATAGTATTGCATCACATGACATTATGTAAAGAAACAATGTAGTTCCATGTTGTTTCCACAATGACCCAGTAAAAACCAACTTGGTACATATTGAATCACCATATAGATATAATATATTACAGGGGACGATGGTGTCTCATTTTCTATAATTAAAATTATTGAATAATCATATACAATTGGTCATATGTATTCTCATTTTCGTATAATTATTATCCTATGATAGATATTTTGGTTACCCTATATCAACTTTTCTTCCAATTATTCATAGGTTTTGGAATTTCAATATAATATTGTCATTACAAAAAAATTGATGTAATCATTTTTCATTTTTGTATATCATTTTTTATCAATGATCACATGTATTTTGAATTTTTTATCATTAGATTTTAGAATGTCGTGTCTATAAGTAATTGTGAGTTCAATCTTAGATAATGGGGTTTTCATGTGTAGTATCCAATTTACGTATATTATAGACAGATAATATCCATTAAAATATTGTGGAAAAAATAAATTTTATATTGAGTATTCATACAGAATTTGATTTTTTAATGATAATTGATTGCCAATTAGTCTGTATAAAATGATTTTAATTATCTTATTAAGGAATATAACACTCATTAATTCATTATTATTTCATATCTGGATGTTTTAAAATTAATATAGAACTCTGAATTTTCTAAAAAGTTTGTAATTTATACAGATTTTTTTGAATTATTCATCTATTTTATTATATAGCTTTATACGAGGTAGGAACACATAGGTGTTTGGGATGGTAGATAAATGTTTGTATTACATAATATAACATGGTATGCAGAATTTCTTGTTCACTCATTGAGTAATTTATGATTGTAAATATTTTTTTAATTCCATTCAGTTCATTTTATTTTGTTCAATTTTGTTCATATTAATATAATGACTGTATAAAATTATATTACCATAAATAATACCATGTTTTATTTTATAATTCATAATAATTAAAGTATCCCACATATAGACTAAGTGGGTTATTTTGTTTAATTTTATTATATTATTTTTTGGCTCGTAATATAACATTATCAGTGATACGAGTGGACACATTATCTTGTTTACAACAATCAAATGTGAAGAAATTATTAATTATATTTTATTGTAAATAAAGGATCTTGAATTTTAATTTATAAATAAATAGTTATAAATGTAAGTTAATATAAATGATACGTCCTAAAGTGATATTTTTTGATTAATAATTAATTATTTTCTATATGTTTTTTAAAATGGATACATTTTGTCGAATGGTTCAATGTGATTCCTTTTAATATTTTAGTAAAAAATAATTTTTTTGAATTATATTTAAAGGTAAAGAGGAAATTCATTGGTTATGTTTTTTTAATTTGAAAATAGGGGGTGGGAGTATTTGATAATAATTATTTACAGAATTGTTAATCAGGATCATTGATTTCATATAATTATTTCACTAAATTGACAATGGTTCATCATCATGTAATATAACATCATGCTTAATATACCTTGGGAGGTAACCAATGGTATTGTGATTGAGTTTAGGACTTTTAGTTTGCCTATATACATGTAGAAACATAACGGAATTCCAGTTTAACTATGTTAAATTAAATATATTATTTTGAAAATAGCTTTTATAAACATATTTTCATCATTGATAAAACATTTTATGAGGATAATAATGTGAAATATTATATTATAACTATATACATCATGTAATTGGAATTAAATTCCGATTTTTTATATCATAACAACAAAAATTATGAATGGATATATTTTATATGTATAAAACAAATATATTATGATAATAAATATAATCAAATAAATTAAATATAAAATCTAAATATGATGAATCAGAATATGATAAATCTATCATTTTTTTAAAACATAGAACAATGAAAATAAATTAAATGAAATAAGAATGATAATTTTAAAATAAATATAGTATTCCTTAATAAAAAATCATCAAATAAAATTATTAAGAAATTAAGTGTTATATATAAAATTAATATCACATACATGAACTTTATATATGTTCAATTTATATTCAATATGTAATTTTATAGAGTTACATTACTTTATAAATATTATAAATACTATTTCAAAAAATATAAAACAATTATGGTAAAAAATAATGTAACCATATATGAAACATTTTAGATGAATAAAATATATTATAAAAATATATTCTAGTATAAGAAAAAATTTTAATCATTCTGGTTACCCAAATGTAATTATAAATATTTGTTTTATAAAAATAATTTTTAATATTACAAGGAAAAATATTTATACATATAGATGGTAATGTTAGAAATAATGATTCAAAATAATTTTTTTAAATAATTTATTTTATTTGTTTAATTATAATGTTAAAATTAGGAATGGTAGAATTATTTATATATTTTATATATCATGATTTATTTAGATATGTAATGAAGGGTGTTAAAAAGTATTTTGAACATGTTTGATAAATCAAAAAACATATTTAATGATTTGTGTATGTGTTATGATAAATTTCATTACTCCAAAAAAATATAAAATAAATTAAAAAAATATTTAAAATTTTTATTCAATTTGACCATGGTACCAATTTAATGAAATATTGTTAAATTATTCATCATTTTATTAAAAAAATATATTATTATTAACATATTAATAAAAAATTCAATCATCAAATTCACATAATGTCAAAAAAATAAACCCCAATAAATGTTAAGGTACTGTTTCTCTCTATTCTGGAAAAAAAATTCTCATGATGCCCTGATATTGAAATTAATTTTTTAAATAATTAATTTTTATTTAAATTATGAAATTTCAATTAGAGTGGGAAATATTCTAATGAAATTATTTTTTTAAAATTTTTATTAAATTTCATATTCCATAAAATTAGAGGAAATTATTCTTTCATAATTAAAATAGTATAAATAAAATTTATGAAAAATGATCTTTTATTTGTTGTTTTTATTAATTTCAAAATCAGGGAAGTATTAAACAACATACGTAAATGTTTTATATAAATATTTATTTCAATAATTTAAGGTATGTACAAATCTAAATATCATTTATAAAAATAGAAAATTAAAATAATTTTAAACAATATTAATATTTTTTAATGGAAGAATTACATGCTAGAAACCCACTAAGGGAATTATTTAATTAGGAACATGATCTGACCCATGAATGGGCTATTTGAAGATCGTCATCCCTATAGTATTGAATTTATTAATATGGAATAAAATATAAAAAAATCAATTTTTTAACCTAAAAGTGATAATATATAATTTTAAATATAATTTCATAAAATTATGACATGGTATTTCCATAAAATGGATTACCAGATGAAATAATTAGTTTCTAAAAAACATAAAAATTACAAAAAATCCTAATTTGTAATAAAATAATAAAATAATATCATTATAAATAATATATAATAAAAAATTTCAATAATTTTTTAAATAATTATGGTTTAATTGGAAAATTCATATGTGATAACCCAAAAATGAAAGTATGAAATTCTCAAGGGAATAATGATATCCTCATGACCCATTATTATACCCCTACACCATCTCATATATCAAAATAATTGGGACACGAAAAATAGTATCCCATTTGAAGTGTGATCTAAAGATACTAACTCGGGTAGAAATTGATAGGTTTATAGTTGTGGAAAAAATCTGAGTTGTTATACTCCCTATACTGCAATAATTACAAATAGAACGAAATGTACTTCACAAATTTTTGGACACACACACAACTATAACTACATAATAATTAATATTACATTTCCTAAATAATATAATTTGCAAATTTCTTAAAATTTCATTTTTTTAATATAATATTTAACTATTTTATTAACGAAAAAACATTAAGATACAATATAAGGGGATGCCATGTAATGAAAGGTAATTATTATAATTATTTTTTTTTCAAAATTACCACATTATGAAAAATAAATATTAATTTATATTTTAAAAACCTGTATTTAATCGAAATTTTAATTATTAATGATGGATTACGACTATCAAACTGATATTATCACAAATAAGTGGTCTAAGTGTTTCCAACAAGATAATGAAAACAATAGATGTGAAAAAAACTGAAAATGATAAGTAATAATTTGAAATTTAAGTTGTGGTAAACATATATAAATTATAATTATAACTAAACATGAATGAACACAATTATAATATGATACATCATAAAAATTAAAACAATTAAATTAACTATATATTATAACATAATCACTATATTTTTTAAGTATAATGATTACAAACATAATACAGTACCAAATGGTCTATTTTAAATATTTATAAGATCGCGTTATTATCTTAGCAATTTAAGCCTCAATATCGAACTATGTTTAATATATTGGATGATATGATTCAAGGCCCAGTAGAAGTGGATGCTCCAATCAGGATACACACTACATGTATTATAAAAATGATTAATAGCTGATGTATTATTTGTAAACACCTTACTTAGCAGTAATATTATTTTCATTCCTTACCAATGACTAAATGATCACATGATTATAAATAATGAGGTCATAATGTAAATCATAAGAAATATAAAAATGTGAAAAACATCAATCACCTCCACAACAAGATCTCCCAAACTAAGAAATCCATGTTACATCAACAATAACCAAGACTCTATAACAGAAAAGATCAAACCCCACTAAATATTAATATTCAAAACCAAATTCCCCTTGAATTTTTAATCAATCCATGATACTTCATTAGAAAAAAAATCCAAAAAATCTAATAAAAATCGAGTGAAAATGAACATGTTGAAAATAATTCATTTTCATTTACATGAAACTCAATTATATAAACGAAAAATACCACCCTCCTAATTCATAGTTTGGATTTAATTAAATATAAAAAATTCCATATAAAAATCAAAAAGAAAGGCATTATCCATAAAATAACATGATAATTAAAAAAAATCTTATAATAATAAAATACCACATCAAGTATTCCCATTATTGGAAAATAAAAAATAGTTTAGTTATTACTCTACTAAATCCATTAAAAATAATTTAATTTATATCAATTCCTCTTAAAAATCAATCAATTATAATGTAATTAATATTGTTTTTTTAATCCCCTAAAAAGACATAAAATTAAATTTCCACTATGAAAGACCATTGTTCCCTTTAAAACAACATTTTAAAAAATAAAATTCTTAAAAAATGAATATACATATATTTAATTTACAAAATAAAGTTATTCAATAAAATATATAATGATGAAGGGATTTTTAAACTCCTGAAATCATGCGTATTATTTTTTTGATATAATATTTATGAATAAATCTATATCAATCAAAATAAAAAACTCTTACTTTGATGTGATACAAATATATAGGTCAAAAAAGATTCTTAACAAGCCCAATATATATATAAATTAGGGAAATCCAATTTATCTAGTGTTCAATAGTTATAGCCTCTTGAGAGAATATAAATATAATAACATATATAAAAACAATTCTTTGAAAAATATAAGTTGAATGAACCTACAAAATTGAATAAAACCATAATAAGAAACTAATGAGGCAATTAATCAATGAAATATTGTATGGTTGTGGTGCATGTGACTCCATTGGACATATTCATGTAAATTGTCTATAATGGGGTCTCTAAGGAGTTAAATTATTGTAGTGGAAGTGTACGAATTTATTGGATTATAAAATATTAGTAGGCTATTAATTTTGGCAACAAGAAATATCAATAAGTATTTTAACTAGTGACCCTAATTATAATATACTTAATAATAATAATTGTATGTTTTTGGTTAATAAAAATACAAAACATCCATGAAAATCACTATTTAGTTGGAGTTTTTTATCTTTATGGATTTTTAGTGTGATTATTAGTTCCCATTCAAAATCCATGGGCATAGCACCCAACAATCATCTATTGATATTTTAGAATAAAGTTGTTTCAATATCATATTCAATTATGTTATATAAAATATTAATAAAATAATATTTATGTATGTAGTTTGTGTGACATATTATTCCCTTTCATAACCCATAATTCCCCTTGAAATTCTCAGAGTACCTAAATAATTGATGAAATGATAAGAACAATTAATTTAAAAACAAAATTGAAGAAACATATCTTATCATAACCTATACACCCAATGGTACCCTTCATTATATGGAAATTAATGAAGATGGATAATGAAATAAGTGCCACACCTTCAATAGACCCCATGTTGATTTATAGAATTGAGAGTATATAAATATTTGAACATATGGATGTAAATACCCTTAAAACTGATATGTGATCCAAAGATATGATATAAAAACCTAAAAACTCTATTATCCATATTAAAATAGATTTAAATATTATTCAAAAATGCATGCATTAAACTAGATGAATATAAATTGAATTATTTATTCAATATACCAAAAACAATTAGACTTGATCCCTGAAAACACTGATTGTGTGTTTTTTTAAATGATATTCTTTTGATATATTTTGAGTCATCTCACCATGTATAACATATTGACCGTGGTTCATCATGATTCTCTTTCAAGATGCCTCCATGCATACTAAAATACATGACTCCAATGTGTCACTATTTGGATGGCCCACAATGTGATTAGGATTTAGTAAAATAACTATTTATCGATATAGTACATTTAGGTAGTTTCCCAATGATACCACTGACCATTGTTCAGAAGTTACATTCAGCGCTTCCAGTAGAAGAGGCATGTTGTCCCATTCCCTTACATGAGTTTTATTGGTAGATACCTATCAAGATCAGAGGAGAGTCCGACTCAGTAGTGGCTAAGGATTTAATTGAGTTGGTGATGGAGTTTCATTCTAGACCTGGCACCATTAGATTAGATGTCAGTCCTGGCAGTAAGAATTCTACATTGCTAAGTAGGGTGATGACGAGGATTATATTTCCCATATCTAACAATGATGTTACATTTCCATGGAAAAAGTAAGAGAACCGTTCAAAGAGTAGGGGTATCTTTCGGAAAATATCTAAGGGGTATGTGTTATCAATAGCTTATACATGTTCGACAGGATGACATGTGAATAGATGATAAATTATCGATGTGTATTGACTATTTCAGGTACACGATGAATAAAATTCAACCAGTGCTTTGGGGCTTGGACCACTGAGCGAGCTGTGTTATGAGACATCCAATCCATAAATAATTTTCTGTGCATTATCACTAATGTTCAATCTCTAGGGAGAAAATTTGGTGGTTGAATGTTTTTAGCTGAGTAGATATAACCCATGAATGTCATCAGTGGGAATGTATGAAACTAACATCAGTTGTAACATCCCCAAATGATAAAGGGTTAGATGACTAAATGATATGACTCATGTCAACAAGGTACACCTTCCTTTTCGGGAGCCTGTTTGATTAGAACTCCACAGTTAAGCGTGCTTGTCCTAGAGTAGTAATTAGGATGGGTGACCTTATGGGATGTTTCCTAGGGTGTGTGTGTGTGAGGAAAAAGCACACTAAAAAGGACATGTGTTGGCCTGTGGGGACTATCATTAGTCAGATGACCCGTTCGGTCATGTGGGTGGACCCTTGGGTGGGCCCCACGTGTCTGCGGGGCAACTGGTGGTACCTGGTGGGCCAGGACCCGACAGACATTTTAAGGAGGGGTGGTTGTGCTGTCATCGGGTCCCGGTTGTCACATTCAGTATCAGAGGAGGAACCCAGCCTTAAGTGCAGTGCACTGCCTGGGTTGAGATGTAGGGCCCACAACGAGGACGTTGTGATCTAAGGGGGGGTGATTGTAACATCCCCAAATGATAAAGGGTTAAATGACTAAATGGTATGACTCGTGTTAACAAGGTACACCTTCCTTTTCGGGAGCCTGTCTGATTAGAACTTCACAGTTAAGCGTGGTTGGCCAGGAGTAGTAATCAGGATGGGTGACATTCTGATAAGTTTCCCAGGGTGTGTGTGATTAAGGAAAAAAGCACACTAAAAAGGACATGTGTTGCCCTATGGTGACTATCATTAGTCAGATGATCCGTTCGGGCATGTGTGTGGACCCTGGGGTGGGCCCCACATGTCTGCGGGGCAACTGGTGGTACCTAGTGGGCCAGGACCCGACGACCATGTTAAGGCGGGGTGGTTGTGCTGTCACCGGGACCCGGTTGTCACATCAGTCATAGAGAATTTGAAGTGTAGAATATTTATTTAATAGGAATTGATAGGAATGGATGAATCTTTAGGGAAACAGATGTGTAAGAGGCTCTAGGAGAGTAGTATGTTTTTGTTTACTTTTCGGCATGTAACAACCACAACCCCAATGTGGTCCTCGCCAGGAATAGGGGGTTGGAGGATAGAGGAAGGGAGAAACTACATGTAGCCAAAGAGTGTGGCCCAAGGGCTCCAGAAATGATTCGAGACATTTTCTATGTATACTACGATCTTTTGTATTAATAGTGTTAGGTACTAATAATTCATTTTTGACATGAATTTTGTTTAAGACATAGATTTTCCTGTTAAAACAATCACTAGACCCTTACATATGGATATACCAATGGGAGGAAGCTCGATAATCACACTCATGGTGATGGTGTCATCTTACCCTAGAGGCGAGAGTTTTAGATGGAACCTCATGGAGGAACAGTCAAGTACTTACAATGGTAGCTTGGGTATGGATAGGTCATAAATAGTATTTCTAAAATTAAATGTTTTAGGGAAGATAGATGTGGTATATCTTCTATGTTGGAATGGAGTTATCATTTTTCGGTGAATAAGGAAACCTAGGAAGCATGAGATATTATCAAACAAAGGAGGGTGTAGTCAATCACTCTTGAGTTTTCCAGCCTTACTCTCGGTGTAGCAGATGTTTGGAGTTTTCAATTCCCAACAGAAGAGGAAGAGTGTAGAACATCCTATCAAAATAGGTTTCCAGTGTCACCTTCCCCCCAAGAGGAGGTAGTTTAGTATCATTTTACGCCTTGAGATGGCACCAATATCAGCATTAGTATATCTTTGGGCTCTTGTAGAGCTTCAAAAAATTGTGGCATAGGTGGGGGAATTTTAGAGGAAGGGATTAGTAAGACCTAATGTTTGAAGTTATGTGTGGTTGACCGTCACATTATTCAAGTGGATGTGAAGAATGATTACCCACTACCAAAGGGTTCATGGGAACATCAATAAATTAAAAGGGGTATATTTTCCCGATGATGGGAAGGTGCTCGTAGGATTTTCAGTAGTTGACATAGAAATGATGGCTACAGTTCCTTTAGGACTATGACATGAGATAGTCTACACATCTGGTATGGGGAACGTGGTGAAAGACTCAAATAGTAGGTGTCCTGGTTATAGATGCAGAGTGAGGCGGTAGAGTATCTATCCTCATTTCAATTATCCTTCGTGGATATTGATGGTGGTGCTTAACAATATTCCATGAAAATCATCCCACCCCCACACCCCCCCAACTCATTTACTAAGTCGAGGGGGTACAACATTGGGACAGTGACAATGAGACCTAACATTTTTAGATATCCTCAGGACATGCTCCTTAATGATATTAAGATTATTGGGATCACATCATCATTTTTCGAGGACGCACCATGGTACCTGTGACTTTTTAGTGGTAGGCCTTGAGGGGCTTCCATAAATTCCCATTAGTGGTTCATTATAGATTGGATAAGTTGATCATAGTCCTTTGATGACAATAATAGTGGCTAGGGATGAAATAAAATAGTGGAACTGTTCATCTCACGATGCCTCGCATGTTATAATTTGAATGTTGATCATTAGGTTCTAAAACACCTGGGCAATATTTTTGGCCCCAGACACATGGTCAGATAGAGGGAACCATACTGACATTGGAGGACCTGCTTCATGATTCTATCCAAGATTTTGGTTAATGTTTGGGGGACAACCCACCACTAGAAGAGTTTTCATACAACAGCAGTTATCACTACACTATCGACAAGGATCTATTTGAGGTCTTGTATGATGGACCATGCATATCACCTCTACGTTGAACAGACCCATGGGATTCTACCCTTATGGGTCCAGATATAGTAAAGGCTACCATAGAGAAGTTGCAGATTATCCCGGGCCGGATGAAAACTACACTGAGTAGGAAGATTTCTTATCCTGATAGGGCACATAGTCCTGTGGAGTATGAGGAGGGAAGCCATGCAATTTTACGGAGCTCACTCGGATATGGATTGATGGTTTTTGGTCGAGGCGAAAATTTATCTCCAAGGATCATTGGACATTCACATATCCTCATCAATTTAGGTGAGGTGGCCTACCACCTATTTCATCCCCCACATATGAACAAAAATCATAATGGTTTCTATGGGTCACAGATGAGGAGGTACATGCATGATACAACACACGATATCGACTCGGAAGAGCAGTACATTAACAATGTTAAGATGTTCACGGAGATCCATGTTGGAGATAGAGGATCGACCATAGAGTATCCTTCGTGTGTAGCAGATTACCTAGGTGTGTGTTTGATGGCAGCACATGAACCTCTATGAAAGAAAATGGGAGCATGATTCTCTGATACGTGTCCAGTAGCCCCATTTTTTTCTCAAGTGTTATTGTGGGTTTTAGGTATATAAATCCTTATGCTTGGGAGGATGTAAAGTCCCAGAATATTCTATTTATTTTTTTAATTATATTGAATTATTTCGAGACTATCAAATTTGACAAAACATGATTTTGAGGCCCGTAGTTCCAATAATGATATGTCAAAAATTGTTATGTTTTAACTAGCATCTGTGGACAGTTTTCCTGAAAAATTATAATAACAAATAAATGGTTGGATATATCTAAAATATTAGGGCACTGTGGTGTTACGGATGGCGGGATGACCCAAGGTGAAACTTATGTTTGGTCGGTGTAGGCCTCTAGTGAGAAAAACCAATAAAGGAATAACTATAAATCAAATTATTATATTATTATATTTTAACTTCCAAAAGAATATAACTCAATAATAGTAACCCATATTGAATATATGGGACCACCATTGAGATCGTGAGGTTATGATTTACATAGGAATAACATAACATTAGGCTGTGCGGGCCAACAATTGTGGTTAGTTTCTGTTTGTAAATAAAATAATTAATAACAATTATTTTATTGTTAAATACTTATAACTTTTTATAGTAACTCAAATTAAAAATCTGAGAGTACCATTGTGTTATTTGGGGTGTGTTCTCCATAGACATAGCCTAACCTCAACCAGCGCGGGTCAAGGTTGACTGTTAATAAATTTTTGAACATTGTTTAAGGTACATTCCGTAGAAGTGCGACCGACAATACATATCATTTGAATCAGTGGTCGGGTTAAAAATACATGGTAACTGTTGAATTTTCACCATTGAGATTCACTTTAGTGAAACTCAAAATAAACCATCATGGGTTGGATGAAAAATTATATTTTTGGACTTTAGAAAAATTATAAGAAAATAACTCCAATGTTATTTTAATTATTCTATTTAATAGTTGAGCTATAGTGATGGGACCACGGTGTAACATCAATCTTGAAGGGAAGTAATTTATGTACATGACTCGTGGGTTGTGTAACCATGATGTTCGTTGACTTAATGGATCATTAATTGTGGTTCATTAATAAAATTCATAAATGAAATGCAACGTGGTGTGTTCCCTCTCTTCTTTTTAAAATAAGAATGATCATGGGTTTTGGTGACTCACGAGAGGAACATGTGCAGAAGTGTTGGTGACGTCTTCCACCAACATAGAACCGAGCATCGACGACCATTGGATGATTCGAATTTGACAACGACAGGTGATGACGACTGCCAACAAAATTTGGTTCTCCTTTTACCTCTCCATCATCATCCAAAATTTCTAGGTAGGGGGTTATGTATATGGGTTTTATGTTTTATTTTCATTTTTTGATGTTGAACCCTTCCCATGTTATGATGCTATCATGAAGAGAGTGGGAAAAACCGAATAAGGCATAGACCCTATGCCTATCTCAGATTTGGTTGTCTTCTTCATGGGTGACTGGGAAACAAGTGGTCAAGACTAAATCGAAGTCCATGCAGTATAGGAGGCATACCAAAGGCCATTAGGTGAAGAAGGGAGAGAAATCAGATCACCAGAACATCATCGATGGCCCACAGATGTTCTGCCAGTGTGGCACCACCGGTGCGGTGGAGCCAATGACAGGTGGCGGCGTCCGGCTGTTGCCAACCATAAGTAGAAGGTGCCACCCGATGGAAATACATTAAGAAAAGGGGGTATTCTGCCATCACCAATCACATCAATGAAGGCGGTGCACCATAGTATCACACTGTGGATGAGGGTCACGGCTTAGAGCCATGAACAAGGGCAGACCCGCCGCTAACGAGTCTCACAGAGGGCTAGTCCACATGAACCAATGAGATGGAGCATCACCAACTAGTGCTACTGATGTTGAAGACCTGAAATGACATGTCCGTTTGGGAGGGGAGCTGACCCTCACGCCTTGATGGCATGATGCGCCCTACCAGTGGGCTAGGTTGGTCCAGCAACCTGGTGGGCCATTCCTGGACTGGTGGTTTGGGCTGCACCCACGACATATTAGACCATGCCCAAGGCCCAACCCCTTCAGACAGGGCCCTTCCAAACAAGGTTGCACCCAGCCCCATTAGGCTGCGCTCCACCAGGCAGCGCCGGGTCATCCCAACCATGTAGGACTGGACCCAGACCCACATACGGTCATGTCATTCTTGAAGGGATCTATCTCATAAAACAGATGTTTGTTTGAAAAATTGTCTTCTTCAATAGAACCCTTAGGATGAGGTTGTACTTTTGAGATACTCCAATTGGGTTACAAAAAATGCTATTGTATGGATGGGTTGGATCAAACTCGAATCCAATAGGGACCCCAGATCTAAAATGCCTATAACATACAAACCAAGTGTCTGATTGTCACACCGTCAGTTGTGTTGTTTCCCTTTTGACATAGAGGTTCATTAAGTAACATATTCATTGGACTTCAAGGAAGTTGAAAAATGGTGGATGGATTATATTGAATATCCTCCAAAAACAAGCGTACTAAGTGTTGGAATCCAATTTGCTGGATGTGAAATGTAGAAATAATAGTTATCCTTTAGTGGCTTAGAAACTATTGATACTTCGTAGGTTGTCACCTATAGATCCTCAATGGGTCATCACTTAGAGATCATCCATGTGTAATCACCTCCCGATCCACTATGGTTCAGCACCTAGCGATTCTTTGTGGGTTAGGACCTAGTCTTCATCTATGGGGAAGCACCTTGCGATCTTCCGTGGGTCATCGCCAAGAAATCCTTAGTCGGTCAGCACATGGAGATCCTCTGGGGGTTATCACCTAGAGATAATCAGTGGGTCAGTACATAGCAATCCAGTGGGGATAACACCTATCAATCCTCTGTTGGTCAGCCCATAGTGATCCTCTATGTGTCATCACCTGATGACTTTGTTCATTTTAGAAAAAAAATCCACCTGACAGAATAAGATGACCTAGCATTAACATTAATCATCATTATTCCGTTTATTTATGATATATACCTAGTCTGAGATGAGTCATTTATTTGTTATTTGTGTTGAAATCATGATTTTTTTTATCTTTTAGGAAATTCTATAGAACTTTGGGAGTCTCAGGTTCACAACTGAGTATTGTTATACCCACCCCTACACGGGCTTTGACCTTACCCTGTTGTGTTTTGTACAGACCACTGATAGCTTTAACCGACCACAGGGAACTAGGAATATAATTTCATAGTGGTGACTTCTTTACATAGAGAGACGCAGGGATGAGGTATACCTACTCATTAGGTTGATTCTATGTCAAATGATCCAAGGATCTATTTCATATTCAAATTATAATATCTATTTATTTTGGTCTTGTATACTAGACCCTTTACATTCAGTTTACACATTTTACTTCAGATATTTTACTATGTGGTTTACTTCTGTTTAATAAATATTTTACATGTGTATGATTTAAAAAGAAATGCCTTACCATTTTAGGGATATGCCTTTTTAGAGCTAGTAGCCAACCCATGTCATATGGAAGGTGGTCATGGGATAGTCATGTCACGGGCCCCATGGGAAGGGTCGTAACATCAAAAATATCCACTAAATAATCACTTGGAATTTCTATGGAATTTCATTAGAAATCTGTAAATAATTTATTTCCATAGAGAATAAAAACCATTACAAAACTATGTAAAAATGAAGTGTTTCAACTACTTATATCTTAGTAAATCATTTAATGTATCATTATTATTGAAAAAATACATCAACAAGGAACCAGAAACAAAATGGGGAATGTCATGAATGAAAATTGAAATCTTCGGAGAATTAAAAATATTCCACCCAAAAAACAAAAAAAAACGTTCAATAAGGTTACCTTTAAAACAATAAATACCTTTTAAAAATAATAATTGTGGATTGGTTTTGTCACAACTCATTTCTTATTATATTCTAGAAAGAGCCACACTAATCATAATTACTATAATTGATAGAACATAATAAAAAATATAGATGTAAGATGAAACCACTCCCAAAATTTCCTAACATAAAAACCAATCATGGGTAATATTTTTCATGCACTCAATGATTTTTATTTTTTCATCCTAAAACATTATGATCAAAATCCATCAAAAATAATCCTTGGAAGAAGAAAAAAATTTATTTCCCACAAATAGATTCGTCTATAATGAGGGTGCTTCAAAAAAAATAATAAAGGAGAACAATAAAAATCATTCCCTATTATACCCTTGTCATATAGATCAACAACATTTCGACAATATATGAATCTCCCTAACAAGATCAAATGAAAAAAAACTCAAAATTGATCTTCAACCATACATCCAAAAAAACCAACACAACTACATAAAGTCTATAGCTCCTCCTTCCTAAAATGAAAATCGACCAAAATTAAAATCTATCATCACATACCAATATGGAGAGCAACCACACCAATTATAATCAATGGTTATATATGTCACATTAATGAGGCAATATCGAATTTAATGAAATAATAATCGAAAACCTTATCAAATAAAAAAATATAAAAATAATCTCTATTAATTTCACATTAATTGATTAAATTTTTCATGGGAAATATTTTATAAATATATAAACAAAAACTAAAATCATAAATGAACATAACTGGAAAAAATAACATCATTTTAATTCTAAAAAAATCATAGCATTCTAGAGAAAAACTGTATCACAGAATAAAATCTTATTACAAGAATTCAACATGTAAAATATGATTAGGTCAATCATATTTTCCATAAACAATATCAACACATTAATGAAAAAATCCAATTGAAATATTTCAAACAAAAAATTCTATATATATGAGTTACCATTATTGAAAATCACAAGCCCTTTTACTTCGGCAATATTACATTAATAAAATTCCAATTAATAATAAGAAATTATTATATTCAGTGTTCCTTTGAATAATAATTAACAAAATCCATAAAATATACGTCTAAACATTATAATATTTTGTTGAAATTATTTTAGATTAAAAATATACAATATATATTTTTAGTTTTCATGTACATAAAGATTAAGTTATGGTTTAAATAATAAATGAACATTAATTCATTTTATTTGAGGGTTGTATGTTAATAGTACATTATTTATGTATAAAATTAATGACACCCATCATGGTAAGAAATATAGTCATAATTGTTACATAATAAATTAAAAAATCATTACTAGGCATTAAGTATGATTCTACAATATAAAACTCACACATTACCCTAACATATCTGCAAACATATATTAGTAACTTCACATGAAATAAAAATGTTGTTCGGCATGAAATTTCAACACACAAAAAAATCCCAAGTTTATAAATAGAAATATTTCTATTCCGGTAAATATTTTCATGTTCAAATTGGATTTTTACTCAAAATGATTCCCTTCATCCAAAAAATTATACAACAATGAACACAAATAATGATTTATAAAATTCATAATACATAATAAAATATATATAATTGATGGTATATAAAAATTGGTATAAAAACCATTATGTTTTCTATGGACTTAGAACCATGTCCCATAAAACAATTCATTTTAGTATTTGAAAATGTAATTTTCAAAAAAACTTATTTTATGAGGACACCTAGAAAAACACATCACATACCCATTAATAAAATTTTACAACCATAGATTCAATTTAATAGGATACTAAAATTTTACCCTATAATGGAATTTGATTTAATAAGAAACCTATTTTGTGAGGATTTATAACAATTACATGAAACTGAAGTCGAAAATGCATCTTGTCAAGTGCGTTTCTGTGATGTTTAAAAAAATAGATGATTAATTTACATCACACTTATAATTTATCACTTTATTTATACAAGTTCCTAATAAATTGTATTAAATCATCATGAAATAACATAATTCATCATCTATAATATTTAATTAACAAAATCAAAAAATTATCATATAAACGTGGAGTGTTGACTATGTCTCATAAAATATATTTATTTCATAATAATTTTTCATTTTTTATTTATTAATATCAATTATTACAATATCCATAAATATAACTCATGTTTCATTAAATAAATTTTAATATATAGTATATATTATACAGGCATCACATGCGCTATTAAATAATGAATCAAAATTGAAAGCGTTACCTTTATTTATATTCCTTATATTGACAACTTGATGTTAGTCCTATTAAATTTATCTTGGACAATCTATAAAATTTTATTGTTAAAAAATGTAAACATGTAATTAATGTTGTATAATTATTACATTTATGTTTAATATTATCATCATGAATTTTTAAATTTATAATGGATCTTAATAATATTTTTATGGAATATTATGTTATAATTGATATTTTCCATCATCAATAGGTTAACATAGACATACCAGTTATATGAATTTACAGTTCATAAAATTCTCTAAACAGTATATTTATCATAAATTCCAAAATTTATAACATAAAAAACCATTTTCAAATAACTAATAATCTCATTATTTTATGGCTTGTAATAAAGCATGTTTTAACTATTAAAAATCAAATTAAAATTTACATACGTTAATAAAAATAATTTTCCATATAAATACTATTTTATATAAAAAACCCCTAATATGAATTAAAAATTTAAATGAAAAACTATCTAGGTACTATTTTCTTAAACCAAAATGAACTTAACATATTTTTTTATATAATGAAAACATGAGAAGAGTATAAAACAAAACAAATTTGTTGAAAAGAGATTTTTTTTTCTTCAATCTCTTTGATTTAATAACCAATAATTAACAACTAATGTTTTATTATGTTTATAATAAATAATTTTGAAATTTCATTAGAATGAAATATTACATATTCTCATTTAAATCACGGGGATAAAAACCATCTAGAAAAAACCATAAAATATTAACAAGGTCCCATTTATTATCAAAACCACTATAAAATAAAATCACTATATTATTGGAAAATAATTTTACCCCTATTTGGTTTAAGTTAAATTGTATTTACAAAATATTTTAATCATCATAGAAATGATGATGTTCATGTATTTAGTTTTTTATCCATGAAATTACCAATAAATTGATCCATTATTATTATATTACATTGAAAAAATTCACATTATATAGATTAATGACACTAAAAGTTAATAAAAATTAATAAATTGCAACAAAAAATCATAATAAAATAGTTATATCTATGTTCTTTAATTTAACGTTTATTATATATATGTATTACTATATATTTTAGTTTTCAATAATTATTGGTGTTTATTTCTGCAAAAATTTTCATGATCTTATACTATAACATTATAGATTCGAAAAAAACATGAATCACGAGATCCTACTCTGAACAACATGATATTTTTTTCTATGGGTGTACCAATCTAACCGTCATTCCAATAAATTACATATAAAATAATGCATGTTGATATGAGTTTTGTGACACCTCTTTATTTACATGATATGATGATAATTATTACTAGCACAAAACACAAGAATAATACTAAATTAAACTAATTGATTTAAAATTATATAATTCAAATCACTTAATTAACAATATGATTCCAAAACATCACATGTAAAAATGTTTAAGATGCATGTTCCATTTTAACAGATCTCTGGCTAGCATGTGTCACAACAACATTAGGTTGTTTTGTTGTTTTATATATATTTTATCAGATATAAAGGGGCCATAAAATCCCATTTCTATGATAGAATCCTTTTCATGTGTTTCATACCATGCTATGGTGATACCATTGACATACCAACCCATGAAATCCTCACAAGAACCTAACACCCACCTACATCCTATATTTAAACTACATAATATAATAACACTCTTTAAAAACACACTCCCCAAACAGTAACACTTTTGGGATGGTAATTAAGGATATGAGATAATGAACCCCATGTACCACCTCATGTAGACATCTTATTGGAAACTAGAACCCCGTTTGTAAAATAAGAAAAACATATGAGTAGAATTACCACAAAATGAAGATTGGGATATTAGATACTCCCCACTAAAGAATTCATCACAAAATATAATATTTTTAGAATATACACATAAAAATGATTGCTAAATACTTTATAAATACAAAAAAAATGTATAGAATTATTTTAGAAAAAGATATCCCTATAATAAAATCTCAATAATAGTAACTCCCAAAAATGTAATATCGAACTCTATCATTGATGTCCTAATATAAACATGAAAATTTCATTATATATATGTAGGGTATATAAAACATATATATTATTTATTATCTAAACAATCATCTCTCATGCAAATTTGAAAAGACCATGCTAATGCCCTATTGAAAAAACAAATGAACTAACAATAATCCGAATAAATATTTCATCTACCACCGACCTTATCATGGAACTAATATAAAATTATTACTAAAACAATAAAACTATTAATTTAATGAATATATGTATAGGACCCTAGAATCCCCTTCCCCAATGATTTTATTCTCCCACACCCCAAATTCAATGTTTTTCTACCCTCATCCATTCTATTTTATTTTATCGTATATCAATCCATATCAGTTGTGTTTCATAACACACCCATAAATTCCCCATCCTCTCACATGACCCAAATTCCTTTCTTAGTATCAGTTTCATCATTGACCTCTCATATTCCATTATATTATCATTATACAGTATAATAGACAACCACAAATCTTGAGAATTTAGGTATTATGATCAGGATGGATATCGACCTCCCACCCTTATTCAACCCTAAATAATACATAACACGTATCAAATACTCAATACCATGAAGTATATCCAACATCCCAAGTATTCATCAAAACTGATGAAATATGATTATGTAAGACTAGGAACCCATCAAAACATTTCACGACTATCGTGGATATTAATGAAAACCCCTAGAAAATAAAAAATTATGATGTAGTTTAGTGTATCCAATCATGATGGGGATTATAAATAAATTATATGAAAATACAAGATATATTATAATAAACAAATCCAACCTATGGATTACAATTTTAGTATTCATTTGGGCATAAAACTAACTCCAAAACCTATCTTGTAATCCTATAACATACACTAGTATAACAAAAGGAACAGAATAAATAATTTATCTACGCATTAACTGAATTTAAAAAACCCAAATCATGTTAAATATATTTTATTAATATACCAATTATTAACAATCACATATTGGTCAAAAAATTAATTTTATATTAATGAGAAACCATGGTATCTAACACTTACCATTCAATATCAGTGTTTTCATTTAATTACACCACTAATATGAAACTACATCAACATAACATATAACAAACCATAAATTTCTCACCCTAAAAAATAAAATATCAAGAATAGGTTTTTTAAAAACCATACCATCATAGAATAAGGGAAATATATTAGATCCACATTGATAATCCCACATCACGTCCCATATCAAAAAACCATAGATTCAATTATAATTAAAAAATCCGATTCGATCCCAGTCACCACCACAATTAGACAACTTCTAATTTAATATCAACAGAATAGACATGAAAAAAATAGCAAGAACTAAATCCCTTAAATTTTAGTTTCTAAAATCATTATAGTTTTAGAATCATATATGGGGATTTCATCCAATTACATCACTATATATGTATAAATTTTCACTCAATTTGATAATTTCATTGGAAAACAGCTCATTATACATATATATGTACTTTATAATTTTCTTCATTTTAATATCAATAAAATAATAAAAAATGGTTAATAGAAATTAAATTGGGAAAAAAATTTGGATGACTCCAAACAAACAATATTTATAGTAGTGAATGAAACATTGAAAATCCCTAAATAAATATAAAAATATTGTAAAAAACAATGGGAAAAATTATTCACTTCAATTTCATTTTAGACAATATAGCTATCTGATTATGTTAAACCATAGAGTCGTCCTAATGAATTAAAAAAAGACATTTCCCAATAGTCAAATATAATAATAAGAGAATAAGAATATTATATATCAATAATTATTTCTACATCACTTCACATGAATAAATCAAGAGAATAAAAATGTCTGAAAGCCTAAATGTAAGGAAACATCATTATCATCATTGAAAAAAATAACCTCAATAATATTCGTCAATAAAACTACCAAAAAAATAAAATTGTCATCCAATACCCTCCCCCATTGAATTACAATGACAAAAACAAAGGTATTAATTATGACACTGACCTATAATTTATAATTATCAATATATGGATTTATAGGATCAATTCAAACAAGGATGGGTGAATGTTTCCTAGAAAATTCCAAGGTGATTCCTAAGGGTCCAAAGAAAATTTTCCAAAAGAATTAATTTTATGAGGTTTTATAATTTTTAACCTATATATTTGTATATAGACCATGACATAGTACATGGATATACACTGTAATCACCCATGTATAACCAGATTGTCTCTTCCACAATGAAAATCGTGACAAGATCCTTTGTACATTGTTATATGGATACAATGTAGCTATCACAACATTAAATAGACACCATAAAAAATAAAGAAATATAAAATACCAAATGATCCTTGATTGTAAAAAAACACGTTATAAACAACCCTAAATCATTTAGAGGATAATTACATAATCATATTCTGATAATGCAGTAATAGAAAATTAGAGGAACCAAAAACTATGATACCTCAAACCACCTCATCACTACTAAACACCATGAATAAATTTGTATGAAATTAAAAATTCTAAAAAAATGACCTTCACCATATTATAGGGATCCACGGTTCAATCTGATCCACCATGTTTTATAATCATCTCTTTGATTGAATCCCAATTTTATATGCAACATTTAGACCTCAAATTCCACAATAAATACACATGTCACCACAATACCATAAATTTACACTTTTTAATGGGATAGAATTTAAAAACCATTAAATAAAAATAATGGATAGAAGATTTATAGTGATTAATTTGATTCTTCATACAAAAATAAACACCTAATCTGAAATGGGACACCTAAAAACACAAAAATAAATTATTAATCTAAAAAAGTAACGTGTATCCCTACTATTTTAACACAAATCTAACTTGATGGTTCCATAGTGACATACGAGCACATGAAGACTAAAAATGTGGATGGACTAAGTAGAGACATATTCGGAAGTAACCAGTATGAGTTACATCCGTCAATCAACAATTCCTCATTTATTGAATAGATGAAATATTTTTTTTGTAATTCAGTATAATAAAACAAAGAAATCAATTTTTATTGAATAAAAGAGTAATTACCCATATAAGGTCCCTTGAACTATCATATACCCAAACCATGATGACCAAAATCACTAAAAATTGAAAAGGAATCAATAGATCAATATGATTTTACGATAGAATAATTTCACCAAGACCAAAAAAATTTGGGTCACCAAACATCTGGAAATATCATCTAGAAATCACACTCACCACTAATTATTAATTGAGGAAATCATCAAATAAATAATCTTTATAAGATAGTACTCATAAAAATGTATGAATAATGTAAATGTTTAAATATTCAATCATCAATTATTTAATTAACAATTAACTTAAAGAGAAGGGACATTCTCAATGAAAAATGAATGGTTGCCGTGGGAAAATATCTCCATTATAGCTAAAATACAATGATATTTTATGCCCCAATAGTCCAACAGCAGACTAGATACATATGTTAACTGAATGGAACTACATATAATGCCTAGAATGTATTAACACAATATAATCATCATAATCACGGGGCCTTCTTAATTCATAAAAAATGTCTTAAATGGAATTTTTTAAATAAGATAGAACACAATACAATAAAATAAACCTTATATTATATTAACCCAAATATAAAAGAACAACATAAAAATTAAAAATCTTATTATGATAAATCATATTTAATTAATTTTTAGATCCTATACTATTAATTTTTATATGGTCCATAATATTATCATTAAAAATAGGGATACTCAATTACAAAATGATGTCTCTACATTGGTATGTAAATTTAGATGTGTGAGGATGTGAATCAAGGTATGACAGATTAAGAAACACCTTTATTCGGATCATGTTGCATCTTTAAAAACAAACTATTCTATCACATTTATATAAAAATTTATAATAAAAATAAAAAGATATAAGTTTTTTTTGAGATTTTCATTGAAATTTAATGATCTCCATGAAACAATAAAAAAATTCATGATACTTGTTTTTTTAGAAATGGAACTCCCATTTTAGGAATATTTTTACATTATTGGGATACACTAGACATCGTCCTAGTATTTTTGATTTTTTTATAACACCCATAGACATGTGGACACAGGTGCCTTTCAAAATGAAACAAATGTTTGATACATTTAATCACATTAGAAATAGAATTATATAGATTATATAATATTCAGAGTATTAAAATTATATGATAGTTGAATTACTGAAATGTTGGGGATAGAAGACTATTAATATATTTTTCTATCCCTTTTTAAAAAAAGAATTTCACAGACAATGATATTCTGAATCATTCTATTCTCTCTAAACATCACTAATTTCCGGTCTCCTTGAGCGTTAAACAATTTTCTGTCACATAAATCCTTTGGGGGTTCCATAATTCGGACATGTCAATCTACCTTGTGAATCTCTGAATTGTTCACAACATCCTGCGCACCATTAAAAACTCACATGCATAAATCATGGAGAATTTTCAACATTCTAGTTAATCAACTAATTGGAAAAATTAATACTAACTATCTAAACTATCTATTGTAAAAATATAAAATCAAACCAATAAATTTATAAATTAACCATGATAAATTTATTTTATAAAATCATTACTAAGGGATTATGAAAAAAAATTCAAACTGTGAAAACAATTTAAATAATTTGTATCTAGTTTATTGAAAACACAATACACTCTTGAAATTTATATTATAAATAATTTATTATGATTATAGATAATGATCAAAGACTTAAATAAAAAATAATATTATAATACATTATCCATCCATGGTGGGATACACAAGTGTAACATGAAATGATAATCATGGAATATATTTATGCTCAAATACCCCCATCAAATAACTCTACACGTGTAATTAGAACATTTCATTTAATGATGATATAATTTTATAAAAAAACAGGATTAACACTTTTATTGTGAAATCTATCGATGAATTTTCCCCATTGAACAAAAACATCCAACCCGATTTATTAAAAACGACCACTATTTATCTTCTTCCCCAAAAAGTTTCTCCACATTTTAAGAATAAAATTGCACTTACTATGTAAATGAAGAAAATTTGTAACTCATTATCAGTCTTCATTAATGAAAATATTAAATATAAGCACATGTGAATTAAACATCATACATTAGGTTTCATGGGATTGATTCCACCCATGTTTCACTACTGGAATGGAGAGCTATACCAACAGTTTGGTGCCACCGGTTTTAGAAAACTGTTGGCATATGTGGATTACAGACCTCTTCCCCAACGTTTTCATTAAACCATTGGGATATCTCACTATTGGACAACTTTTACCAACGGTTTATGTAAACCATTGGGAAAGCTTGATTTCAACCAGCTTTTACCAATGGTTTACATTAAACAGTTGGCATATGTAAGACTGTTCCCAACGGTTCAACAAAACCATTGGGAAATCTTGACATTCAACCACATTTTCCCAACGGTTTAGTAAAACCTTTGGGAAATCTTCATATCCCAACGGTTTTTAAAAACCGTTGGGAAAAAATTCTCTCCAAATACAGTGAGGCCCAAATTCTCTCTTCGTGCGACTGTAGCCCTAAAATTGAGTCTCTCCCGACGCTCTCTCCTTACGGGTATTGGAAACTTCATCCATCCTCTTCAATCAAACAACTTTTCTGTTCAAGACATCAAATCTGTTAGTCCTACCTCATTTCTAATTTTTTTCATCTATATTTTCTATTTACTATTTTTTATTTGACCTAAATGTGAGCGATCTATCTATACCCAGATTGAGAAACTCATTCCACTTGATAGATCCATCTTAAATCAAAGAATTTTGTAGTTTTACACTCTAAATCTGTATGTACTACCTTTGTTTAAATGTTTTGCATCTATAATTTTCGTTTTCTTTTATAATTTGATATAAACCTTTTTGTGAGGTTTATGGCATGGAATACCCAACAAGTTCACATTGATTTGTTTTTTGTCTTTCTTAAATCCTTTTGTTTCATGATTGAATGGATCAAAATTATTTGAAGTCTACATAGCCAATCCTTTCCTGTATTTAGTGAACCATATGAACCAATGTAGGTGCTGCTGAGATGTATCCCCACTCAAAGATGATAAAGAGTTTGTTTAGTCATATTGTCTCGAGGTATGTAATGGATATAAGTATGCTACATGTGAAGTGATTGTGGACGTTTGGGGTAGTGGCGTAGGCGGTTTTCCATTTTTTTAGTGGGGTGATATGGTAGTATCTATGGACATTAGTTTAGTTCAAAAAATGGATATGTGTTTTGTATTTATAGTTTTTGTTTAAGGAATAATGGGAAGGTTACTGATATTGAGGATGAATTGGATGTTGGTTGGGTGATGGATTGGAATTGTGATGTTGTTTGTATTGGGTTTAGATAATTTTCAAAGAATTATATGGGGATTTCCTCTCTTTAACAAAGCCCCCCTCCTCCTGGACCATGGACACCCCCCTCATGGACCCTAGACACCCCCCTCTTGGAACATGGATAACCTACCCCCTCTTTCTTGAAACCTGGATAGCCACCCCCTCTTGGACCCTGGACAACCCCCTCCAGCCTCCACCCAAGACCTTGTATAGTCCCTCCTCCACCCTCCACCCAGGACATTGTATAACCCATCCACCCTCCTCCATGGTCCCCGGACAACCCCCTGGACACCCCCTAGATAGCCCCCACCCTATTCCTTGGACCCCAGACATCCCCCCCCCCCCTCGGACATCCCCCCATGCTCCTCATCGGTCCCCGAAAAGTCCCCCGGACAGCCCCTATACATCCACCCACCCTCCTCCCTGGACCCCGGACAGCCCCCCGGGCACCCCCCAAATAGCCCCCTGGACTGCCCCTGAACAGCCCTCGGTTAACCCCCCACCCTCCTCCTTGGTCCCCGAACAGCCCCCCCTCCTCCTTGGTCCCCAGATGACCCCCCAGACAACCCCCTCCTCCTTGCCCCCGGACAGCCCCCCCATCCTCCTTGGTCCCCGGACACCCCCTCGGACAGCCCCCCACCCTCCTCCCTGGACCCAAGACAGCCCCCCTCCCTCCTCCCTGGACCCCGAATAACCCCCCGGACAGCCCCCCACCCTTCTCCTTGGTCCCTGGACAGCCCCTCGGACATCCCCCCACCCTTCCTGGACACCGGATAGCTCCCCGGATAGCCCCACACCCTCTTCCTTAGACCCCGGACAGCCCCCCGGACTTGAATAACATTTTCCCTTTGTACCACTATGCATGAAAGTTAATGAGACTCGTATGCCTTATGTATAATTCTATTACAAGTTGATTAAATGTTATACCTCATGGATGATATGTAATTGTAGGCATGTTGATTTCACATGCCTTTTTTATTTCTATGATCATGCAATGTTATTTAGGATTATTCTATTTTTTTATGTCTTGAAATATATGAATTTCTTGGTAAGCTTATCAATTCATTCTCATCAAATGCATGTGATTATATTCTTTAATTTGAATACAAATCCTTTTTGTACATTCTCCATGTTATGTGAATTATGCCTTGTTTGATTTGGTTTACTTGTTAATTGTTAGGATAAGACATGGGTTACAAGTTATGGACTCATGGATGGACTCTTCATGCTTAGGGAGAATGATCCATGAGTCATATGTGACGTGTATGAGTCAACCCCGCCAAAAACTGAGCCACGGTGTGGCCGGGACTACTCGAACTGTATCTCTTTGGTTAAAAATGTACTAAATTGTAAATGAAATCAACAACTGACATACCAGAAACGGACCAAATGCCATCCGATTCAATTGAAACGTTAGGACAATGATCCATGGGTCATATATGATGTGTATTAATCAACGTTTCCTTAATCTGAGGCACCGTGTGGTCGGGACCAGCCAAACTGCTTCTCTTTTGTTCAAAATGGACAATATTTTACGTACATACGCCAAACTGATCAAACAGATTCTGATTATGTTTAATCTTTATGAAAATTATACTTGGATCATATGTGACGTGTAAGAGTCAACCCCTCCTCAATCCGAGGCCCGGTGTGGCCGACACCACTCAAAGTGCCCCTCTTTTTTTAAAATGTATTTAATTTTAAGTGAAAACAACAATTTACATACGAGAAACCGACCAAACGCCTAAAAATTGTGTTGAAACTTTAGGAAAACAATCCATGAGTCATATGTGACGTGTACGAGTCAACCCCACCTCAATCTGAGTCCTGTTGTGGCCGACACCACTCAAAGTGCCTCTCTTTTGTTTAAAATGAACTTAATTTTAAGTGAAAACAAAAACTGACATACGCCAAACTGAACAAACACCTACGGATTCTGTTGAAACTTTAGGAAAACGATCCATGGGACATATGTGACGTGTACGGGTCAACCCCGCCACAAACCGAGCCACGATGTGGCCGAGACCACTCAAACTCTCTCTCTTTTGTTCAAAATGGACTAAATTGTAAGTGAAATCAACAACTGACATACGGGAAATGGAACATACACATTCCGATTCTATTGAAACGTTAGGAAGATGATCCATGGGTCATATTTCAGGTGTATGAATCAACTATGCCTTAATCCGAGGCGTCGTGTGGCCGGGACCACCCAAACTGCCTCTCTTTTGTTCAAAATAGACAATATTTTATGTACATACGCCAAACTGATCAAACAGATTCTGATTGTGTTTAAACTTTATGAAAATCATACCTGGCTCATATGTGGCGTGTATGAGTCAACCCCGCCTCAATCTGAGGCCCGGTGTGGCCGACACCACTCAAAGTGCCTCTCTTTTTTTAAAATGTATTTAATTTTAAGTGAAAACAACAACTAACATACGAGAAACCGACCAAAAGCCTACGAATTATGTCGAAACTTTAGGAAAACAATCCATGCGTCATATATGATGTGTAAAAGTCAACCCCGCCATAAAATGAGCCACGGTGTGGCCAGGACTACTCAAAATGTATCTCTTTTGTTAAAAATGGACTAAATTGTAAGTGAAATCAACAACTGACATATGGGAAATGGACCAAACACCTTCGGATTCTATTGAAACTTTAGGAAAAGGATCCATCGGTCATATGTGATGTTTACGAGTCAATATCGCCTGAATCCGTGCTACGGTGTGGCCGGAACCACTCAAACTATCTCTCTTTTGTTTAAAATAGACATTATTTGAAGTGAAAACAACAACTAACATACGCAAAACCATCCAAACGACTTCTTATTCTATTGAAACATTATGAAAATGATCCATGGATCAAATGTGACGTGTACGAGTCAACTCTGCCTCAGTCCGAGCTGCGGTATGACCGGGACCACTCAAACTGTCTCTCTTTTGTTCAAAATGGACTAAATTGTAAGTGAAATCAACAACTGGCATACGGGAAACTGAAAAAACACCATCGGATTCTATTTAAATTGTAGTAAAATGATCCATGGGTCATATGTGATGTGTAAGACTCAACTCCACCTCAATACGAGGCACCGTGGGGTCGGGACCACCCAAATTTCCTCTCTTTTGTTCCAAATGGACAATATTTTATGTACATATGCCAAACTGATCAAACGGATTCTGATTGTGTTGAAACATTAGGACAATGATTCATGCCTCATATGTGACGTGTATGATTCAAAACCGCCTCAATCCTAGGCCCGGTGTGGCCGAAACCACTGAAAGTGCCTCTCTTTTTTTAAAATGTACTTAATTTTATGTGAAAACAAAAACTGACATATGGAAAACCGACCAAACACCTACAGATTCTGTTTAAACTTTAGGAAAACAATCCATGGGTCATATGTGATGTGTACGAGTCACCCCCGCCTCAATCCGAGCCACGGTGTGGCTAGTACCACTAAAACTTTCTCTCTTTTGTTGAAAATGGACATAATTTTAAGTGAAAACAACAGTTGACATACGCCAAACCAACCAAACGCATTATGATTCTATTGAAACTTTAGGAAAACAATCAATGGGTCATATTTGATGTGTATGAGTCAACCCTATTTCAATCCAAGACACGGTGTGTCCAGGACCACTCAAAATGTCTCTCTTTTCATTAAAATGGACTAAATTGTAAGTGATATCAACAATTGACATACGGGAAACAGAACAAATACATTCTAATTCTATTAATACTTTAGGAAAACGATCCATGGGTCATATGTGACGTGTACGAGTCAACCCCTCCTCAATACGAGTCATCGTGGGGTGGGTACCACCCAAACTACCTCTCATTTGTTCAAAATGGATTAATATTTTACGTACATATGCCAAACCGATCAAACAGATTTTGATTGTGTTGAAACTTTAGGACAATGATCCATGGATCATATGTGATGTGTACCGGTCAACCCAGCCTCAATTCAAGGCATGGTGTGGAACTTATTGACTCACAAGTGATGAGACTCCTATGAAAATACCTTTTCACCATATATTCCAAAAGTGGTTGTCGTATGAAGATTGAAATGGGTCTAAATAATATTGGAAATGTTTAAACTCTGATTCAACTATACTGGATTATTTTTTTCACATGAAGATTAAAATGGGGAATTATTCACCATGACTCTAATAAAATAGGTGGTGTAATCAAATAGGTGGTGTTCTTTTTTGTTGTTTTAAGTCTGTCACTGTTTTTAGTTCAGTTTTTTATGCAGGTGTATGCACTGGAGGGGCTGCTGTGAAACAATTCTGGAAATACAGAATACCAACGGTTGTAAACAGTTGGTATACATTGAGAAATAATTATACCAATGGTTCAATAAAACATTGGTAAAAACCATACATAAACATATCCCCACGGTTTCATTGAAACCGTTGGGAAAACATCTATACCAATGGTTGTAAACCGTTGGTATAAGATCAAAACCATTGAATTCCCAACGGTTTTCATAAAACCGTTGGAAAAAATACTATACCAACGGTTGTGAACCGTTGGTATAAGATTAGAATTATATTATTCCCAACGATTTAGAACCGTTGGGTAATCCTATACCAACAGTTCTTGTTGAACCGTTGGCAAATCCATACCTAGAGTGGGCTATACCAACAGTTTACTGCAAACTGTTGGTATATATCTTTCCCCACGCCTTACTTCCCTACGGTTTGGACAACCGTTGTTATAGAATATACCAACGGTTCTCCAGCCTATACCAAGGGTTTAGAACTGTTGGTATATCCTTTATTTCCAGTAGTGTTTATGCATGTCGGGTTTACTATACCCCAAAATCCTGTCAATAATTCTAAAATTCTTCTTCTGTATGACCATTGAAATAATTTGTGAATGAAATAATCTAGATGGAATAAACACCATATACATAATCATATTCACCATGTTTACCATGATAAAATTATAATATATTTCACTTAAATTTTCAATGAGTGATTAAAAAGTTTATTTTATAGCTCTATAATTATAATAATGGGTTTTGGTTATCGACTTCACTCTAACTCACATATAATCATATTTCATATTCATCTATATTAACTATATTCAATTTTGTGTATTAGAAATATAACGTTTTATTATGGAGCTCAATGAAAAGAAATAGTATTTTATATTTATTCAAGAAATATGAAATCCTACAATATATTTTTCACCGCATGCAGTTGATTTTCAATCATATGTAGAAAAAACCCATTCTGTGTCAATATACACCATAAATAATTTTTATTTTTTTTCATCCTAATTTAGTATGAAAAACAATATATCTTCATTATATATAAGTATAATTTTTACATATATTATGTTTATTTTTATTCTATTACAATGATACCCTTACTTCTTGCATAATGAGATCACAATTCCAGTTCATGTCACTACACTGTAAAACATGCTCTTAATTATCCTTCGAAATTAAATGAATGTAAATATTTTTCTCATCATATCATTTAAATTTTATATGGGTAAAAAAATTGGTTTTTAATCCCTTTAATTATCAATGAAAAATATTATTATATCCTATTTTGTTTAACTGTAATGATAAATAAATATTTTGTTCCTTTATTGTGTCACCTGTGAACTGTATAAAAATCCGAGCTTGCCAATAAAAGTCATTTCAAATTCACATTTCATGAATACTACAGAATAATTTAATAATGCTTTATTTTATCATCTAATGATTATTTCATTGTCATACAATAGCACCATCATCCATTTTTTACTCTTATTTTTGACAAAGATATTATAACCAACACCACCATATTGGAAATCCAGATTAGTCAGATTCTAATCTATTTATGAATACCAAGCTCATGGTTCTTACTATAATATGTTTAATTCAATTTTCAACAAATTTTTAATTATCATAATTAATTATAAAAATATATATATGATCAATGTACATTTTTTACAGAACCCCATTCAAAATTGTCGACTTCATGTCCTTATAGAAAATATTAATCATTCATTGCACTGATATGTATATGAAAAATAAAATAGTCTACATTGTTATGAAAATTAATAAATGTACCATCTATTTTTATTCCCATATGATTATAATTTGAATTAAAAAATTGAGATTCATGGTTTGATTTTACTAATAAATAATTATTTAATTTGATTTAAAAGTTAAATTTATTTTCCAATAAAATTTTATCTTCTGGACCCAATACAGTCACCCTTGATTAGTTATATTTCATTTTTCCAATCACATAATTAATTGCATGATCTAAATTTTAATATCAATATACTTATTCAAAACATTTCATCTCAACCTGAAATATAAATTATGATCAGTATAAAATATTTATTCTCCAAGAGTGATCACACTCTTCCCAATAACCAATCATTTCCATTAGATCTATTTTAGTTCAACAGTTCTTGTTTTTTACAAATAAATGTATGAATTAAACCTTATAATATATATTATAATCTTTATAAACTAAATTTTACACTATATACCATCCATAATATTTTCTTCTTCATAACAATAACTATGAAATTGTACATTGTGTTGTGTAATATTCATTTCATTTTTAATTAAAGTGAAATTATTTCATTCAATCGTCATTGTTAAACTCTTATTAATGCATTTTTATTGTTTTAGTTTTCATAAGAATCCAATGAATATACCATCCTATCAATGATATTCAATATAAAATTTATTATTATTATTTAGAAAAAATAACATAATTATAAATATTCAATATCATTTTAATACTTTCATCCTTCCATACCACAACTCTTGAATTCTATTTTATTATTTTAGATATAACATGGATGAAATGGATATTTTTATTGATTCCAAGTCATATTCCATAGAAAATTTCTGTATTATTAAATTTTCAATATGAATCATTATATCTATGTATTTTATGATCTGATTTTTCATCTTAACCAATCCACATTGATAAAAATTTCATACTGGTAAAACACGTTTCATTTGCCCCTGTTTTTTGAAAAAATATAATTCATGGATATTTTTGAAATATGTACCATTTTTTTCATGTTCTATAGAACTATTTTAATTTATATACATTCATCTCCCATCCAATAATATGTTATGAAACTGAATACCTTTTACATTTGGTGAATAAAAAATATCTATACCATGAATATAAAAAAATCAATAAAAAAACCCAATATATATTCCCATTAATAACCGTTGGAGTGATAGGAACACACCAACTATATTGTACATATAATGAAACAATTATAGTAAAATAATATTTTTCCTTATACATCTATAAAATTATTATTCCATTCCTGAAATAAAATCACATGTCTGAATCTGATCACGAGATAGATTTGGTTGATCTTAACCTATTTTAAATTTTACTAGATATTACAATGATGATAAAACATATTTCCCTTCCTTTTATGATACATTGGGTTTTCCTCCTCTTTTTATATAAAGAACATATATTATTCTTTTCATACATGGAAGATATTCCACATTATATCTATTCCTTGATAAAAATAAACTCCATATTTTCCATTATTGATATTGAAATTCATTAAAATTCATATTGTTCCCCCATGTTATATAGATGACTGAAACCTAGAATGATGTGACTGAGACATTAAATGACTATGAAATGAGCTCATATCTAATCAAATCCTCCAAACATGCCTTTTTATGAACCTATTCTTTTCCATCCATCATAATCTCAAAATTTAATTACCCTAATCATGTTTTACCTAATTTTTATCAATAGATAGCAATTTTTCTTCATATGGTAGGTGAATCATCTTTCAGGGATCCATATTCATGTATGGCATAATGAAATGAAATAAATATCTACAACATATTCAATACAATATGTTTTATTGTTTTCTTAGTATTTGGTATTATATGTGATGTTGAATGGTGATCAAGAACCTATTTAAATAATAGTTGTAGAATACCATTTATTTAACCAAGTTAAAATTACGAATGTTTCTGAAATTCATTTTCAATTTATCAACGAGCCGTTCTTTTTATACTGAGCGCAAAAATTTTATTCTGAGTGTTCTAACACCTATAGATGTTTTTTTTAAACATTTATAGATTTATTAATACAATGGGAATGTCGCATGGGCGGCGCATATATTGTCTAACTGTGCGGCCAAACCATGCGTAGTTGATGTTTTGAGGCAGTGGCTAATGCATAGTTAGCACACAGTTTATCTAACCATGCAACCTAACCATTTGAGGAGTGTTTTCCAAGATAGTAGAAAATTCATGGTTAGCACACGGTTTGTCTAACAGTGCGGGCACTTAAATGATATCCTTAAATTGTGGATCTCACTGGTTTTTCCACTAGATGGCTTGTTTTCCTCCTAGTAGGCCGTAACTAGGGATCACATTTCTTTTTAGGTAGTAAAACCTCTACCAAGTGTTTTGGAGGTGATATCAAGGCTTATCTTAGCGAATCAAAGATGGATTCTTGAGGTAGGTAGATATTCTTTTTTGTTCTTGTTCGGTTTATTTGATATACTTAGATCTACGTATAATACTCTCTCTATTTCTTAAATCTACACCTTTTATGGGTAAATCTAACTATTTAGATGACATGTATGATTGTTTGGCTATTGGTATTTATAGGAGAATTGATCTAAGGTGGGTTCTTGAAAATCAACATGTTTCTCTTGAGGGTTCTTCGTTCGTTATGATTTCCGACAAAACCCCGAGGTAGGGTCCCAAATCATTAAAAATTTATATAAAAATTATATACTCGTTTATTAGATTGATAACGTGTGTTTCCTTGATTATGATATGTTTATGCATGACACTTTTAATTTTATTATGTTATTCCATTCACATGAGAAAAATGAACACTTGAACATGTGTAGATTTTAAGCATGGACGGTTATTGTAGGTCAAGTGATATACATAAACAATTGAACTATTTGAAGGGGAAGAATGAGAAATAAGATAATTAATTGTTGAATTATTTATCAAGTCATGAGTTGGTATAAGATTGTGGCTTTTACTAATTATTGTGAATATTGAATATTTGACATGTTCGGAAGACTGTTTGGAAACTGGTAATAATTAATGGATGAATTAATTATTACATTTTAAATGGAATATGATTAACTAATTTATGATTAGTTAAATAAATGAGTTTTATTTATATAATTTTTTAAATAATTATTTTTCATTGATTAAATAATGATTTTGAATTGATAGATTGTTATTATTGTTGGCCAGGAGTACCTTTTGATGCGTATTAGTTTTCCATGCGTTATTTTGTCGTGGATGTAGTTTATTAAAGATATGATATGTTGTGTGAGACAATAACTAAATATCATGGCTTTTTTTATCATGTTTTCAGATGATAATGGCGTTCTTATATATTGTTAATGTCCTAGACGAACCATTGTTTTCGTTGACGGGTTCCGACATGTTAATGAATTTGGATAATTAAATGTTGAGTTAATTATTCATTTGGCCTGCTAAGAATAATAAATTTTAAATTAATTATTATTTAATGAGATTTTTAATGGATAATTAAGGGTTGATATATCTTAAGAGCTATTTTTGTTGTTAATTAGATGTTAAATTAATTAATAGATTGGTTTTGTGGTGTTAGACATGGTGTTTTACACTAATGGTAAATATATATGTTTGATTGATGATTGGGTTGTGAGACAAGGACTGAGGCTCCAAGTACTCATAGGTGGTTATAAATGGAATTCTAAACCAATGATAGATGTATATGTATGTTTTATTAATGGGATGTGAGACAGAGAACTGATGCTACAAATACTCATGGCGTGCTAGACATGGAATTATACATCATGCTTGCAAGATAATATTCTTTTATGGGAAAGGGAATGATGCTCCAAATACCCAATGGATGTGAGGCAAGGAATGACAATACAAATACTCACGATGGATCATGACATTATTTTCTACACCCATTAATTAACATTGGGACGTGGGTCCAATTGTTCATGCATGAAATGAGTTTAATGGTTAATGAAGGATGTTGTGACATGATGTTTTGTGAATAGATAATGAGAAAGGGATAAGACTTATTTATGACATGGGAGAACCACTTTTAGTGGATAGTCTCAGAATTTGTATATGAATGATTAAATTAAATAACTTAGGATGTGTTATCCATGCCAAATTAGAAGCATGGATTCCTTTGTTACATGATTACAAAGATGGTCTTTAGAGGCATCCATGGTGAGTGACTTATTCGGATGATGTCGGGCATAGGCTGAATGTCAAGACATTCAAAATTTAATAAGATTTGAATAATTGATAAATGATTGTGTAATGATTGTTGAGAATGCCTTACAAATTTATAATGCACATTCATACACCAGCTGGGGGATGAAGAAAGCACTTTGGTTTATAGTTACATGAACTACATTCTTTATTTTATTCATGCCTTCACAGGTTTTAAGTTATTTATTAAATGTATGGATTTGGGGTAGACACTGGTGGTCCCTACCTTATGAGATTTATATCTCACACCCTACTTGGGCTGTCATTGCACTGGGTACCCGGTTAGATTATTTTTGGTTGCAGGAATATGTTGTTTTCATTTACATGGATGTTAAGTGCAGAGGACCGAGTGGAGTCTCGGGATGCTCAAGGAGATCGACCTTTTGGATTTGAGTCATTATTTAGTTATTTATGCATTGTAATGTAAAACATGCTATTTTTCTACTATTTTCTACTATTATATCATTATCATGTCATGCATGCATCTGTTGTATAATTGGGCGTTGCCAAAAAAAATTTGAACAAGATTTATAAAATATGTTTAAAAGCTACATTATCATTTATTATACCTTTTATAGTATTTAATGCATTTTCCTATTTGTGGAAACTAATATGAGTTTATAGCCTCCCCCCTAACTATCCATAGACCCTCACTACCATTCAGTAGCCTCTGGCATATGGGGAGATGCACTTGAGGTCATGTGGCGACTGGTCCGACCACTGGTTCAGGGGTGACTCGGGTCGGGACGTTACACCAGTATACCTACATCACCAAGAAAACATGATAAATTATAATATGAATTCATACCATTTGAATATTTAAATATTTTATATTAATAATAACATTGGATATGATTTAACATAAACCTTTTAATTTTTGATGAGTAGTATCTAGCGATGTGTTTAAATTCTCCACACCAAAAACATTATATCTCAAATTCATTCATAAAATATAAAAAGTTATTTAGTTTATTTTGATGTTTGTGTGACTTATACTTCCTATTTTCAATAAGAAATACTTTTAGGGAATGTACCAATATTCCATAATAACAACACTTGATTATATGTTCTTTCTGATGTGTTGTAAATATATGTCCAATAATTCATTGGGTTCACTAATCCAATTGATTATGATTCATACCCAAATCAATTACCAACATTAGAGTGTGATATTTTAGTTTAGAATATAATATAATATCCTCATATTTCTGATTAATCCCCATATTAAACTTATAATTTGAATCATGATCATGTTTTTATTATACAAAATAACAATGATCTATTTTCATCTTTTATATCTCATTTGTGATTTGATTATATAATTTTATAAATATTTAAAAGAGTCTCGCAGTATGTTTCATTTATTAAATTCAATGAAAATTAATCTCAAAGTGCATTTATATATGTAATTTGATCATTCACTATGTTATCCTGACAATTGATAACATTGTTGTGTTCATCAAAATTAGATTTTTCCAATGTATCCTATTATATTTCACATATTTATGAAGTGACATAGTTTTCAATTTCTTCCATCATCACAAGAATCACTTATTTCAACTACTAAAAATAGAGTTTTGAATCTCAAACTTTTTCTATTGCATTTCACTATTTTGGAACTTCAATAATCACACTCTTTAAGAGATTAGGATAATTCATCATAGAGATCAATTATGAATTTCAATTATCCTTCTTATAATTCCTGTCTTTTCCCTTTTTTTGTTAACATGTTCCTTATGGTAGTTTTAGTTTTTAACTTAATATAAGTTATTATTTTAAAACCATTCATTTCCTATTGATTTTAGGGTCTTTATTTTAATGATATTTATCATGATTATTTTATTTCCATTTCACATTGGATGAAGACACATACTGGTAATTCAATCTTTATCCTTGTTATCGTATAGAATATTAATGGGGAACTATGCATCAAGACATCCAACCATGCTGCATCAAAATCATGTAAGTGGAACTTTCAATTTAAAATTTACATTTTCACATTTGTATATTTGATTAAAGAATTAAAATGAATTAAGAAAAGTGTTCTAATTTATTTTCATCACTTGATATTCTTTATGGACATGAATGGAACATTTTTATTTTTTTTATTTTTTATACCATCTTTACCATCAATTCTCATCACATATGTGATATGATATCTATAAAAAATATCCAATATCATACCATTTGGATATTACTCCTATTGTACAAAAATTATATGAATTCACGGATGTGGAAGAATTCTCATTATTCAAATGATAATATTTACATCATTTATAATATCTTTAAGGCCACACATATCCCCAACAAAAATCATCACATGGTTGATAAATATATCAACCAAATGATTAGGGTTCACTATCACGACATATTACCTGATCCATCGAAAAAAAAATTTAATTTATCTATCTTATTATTCACCCTAATAAATAATTAGTAACATTGACCATCGGGAAATAAATGACTTATAAGATATCACCTGAGGGTTCATTTTGATGAATATGTATACTTCTAATGAGATGATTCCTTTTTAATTATAATAAAATTATATTTTACTAAATTTTGATAATGATATGATATATATGTTCGCTAAAAATTCTATGTAAAATGGAAACATAATGATTTGCTATTGTTATATATCATATTATTCCAAATTTGAATATTGTTTCCATTAATTATCATAACCTCTTGGTGATTAAAAAATTGTATCACATCAACCTATATAGAAAAACAGACTTCAACCATTTTTATTGATTTTAATTGGTTTTGATTCTGTGTTCGATATCTTGAGAGGAGAATTTGGTATTAAGCATTGAAAAAATTCTCAATTTGGTTATCGATTAATTATTAAATGGACAACTCTTCACTTTCATTCTCATTATAATATATGTGCAGAAATGAAAACAAGATAAAGTAACATCAATTTTACATGGTTTTACCTTATTTTGGATAGTATAAGGAGAATATAAATTTAATTTTCCAATGTAAAAAATCAACTATTACCCATTAGTAATCAAATTTTATGATTAGATTCATCTTCCATATTGGTTACCTACTAATTTCACATTTAATGTTCAATGGCCTCTCATTTAAGGTGTGGAAACTATTCCTTAAGACGATTCATCCCATTAGTACGTGAAACAATATTTTTTACACATACGGTTGTACATCATATAGAAATATTTTGATCTAAATAATGAATTTTAGTTTACCATAGAATAACCGAACAATTAAAATTAGGTTCGAGAAAATTTTCATTTAACAGAACATTTAATTGAATTGTATGAAACATTTTCAAATTTCATGGAACATTTATTTACTATCGTTTGACTCCAACATTCATGAAAGTATTACGTTTTTTGAGGAAATCTATAAATTTTATAACTTTTCTATTTTTCTGAAAATTCTCTTAGACATATAGAACAAGGTCCCATAATTCATATAACTAATTTTTATGCCACTAGTTCAAACCTGAAAAAATACTTACATGATTCTTACATGATTCATTGCAAAAAAATTAATAATTGTATAGACTATATAAAATATAGGTGCAGTATACTATTTATAATCATGTATTAACCTTCCCAAAACATCCTCGGGTCAGTATTATGGAACACAACATTATTTTCTCATTGAACATAAATTTAACATCACCTTTAGTGAATAGCCCAATGTCATCCTATTACTTGATATGAATTTCATGGATTCACTAAAGCACATTAATGATAGATAAATAAAACCCAAAAAATCATTATGAAACTATTATACACATTCAAAAAAATGTTTCATTTTCATCAAATTACTTTTTTTAAAGAATTATCTTCTCTCTTCCTCTAATGTTTGAAAACTAAAAATATGGAAAAAATAGAGACTATACAACCATATATACAAAATATATTATACACTATCCAAATAATTTATAATTTTATCATATAAATTAGTAAATTAATCTATCAATAACCACTCGGGGACTGAAAAACATTAAATATCATTCAGATTTATCAACAAACATTTTTAAATTACAATCATTAAAAATTCACATTAAGGGTTTTTTCTCAACATATTTATTTTAAATTAAATGATTCATCTCAATAATCATTATAATGTTATATTATACTAAAAAATAATCAAAAATATATTGGAAGAAAATTTTTTATATTTTAAATATGTTATTTTACCATTTAATACTAAACCATACCACTAACCCAAATAACCATTATTTAAAATTTGTCAATATGTTGTTATAATAGAAAATTATTATATTAAAAATAACTAAAACCCATTAAAAAACTCTGTTACAAAATAATTTTATCTTAAATTAATTTACAAAATGAAAACAACCACCTTATTACAAATAATTTAGGATAACTCGTTATTATTTTTAAAAATATCCTTACTCACTTATGTATTTTTTTGGATACTAAATCCTCAAAAAAATCATACCCAAAAAATAAATATCATCAATGAAATTTTCCATAATTAATCCAAAATATAATAAATCATATTTCAATGGTAATAGGAAGAAAAATTCTTAAATGCATAAAATTATAGAAGGTTTAGTCGTTTGTCAAGGTTTGAATACATGGGTTTGTGGAATATGTTCTAATAATGTGATTTCTAATGGAATACAACGATACAACAATGTATATGGGCTCTACATGGTTTACCAGACCACATGAGCACATTATGTTCCCCTATTTCAACATCCATTATCTCACCAAACATTGAAAATTTCTTAATAATGTTCTTTTAATATCAATATAATCCATAACACATGGAATTTAAAACCATTATATGTATAATGGTTTTTACAGTCTATATAAAATATGAAATTCAACATGATCACATATTTTAATTCATGGCTCTAGATAGAATATTCCAATACATACCTCTAATGTTTGGATAATCATAATTTCAATATACCATTACATTAAAAATAAATCATGGAACTATGGTAAAACTTTTAATGAAGTAACCCTAGTCACCCTTCACCTAGGTACCTAATTCATCCATAGAATTCCAAAGTGATTATTCACATTCTGCACTAGTGATAGACACATTTTAAGGAATCTAATATAAAATAGTGAGTGATTTATCTATATAAATAATAACAAAAACCCACAATCCAATATAATAAATTTTTGTATTATATTTCCATATATTATATAAAGTACTGAAACTAAACAATAAATTTGTAAAACATAAACTAAAAAAATAGGATTGTTAAATAATAATAATAATATAAATTCACATCATAATAATTAATGTATTACAAAACATACAATTATTAATTGAAGAAATTAAGGATGGATAGGTTGATACGACTACAATATGATGAACAAAACATGGAAAAAATTATAAAATGTAACACAAATATCTTGGAATCCCATGGTCATGATCCAACATTTTCTAACAGATTTTAATAAATGGGATTATGTAGGAGGTATAACATAGATTGTAATATAAAATAATACAAACCAAAGTGAGACCATAATTATTTTAATACACGATATGACCCCCATTAGGTATCATACGCACACAAAATCCATAATCATAAAAAATAAAATCCTTTACCACCTGATGGAAAATAAATCAACAAAATTAAGTTTTCTAATTTTTCTATTGAAAATAATATATATTTATCGGATGTTTTATATCATTTTAAAATTTTAGATTTTCAATTTAAATCATGTCAAAAATTTAAATAGTTTTTGAATGGAATACATGTGATGAAAGGACCTCTCTCAATAAATATTTTTTATAATGTAACAATTTTTTCCAAATAAATAAATAATTGATCATAATAATGAAATCAATGTATACTAATTTTATAATTCAAGAACATAGTAAACGAGCTAATTTATAATCCATTATATAAGTAAATTAAAAATAAGAAACACAGTAATTAATTCATTATATGGGAATAAATTTTAAATATATTTTGTAATAAAATAAACTATGAATGGAGAATAAACAGATATATATAGTAATGAAATCTCAAATAAAATAATAAAAATGTTACATGATAAATAATAAAATAAATAATCCAATCATAAAAATAATTTCATCTCAGAAAACCTAAATGAAGTATGATTTGAATCAAGGGATTGTACATATTTAACTATTGAAAATTTAATTTAGGTTATTAGACTATATTATTTGTTAAACTTTTTTGAGGGACATGTATGTAATCTCTATGAATATTTACTCAAATCAAAATGAATGGGTGAACCCAAGAATATGACCCCCTAAACATGTAAAAAATTGATTACTAAAATTTTCATTCTTTGTATGTATAAGAACATTGTACTAGGCCTTCTCATATATTTCATACATAATTTCTCATGACAGATTATCCCATAAGTGTAAGAGATAATATAAATCACCTAAAAATTAAAACATGAAAACCAATAATAATATCCCCTCTAATACATCACAAATATCCTATCACTGTTCAATAAACAATATCATTCATGAAATAACAACCAAGTAAAAACATCAATAATTATTGTTACATGAAACTAAATATCATGTCAATTATCTATATGGGCTTTGATAGTTATTTGTAAATTCCATCTATAAATTCCATTTTAATGAATGGGGAACTCAGTTCTTTAAATCAATACCATAAACATGAAATGAGATCAATTCTAAAAAATAACATTGTTCATGATCCATAAAAAATGAATATTGTTTTGAATTTTAGAATAAATGATATGAATTACGATTAAGTTTATTATTAATAAACTATATGAATATAATACATCAAAACATCCAATATACAAAATTCCTTTAACTATTAAAATTATTTTGATTGCTATGTATAATTTATATGATTTTACATAGTAAATAAAAATTTAAAATGATAAAATTTCATGACATACTTTTTAGGACATGATCATCTAAAATGGACCAGCTAAGGCCTTTTATGGAAAACCTAAAAGTAACTAAAAATTATTTTCGACAATAAATGATAAACCATATATTAGAAAATCTATTGGAATAGTTTGGATCTTAAAAAAAGGATAATAATATAATTATCAATGCATTCAAAACTAAAATCTTGCATTTTACATTAAAATGTGGAATAATTTAACAAACACATAAAAATATGGATTATAACATTTAATGATATATTTTTAGAACAACCTACCTCAATCAATTGAAAAATTTTATACCCCAAATAAATGAACATGAATAAGTCATAGAAGGAGCATCCCAGTCCATATATAAAATAATAATAACTATGATACACCATAATAATTTAGGGTTAAAACAATATTTCCTACAATAGAGGAGGAAGAAGAAACTATAAATAATATGATGAATAAGTGAATCTGTGGTTAAAGTAACCACAATGTTTGAAGAAATACATTATAAAGGTTTGTGGATGTCTTTGAATCTAAAGAATATGAGAGGGGTTTTAGTTAATGAAGCGCCATAATGATAAATATGATATATTAATAATATAATTTAAAGTATCAAGGCTATACTAAATTATTTACAAATATTTTCACCCCTCACTATACACATATGTGATGTTGCTTTGTTTGGCCAAAAAACTAGGCAAAATCAACACCAACCCTGAAAATCACTATTATCGGGGAATTTGTGGTCTTAATGGATAAAATCATGGATTCTAATAACAATAGAATCAACTATGGTCCATAAATTTTATTCAAAAGTTTTTTAATTTTCATATCAATACAACTTGAATGTAAAATAAAACATTAAGGAAAAAAACTAAATAATATAATCATACAATTTATTGAAGGGGTGATAAAATAAATATCAATCCAATTATATGAGAAATATATATTGTATCATCAATGATAAACCTAACAATGATAAAATAAAAAATATGAAATCATTTAAAAACACCAATTTTGTGTCATCTATTAATTTATGTACACCAAAATTTTAAAAAATAACATGATATCAATACATTTTCCTTTTTTTAATATGGTCTCATGGTAGATTTATCTTTTACTATTACCAATATATTGACAAAACATGAGAAATGTTGAAATATATTTTTCAGTGATCAATGTAAACACTAAATATGACTATAATATGAAATTAATTTGAAAATAGTGAATTTAAATGATATTTATAAATATTTATAATATATAATTTTCATATTACATTTTCAATTAATTGGGCTATAATAGAATCTATTTCCATTAAAACCCTAGGGTAATGTGATATTAAAACACTCTATATTTTTTCTATTTTGGAATTGCATGACCATATATTTTTCCACTAATCCATTATATAACTGTATTATGTTCATAAATATTTTTATTTCTATTTATATCATACTTTTTTTAATTTTCAGATATATATTTTAATAATTTTTTCATATAATTAAATGTTTTATATTATGGAAATAAATGCATGTCATCAATATATGTATATATCATCCTCCATTTCATATATTACTTAAATATTTTCTATTTCATATATTATTTTTCAATATCATTATTTAAAAAAATATAATATTACCTATAGTCTATGTGATTTTATTCTCACTATTTTATTTTAACCATGTTATAATTACAGATTAAAATTGATTTTAATAGTTTCATTTAGATAAATTATTCTTAAACATTAATAATTTTATTTCATTAAAACTGATCAATTAATTTTTGAACGATTTCATCTTGATAAATAAATAATTTATATATTTCATTAAATAACTCTACTAGTAGTTATCATGTATCACATTATTCTATTAATATTTGTGGAAGTTCCATTTAACTTATTGTATTTTCCTTATTTTGACATATTTCTAATAGAAAAATTATTGGTTTTTATATAATAAAAATAAAAAATATAACAGTATTGGTTTGTAAATAATAATATTTGAAAAAAAATTCATATGTTAAATCTTATATCTGAAGGCGATATTATGCATCATGCATAGGCATTAAACATAACACATTATGTGACGATGTACTAGAATCAATCCTTCCCTAATGTTTTTGGAGTAATTTTTTTTTGTGGTTTTATTACATTCTTATGATTATTGAACATAAAAAAATACCTTATAACTATTTTATCTATTGTCTTATTTTCAATCTCAATGTTATTATTTATGATCATCCACATTGGTGATAAAATAATTTTTCGTTTGACTAATGTGATTTTTAATCATAATGATAGATATAATTATAATTTTATGAGGTGTTTTAACATATATTATTTATATATACTCAACATATCCTATATTGTAATTTTTTATGAAAATATCCTGTATACATTCTAATGTGATAAATATATGATCATATTTTTTATATTAAAATTTTTTTATTATTTATTTTTCTCAAAAAATATATGAATTTTTTTAACCAGGGGTTTATTATTATATTTGTTCATACTAACCTGTATTTATAACATGACAATGAGTATTATTCATTTTTTTATTATAAGTGTTTTTCTATAATTTTAGCTGACTATATCAGATACAATTACATTAAATTTTGAAATATAAAAATATTTTGTATCACTACAAATTTTAAATTTAAATTATATGACATGTTATATTCTTGATTATTATTTTTAATATTAAATTTCAATTAACTATACAGATATTTATTAGTAATAATATATTTCACAACATCATTGATTGGATAATAATTAATTCACTATTAAATTTACTTATAGATTCGAATAATAAATGTTATTTAAATAGAATGATTTACAAAACGATAATCCTAATATTAATAGAGTGGGACCTAGAAATAATGTGATTGTAGATACAAAATTTAACCACACTATGAACAATGAATTAAACCATATAAATTTTTAATATTCTAAAATTTTTATTATATTTTGTTAGAAAGAATTATATGATTATGTATTCTCACTTTTAGTGGATATTCTAATCATTTTTGGCACTCCAAATCCCCACCTCCAAGACTTGTGAATAAAATAATATTCTATTGGATACATGATTTTAAATAATTTCAAATGTAATATTATAAACATATCATTATTTTATATCATAATATAAAGATACTATCTAACATTATTAGCTCTATTAAATAAATAGAGTATTTTGTTTCTTTGAGGCCTAGAGACATAAGCAATTTATTTTTCATTAAATTTTAGAATATCTTTATAATTGTTGAACAATATAATCTCTCATAGTATTATCATGTTGTATATTATTCATTATACCATGGGGATCGTCAACCTAATTTTTTTTGATATCGAATGATAAGTAAGGGAATAACTCACCAATATAAGTTTTATGGGTTATATCTTATACATGTGAGAAAAATTAGTATGAGAGATATAACTTATTAAAATGAACATATTTAAAATATGGATATCAATAAGAAAATATTATATGATCTTAATCTCAAATGAGAATAATTAATACATGGAACATTATTATAAATCATGATAGAATAAAATTAATGAATTGGTCATAATTTGATGTGTAAAGTCTTGGTATTTCATGGGAATATTAATTTAACAAAAATATTGCCCGAAAAATATGCATTAAGTATCATAAAATTTTAATTTAAGAAACATTAATTGATGACCTGTTAATAAAATATGTTTTTAAATCCTATGACACTTTAAATTTTTTTTACATAATATTCAAAGACATACAGTACCTTAGTGAATAATGTTTTACAAACTACTAGAAAATTAATATATGTTGATGCCTAGACCCTTAAACAATGGATTAATGATTATTTAATAACCCAAATGATGAAAATCCATACATATGTGTTCCATCTTATATTAATCACTCATCGTAGAATTAAAAACCTACAGAAAAAATGTTTTTACATCATGTATAATAGGTATCACATAAAATGAATTTGGGGATTCTATTGATTGAATGAAACATACAATTTAACAAGATGTTTGTTACATAGAGGTGTTTATACGGTGTTTGATTATAAATAAGTCCATTAGATCATGATAATTCATAATGTAAAATAGAAAATAATCCCTAAAAATATAATTCAGTAGTAAATTTTTTACATTTTACAAAAATAGATAAAATTATGAATTTCAGTGACAATAAATTTATGACATGTGACATAAAATATACTATAGAACCCCACATTAAATATATTTCAAATAATCGTGTACTGAAAAATATACATTTCTTTCCCATAGGTGGATGGTTAAATTATTTAAATGAAATTGAAATCAATTTTATCACATAAATTTTATTTTATTAAATCAAATATCCTAAAGAGATCAACAATATACCTAACCAAAAACAGTACTAAGAAGTTGTTAAGGAATGTTGATTACATTTTTTCCAAAACATATAGTCGGGTTTTTGAAGTCCACTGTTATATTTTTTAATTTTCGTTAAAAAATGACACTTCTTCGCCCCTTCTCCCTCCCCCTCCTCCCAGACCCCGACCCCCCCCCCCACCCCGTCCCCCACCCACCCTTACCTGAAACACCTTCCCCTCTTCCCAAGACCATGTGTAACCCTAACTCCCATCGACCCGATTCTCCCCATCAGTAATGGTACCCCTATCTGTCTTCCTCACCACCACCACCCCAAATCAGATTCCCCTCACACAACTTCCCTCAACGACATAAAACAATATCCCCTCCATGTCAATCCCTTCTAATCCTCGCACAAACCCCCTCTCCCCACATCATTGGATTCCCTTTCTATTAATTTCCCATTCACTCCCTACTCTGTAACAATCCCCACCACACCCCCTCATGATGTCCCCATTCTAATCCTCAAGTGTGTTTTTCTACATCCCTTATATGGAGAACCATGTATTTTAATCCCTATAGTTTTTTCATGTTGATTGAGCATTTTTCATTTACCAATTTTAATTTCTCTACATACTCAATTCATTATTATTTTCTTATGTATATGCATATTCCATTTTCAATATATAGATTTTCAATATTTAGTATATTTGGTATATATAAATTAAAAATATGCATATATCATATACAATATTTTCATATTAAAAATTCAGTTTTTACATATTGAGTATTTAGAATATAAACAATCACTATTTATTTTATGTCTATTGAATATGGATGTATATCATATTGAATCTTACAAAATCGTGTTATGATCATTCTAAAGTGATTAATAATTTTTTTTAATAATATGTGACATATCATTTATATGAACATTTTATGTCTAGTTTATACACATTGAATATTATATATGTGCATATTTTATATATCTATTCAATGTTCTTTCATGACACAAGGATTCATTATCTATGTTTTTTGAAAATTTTCCCTTGATTAAACTTCAATTTCAGTAATTTTTAATTTATTTAAATTTTATTATTTAATAATATGGATTTATTCTTAGGCACTAAATTATTTCTTTGGCATTTAAAATAGTTTTTATTATAGGGAAAAAATCATTCAATTTACTCCATTGTGGAAGGTATGGGTTTTCCCTTAGCATATCTATATTCAATGAACCCATTCTATGGATACAACATCTTGACATACAATCTTCCACAGTTTAAGAATTTTAGCTTTAATCATTTGTATGTTAACATTTTTTTTCTACTAAAAAATGAAATACTTTTCTAACTGCATTCAAATATTTTTTTTCAAATTATTAGTTACTTATACATCGATATTTAATAAAAAATTTCATCACTCAAACATTCATTTTATTCATTATTAAAAGAAGTCTATTTTATGAACCCTCTTTAATGGTTTCTAAAAAATTCAATTTCTTACATGATTTTACTTCTTATGTAAAAATTGATTAATATTTTTTTCTCATTAAACACATTCAAATGGATTTTACATGGAATACAGATGAGTTAGAAAATTTATGAAATCTAGTTTTTTCTAAAGGGTTCCATGCAAGAACCATGATGGTGTATTTTTTTATGACTTTTATTTAGTTTGTTCATTTGGGAGGAGCAGTTTTTTTAGGGACATTTCATTTCCTCTAAAACTCTAAATGTAAAATGTCATTGGAAAATAAGCAATGAAATATTTTCTGTAAATCATGATTTTATTGGTTTTTATCTTTATGTCAGTAATCAATCTTTTATTGGATTGTTTGTGATCTTTATCAAACTCTTGTATCGTTCTATAGATTTACCCAAAATAAATCATATGAATTATATCAATTTAATTTGATTAATTTACCCATGATATCCAATAACAACATGATATAATTTATTTCAATATCATATAACTTGTCATAAATAATATCATTATTGAGTGAAATAGATTAGGTTAAAGTATATATCATATTTCATTTACTCACAATTAATATAATGTAATATATCCCACTAAAAATGGATAAATATATCATTTATAATATATATTTTTTGTTATACAATTCCTCAATCAATCTCAAGTATGGGACCAGATGAAATTTTAATCAAATGAGAGGAAAAATTCCAACTTGGATTTTCTCTATCCAATGACTTGATCAGAAACATACCCAACTGATCAATGATAATCAAGGACACAATTACATCATAATAAATGAATCCAATTAAAATGATTTCCATGAATGGGGTCTAAACATCCGCATGTATGATGATATCTCAATATAATACACACCCCACTAGTATGCAAAATAAATACTATATGACATTCAATTTGATTTTTTCATTGGACATCTATCATATAAAACCCATGTTATTGCTCATGAAAATATTCTATATATCAATAATAGTATCATAATAATATCAATCATATAATTTTATTTTAAATATAATACTCAGTTATGAATATTTGTAATGGATACCACAAATTTTATATTGTGAGGTTAATTATCATTTCACATCCCGAGTATTGATAACAAAATTTAAAAAATTTAATTAAGTAGATTTTATTTTGACATATAGTATTAATATTATTTTTTAAATTCTATAAATAATTTTAAAACATTTTCATAAAAAAACATGTCTTAACATATTATATATGACAAACTATAATATTATTTTTATTTTTATTGCACTATTATGGTCTTTAAAAAATATTATATTTTTATAAAAATTTTATTTAATCACTAGTTTGCAATTTATTAAAATAATAGAACTAATATCACTAGTGAGTGACATATATTATGTATTAATGAGTAAATGATAATTTCCCTTCATAATCATAATCCCAATGTATAAAAATTGTAAATATTATTTACAAAATAGAATTTTTTATCATAAAACATTAATATATATTTCATTTTTTGTTATTATGTTACAAAATAATTAAAATTTACCTGACATGATTCAATAACTCCATTTTGATGGGAATTATAACTTATTTCACTAACTATTTATATATTATAAAATAAATAATTAAATCTATTTTAGATATCGATGTATAACATTTTTTTATAGAAAATAGTATTGTATTCATTAGGATATTTTACAAGGGGATAGTTTTATCATTTCCCCAATATTTTTAAAGTCAACTAAATAAACTCTTAATCATAGATAAAATTCATTTTTTCATCATATTCTTATCATCTTTATTATAAAATTAAATAAAAAGAACAATTTGTTTCATCTCTTAATTATGGATAAACTCTATAGTAATAACAAACCAGTCTTAACACATAAGTGATATAAGATGATAACACAAATCCTTTATTTAGATAAACATGATATCGATAAAAATAAATAAATGGATTATTTTGTGGTCATTGGGTGGCATATGTCCACTATTAATCATTCAACGAACATTTAGGTAAATTTCTTCAATGAAATAACCAGATATAAGTCATTAATATCTCTTGTAATTGGTATTCTAAATTTACAATTGGATTTAATGAAATATTTAATCTAAAAAATTCTTAAAAATAGTCATCTTACTCATTTAATGATTCAATATAAAAATCCACCACTGTTATATCATATATGTTCCAGAAAAATATGACACAACAGATTACAATCGATCGTTTTTATATCATCCAATGATAATTTTATTTGATTAAATTATAGATATTAATAGAAGGATGTTTTATACTATTTTCAGCTGATTCTCAGTTATAATTCGTGTGACTGTTATAACATATGATTATCCATCTATATCCCTCTCTATTGCATATAGGACAATATCCACTTTTCCCCTAATCAGTATCTCACACCCTTTCTCAGTATACCATCACCAGCTCAGTTGATGCCTCACCATTTCGTAGTCTCAATAGCGAGGGAGCATGGTACCACTCTAGGTTCGTCACAGGGATATTATAGGGTGACTACTATAGGAATAAATTTTAATCTGAATATTTATATTTCAATTATTTTATAATATAAACTATTTTTTCAAAAAATATAGAAACAATGAAACTACAGATAAAATATGAAAAGTTAAAATGTCTGGAATCTGAACAGACTAAAGATATTTGTCTCATTTGACTGATATGGTGTACCTATGAATTTAGATGTAAGATTTCATGTCCAAATTATGGGATAGCTTGCTACAAAGTTGGTTAACCTTCAGATTACGTATGATTATAGGTGTCATATTCCCTCATCCTTTAAAAAATAATGTTTTTGATTCACAAAGAAGTTTTAATTTAATACATTATAGTGTAAATGAAATTCGTTATATTATTAAATTACAATATTTTCAAAATTAATCTATTTATACAGATATTTTTACACTTTCCTATTTCTGATCTGATAACACGAAAGCTGGCCTAAAACATTTTATCCATGAAACTGAATGATTTCGAATTGATATTATTTAACAAATTCAATTACACATCATTGAGTTACTAACAAATATATGATAATGTACCCAATGGGGTACCTATAGAGAAATGGATTGTATTTATTGATAGCTAACGTGGTGTGAAGAACATGGAAATTAAATATATATTATAATATTAATCACATTTAACATTTATGAATGCAAAGGAAAAGTAGATGACATTACATAAATTACTATTAAATTTATTTTTATTTAATTTTGGATTTTTTAACGAAGAATGCATCGAGTCAGTCAAAGAAAATAATACATCACACTATGGGTTCAAATATTTTTTCAGGAAGACAATCCAATCTGGTATAATTTTAATTAGTTTAATTTTTTATAATAAAATATTGTCTATTCAATATATAATATTTATTATTTATCATTGTTTAATGTTGACAACTAATTTAAGATACCATTAATCCAGAATAGAAGTATCGTTGAATTTTCGTAAAAAATTTCATGGGTGTAATGTTAATGGTCATGTCAGAGAAGTTAGACTATGAATTCATTTCACATTACCATAAAATATTATAAGTAAACACTATGTTAATAGTTATTACATCAAATATGACAGATATTTTATTTGTTTTTAAAATTAAATAACTATATGTACCCAATTTCATGTAGTCATTTTTTTATCTCATATGATGACCATGTTTGTAATGTCCTTGGGAAGGAGCATCAATGTCGATTGTGTGGGATGAGTTTTGGACCATTACCATATGAGGTCTTTGGAAGAACAACAAGGACTAATGCTGCATGTACTCTTGTTGTAGTCACTCCCAACACCATTATACTCTGAGAGAGTATTTTTCAATAGAAAAAACAATTCATTAATAGGAGTATTAGGTATTAGCTTTCCAAAAAGTGTTAGATGATTTATATTAGAATACGACTAAATGTGTCCACAGTGATATTGCATTGATGACTGGTGGAGAGAAGGTAAAAAAACTACATCAAAATCATTTATTTCAAAAAATGATATTGGATTTATGTTTATATAAAAATATGCAACATTGTTAAAATTTCAATATAATTTTATTACAACTGCCAGTACGAGGAAGTAAGGATGGAGATGGATTGGGCGACATGCAAAGTTCATCATCATCCAATTACTAATGGAGAGGGGGTTTTCATGTATTATATATGTCATATATTGTAAAATTATAAGTCATCTTGTTTGTGAATTATTTTATGTGAACTAAGACTATAAGATTGTTGAAGATTCTTTATGTGATTATATCATGTGTTTCATTTTATATAAAATATTGTACACTGATTATATGATATTTATATTTTGGTAAAAATTTATAGTGGAATGGTATGGTTTCTGAATTGTTTTTTAGAGGATATTTTTGGGGTTTTATGTTATAGTTTTGTATGTTTCGACACATATTTTGTTGTAATTCATCATATAGTGGCAGTCTAAACTTCCGTTAAATAATTTTTTTTCAATGTGTTTTAAACCACTATTATATCATGATATTATTTTCATGCGACAGAACCAACCCTAAATATGAAAAACTCTTTAATATCAATGGTTTTATCAATTTTAGCAGTAGTATATACATCCTATAAACTCATGGAATGTTTTACATGAAAAACAACCCCTAAAACAAAAAAAACACCAATAAATATACATTATATGACACATTCCTAAATCCACTGTTAAATGGAAGGTATCACTCGATGTTTGATGCCAAAAACAATTTTATCGGTGGTTTCAGGAAACCGCCATAGAACAATGTGGTTGTAGTTCAATCTGGTGCCAATTAAAAAAATCACCGCTATATAGAGAATTTCTTTTACTGAATATTTCATTTGAAGAGTGAAAAAGTGAAACATGAATATTTTGGGGAATAAAAAATATTTGGATTTCACATAATGAATGGATAACATTATTATGATGTGCGAATAAGGATATGCAAGATAGTGATAACTTTTGGATCAAATGATTGTAATTCTGAATGTTGTCTTCATTTTTGAGAAAATAAATCCACAAATTTAACTACTAAACAAATATGGTAGAAAAAATTAATATAGAATAATATATCATAAAAAGACCTTAATAAATGAAATTATGTAAAATAGGTACCATAATGACCAACAAAAAAAATTAGTTATGATATCCCATTAAATCAATGTAATCATTTAAATATAAAACCAATGAAAGACAAAAGATAGAGGGATTATTAATTCCTTAATGATAATTTTTAAATTAATCCATAAATTATATTTACAAAATAAAATAAATAAAAATATTGTGATTATACATCATGTATAAATGTATAAAAACTATTATAAAAGACACATAACATTAATATTTATTATCAAAACATGCTCTATTATCCCATATAAAAAATACAAAACATAATAACCTATTTATGAACCATATTCATAAATACATCATTTTTTAAACATCATTTTTATTTATTTCATTAATATATATTATTTAGTTGATATTATAAACATCATGTGATGTTATTAATTATTAATATTTTTTATGTACAAGTTTTTAATAGAATAGTTTGTGTTGGTTTGTAGGATTGATTTTCATAGATTTTCGATCATTATATATAATTATTCTTGTTTTTTACAATGATTAATAGTTTAATAATTTCATTTTATAAGTATTTTATTTTATTTTTATGAAAAAATTTTTTGTTGAAGATCTTCTTTCATTAATTTATAACGAAAAAAAGTAATATAAAATCTTATTAAGTTAATTTATATTATAAGACTTCCAAAAAAAATAACAAATATTATAATCAAATTAATTTTCAATAACACTAATAGTAATTTTTCTATAGTAATATGTGATAAATAATTATATAACTCATTCTGTTAATGATTAATCCAACAAAAAAATAAACAATCTATATCCTATAAGAGTGTTTTTTATGAAAGTATGTCTTCCTGGATATTAAATTATACAAAATGTACAATTAAAATATTAATAAGTTTTTAAAGACGTATTTACAATTTTAAGTGAATAAAAATGAATAGAATTATATATTAAAAATGAAAAATGACCTCTTCATGGATATGGTAGTTCAGACATGTGCATTTGTGACAAGTTCGATTACAATAAATGTAAAGAATGTATGAATTATAAATATTTCCAAATTATAATAATATTTTAAATAAAATATTTATTCATTTACAATATGCATTGTAATATAAATGTGTGGTGGTAATGTAGAATTTATCACATCACTGATGGATGTTTTAGTTCAAAAATAACATATGTTAATAATTTGTTTTATTAATGGATGAGAAATTGTAGAAAATGTATATCTCACGAATAAAATGAAATTTATTCATACAGATGATATTGATATAAATATTTGAATATGTGTATATCATATTTGGATTATTTAGAGATATAAATTAGGGGAATGAAATAGAAAATGATTCAATGAGAGTATTACCATGCTCCCAGGAAGAGATCCTTTGATAAATAGATTAAGGAATTGTGATGTGGCAATTTGATAACCCTAGAACCTCTTTGAAATGTATAAGATTCTTGGGGTATTATTATGATATATTATTGTTTAATCATTTGAACAAAAAATTATTAGGATAAGTGAAGTTGTGATGGTTCATTTAGTATATGCGATAATTGGTAGTTTTGAAAGTAATATAATGGACTAGTATTATCCAAAATTATTATGGAAACAATGATTAACAATAATTTATTAGAGGAATGGATATGATTGATAATTAATCGACCATACATTTTAAAACATGTTTTAACATGTTATTATTTATTTTACTATTAACATTTTTACACCATGACTTCTAATTTTTATCAATGTTATTTGGGAATAATTCCTACAAAAAATAGAGATTATTAAATATTTTTAATCTAATTATTCCAATCAAAATATATATGATTTAAAAAAAATTGAAATAGTTTAAAGACATTATTATTGTGATATAGATTTTTTATAAAACAGTTTCTTAGAGAAAATAATTTTCATTTATGAAAATAATTACTAAGAAAAAATTCATTTAGATTATTATTTATATAAAAGAAATCATTTCATTTCAAAATAATATTTATGTGGCTTATAGTGGACACCAAATCCTATTTTTATACAAATAATAATTCATTAAAATAATATACCATAAATAGTTTATATTGGAGAATACAACTCAGTCATTTAAATGTTTAACATTTGTTTTACAAATTCCATACAGTATTATTGAAATGTATTGACTAAAATATTAATCAATTTTTTTCCTAATTAATAGTTTTACACACATCAACATCTAATATAATTATTATCTAATAAAATATGTAGTCTTCATTAAAAAGTTATAAATCGTTATTAACCTAATAAGAAACTGTATAAAATAAATCCCAAAAGTTCACACAAAGATAGTATTTACATTTTTAATTTAAGAATTTTTTTTATTTTTAAAAATTAATATTTTATAAATATATTAAATATGAAAATATATATTTTGTTTCAAACATTCTTATATAAAAATAAAAACTTATAATAGTAAATTGTTTAGATAATATTTCATATAATTGTATTGTTAAAAGATTTTTATAATAAAACATTCAGATAATAATTATTTTCATAATTCCTATTAAATGGTAATATATTGGTATTTTTGTTAAAAATAACACAAATCATTAAGTATTTCTTGGAAAATAAAAAAAAATTAAAAATTTAACATTTCAAATTAAATTTTATTAACCCATTAACATTTAGTTCTTAAATTTAATCATTCCTATTAATAATATTTAAGGAATTTAATTATTTTTTTAATAGTGTGAACAATTATTGACTTTTTGGAAACGTATGCATTTACAGGTTTTCAAATTTTCTTATTGATGTTTCAAATCAAATTGGATTATTTTTCAGTTATTTTATAGTTAATATTATTGGACAGATGTGTGTATGACAATTTTTTAAAAAAAATGTATAAAAAAGTGGAATTAATTCATCAATAATGTGGCCTTACATTCTCCACTAATAAATAATTCCCTTCCCACAATTTGAATTTTCATCTAATAGGGAAATCAGATAAAGAATCTATAAGAAAATAGATATTTTTGTTATTATATATATGAAATATAATGATAAATTCTATGGGAGTCCTCATTTCTCCTATCATTGGAATATTGTGATATTTTATTTACCCTTATTAATTATAACAGAAATAAGCTTCAATTATTGTTTATTGCTGATTCTAGGTTATTTCCTTTCAAATAATCAATTTCATGATACCATTTATAAAAAAAATTCAAATACCAAATGGTTATGATAATATATAATAAAATAATATTTCATGATATTAATTAAATAAGAAATCAATAAAGAGATTTCTTCCCCAATGGATCATTTATTTTAAACTATTATACACCTAGAGAAATTATGAAATAATTGGATCAACCTATATATTGTTCATTTCAACCAAGGTTTACAATGCTAATACATTTATCATATTCATAAAATAATCTAGTTAGCTTTTACATCTTCATAAGTCCTTACAATAGATTATTTATTTCATGGACTATGTGAATCACCTATTCGTACCACACATGATTGTCTACACAAGTATGTACTGTTAGGTTAAATAATCTATCATCGATATAATATCATGTAGATAATCACATGAAATTTTTTTTGGTGACTAACAATATATGGAACATTTCTCAGACGGACCAAATTAATGTACCTAAATTTATATATAATTTCAACAAAACCCTGGCAATATAAACATTTGGATAACATTATCATGTTATTCGACTCTAAATCTTACCCAAAAAGAATTCACTACACTTTTTATTAGAATAATACATAAATTTACTTTTATAATCCCCAATAATAAATTAACACCCCTCAAAAAACAACTCAGGTTCCACTGAACCACACTCCCTGGTCTGGTATGGAAAAACAAACTATAAACACTATATTTCATATAATTTGAGAAAAAATAATGTTATTATAATATTATTATTATGTAATAACATAAAAATTAAATCTTATCATAATAATAAATATTTGATTTTAATGTTTATTTCCATTGAATATAAAGGCATAGACACTCCTCGTCCTTTACATTGAAAAATCCCGGTGTTTGAGGTATCTTGTGGACTGTCAGTGACTCAATGTGTAGTTTGAAAAAAAATGAATCTGGGTGGAAAAAAGGTGGAACAGAAGGGATTTGGTGGAACTAATGGGTCGTTATTATCCCCAATCAACATTGGTGGTAAGCAGACAGTGCCAGGGAGATGGTGCCAGTGCGAAGCTGTCAGGGCGATGGTGCATTGGAGGCGATGTTAGGGTGATAGTTCGAGGGTGACAATGCTAGTGGGATGTTTCCGGGGTGATGGTTCCAGGGCAATAGTGCATGGATGATGGTGCTAAGGATATCGTGACTCACCTAATGGTGATTCATTCCAGGTTTTTCACAGACCGTTGAGTTTTTCTCTAGTAACATATCTATTGATGTAGAATTTTTTTAATACCCCTTTCATGGCCATTTTGGGAATGTAAGCAATTTTTAAACCCAAAAGAGTTAGGAAACCCGTGAGTAAGCAAATCATGTGGCGTATTTCCTCAATGTCACAACCCTGGGTGTTTTTTTCTTGTTTCACCCATATTACGTTTCCTTTTTGTTATTTGTTTAAAAGAAAATATTTTAAATAAAATATTTTACCTCCACATTCTTCTAGGAGAATTACAAAATATCAATAAATCCCAATGTGTGAAACCACCCAACTATGTAGTGGAGCCACAAAACAAATTTTATGTATCTCAAAATCACCTCCATGATTTTAAGATCTAGAATCTTTTTAACAAGATATGAACTCTTCATTTCCTTTTGGATTATCTATTATCATTGGAGACTTCATTCTTAGACGAATCATACGACCATGCTGGAGCCCTTCCCTATCAGCCTTGGGTTCCTTAGATTTCTTCGACAACATGTCGTATATCCCTAGTTCTTGGATCAATGAGAGAAACATCGATCATTAATTATCCATGTAGGGGTTTTTACTTCATCACTCTTTAGCTATGAATCATGCGGGGTGGGTACGATTATTATGATTTGGTATGTAGATGAAAAAATATTATAGAAGATAATGAACATACTTTTTTAAAGCATAATGGAGTGGTGATGATGATGTTTATGTTGTTGTGTTACATTTGTTTTAATGTTGTCAAATTTATGGGTTAATGTCCATCAAAAATCAAGGTAGTTGGTAGTCCTTTCTTGCACACTAATGAAGCATTGTTTTCTGGATGATCACATGTATAAATTGAAGTAAACTAGAAACAAGTTATTCACATAAACATGGATGATTGAATGGATACCCGATGGAAAATATTCCATAGTTGATCACTCAGGTTAACCAAACGGAAAAATGGCCCTTAATGAATGATGTTGGATAACTTTGGAAACATCTTTCTTTATTTTGGTCATATGAAAGGGTTACTCTGACTAATTCATTATTCAGTGACGTGAATGGGGATTGGACCAATGGTTGAGGTGTTGTGGGCATGTGAATATTTGGCAGTGTGGAGCATATATGTTGGGTCATGGTTTTTTTCTAGTACTTCAAGGGATCTCACGAATCCATTTTTTGGGGGACATTACTAGAGATCTGAGTGTGAATGTTTAAATGTATGATTGGAAATTTATTTCTTTCAGTTGTAGTTTTGGATTGTGTTTATTCCATTTAGTTTCATTTTAGTGAATAAATATTTAAATGAAATCACAAGAACATGATAACACAAATAGTTAAAATGGGGATTTGTTTTTCTGAAAGGGTTTATGTTCTAGTTTTGGATGCTAAGTATTTTTGAATTGAAGGATAGCAGCGATAGTGGTGGTGTATGGGATGGTTGTCTGTTTCGGGACCCTTAGGGTGGGATTAGTTCTTGATTACCTATATATATCAGATTTAGTTCTTGGTTTTCATATATTCACCCCAGCCATGTTGTGGTGTTCTTTCCGAACACTCCCTTTTAATGGGGTAGGGTGTTTTTCCTAAAATTCTTATGAGTGTCTATTTATTATATCATTTCATATCCCTCTCCCATGTAGCCCAGGATTCATTGGGAAAACTGTGACGACCTAAGTATTATTATGGTCCATAACTCTTATATTATGGTTGTGTAGTGGTGATCAGCCCAGATTTGTGCAGGAAGTTTGTTTTCCCATGTATCTTCGGGATGCAGACCAGGTGTATTTAGACATGGAAGTGGTCATTAGATCCTTAGTCAATTTGGTATTGGTGGTGGTTGTTATGTAATAAGTGTCTTCGGGTATAGTTATGTGTGGTTATGGTTTCCCACCTGTTTTCATGTGGGATGAACATACAGTTGGATTGGCCCATATGTGTTTTCTTGGGGGCTGAAGTAGGTTTATTGTTTGATCTGTTGGGGAAGTATCATGTGTAAGATGTTCAAAATAACATTTGGGAAAGTGTTGTGGGGTACTCAAATATCTATGTTCTATTTCTATTATTTTACATGGTTTGCGTAATTGGGGGAGCATTCCATGGTGAGGCTAGGTGAGTAGTTTTCCTTGTTATGTGTTCTGGTTACCATTACATTCTCCCTAGGCATTATAACGCCTCCCTAATTGTGTATAAGATAATTTGGTTATCCCTACTCACTATACCTATATACACACTCTACGTGTATAAAACCACTTTCTGGTTTCTTGGAGAACATTGGGGACCATGTCAGACATTAGAAGCGTGGACATTTGGGCAGTTGTTATTGTTGATTTTCAATTCTTTTGTTACATTACATTGGATTTATCATGAACGTTTTATATTTTTATTTTGAACATGAAAATTAGAATTTATTTTAGATTACATTTAGATTCTACTTTTGGAGTTGTTTGAGATTTAACATATTATATCCTGATCATATTCTATAATAAGTTTAATGCCTTCCATTTCACACGAGATTCTACACCCTTGGTTTTAGTCTCTACTCTAGGGCCTATAGAAGGTGGGACTCGATGGTCATTATTCGTCCTTAAAATTGAGGAAAGAAGGGTCTGGATGTTTTTTCCCTTCTCTCATCGAGGTGAAGGCGATTTGTGATAGAATGTCATCAGAGTGTTTGTTAATAGATAGGATGGATTATGAGGTTTGACACTATTTGGATTTCATGGGATGGTATGGAAATAGTTTCATTCAATCATGGAGCATGAAATGTGCCAGGGAATATAGGCTACAACACTATATTTTAGGCACACCCATGATCTAATTCATGGAATGGGTGCCTATCGAATGACTTGGATATGATACACTAATTAGAGGGTAGATACTCAATGAATGGTACATGCATCATAATGACTTGTTCTATTATGTTTTCATGGGAGTTTTAGGAATTTAAAGTAAATAAAATGTTTAATAAAAAATTAAAAATAATCTTTTACACTACACAGGCTTAGGTATTCCTTGTTTACCTTGCTGATATGGCACACTGGAAGCATCTCTATATAGTATAGGTGATTGAGGGCCTGGAGGCTGATCAAGTCGACCAGTGGAGGATTACTGAGGAGAAGATGATGAAAAGTGGAAGAAGACTACATATACATTCTAGTTTCATACCCTCAAGAAGTATGAGGGTAGTGTTTCTTTCATTGAGACAGTGTGCTGGCTCTATGAGCTTGCAATCACCTTTACCTTGATATGTTCTTTGTGAGAGTACTGGGTTCCATTAGAAGACAGTTAAATGTGGGGAGCATCAAATTAGATGCGGATTATCTACCTCTGATACATGATCTAGACTGTGGTTTTGGTGATGGACTTCGTGAAAGATTTCTAGGAAGAATTATTTTCTACTATAATAACGGATGAAAATAGGAAAGACCTTCTCTCCCTACAAAAATTGAGTAAGTCAATATGTATGATGGGGTTATATCACACATATCTCCTTATTTTCTCTTCAAACCACTTCTCGGGTGAGGAGTATCATTCTAGACTCTTATAGGTAGAACACCGACCTTCACATTAGTATATTGTTACTCTTGTTAGTCTACTGATGTAATTTTAGGTTCAAAATAAGGCTAATGTGGTGGAAAGGATGAACATATTGGGATGTGTTCTATGAGAGGTAATCCAAATATGTTATTCCTAGGGGAAGTCTGTCAGTATTAGGAATCCAACATTAGGGCCTTCCCAATTTCGGTCGGCTGGGAGACGACCTTAGCAGTTTCAGTTCCAATTTCCCGGTCCTCACCCATTAACCATGGGCCCAGGACCGAGGTTCTTTTCATGTGGTGGTTTTTAGTAGATCTAAAATCGGTTCCCAGTTCGATATTATTATTTTAGGTGTGGGTAGGATCAATTCCCACCCCCACACCAACAGTTGTTAGCCATGCCTTTTTAGTAGCAGTAGGGACTGCGAGCTCCTGCTCCCTCGTGGGTAGACGATGTGGGATGATGTTGACCTGAGGGTGCTACATGGGGACCTAAAATAGTGTATGGTGGAGAATTAAGCCAATAGAATAGGGGTAGAGAATATCGTCTTGGGTAGTTTCACGCTATAGAGGTAGCAATTCTAGCAAGGAAAGAGGTCGTTTGATGTACAATCAGTTTTCTTAAGACTGTTGTGTGTGCCTTAATTGATTATCGAGCTTCACACTCATTTTTTTTACCCAATAATTTTAAAACCTAGTATATATATTTATAGATACATTCCATACCCCTGGTTACGAGAGTTTCAGATTCAAGATGTTGACATAATAAAGAAGGGTTTTATCTATACAGGAGTGTTGCCATGGGGAGCTCCAGTCTTCATTGTAAAGAAGGAGGAATGTTGTCTCTAGCTGTTCATTTACTACTGATGTTTGAATCTAGTGACAACCAAGTATTGTTACACCCTCCCGATGATTTATGATATTTTTACTATATAAAGGGGGTAGGTTGGTTCTCTATGATTAGAGTACAGTCAAGATATCAAAATTTGATGGTGTAGGACAATGGTATCTAAAAAACTGCTTTTAAGAGAATGTATGTGTACTTGAAGTTCATGGTTATGTCGTTCTACATTACAATCCAACCAACCATGTTAATGGGGCTCATGAACACTATTTTTTTGAGTATCTAGAAAGTTCATATTTTTACTCATTGAGGAAATCAGGATCTACTCTTGAGTATAGGAGTATCACGACAAGCATCTAAGGAAAATTTTGAAAGCCCTCAGACACCACCATCTCTATGAGAAGTTTTCCATGTGAAATTTAATTGCAAGAGTGGTGAAACACATTTAAAAATTGGCACCCCAGTAGGGAATAGTGGTAGACCATTTGAAGGTCGATGACGTTGTTTCATGGGTTGCACAGAAGAATGTTCTATTGGTTTATAGTTTTCATGGACTGGACGGTTACAATCGGAGGTTGGTACCCAAAATATTTCAAGTTGCTACACCATTTATGGCCTTGACCATGAGATACAAAGAAGTTGTATGGAGAGAGATGATCTAGGAATCATTCAGTTATCTGAAGCGAATTCTGGTCAATTCCCTTTTGATGAGGTTGCCATAGGATTGTGTGATGTTTAGGTGTTTTGGGATGCTTCCAGTCTTGGATTTGGGTGTCTATGGATGCCGCAATGGGGAGTGATTTCTTATGGGTCTTGGATGATATATCCTCATGAACGTAACTATGACACCTAGGACCATGATATTGCAGCTAGTGTGTTAGCACTCATGTAATGGAAACATAACCTCACTAGGGAATGTATCGTGGTTATATAGATTAAAATAGCTTGAGGTTTGTCTTGTCCCATTGAGATTCACATTTACATTAGTTGAGGTTCAGAAAGGAGTGTATACCTTCTCCCATGTTCATCACACCCTTCTTTGTGTTCTAGGATACTTCCATTCTTGGATTTATATAGAGGGTGTTTGGTTAGTAGGTAGAATTTATTTATGATGAATTTGAATGAGGACTTAATTGTATGTTTTTGATGTATTGGAATAATTACTTGTGGATATCAATATAATGTTTGTAATTATCTATTCGATTATTATGAAATCCGATATTTTTTCTATGATAATATTTATATTTTTATCCATCGATATATTTTATATTCTTTATATACATTGTTTTGGTACAAATATTTTCATTTCATAATATCTGAAAATGATTATTGATTTTAATGATTGTCTATGATCTCCTCAATTGTTATGTATTTTTTACATAGAATAGATAGAATTATTTCCATAAAGAAACATAAAATAAGATTTTTTCCTTAATTATTTCATATATAATGTTTTAGAAAAATCATTTGAAAAAAATATATTTCATAATTAAATAAGTTATTATTTTAAAATAAATATATATTAAGAGATATATAAATTTTGGATTTGATAATTTATGAATTTAAAAAGTGTAAAATTTTATATTTACTTTTATACCCAGTTTTTATATTTTTATCACCATACAACGTCTTAAAATGATTTTCATCATGATTTTGGATGATTAAGAATTATAACAATGTCATTTGTGAAAAGTCATGAATTAAAAAAACTGTCATAAATGAAAGTATGACTGTAATCAAAATAAAACATTTTGTGGAAAATGATTAAAACATATTATATAATTAACAATTCCCATAAAAATGATTAAAAATCACCTTTTATTAGAAGTAAATGGGTTTTAAAATTTATTATCTATCGTATTTGTCAAATGACCTAGACCAATATTTGAATCACTACAATGTATGTGATGTTATTTTTAATTTATAATCACGTAACATTAATTTTATTCAAATTTACATTGTATCTACTCTGTTATGTTAAAAGTATTATTTATGAGATGGATTTTAGAGTACATATAATCTTTGTAATAGTTTGTATCAATAATTTTTTTTAAAAAAATATCACCTACAATGAACATTTAAATGACAACTTTTATAGAGTTTAACATACCCATTGGGATAAATAAGTGCATGTTTGATCAATAGTTTAATAGAATAGACCCCAATATTGGGATTTTTATGGGACTAAAACATTATTAATGACTTTTTGGGAGATATTTATATGAATAAATTAGAACTATTTAGTATGTGATTTACTAAAATGGTTGTTGGAGGAATAATACTTTTTTATTTTGTTAACATATTTTTAATGGTAACCATAACCATTAAGGTTAATATGATAATGGATGTAAATGTAATATTTGTTAGGTGGATAAATGTTATTTTAAAAATTAAAAAATTACATTGATCATATAGATAATAATGTGAATTAAAATTGAATTGATGATAATGTGGTTACTTTTATTTTTGAATAAGATCACAATATTGGGAAAATTAAATGAATATATTAAACGTAAATGTTTTATCTTAATATTTTAAGTTATTAGATGATTTATTTTTGTGATATAGATTTGAATAATTTATAATATTATTGTTATATAATAATTATTGTGCTAATTTATGTAAACTATAAGTATATATTGAGGATTGTATGATTAATGAATATTTATTTTTCTTTTGGGACATTATAAATGTATAATTTTATTTAGTGATAAATAATAAATTTCTATTGGATGAATAAGTGATGAAATATATACTATTTTTTTATTTTCATCATATATTGGATAATTTTGAATTTTTTTAATGTTAATTACATATATGGCATTATCACCTCTCGTGGGCCACACTACATCGTGTAGAACTGGTCTAAAAGCATGAGTTCTTTTAAACCTAGGACTGTGTCAATGTAAGAACATATAGGTGCTTAGTGGGGGGTGTCGGCCCACCTATACCATGTAACCCCTTGGGTCTAAAACCCCAGTGTACTATTGCCCATGGGAATGGGAGTGTTGGTGAGTAGCGGTTGCGTCCTTACCCCAAGGTTCCAGGTACGAGTCCTCGTAATGAAACACACTATATATCATTATCAACTCTCTTGAGTCCCTCTACTCAGTGTGGAACTGGACTGAAAGCTCAGGTGACATTACACATGGGACTACAACAAGGGGAGTATATAAAGGTGTTAAGTGGTTGGTGACAGCCATCCAATATCATGTATCACCTTGGGACATATACCCCAATGTAATTTTTGGGTGAGTAGGTGAACAACGGTGGCGTCCTGACCCCGATTTTTAGGGTTCGAGTCCTCACAATGCATCAAGCTCTCTATGTCATTTTAACCTCTCGTGGGCCCCTCTACTCCATGTGGAACTGGCCAGAATGCCCAACTGTTGTTACACATGGGATGACCGCAATGGGGTACATAAAAGAGAATGGTGGTGGGTGATGGCCCACCTATACCAGGTAACAAATAGGGCCTCAAAACCCAATGTAACTTTTCCAACGAGCCTATAAACATGTGGTAATGTCTCTTGTTTGGCATCCAAAAGACCAAGAATCAAATCTGGGTAGGGACTAATATATTTGAATTTTTAATAGTACTATAGTAGTGCACTGTATCCATACTATAACAATGGTGGAACTATATTGGTGGTGACACTGTTGTGGGGTAGGAACTATAGTAAGAGGTTTAGCGGTGGATGTACTATTGCAAGAACAATAGCAGCCCAGGTTTTGTAGTAGTACTATTCACTGAAGTTCCCATTGGGAAACAAATGGGCATTCATGCCTTATAATCAGTCCAATTAGAATGGGGCCATAGGGCTATGTAATGGGTCTCCCTATACCCATTCAAAATATGACATTGCTATATATAATAAATTGTCATTATGGGATCAACCATTTAATAAAATATTATTTTATATTGACCCATGAATTTTGGTTTGGATAAATTTCTATTGATATGTGGAATAACATATCATCATATTTTGAATCTTCAAATCAATGAAAGGATAAATTTATTGGTTAATGCATAAAAAATTTATTATATTTATTTAATATATGAGAGAAAAATAGATCAAGAATTTTAGCAAAACACAAATGATGGATGAAATTATTCTTATGGTATGTAATGAAATTATGAATATAATTTCATCTTATTACATTTGTTAACGTTAAAGTAATTCTAAAACTATAAAATAATAATAAATATATCAAGTATTATGTGGAAATTAGTGATAAACTGTCAATCTAATCTTCAGAAAACCCATTTTGATATATATGCCTTATAATGATACATATATGGTTTTAAGAGATATTATGTTTCCATGTAGTGACAATGAAATATCGTTCCATTGGAAAATCAGTATCTAAAATGATACATATGTAAAGACCCACACAATTGTTGAGTACAATTTCAAATTACAGGGTCTTATTTTTTGTAAAAAGGGGAGAATATCATACCCTATAATTTAATTATGTATTTGTTCCTTCAATTATGCATTTTTTGATAATTTTTACCACATGAATCTTCCAGAATAAATTTTTATATATACAATTCAAATAGTGTAATTTGAATTTGACAATTATAACCATGTTATTGGATTTAAATAAATCAATAAGAATATATAAATTATCATAAATATGTAAATACTTTTTCCTAAAACAACTATACTATTTTATGAAATAATATGTTAATTATTAAAAATACACATATGATTTCTGATAATATTTTTCAGAAATTCTTTTTTGGTGCGAAAATTATTATTTTTTGAAAATTAGGTTAATCATTATATAGGATGGATTTTAATGAAATATAAATGAATAATAATTAATAAAATAAATTAAAATTCATACCACTATTGTAAGAAGTTACGTAATGTGTCTAAATTTATTTTATTATTAAAAAATCGCCCAAATTGTTTTTTATTTCAATATGATAAATGATATTGTTATAAATTTCATGAATTTTTAACTATTTTTTCTATTAAAATTTACATTATATATTATATAACCATGTTAACATTTTAATTTCATTTTTTTATTAAATTTTTACAATAATGTTTTTTAAAATACTTTAAAATATAGTTTTTTAGAGAAACATTCATTTGAATTCATTAAGAAATTACATTTCAAAGACTCGTTATATTAAGTATTCAATTATTAAATTATAATAATATAGATTTTAATATATATAATATAATTAATACACTATGAATTATAATAATATTTAATTTTAGTATTAGAAACATATTAAGAATGAAAACATGTTATATTAAAAAAATATTTTTTCATCATATTATGAAATTATAATTAATTTAAATTTATCCATATGTGAAAATTATATATTAAATATTTGATACAATAATATTAATAACAACATTAATTTTTTAAATAACGTATATATCTTTTTTAATAATAATTTATTGTAAAAAATGTAGTAGATTATATCCATAGTAAAGAGTGAAATGTGTTAAAGGATAAAAAATGATATATTATCTCAAAATCAACACCAAACATACCTTTATTTAATTTATGTAGCTCTATTCCACAATAATTGTAACACCCTGAGGCTTTAAAAAATGAACATCATATTCTATAGTTTGTGTGAAACACAACACGAAAAATTACATCATAAATAAAACCCTTTGAATTTATGATATGATTATTTTTATAAATTAAATATATTTGATATCTTGTATTAAATTAATCACTGGGTTTATCTTTCATTACATGGAATCCTAGCTTCATCTAGCATTATACCCAACACCACGTTTCAGCATAAGATGATATAAAATTAATATTTCATATAATAGATATCAAGTAGAGAATATAATATTGGGGTTTGAATTGTAATAATTAAATTATTAAAAATATGTCTATAAATTTATCTGAAATAATTTTGTATTTTTTAAAATAAAAAAAATATTTTCTAAAAACAAATATTTTTTCTAGATGGCGGTTTAGTCAAGAATAGAACATAATGTTTAAAATTAATATTTTTAAATTTTAGAAATTTTTTTCCATAAATGAAAATTAATTATTTTTAATTCATAATATGAAAATTATCTTATGGTAATTTTTTGTGAAATTTCAAAAAAGATTCATTTCGATGATGAATATTAATTATTCATAATCTTATTTTAAAACCACATTATCATTTAAATAATTTATAATGTAAAATAATTATAATTATTATTAATTAAAATATAATTATTCTATTTTATATAAATTAATACAATTTAAGTCATTTAAATGTATTTTATATAAAATTTTGATATAAAAACATTGTAATCATTTGAACATTTTATCTTTAAAATTCATATTTCTCATCACATCCTTGGGATTTAATTTCGTTTAAATTTTTATACATATATGAATTGAATAATGAAAATGGATTCCATATTTTGATACACAATAATTTATTATTTATAATAAGGTGTAATTATTTTTTAAAAAAAATTTAATTTTAAAAAAATTCATATTAATTTACTTTGGATAAGGTAAAAATGGATTTACTAGGGGGTTATATTAAATAAGTAATGATTAAGATGAAGTAAAACATGACTAAATTCTATTTTACGGTAATATTTTTAAATTATCCATTATAGTATCTAGAATTAAAGGTTATTCGAGAGTACTATAATGAAACAATGTTGTCATAAATCTTTAATTAATCAAATTATATGTGTAACACATACCTCACAAATATATGGCCACCACTATCATATCTCTTACTATAAGCCTTATTTTAGGATTTAATATACCCTATTATGACTCTAGTGGAATCCTAATTATGATATTTCAATAATAGGTAATGTTAATTAATAGGCATTTTGATTTTATTACCCCACCAATTAAACTTTTAAACATTATTATATAATATAATACGTGTTAGCAATATACTAATAATTTTTCTATAAACTTAATTACCTAAAAAATATCCACTTTCCTCAAATGGGTTACGAAATAATCATTCTAGGGTAAGGGGGATAACCACATAGGGAACTGATGTCATTCATTTTTTTGTTATCATCTGTATCATTTTGGTATAATTATTAATGTAATGTATATATAGAATAATTATAACATAATTATTCAACTAGAGTCATTATATCATATATATTTTTTTACATTTCATTTCATAGGAGATACAATAATGCTTTTCTTGGGTATGGAAGACTATAGCCCCACAAAGCAATGCGAGTCATATTTTACTAAAACATTACATGAAATATAAAAAATAAAATGTTAATTATTATATGAGATATAAATGAAATATTTATTATATTTATATTTTTTATATCATTATGAAATGTAACAATTTATATCATTTTATATCATTCCATTTCACCCAAAGATATATCTTAATGTCGTTCGTGTATCGATAAACTACTGCCATAATGAAATTATATGGATATATTTTCATGACCAAACCAAATTGATGATATATATATATAAAGAAATATTATTTTTTAGGATTTCAGGATCATTATATAAAGACAAAAAATTACTTATTACGTTTATAAAATATACATTGAAAATGGAAATGATACTCAGGCATGCGTATGACCTATCGTATCGATGATATTGACACATATATTTTCTCAAAATAATATTTCATTATTTTTAATTAAAGTATAATTTATTTATGAATATGATAATTATTCAATTATTATTATTGTTATGTTGAAAAAACTAAATAATATTCACTTAAACCAGAATATTCAGGACATAGAATGTGTCAGATATCAAGTCTATTAACAGCCAAAATAATTAAATTAATGAATGATGAATAATTTATATGTGATTATAATTTATAAAAAGAAAATATATGATATTATGGACATTAGTATGATTTTTTTTTATGATTATTACATTTTTAATACCACTATAATAAATATTAAATCTCATTCAACCAAAATGATGTGTAATGTAATATATTTAATATAAATTTATATTAAATTTTGACATATATTTGTTATGCTACAATTCAATTTTATTGGAGATTATTTTTAGGGCACGGATCCCTATATACAGTCCATTTTTTCTAAGGATCATGGTTCCCAAAGGAGTCATAGAGCATATCTAGAGGGGATTAACGGCCAAAATGATGGAAATATGGAGGAAAAATTACTTCTATTATTTAAATTTCATTTATGTGTGTATCAATAGTTGGTAAATTTAGTTTATATTGTTTCCATTATGTGTAATAATTGAAGGATAAATTTCTATTGTTAATTTTTTTCATTTTATTTTCAAAACTCAAAATTTACATGACATGTTGGCTACACACACCATTTAAATACTGTGTAAATCACACTTATAAAGGTTGATGTTGATTATATTTTCCCTCAAACCCTAAAATACCCAAAACATCAATGTGTTCAGAAGACATATATCCATGAATGTAGGGATTCCTTTGTTAAGGAATTGTTCTCGAACTTACGTCTTCGATCCATGTGGATCCAATGTATGTTCTTTATCTATTTTCTACTAGGATCTCACTAATCAAGCTCATTTTCTCTCAATTCTACACTACATAATATGGAACTTGATATCCACTAATTTAATCACGATTTTTTGTTGTTTTATTTTCCATCAGGGTCATTACTCCATTACACGATCATTATTTCTTCATAGTATATGTCATTGTAGAAAGATTTTATTAGTTCGTTATCATGTGATAAATATTGTCACAATTGAGGTAGATTTTTCATTACTTATGTTTTATTTTTTTAATATATTAAATTTTTCTTTCTTTGTTTATTCAGATGGAAATGAAATTAACCAAATAAAAATTGAATCATAATAAATAAATTTTATATTGTCCACCTGTCAATTTTTTGGATTTATAAAATGATATTGGTTTGACTCTTCACATTCTAGATAATGTGATATCAATCATTTGATTTTTTATCTTTTACAAATTCAAGGAATATCATGTTTAAATTGGTAGATAATATAAAACTAAAATCAATTAATAATTATTTGGATTTTTATTAATTAAAGAAGAGGATTGTTTGTAATATGATGACTGTTTTTGTATAATTATTAAGAAATTGATATGAGTATTCATATTTTAATAAATTAAATCTTTTGTGAGATTAATGGAAATGATAAATAATTTAAAATAATTTTATCATTTTGTAGATAATAAATGAAAAGACATGAAAAAATAGAGTGTTTGGATTCATGGAAGAATATTTAAATAAATTATGTAATTAATTTTGTAGCTTGTAAAATCAAGATTATTTAGTTTTCCCATAGTTTGAACTTGTAAATAATGAATCATTTATTTCACGATGGAATAATAATTGGTTGTGTGAGAAAATGTAATTTCTATGGAAAGATATTCTGGTTTTTTAAAGAAGCCCAACGACATTGAGAATAAACTATATCAGTTTGTTTAAGTGTGAAGGCTAGATGCCTAGGTTGAGGGCTGTGATTTCCATGTTGCCAATGATTTTTTGCTTCTGGCTTCTTTAATGATAATCTATATATGTGAACTCATCAATATGATTTGATATTTGTGGGGTGGACTATATGTGATATCATTCAATGATGGTATATCCTAGGAGGAAATAAGTGGTATATGGTGGGGAGGCCCAGATGATGTGGCCACCATTGATGTCTATGATGGAAATATGCTTCATTATATGCATATGGTTGTGCGGGAAGGAAATGAAGATGATGAAATGTTTTAATGTTGGACCAATTTATTTAATCAACCCTTAGAATTGGAATGCGCTATTATGAATAGGATTAATGGCTCATGTCTAGGTTTCTTCAATAATCTATATTTCGTTCCACCTACTTGAGGTTGTTGGATGTTCTTGGTTACTTGATTTTTCTATAGTTATAGCATATGATTATACTACTAGAGCACATTGATTATATAATTGTTATATTAATTATTAAATCATTATCTACCATCATGTTTGGTAATGTTGGAATGAAAATACTGGACAGATATTGACCTTGATATACTATTTACTTAGTTTTCATTATTCCTGGAGGGCATGAAAATTACAATTATGAATAATATAATGTAATGTGTAACAATTTCACTGGTTAATTTATCTATAATGAATTAAGAAACTGATGGAAATTTTATAATGAATAAAATAAATATAATATTTCTCTATAATGTGATTATTTTCTTATAGGATCTATAGTCATAGTAGTGGAAGCAGGGAGTCTGAGTGATCGTAGTAGTAGTTGAGTCTATGATTATGAAATTCAAAAATATTATTCGTGAGATATATTATATCATATGTATTATTTTTTCATCTACACTTCCCCACCAATGTTTTCTTGGGTGACAAACACCCACTAGAGCCTAGGAGGACTTTTCCCCTTAAATTTAATAATTAGTTGTTCTATTTGTTTGGTTAGATTTTAGGGGCATAATTTATATATATATATATATATATTATGTTGGATATATATTAGAGGATATAAATATATAACATGGAAATTTATTTAAAGGAAATATTAGGGGTTCAGAACCCCCTCTAATCTTTTCAATTAGAGGGGTTAATGAACTGTCGTTAATCCCTTTGATTAGATGGTGTTTTGAGCCCTTCTAATTGGAGATTTTATGGGATACTGTAAACCCCCTATATTTTTTGATAGTATATGGTGTTTTCAGTATATGTATTTATACATAAATATACAATAAAAATTATAAAAAATATATAAAATAATAACTATAAATAAATTTATAATATATTTATATTTTATATATTTTTCTTATAAATATTTTATTTAATAAAAATGTATATATATTATATAAATATTATTATATATATATATATATTTTTTAGTATACCATATTAATTTTAAATGGATTTAATGAATAATTAAATGTATATATATACATATATATCATATAATTATATTATATATTTCCATTTACATAATTGTATTTAATTTTATTTAAATGTATATATAGAATAGTATAATTTCATGTACAGTTATATATACTAATTTGTATAAATTGTATTTCATATATTATTAATTTTATATAACATAAAAGTATAAACATATTATATAAATATATACATAAATATAATTTAAATAAAAAAATAAATCATATAAAAAACAAAACATGTAGTTTTTATAATTTATATTAAAATAAAAATAAATATGTTTAAAATAAATATGTTTATGAGTTTATATTATATATAATTTATATTATATGATATAAAATTTATACAAATAAAAATATAATATTGAACAAAATATTATGCAACAACTTATATTGAGATATATATATATATATATATATGAATTTATATAATATTATACAATTATATTTTTGGAAATACATAAAATTAATTGTTCATAATAAAGAAATTATGTATTGAAATACATTATATAAATATTTTTATCAATTCTATTCAATTAAATTTTATCTATATGTTTTTTAAAATTGTATTTCATCTCATATTATTTAAATATAATATTATAAAATTTATATAAAAAATATATATTGATTTAAATAATAATAAATATATGTATTGATATAAATTATATAAATATATTATTATAGAAATTAAAAAAATGTATTTTTTAGAATTTATATAAATATATTAAATATATATATATATATATACATTATAAATAAACCTGTATATAATATATATATGTATTTATGTACATAAATAATTTACGGAAATATATTATTAAATATATCTTTATATCTTTATATAAATAACACGAATAAAATAATAAAATATATTTTCATGTGTATTTAAATACACATATAAAATATATAATTTATATAAATGTTTAAATTTAATATAATATATATACATTACAATATAAATACATAAAAATATATTTTAAAAAGTTATATATTTATTTATATAATTATAAGTCTATTGAAACATTTATTGAAATAATAGTTATTTTAATTAGAATAATAATATATATATAAATTACGTGATGAGTAAATTTAATAAAAAATTGAAATAGGCATGGTGGCAAGGCGCTGAGGCTATGTTGAAAAAGTCATATCTTTGAATCTCACAGGAGTTAAATTTAATGTGAGGTGCGTCTGTTCGTGTTGTACTGAAGTGAGGAAAATGTTTCCATTGGGTGAGATATTATCATGAAAGTTGAGGTTCTATGAAGATTGGAAATGTGTGGAGTAAGGGTGGGTTCATAAACATGACAAAGGGTGGGTTTTCGGCATGAGAACTGCTGGGTAGTCCTATATAGTGGAGGGTGGGTAGGGTACCCGGGAGAACTGGAGGGGAGGGTGTGGTGTGTTGTGGACAAGATAATAAATAACAATAAAATATATTATTTAGAGGTGTTTTTAATACGTCCTCTAATATTTTTCATTTATATGGTGTTTTAACCACTCTAAATATGTGTTTAATGGATGAAGCTCATCTACTCCCCCTCCATTATTGTCTCTTGAAACTAAACTAGAAGCGGTTTCTAACAGATGCAAGTTGGATAAAAAATATTGAATTTGTAAAAATGCCTCCTAAACTAAGAGTCATCAGTAAAATTAGAAGGTGTTATAACCTCCTCTAAATGAATTGCCTCAAAAATTTGTATTATTTTACCAGTGGTTTCTCAATGATGCCTCTTACATGAGTGGGTTAGATTATTAGAGACGGTTTCACATAACCACTGCTAACATATTTAGAAGGGGTTATAACCCCTTCTAACTGAGTAATTTTTTTGTGGTGTTTTGAGATACCATAAATGAGTTTTTTTGAAGATGACCTACAAACTAATGGCTCATGGAATATGTGAACCTAGAATGAGTGCACTAAGAGTGAAATCCAATATCTGGTTGTGAGACAATGTGATCTTGGTAACAACTTGATCTTAGATAAAATTTTACTTGGGGGGATACATGACCAATCGATCCACTATGCTCCATCGATGCTCAATGCTACTTTGACGCTTCGTGCACCATCTGAGCTCCCAATGATATCAATGTTCTGTGCACCATCAATGATCTGTGTACTGTCAATACATCTTATATCCTGGAGGATGTGTGATCTGTGGGCCACAACTTGATAACCATATGTTTGTGCTTTGGACTTATACATGTGTGATATGACCTTATTGACTATACTTCATGTGGTTTTTGTGACTTAATTTGTTTTTCCTCTATGTTTAACTTCGCGTGTTTCCCTTGTGGTATAATTCATGTATTACAAACATTAATATTTTTGTGGTTTTATGCTGTCATATTTTGTAATCTTTTAATCACCGCGACATGGGATTTTCCCTCACATGTCGTGTCATGTGCAGACGATCAACACATTGATGGTGTCCTAGGTGGACCAATACTAGGTGGTGCGTAGAGTAATCAAAAACAAGTGTGGGGATAATACATCATCCAAAAAAATCCATGCACCTACACATTAGGTAGGTTTTTCTACAGTCGATCTTGAAGAAATTGTGCATCCACTTGGTAGACAAATTCTTTTGTTGGGATTTTATTCTGTCCTTGTCTACTTTCCAGTTTTCTTACTGTCATTCTCTATGGTTGTAATAAAATCATATGCATGTATTATTTAGTTATTGTATTTACTATTAATCATTAATTGTACTTGGAGATGTGTGCACGAGTATAGGAACATTGTAAAATTCCCGCCATTTGTGGTATAGGCCTACTCGGTGCTATTCGCATGCACCTAGCCTATAAGTGTCAGACATGGGGAAGTCAAGGAATGGGCCCCTCTAGGTTGGATCATGAAAGATTGGTATCTAAGTAGTTCGTTCATAACAAATGAACCATGTGTCTGTGTGATTGTTTTGTAGAAATGTTGTTATGTGTTTTGTGTCCGACTATTAGACCAGGGACTCCAATGTTGGTATGGTGGAAGATGTATCCATAAACTAGGACATCAAATTCATCATTTCAACTTGGTATTGGAAAACAGTATATTTAGGGACAATAAATTGTACATGAATCTTATAATATTTTGTTTGTTTTAATGAATTTATTTAATTAGTTTAATTTAACCAATTATACTCTATTTGGGTTGGTACATCAGGATTAAATTTAGGATGCCACCATGTTGACAACCATCTATGAATCTGAAACATGATCATGATGATGATCCTTCTAGCAATGAGATATAATTTTAAGGTCCACTACTTGAGATAAAACCCCAGGTGGTGTACTAGAAATACCACCACCTGGAGAGAAGTAGTTACTACCAAGCCAACTTGAAGAGGATGCACGTATTTTAAGTGTGTTTCATGAGTTCTAATGACGGTTTCATCTGAGGTTCAATGGTGATCCAGACCCCCATGGAGGTGAGGATTGGATGGAGGTAGTTAAATGTGTCTTCACCCTAGTAATTATGCCTCTTAGCAAGATTGAATTCATATACGAGAGTCTTATACTGGGCTCATAGGGAAGATGGTGGAGCATTGTGATCCAGACACATGGGGATACAAACCTCACGTAGATCGAATTTATGAATCCCATCAAGGAGGATTCATTCCTGAAATTTAATACATTGTGACTATACATGATCTCCTACATAAGCAGTAGGGGAGACATAAAGTTGTAGATTGCAAAACTAGATTTATGGATATTTCTCTCTACTCCACATATATGGTATAAGGACCACATTTTTGGACCCGGATCTCTGACTGGAGTCTACACCGGGAGATCAGTGATTCCATGAAATCACATTGCATCCCTACATTTTATAGGTTATAGGAGTTATCCCTTTCATGAGGATATGTTTCTCGGGGAGGAGATGCCAGTAGTTGGAGCTACCAGCACACACCAGATAGATTAGTCTTCTGTGTTGGGTATTTGAAAGTAGATATAGGAACCCAAAAGGGTATTCCACATTAGGACATGACCCTATGATCTGATATCAGTGGTGTAGGGATCCATGTGAAGAGTGTGTTTGCTTAAATATTGGTTTTGTTACTCATGTGGTGGTTGGGGACACATGGGTCGATTTTTTCAAATCACAATATCGATTATTAGAAGACAGTCAAGGGGCCACCGAGAAAGATAATAAGGCATTATAAGAGAGTTTAATGAGATTAAGGGAGTATTAGAGGACCAGTTCAGGCCAAATGAGGTGGGAATAGGTCTTATGTACGACTACCACGACACCAATTTAGTCCACCATGTGATTAGGGTGCAGGTGGATCGAGATGAGGCTAGCAGGAGGTGATGGAATCTTATAACCATTGTTCCCCATTCTTAATTATATGTATGATCTAAGTATTTTTTTCACCCAATATATTGTTTTTATATCCATTGGCTCCATATCTCATTTCCCTCTATGACCCTTGTTCGAGACTTAGTGATTCCAGTGGAATCATTGTCTCGATCCCCATGATTAGAGACTCTTTTATGGATGACTTGAGGATCATAAACTTGTGTTGTTAGTGTTCCCTTACACTAGGTTGTGATATATTCAGTTGTGATCTATTTTTGGTAGATTTGTGGCCTTGTGACATAATTCATGGTTTGGAATGGTTATCCACATTACCTTCATAGATTGATAATTTTAGGGTCACAATGTGGTCTTTCTATGAATATGGGACAACAATTTACATTATTTGTCAAAAGGAAACCCAAGCATCACATGATGGACTCACAAGAATTAGTGTGAAGATGATCCCACAAAAATTTAATATCATTAACCTCGGTGTAGTGGATGAGATGTTTCCTTAGCTTCCTACACTGGTTGATGAGTATGAGGACATGTTACCCAAGGATGTCTGAGGATTACCCCCATAGGGATATTGACCTATTCATTGATCTATGTCTTCAGAAAATACCAATATATACAACTGCATTCTAGATGGCTCCCACATACCATTGTGAGTAGAGGGTAAATCTAGAGGGCTTATTGTTGAACATCTTCATGAGATGAGGTGTATCACCTTGGGTGGTCCATGTTTTTTTTCAAGATGGCAGACATGGGCTTGATATTATGTGTGGACTTATGATGCACGAACCACGGGTCCATGAAGAATAAGTATCTACTACTAATGATTGATGACCTCTTCTATCACCTGAAGAGAGAGATATTATTAGAAAGATAGACCCCAGATTTGGCTATCACCAGCCTCGTGTACGAGATGAGGATGTACTGAAGACAACTTTCAAATATATGTATGTCCAAATATGAAGACAATCATTTAAGAAGATGATGTCGTAGTAGTCCCATTGAAGATAAATGTGATATTTTACAGGGTGCCACATATGTGTGCTACTAAGGTACATTGTTTTGTGGGTTTGGATGGTACTATATGAGTTTTTTACATGTCTTTTCTAGGGTAGAATCACCTGGTATAGCTTTCACATAGAAGGGGTAGCCTTTCAAGTGTACAGTGATTTAGAAACAATGAATCGAGGTGCATATTCATAGATTGATAATCACCCCCATCGTGAGATTATTAGAGGATGGAGTTAAGTACGTTGTGTTATGAGATACCCCAAGGAGTGATATTGGTTGTGTCTGGATTTATGGTAAAGCGATGATTTCCTAATTTTCACAATAATTGAGGTAGCATGAGAATTAATTCACCCCCTTGACATTGAGATAGAATCAATAGTCTTCTCATTGAATATGGGGAGACACTACCTAATGATATATTAGTTAACTATGTAATCAAACCCTAGGTGTCTCAATTATTTATTCTCTCCCATGGAACTGAACATTAATTTATGGTAATGACGAGTGTTCCTCCAGGACTTGGATTTTGAGATTGTATATACTCCTAGGATGGCGAAGGTAGAGACAATGACTATAAGTATAAGATACAACTTATGGTTGCTGAGTGAGGGATCAAAGAATTTGAATGCATTACATATATAAATTATGGAATTAGATGGAGAAAATTACCTCCAGTCTAGGGTTTTCACCCATCCACTCTTATAGATAGTCAGGGCGGAATATCATAAAGACGGCTAGTGTGGGACTTCACATGTTGAGATGTCAATATTGCATGCCCTTGATAGATATTTTTCTGTTTGGGGGAACAAAATTCTCTTCCGAGGACACCCAATAGTGGAAGTGATGTTGGAGGAGGATATATTGAGGGACTTATGTACTATAGCTATGGTTGTAAATCCAGGAGTGGAAATGATATATATGATTTTTTGTAGTTTTAACATGAATTTCCACGGGGGCATGATACCATCTGGGTGATCATTGACCGAATCACCATCTTATCCAACATTCTATAGATATGTGAGAAAAATACAGTAAATGGATTGAGATTCATATTTGTGTAGGAGATAGTTACGATTCTTGGATATCCATAACCAATAATCTTAGATCGTGATGGTCATTTCACATTCACATTGTGGAAGGAATTGCATGAGAAATATGGGGATTATTATTTAATTATCACAGTGTTTCATCCCCATACGGATGGCTAGATGGAGGGACTATACAGGATCTGGAGGACATGCTGCGTTATTGAATCCTAGACATTGGTTGTAGATGTAAGGACCACATAGCCCTAGTGTATTATTAATATAACTAAAAATACCACTCCACCGTTTTTTTTTTGACACTATTCAAGCCATTTTATAAGAAACCATGCAGGATAGAAGTATGTATGAAAGTCACCGAACAATTTGAATATATGGGTCCTGAGTTGGTATGAGAAGCCACCAAGAACATGTGAATCATATTGGGGTGGATGAGGAAAACACATATTTGGCATAAATCATGTGATGAAAGTAGACAGAGGCCTCCTGAGTTCGAGGAAAAAGACCATCTGTTCTTTCGGGTATCACCTCTATGGGGATTTTATAATTTGGACGTGAAATAATGTTATCTATGAGAGACATCATCCCATCTATGATTTTATGTAGATTCATAGTAGTGGAATACCACCTAGATCTACCCCAACATTAGCACTGGGTTCATGATTTATTCCATTTTTCATAGCAAAGGAGGTACTTTAATGAAACATATCATGTCATCGACTGGGGGGAGTAGACTATTAATGATTGTGATACATTTTAGGAGTACTTAAATGATATCAAGGATCGATATGTGGATATAATTCATTAGTTATTGATCCCTCTATTATTTGTTTGGTTGTAGTATGATAATCATTAATAGTTAAAATGGTAGTGGGAGGCTCAGATTCACACTCTATACCCACATATTTTTGTTTAGTATCCATTTTTCTGTCATTCAGTAACGTAAATACCTATGGCGGGGAGAATACAATGACTAATATTTATTCATGTTTTATTTTTTCTAATTGATTTGGAATATTCTAAGACTAGACGCTGGGATGAGATGAGATTCAATGGCTGATGTTCCCTTAATAATATACTAGAAAATGTTATTTTATTAATAATCTAATTGGAATGTTTCTTTATAAATAGGAATTATTTCTAAACAGGTTCTCAAATCAGAAATCATGGGGAACCTATTTCTTCCGAGGAGTGGCTTTATATTATGTGAGGCTATAATTGACTAGTGTGGGTGAACTGTGGAAGTTAGAAACTGGAAATATCTATCATTGTAATATATTAATAAAAATATATTATTTCACACTACACTTATTTCTATTAATTAAGGTCTATTATAATGAATCAAGGTAAATCACCATAACCCTAGAAAATAAACTAAGGTGGGGATATGGAAACCTCACCCATGAATGATAAAGAACATTGGTGGATTATGGATCATCGACAACAAGGATCCTAATTTTCTATGAATGAGTAAACCAAACTCAAGGTATGATGTTAATCTATTTTTTATTTCTCATTCTTTCATTGATTCAGATGATGAAAACATTCTGAACAGTGAACAAGTTCATTCATAGTTTGATCATTAATGGAGTATGGATTTTATTGTGGGGATTAAAGGGATGATTAGTCATTGTGAATATCATTCTATTGATCCTTGTTAAACATTCTAAAATGAAAAGATCAATATAGATACATACAAGTCCAAGATCCCTCTAATTGGGTATTCATGTTCTTTGAATCTTTCCCCTAATATGATGAGTTCCACACTATTCATTCCTCATAAAAAATTATAAATTGATCATTGTGCCTTCGATCATTGGAAAAATGATCCAAAATCTGGGATCTCATCAAGTTGTGGCATAAAGCATAGGTAGTGGATGAAGGAAAAGGTAGCACTGGCCCAATAGGGTTTTTCGGTCCTGGCAGGTTAGGGTAATAACATGATGCTGGATGGGAGGACAATGATGGTGACAAGACGTGGTCCAGGAGGGAACAAATATGAAAGTGGGTCTGTATTGACATAAGACATGGGTGTAGACAAGGGGATATAGTATGATAACATGATATTGGTAGAAATGATTCATCTTGGTGTCACGTTGGATGGAAAGTGTGGCTGTGGTGGGGCTGCGAGACCAGGCAGACATGGTGGGACGACCACATAAAAAGTGGCTTGATGTAGAGTGTACGAGATGTACATGCCCATGGAGGGTCACGTTTGGAAGATCAGAAACAAACTATAAGAAAAATTACAAGATTGACAACCAGGCTGCTCCAGCTTTTCCAAGGACGAGACCGCACGACCTTGTGGGTTGGTCTTGTTCTGGATGATGCAGACCAAAGAGTTTTGTCATGTTATACCCCAACTTGATCATACCCTTATTAATTAACTGACCTTAAATTCCAAAAAAATTGTCTATTTGATTAAAAATATGAGAAATTAGGACCCTTGTGATGAGATTATCCTTTTGAGATACTCTAACTGATTTTTTCAAGATGCTAGCATTTACTCTAATGGATCAAGGTATAGGTGCTCTGGAACGAGTTCACTATGAGCATAATCCTACAACAGGCTATGAATATCTGATATTGATCACAATTTGGTCTTGGTGACTATGTTATCATGTAATATTTTTGATGTTTATTACTATGTGACTTGGGGGATGCATGTCTCATTGATGTATTGTGTGCTATTGACACTCACTGCACTATCGATGCTTTGTGCACCATTAAGAATCCATACCCCTGAGAATCTCCTTGTTCCATTGATGAACTATACACCATCAACATTTTTCGTGACATAGAAACCATGAGATACATGGACTACCACTAGAAAACCTTCACTTCATGCATTAGAATTATACATGTGTGAGCTGGCCATATTTACTATACTTCATGTGTTTTTTTGTGGTGATCATTGTGTGTTTCCTTTGTGGTGTAATTCATGTTTTTACTTTTTGAAATACATCATTTAGTTCATAGATATAATCCCATTGTGGTTTTTTGGGTCCTACAAAGTAATGTCTTACCCACCCCTACATGGGATCTACTTGCAGAGGTCGTGTCTTATGTAGATGATCGACACATTGACAGAGTCTTAGGTAGACCAAGACTAGGTGGTGCATAGAGTGATCTGACATACATGTGGTGCTCATACAGCTCAGACAGCTACCCTAGACCTACCCTTTAGGTTAGGATTTATGTGGAAGATCTTCTTGGACATGTGAATTTGCATTGTAGACTCTATCTTTTGGTGGGAATATATTATGGCCCTATTTACATTTCTGTTTTCATATGGTCATAGTTTATGGTTAGTCTCTTAGTGAAATCATGCATTGTATTCTTAGTGTTTTTACTTTATAGAATTATTTGGGGTTGGATATGTTTATGTGTATACATTAACGTTAGAAAATGCCTCTAATTTGTAAGATATTCTTACTCAGTGCTACTCAGTAGCCCCTAACCTATCAGAGGCGGGAAAGGGGTAGTCACAACATGAGCCAATTTTGGACATGTCTTGGAACACCTTGGTTTGATGATGTCGAATAAAACATCTGAAATATTTTTAGAAAAACATTCAGATAAAGACATACCTAAAAAATTATGGAATATTACACCATTATTGAAATGTATTAGACATGTTTTTAAAAGTATCAATGATGTTAATTTGCAACAAAATGTGAAAATATTACCTTTTATGGTGTATTTAAGAATTAAATCTCTTGACACCTTCATTTATTCATTTGAACATTTCACTCAATGTTTCTATGTTAAAAAATTAATATACTTTTGTATCATTCTGAACCTAGTTATGACCAGAAATGGTTCCCCGAACTCGGTTGGTTATATGGTGAAAAGAGAATCTCCCCAAATGCCATTGGAAGATGACTAGAAGTGAGGGCCTATGTTTGTCCACGGAGAGACAATACTCTCCTTACCGAAGTATCACAGTTCGACCGAAACATAAAATAAATAGATTACGCAAAATAAATAACAAACAACTAATAATATGACAAAACAATAATACATATCAATAACCAGAAGTGTATCATATACAAAATGATGTAGACAGTCGATGTAACTAGAAAACATTTTGAATAGTATATGGAAATAAAATAAAATAAAGAATCACAAAAATAAAAATAGACCAAAAATGTAATCCAACGTCGTAAGCCTAATAATGGTCATATTCTCCCATGATCCAATGAAATATACAACGAAATGTACAATGGTGTTTCCCCTATCACCTCCTATAACCATATAATCTATAAGGGTCCGAAAGGAGGTCCAAATAGTGTGTGAGATTAACATCCATGTAGGCAACCACCCTTGTCTATATATTTCTAACAATAATTCAAAAAACATGCTCACATGTGGAAGAAACTTTTATGTAATTGTGTATGTCCATGGAATATTTCTACTATAGAATGTAAAACCACATATCCCTCGAGTGTACAAATAAAATTTTTTTCTTTTAAAAAGTTTTCTTGAAGAAATGTAAACAACCATGTCACGCAGCCACATTGTACATATCTCGGTATCATGCAAACCACAACCACGCTATATAGAGAAGTCAAGTGTCTCATGTACAAGCTATATAGTGGACTCAAATCACCACATCCATGAACTATAGTAGTTATTATATTCTCACAGAAAAGATATATAGTGAAAAGAAAACCTCATGTGTCGAATCTAAGGTTTCAACATAATAATTAATCCATGTAATAATTTTCAACCATGGAGGGTCGGATCCATGGAGCTTTTCGAAGGCATCCCATCATGCCCCATGGGAATACCTAGTGGAAACTCAGTTAGTAACTTGTTGTCTCTTTCGAACATGAGAGTTGAATATCTGATGCGTTCCAAAGCAAGCTCGATCGACGAAGTATCAAGGTCCAAGGAATTCCACATAATCAATACACAAGGGTCAGATTCAACCCAAGGAATCCACTATAGCATTACAGGTCCATAGATAGTTGTCCAAGGCATCTATCAAACCATTAATTCAATCACTTAGGAATTCAAATTAATCAGTCATTCACCATGACTATACCAACTCACATCAACCTTCACGAGCTATGATTATACCCAATCATGAAAACCATTTAACAAAACAAACATATGGTCCTACCCACCCATATCAAACATTCCAAATGTCATTATTCATTGATATAGGTATACTCACCCATATTATCCATTTAAAATGAAAAAATATCAAAATAGATGTGGCATAACATGATATTAATTAGTCATGGAGGTAGTACATCTTTAAAAACAAGATATCAAGGTATTAACAACATTCCATTAACTAGGAATGCACATGAACACACCCCATGGGTGGTTTTAACAAAAATAAATTCATTATTTCCTTTTGGAAGACCAATTTTTTGACATTGAGTCATGTAATTGGTGCCAACACACTTAAACAAAACATATGATAATCCTCAATATATTTGACTAAGCCTACGACATGCCACTCACTCAAAAATGATTCCTCGTTGGAGAGTGCAATGGGAGAAATTTTTTCCGAAATCCCAAAATTCAAAAAGCAATCTATAAAAAAGTATAGGCCACCTACCAAACCTCAGTAGTAGACAAATAATCCTATATCAAGTCATGACCCACCTTGATTTGGATGAAATATGATGAACGAATGAAGAACAAGATATTAGGTAAATTGATCATAAATAAAAATAGTATAGTCATTGTTCCAATGAATCAGTAACTGAAAAAAGAAATCGATTACATACCGATATTTTTCAAATGATAGTGATGGTGCATGAATCAATTTCTGAATGGTTTCAAGATATGAAAAACTATTTTTGGGTGGTTTCTTGTAAAAAAATGAGATGAAAACTGATTTGCATCAGAATATGAATCTATTGCCTCTTTTATAAAAAAACCACTGGGAAAGTACAGGTTGTGTACCACAAGTACAGAGGGTTTTCTTCTAGATTTTATTTTTTGATCCATAAAGGTAGGACGGTCCGGTAAAATATGATTTGGAAAATTATGTTTCGTGTACCTAGCCAACAGCCAGCTTTGAGCATGTTTTTCAATTTCAATCCCAAAAAAATCATACTGGACCACAAACATTATTAGGCTAAAAAAAATTTAATGTAGAAACCAATTTACACAAAAGGAAATACCCATACCTCACAAAAGGTAGGGTATGTTACAATATTCCCCCTTATATAAATTTACCCTAAATTTCCCTCTAATGGGTGTTCATGATTTTTCTAAAAACAAATCTAACAACTAAGAATGTACACCATCCTTTATCTCCCATGTGTCATCATGTCAAGGGATATGATTCTATAGCACATGTACTAGAGGAACTGGTGGGCCATGGATGACATTTGTGCTCTTGTTCACTACCTAAATCAGATGCTCCTTGAATGATGCATCAACATAAATCCCAACCTACAAAAGATGAAAAACATGAGACTTGCTTGGGTGATTGTGGTGCAAATGAGATTTTTCGAAGACATCATTCATGGATCAAAACCTATGATGTTACTGCAACTGATAGGCAACTGACCCGACTCTCTCCGGAATATCGAACGACCTGACATATCTCTGTGACATTTTACCATACATCCTGACCCACATGATTCAAAACCTCAGTGAAATATGCAATTAAACTTAATCCCTGAACAACAACTATAGAGATAGACATTGTCAATCAAATATAATTTTTGACGAGACTATGCAGTAGAAATCTGATTCTGAATCAACTAGACCAACTCAAAAGCCTCCTACATAAGATGTTGTACTGGTAAAGATACCTTTTCTACCTATGACCATCATAGTGGAGAATGAAATGCCTACTTTATAAATCATTATATGGTTCCATTTTTTTTGTTTCCTAATAACTATTTTTGTATACAATCCCAACCAAGGTAATGTGCCTCTTCCAAGAACCCAGAAAATATAAGATGCATGCTCACATAATTTCCTCTAACACATGAAACATAAGGCATGACAAGACACCATTTTGAGTTTTATGTTTTTCTCAGAAGCACACACTAATAGAATGGGAGGTTTTCCCCACGCTTCTTTACCAACGGTTTTCTTAATCCATTGGAAAATAAGGGCCAGGACACCCTTTACCAACGGTTATAACCAATCATTGGTAAAGGGGTGTTTGACTCACCCTTTACCAATGGTTTTTAAAAACCATTTGTAATGGTTTTCCCCAAATAAAATTGGTGGCACCTCTCCCCCATTCGTGAAAGAACCCTAAATCTATTGCAATCAGCTCTTATCGCGACTCCCCCCATCTGAACCGCTGAAACTCCATCGGATTCATCCGAATTCAGGTATTTTCTTCTTTATACACATAAATTATTTATGTTCTACGTTGTTTCTATTGTTATTCCTCTAATATTTTAGTTTTAAGTTTTGATTTTGACTTGTATATCATTTTTTTCTTGTATTGATATAATCTAGAGTTTCTTTATTCCAATCCATTTAATTAATTAAATCTATAACCCACCATCGAAGACGGAACATCTCAAATTCATTGTTGTTGGATTCCAGATTTTTAATGTATGTGTTTTTATGATTTTTCTTCATCTTGTAATTAATAGTTACATGAAAATTTATTTATATGAGTTTATTATTTTTTATCATAGTTTCAATGAATTTTTCCCTTGATATTTATTGTGAAATATTATTTCACCCTATTCTCATTGAATTGAAGATGTCATGAATTTAATGACTATAATTTTTTCATCTTTCATGTATTTATCAATTATTCAACTCCATGACTATTTTGAATTATTTCCAAAGAATATTTTAATAATTAATTGGTGAAATTGAGTCTTTGTCTCTAGTTTTTATTCAAATAATGAAATAAATTTATTTTCATGAAATTATTTGAACAATTTAATGTTTTCTAAGTTGTTTCAAATGATTTAAATTGTGAAATGACAACAAAACCCCATGGAATTATTTTTTTGAAATAAGATTTCTTTGGTAATTTTAAATTTGTTATTTAATCATGTGGAAATAGGTTGTAACCCCATGTTTTGAATTAATATTGAATATTTTTAATTGTAAAACATCCTTTAATGACTTTGGTATGTTTCGATATAAAGGATTTTTTAAAGGCATGTTTAGAATTTAATTTTATATTTTGGTAGGAATTTAGTATAGATAACCTTTGTAAATATTGAATTAAATAATGGGTTTTGAATTTAATTGAATATTATTTACCACTAAGTTAGAGATTAATGAAGATCCTCAATTTTAATAATTCATTATTGTAACTTGCTCAATTATTGTAATTATATCTGATGGATGTTGAAAATGGAATTATTAACATAGATAGAGATTTGGGTGAGATTGAGATATGATTTGAGGTCTGAATAATATGATTGATATTGATAATAATCATCATTTTTATCCTCATAACATCATTATCTTACTGACCACCTTTTTACTAGTCATGGTGACATAGATAGTTAGATAGGAAAATCTAGATTTAGGATTCACTAGTGGACTCATACCTCATATAGTGGAATCCACTAGTGGAAATCTGGGTTTTCCCAATGCTCTTATACCAACGGTTCATCAAGGAGGCCTTTACCAATAGTTTCATAAAACAATTGGTAAATGAATACATAGGCAATTTAAAATGTATTTCTAACAATATTTCTGAAATCATTTAATCTTGAGGAAAGTGTTTTATTAAAATGCTAATTTTTGAAATAAGTATTGTGTAATGTAATTTGTTATAGTAAACTTTTTATGTGACTATGATTTGTATTTAGTACCACATGAGATAAATAGTGTGTGAGAATGTGTTGTGAAAGAGATTCCACGGTTGGTTCAAGATTATATTTATGTTTTGAGCCTAATAATGAGTTGTTTTAATGATATTTTGAGATATTTACCTTATGTTTATTGGTGAAAACTGGGATATGTAGTGCTGGTTCATGATTAAGACATATAATTACTACATAACATGTAGATAAACCATGCATAATAGTTAATTATTGAAATTTTTTATGTTTTTAGTCCATTTTCATTCATTGTTTCATTTGATGCGGGTGTTTCTTATTGATACTGATGATGGGAATTTATTTTAGTTTCTAAATCGGCTGAGACTCCCCCACCATGAATAGTGTATGCAACAGCTACCCTTATTTAATCATTTTGTTTACATAGTCTATGGAACCTCTACCCTTATTTAATCAGTGAACTCAAGTCATTAATTCAGGCCTTCATTATCACTAGCATGTAATAAATTGAATGATGTATAACCACCCTCACATGATTTCTTACCCTAGACAGTGTCCAACATATGGAATATGAGCTTTTGAATTCATCAATCAACCATGATTATATATTCCATTTCCCCCAAGATGACTATACTAATATAACTTTAGGGTCAATTAAATATGGTTCTCATTGTATGTTGTATATTAGGTGTCCTTCTTGGACAATACTCACTTTTATGAGGGTGGGGTGCTTTTCACTAGCCATTCTGGCATGTGTAGACTTCCATAAAAATGTTATATATGTCACAAGTTTAATTCAGTAATGTTGTTATCATTGACATACTTTATTATTAATCTCAAATTTAAAAATAAATGTTTTTTTCTATAATTTATGAAAATAAATCTTTTTAAAATCCATGAACAACCTATTAGTGTATAATCCTAAAACTTATTCACCTATGGGGTGCGCTTGACTTGGGGACGTAATTATTTAATGAATGGTATGGCCATATACTTGCCAATAATGAGTTATTGAACATGTGTGAATGATTTGGGATGCCTATAACACATAATGGGACGTGAGTCATGTACCTCTTATAGACATAATGAAAATGAATCTAAATAAATATTAATATAATTTTTATGTACTTGTTGTTTACATTATTTTAATAGTTCACTACATCGACTAGAAACTTATTCCTTTATCGTTTACATAAATGTGTTTTCTAATAAACTTCAATCCTATTGAATTGTTTATGACAAAATGACTTATATAAATTATTTTTACATAATGGAAAGAAGTTGGATGTATGAAATCGATCGGATCTCTAGTGATTTTCAAAATAATTAGGATAACCTTATAGATTTTTCATTTCACTATGATTAACATAGTGGTCTCATATACTGCCCATGTTACAATTATGTTGGTAGAGATTGGATGAGTCATTAAGAAGTCATCTACCACATAACCAAATATGGTTTTCAAGAAAACTACTTTGTGTGGCATCAAAATGGGGAGAAAATGAAATCTCAAATTTGTGATGATCGAAATGGAAGGACTGCATTGGAGAACTTGTTAGATGATCAGTTTTCATTTATTTTTCATCATGAAAAGGAAAGGATTTCGACTCGAGAAGACTTTGATATGAGGATAGATGATGAATCTAGTGAAAATGATGATATTGATAGGGTGAAAAAATTGAATGATGCTGCCATGACTCCAGTATACCGACAATGATATAAAATAAAAAAGATGGAATTTTAAATCCTATTTTTTCATGGGAAAACTATGTATGGGATTTCTAATACAGGAGTCGGTCACATTCTTACCCTCTTGAAGGATTTACATCCAGATGATGTAGATAATCCCCCAAACCACTATATGGCATTGAAGTTAGTTGAGGAACTTGGATTTTCAAGGAACCAAATTCATGCTTTCCCGAAATATTTCATTTTATTCTGGGAGAAACTACTTAATGAAATTATTGTATAAAATGTGGCACATCCCGCTGGAAGTCAAAATCTGATGGAACACCATCATGCGTTCCACAGAATGTAATGTGGAACTTTCCATTGATCCCCAGACTCCTGAATCTTTTTATGTCTGATGACATATCAATAAAAATGTGATGGCTTGATACCGATAGAATGAAGAATAATGATGAGTTAGTTCATCCTACAGATGGATCTTCATGGCAGAGATTTTATGCTCAACATCCTTATTTTTCAACTGACGTGCATAATGTGAGGCTGGGTCTTTAATGTGACGAATTTAATCTGTTTGGGCAGATGCTTACTTTTCAGAGTACATGGCTAGTTTTTATACACATTTATAATCATCCCTCATGGTTGTGTATGAAAAAACGTTTAACTTTCATGAGTATACTCATATGTGGCCCTTCTGATCCCAGCATTGATGTTGATGTATACATGAATCCTTTAATAAAAGTGTTGAATCTTCTTAGGGATGTGGGTGTGTGCACATATGATGCATGTTCAAAAGACATATTTCAGATGAATGATGTGCTTATGTGGATGATCATTGATTTTACAGCTTATGAAATGATTTCTGGATGGAGAACGAAGGGAAAACTCTCATGTCCTGTTTGTATGAAGAATATAAGATTCAGAAGGCTGAAACATCATTGCAGTTTTAGTTTTATGGGACATTGACGATTCTTTCCAATGGACCATCCATATAGAAATCATCATCGAATATGTGATAATACTATCGAGGCCGATGATCCTCCTCAGCATATGTCTAGAACTGATGTGATTGATGAACTGAAATATTTCAGTTTTTTATTAGGGAAGGGTCAAATAAAATTTGGATAGAGAATGAATGTTTCCACTGAAACCTGTTACAATTGGAGGAAGAGGGGTATTTTTTTTATTTGCCTTATTGGTCAACCAATTTTTTATGTCATTTCTTAGATGTAATTCATATTGAAAAGAATATATGTAAAATGTTGCATTCAGTTCATCTAAATGTCAAGGGGAAAACAAAAGATGATTTACGAACTCGGCATGACTAGGTGGATTGGGGCATCAGACCCGAATTGCATCCTGTGCATATTAGTGAAAATAAATGGAATCTTCTATGTGCTTCTTATGTGATGACTCCTATGAAAAAAACAATTTCTATAATTATTAGAGACTATTATAGTTCCTGATGTCTATTCAAGAAACATATGTAAATGGGTCAACATAAGAGATTTTAAGCTAAAATCCTGAAGACTCATGATTATCACATTCTACTACATGATTTGCTTGCAATATAAATCCGTCATATTTTTTCAAATAATGTATGGGTGACTATTATTCGGTTGTGCCATTTGTTTAGAGATCTTTGTTTTAAGAAGTTTTCCATGTATTTCTTGCAAAAAATGTTGACAGATTCCCCATTAATTTTGTGTAAGTTGGAGAAAATATTTCCTCCATCATTTTTCACATGCATACTGCATCTGACTGTCCATATTCCGACTGAAATACTTATCAGAGGACCTGTTTCTTTTCATTGGATGTATCCAAATGAAAGAAATATGTACACATTAAAGTCTTATGTCCAAAACAGGAATCATCCCAAAGGTTCTATCGTGAACGGTTACATGTCTCAAGAATGTATCGATTTCTTCTCAATGTATTTGTCTGATCTTACTACAAGAATGAATAGACCAATGAAAAATGAAGAAGAAAAGTATGAGAAAATTGAACTCGATTTTTCATCATTTCCTCAAACAGGAAGAATTCATGGCTCATATATATTTAAGACATTAGGCCGTGAAGAGCGGGAGATGGCACATCACACCGTTTTTTTCAACTATGATTTGTTCGATGACTATATTAGGTAACCAATTTATATATGTACATCTTACATATATATATATATATCTATTAAACTATTCATATTTTTTATCTTCAGGGAACATAAAACAATAATAAATAGAAAGCATCATTCTTTATCATTGAGAAGGATAGAGGCTTTTCATAGCAAAGATTATTATGCTTGGTTAAAATTGAAGTTAAAATTTTATTATTTAAAATAATTAAATAAATATTAAATTAAGTTTATTAATCATTTATATTTTAGGTATTGAGTTTGTCAGTAGACCCTGTCTCTAAGGAAATAAGAGCTTCGGCGTTTGGTCCAAATACCTTGGTTCGTAACTGTAAATCAAATTTTATCAATGGGAACAAATTTGTTGTCACTGAACAAGAAATGAACATGAGAACACAACATGATGGTGTTCTGGTTACTTCCATAATAGATTGTTATGACTGTGCATCAGATAGTATACCACGATTTGAAAATTTGGGTTATTATGGAGTCGTTGAGAAAATAATAATATTGGATTATTACTCTCATGGACGAGTCCCAATGATGAAATTCCATTGGTTTGATTCGATGATGATAAATGGAACATTTATTGATGATTGTGTATTTCGAGTAATTAATATGACTCGCACTCTTGCTACTAAAGAACCATTTGTGTTGGTATCATTGGATAAACATGTTTTTTATGTCAAATACCAACTTCGACCTGTATTTGGTGTCACAGTTGATGTAATTCCATGACATATTTTTGATGATGGTAATGATGGAATTGACACTTTCCCTATAACCATTAGAACCAATCCATTTATTTCTCATGATGACTCCAACAACTCAATTGTCAGAGTTGATTATGAACCTGAAGTTGTGGTTGAATATAAATAGAATCATTCATCCATGTTGTCAATTTTTTGGTTACTTTGAGTTGGGTTGTTATGGATGGTACTATTCAAATTGATTTATTGATTTCAGTTTTATTTGAATTTCATTTTTTAATTTGGAATTGAACTGTATTCAAACATAGTGAAAAAATATTTCTAACATGGTGAACATTACAACTTCTCTGATTTGTTAAATCCATTCATGATCTGTTAAAATAATTGATAGCTAAATTACCAATAAACCCCCCTATTCAATCATATATTTAGTTTTTTGGGTTACACATTAGTTTCCATTTTCTAATAAATTACATATTTTTTTAAAAGCATTAAATGCATCTAATTGAAGAGAGACGAAGAAAACAATGATGGAGAACAATCGTCGAATGGTGGAGATCGGCGTTCCACTATTAGTGCCTACATCCAGTACTTTATTTAAAATATATATTTAAAGAATATATAATGTCATGTGATTAATTTTGTTGTAAAAATTTTTGTGGGATCCACCTATACGTTGACAGTTATTCGACGAGGAGAATAGAACTGGTCCTAGTACTCAGGCAGGTGGTACAAGCGGGGTTTGTACCGGAGGTAGACAAGCAGCTTCGTGTACCCGACTAGACCCTACCCCTCCCACTGACATGTCATCCTTCCCACATTCTAATCTCGGTGTTTCGTTAGGAACACATGAGATATTTAGACCTCCAATGTTTTCACCATCTTTTTCATCTTATGTCACATATTCTGTTACATCTACTTTTGTATCTCCAAGCTTCTATATTCCATCGTCTTCGACTCCTGTTCCACCATAGGGTGTTCCATTAGTTTCTCTGGATCCACCGGCACACAAAGATCAGACTGGAACAAGTATATTTATTGAACCCTAAAAAATATTTATGCCAATATTTATTTTTATTATAACATGTTTTGATAAAATATTTGTTTTCATTTCATGATAGATACAACTACTGACAATATGCGGGGCCGGGGACATACAAACATGCATGGGGTGTGGAACCGCTGCACACAGGTAATGGTGGATTACAATGAAGGAAACCAAATGGTTGAGAAAACAGGGTAGCAATGTCGGAGTTTTTTGGCGACACTTACCAAATACTCCGACATCATTCCCGTCAGCATCCTTTCATGGATACAATTGTCACATGAGGTCAAGGATAGAGCTTGGTCAGAGATAAGGGTAAAAAAATTTGTTGTATTTAATGCCCTGAATTATTTTTCTATTTATATGAATTAATATTTTTTTGTCAACTTCAATTTAATTTCCCCGATGGTGAGGGTGCACGACCGAAGCGTCTAAAGTTTTTACGTGTTCTTTGAAGAGACTAAAAGCCTGAGTTTTATATTGGCCAGCGTGATAGTGTTCGGCTAGATATTATCAACGTTTTGTGAAAGATTTTCCAAGATTATCTATTCCACTCACCAAGTTGACTCGGAAAGGATTTAAGTTTGTCTGGATGGAGGAATGTGAAGAGAATTTCAAGGAGTTGAAAAGAAGGTTATCCAGTGCACCTGTGCTCACACTTCCTTGTAGTGGAGAATGGTTTGTGATCTACACAGATGCATCCATGAAGGGATGGGGGTGTGTTCTTATGAAAAATGGTATGGTGATAGCTTATGCTTCACGATAGTTGAAAATCCATGAGCAAAATTACCCAACACATGATTTGGAGTTAGCTGCAGTAATCTTTGCATTAAATATTTGGAGGCATTATATTTATGGATAAAGGTGTGAAATTTATACTGGTCTTAAGATTTTAATGTATATTTTCACACAAAAGGAGCTGAATATGAGCCAAAGAAGATGGTTGGAACTGATTAAGGATTACGACTGCTCAATTCATTACCACCCTTCAAAATAAAACTAGGTGGTAGATGCGTTAGGTCGACAAGACCATTCCAGTTTATCCATGATGAGGATAAAAAAAGATCCAATATTTATAGATTTACAAAGGATGGATCTTGGAATTATAATGAAAGGGGAAAAATCGTATCGTTCTAAAATGAATGTTCAACCATCTATACATGTTATGATTAAAGAGGCACTGAAAGAAGATGTAGGGTTACAAAAGAAGGTGAGAAATGTTCCAGAATTCAACCTTGATTGTGATGGGATTATAAAGTTCAGGAATCGGGATTGTGTTCCTCCCATCCCCGAATTAAAGAAAGAGCTGCTGAATGAGGCTCATAGTTTTTCATTATCTATTCATCCTGGAAGCACATAGATGTATAGGGACCTTAAAGAGTACATCTGGTGGGATGGAATGAAAAGAGATGTTGCTGAATATGTCTCTCGATTCTTAGTTTGTCACCAAGTTAATGCAGAGAGAAATATGTCTAAGGTGATGTTATAACCATTACCCATACCCAAATGGAAATAGGAAAACATCACTATGGACTTTGTCACAGAACTTCCTAAAACATCCAAAGGAAATAATGCTATCTGGGTCACAGTTGATCGTCTTATAAAGTCTGCACAATTCATTGATATTAGAGAGGATTTCTCTCTGGATCAGATTGCAATGATATATTTAAAGGAAGTGGTAAGATTGCATGGAGTACCACTTTCTATTATATCTGATCAAGATCCATGGTTTACCTCAAAGTTATGGTGAAGTCTTCAGCATACTCTGGATACAGAGTTTAGTTTCAGCACTTCTTATCATCCTCAGACAGACGGTCAGTCTGAGAGGATAATTCAAACTCTAGAAGATATGTTTAGAGCTTGCTCTATAGATTTCAATGGTGGTTGGGATCAACACCTACCTTTGATGGAATTTTCTTATGATGATATCTTTCACTCCAGTATTCAGATGGCTCCTTATGAAGCTCTCTATGCAAAGAAATATAGGACTCCAACATGCTGGGATGAAGTTGTGGAAAGAAAGCTATTAGGACCTGATCTTGTTAATGAGATGGAAGAAAAGGTCTGAACTATTCCACACCATATAAGAGCAGCTCAGAGTCGACAAAAAAGATATACCGACAACGAAAGAAAAGACTTAGAGTTTGAAGTGGGTGATAAAGTGTTCTTACGAATATCTCCTTGGAAGAGAGTAATGATATTTGGAATGAAGGGAAAGCTGAGCCCTAGGTAAATCAGTACTTTCTAAATACTGGATCGTATTGGGAAGGTAGCTTAATGATTAGAGATTCCACCAAATATCTCTCAAGTTCATGATTTGTTCCATGTATATCTCCTGAGAATGTACATACCTGATCCTTCACATGTACTCAGCTCAGAAGTTGTACCGCTGGAACAAGAGCTTTCTTATGATGAACAGCCGATAGAGATTCACGATCAGAGTGAAAAAGTCTTACGGAACAAGGACACTTGCTTGGTTAAAGTTTTATGGAGGAACCACCAATTAAAAGAAGCTACATGGGAGCATGAGGATATGATGAGGGAGAGGTATCCTCATCTGTTTGTTACAAGTGACGAATTTCGAGGGTGAAATTCATTTTAAGGGGGGTATAATGTAACACCCGATAATTTTATAAGAAATATTTTGTTTTTATTTTATATAAATAATCAAATGAATCTTTCACTAAACACAACACTAGCTTGTTTTGCTTTACCCGCAATCGCGACCTCCCTTGATAGCTTGCGTTGTACGCAATACCGAGTTTCACTAAACATCGATATGCTATTGAAATATTATTAAAACTAGCCATTATGAATAGTAATAACCACCTTTTGAAATTTTGTAAATTTTATTTTTCAAAATGGACTTCGTTTTTGGACTCGGAATATCGAAATTAGCCTAGGGTGAAATTTTGGTATTTTTCTTGAGACTTTCAATTATTGATGAACAGTGAAAACACTGGGTTACTGTTTAAAAACTGACTTTGTATTTAAATAATTAATTATTATATTTAAATTTATTTTTGGTCAAAATTGATACATAATACCTATATAGGTTCCATGTAATTCATTGTAGAAATTTTATAATAATTTTAGATATATAATAATTTTATTGAACTTTTCACCGTCTTTTACCCACCTCCTAGGAAAATTTGTAAATTTACATAAAACATAATTTTACCATTTCTGTGAGTGGAATTTCAAAAATTTGAGAGACACAGTTGATGTCAGTAAGTAAAATTTGGATCAATGAGATGAAAATAATTTTTGGTGAATAGTAACTTTTTACTTTTATTTACGACGGTTAAAAGTAAATAGGGTAATTAAGGGATAAAATTATATTATTATTACCTTAACACATGTCCTAATTCTATTAGATAAGTGTAATTAGACAAAAAACAACCATAGGAATACAATATGACCATTTAGGCCCACTTGGATTAGATTAGGACATTTATTATTAATTTATTTAAAGAAGGGTTGAAATAGTTAAAATCAACGTTTAATAAGTAAATCATTTTTAATATAGGGTTATACATAATATAAATTCTACTATAAATATTCATTAGAAATATAAAAATATTTACTACATAATGGTATTTTATTTAAAAATTTTAGACATTAAATAATTTAATTTATTTATGTCACAAAGATGATGCAGTAATTATCTTATTAATGAAATATTGACATAATTGATGTTATAAATACCCAAATAAATGATATTTGAGACTTTTTATGAATTCCAATAATTTTATAGGTTAATATGACATGTTGATATTGATTTAATTAACTGTTTTAGAACTAAACATTCTATAATGATTTTTACAAAAATCAATTACTAAATAGTGTCAAAATTGACATAAAATAGTTTTACAAAAAATATTATATTATTAATTGTTATTTTATTCCTAAAAATATAATGTTTGGAAAAATGACTTAGATAAGGTTATATATATTAATAATAAACAACTTGAGGTTCGTTTTTCTTGTTACAGTATCTTTATTAACCTTATAGTGTAAGAATACAAAAAGATACGGTAAAAGTAAAATTATCTATCTTAAAGTTAAATCTAAATGATAATGTTAAAATAGTAATATAAACATGTGAAAATTCTATTATATGAGAGTATTTAGACCCATACCCACCTTAGATTATAAATAAATTAATTTGGAGCTATTTAAAACCGAATATGGATTTATAATAAAATAATACTTTTTGTTTTTTCAAAGGTGCCCCTCTCCTCCCTTATAAAAGGGCACATCCTCCCACTCTTCCTCACACCACTTTGAGCCTTCATTCTCGGACAACCCTGCCAATTTCTCTTCTCCACTTACCTAGAATCTTCCTAGAGGACCTGGTATTATTAAAAGGCCAATTTTAGTGCCCTAAAAGGAGGTCTCCAAGAAGCGCTTCAAAGAAGAGGTAATGTCTGTTACCGTTTATTTCAAATTTATTTCTTCTTCCACTTCTTCTTCATTAGTTGTTTCATTATGAATTAATAATATAAGTATCACTAATATACTGATATGTTATTATAAGTATGAAACAACCCTATTTCACCATTTATCCATCCTACGGAAAACTAAATCACCGCGCGCCCGTACATACGGAATACTGTCTCCATGCTGTGGTGTAATTTATTTTCCACAACCACCTTACTTGGATGGGTATAATGGTGTAAAGAATGAATATATATGATTATATTAATGTTATATTGATTCATAAATTGTAATCATACACTCCAATACAATTCCACGATCATGGGAATGATATCATCGCTCGTGCGTACGTACGGAATACCATCTCCACGATGTGATGCGACTCGTTCTACATGATTTTCAATGCATAATGATTACATAAATGAATTGAGTGAATAAATTCGATATATATTACACTAATACCATTCTGGAAATTAGTTATATATAACCTATAAAGAAGAATAAGAATTTATTCGACAAAACACGCATAAGAACAAAAAGTAATAAACACCCGAATAACAAGTAGCAATGAAATATTACTAATAATAAGCTAATAATATGACCATATATGATATCATAACAATAAATATGATTCTGGAATAAGTCAATAACATTATTTAAATCATTATATAGGAGGATCAGACACTTACGAAGCAAATCAGACATAAGGTAAGGGAAAATATCACAATCTCATTTTTATCCGAGATTGATTATACTTTGGTATTTACTGGGGTGTATTTTATCATCCACATCCATGTTTCCTCAATATGTAATATTATATTAATCCACCTAAAATTTTTGAAATCCAATTTTTCCATTCGGTGAGTTTTTATTAAAAGATATGAAATGAATCCTTTGTCGTTTTTCGTACGAGGTACTATTTGAATTTTCCGACAAAAGTACGATAAGAATGTTTTTCAGCTTATACGGCATGAATGGATTTTTAAAACATTATTTCCAAGAAGATTCCTTTACAAGTTTTCAAGTTTATTTTTAATCAACTTTTTTTTTATAATTGTATGACATGTTAAGAAAGGAAAAGTTTTTTTGAAGTAGAAAGGATATTTTCCTCAAGAATGGAGTTCAAGCGTTTTATCAAAATTATTTTCCATCTAAAATAAAATAGGGTTCTGTTTATGTCCCTATTATTACATTGATTTGATTATGTTGTGATGGTATTATTTTTATTATTTCCATTATCTTATATTAATTGTTTTATGAAGTCACAATGTTTATGAATCCCATTTTTATTACATGGGTTATGCAATGATGTATGATTTTATGATTTTGTGGCACACATAAGAATGGTATAATTATGAGATGGGTGGGACCTATATCTCCCTCCATTGCATTGGGTAAATATTTTATATCTCATGAGATATACATGTCTTGAACGGTAGGTTAAACCGGTTCAGTGAAACAGGACTGAAACGAGGAATGAACTCGGTTCACAAATGGACTTTGTCCACTAAGATAGTCTTCGCAATGAGTCTTGACTAAAAAAATTGATTCTCTATGATTATGTGTGTATGCCACAAAGCATAATGATTTATGTTATGATTATTGTGATTACATTTCACTACTAGGATTTATCCCATGTTATGAAATTATGATCTCTTTTTCAGGGTATGATTTCCAAAATGTTATGTTCTTATGTATATGATGTGACTGATATTTCTTTTGTTTACCCTTACTGAGCATTTGAGCTCACCCTTTTGTATGTTTCCTTTCCCTAGGTTAGGAAGAAGGTTATTAAGTAAGATATGCCAAAAGGGACTAAATATATGATGAAATAAATGGGAGACAATGTAGATGATTTATGAACTAGTTGTTTATGTTTCCCAGTTTCTAAAGACACAATACCTATACGGTCCTTTCATGGTTTTGTTATATGTTGTAGTAAGTGTACTTAAATTTTGAATTACTAACAGTGTATGTAAAGTATGGGTCATTATAAAACCTCCCCCATACTACCCTATTTTTTTGGATGATGGGAGACCCCTTTTCCCTCTCATTAATGCCTCCCATGTACTCCTGTTACCTTGCTGAAATTTCATGAGGGATTTATCTCTCCACTTTTACATCCAAGTAAATCTAATGAATTATGCATCTAAATTATATTATGTTTGTTGGTACATGAATCTGTATGACTCCCTTACTTTTTATATCCTTTTTATATGGTGTGACACCATTTTATCTCTCATAAACCATTTTTATGAATCATTATGCCACACCGTTGTGCTGCTGAAATTACACCACGTTTTTTCAAGACAAGATCATTGTGTAGTGAATACCAAACCCATTTATCTATCATTGATATTAATATTTATGAACATAAACTTGTTTAATGGTACTTTTAGGTATTTACTCCACATTACATGATTATTTAATAACTTATTATGTCGATTTATTCCATGTTATATGATACATTTTCCAAACTTATGCATGAAATGAAATATTTAAGAAGGGTGCACCATTATAGAGCCCCAATGCAATGGGTAAAGTGTAGTTTCCTGATACATACTGTGTAATGGGTGATGACTAATTCTAATTCAATTACAATAAGGTTTTACTTAGTCTACATGTGCAAAAAGGTTTAACTCATGCTCTATGTGAAATGAGCATTGGATTATGAATATTCCATGTTAATTTTCGTTACCACATTTCCATGTTATGGTTATAATTCTTTTTCATTCCTTTATGTTCATGTTTATCTTTTGATCAATTTATATGACTATTTTCTGACATGTATTTTATTCCTCATCTTATTCCATTTTTATTTCATTACTAGGATTTATAGATCACCCTTTTCTTATGCATATCCTTAGGTTATTCCATGAAATGCTATGTATGAGGGGATGCAATGGTCATGTAAAGTATGTTTTCAATAAATTTGTTGTGTGTTTTATTCTCTAAGCTATTATGTAATGTTCCTAAGCCCCAAAGACACTAGACCTATCAATATTAAATGTTGTTACAACTGTAAATATTATGTATTAAATCATGTTAAAGTGTGTAATAAAAATCAGTGCTGTTAAAATATAGCACTCTAATGCATTGGGTAATGTGTTCTATCTCATTAGATAATGTGAAATATTCTTCAAAATGGTGATATATTTGTTCAGAGTAATGATGTTATATTTATGAACAAATGTTTTTAATGAACATGATGTTTTATTTATAAACAATTATATGTGGCATTTTACCACTAGGACATGATGATTCATTTTTATGCACTGACACATTGCATGAATTTATATATTCAATATTATAATTATTATAATGATGTTTCAATATGTATGTTATGATGATGTTGATATTTCTCAGTCATGTTACATGGATTCATTTTATTTTCTATACTTTTACAAGGTTTTATCTCATCCCATTCTTTGATGTATATCCTCATGTGACTACTTATGCTATGGAGTACAAGAGGGACAATAAAAAGACATTGATAAATGAATTAAATAATGATGATTATTTTCTATGGAAATTCTTTTTTCTGTCCCCATTTTCCAAAGACAATTGTCCTTTCGATAATAGTTTTATAAATCGGTTATATTTTTTATCTTTAAAATTATGTATTACTAATATATTAATATTAAATGACATTATAGTTAGTATTATATAAAAAAATACAAACTCTGAGAATTGGGATTTGATAACATTATTAAAAAACCTACATTAGTATACTCTTTATATGAAATCTCAAAAAATCCATTATTTTTGAAAACATGTAAACATTAGGATACCGCTATATAAGGATTAATAGTTAATTCCATGATGACATAAATTATCTACTGATTAATTATTAACATATATTTTGAAACAATTTCAATTTTATAAAATGGTGGGATTTAGGATAAATTAAGCCAAGAATTACTGTATGGGATAATGCAATGAATGCCCAAACATCATCCCCAATACAGTGGCATGGGTGTTTAAAATTTCATGGTGATTCATACTCATATGCCTTCTGATATGAATAATAACCTAAATAATATTGAGAACCATCCTTCACATAAAGGATAGAAAAATTTTATCGAGTATTTTATGTGCCAAAGACCACATAAATTTAGTGGATAATATAATCAACTGGTTATTTAATTTTTTTTCAACACAATAAAGAATATTTTTTAACTATTCTGAGATGGATAATGTGATTCTAGTCATTTATCATTTATATTTTTAGTGTGATAAATGTTTGTATTTTATTAAAAACTACATTTTTAATAATGTAATTGATGAAATTGGGTGAGAAGATTTTAAGAAAATATTTCACATCATTTATATTAATCACAATGATCATACAATGATAAAATGGGAATATATTGAGTTGAATATATAAGAAGGTTAATCTGTCATGACTAACAACAAACAATTTTCAACTCTTGAATGGTATGTCTCGGGTTCTGTTATGAATCATGATAGAGAAATTTACTGATTCATTAGTGGTTAAAAACCAAAAAAATGGATGGATATAGAAATTTTAGACATTACAAGTTATTAAAAATGTGTTTGATGCATTTACAAAGTTTAGATTGAGGTTTGGGATGGTCTCATGGTTATGGTGATAAGAAAAGAAAAATTGAATTAAAGAATATATGATTTAATTGAAAATTTTGAATGAAAAATAAACTAATCAGGTGTAAGAAATGTGGGAAGAAGATTCGTCATAAATTTTCCAATGGTATGGGAAAATGGTTCATGTGTGGAAAATATGTCCATCAATCTCATGAATGTCATAGATATATAACGAATTTGAACAACATTATGGATGATTGGAGAGAACCAAAGATAGTTCAATTCATCAAATCGAGGGATCATCAGAATTATGAATGTTAGTGCACTAAACCTAGAACCATTAGGTTAATCATCATCAGTAGGCACCAAATACAAATGTGAAAAGTGATGTTTATTTCATCACTACAACTGAGGTAGAGGCTGAAAATGTTGTGGTGATATGTATGATGGTTATTTGTTAAGAATACTGAACATACTATTTTATTCTAGATCTACGCATTCTTTCATATCTTCCTTGATTAGTATACCAATTCATCCTCCACCATAAAATATAAACATTGAGTTACCTATGTGAATAGATTAATCTAATATATATAAATCCTCCCCAATTAATGGTTGTGTAATCAACCTCCTAGTATAATTTGTATTACATATTTTAGGGGAGTTTGATGCCAAATTGGAAAAGGATTTTGTATATTTATACAAATCCAACATCAACTATAATGAATCATAAATCACTATTCACATACTAAGGATTCCTCAATTTATATAAAAGTGTAATGATGTGTATGCCCATCCTTTAGATTTGACATCTCAATTATTGATATTATTTTTTTATTAGAAATAATATCTAGATAAAATGATAAAGGCATAAAGATAACCAGGCATTAGGACATTCTCATTATGAGAGACTACATTGATGGGTTCCCTAAATAATTTCTTGGTATTACACATAACTGAGAGGTTGAGTTCTCAATTGAACATATTCTGAAATATCCATTGATATCAGAGACTCCATAATGATTTTCCACCACTGAATTGGAATAAATAAATATTTATCTACAAGAGAATCTATACAATGGATTTATTTTCCGAAGTGGTTCACAATGGTGTTCAGAAATCATCTTCCTCAAGAAGAAGGATAGATTAGTGTTTCACTGCATCGATTATTGTGACATAAATGAATTCATGTTAAAGAAAATGCATCCCCTTCCTTAGATAGATGCCTTTTGGAATAATCTATTGGATACCAAGTATTTCACAAAGGCGTATATTTGTTCAATATCTCACTATGTAAAGATGATGTAGAAATATATTGTTATTGAATAAATTTAAATGAGGAATTGGTACTATGAGTTAACTGTGATTCCCTACAGACTCACTAACGCTCCAAAAATATTCCTGGAATTAATGAATAATTTCAATAGTTATCACATCAAAAAAATTTGTGATATTATTTATAGATGTTATTATAATATACACCATGTTTAAGGATGAACATGAAGATCATTTTAATTCTGTTCTAAATAATAATTGAATGGATGATAAATATTAAATTAACAATAAATGTGACTTCTATATGTTGGAACTACCATTATTGGGGAATGTAATCATTAGTAATGGAACATATGTGGAACCTTACAAGACAAATGCAGTCAAATAGTGTCCAATGATGTCTTTTGTAATGGTGATATGTATTATCTTGGTCGATCAATGTATTATCATCTATTTTTGATGATCACATAATTAATGTAAAATCCATTAATGAAGCTAACTCTAAATGGATAAATCATTTACTAGGTCAACGAATGTTAACATTGATTCAATGTGATAAAGTAGAGGTCAATCATTATACAAGTACTCACACTTCCAGTATGTGTGAACTCATTTTAATATACATCTATGTTTCAATGAAGGGCATCATCAGTGTACTAATTCAAAATGATAAGCTGATATCCTATGAGTTGAGAATGTTAAAAGGTCATGATCAAGACCATCCAATGCATGATCTATAGTTGGCCATTTTAATCATTACATAGAAAATCTAGTGACCTTATCTCAGTGGGTAGAGGTGTGAAATATATAATGGTCACAATAGACTCAAATATATATTCAAACATAAGTAGCTTAATATTCACCAACAATAATGTTTAGTTTTCATCAAGGATTATTACTTATCAATACACTACCATCCTGGAAAATATAATAATGTTGAAATTTTTCTAATAAGAAAGGAACCAACCACATTATCAATAATGAAAATTTAGAAAGACCCAATCTTTATAGGTTTACAACGGATTTTAATTAGAATCCTTAGGGAAGGAACATCATCAATTCTATCTGTCGCCCTGGAAAATCAAGAGGGTAGTGAATTGAGATCCTACATAAAATTTCTGTTAAAACATTATAAATAAGATCCCCAAATTTTGATATGGCACGGTTAATTAAGGTAGTAGAGATATAAATGTTTATTTGGTCAACACGTTTCTCAAAGGGGGATTAGTCCTCAGTGGAATTAGTGTAAAACACTTCGTCAACTTTTGAAATAAGAATACAGAATTAAACACATACACACACCAACCAAAATTAACTGTTACAGTAAATGTAAAAACAATTTTTTGTTTTTTATAATTATGATCATCGAATAATAGTTAAACATATTATTACTATATATAGTAAACATAAATATTTAAATAAGAGGTTCAATATCAACCCGAGACTTAATAATCTTGACTTGGTGATCACCTACCACTATCAAGTTTATATTAACAATGAACATGATAATTAACCTATATCAGGCTATACAATAGTTTTCAAAAACTCTCCAGTGTTTACACCCTCTAACACATTTCTTCATAGTAAAAACAAATAATATCACCCTCACACTATCTATTCCACAGTTATATTTGGGAACCAATGCGCAAGTGATGTTGGATATGTGGGTTCCAATATCCTCTAGTTCAAGCACAAGAGATAGTCTGTGTAATGGATAGTCCCAGAAACATCTCAGATATGAAAAATAAAACAACATTGTAGACCTAATATAATAATATTGAGTTTACAAATCACTATGTGTTTTCAGTTTAAATCTTGACTCATTGGAGTGAAGAAATTGCGGTTCATGTCAGTCTCTAGATGTTTTCCTCAAAACAGAGTGTCACAAAAATAAGGTATATCTTTCAAGAACTGAGTGTTATTATTCTTGTGTTGACAGAGATTTGATCAAGAACATAAGGTATCCTGAAATTTGTTTTCCCAAAATGATATTCTTGAGCACTTGGGATCATAGTGTAATTACCTAATGGGTTTTCCTTGTTCTCTTAGATCAAGTTAGTATGATCTTTCTCATGGATTCCTCATTATTTATACACTTATCACACTCCTATTTCATTCCCTGATCTTTTATTTTATATTTGAGGTCCGACAATAGGAATAAGTAAACCATGTGTTGTTATCCTCGTACCTCAAACTATGTCCAGATACGATCTCTTGATATGTCTATAATCAGTATTAATTAATATAATAAGAATTAAATTTTCCAAATATGATCATTAGAATAATCTAATGAATTTGAAAAATTATGGAATAAATGTGTGAGCATAGTTAGACTGGCTGTGGAAGCATTGTTAATAGTAGACATCAATAGTTTCCTTCAATGTTAGATTACTTCGGTACCCTTTATCGGTGCCTTTCATCAGTGACCTTCATCAATGACCTTTTATCGGTGACTTTCATTGGTGATCTTTCATTAGAGGTCTTTCATCAGTGACTTTTATCGGGGACCATTCCTTAGTTTCCTTCAATCGGTGACCATTTATCAATGACCACTCATTGGTGACATTTCATCAGTAACCTTCATCTATGACCTTTCATCGGTAACCTTCTATCATTGACCATTCATTGGGGAATTTCATCGATGACCTTTCATTGGAGACCATTCATCAGTGACCTTTCATCTTAGATTAATTTTTTACTGTAAGCTTAAACGATAGAACAATGATATTAAAGATGCTTAGTTATCACTAGATAAAAACTAAGAATATTAATGAAATACAATTATATTATAACAGAAACATATTATAAACATGATTTGGTATTATCAAAATAGGAGAGACCAAAAATCTCCCACATACTGATAATAAAAAATTAAGTCTGTGATAATTTAGATTTATGTATTATTAAATCAGGGATAAGAACATTTGATAATATCTTCATAGGTGAGTATAATTAATATTGAAAAATCGTGATTTTAAAAAATATAAATAGTGTATATATACAGGGACTCTATTCATTTTAAAAAACATAAAACATCTCCCCCTTTGTGATTAACAATATGAAAGGAAGAAAAAAATTAACAGAAAGAGGATTTTATTAACAATGAAACAAGATTAGAACATTCCAAGAATAGTACAAAGACAACTATCAACTAAAACATACCACATTCAATCCACATCAGATATGTCCAAGGGTTATTTTTCTTTGAAAGCTGAGGATTCAGGTCTAGAAGATTGAGTTATAGGCCTGGGTATGGAAGTGAACAATATATGAGGAGTTTCGACATAAGCATCAATAGACCTATAGTGACAAGATCTCTAAGGAATCATATGGTTCATGCTTCTGATGGCCTTTGGATGATTCATCAACACGGTTGAACTGGTAGAGCCTGATGCAGCTGGGGAAGAAGGTAAGGCTGGAGGAAATTTTTTTGGAGGGAAGTCCAAATGGAGGAAGGGTAAAAAAGATTTCATAAATCCATAATAATTCTCTCCTACTTTCCATTGATGAGATAAATCATCCTTATTCTCCAAGAATTTATTTAAGGAGTCAACTTTCTAAGCCTTCTGAATTTATCATTAATTGCCTGAGTGACAAGTGGGATCTTCATGTTTTACAACAACAACATAAAGTGACTATCTATCTGATGCTTAGTGTACACCATTTTTTAATCGAAATCAACTTGCTCTTTGACAGACTTCTGATCATGAGTAGACTCTCTTAAATTATCTCCCACAAGAATTTTAATTTCCCTTGTAGTGGAGATTCCTTGTGTAATAGAATGAGGGTCTGAGGAACTTTCACTAGAAAACATCTCCACTTCTTCTCTGACAATAAATATGAAGGCTTCTAGGTCAACAGGAGGAGAGGCTGAAGTGGATGAAGATGCATGCTAAGGTTCCATAGTGGATGCCATTGTCTCCTAAAAAGATTTTTTCATACCACAAACGAGCCTCTTCACATCAACATCTTGTCCACTCACATTTTCCTCTATAAAATTCATAATGTCCACAAACAATGTAGCCATATGATAAACAACATTGTAGACATTATTATGGTCTATATCCATTTGATCCCATGAATCCATATAGAAGTCTAAACTTGAAATTGACCGTTTCACATATTTCATATTCTCTAAAAATGTTTTGAACTGATTCAGAAACTCCATCAACTTCAAGTAGAATATTAGTGTGAGATGTAGAAATAACTATTTCTAAGGCCTATGCCACCCCTTCTTGATTGAGATCCATTTTTCTCTCAATACCGAAAGACCTCTCATCAATGTATCTCTTCAATTCATATTTCAAATATTCTAAATCATTTTTCACCACATTGTCTCAAGGTAAGAGCACTACTAGTTGTTCAATGGTTCTTTCTCAAACCGAATAAATTGGAGGTCTTCTTTTAGGCTTTTCAAAATCCTAGTTTCTACAGTCTATGACCAAGATAATGAATCTTGGGTTTTCTGACAAATATTTTATTCCATGAGAAATAGAAACTAACCCTGTGTCCATAGGTTCCTCCACCTCACATGGATCATTATCTGGATCAATTACATCCATCATTCCAATTCCTCTTTGATAAACTGCATCAAAAGGAGAGTCCATTGCCACTAATTCTATAGAATCCTCAACTACTACCATTCTAATTCTAGATTCAACCAAATCAGAAACCTATTCGTACAAACTCTCTACTAATTCTATATATCCAATTAGAGGGATGAGACTAAAACATTCCTCATCACATTCACCAGCAGCCGCCTAAAAATATCCTGACTAGATTCAATATCATTTTTCCCTCTATGGTCTCTCTAATTTATCTTAAGACATATTCTTCCCCTTATTCTTCACTGGTTTCCTCGTCATCATTGTACCTTAAGACAATCTATCTTATTGGAATATTTTTTAGTGCGCTAGGATCACTGAAGGATTCATAATTTGAAGGAGTACTTGAGGGATGGTAAGGATCACTCTTGTCATCTATAGGAGAATCCTCACTTTCATGCACAATTGAAACCTCTTCTTCTTCAACTGAAATTGATTCCACCACATCATTAGGCTTTAGTTTTTGATCTCTCTTATTCATTGGCATAGTAGGATGGGTGACAGGGTTGAATTCATTATACATCATTTCCTCATCATTCACCCATTTTGTTTTCCATGTGTTCCAGCTGATCTTCATAAACTTGCAGATCACATTGGAAATGCAGATGTTTCTTGATACAACAATTGTATCATCCCTATTTCCAGAAAATATTTTTACTAACAACATTAATGATATCAATCTGGCATGAAATAATGAATTTGACTTGGAATTGGGATTTTTCATGTCCAATAATTAAATCATTAGTAACCTACAAAGATTTATCTTTTGTTCATTATTCAATTTATACTAAAGAAACATGTAATGATATTTCAATGTTTCAAATTCCCCTTTCTATGACTCCACAGAATCTTAACAAACAAAAATAACAACCTATCATCTCCTTCAATTTCAACACCAATAACTTTCCTAGGGATCCCATTCCCTATCAGTTCATCCAATTATTCTTCATAAAAGAAAAACTCACTAGTGGGATGCACCACACTAGAGAAGTAATAAGAAATTCCTTCATGAGGAAATCTTAAACAATCATCCAATTCAACCGAGGAGAAGCTCACACTTACTCCATTTACCGTTGAAGACATTCGTTTCTCATTATCAGAATACATAGATATTAATGATTCATAAAATTTCTTCACTAACTTCAGGTAATAGGGTCCGTTGTTATTTGCAAATCATTCTACCCAACCATTGTCATCAAGTGCATATAACACAGGATACCTTCTCAACATCGGCCATACCCATCAATGTTCCTTCTCGAACACGATTTCCCTCTTTGAAAAATGTGGATTGATCAGTTTTTCCAATCCCATTCATCCACTACTAGACTCAAATCACGATCTCATAGGATTCAGCGCATCTCCTTCATGACTGATCAAAGGTCTCTTCAATCTTGGCTTAAGATCTGAAGAGGATCAAGGGTTTTAGTGGAGGGTTAAGTTCTATTAATATGGAGCAAGCAGTTCAGAAGAGGTTTTATGTGGATCAAAATGTGGTTTGTGATTTGTTTTAATCATTTTGGGATCAAAAAACAAATCATGTAATATAAATTATTAATAATAAAAATGTTTCATATTCTAGAAGAAAAAACACAAAGTCCAAGAGAAATCGATTATCATTAAGGTGCCAATGGTGATGTCTTAATGGTAAGGTCCCAACGGTGTGGTCAAATGGTGAGGTCCAAGGGTGATGTTCTAACGGTGAGTACTCTAATGGTGAGGTTCAAACGGTGAGGTTCCTAATGGTAAGGTCCAATGGTGATTTCCAACGGTGAGGTTCCTAATGGAGAGGACCAACCGTGGGGTCCAATGTTGAGGTTCCTAAAGGCGAGGTCCAATGGTGAGGTCCAATGGTGAGGTCCAATGGTGAGGTTCCTAGTGGTGATTCCAACAGTGTGGTTCATAAAGGTGAGGTCCAATGGTGAGGTCCAATGTAGAGGTTCTTAACGGTGAGGTCCAACGGTGAGGTTCCGAAATGTGAGGTCAAACGACGAGGTTCCCCATGGTGAGGACCAACGGTGGAGTTCCCAAGGGGGAGGTCCAACGGTGAGGTACCTAACAGTGTGGTCCAATGGAAAGGATCCAACTGTGAGGTCCAATGGTGGGGTTCCAATCATAACAGTTTGACATACCTAATTCATGATTGATGTAATTTAACTACTAATAACTCAAATGCTTTGTGAATATATAATCCCATTAGTGTTCAGTTCCAATGAATCCAAGAGTGATATCACCTCGTTGATAATGATCTCTCAAGAAGTGATGTCTCACATAAATGTACATTGTCCTAGAATGAGGTACTGGATTTTTAGAGGTGTTAATAGCACTTGTATTGTCAACATTTATAGAGACATGTTTGAATTGATATCCATAGTCTAGGAAAGTTTGTTTCATCCATAAAATTGGATCACAACAAAAACCGACAAATATATATTCATCTTTGGCAGCATATAATGCAACATAATTATGTTTCTTACTACTCTATGATACTAGTGACATGCCCAAAATGTTACATGTCCTATAGTAGCACTTTCTATCTAACTTGAAAACAACAATGTAAGCATCCAAATAACTAATTAAATAAAATTGTTTTCCTCTTGGATAAAACATACCTATGTTTGTAGTATACCAGAGTTATTTAAAAATAATTTTAACATAAATTAAATGAGACTCTTTAGGATTGGATTGAAAACGATCACACATCTATACAATGAACATAATATCAGGTCATCTAGAATTACGATAGAGAAGACTCCCAATCATTCCTCTGTAATTGATTTGATCCACTAATTAACCAGTTTCATCAACATCCAACATAAATGTGGTACTCAATGGTGTATCAATACCTTTATTTAAATCCATGAAAAAATATTTTATGATTTTTTTAGTATACATACATTAATTTAAAATTATACCAATTTTTTTGAATGATTTGAAATCGAAGGAAATTATTTTTCCCCCCATTAAACACATTTCAAAGTAAATGTGCATCATTTTTTAGAAATCAGTAGATATAGAATTTTTAGAGGATCCAAAAATAATGACATCTACATAAATTTGTACTGTTAATTAATTTTTGGAATTCCTTTTATTCAAAACAGCAGGATCAAATATTCCATTAGTAAAATATTTTGAGATAAAAAAAAATTATTTCTACCACACAAAGCTCTTAGAGCTTGTTTATGACTATCAAAAGAATAAAAAATATTTAAATACAAGATTAGAAAAAGGGGGATTTGTAAAACAATGGGGTTGTATGATAAATGCATCCTTAACTATATACCCATTTAGAAATTCACTTTTGAAATCCATTTGATAATGTTTGAATTTCCGATGACCTAAATAAGCAAGTAGTATCCTAATGGATTATAGTCTAGCTACATGTGAAAATGTTTCCTCACAATATATTCATTTTTCTTGAATATATCCTTTTCAACTATTCTAGCCTTGTTTCTATATATGTTTCAAGATTCATCAACTTTATTTATAAACACCCATTTTTTCATATATTAATTGTTTCATTAGGTCTTTCTAATCATTACCTAAATTTGTATCATTCAAACTGATTTTATTCATATTGCATATATATAATATACAAATCATCATTGATTACATCATTGGATATTTTTAGGTTTAAGCTACGATAGAAAACCTTGATGATCAATCTAGTTTCTTCAGAGAAGATCTAGTTTGGGTTCCTCTATTTAGATCACCTACTACAACATCTAAAGGATGATTTTTGAATGTTCTAATACCTAAATATATAGTTGAACAAGACTCCCCATGGTTGTATATAGATTTATATTCCCTATTATCAGATTATGGATGATTTCCATAACTAGTTATTTTCCAACAGGGTTCATAGACATTTTCATTAAGGTTGATAATTGGGATATCTTCCTCAAGTTATTCTACCGAGGTTTTCTGTTCATGTGGATCAGTCTCATCAAATTTGACAAGAACTGATTCTTCCACACATTTAGCTCACGTATTCAATACTATTGAAGAATTACTAGAGACTGAATACCCTAGGAAAATTCCTTTATCAATATTTGAAGAAATTTTGTCAAGGTTATCTTTAGTGTTAAGGATAATGACTTTGCAACAAAAAACAGTGAATTAATTAGCATTAGGATTCCTATTATTCCATAGCTCATAAGGGGTTTTCATAAGAGAAGGTCTAATTAAGACTCAATCGATAATTTCAGAAGTTGTATCAATAGATTCATCCCCCAAACAGATCTGTAGATTATACACATTTACCATAGTCCAATAAATCTCTTGTAGAAGAACCCTCAACTCAATTATCCATAGTTAAATATAATTTTAATGAAATTTATATTTATATATGATAGTAATTTTAGGATCATTAAAATACAACTAAAATCAAAGTTTAAAAGAATTTGATAACCTGAACAATAGTTCAGATTATAGAAATAACAATTTTTCCCTTAGATACCAATTGTTGGTCAAAGTGGAAACTCAAGAAGGGGTGAAATGAGTTTATACATAAATTTAATATTAAAACATTATAATAAAGATCCCCAATTTTAAAACTTCCCATTTTATTAAGGCAGTATTGATATAAATGTTTAGTTGGTCAAAAGTATTCTGAATTGTTGATTAGTCCTTAGTTGAATCTCCATAAAACACTTATTTAACAATTCAAATAAGATTACTAAATTTAATACATACACACACTAACCAAAACTATCTATTAGAGTCAAAGTAAAAACAGTTTTATGTTTGTTAAAATTATGAGCAGCTAAAAATTGAAAGACATAGTTTTACTAAATATAGTACACAGAAAGAGTTAAAAAAGAGGTTCTATATAATTTCGAGACATAATCCTCTCTACATGGTGATCACCTGCCACCAAGAAGCTTATTTTAAAAATGAACATGATACACATCATGAAACTAGATATACAATAGTTTTCCCAAAATGTCTAGGGTATTGACCATGTACCACAGTTCTTCAAGGAAAAACAAGAAATAAAAACCACACATGGTCTCTTCCATAGATATATGTTTGAAAAAAGGTGTATGTGATGTTTGATGTGAGTATATTCGGTAACATCATGTTCATACACAAGATACATTGTGTGTAACATACAATCCCAAACATTTCAAATAAATATAAAATAAAATAACACAATAGATCAAATATTATAAGAATGAGTTCATAAAACTCTATGATTTTGCATTTCAACTCATGAATCCTTGGAGTGATAAAATTGCAGTTCAAGTCTTTATTTGGATGTTGTCTTCAAAACAGATTTTCACAACTCCAGGGTCTAGATTTCATGAAATGAGTACTATACTTCCTGTGTTGATTCATATTTGATGAATCATAAAAGGAATTCTTGAATTTTATCTCTCGAAATGATCTACTATAGCCTCTTGGGTTCATAGTGTAACTGGTTAATATTTCTGACTTTTTCCCTTCGATCTAGCGAGTATACCCTATCTCGTGCATTCCTCTGTTAAAACACACAGCTCACACTCCTATTTCATTAGTCAGACTTCCCTTTTATATTTGAGGTCTGACAATAAGAATAATTATTCCACGTGCGGCCCTCCTCATATGTCGTGTTGTCTTTATATATTAATTTTTTATGTCTTCAAGCAGCATTAATTAAGGTCATAAACATGAAATTTATCAAATATGACTATTAGAATAATAAAAAAATTTGACAATGTATGGAATAAAAGAGTGAGCATCGGTAGACCGGCAGCGATAACATTCTCAACAGTATATATCTACATGAGGCTTCAACAGTAGACTAAATCAGTAGCCTTAATCAGTGACATTCATCGATGACCTTCATCGGTGACCATTCCTTGTTGAATTTCATCAACGACCTTTCATCGGTGACTTTCAATGGTTAACTTTCATCACTAACCTTCTATGAGTGAACTTTCATTGGTGACCTTTCTTCGGAGATCATTCATCAATAAAATTCATAGGTGAAATTTCATCGATAAACTTCTATCTGTGACATTTAATATGTGACCTTTCATTGTTTACCATTCATCGGTGACCTTCATCGGTGGCCTTTCAATGGTGACCTTTCATCTTAGATAAATTTATCACTATAAGATTAAATGATTGAAAAGTGAGATTAAAGATACCTATTTTTCACTAGATAGAAAACAAGAATATTATGGAAACATGATTATCTTTCAATAGAAATATGACTATCAAATAAAAGAAACATGATTTGGGATTATCAAAATAAGAGAGTCCAACAAATACCTTCTCAAATAATTTCTCAACCATGCCTCATTGAGAAAATATGAAGTGTTCAATGAAATGATGTGTAAACATAGAATAAGGGGCAATTCATGAGAAATAGAAATACATAGAGAAAATAATTGATGATGAAATAGTTATAATATTTGGTTCCAGACATTTTTCACCATCTAATACGAAGATAATGAATGAGAATTCGAGTCACACGCATAGCTTAACATTATCTATTAACCTATATAGCACAAATATGTATCGATATCCTCAAGAGAACTATTAGTGTTAAAATATGAAGAAGCAAATCACTGAATATACATAAAATGGAAAAGTACATTAGTATGATTAGGCTAAAAGAAACAGTCTAAGGGGATGATGTAAACACTAACCGTACCAACATGAAAATGTGATAAAATCCCCATGCAATTTTCACTATAATTTTAAATTCATCTAAAGCAAAAATTGCTTTATAGATTTTTGTTAATCATCATAAAAAATCATCTCACTTAGTAACAATTATATAGTACTTATTAGTTTATCAACATACACGGATATAAAAATTTGAAGTGGTAAGACTGCATGGAGTGCCACTATTCATTATTTGTTAAAACGTCAAATTCTATCAATGTAAATTCTATTATTATAATTAGGTAATATAGTATAATTCATTGAAAAATAGTTTAAGAACATTTAAAAACTATTATAAATGACGAAATAATAAAATAAGATGTATTTTTAGAAGTTAAGAAACATATACAAATATTAAAGTTACATGTTAATTGGAATAGTAATATGACCATTACAAATAAAAATTTAGCCAATAGAATAGTAACCTCAACTATGAAATTATAAATAAAATTTATCACATATGAATTAAAATATGGTATATTAATAACATTTTATATGTCAATAAATAATTTAAAAATAATATTTTTAGTGTTTGTATTTTTATAAAGAGTAAATGTTTTTTTTATAATTTTATAACTAAAAACAATTGATAAAAAATCGTTTCAAAAAAATATATTCATTAATTATTATTATTATTTATTATTCTTTTATGATAATGTAATGAGAAATTTACTAATTTTAATGGTTTCTAATAAAATTTGATATTTTTGAAGAAATGATGATTTTAATTAAAAATGAAAATTTTCATATTTATAAATTTTTGTTTATAAATATATGTTTATTATATTATTAGCATTTTTTAAATATAAATTTCAATAAAATTTTAGGTTGAAAATTTTTCATTTCTATAAGATACTAAAATGTTCAGTCAATAGTGATATATTTTAATTTTTGGTATTTACCAAATAAATGAATTGATGTGTCATATATTATGTGAGGGTGATATAAGACCATAATATTGAAATATCCTTCATAAATTTAATATATTTAGTGATATGTTTGAATCTATATATAGTAATAAGAATAAATTATATAGTAATGAATAAAATAATAAAAAACAGCCCTATCCTCCCTTATAAATACTACCCTCATCGCTTATTCATATAACACCATACATGATGTGAATCTTGTCCAATTCTGACCCAAATCTTCTTCCAAGACTTATCCCCATGTCTATGATCATTTTTTTTACCAAAGTCAAAAACCAAATTCCATGTGGAAATTCTCATGGAGTCGAATTCAATAGGTAATGACCTCTTTCCATTTCATTTTAATTACTTTTCTGTTTCTTTTTTTAATTATATCATATTCACCACTTATCAAATATGAACAGTGAATTAAGTATCACACACACATATATATATATATATATATTTATACTCTTATGTTAATGGCATAATCCATCTCCAAATCTGGTCTACTATCCTTTTTATTACAAAAAATGAGAACATCATCTGTGATAAGTTGATTTACCAAGGTCATGGATGATGCATTTTCATTTTCATTTATCATGTTAATGGCTGGTCATATAATTATTTGTATAATTAAATAATATTAAATTATACATATTATAATTTGTATTATGTTCTTTAATTTATATGTAATCATGATTTTGAATAATAAATAATGAGTTCATGAGCGTCATAAAATCCACCAAATAAATTTATTAATTTTCATTAAATATGTATCTAAAGATTCATCCTCATACCATATGACAAAATTATATATAATTTCATTTAGTCTTCTATAATTTAATTAATAACATATTACTTCAATTTATTCGAAATAAACTCATATTACATGAACTAAAATACATATATACAAGTAAAATAATAATAAAAACCACGAAAATAAACACTCTCTAATAATAAAATTGTACTCTATAACTTATCAAAATGTAAATAAACGAACATCATAAAATTATAAACAATAAAAATATATTTATAATATGTTCTTTATATACTAATTAATCAAACAAATTTTTTTATTTATGATATAAATATGTTTATGTAATTCACACGTATTGTAATTGTATTTTTGAACCCAATTTTTTTTATTTGTGTTAGTCCTCTTTCAAAGCAATTTTTTGTGTAGATGTTATTTTAAAATTAATCTGATATAATTAATTTGTGATTAATGATTATGCTCTATGAAACACATGATTACAATACTATTTTGTTTTGGAATAAAAATAATTTTCAAAAATAACTCTTCTTTCAAATCAAAACACATCCTTTACTTCTATTGTGATTGTTTGTTCATCACTCGAGATTGATGATTCTTATAACAGTAATGTTATTAGTTTTTTATTATGAGAACCCCAATGATTATTAATCAGTATATGCCTTATAAAATTCTCATTTATCTAATTTCCATTTCATGGGTAATTTATGTAACACCCCATGCTTCCAAGGTACGCTTCTCTTTGATTAATACAATAGCGTGTACTGTATACAACTTCAAGTTCCAACACACCACAACCAATCAAACTAGCCGTTATGAATAGTAATACCCACTTTTTGAAGTTTTATAAATTTTATATTTAAAAATGGACTTCATTTTTGTATTCCGAATATCGAAATTAGCTTTTGGTGAATTTTTGGCATTTTTATGAAAGCATTTAATTTTTGATGAATAGTGAAAATCACTAAGTTCTAATTAAAAACAACATTTTTAATCGAAATAATTAATATTGATAAATTATGAATTTGAGCGGTTTTAAATTATATTTAGAATATATTTTTACCATTTAATACAATGTTTGGTCATTGGATGTAATTTCACATTTAAACCAGACATAAACAAGTGTCAATCTTTTGATAGTTATTATTTCTTAAAAACACGATTATTGTTTTGAAAGTGGGAATTAATATTAAATTAATTTCTTCCACTAATTTGTTTTGAATTTATAAGAATAGATTCCATATTTATAACAAGAGATCTAAATTGTGTAAATAGGTATATTTTATTTTCATATATTTTGAATAATTATTTCGGTAAATATTTTATTTACCATGGTTAAAGGGGATGTCCGGTAAATTAGGGTAAAAATAATATTATAATAATAATAAATTACCCTAAAACGTGTCCTAACCATATTGGTTGATACATGTCCGACCATTGGAATATTTTTCTCTATTTTGGGCCCCCATGGATCCACTTGTAAGTGAAAATGTGACTTTATATTAATTAAGTAAAAGTAAATAAAAAAATGACACAAGAATATATCATTTAGAAAAACAATTTTTACATTGGGATATATATGTTATATATTCGACTATAAATATTAATTAGAAATATAGAAATATTTCCTACCTAATGGAAGTTTATTTATAATTTTTAGACATTTAATAATTAAATTTATTTATGACACAATAATGATGCAGTATTTTCCTTTTTAATGAAAGAATCAAATAATTAGTATTATAAATTATCTAATAAATATAATTCTCTTTTTTGATTCCATCCACGAATTATATTAGTTAATATAACATATTAGGTTTGCATAAATTAATTTTTTTCTAATTAATAATGTTGTTAAGACTTTAACAGAAATCAATTATTTAATATTGTCAAAATTGACATAAATCAGTTTTTAAAACAAATAATTGATTATTAATTGATATTATATTCCTAAAAATCTATCGTTCATCCAAAGAACTTATATAATAATAGTTTTATCATTAATGTACCACTTGGGGGGTCTATTTGAAGTATATAGTTAGTTTATTAACCATATAATATTAAAATACAATTTGACATGGTAAATGTCAAAATATATAACTAAGAGTTAAATATAAATGATAAAGTTAATATAATGACCCAAACCTGTCTAAAACATATTGGATGAAAGTATTTATACCCATCCCCACCATATAATTTGAATAATTCACTTTTTATTCATTAAAACCCGAATATGAATTTATTCTAAAATAATACTTTATGTTTTTCCTAAAGAGCCACTCCTCTCCCTTATAAAAGGACACCACTTATAACCAATTCATCATACCCTCATAACCTTTTTTTCGACCAAAATCTTCCTTAATATGCTATCAACTATCCTCCCTTAATCCTAGAGGCCTTCCATTAGTCATAAATCCATCCTAAGAATCCCTTTTGATAAAATCAACAGGATGAACCCGAAGAAGAGGTAATTTTTTCACCACCCTTTTTCAAGTTCCTTTCTTCAACCACATTTTCTTTCTTTGTTGTTCCATAATAAATTAATAACTACAGTATATTGTATATAATTTTGTGTTATTATAACTATGTTTCAACAATATTCATTATTCTATCAATCCTTTGAATGTCATGTCACCAAACGTGCATACATATGGCCAACCGTCTCCATGTCGTGGTGTAATTGTTATTTAATACATTATTATTTGGATTGTTATAATAATAATAATTAATTAATTTAATTAATAAATATAACAAGATAATTATTCGTTATATATGATATACCAACCAATTATATATTATTTTAATATCAAAACAATGATATTGTCGCTTCTGCATACGTACGGACTACCGTCTCCACGAACGTGATGCGATTCATTCTACATCGTATCCATTCAAGTATAATTCTAATTTGATGATTAAAAATAATTTTTATGGACTTTATATCATTATTTATATGAATATGATAAAACCTTCCCATAACAAACATGACTTATGGAACAAAACATATTAAATAAAATGAGTAATTTAACACCCAAAACGACGATAATAATAAGATATTATTAACAATGCAATGATAAAAGATCATATATGATATAATATTAATGTATATGATGCTTTTATAATTCAACAAAAATTATTTCACCATTATACAGGAGTCTAACCTACCCTCGACCAAGGAAAGAGTACAATGTAAGGGGTCTCTTTTCTCACTTTTAATTCTGTGAGATTTCCATTGTTCACCACTTATTTAATGAATGTGTTGTGTGTACTTCCCATGTTTGTATTCATTGTGTAATATAATTTAATTTATGGATATCTACATCATCATTGTATGATCCTTCTTTCATGGGTGTATGTTTCGCATGTTACCAAATCAATAAGGGAATTTGAATTTTCCATTTCCACTCCTTTCGACATTACACATAATCACTCCCTTGATAAATTCTCAATTCATCGATATGCACTTGATATTATTAATTTTAACTCAATCTCTATTTGTTGAGTTAAATATCCAATTCATTGGTGTTGTTTTTACAAGAATATGTGTGAATTTCCTCTGAATGATTTACGCTGAATATCCAATCATATTGAGTTTATTTATATTTTTCACACATAATTATGATTTTTATTTATCCTTATCCTAAGTATACGGTCTTTATAAGAGATTTCATATCAATTTACATTCCATTAATACTTCATTGTTATTATACACCAAATCACTTGTATATGGTTTATATAATGTACTTTTACATAGTATATCATGAATCCCTTTATTATAAAGATATTAAAACGTTTTGATTACATCTATTATTTAAATTCAAGTTTCTCTCTTTTGGTTAGGAACTCTAACTAAAATATCCTTTTAAAATATTTTAAAGATTTATTATTCTAAATATTTCTCGTCAATGTCCATGTTTTAAAAATGGTTTTAAAGATTTATTCATATGGAAATTAATGTTTTAAAATTAAAATTCATTTTAAAAATTTTCAATGTGGTATGGGAAACTTTATTTCAAAAATCTATTTTTAAAATCGATTCTTGAAAATTAGTGTGACTTTTAAATGTTTTAAAGAAGGGGGGTATTTCTCTCAAATAGTTTTGATGATTATTTACATCTGTGTCAATATCCTTCATTATTCTCGATTGAGGTTAATATGTTACAACACAATCTTCCATATTGTATTGAATGAGTTATGTTTGACTGTGAATGTACAATTTTTATACCATTCATTGTTTATGCAGAAATTATTCACATTTCGTATGCTAGTTTTAAAACAAATGTAAATGTTGTGTTTAAACCTATTCATATGGGGAATGCATTAGACTTACTATGTGATGGGTGGAGCCTTCTATAGCTACTCGATGCATCGGTAGGTCCCATGAGACAAACTAGTGTCTTGGCACAAGGCCTTGAAAAAAACTTATTTTTAGTCTTGGCACAAGGCCTTGACTATGTGGTTATGATAGTCTGGCATTATGCATTCCATTATTATGAAAGTGTTTATTGATATTTCATTTGATTATTTGACTAGTAGAATATCCACGTGAATAAGTAAATGGAATTATTTAATTTTATCTTTTCCATATTATGATGTTGTTCAAGTTTAGAAGGATTCTCTTTTAGTTATACATTGCCTTAAATTTTTATACTTATTTATGAATGTTTCCGCTATATTGTTATCCTTACTGAGCATCTGTGCTCACCCCTTTCTATGTTTTATTTTTCCAAGGATGTGAAGAAGTATTTTATGAATGACATACCGGGGTAGTATGAGGATATGAGTGTGTTCTATGGAGACAAGATTTTGTTGTAGTTTTTTACTTTATGATGTAATGTAAACATTATGAATGTATCTAGTGATTCCAAGGCTACTAAACGAATCGGTCATTCAAGACATGATCTTTTGTGATCGTGAAAATGATACGTAATAATGCACAGACTCTGGGTAACTCAGGTCGGGGAGTTAGAGTTGTTATCAGAGGAAGTTTAGTACAAACCCTGGAAACTATATTTAGGTAAACTATGATTAGAGCACATAGCCCTAAGATAGACATTGATTATTAGTATAGAAGAACCTCATCAAATTTTGGTAATGTATATATTTTGTGAGTTTTCCAAGAAATATATCCCTGTCTGGATATGAGCAGGTAGAGGTGGCTAAGACATTGATGTACCTAGAGGTAAAACCCAAAACACCGCTTTGAGCTAGACTCGAACCGGAACTAGTGCACGAACAAATGCCTTGCTGCACTCTTGGTTATGACACTCCTAGGGGATATTATTAGGATAATTTACATTTTCTTTACGAAGAAATTTGAAGTATTTTAATATAAGATGAGAATAAATGACCTAGGTTTATCCTAAAGTGTTTCAAATTGATAATATGGTGTCATAAATTTATCTAAATGATTCTATGACTACTGTTACCCACACAATGTTTTCTGGTTTTTGTCAATGGATGGAGTCCAAGGAAGTCATATTAACTTTGAGAATGATGTACAAGGAGGGAACAGTTGTGTAAATGAGCAACAAAATGGAGTGTTGATAGGAATAAAATATATCGTGTTCATGCCAAATCTGTTTTATAAAAATATGATCAATAACATATATATTAACCAACTCCCGGAATCAACAAAGAAGAGAAAGGTGATGAATGATAATAACTCTAGTAGTGGAGACCATGGAGAAAAAAATCATAAACTTCCATCATGTAGGAAATGTGGAAGGAGACACCCAGGAAAGTGTCTAAACGGAAGAAAGAAATGCCTTACGTGGGGGAAAGAAGGAAATTAAGTGAATAATTGAAGAGGAAAAATGAAATGTACTATGGAAGAATTCAAAAATGTCCCAAGAATCCATTTATTTCCATTTTCCATAAATGTAGGGGACATGGACATTACCCGAGTGAATTCCCTTTTATATAGGATATTTTCATGGTCAATAAAGAAGCTGTGTGGAAATAAATGGCTGGAGAAATGTTTAAAATATTAGTGCTCCTTGTTGATGGGATTACTTTGGAATAACTTTCTCTTGTATTTGTAACCCTGTAGTTTCCCATGTGAGAATGATATTTTAGGATCTCTTATCTTTTCACTTGTGGATATACTTATAAATAACCATTTGGTTTTATATGATCATTGGGTTTGAGGCAATTACAAGTTATTATATTTTGGGATGAAAATGAAAGGTATGAGATAACATTTCTTGGTAAAACTATTTTATGGTTATTTTGAGGAATTTATCTCATTTTGGTAATGTTATAAAATAATGTTTTTGAAAAAGGAAAACACGCAGACCGTGTGACTACCCGTCGCATCACACAAAGCTGTGGGAATCGAACCCACAACCAAAGTGTGATTAGGATTTATCTCCTACCACTGGACTACGTGATGTCCCTGGTTAGTGTGACTAATTACTTTTAGTTAAATGATATTATTGATCAATAATAAGTTGATTTGGGTTCTTATGTCTTATAAAATGAATACCCTTAGTATAGGAAAATGATTTGGTGATTAAGTGATAATTTTTTTTGGAAGATGTTGACATGGTTTGGAACACTATATGCCCAAGGAAAATAGAATATTATGGGGTTTCATTTAAAGAGTAATGTTGGATATTTATCTACGTTTTTATTGGGTATTTATAGTGATTTGGGTTATTTATGAAAATGACTAACCTATATTAGTGAATATCTGATTAGGTTAATTACTTTTAAGTATGTGACTTTAAGAGCAGTTGATGTCATTTGGATATACAATTTAACATGGAATACTTCATAACCAAATTATTCTATGTTTTGGGATTCAATATTAGTTTGGATTATATTGATGGATTTTAAGGACAATTGTTTATTAGATGTTATTTATTTACCTTTGGGGTATTGTTGGTTTAATTTTAGAAATTAAGATTAGTGTTTCTTTCTGTAAAGGAATATACTTTTGGGGGATCATCAAATCTTGTACTAACGGTTTTGGTTTTGATTAATCTCTAATGTCAAGGTAAATATATAGTTTATCCTTTGTGGATCATGTGATTTTATAGAAGTCTATTATAGATCTTCTAGTATGACCAAGTATTCTTGAATACTCATCGTTTAAAATTAATAATGAGTTAGTTGTGAAAATTAATTATAGAATGAAACTATAATAAAAAAGTAATTATATCTCTTTACATTCTTAGTCAATCACACAAATTAATTCCTCATCTTTATGTAATGTAACAGTAAAATTATTTTGTCCCTATTATTTTACTACTGTGAAACTAATGACCGTTTGTCCCATCAAAAGTTTGTGGCTTTCTTATTTTTAACTTTATCCTGATCATGTTTTCTATCTCTCTCCATCAGATCTTGACACATTTTTTATCTTCCGTACACATGTTTTTCTACATGGAATCCTAGGATGAGTTATCTTGGGTCACCATTGTACTTCTCTTTCATTCTATTAAGGTAATAGTTTTATTGACTATTTTTCTAATGTGGGACATTCCATTATATTCCCAAGCCCAATTTTAAATATTTCAAGGACAAAATTATTTTATGGAGGGGATAATTTGACACCCCAAGCTTCCACGATACGCTTCTCTTTGAATAATACAATAGCGTGTGTTGTACGCAACTTCAACTTCTAACACACCACAACCAATCAATCTAGCCGTTATGAATAGTAATACCCACTTTTTTAAATTTTATACATTTTCTCATTCAAAATGGAATAATTATTTCGATTCTAAATATCAAATTATCGTAGGGTGATTTTTTTAATTTTTCTGAAAACATTCAATTTTTGATTTATAGTGAAAATCACTAAATTTTAATTAAAAATATTTTTTTATTAGAAATAATTAATAGTAATAAATTATGAATTTGAGTGGTTTAAAAGAATATTTAGAAACTATTTTTACCATATAATACAATTTTGGTCATTGGACATAATTTCACATTTAAACCGGATATAAACAAGTGTCAATTTTTGTATAGTTATTATTTCATAAAAAACACGCCTTTTGTTTTGACGGTGGGAATTAATTTTAAATTAATTTCTTCCAATTATGTGATTTGAATTTAAAAAAATGGATTCCATATTTAGAATCAGAAGGTATAAATTGTTTAAATAGTTAACTTTTATTTTTAGACGTTTTGAATAATTACTTCGGTAAATATTTTATTTAACATGGTTAAAGGGTAAATCCGGTAAATAATGGTAAAAAATATTATAATAATAATAATAATAAATTACCCTAAAACGTGTACTAACATAATTTCTTGATATATTTCAGACCATTGGAATACTAGGGTCTATTTTGGGACCCCTTGGATCCACTTGTAAGTGATAAGGACACTTTATATTAATTAAGTTAATGTAAATACAAAAATGACAGAAACATATATCCTTTAGAAATACTATATTTAAAAATGGTTATATATGTTATATTTTCGACTATAAATATTCATTAGAAATTTGAAAATATTTAATATGTATTGGAATTTTATTTATAATTTTTAGACATTGATTAATTAAATATATTTGTGACACAATAATGATACAGTATTTTCCTTATTAATGAACGAATAAAATAATTAGTATTATAAATGTTAAAACCAATATATTTTGAAAGTTTTCATGCCATACACGAATTGTATTAGTTAATATGTCCTGTTAGGATTGATTAAATTAATTTGGTTCAGATTAATAATGTTGTTAATACTTTAACAAAAATAAATTATTAAATATTTTCAAAATTGACATAAATGAGTATTTAAAACAAATAATATATTATTAATTGATATTCTATTCTAAAAAATATAAGGTTCGGCCAAAGGACATATATAATGATATTTTTATCATTAATGGTCAACTTTGGGGTCGCTTGTAGGTACATAGTATGATAAGTAACCATATAATATAAAAATACAAAGTGACATGGTAAATGTCAAACTATTTAACTAAGTGTTAAATATAAATGATAAAGTTAATATAGAGAACCAAAACTATCTCAAATATATTGGATGAAAGGATTTAGACCCATCCCCACCATAGACTTTGAATAATCCACTTTGGATCCATTCAAACCCGAATTTGAATTTATTATAAATTAATACTTTATATTTTTTCTAAAGAGCCCCTCCTCCCCCTTATAAAAGGACACCACTTCTAACCAATTATCCATACCCTCAAAGAATTTTTGTTTCGGCCAACCTATGACCAAATACCCTATCAAATATCCTCCATTAATCCTAGAGGCCATACTTATGTTAGAAATCCAACCTAAGGATCCATTTTGATCAATTCAAAAGGAAAACCCCAAAGAAGAGGTATTATTTTCACCACCCTTTTCCAAGTTCCTTTCTTCTTCAATTTCATCATTCGTTGTTGTTACATTATAAAATAATTACTCCAGTATATTATATATATTGTGATGTTATTATAAATATGGTAAAACCATATTCATTATTATATCCATCCTTTGAATAACATGTGACCATACGTGCATACGTACAGACTACCGTCTCCACGTCGTGGTGTAATTGTTATTCAATACATTATTATTTGGATAGGTATAATAATGATGTTTAATTCATATAAATAATAATTATAACATGATAATGATTCTTTATATATTATATACCATCCAATTATATATTATTTTAATATCAAAAGAAAGATATTGTCGCTCGTGCATACGTACGGACTACCGTCTCCACGAATGAGATGTGATTCATTCCCCATCGTATCCATTCAAGTCTAATTCTCATTTGATGATTAAAAATAATGTTTAAAGACATGATATAATTCTCTATATGAATATGATAAAACCTAATCCTAAAAAACATGACTTCTATAACAAAACATTTAAAAGAAAACTAGAAAGTTAATGCCCGAAAAAACGATAATACTAAGATATTATTAACAAATAAATGTTAAAAGATCATATATGATTTCATATTAATGTATATGTTCCATGTATAATTTAATAACAACTATTTAACCATTATACAAGAGGATAACCTACCATCTACAAAGGAAAAATTACAAAGTAAGTGGTTTCTTATCTCACTTTTAATTCTGTGAGATTTCCATTGTTCACCACTTATTTATTGCATGTAGTGTGTGTACAGCATGTGATTGTATTAATTTTGTAATATAATTTAATTTATATATATCTACATCATTATTGTATGATACTTCTTTCATGGTTGTATGTTTCATTAGTTCCCAAATCGATAAGGGAATTTGAAATTTCAATTTCCACTCTTTCGGCTTTACACATACATCATTTATTATATTACTCCAAGATTATGTGTGGAATAACTACTCATTTTCTTATGTCATAATTTACACTCCCATTTCCATGGATATAATTTTGATACACATAATCACTCCCTTGAAAAATTCTCAAGTCATCGATATGTACTTGATAGGTGTGATTTTAACTCAATCTTCATTTGTGGAGTTAAATATCCAAGTCATTGGTGTTGTTTTTACAAGAATATGTGTGAATGTCCTCTGATTGATTTACACTGAATATCCAATAATATTTAGTATATTAATATTTTTCACACATATTTATGTTGTTGATTTATCATTAACCTATGTATACAGTCTTTATAAGAGATTTCATCTCAATTTACATTCCATTGTGACTTCTTTTGTTGGTATACACCAAATCACTTTTATATTGTGTATATAATGTATTTGACATAGAATATCATGAATCCCTTTATTCTCATGATATTACAATGATTTTATTAGCGCAATTATTTATTTTCAAGAGTCTTTATTTTGGTTAGTAACTCTAACTAAAATATCATCTTAAAATGGTTTACCGATTTATTATTCTAAATCTTTCTCATCAATGTCCATATTCAAAAAATAGTTTTAAGTATTTATTCATATGGACATTAATGTATTAAAATTAAAATTCCTTTTAAATGATTCAATTTTTTATGGGAATCTTTAATTCAAAAATATATTTTTAAAACGTCTTCTTGAAAAGTATTGTGACTTTTAAATGTTATCAAGAAAAGGGGGTATTTCCCTCAAATAGTTTTGATGAATATTTTCATCTGTGTCAATATCCTTCATTTTTCTTGATTCAAGTTAATCTCTTACAATAAAATCCTCCATATTGTATTGAATGAATTATGTTTGACTGTGGATGTGCCATTTTTATTCAATTCATGGTCTATGCAGAAAGTATTGACATTTTGTATGCTAGTTTTAATATGAATGTCTATGTTATGTTAAAACCTATTCATATGGGGAATGAATTGGACATAGTAAGTGACGGGTGGATCCCGCAATACCTCCTCAATTCATCGGTAGGTCTCATGAGACAAACTAGTGTCTTGGCACAAGGCCTTGAGTATGTGGTTATGAATGTCTGGCATTATTCATTCCATTATTATGAAAGTGGTTATTGATGTTGCATGTGATTATTCGACTGGTATAATATCCAGGTGAATAATTAAATGGAATTATTTCATTTTATCTTTTCTATATTATGCTGATGTTCAAGTTTAAAAGGCTTCTGTTTTAGTTATACATTGCCTTAAATGATTATGCTTATTTATGAGTGTTTCTTCTATATTGATATCTTTATTGAGCATCTAATCTCACCCCTTTCTATGTTTTATTTTTCCGAGGATGTGAAGACGTATTTAATGAATTACCTATAGGGATAGTATAAGGATATGAGTGTGGTCTATGGAGACAAGATATTGTTGTAGTTTTTCACTTTAGGATTTTATGTAAACCTTATTTATCTATCTAGTGATTCCAAGGCTACTAAACTAATCGGCCTTTTGAGACATGATCTTTTGTGATCTTGAGAATGATACGTAATAATACACTAACTCTGGGTAACTGGGGTCAGGGTGTAACAATTTAATGGAAAATATTGTTATACATTCTATGATGCATGCATGATTATATAAATATTATCATGTGATGGGTGTGCGCACACATATATAGTGCTCCAATGAACTGCGTAATTTGTTGTATCTAAAGATATAATTTCATATATGTGTTCTCATTGTGATATTTTTTTGAAATGATAATGATTTTTTCATCAAGCACATATATTATGTGATAACATTATATTAGCATTGTTCGCCACAATGTGTGGTATTTGACCACTATGACAAGATGTGTCATTTTTATTCATTTCCTAAATCGATGTATTTATATAATGAATCCTCCCAGGATTATAATGATTAATATATGATTATTTTATGATTAAAATTATTATCCACACCCCATTATTTATTGGAAAATGTTCTTATAAATCCAATTATATGTATTTTAACTCGGAAAATTATATTATTTGTATCCTCAGCTGATTATATGTACTACGAACTAGATGAGATCCACTATAAATATATATCAGAAATAATTAAATAATTTTTTTGTTTTATTAAAATAATTTAAATCATGGTCCTAATTCTCACAAAATCTATCCCTTTGGATTATAATTTTTTAAAAATATTATATTATTTATCATTAAAATCAATTAATTGTAATGTATGAAAAATTAGGTTTCTAATAGTTAGTATAAGAGAACTTTTTTTATATTTTGGAATTATTTTTTGTGAATAGTAGTGAAAACCTTATTATGAGACTATGTTTATTTAAATAGAAAATAATTCTTTTTTTATAAAAAACTTAACATTTTTATCTGATAATATATGTCTTTAGATTTATATTCACAATGGACGAGATTATTTATTAATTAATTTTTGACTTTTGTTTTTTAAAAACATTTAATAATTGAAAAAATTGCGGCATCTAGGAGAAACAAATCCAACATTCCATGTGAAGGACAATGTAGTGAATGCCTAAATTACATCCCCTATGCCTTAGGTGGTGGTTTTAAAAACATCATAGAAATTATAACCCACCTTTCTCTAGATATGAACAATAACATGAATAATTTTAATCATCATACATCACCTAAGAGGTATAAATGCTCATCGAGTATTTTAAGCAATAACGACCACGAACAATTAGTGGATATTCTAATCCACTAGTTTTCGAAAATTGGTTAAATTAAATAGAGAATATCTATTATGTGATTCCCTATTTTGATATTTATATGGAGACATTGGACAATTTTCATTTAGATGGAGAGGCTGATCAGTGGTGGTCATTTATAAATAACACCAAGACAATGGATGAAATTGATGATATGGAGTGGGTTGTATTTAAGAAAATATTTCATTATAAGTATTTCGTAATGAATATTTAGATAAATTTAAAGTGTTAAAATATATGATGTGTAAACATAGAATAAGGGGAAATCCATGAGAAATAGAAATAATTAGAGAAAATAATTGATGAGGAAATAGTTATAATTTTTCGTTCCAGACATTGTGTACCATCTAATACGAAGATAATGAATGAGAATTCAAGTGACACGCATAGATTAACATTATATATTCACCTATGGAGCACAAATATGTATCGATATTTTCATGAAAACTATTGGTGTTAAAATATAAAGAAGGAAATCAGTGAATATAAATAAAATGGAAAAGTAAATTAGTATGATTGGGCTAAAAGAAACAGTCTAAGGGGATGACATAACCACTAACCATACCAACATGAAAATGGGAAAAAATACCGATGAAATATTCACTATAATTTTAAATTCATATAAAGTAAAAATTGTTTGACATATTTTTTTTATCATCATACAAAGTCATCTCACATAATCACAATAATATAGGACTTCTCAGTTGATCAACATGCACGGATATAAAAATTTGAAGCGGTAAGGCTGCATGGAGGGCCACTATCGATTATATGTTAAAACGTCAAATTCTATCAATGTAAATTCCATTATTATAATTAGGTCATATAGTATAATTAATTTAAAATAGTTTATGAACATATAATAACCATTATAAATGAAGAAATAATAAAATAAGATGTATTTTTAGAAGTTAAGGAACATATACAAATATTACTGTTCCATATCAATTGGAATAGTAATGTGACCATTAGAAATAAAAAATTATCCAATAGAATAGTTACCTCAACTATGAAATTATAAATAAAATTTAGGAAACATATGAATTAAAATATGGTATATTAATAATATTTTATATGTAAATAAATAATTTAAAAATGATTTTTTTTTATTTTTATAAAGAGTAATAGTTTATTTATAATTTTATAATTAAAAAAATTTGATAGAAATTCGTTTAAAAAAAATATAATTCATTAATTAATATTATTCTTTATTATTCTTTTATGATAATTTTATGAGAAATTAACAAATTTTTATGTTGTCTAAGAAAATTTGTAATTTTTGAAGAAATGATGATTTTAATTAGAAATGAAAATTTTCTTATTTATAAATTTTTTTTTACAAATTTATGTTTATAATATTATGATAATTATATAAATATAAATTTCAATAAAATGTTAGGTTGAAATTTTTTCATTTCTATAAGATAGTAATATTTTCAGTCAGTAGTCAAATATTATAATTTATAGTATTTACCAAATAAATGAATTGATGTGTCATATATGAAGTGAGGGTGATATAAGACCATAACATTGAAATTTCATTCATAAATTTAATATATTTAGTGATATGTTTCAATAAATTTATAGTAATGAGAATAAGTTATACACTAATGAATAAAATAATAAAAAGCAGCCCTATCCTCCCACATAAATACAACCCTCATCACTTATTCATCTAACACCATACACGATGTGAAGCTTGTCCAATTCCAACCCAAATCTACTTCAAAGAATTATTCCCATGTCTAGGATCATTTTTTCTGAACAAAGTCAACAACCAAATTCTGTATGGAAATTCTGAAGGAGGATAATTCAATAGGTAATAACCTTTTTCCATATCATTTTAATTAATATTAAATTACTTTTTTATATTATATCATATTCACCACTTATCAAATATGAACGGTGAATTCAGTATCACACACAAATATATTTTTATATATATATTAATTCTATTACTTTAATTGTAACAACCCGAAATTTTGAATGAATCTTGTTTCATAATTTTATGTGTTATTTTATTTTTATACTCAACAAAAATGTTTCATTTGATAACATGAGTATAATTAAAATGATACTGTTGGTTTTTGACTGTTATATGACCATTGGTCAATATGACCACTGGAAACTAAACGTTTTGATTATTGTCTCTAAATACAAGTAATCTTGGTTAATTAATATAGAAAGAAGATTCGACGGCCTCACCCAGTAGTCTTGGACCAATTGAAACCCATCTAACAGAACTTGGGAAGGAGGTAGCACCACTGGGCTTTGCTCTGGACCAAACCCAAGCTGAACTTCATCGTATAAAGCTAGAACGAGATTGCCTTAGCGAGAAGTTCAAACTGATAGAAATTACTAATCGTGCGATGTTGGCCGAGCCTGTCACGACCCGCCCTCGAGGCCCGTGCCGTGACTACCCCAAGCCCGCCTTCCATAGGCCAGGGGCTGGCGACTAGCACCAAGGCGTAAAATCCCAGTAAAAAGGGAAGACATTTCCTTAATAAAGTAAACAAGCACCTCAGAGTAACAAGCGGAAGTAAAGCAGTACACAAAACTAGAACAACGGTGCCGAAGTAAAGGGGCCGGAAATACAAGCCCAACTGTAAAGTAATGTAAAACTCTAAAGGGAAAACAGAAACTGAAAGTAAAAGCGGCTCCTAGGACGTCCTCCTCGATTCCTACCTGAAGGGTAGGTACAGATGGCTTAGCTCCTGGATCGTCCACCACGGATCCTACCTGAAGGGTAGGTACAGATAGCTCCACAACTCCTCGGGTCCAACTGTCCGCTCCGAGCACGTCCCGCTCAGTGGTCCTCCTCCGGGTACCGACCTACTCCGTAAGCCTCAACCGCTGTCAGCGCTGTCCGTCGTCTGCAACCAACACAACGAAGTGCGGGCATAGCCCGTGCAGGGGTGAGTATAAGATACTCAGTAGGTGTAACACCCGAGATTTTTATAAGTAATATTTTGTTTTTTATATATCATCAAAGGAATCTTTCACTACATACTAGCTTGGCTTACTTTACACGCAATCGCGACCATCCTCGATAGCTTGCGTCGTACGCAATACCGAGTTTCACTAAACAACGATATGCTATTAAAATATTATTAAAACTAGCCGTTATGAATAGTAATAACCACTTTTTGAAATTTTATAAATTATATCTTTCAAAATGGACTTCATTTTTGTATTCGGAATACCGAAATTAGCCTAGGGTGAAATTTTCGTATTTTTCTGAAAAATTTCAATTTTTGATGAATAGTGAAACCACTAAGTGGTAGGTTAAAAACTGAATTTTGCATAAAACATAATTTTACCGCTTCTGTGAGTGTAATTTCGAAAATCCGAGAGACACGGTTAATATCAAGGACTAAAATGTGGTTCAATGAGATGAAAATAATTTTTTGGTGAATAGTAACTTTTTACTTTTTTTACCGCGGTTAAAAGTATATAGGGTAACTAAGGGTAAATATGATATCAATATTACCCTAACACATGTCCTAATTCTATTGGACAAGTGTAATTCGACCAAAAACAAACTTAGGAATAAAATATGACCATTTAGGCCCACTTGGATTAGATTAGGACATTTATTATTAATTTATTTAAAGAAGGGTTAAAATAGTTAAAATCAAAGTTTAATAAGTAAATCATTTTTAATATGGGGTTATACATAAGATAAATTCGACTATAAATATTAATTAGAAAGCTAAAACGATTTCCTACATAATGGTATTTTATTTGTAATTTTTAGACATTAAATAATTTAATTTAATTATGACACAACGATGATGCAGTAATTATCTTATTTATGAAATATTGACATAATTGATGTTATAAACACCAAAATAAATGTAATTTGAGACTTTTTATGAATTCCACTAATTTTATAGGTTACTATGATATATTAGTGTTGATTTAATCAACTTGGTACGAACATATAATTCTGTTATGACTTTCACAAAAATCATATATCAAATAGTGTCAAAATTGACACAAAATAGTTTTTAAATGAAATATTATATTATTAATTGTTATTTTATTCATAAAAATCTAAGGTTCGGCCAAATGACTTAGATAAGGATATATATATTAATAATAAACAATTTGGGGTTCGTTTGGCATGTTATAGTAAGTGTATTAACCATATAGTGAAAGAAAACAAAAAGACATGGTAAAAGTTAAATTATTTAACTTAGAGTTAAATCTAATTGATAAGGTTAAAATAATACCCTAAACTTGTCTAAATCCTATTGGTTGATAGGATTTCGACCCATCCCCACTTTAGCTTCGAAATAAGACCCTTTGGAACCATTATAAACCGATTTTGACTTTAATATAAAATAATATTTTGAGATATTCCTAAGGTGCCCCTCTCCTCCCTTATAAAAGGGCACCTACTCCCCCTCCTCCTCACACCAATTTGATCACTCAAGCTCGGCCAACCCCTGCCATTTTCTCCTCTCCACTTCCCTAGAATAATCCTAGAGGTCCTGGTCTTCTCCAAAGACCAATCATAGTTCCTTAAGTGGAGGATTCAAAGAGGCATTCCAAAGAAGAGGTAATATCCATTACCGATCTTTTCAATTTCTTTCTTCTTCAACTTCTTCTTCTTTAGTTGTTTCATGATAAAGTAATAACATAAGTATTACTTACATACTGATATGTTATTATAAATATGAAACAACCCTAATTCACCTTCTATCCATCCTACAGAAAAATGAAATTACCGCGCGTGCGTACGTACGGAATACCGTCTCCACACCGTGGTGTAATCTATTTTCCACCATCACCTTACAAGGATGGGTATAATGGAGTAATGAGTAACTATATATGATTATTATGAAGTAATATTGATACTGAAATAATATATATATACTCCAATACGATTCCACGATCATAGGAACGATATCATCACTCGTGCGTACGTACGGAATACCGTCTCCACGATGTGATGCGACTCGTTCTACATGATCTTCATTTCATAATGATTATATAAATGAATTGAATGAATGAATATGGTATATACTACACTAATACCATTCTGGAAATTAATTATCTATAACCTAAAGATAAGAATAAGAATTTATTCAACAAAACACGCATAAGAACAAAAAGTTATAAAGACCCGAGTAACAAGTAACAATGAAATATTACTAACAAGAAGCTAATAATATGACCATATATGATATCATATCAATATGTATGATTCTGGAATAAGTCAATAACATTATTTAAACCATTATACAGGAGCTTCGGACACGAACAAAGCAAATCGGACCTAAGGTAAGGGAAATATCACAATCTCATTTTTATCCGAGATTGTTTATTCGTAAGTATTTACTGGGGTGTATTTTATCATCCACATCCATGTTCCCTCAATATGTAATATTGTTTCCATCCACTTGCAATAGTTTAAATCCAATTTTACCCTTAGGTGAGTTTTTAGTAAAGAATATGAAAGAAATCTTTTGTCGTTTTTCCGTACGAGGTACTTTTTGACTTTTCCGACAAATGTACGAAGAATGTTTTTTTTAACTTATACGATAATAATTGATTTTTAAAACATTATTTCCAAGAAGCTTCCTTTAAAAGTTTTCATGTTTATTTTTAATCAACTTCTATTAGTTTAAAGTTGTATGACATGTTAAGAAATGTAAAATGTTTTTGAAAAAGAAAGGATATTTTCCTCAAGAATGAAGTTCAAGTGTTTTATCAAAATTATTTTACATCTAAGATAATAAAGGGTTCTGTTTCTATCCCTATTATTACATGGATTTGATTATGTTGTGATGGAAATATTTTTATGAATTCCTTTATCTTATATGAATTATTTTATGATGTCATGTTGTTTAAGAATCCCATTTTTATTACATGGGTTACGTTATGATGTATGGTTTATGATTATGTGGCACACATAAGAAAGGATTCAGTATAAGATGGGTGGGACCTATATCTCCCTCCAATGCATTGGGTAAAGATTTTATATCTCATGAGATAGACATGGCTGGAACGGAAGGTTATTTCGGTTCAGTGATACAGGACTGAAACGAGGAGTGAACTCGGTTCAGAAAGGGACTTTGTCCACTAAGTTAGTCTTGGCAATGAGTCATGACTAACAAGAAATGATTTTCAATGATTATGTGTGCATGCCACAAAGTTTCAAGTTTTATGTTATGATTATGGGGATCTCATTTTCACTTCTATGATTTATTCCATGTTAAGATATTATGATCTCTTTTGCAGGTTTTGATTTTCAAAAAGATATGATATGATTTTTATCTCCTTTATTTGCCCTTGCTGAGCATTTGAGCTCACCCTTTTATGTTTTCTTTTCCCCAGGTCAGGAAGATGGATATTAAGTAGAATATTCTAAAAGGGACCCTAGATATGATGAAATAAATGGGAGACACTGTAGAAGATTTATGAACCAGTTGTTTATGTTTCCCAGTTTCTAAAGACACTATACCTATACGGTCCTTTGTGGTTTTGTCATATGTTGTAATAAGTGTGCTTCAATTTTGAAGTATTAACAATGTATGTAAAGTATGGGTCGTTATAGTTGGTATCAGAGGAAAGGTATAGTCAACCTTTGGAAACTAGGATGTGAATGCCTTAGTAAGAACCCTAAGGATAAGTCTAAGCATAGAACACCATCTTAGTGTTTTAGAAATGTCCTTGAATAACCTAGGATAAGACCTTAAGCATGAAAATTTTATTCTTGAATTATGTGGTTTCCTATTATAATTAGTGTTGCTCACACTATTCTTCTTGGTTTTAGTCAATGGCTGGAACCCGAAGGAACCGTGTTAATGCGGAATGCGATGGGCAATGCAATGATTGTCCCCCTGAGCAACCAAACGATATGGGAGCTGGAATGCAAAATCTTGTAGCCATGCTCACACAACTTTCTCAAGCTATGAATCATGCAGGATTTCCAAACGAACAAAGGAGGGAGCAACATTCTGTTGAATCCTTCATGAGGCAGCGTCCACCTTCTTTCAGCGGGTCTACTGATCCATTAGTTGCTGAACAATGGATTAGTACTACTGAAAAGATATTTTCAGTTCTTCAATGTTCTGAGCATGATAAAGTCATCCTAGCAGTGTATCGTTTGGAAGGAGATGCGGATCAATGGTGGAATCTTGTTAAGAATACGAGGCAAAGGGATGAAATTGAGTCTATGGAATGGGACGAGTTCAAGAACTTATTTTTCAATAAGTACTTCCCTCGTATTCTCCGAACAAAGATGGAGAAAGAGTTCCTTGAACTAAAGCAAAGGGATGATGAATCTGTTGGTACCTATGAAGCAAATTTTACCAGACTTGCAAGGTACGCTTCTGGTATTATTATCCAACCTGAGAGTAAGATCGATCGATTCTTTAGTGGCTTAAAACCAAGTCTTCGAAGGGCGTTTGCCATAAGGGACTTCAATAGCTACGAGGAAATCGTTCGATGTGCTCTCAAAGTCGATATGGAGATTGGAGTAACCCATCAGTCACATGGGTTTGATAAGAAGAGGAAGATGGAATTCAAAGAAAAATCTAAAGAGCACACAGAAAAGAAGATGAGCTTTTCCTTATGCTCAAAGTGTGGAAAGAAACATGGAGGGAGTTTTCTTAAAGGAACAAGTAAATGTTTTAAATGTGGAAGGGAAGGTCATCGGGCATTTGAATGCCGTGACAATGGGAGGAAGATGTCTAATGACGCAAACAAAGGAATGGATACACAGAATGAACCTACTACACTTCAATGTTTCAAGTGCAAGGAGATGGGGCATTATGCCAATCAATGCCCAAATCCAAGGGTTGATGATGATGGTCGACGTCAACAAAATCTTAAGGCTAAAGACAAAGGAAAGTCACATGCAATTTCTATCAGCGATGTGGAGTACGATAACGAAGTGGTGAAAGGTACACTTACTGTCCACTCTAAAGTAGAAAATGTTTTATTTGATTCTGGATCCACCCACTCTTTTATTTCTAAAGAATTTTCTAAGGGTATCGCCGTATTACCTCAACAATTAGATGTTGAGTTAGCTGTGACAACACCTAATGGCACAACAGTCGCATCAAAAGTTTATAATTCTTCTTCGATCGAAGTTTGTGGGAAAGTGCTTCCTGCAAATCTTGTGATCCTTCCTTTAGAGGAATTTGATGTGATTCTTGGCATGGATTGGCTTTCTCTACATGGAGCTCATATCAATTGCCAAATAAGGGAAGTCACATTTCATATTCCAGATCAATCTACGATCGTATATCAATGCAAGGATGAACATAATCTTCCAGTGGAAATTTCTTCCATCATATGGGTATTGATTCCACTAAATGAAGGTTATTTATCTCAAATGGTTGGTGAGAAACTCACGATTAAGAATATGCCCATTGTAAGGGAGTTTGATGATGTCTTTCCGGAGGAATTACCGGGTCTTCCACCAAATCGTGAAGTTGAGTTTTCAATAGAACTCGTACCGGGTGCTTTGCCTATTTCAAAGACACCTTATAGAATGGCCCCAATTGAGTTGCAGGAATTGAAGAAGCAACTCCAGGAGAATCTTGATAAGGGATTCATACGCCCTAGTGCGTCACCTTGGGGAGCACCTGTTCTATTTGTTAAGAAGAAAGATGGATCAATGAGACTCTGCATTGATTATCGAGAACTTAACAAGATCACTATCAAGAACAAATACCCTCTCCCACGCATTGATGACTTATTTGACCAACTACGCGGAGCTCAATACTTTTCCAAGATTGATCTCCGTTCAGGGTATCATCAATTAAGGGTCAAAAGGGAGGATATACCAAAGACGGCTTTCCGTACAAGGTATGGACACAATGAATTTATAGTGATGCCATTTGGTCTTACTAATGCCCCTGCTATCTTCATGGATCTAATGAATAGAGTCTTTAGAGACTATCTTGATCAATTTGTGGTAGTCTTTATAGACGATATTCTTGTCTATTCAAAGAGCAAGGAAGAGCATGAAGATCACTTGAGAATTATATTGAAGACCCTGAGAAAGGAGAAGCTTTATGCAAAATTCACCAAGTGTGAATTTTGGCTTCAAAAAGTTTCATTTTTGGGTCACATAATCTCAAAAGAGGGGATATCTGTGGATCCAGCAAAAACAGAGGTTATCGAAAGATGGTCGAGACCAACAACAGTAACTGAGATCCGAAGTTTTCTTGGTTTGGCTGGATATTATCGACGTTTTGTAAAAGATTTTTCACGATTATCTAATCCACTCACCAAGTTGACTCGGAAAGGAGTTAAGTTTGTCTGGACAAAGGAATGTGAAGAGAATTTCAAGGAGTTGAAAAGAAGGTTATCCAGTGCACCTGTGCTCACACTGCCTTGTAGTGGAGAAAGGTTTGTGATCTACAGTGATGCATCCAAGAAAGGATTGGGGTGTGTTCTTATGCAAAATGATATAGTGATAGCTTATGCCTCACGACAGTTGAAAATCCATGAGAAAAATTACCCAACACATGATTTGGAGTTGGCTGCGGTAATATTTGCATTAAAGATTTGGAGGCATTACCTTTATGGTGAAAGGTGTGATATTTATACTGATCATAAAAGTTTAAAGTATATTTTCACACAAAAGGATCTGAATATGCGCCAAAGAAGATGGTTGGAGATTATTAAGGATTATGACTGCTCAATCCATTACCACCCTGGGAAAGCAAACAAGGTGGCAGATGCATTAAGTCGACAAGACCATGCTAGTTTATCCATGATGAGGATCAAAAAAGATCCAATATTTATGGATTTACAAAGTATGGATCTTGGAATTATAATGGAAGGCGAAAAATCTTATCTTTCTCAAATGAATGTTCAACCATCTATACATGTGAAGATTAAAGAGGCACAGAAAGAAGATGTCGAGTTACAAAAGAAGGTGAGAAATGTTCCTGAATTCAACCTTGATTGTGATGGGATAATAAAGTTCAGGAATCGGGTTTATATTCCTCCCATCCCTGAATTAAAGAAGGAGGTGCTGGATGAGGCTCATAGTTCTTCATTCTCTATTCATCCTGGAAGCACGAAGATGTATAGGGACCTGAAAGAGTACTTCTGGTGGGATGGCATGAAAAGAGATGTTGCTGAATATGTCTCTCGATGCTTGGTTTGTCAACAAGTTAAAGATGAGAGACAGAAGTCTAAGGGGATGTTACAACCATTACCCATACCCGAATGGAAATGGGAAAACATCACTATGGACTTTGTCACAGGACTTCCTAAGACATCCAAAGGCCATAATGCTATCTGGGTCATAGTTGATCGTCTTACAAAGTCCGCACACTTCATTGCTATTAGAGAGGATTTCTCTCTAGATCAGCTTGCCAGGATATATGTAAAGGAAGTGGTGAGATTGCATGGAGTACCACTTTCTATTATATCTGATCGGGATCCGAGATTTACCTCGAAGTTCTGGCGAAGTCTTCAGCATACTCTGGATACAGAGTTGAGTTTCAGCACTGCTTATCATCCCCAGACAGACGGTCAGTCTGAGAGAACAATTCAAACCCTAGAAGATATGTTGAGAGCTTGCTCTATGGATTTCAAAGGAGGTTGGGATCAACACCTACCTTTGGTAAAATTTTCTTATAATAATAGCTTTCACTCCAGTATTCAGATGGCTCCTTATGAAGCTCTCTATGGAAAGAAATGAAGGACTCCAACTTGCTGGGATGAAGTTGGGGAAAGAAAGCTATTAGGACCAGATCTCGTTGATGAAATGGCAGAAAAGGTCAGATCTATTCAACAACACATAAGAGCAGCTCAGAGTCGACAGAAAAGTTATGCCGACAACCGAAGAAAAGACCTAGAGTTTGAAGTGGGTGATAAAGTGTTCTTACGAATATCTCCCTGGAAGAGGGTTATGAGATTTGGAAAGAAGGGGAAGTTGAGCCCTAGATATATCGGTCCTTTCGAAATACTGGATCGTGTTGGGAAGGTAGCTTACCGATTGGCGCTTCCACCGAATCTCTCTCATGTTCACGATGTGTTCCATGTATCTCTCCTGAGAAAGTACATACCTAATCCTTCACATGTACTCAGCTCTGAAGTTGTACCGCTGGAGCAAGATCTTTCTTATAAAGAACAACCGATACAGATTCTGGATCGTAGCGAAAAAGTCCTACGAAACAAGACCACTCGATTGGTGAAAGTTTTATGGAGGAACCACCAACTTGAAGAAGCTACATGGGAGCTTGAGGATATGATGAGGGAGAAGTATCCTCATCTGTTTGTTACAAAGTGACGAATTTTGAGGGCGAAATTCTTTTTAAGGGGGGTAGAATGTAACACCCGAGATTTTTATGAGTAATATTTTGTTTTTTATATATCATCAAAGGAATCTTTCACTACATACTAGCTTGGCTTACTTTACACGCAATCGCGACCATCCTCGATAGCTTGCGTCGTACACAATACCGAGTTTCACTAAACAACGATATGCTATTAAAATATTATTAAAACTAGCCGTTATGAATAGTAATAACCACTTTTTGAAATTTTATAAATTTTATCTTTCAAAATGGACTTCATTTTTGGATTCGGAATACCGAAATTAGCCTAGGGTGAAATTTTCGTATTTTTCTGAAAAATTTCAATTTTTGATGAATAGTGAAACCACTAAGTGGTAGGTTAAAAACTGAATTTTGCGTAAAACATAATTTTACCGCTTCTGTGAGTGGAATTTCAAAAATCCGAGAGACACGGTTAATATCAAGGACTAAAATGTGGTTCAATGAGATGAAAATAATTTTTTGGTGAATAGTAACTTTTTACTTTTTTTACCACGGTTAAAAGTAAATAGGGTAATTAAGGGTAAATATGATATCAATATTACCCTAACACATGTCCTAATTCTATTGGACAAGTGTAATTCGACCAAAAACAAACTTAGGAATAAAATATGACCATTTAGGCCCACTTGGATTATATTAGGACATTTATTATTAATTTATTTAAAGAAGGGTTAAAATAGTTAAAATCAAAGTTTAATAAGTAAATCATTTTTAATATGGGGTTATACATAAGATAAATTCGACTATAAATATTAATTAGAAAGCTAAAACGATTTCCTACATAATGGTATTTTATTTGTAATTTTTAGACATTAAATAATTTAATTTAATTATGACACAACGATGATGCAGTAATTATCTTATTTATGAAATATTGACATAATTGATGTTATAAACACCAAAATAAATGTAATTTGAGACTTTTTATGAATTCCACTAATTTTATAGGTTACTATGATATATTAGTGTTGATTTAATCAACTTGGTTCGAACATATAATTCTGTTATGACTTTCACAAAAATCATATATCAAATAGTGTCAAAATTGACACAAAATAGTTTTTAAATGAAATATTATATTATTAATTGTTATTTTATTCATAAAAATCTAAGGTTCGGCCAAATGACTTAGATAAGGATATATATATTAATAATAAACAATTTGGGGTTCGTTTGGCATGTTATAGTAAGTGTATTAACCATATAGTGAAAGAAAACAAAAAGTCATGGTAAAAGTTAAATTATTTAACTTAGAGTTAAATCTAATTGATAAGGTTAACATAATACCCTAAACTTGTCTAAATCCTATTGGTTGATAGGATTTCGACCCATCCCCACTTTAGCTTCGAAATAAGACCCTTTGGAACCATTATAAACCGATTTTGACTTTAATATAAAATAATATTTTGAGATATTCCTAAGGTGCCCCTCTCCTCCCTTATAAAAGGGCACCTACTCCCCCTCCTCCTCACACCAATTTGAGCACTCAAGCTCGGCCAACCCCTGCCATGTTCTCCTCTCCACTTCCCTAGAATAATCCTAGAGGTCCTGGTCTTCTCCAAAGACCAATCATAGTTCCTTAAGTGGAGGATTCAAAGAGGCGTTCCAAAGAAGAGGTAATATCCATTACCGATCTTTTCAATTTCTTTCTTCTTCAACTTCTTCTTCTTTAGTTTTTTCATGATAAAGTAATAACATCAGTATTACTTACATACTTATATGTTATTATAAATATTAAACAACCCTAATTCACCTTCTATCCATCCTACGGAAAAATTAAATCACCGCGCGTGCGTACGTACGGAATACCGTCTCCACGCCGTGGTGTAATCTATTTTCCACCATCACCTTACAAGGATGGGTATAATGGTGTAATGAGTAACTATATATGATTATTATGAAGTAATATGGATACTGAAATAATATATATATACTCCAATACAATTCCACGATCATAGGAACGATATCATCACTCGTGCGTACGTACGGAATACCGTCTCCACGATGTGATGCGACTCGTTCTACATGATCATCATTTTATAATGATTATATAAATGAATTGAATGACTGAATATGGTATATACTACACTAATACCATTCTGGAAATGAATTATCTATAACCTAAAGATAAGAATAAGAATTTATTCGACAAAACACGCATAAGAACAAAAAGTTATAAAGACCCGAGTAACAAGTAACAATGAAATATTACTAACAAGAAGCTAATAATATGACCATATATGATATCATATCAATATGTATGATTCTGGAATAAGTCAATAACATTATTTAAACCATTATACAGGAGCTTCGGACACGAACAAAGCAAATCGGACCTAAGGTAAGGGAAATATCACAATCTCATTTTTATCCGAGATTGTTTATTCGTAAGTATTTACTGGGGTGTATTTTATCATCCACATCCATGTTCCCTCAATATGTAATATTGTTTCCATCCACTTGAAATAGTTTAAATTCAATTTTACCCTTAGATGAGTTTTTAGTAAAGAATATGAAAGGAATCTTTTGTCGTTTTTCCGTACGAGGTACTTTTTGACTTTTCCGACAAAAGTACGAAGAATGTTTTTTTTAACTTATACGACAAGAATGGATTTTTAAAACATTATTTCCAAGAAGCTTCCTTTAAAAGTTTTCAAGTTTATTTTTAATCAACTTCTATTAGTTTAAAGTTGTATGACATGTTAAGAAATGTAAAATGTTTTTGAAAAAGAAAGGATATTTTCCTCAAGAATGAAGTTCAAGTGTTTTATCAAAATTATTTTCCATCTAAGATAATAAAGGGTTCTGTTTCTATCCCTATTATTACATGGATTTGATTATGTTGTGATGGAAATATTTTTATGAATTCCTTTATCTTATATGAATTGTTTTATGATGTCATGTTGTTTAAGAATCCCATTTTTATTACATGGGTTACGTTATGATGTATGGTTTATGATTATGTGGCACACATAAGAAAGGATTCATTATAAGATGGGTGGGACCTATATCTCCCTCCAATGCATTGGGTAAAGATTTTATATCTCATGAGATAGACATGGCTGGAACGGAAGGTTATTTCGGTTCAGTGATACAGGACTGAAACGAGGAGTGAACTCAGTTCAGAAAGGGACTTTGTCCACTAAGATAGTCTTGGCAATGAGTCATGACTAACAAGAAATGATTTTCCATGATTATGTGTGCATGCCACAAAGTTTCAAGTTTTATGTTATGATTATGGGGATCTCATTTTCACTTCTATGATTTATTCCATGTTAAGATATTATGATCTCTTTTGCAGGTTTTGATTTTCAAAAAGATATGATATGATTTTTATCTCCTTTATTTTCCCTTGCTGAGCATTTGAGCTCACCCTTTTATGTTTTCTTTTCCCCAGGTCAGGAAGATGGATATTAAGTAGAATATGCTAAAAGGGACCCTAGATATGATGAAATAAATGGGAGACACTGTAGAAGATTTATGAACCAGTTGTTTATGTTTCCCAGTTTCTAAAGATACTATACCTATACGGTCCTTTGTGGTTTTGACATATGTTGTAATAAGTGTGCTTCAATTTTGAAGTATTAACAATGTATGTAATGTATGGGTCGTTATAGTAGGGACCCCGATACCCCCCGAAGGTCTCCTGAAATCCACAAAGGATAAACCACATGAAGGATACAATCACGAAGTAACATCCAGTATTGATTAGGTATATGCCCATACATATACCTATGTCACCAATTTCCGTTCGGCTCCAACACCGAGCCCAAGAACAACCCAATCCACAAAGAAGAGTAAACAGTAAATCCACACAGGATAACAGTACAAGTCCACAAAGTTTATAACAAGTTTATGAAATCAACGGATAACCATTACCCAGGTATATGCCCATACATATACCAAAGTTATCAAGCGACCCATCTCAATCATGAGGAAACACAAAGATCATTGACTCAGCTCAAACCAGGATTTTTATTATCGAAACCGTAACTACTGAAGAGCTCCGTCTCTAGAGTGTACAGTGGTCCTGTCACGACTCCGAGGTACTGCTCACTAACCTAAGACTGCTGAGGTACTCCTCCTGTCGAGTACTGCGGGTTTGCGGCCAACTACCGGGCGCTCCGTCCGCTGAGGGTCTGTCGCCAAATACCGGGCGCTCACCCAAATAGCCTACTGAGGTACTCCTCCTGTCGAGTACCGCGGGTTTGCTACCAACTACCAGGCGCTCCGTCCGCCGTGGGTCTGCTGCCAACTACTGGGTGCTCCGTCCACAGGGCTAGTCGACTCACTCCAAGTCGAGTCGGTCAAGCAGTCGTCAGGTCTCAGTCGGCTACACGGTCTCCGAACCCCGCACGCACGTCTCCACCGTCGCGGGTCTGTCACTATAACCAAGCACACACACTCCGTAGAGTATCGCGGGTCCGCCGCTACAACCAAGCGCTCCACCGCCAAGGGTCTGCTGCTGCATCCAAGCGCACCACCACTGTCAAGTACCACGGGTCCGCCGCAACACCCAAGCGCTCCCCCGCCCGCTCGTCTCCGGGAGGGTCCACTCCATGAGCTACTGGTCGATACTCCAATTATCTCAATGTCCAATGAAGAAGTTACACATACGTCCGCTTCGTCAAAGGAGTCTCAACGCAATAGACGGCGCGTCAATCGGACGCCCTGTCTGTGAGTTATTAGCCTTTTCGTCCCGAGGGCCCGGTTGGTTTCGTGAGCGAACCAAACCCGGCCATATTTCAACTGTATCCAAAACTCGGGCGGAGTATGTCAAAAGTTCCGTCCCACTTAGAGGATTCCATCAAAGTCGACGGCACGTCAATCGGACGTCCGGAACTCAAGATATGAGCGTTTCCGCTCCGAGGGCCCGGTTGGTTTCGTGAACGAACCAACCTGGCCGTACTCCACTTGCGTCCTAACCTCAGGTGGAGTATACCAAAAGATCCGTCTCACTAAGAGGAACTTATCAGAATTGACGGCACACCGTTCGGACGTCCGTAGCTCAAGATATGGGCGTTTCCGCTCCGAAGACCCGGTTGGTTTCGTGAACGAACCAACCCGGCCGAACTCAAAGTGAATCTAAACCTTGAGTGCGATATACCAAAACGACCGTCTCGATCCAAGGATCGCATTGCCGCAGACGGTTCGTCATTCGGAGGTCCGAGGCTCAAGGTATGTCCCAAAAAACTGATTCTGGTTCGAGAAGGAAGGGTCCGGGCCGACCCGGCCCGAACCGGCCCGGCCGGTGCGGCCGGCGGTGCGCGGGGCGCGCGGCGGCGCGCGGAGGCGGCGCGGCGGCGCGCGGCGGTGCGCTGAGGCAGCGCAGCGGCACGCGGAGGCGGCGCGGCAGCGCGCGGCGGTGCGCTGAGGCGGCGCGGCGGCGCGCTGGGGCGGCGCGGCGGCGCGCTGGGGCGGCGCGGCGGCGCGCGGGTGAGACCCCCGCCCTCCCCCGTTTTCCCCCTGGCGGCGCGGCACGTGCCGCGCCGGTTTTAAAACAAAACCGCCCCCTCACATGAGGGGGCCTGCTGGACGACACGGGGGGCTTTGCCCCCCACAAGTAAACTGCCCCCTCATTAAGAGGGGGGGTTTTGATGAACCGGCCGGGGGATTTATTCCCCCGGTTTTCTGCCATCCGGCCGGCCAGCTGGCCGGCCGGTTTTCACCAACGGGACCGGAAATTCCGGTCCCGCCTTCGGCTTCCGACGCCGGCGGCCCGGCCGCCAGTCTTCATATCCCACCGCGGCCCGGAACCGGCCGCGGTGTTCGTCGTCCGGCGTGGTGCGACGGCACCGCGCCCCTTCGCCGCGCATTTGATTCCCTTCAACGCGGCGCGACGGCGTCGCGTTCTTTATGATTCTTCCATGGCGCGGCGCGACGGCGTTGCACAAAAAGGATTGGCGAATATCCGCGTGGTGCGACGGCACCACGCCACCTTGATTCATCCACCCGCAAGCTATTCAACAAGGACGATGGAGGGGGTTCGCCGTGTTCGTGTGGTCCGGCCCCCTCACGTTAAAATAATATCAATTATATATTCAATCCTCACGTTAGTCATGATAACCACGAGCAAGAATAAAATAAGTTAACAATAAACAACAACCCCTACCTTGGTATAAGGTTCGAAGATTGTCAACGTTCCGCGGAAGACGACGTCGCGGAGGTCGGGCGTCGTGGTAGCCGTTCGTCAAATCCGATGACGAAGGAATGCGTCCGAAGAGACACGTCATTGGCGAAACCTCGTACGCCGATGAAGGTTGTCCGAGGAAGAAGCGGTGTTCTCTCTCGTTGACACGGAAGACGAAGAAGAACGGAGCGGCGTTCTTCGTCGGAACTTGAGCGTTCTTCGTCAAGTCTTGAGGAAATTCAAATAAAAAGAAAACAACGAACTCAAGAACCCCAACCTCGATAGTCGCACGTTGACGTAGTCGCGGAATATCGGTGTCGATTCCTTTTACGTCGGAGGAAGAGTCGTTATCGATGGCGTTCGTCGTAGAAAACCGTCGCGTCGCGGATACGGCGTCGCGGATGGACCGTGTCCTTCGGCGGAGAAGTTCTTCGTTGAAGAACGGCGTTCTTTGCGTTCTTCGTTGAGTTTGAAGAAGATGAAGAAGACTTCCCTACTCTCTCAAGGAGATAAAATTCTAACAAAATAAAATAAGACTCTTTCTTATTTTATTCACACAACCCAACCTCTTTGAATTTCAAAGGTTTGAAATTCAATAACCACACACAACTCACCTCATTAACTCATTACATTAATTAATTCTAGAGTTGTCAAAAATTAAAAGAAGAGATAAGTTGGAAAGAATTAAAGTAGGGGAGAGTCACATAATTAAGAGGGGGTTTAGAGGGGTTAGGGAATTTGAAAAGGTGGGGGCTCGTGTGGGCCCCACCAACAACTTCCCATGAGAGAGTCTAACTACCATGAATAAAATAAAATTCACACACATAATTTTATTTTACTTATCTTTTAATCCCCAAAACTAACTTTCAACCCGCAACAAACGCAACTCCTGAAAAGGTCTCTTTAAGCGAATATCGGCGCTGCGAGTTCAACGGTGCCCTCGGATTTCAATTCCGAGCACCGGATCAAAAGTTAGGAAAACCCGCTCGTTCGTTCACTGAACGTACCCGAGCCAAACTTCAGAAAATGATTCCGGGCACTCCGGGCCTCAGAATCAGGTGCCGTCTGAAACCGCGCTCTTGAAAAATTCTAAAGAAAATTAAGAAAAAATTTCCCTTGAATTTTACGGGTCTTTACATTACTCCCACCTCAGGGCTTTACGTCCCCGTAAAGCTTCAACTCAGACTTAAGGGAAACAAGGTAGTACTGAGCACGCAACTGAGCTTTACGCTCCCATATGCTCACCTGATGATCTCATGCTACCCGAGAAGCACCCCAGAGGAAGCAACCGTTCACGTAGAACCTGCTCCTGTCGATCCTCGATCTCTACTAGAACCTCTGTGCTTGTCGCCCTGTCATCGACGTCCAACTCCCCGGGGTCGATGACGTGTGAAGAAACATACACGTATCTCCACAGCTGAGACACGTGGTGGACATTATGCATCCGGTGCGACTGAGGTGGTAGGGTCAAGCGGTAAACCTCCTCGCCTACCCTGCTGAAGATCAAAAGGGTCCATCGAACTTCGGAGATAACATGCCGCCTCGGCCACATCTCTGAAACCTCATCGGGTTGAGACCATATAAGAACGTGTTCGTCACCCTCGAACTCAAGAGGTTTCCATTTTTAGGTTAGAACTGAAACTAAAAACTCCTGCTACCACAAGGGTAGGGTTGACCAACTCAAGAGTGATCGGTCACACCCTCTTATGCCTGAGTTTAACATGTGCTGCCCAGGGTTTCCTTTTCGCCGACCAAGGAAAACCCATTCCGACGTTTGCCTAAAACAGTCAAACGGGGTATGATTTGTGAATCAAAACCATACCCAGATCAACGTCGTAAGGCCTCTACGCTTCCACCAAGAGATTCCAACCGAAACTCTCGCCTCGAGGATAAATCACACCGTCGGCGTAAGCGTGATTATCGAGTCTCCTCCCAAAGGTATCTCCAGACGTGAGGGTCATGTCTACGGCTTACCCGGAACCTCTAGGTCTGGGACATGATTCGTGGAAGGGTAGAATGATTGGTTCCTATGTCTATAGATATGGCAGCTCGTAGTAGACATAATTCGTACCCCGAATCATTCTTAGAGCTCCTGGGTCACACTCCTTGACCGCAATGCAGCTATTCTCCTCCCCAGCCCTCCTGCTCCCTGAGCCTGACGGGGACTACTAAGTCGGGTGGTCGTAACATGTCGAAATGTACACCACCACATGCTGCTCTCCAAGCTCTGCTTCCACGTCTGCTACCCTGCAGATTCATCTGTCCTTAGCACTTCCTCCTCCTGAAACATTATACACGCCCGAGTCTCTGAGACTGGCGCTAGTTTCCTGCCTTTCACTGCTAACGTTCACAACCACAAAGGTTCTCTCTAGCATCCTAACATAGGTAGGAATGCATAGAGGAAAAGAAATGGTTCAGATGTCCTTTAGACACACTTCGCTCAGAAGTTCGAGTCTAAAGAACTGATCACAACGTAACCAACGAGTACCAAGATTGATTGGTAAGCCACGTTGAGTGCTCTGCTTCCGACATGTCGTACTGTCGAAGCTGTATTAGCTCCAGAAAACTCACAACCACCTCCTCAAGCCAGTCCTCAGCCGCCTATGAGTCAGGATCACCTCGAAAATTGAGGGATATCTGATGCTAAAACATATGTAAGGCACTAAGCCTGTGAGTCTCTGCTACCGGTACCGCCGGTAGTGTCTGCTGACCAACAGGTAGTGACATAGCTGGCGCTCTACCCGTAGGTACTATCCCAAGTATCGGTTCGCGTACCGAAGCCTCATTACTATATGGACCAACCTCATGGTCACTCACTGGAAACACCAGGAGCTAAGATCATCATCTGCTCTACTAGTATCAAAGCTAGGTGTAGAACTCTAGCAATCGCCTCCATCCAGTCCACTGCTGCCTGGGAAATCTGTCTCGCCTCGTATCCTCAGAGGCCTCTACTGCTGGAACTCGTGCATCGCGCTCTGCTAGCGTGCACCGTCAGCTAGTGGCATCTGCTGCCTAACGGGTGGTGGTGCTGCTGGTACACCACCCGAAGGTGCCAACACTGAAAAAGGGCCCTACACTGGAGTCTCGCTGCTCGGCGGGCCATCATCGAGAACTCTCTCGGAACTCCAGCTAACTATCTTCATGGTGACATCCTGAACAGTTGTGTCATGGTCAACGATTTATACCTGGTGAGATGACCTGGTTTGAGCTGACTTTAAACCTTTTGGGAAACACACACGCAATCAGTGTTTTCATGCATTAAGTCGGAAATCAGAAGTCAGGGTCCTGGTGTACGGATACGTCGGCCGCCGCACCAACACTGGACTCCCTGGACTGATAACCACACTCAATACACTAAACACTATTGCTTCACATAGAAAAAAGATCAGAGTCTGCGGTAGAACCGACCCCTCTGATACCAATTTGTCACGACCTGCCCTCGGGGCCCGTGCCGTGACTACCCCAAGCCCGCCTTCCATAGGCCAGGGGCTGGCGACTAGCACCAAGGTGTAAAATCCCAGTAAAAAGGGAAGGCATTGCCTTAATAAAGTAAAAGAGCACCTCAGAGTAACAAGCGGAAGTAAAGCAGTACACAAAACTAGAACAACTGTGCCAAAGTAAAGGGGCCGGAAATACAAGCCCAACTGTAAAGTAAAGTAAAACTCGAAAGGGAAAACAGCAACTGAAAGTACAAGCGGCTCCTGGGACGTCCTCCTCGATTCCTACCTGAAGGGTAGGTACAGATGGCTCAGCTCCTGGATCGTCCACCACGGATCCTACCTGAAGGGTAGGTACAGATAGCTCCACAACTCCTCGGGTCCAACTGTCCGCTCCGAGCACGTCCTGCTCAGTGGTCCTCCTCCGGGTACCGACCTACTCCGTAAGCCTCAACCGCTGTCAGCGCTGTCCGTCGTCTGCAACCAACACAACGATGTGCGGGCATAGCCCGTGCAGGGGTGAGTATAAGATACTCAGTAGGGACCCCGAGACCCCCCGAAGGTCTCCTGAAATCCACAAAGGATAAACCACATGAAGGATACAATCACGAAGTAACATCCAGTATTGATTAGGTATATGCCCATACATATACCTATGTCACCAATTTCGGTTCGGCTCCAACACCGAGCCCAAGAACAACCCAATCCACAAAGAAGAGTAAACAGTAAATCCACACAGGATAACAGTACAAGTCCACATAGTTTATAACAAGTTTATGAAATCAACGGATAACCATTACCCAGGTATATGCCCATACATATACCTAAGTTATCAAGCGACCCATCTCAATCATGAGGAAACACAAAGATCATTGACTCAGCTCAAACCAGGATTTTTATTATCGAAACCGTAACTACTGAAGAGCTCCGTCTCTAGAGTGTACAGTGGTCCTGTCACGACTCCGAGATACTGCTCACTAACCTAAGACTGCTGAGGTACTCCTCCTGTCGAGTACTGCGGGTTTGCGGCCAACTACCGGGCGCTCCGTCCGCTGAGGGTCTGTCGCCAAATACCGGGCGCTCACCCAAATAGCCTACTGAGGTACTCCTCCTGTCGAGTACCGCGGGTTTGCTGCCAACTACCAGGCGCTCCGTCCGCCGTGGGTCTGCTGCCAACTACTGGGCGCTCCGTCCACTGGGCTAGTCGACTCACTCCAAGTCGAGTCGGTCAAGCAGTCGTCAGGTCTCAGTCGGCTACACGGTCTCCGAACCCCGCACGCACATCTCCACCGTCGCGGGTCTGTCGCTTTAACCAAGCACACACACTCCGTAGAGTATCGCGGGTCCGCCGCTACAACCAAGCACTCCACCGCCAAGGGTCTGCTGCTGCATCCAAGCGCACCACCACTGTCAAGTACCACGGGTCCGCCGCTACACCCAAGCGCTCCCCCGCCCGCTCGTCTCCGGGAGGGTCCACTCCACGAGCTACTGGTCGATACTCCAAGTATCTCAAAGTCCAATGAAGAAGTGCCACATACGTCCTCTTCGTCAAAGGAGTCTCAACGCAACAGACGGCGCGTCAATCGGACGCCCGGTCTGTGAGTTATTAGCCTTTTCGTCCCGAGGGCCCGGTTGGTTTCGTGAGCGAACCAACCCGGCCATATTTCAACTGTATCCAAAACTCGGGCGGAGTATGTCAAAAGTTCCATCCCACTTAGAGGATTCCATCAAAGTCGACGGCACGTCAATCGGACGTCCGGAACTCAAGATATGAGCGTTTCCGCTCCGAGGGCCCGGTTGGTTTCGTGAACGAACCAACCCGGCCGTACTCCACTTGCGTCCTAACCTTGGGCGGAGTATATCAAAAGATCCGTCTCACCAAGAGGAACTTATCAGAATTGATGGCACGCCGTTCGGACGTCCGTAGCTCAAGATATGGGCGTCTCCGCTCCGAAGGCCCGGTTGGTTTCGTGAACGAACCAACCCGTCCGAACTCAAAGTGAATCGAAACCTTGATTGCGATATACCGAAACGACCGTCTAGATCCAAGGATCGCGTTGCGGCAGACGGTTCGTCATTCGGAGGTCCGAGGCTCAAGTTATGGCCCAAAAACCGATTCTGGTTCGAGAAGGAAGGGTCCGGGCCGACCCGGCCCGAACCGGCCCGGTCGGTTCGGCCGGCGGTGCGCGGGGCGCGCGGCGGTGCGCAGAGGCGGCGCGGCGGCGCGCTGGGGCGGCGCGGCGGCGCGCTGGGCGCGCAGGCGGCGCGCGGGTGAGACCCCCGCCCTCCCCCGTTTTTTCCCCCTGGCGGCGCGGCACTGGCCGCGCCGGTTTTAAAACAAAACCGCCCCCTCACATGAGGGGGCCTGCTGGACGACACGGGGGCTTTTCCCCCCACAAGGAAACCGCCCCCTCATTAAGAGGGGGGGGGTTTGATGAACCGGCCGGGGGATTTATTCCCCCGGTTTTCTGCCATCCGGCCGGCCAGTCTTCATATCCCGCCGCGGCCTGGAACTGGCCGCGGTCTCCTCGTCCCGCTGCGGCCCGGAACCGGCCGCGGTGTTCGTCGTCCGGCGCGGTGCGACGGCAACGCGCCCCTTCGCCGCGCATTTGATTCCCTTCGACGCGGCGCGACGGCGTCGCGTTCTTTATGATTCTTCCATGGCGCGGCGCGACGGCGTTGCACAAAAAGGATTGGCGAATATCAGCGTGGTGCGACGGCACCACGCCACCTTGATTCATCCACCCGCAAGCTATTCAACAAGGACGATGGAGGGGGTTCGGCCGTGTTCGTGCGGTCCGGCCCCCTCACGTTAAAATAATATCACTTATATATTCAATCATCACGTTAGTCATGCGAACCACGAGCAAGAATAAAATAAGTTAACAATAAACAACAACCCCTACCTTGGTATAAGGTTCGATGATTGTCAACGTTCCGCGGAAGACGACGTCGCGGAGGTCGGGCGTCGCGGTAGCCGTTCGTCAAATCCGATGACGAAGGAATGCGTCCAAAGAGACACGTCGTTGGCGAAACCTCGTATGCCGATGAAGGTTGTCCGAGGAAGAAGCGGTGTTCTCTCTCGTTGACACGGAAGACGAAGAAGAGCGGAGCAGCGTTCTTCATCGGAACTTGAGCGTTCTTCGTCAAGTCTTGAGGAAAGTCAAATAAAAAGAAAACAACGAACTCAAGAACCCCTACCTCGATAGTCGCACGTTGACGTAGTCGCGGAATATCGGTGTCGATTACTTTGACGTCAGAGGAAGAGTCGTTGTCGATGGCGTTCGTCGCAGAAAACCGTCGCGGAAGAGATGACGCAGAAGAAGTACGTCGCGTCGCGGATACGGCGTCGCGGATGGACCGTGTCCTTCGGCGGAGAAGTTCTTCGTTGAAGAACGGCGTTCTTTGCGTTCTTCGTTGAGTTTGAAGAAGATGAAGAAGACTTCCCGACTCTCTCAAGGAGATAAAATTCTAACAAAATAAAATAAGACTCTTTCTTATTTTATTCACACAACCCAACCTCTTTGAATTTCAAAGGTTTGAAATTCAATAACCACACACAACTCACCTCATTAACTCATTACATTAATTAATTCTAGAGTTGTCAAAAATTAAAAGAAGAGATAAGTTGGCAAGAATTAAAGTAGGGGAGAGTCACATAATTAAGAGGGGGTTTAGGGGGGTCAGGGAATTTGAAAAGGTGGGGGCTCGTGTGGGCCCCACCAACAACTTCCCATGAGAGAGTCTAACTACCATGAATAAAATAAAATTCACACACAAAATTTAATTTTACTTATCTTTTAATCCCCAAAACTAACTTTCAACCCGCAACAAACGCAACTCCCGAAAAGGTCTCTTTAAGCGAATATCGGCGCTGCGAGTTCAACGGTGCCCTCGGATTTCAATTCCGAGCACCGGATCAAAAGTTAGGAAAACCCGCTCGTTCGTTCACTGAACGTACCCGAGCCAAACTTCGGAAAATGATTCCGGGCACTCCGGGCCTCGGAATCAGGTGCCGTCTGAAACCGCGCTCTTGTAAAATTCTAAAGAAAATTAAGAAAAAATTTCCCTTGAATTTTACGGGTCTTTACAGAGCCTCCCTCGGATTCTCTCACCTTAGCACACCTTACACTTAGGTCCTATGCTGGTGTGATAAGGGGCTATGTAAGGAGACCATAACTGCCTTGTGTAATCCTTTGTTTTAAATAAAAATTGGTATTTCTTCTTATGATGAAGTTTATGAATTTTCAAATGACTCGATAAATATAGTATGCATATTTTTGATGAATTTTAGAAAAAGGATATTTTAAAAATGGTTGTGTAAACCTTAGAAAATTAAAAATGTGTAATGATTTTCGTAAAATGGTCTTCTACAATTATGTTCAGTACGAAATTTAGAGTCTAATAAGTTCAACTTAATTTTTGATGAATAGTAAATTATGAATAGTGATTTTATGATTAGGTTTAGTAATGTGTCCAAATGGATTAGTAATCTCACTTAAAAAAGTATTAATATAATCTAGGAACCTTGATTAAGTAATGTGATTCAATAAAATGGTTAAATAACGGTTTCATAAATTATATTTCAAGTAATAGTTTTTTCGGGTGAATAGTGTTTTTTAATTAAAAATTTAGATAATTATTTTTATAAAACGGATTTCATTTTTGAACTCAGAGCACCGATATTATGTTATGGTAATTTTTGGGGTTTTTTCTAAAAAATTGAATTTTCGGTGAATAATGTTTTTAATTAAAAATTAAATTAAAAATATTTAGAAAATAATTTTTATAAAACCGAGTTCATATTTGTAATCATAGTGTTGATATTTGGTTAAGGTGAAATTTTGGGATTATTCTGAGAAAGTTGAATTTTCGATTAATAGTGAAAATACAGTTTTTAAGTTACGGGTGTTTAATGACATCATTAAATGATGTATTAAGATTGTAATCAATGTGTTCGAATTATTAATAGTGAGATAAGGTATGAGTTGTCCCAAGTGGCCAATACCATGGGCAAATACCATGGGCAGCCCACGGTTTTTCCAAAACCACTAATGAGGTGTCCCTTGCCATTAATGCCTTGTCCCCTCACTTTCCCTATAAATACCAAGCCATCCTCTCCTCCATTCGACTTGACACTCTCCACCAACGAAGTTCTGGTATCATTACCTCCCAAGGAGTCCTCCCACGGTGCCCCCAGGCCCTCAAGGTCCCATCCATTGTGTTTTAAGAGTTATGTTTTAAGGTTAGGGATCCGACCTCTCTCTTTCATTTCAAGTAATCTCTTTTATGTCATTCCTTTTATGCTCCATGTTCTTATGTTGGAGGATGTTATTTTATACTCCTATTACTAAAATTTCCATGTTAATATAATGATAGATCCTCTCTTGCTTACATTATTTCGTTTTATGAAGTTTTAAGTGGCGCCGTTAGGCTGCCGAAATTTTTGTAACGGATTCTTTCTCCCTTCTCATTTTTCAAGATCTATTTTCATGTAAAGTATTTCAAGTTAATTTTTATTATGTTGGGGTATGATATCTAAATTTATCATACTGATCTTTTATGATCATATGATGAGAGACCCCATTTTATCTCTTCAATTCAGTATTTTGAAGTTTTAAGTGGCGCCGTTAGGCTGCCGAATTTTTAAGTGGTTCTTAACCCTTCTCGTTTTGAAGTTCTACTTTCATGCCAATTCTTTCATGTTCATTTTTGTTATGTTGGGGTATGATCTCTATATCTATCATACTGGACTCTTACGTTCTTATGATGAGAGACCCCATTTGATCTCTTCAATTCAGTATTTTGAAGTTTTAAGTGGGGTCGTTAGGCTGCCGAATTTTTTAGTGGTTCTTCACCCTTCTCGTTTTGAAGTTCTACTTTCATGTCAATTATTTCAAGTTCCTTTTTGTTATGTTGGTTAATTATCTCTATATCTATCATACTGAACTCTTATGTTCACATGATGAGAGACCCTATTTGATCTTTTCAAATCATTTTTGTTGATGTTTAGGTAACGTCGTTAGGCTGCCGAACTTTCATAAGAGAAATATAATTTTTTTCTTCCTTCCATGTTTTTCATTTCAAATGTTATGTCCTTGAAATTTAATTACCAAGATCATGTATCCTTCTTATTCTGTCCATATACTATTTTATGGGTCATTTATGAATGTTTGACCCATTTTACCTCTCTTTTAATGTCTTCTAAAACCTCGTAACATAGTCGTTATACTGCAGAATTTCCATCTCAAAATGTCTCTCTCTTTTTCTAAAGTTCTTTTATATTATTAAGTGAATACTAAAAGATCTTTCTTCTAAATGGGTATTCATGTATATACCAAAATGTTCTATTTTAAATTCTGGGATTTACATACATGGAAACCACCTTCCTTTTCTGTGGGTTTTAAAGTGATGTAAAGATCATGTCTTCAAAGCAGTTTTTAAAACGTTATGACTATGAAATGAAACCCATTTATTTTATGCTATATGTGTTATTTATGAAATGTTTGATGATGATATATGTGGATCACATGATAATAAAGGAAAATTTAAGGGTGCGCCCTCATAGCGCTCTAATGAATTGGGTAATGATGTAACCACTAGAGATTACAATTTTCACGATACCTTGGTGAATAACCTTGGTAATTTTCAAATGACACCTTGGGGATGGACCTTGGTGATATGTTCATGATTGTATATGTTAAATTATGTAGCCACATTTTAAAGTTATAAAAAAATTTATTTTTATTATGATATGCCTCCTTATTTCATTCTCATGCCTTAAAGTTCTTTTTCATGACCTTATTGAAGTATCTCAAGTTCACATGTAAAATGTATCTCTTGTTTTCCTTACTAGGATTTTTGCTCACACTTTCTTTTGATGTATTCTCCCTGGTTATGTGATGCAGTAATGAACCTAGGATGAACACGAGGAGAAGCCTTTCAAGTGTTTTAGAAGAATTTTTTATGTTTTCATGTTTAAAGATCCTGGTTTCCAAGACACTAAACCTTAAAGATCCTCGGTTTTGTAAAATGTAATGAATGTTTATGTGATAAATAGGCAGGATTCTATAGTTGGTATCAAAGGATGGTTTAGTTATTTTTGGAAATTAGGATATGAAAAATCTAGGAAGAACCCTATAGAAAAGTTTAAATATAGGAAATCTTTCTGGTATTTTGGTGAGTATTGAGTAAGGGGTTTCCAAGCAAATACATCCATGTCTGGATACGAGCAGGTAGAGTTGGCTCTGGCACAGATGTACATAGGGGTAAAACCTGAAAACACCGCTTTGAGCTAGACTCGAACGGGAACTGGTACACGACAACGGGCCGTGCTGCACTCTTGGTTACGACACTCCCGGGGGGATATGCTTGGGTAAATTCATAATCTTAGTATGAACCATTATTAAAGGAAGAAGGATAAACCAAAATAAAGATTCACATAAGAATATATGATCATGTATAACCTAGATTGGAACCTAGGGGATCACAAGTTAGGATATACTTTTATTCTACATGTTTATCCTTTTAGGCTTAAAGTTTCCTTTTTATGACTATTAGATAAGTAAATAAGCCCCTAATTATAGTTTCTTTTCTTAGTTAATGGTAGGAAATGGAAGAACATGTCCCAAAAACCAATGTGATATGAAATGCAACGATTGTCGTATTAATATGATAGAGGTGATTAGGGGATTAAAAGATGATTATTATTTTTGAATACGTTCACTATTTTAGGGACCCTATATGATCGAGGTAAATAGATGTCTATGTTATTTTCATTGAGGAGTAAGGTTGACTTATATTTTGATGAATAGATGAATTTATGGTGGACTTATAGTAATTTAGGTTACTTATGGGAATGATTAACCTATCTTGGGTAAAATATGTTTAGTTTAGATAATTTTGTTATAAGATGATAGGAGTGGTTGATGTTGTTTGGAGATGAACAATGAAGTTTATTTTGGAAGACTATGTTATCAAATCCTTCTTGTATTTGGGTTTCAATCTTTTTTTGGTTTATTTTGAGGAATTTTATGGACTGTTATTTATGGGATGGTCTATGATGAACTTTGGGTATTACCATGGAACATTGAAGATTTAAAATTAGTTTCCATTCCTATGGGATTCTTCCTTTTTTAAGAGTTGTTTAACCTTACACTTTCTGTTTTTGTAATAATGTTTAAAGATAGAAGAAATATATAGTTAATCTTTTGTGGATTATGTGATTCTCTTTAAGATGATTCTTGTGTTTTGATGAGACCAAGTAGTTTTGAATTCTCGTCGTTTGGGAGAAAAGATTAGTTTTGGTAGAAACTTATTAAACGGTGAAACTCTACATGAAGGTAGATATATTTCCTTATGTTTTTGTTCTATGTTGTAAATGAATTCCTCAAAATTATGAAAAGGAACGTAAAACAAAAACGTTGTTGGTTTACGTTTCCTACTAGGTAATCAAATATCATTTACACACATCATATGTTTGGGATTTTCTTATGGTTAACTTTCTCCTAATCATGTTCTCTGTCACTTTCCCTCAGAACTTGACCCTTTGTTTTCTCCTCCATGTCCATGTTTTCCTACATGGAATCCTAGTGTGGGCTAACTCGGGTGACCTTCGTACTTCCCTTTCTTTATTTTAAAGTAATAGTTTTACTGAATCCTTTTCCGATGTGGGACTTTCAATGAAATTTCAAAACCTAATTTTTAAAAATTGCGAGGATGCAATTTCTTAAGGGGGGAAGATTGTAACAACCTGAAATTTTGAATAAATATTGTTTCCTAATTTTATGTGTTATTTTATTTTTATACTCAACAAAAATGTTTCATTTGATAACATTAGTATAATTAAAATGATACTGTTGGTTTTTGACTGTTATATGGCCATTGGTCAATATGACCACTGGAAACTAAACGTTTTGATTATTGTCTCTAAATACAAGTAATCTGGGTTAATTAATATAGAAAGAAGATTCGACGACCTCACCCAGTTGTCTTGGACCAATCGAAGCCCATCTAACAGAACTTGGGAAGGAGGTAGCACCACTGGGCTTTGCTCTGGACCAAACCCAAGCTGAACTTCATCGTATAAAGATAGAACGGGATCGCCTTCGCGAGAAGTTCAAACTGATAGAAATTACTACTCGTGCGATGTTGGCTGAGCCTCCCTCGGATTCTCTCACCTTAGCACACCTTACACTTAGGTCCTATGCTGGTGTGATAAGGGGCGATGTAAGGAGACCGTAACTGCCTTGTGTAATCCTTTGTTTTAAATAAAAATTGGGATTTCTTCTTATGATGATGTTTATGAATTTTCAAATGACTGGATAAATATAGTATGCATATTTTTGATGAATTTTAGACAAAGGATATTTTAAAAAGGGTTGTGTAAACCTTAGATAATTAAAAATGGGTAATGATTTTCGAAAAATCGTCTTCTACAATTATGTTCAGTACGAAATTTAGAGTCTAATAAGATCAACATAATTTTTGATGAATAGTAAATTATGAATAGTGCTTTTATGATTAGGATTAGTAATGTGTCCAAATGGATTAGTAATCTCACTTAAAGAAAGTATTAATATAATCTAGGCACCTTGATTAAGTAATGTGATTCAATAAAATGGTTAAATAATGGTTTCATAAATTATTATTCAAGTAATAGTATTTTCGGGTGAATAGTGTTTTTAATTAAAAATTTAATTAAAAATATTTAGATAATTATTTTTATAAAACGGATTTCATTTTTGAACTCAGAGCACCGATATTATGCTATGGTAATTTTTGGGGTTTTTTCTGAAAAAAAATGAATTTTCAGTGAACAGTGTTTTTATTTAAAAATTAAATTAAAAATATTTAGATAATTATTTTTATAAAATGGAGTTCATATTTGTAATCAGAGCGTTGATATTTGGTTAAGGTGAAATTTTGGGATTATTCTGAGAAAGTTGAATTTTTGATGAATAGTGAAAATACTGTTTTTAAGTTACGGGTGTTTAATGACATCATTAAATGATGTATTAAGTTTGTAATCAATATGTTCGAATTATGAATATTGAGATAAGTTATGAGGTGTCCCAAGTGGCCAATACCATGGGAAAATACCATGGGCAAGCCCATGCTTTTGCCAAAACCACTAATGAGGTGTCCCTTTCCATTAATGCGTTGTCCCCTCACTTTCCCTATAAATACCAAGGCATCCTCTCATCCATTCGACTCCCCACTCTCCCCAAACTATTTTCTGGTCTCATTACCTCCCAAGGAGTCCTCCCAAGGTGCCCCCAAGCCCTCATGCTCCCAACCTTTGAGTTTTAAGAGTTATGTTTTAAGGTAAGGGATCTGACCTCTCTCTTTCATTTCAAGTAATCTCTTTTATGTCATTCCTTTAATTCTCCATGTTCTTATGTTTGAGGATGTTCTTTTATACTCATCTTACTTCCATTTTTATGTTAATATAATGAGAGATCCCCTATTTCTCTCATTATTTCGTTTTATGAAGTTTTAAGTGGCGCTCTTAGGCTGCTGAAATTTTTGTAACGGATTCATTCTCCCTTCTCATTTTTCAAAATCTATTTTCATGTAAAGTATTTCAAGTTACTTTTTATTATGTTGGGGTATGATCTCTAAATTTATCATACTGATATTTTATGATCATATGATGAGAGACCCCGTTTGATCTCTTCAATTCAGTATTTTGAAGTTTTAAGTGGCGCCGTTAGGCTGCCGAATTTTTAAGTGGTTCTTCACCCTTCTCGTTTTGAAGTTCTACTTTCATGTCAATTCTTTCAAAGTCATTTTATTTATGTTGTGGTATGATATATATATCTATCATACTGTACTCTTATGTTCATATGATGAGAGAACCCATTTGATCTCTTCAATTCAGTATTTTGATGTTTTAAGTGGCGCCGTTAGGCTGCCGAATTTTTTAGTGGTTCTTCACCCTTCTCGTTTTGAAGTTCTACTTTCATTTCAATTCATTAAAGTTCCTTTTTGTTATTTTGTGGAATTATCTCTATATCTATCATACTGAACTCTTATGTTCACAAGATAAGAGACCCTATTTTATCTTTTCAAATCATTTTTTTTGAAGTTTAAGTAACGTCGTTAGGCTGCCGAACTTTCATAAGAGAAATCTAATTTGTGTCTTCCTTCCATGTTTTTCATTTCAAATGGTATGTCCTTGAAATTTAATTACCATGATCATGTATTCTTCTTATTATGTCCATATACTATTTTATGGGTCATTTATGAATGTTTGACCCATTTTTCCTCTCTTTTAATGTCTTCTAAAACCTCGTAACATAACTGTTATACTGCAGAATTTCCATCTCAAAATGTCTCTCTCTTTTTCTAAAGTTCTTTTATATTATTAAGTGAATACTAAAAGCACTTTCTTCTAAAGGGGTATTCACATATATACCAAAATGTTCTATTTTAAATTCTGGGATTTACATACATGGGACCCACCTTCCATTTCTGTGGGTTTTAAAGTGATGTAAATATCATGTCTTCAAAGCAGTTTTTAAAATGTTATGATTATGAAATGAAACCCATTTATTTTATGCTATATGGGTCATTTATGAAATTTTTTATGATGATATATGTGTCTCACATGATAATAAAGTCAAATTTAAAGGTTCTCCCTGATAGCGCTCCAATGCATTGGGTAATGATGTAACCACTAGAGATTACAATTTTCATGATACCATGGTGAATAACCTTGGTAATTTTCAAATGACACCTTTCGGATGGACCTTGGTGATATGTTCATGATTTTCTATGTTAAATGATGTAGCCACATTTTCATGTTATTAAAAATGTTATTTTTATTATGATATGCCTCCTTATTTCATTCTCATGCCTTAAAGTTCTTTTTCATGACCTTATTGAAGTATCTCAAGTTCACATGTAAAATGTTTCTCTTGTTTTCCTTACTGGGCATTTTGCTCACCCTTTCTTTTGATGTATGCTCCCTGGTTATGTGATGCAGTAATGAACCTAGGATGAACATGAGGAGAATCCTTTCAAGTGTTTAGAAGAATGTTTTATGTTTTCATGTTTAAAGTTCCTGGTTTCCAAGACACTAAACCTTAAAGATCCTCGGTTTTGTAAAATGTAATGAAAGTTTATGTGATAAAGAGGCGGGATGCTATATTAATGGTATAATACATCACCAAATCATTTCTACTCTCTTTTTCATTCCAAAAAATGAATATATCATCTGTGATAAGTTGATTTACCATGGTCATGGATGATGCATTTTCATTTTCATTTATCATGTTAATGTCTGGTCATATAATTATTGGTATCATTAAATAATATTCAATTATACATCTTATAATTTGTATTATGTTATTTAAATTTAATGTAATAATGATTTTGAATAATAAATAATGAGTTCATTAGTGTCATAAAATCCACCAAATAAATTAATTCATTTTCATTAAAAATAACTCTAAAGATTCCTCCTCATAACATTTGACCAAATTATATATAATTTCATTTAATCTTCTACAATTTAATTAATATCATATAAAATCAATTTATTAGAAATAAAATCATATTACATGAGCTAAATTACCTATATACATGTAAACTGATAATGAAATCCATGAAAATAAACACTCTCTAAAAATTAAATTTCACTCTATAACTTATCACAATGTAAATAAATGAACATCATAAAATTATAATAAAACAAATATATTTATAATAGGTTATTTATATTCTAAGTAATCAAGAAAATTTTATTATTTATGATAAAAATATGATGAAGTAATTAACACGTATTGTAATGGTATTGTTGAACCCAATATTATTTATTTATGTTAGTCCTCTTTCAAGACAAATTTTTGTGTAGATGTTATTTTAACATTAATCGGATATAACATATTTGTGATTAATGATTATGCTATATGAAAAACATGATTACAATCTTATTTGGTTGTGAAATGAAAATAAATTTCAAAAATAACTCTTCTTTCAAAACAAAACGCATCTTTTACATCTATTGAGATTGTTTGTTAATCACTCAAGATTGATGAATCTTATACCAAAAATGTTATTAGTTTTTTATTATTGGAACCCCGATGATTATTAATGAGTGTATTCTTTACTAAATTATCATGTATGTGATTTCCATTTCATGGGTATTTTATGTAACACACCAAGCTTCCACGGTACGCTTCGCATTGAATATTACAATAGTGTGTGTTGTAAGCAACTTCAAGTTATATCACACCACAACCAATCAAACTAGCTGTTATGAATAGTAATACCAACTCTTTGAAATTTTAAAAATTTTAACATTCAAAATGGACTTCATTTTTGGATTTTAAATATTGAAATTTTCTTAGGGGTGATTTTTGGTATTTCTTAAAAATTTCAATTTTTGATGAATAGTGGAAATCACTAAATTTTAATTAAAAACAAATTTTTTAATCGAAATAATTAATAATGATTCATTATGAATTTTAGTGATTTTTAAGTATATTTAGAATATATTATTACAATTTAATACAATTTTGGTCATTGTGCATAATTCAACATTTAAACCGGACATAGACAAGTGTCAATCTTTTGATAGTTATTATTTATTAAAAACACCTTTTTTGTTTTGACAACGAGAATTAATTTTAAATAATTTTCTGCAACATCTGTGTTTAGAATTTTGAAAAACAGATTACATATTTAGAATCAGGTGGTCTAAATTGCGTAAATAGGTAATTTTTATTTTTAGACATTTTGAATAATTACTTCGGTAAATATTTTATTTACCATTGTTAAAGAGTAAATCTGGTAAATAAGTGTAAATAATAATATTTTAATAATACTAAATTACCCTAAAACGTGTCCTAACTTTATTGGATGATACCTTTCCGACCATTTTCATCTTTGGGTCAATTTTGGGACCCCGTGGATCCACTTGTAAGTGATAATGACACTTTATTTTAATTAAGGTAATGTAAATACAAAAATGACATAAGAATATATATTTTTGGAAAACAATTTTTACATAGGGTTATATATGTTATATTTTTGACTATAAATATTAATTAGAAATCTATTAACATTTCCTACATAATGGTATTTTATTTATAAATTTTAGACACTGAATAATTAAATTTATTTATGACACAATAATGATGCAGCATTTTCCTTATTAATGGAAGAATCAAATAATTAGTATTATAAATTATAAAATAAATTTAATTTTAAAGTTTTCATCTCATCCAAAAAATTTATTAGGTAATATGACATGTTAATATTTATTAAATTAATTTAGTTAGAAATAATAAATTTGTTAATACTTTAAAAAAAATCAATTATTAAATATTTTCAAAATTTAAATAAATGAGTTTTTTAAAAAAATATTATATTATTAATTGATATTCTATTCCTAAAAATATATTTATCGTCTAAAGGACTAATATAATGATATTTGTATCATTAATGGATCTATTGGGGGTTTTTTTCAAGTATATAGTATGTTTATTAACCATATAATATAAAAATTCATAGTGACATGGTAAATGTCAAACTATTTAACTAAGAGTTAAATATAAATGATAAGGTTAATATAGTTACCCAAACTGGTATAAAATATATTGGATTAAATTATTTCGACCCATCCCCAGCTTAGACTTTTAATAATCAACTTTGGAGCCATTAGAAACCGAATATTAATTTATTACAAATTAATACTTTAAGTTTTTTCTAAAGAGACCCTCCTCCCCCTTATAAAAGGACACCACTTCTAACCAATTCATCATACCGTCAGAGCTTTTTTTATCATCCAATATCTGCCCAAATACCCTCTCAACTATCCTTACATAATCCTAGAGGCCTTCCCTTAGTCATAAATCCATCCTATGGATCCATTTTAATCAAATCAAAAGGAAGAACCTGAAGAAGAAGTAATGTTTTCACCACCCCTTTTCCAGTTCCTTTCTTCATCCACATCATCATTCTTTGTTGTTCCATTCTAAAATAATTACTCCAGTATCTTCTATATAATGTGATGTTATTATAAATATGGTACAACCATATTCAGTATTCTATCCATCCTTTAAATTACATGTCACCATACGTGCGTACGTACGGCCTACCGTCTCCACATCGTGGTGTAATTGTTATTCAATACATTATTATTTAGATGGGTATAATAATGATGTGTAATTAATTTAAATAAAAAATATAACATCATAATTATTCTTTATATATGATAAAACATCCAATTATATATTATTTTATTATCAAAAAAATGATATTGTCGCTCGTGCGTACGTACGGACTACCGTCTCCACCAACACGATGAGATTAATTCCACATCATATCCATTCAAGTATAATTCACATTTGATGATTAAAAATAATTTTTATGGACTTGATATAATTCTTTATATGAATAAGATACAGCCTTCCTGAAAAAACACGACTTATGAAACAAGACATATAAAATAAAACGAGTAAGTTAACACCCGAAACGACGATAATACTAAGATATATTAACAAAGCAATGTTAAAAGATCATATATGATATCATATTAATGTATATGATCATTTTATTATTCAATAACAATTATTTCACGATTATATCAGAGTCTAAACTACCCTCTACCGAGGAAAAATTACAAAGTAAGGGGTTTCTTATCTCAATTTTAATTCTGTGAGATTTCCGTTGTTCAACACTTATTTATTTAATGTGGTGTGTGTACTACCCATGATTCAATAAATTGTGTAATATAATTTAATTTATGGATATCTACATCATCATATTATGATCCTTCTTACATGGGTGTCTGTATCATAAGTTACCAAATCGATAAGGGAATTTGAAATTTCAATTTCCACTCTTTTGGATTTATGCATAATTCATTTATTATTTTACTCCATGATTATGTGTGGAATAACTATTAATATTCATATGTCATAATTTAAACTCCTCATTCTATGTATATAATTTTTATACACATAATCACTCCCCTGATAAATTCTCAAGTCATCGATATGAACTTGATAAGAGTAATTTTAACTCAATCTCTATTTGTTGATTTAAATATCCAATTCATTTGTGTTGTTTTTACAAAAAATATGTGTGAATGTTATATTATTGATTTACAATGAATATCCAATCATATTGAGTGTATTTATATTTTTCACACATAATTATGCTGTCGATTTATCCTTTACCTAATGATACAGTCTTTATAAGTGATTTCAACTCAATTTACATTCCACTGAGGCTTCTTTGTTGTTATACACTGAATCACTTTTATATGGTGTATATAATGTACGTTGACAAAGTATATCAATAATTCCTTTATTCGCATTATATTACAATGTTTTTATTACCAAAATTATTAATATTCAAGTGTCTCTCTTTTGGTTAAGAACTCTAACTAAAATATCCTTTTAAAATGTTTTAATGATTTATTATTCTAAATATTTCCCATCAAGGCCCATGTTTTAAAAATGGGTTTAAGGATTTATTCATATAGACATTAAAGTTTTAAAATTATTAATCCTTTTAAAAGATTCAATGTGGTATGGGACACATTGATTCAAAAATCTATTTTTTAAACGGATTCTTGAAAAATAGTGTGACTTATAAATGTTTTCAAGAAAAGGGGATAATTTCTCTCAAATAGTTTTGATGATTATTTTGATCTGTGTCAATACCCTTCATTATTCTCGATTGAGGTTAATATGTTACAATAAAATCATCCATATTGTATTGAATGAGTTATGTTTGACTGTGAATGTGCAATTTTTATACCATTCCTGGATTATGCAGAATGTATTGACATTTCATATTCTAGTTTTAATACGATTGTTTATGTTATGTTTAAAACTATTCATATGGGGAATGAATTGTACATAGTATGTGATGGGTGGATCTCTATATAGCTCCACGATGCATCGGTAGGCCTCCGGAGACAATTTAGTTTATTGGAACAAGGCCTTGACAAAATCATATGTTTAGTCTTGGCACAATGCCTTGAGTATATGGTTATGATAGTTTGGCAATATGCATTCCATTATTATGAAAGTGGTTATTGATATTGCATGTGATTATTAGACTAGTAGAATATCCATGTGAATATGTAAATGGAATTATTTCATTTTATCTTTTCCATATTATTCTGAAGTTAAATTTTAAAAATTCTTCTATTTTAGTTATACATTTCCTTAAATGTTTATTCTTATTTATGAATGTTTCCGCTATATTGTTATCCTTACTGAGCATCTCAGCTCACCCATTTCTATGTTAAATTTTTCCCAGGATGTGAAGAAGTATTTTATGAATGACTTAAAGGGATAGTATGAGGATATGAGTGTGGTCGATGGAGACAAGATGTGGTTGTAGTTTTTCACTTTAGGATGTAATGTAAACATTATGAATATATCTAGTGATTCCACGGATACTAAACTAATCACCCTTTCGAGACTTGATCTTTAGTGATCATGAAAATGATATGTAATAATGCACCGACTCTGAGTAACTAGGGTCGGTGGGTTACAATTGGTATCAGAAGACATTTAGTAAAAACCATGGAAACTCGATATAGAAAAACTCTGATTAGAGCACATATCCCTAAGATACACTTTGAGGATTAGTGTAGAAGAACTTCCTAAAATTTTGGTATTGTATAGATTTTGTGAGTTTTCAAAGAAATATATCCCTGTCTGGATACGAGCAGGTATAGGCGGCTCGAGAACAGATGTACGTAGAGGTAAAACTCAAAAACACCGCATTGAGCCAGACTCGAATGGGAACTAGTTCACGACAACTGGCCTTGCTGCACTCTTGGTTACGACACTCCCGGGGGATATGTTTAGGATATTTTAAATTTTCTTTACAAACCAATTTGATGTATTTTAATATAAGATGAGAATGAATGATCTTGGTTAATCCTAAGGTGTTCCAAATTGAGAATATAATGTCATGATATTCTCTAAATGATTTTAGGACTACTTTTACTCACAAAATTGTTTCTGGATTTATTCAATGGATGGAGTCCAAGGAAGTCATAGTAACTTTGATAATGATGTACACGTTAGTAACGGTGGTGGAAATGAGGAAAAAAATAGAGTGTTGATAGGTATAAAAGATATCGTGTTCATGCCAAATCATTTTCCCCAAAATTTGATCAACAACATATATATTAACCAACTCCCGGACTCAACAAAGAAGAGAAAGGTGATGAATGATAAGAGCTCCAGTAGTGGAGACCATGGAGAAAAAAGAATCCTAAATATCCATCATGCAGGAAATGTGGAACGAGACACCCAAGAAAGTGTCTCAACGGAACAAAGCAATTCCTTACCTGAGGGAAAGAAGGACATAAAGTGAAGAATTACCGAGGAAAAATGAAGAGTACTATGGAAGAAAATAAAAATGGTCCCATGAATCCATTTACAGTCATTTTCCGTAAATGTAGAGGACCTGACCATTACCCGAGTGAATTCCCTATTCTATAGGATATTTTCTTGGTCAAAGAACAAGGTATGTGGAAATAAATGGTTTGAGAAATGTTTAATAGTATTAGTGCTCCTTGTTGATGGGATTACTTTGGAATAATTTCCTCTTGTATTTGTAACCCCGTAGTTTTCCAGGTGAGAATGATATTTGAGTAACTCTTATCTTTTCCATTGTGGATATAGTTATAAATAACAATTTGGTTTTATATGATCATTAGTTTTGAGGCAATTACAAGTTATTATATTTTGGGATGAAAATGAAAGGTATGAGATAAAAGTTAAGGTTAAAATTATGATATGGTTATTTTGAGGAATTTATCTCATTTTGGTAATGTTATAAAATATAGTTTCTGAAAAAGGACAGCACGTAGACCGTGTGACAACCTATCACGTCGGACAAAGGTGTGGGAATCGAACCCACAACCAAAGTGTGATTGGGATTTATCGCTTACCACTGGACTACGTGAAGTCCCTAGTTAGTCTGACAAATTATTTTTAGTTAAATTATTTTATTGATCAATAATAAGTTGATTTGGGTTCTTATGTCTTATTAAATGAATACCCTTATTATAGGAAAATGATTCGGTGATTAAGTGATAAATGTTATTTTGGAAGATGTTCGCTTTATTGGGAACACTATATGACCAAGGAAAATATAATACTATAGGGTTTAATTTGAGGAGTAATGGTGGATTTTTATCTACGTTTTTATTTTGTATTTATTGTGATTTGTGTTATTTATGTAAATGATTAACCTATAATAGAGAATATGTGATTAGGTTAATTACTTTTAAGTATGTGACTTCAAGAGTAGTTGATGTCATTTGGAGATACAATTTAACATGGAAGACTACATAACCAAATTCTTCCCTATCTTGGGTTTCAATATTAGTTTGGAATATATTGAAGAATTTTAAGGACAATTTTTTATTTAATGGTATTTATTTAACTTTGGGGTATTTTTGGTTTAATTTTAGAAATTAAGATTAGTGTTTCTTTCTCTAAAGGAATATCCTTTGGGGGGATCATCAGATCTTGTAATAACCGTTTTGGTTTTGATTATTCTCTAAAGTCAAGGTAGATATATAGTTTATTCTTCATGGATCATGTGATTCTATAGAAGTATATTCTAGCTCTTTCAGTGTGACCAATTCTTCATGAATACATATAGTTTAAAAAAAATAATGAGTCAGTGGTGGAATTTTATTAATGAATGAAAAACTACATAAAAAGTAAGTATATCTCTTTACTTTCTTAGTCAATCTCATAAATTAATTCCTCATATTTATGTAATGTAACTTAAAAAAAAAAATTCCGTATAATTTTCCTACTGGGAAACTAATGACCGTTTGTCCCATAAAACTTTTGTCGCTTTCTTGTTATTAGCATTCTCCTAATCATTTTTCTATCCCTCTCCATCAGAACATGACACTTAGTTTATCATCTATATCCATGTTTTCCAAAAGAGAATCCTAGTATGAGTTATCTAGGGTGACCTTTGTACATCTCTTTCATTATTTTAAGGTTATTGTTTTATTGACTCTTTTCCGATGTGGGACATTCCATAATATTCGAATGCCCAATTTTAAAAATTTCGAGGATGAAATTATTTGGAGGGGAGAATGTAACACCCGAAGCTTCCACGATACATTTCTCTTTGAATAACAGAATAGCGGGTGTTGTACGCAACATCGAGTTCTAACACATCACAACCAATCAATCTAGCCGTTATGAATAGTAATACTCAATTTTTGAAATTTTATACATTTTATCTTTTAAAATGGAATTTATTTTTGGATTCTTAATATTTAAATTATCTTAGGGTGAATATTTGGTAATTTTCATGAAAACTTTCAATATTTGATGAATAGTGAAAATCTCTAAATTTTAATTAAAAATAACATTTTTATTCGAAATAATTAATAGTGATAAATTATTAATTTGAGTGTTTTTAAAATATATTTCGAATATATTATTACTATATAATACAATATTGGTAATAGGACATAATTTCACATTTAAACCTGAAATATGAAAGTGTCAATCTTTTGATAGTTATTATATCATAAAAACACGTTTTTTATTTTGACTGCAGGAATTAATTTTAAATTTATTTCTGCCACTTCAATGTTTTAAAATATTAAAAAATTGATTCCATATTTAGAATAAGGATGTCCAAATTGTGTAAATAGGTAACCTTTTTTAGATATTTTGAATAATTATTTCGGTAAATATATTTTTTACCATGGATAAAGTGTAAATCCGGTAAATAAGGGTAAACAATAATACTATAATAATAATAAATTACACTAAAACGTGTCCTAAACCTATTTGTTGATTCAATTCCAACTATGGAAATCTTTTTGTAGATTTTGGGATCCCATGTATCCACTTGTAAGTGATAATGACACTTTATATTAATTATGTTCAAGTAAAAACAAAATTATCATAAAAATATATCTTTTAGAAAAACTATATTTAGATAGGGTTATATGTGCTATATTTTCAACTATAAATATTAATTATAAATATAAAAATGTTTCCTACATAATTTTATTTTATTTATAATTTTTAGACATTGAATAATTTAATTTATTTATGACACAATAATGATGCAGTATTTTCATTATTATTGATAAAATCAAATAATTAGTATTATTAATGTTAAAATAAATATAATTTGAAATTTTTGATGAAATACACGAATTTTATTATTTAATATGACATTGTAAGAATTATTAAATTAATTTTTATCGAATTAATATTAATGTTAAGAATTTAACAAAAATAAATTATTAAATATTGTCAAAATTGACGTAAATGAGTATTTAAAACTAATATAATATTATTAATTTATATTCTATTAATAAAATTCCAAGGTTTTGTAAAAGGACTTATATAATGATTTTTGAATCATTAATGGACCACTTGGATGTCGCTGGGATGTATATAGTATGTTTGATAACCATTTAATATAAAAATACAACGTCACATGGAAAATGTCAAACTATTTAACTAAGAGTTAAATATAAATGATATGGTTAATATAGTGACCCAAACCTCTCTAAAATATATTGGACGAATGTATTAAAACCCATCCCCACCTTAGACTTTGAATAATACACTTTTGAGCCATTAAAAACCTAATATAAATTTATTATAAATTAATACTTTATGATTTTCCTAAAGAGCCCCTCCTCCCCCTTATAAAAGACACCAATTATAACCAATTCATCATACCATAAAATCCATTTGGTTCGGACATCGGCTGCACAAATAACTTCTCAACTATCCTCCATTAATCCTAGAGGCCTTACGTTAGTCAAAAATCCAACCTAAGTATCCCTTTTGGTCAAATAAAAAGGAAGAACCCGAAGAAGAGGTAATGTTTTCACCACCTTTTTTCAAGTTCCTTTCTTCTTCAACTTATTCATTCTTTGTTGTTCCATTATAAAATAATTACTATAGTATCTTCTATACACTGTGATGTTATTATAAATATGGTACAACCATATTCAGTATTCTATCCATCTTTTGAACAACATGTCACCGTATGTGCGTACGTACGGCCTACCGTCTCCATGTCGTGGTGTAATTGTTATCGAATACATTTTTATTTGGATGGGTATTATAATGATGTGTAATTCGTGTAAATAATAAATATAAAATGATAATTATTTTGTAATTGTGATATACTATCCAATTATATATTATTTTAATATCAAAATAATGATATTGTCGCTTGTGCGTACGTACGGACTACCATCTCTACAAACATGATGAGATTCATTCCTCATCGTATCCATTCAAGTCAAATTCTCATTTGATGATTAAAAATAATGTTTAAGTACATGATATCAATCTGTATATTATTAACATACAGCCTACCCATAACAAACATGACTTATATAAAGAAACATATAAAAGAAAACGAGTAAGATAACACCCGAAACGACGATAATACTAAGATATTATTAACAAAGAAATGTTAAAAGATCATATATGATATCATATTAATGAATAAAATCCTTGTATAATTATGTAACAATTATTTAACCATTATAAAGGGGGATAAACTACCCTCTACCAAGGAAAAATTACAAAGTAAGGGGTTTCTTATCTCAATTTTAATTCTGTGAGATTTCCATTGTTCACCAATAATTTATTGAATGTGGTGTGTGTACTTCCCATGATTTTATTCCTTGTGTAAAATAATTTAATATATGGATATCTACATCATCATTTTATGATCCTTCTTTCATGGGTGTATGTTTCCTTAGTTACCAAATCGATAAGGGAATTTGAAATTTTAATTTCCACTCATTCGGCATTACGCATACTTCATTTATTATTTTACTCCAAGATTATGTGTGTAATCATTATTCATATTCATATGTCATAATTTAAACTCCCTTTGATATGGATATACTTTTGATACACATAATCACTCCCCTGATAAGTTCTCATGTCATCGATATGAACTTCATAAGAGTGATTTTAACTCAATCTCCATTTGTTGAGTTAAATATCCATTTCATTGGTGTTGTTTTGACAAGAATATGTGTGAATTTACTATGATTGATTTACACTGAATATCCAATAATATTTAGTGTATTTATATTTTTCATACATATTTATGTTGTTGATTTTCCTTATCCTAAATATACAGTCTCTATAAGAGATTTCATCTCAATTTACATTCCATTGAGACTTCTTTGTTCCTATACACCAAATCACTTTTATATGGTGTATATAATGTACTCTTACATAGTATATCATGAATCCCTTTATTCTCATGATATTAAAATGAGTTTATTACCTTAATTATTTATATTCAGGTGTCTCTCTTTTGGTAAGGAACTCTATCTAAAATATACTTCTAAAATGTTTTAAATATTTATTATTCTAAATCATTATTATCAATGTCCATGTTTTAAAAATGTTTTTAAGGATATATTCATATAGACATTAATGTTTTGAAATTAAAATTCCTTTTAAATGTTTCAAAGTGGTATGCGAAACTTTGATTCAAAAATCTTTTTTAAAGTAGGTTCTTGAAAAGTAGTGTCACTTTTAAATATTTTCAAGAAAAAGGGGGGGGGGGTATTTCTCTAAAATAGTTTTGTTGATTATATTCATCTCTGTCAATATCCTTCATTTTTCGTGATTGAGGTTAATCTGTTACAATACAATCTTCAATATTGTATTGAATGAGTTATAATATATTTAATGATAGGGTGTTATTGCTAATAAAATTGAGCTTAATAACTACCAATACACTAAAAAATATACCATGTGTAAAATAATGTAATTTGAATTTAAAAATTATTAATATCACATGAAATTCATTTTCCCTATAATTTACATCAATTACTCTTCAAAAGATTTTTCATTTTTAACTATATGACATAATGTCGGCTAATATTTTGATAGCCTGCCATAATTAAATTGATATGGGAAGAATTGATGAAATAAAAAACATATTTCATACCATAAAATAGGCATAATAAAATAGAAATTTAATGAAAATATTTTTTACGGAAAAATGAATAAAATTATAAAAAAATTAATAAGATTTCAGAAATAATCCAGAAAAATTCGAAAATGAAGTTTGATGAACCCCATTAATTTACAAATGGTATAGTATAAATCAATGGTAATTCACAAGAGTTCAAGTAAAGATATAATTTATCTATGGATTGATGTGAGTGGATTTAAAGGTAAAGGGTATGTAGTCTTGGTGAGACTGTAAATTTGGAATTATAGAGAATCTTAAAATCTATTTAAAGGAGAAAAATTCGAGTTTGTGGTGACAAACATAGAGAACATTGGTGAAAAATACTAAATGTAACATAGTATAAACACAAAAATTCGTTATAGTACTGTCACACCGTCACCATAAAATAATTATATGATAACTTTGGTAAATTATATATGATCACTATTTGGATCATTAAAAAGTAATCATGTAAATTATAAAATGTAAATATGGAAAAATAGCCAACTAAAGAAAAAAATTAGTTGATAGGTAAATTTTTTAATTACAAATGTTATTTAGAGGATTTACAGAGAAATTGATAAATGGATTTTTTTCATTTCTTTATGAACATAATTAATTATTATTCAAACAAAATAAAGGCCTACAATTTTACAATTCCATCATATTCAATATAAATTTTCAATATCTTATCCCCTCTCAAAGTATGCACATACAAATTATTTCAATTTTTTAATTCCCTTGTTGATTCCAAACAAGTAAAATGACATAAAAAAATATGTTAGTTATTATATAAATAGTCAATTATCCAATAGTACTCTAAAAGGATGTTTTCATTAGAAAAATGTAACTCCAATACAAATAAATAGAAATCCAAAATAAATATAATGGAAAAATATTTCCAATTTTTTTGATGATTTGATGTTATTGAAATATTATATTCAAATCCTTTACATTCAATATACCAAAAATTGATATTTAATAATATAATGTAACATATCTATATAAATAATTATAAATAATTGAATGTCCTTTTTCTATTTAAATTACTTCAACTACACATAAATTCATTCTACATTATAAATAAGAAAACTAATTCCCAACCAAAGAATATTCATGATAAATTGAAAATTGATATATTATATTTTTTATATTCAAATGAAGAAAATCAAATAAAAATTAATAATATTTTAGAACTCATCTAGAAACATTACCCAATGGTTCTCGATGAACCCCATCCATTAAGAACATCAATAACACAAACCAGTGGAAATGAAAAAATAGAATGTTGGGGAGTGAGTTATCCATTATATACTAAATATACAGATGAAATGTGAGTGGGTTTTGAATTCAATGGGGTGGAGTTAAGGTTTGATTTAACATTTTGAATTTTGGGGAATCGTCAAATCTCATTAGAGGACATTAATTAATGTTTGTAGTGAGAAAATTGTAGTATGTGGAGCCGATCACCCACGAATGAGGAGGTACCAATAGATAAATATAAGTTATTTACTTATATCAAATCCATTTACCTGTATTGAATTGATCCATTTAGAGTGATAGATAAGGGATATTTAGAACATACCATGAGTTCAATTTAACAGATATTTTGATACTGTTAGAAGGTTATGGATAAACATGATGTTTTATAGAAAAAATTAGTGAATTAGAAACCCTAGGTAGGTCGACTGAGAGACGATCCTAAAATAAAGTGGGTTTTTTGAGTGATGGATAAAGATCTATTGAAACATACAAATAGGAAAAGTATTTTGGGGTGGGAATGCTAGGAGGAAGATCCAAAGATGTATATGTAATCATAGTTGTGGGGTGTGGGAAATGGATGCTGGGAGATGGAAACAAGAACATCAAATCAGGGAGGAGGATAGAATGAAATGGAGTAGTTGGGAGGAGATGCTATTATAGAAAAGGAGGCAGGAAGGAAGAGGTAGAGGATGTGTTTCTGTAAAGACCCTGAAATTTGAAGGAAATTTATATATTATTTTCTTTGAAATTTTATGAGTCTGTGGCTTCTGACGGAACCTGATTCCGAGGCCCGGTGTGCCTGAAATCAATTTTCTATGTTTAGCTCGGGTACGTTCAGTGAACGAACAAGCGATTTTTTCTATCTTTTGAACTGGTACTCGAAATTGAAATCTGAGAACCACAACGCCGTTAATTTCTTATGAGGACCTTTCCCGAAGGTTTGTTTCCTTGGGAGGAGTTGTTTAAAAATGGGGGATTAAATAAAAAGTTATTAAAAGTTGTGGTAAAAATTTTATTCTTAACATAGGATGGTTATATCCTACATGGGGTAGCTGGGGTGGGACCCACAAGACCCTAACTACACATGATAGGATATTTGTGAGGTGGGGCCCACACAAACCCCACCCCTTCAAATTCCCAAACTCCTCTAAACCCCCCCACATAAGTTATGTTATCTCCACTATAATGTGAGACCACTAACCTCTTTCTCTCTCCCACTTAAACACTTGCCAACTCAATTAATTTAATGTTTCATTCACATAAATTAATTTCAATATTTGTAATTTTGAAAAGCTTGTAATGAGTTAATAAAATAAGTAAATACCTTATTTTATTAGGTTTCTTGGTTCTCTGAGGATATTGGGAGAGAAAACTCTAAGCCTTAGACAACTCCAACTCCTTCATTGAAGAACATCAAGACATTGACGACGAATGTCATCACTGCAAGGGGAGATCGATGTACCATTCCTTATCCTCTCCATAGCCAGTGTGTGACGACATCCCCTCCTTGGATGCACGCCAACACCGTATTCGAAACCTCATCCCGTGATGCCATCTTCCGCGTCACCGGCAAACGTCATCGTTTATCCAGGTAGGGTTTTTAATTAAGTATGATTATATTCCCTTGTTTCTTTCATTCTAAAGAAAAAAAAGAACATGGATCAACTTATTATCAAGTTGATCCGCGAATGTTTTCCTTATGGGTTGGGAATAAATTGTTGTGGTAAGTTGTAGGTGTTGTTTCATCGTACAAGATTTATTTAACGGACAATGTTGTTAAATAATTAGCCGCTTGTTATCGATATAATGGGAGGAGGTCAGACCGCACAAACACGGCCGATCCTCCTCCCCTTTATAAGGACCCAGCCTTACACCTTACTTAATATTGAATTAAATGAATATTTCACATTGAGGATCTTTTCAAGTTTAGAGTTTTAGAGAATTAGATCATAAATCTTGAATTACATTCCACATTCAAACAAAGTGGTCACATAATAGATAGTACTCATTTTTCCCCATCATCGGAAACATATTTAAAATAATATATCTATTCTTTCTTGACACTTCCTTGACATTATCATCATATCATGTACCTTTCCCTTGACCTGTGAAAAACATTTCAAAAACATGGGATGAGCATAAAAAGCTCAGTAAGTGATATAAAAATATGGAAAGGAAACATGAGTACATGTATACATAAGAATGAAATAATACTTTACCCATAAAACATAAGTACTTTAACATGCCTCATAAAATCATTAATAAATCATAAAAATCATAAGACATAAGGGTAACTTGAGACATTCATAACATTCTTACATAGGGAGTAACCCTCTTGGTTATGTTTGGAATACCCATCACAATATATTCCCTAAATCTATTCGGAGAAACCTTAACGTTTATCTCCTCCACGTTACCCAATGCATTGGAGAGCTGTATTGGGCTCACCCGCCCTTATTTTATCACGGAACCACCCATCTTCATAATAATGCCCAAGAACCACAACATAATCGTATCACATAAAACATGCATAAAGGAAAAATAACATTTCCACCTTTCAATCACAAGATATCAATACAACACATTGATATAATAAAATTATGAAAAAAAAATTCATTAACAAAATAAAATAAAATTAAAACATGGTATTTATTTTTCTTTTAAAAAGAAGCTATGGCTTGTAGAGGAAGCCGAAACTCAAATAATGGTCACGGCGAAAGATAATTCGTTGTAGCCGCATACGTACGACAAAAACATTCCATTTTGTCGTTTAGTAAAACAATTCGTATAAAAAATATTCCATTAGGATAAAAGTAAAAATGAAAGGGGTTTATACACCGTATAAAATAAGGTTGTGTATAAAACAAAATATGCCTCAATGAATGGAGATTGAGACGAAGTCCCTTACAAAGACGGTATCCTTGGATTAAGGATAAATCAATTACATAATTATGTGTGACAAAATAATACACCAAATATAAGTGGATATTAAGTGTAAAACAATCAGAGGGTATTCACACATATTCATAGAACTACATATTCAAGGAGTACAAGATTATCCCAATGAATAAAAATTGGGTTAAGAAGTTCCCTTGCAAAAATTTGACAGCCTAACGGCGTCACTACAAAATTCAGAAAATGAGTTGATGAGAGATAAAAAGGGTATCTCATCACTTGGAAATAAAATTTAAATCAATAAGGATATATAATAACATATCCCTACATAATATTATGGGAATTAAAAGACATAACAAAAGAAGCCTTTAAAAAAAAGGAGGGTGAATGGTTCCCTTACCGACATGGGTATCTTTCGAAATATACACCACGTGAAAGAAGGACAATAAAACAATGATGTAAATACTCATAAATGAAATTATATTACACAATGAGTAAAATAATGGTCATTCCATACACCACTCAAAGGAAATTGTGCCAAATGTAGCATAAATCTCATGGGAATAAAAGTGAGATGAAAAATCGCTTACGAAAACTCGGCAGCCTAACGGTGCCACTAAAAACATACAAAAATGGATTGATGAGATCAAATAGTGTCTGTCATCATATTAACATAATTTTTACAGAAAGAGGAATAAAAAAATCCCCCAACATAACAAAGCGGAGCTTAAAATAAGTGACATAATGGAGAGTACTTAAAAAGAAAGAGAGAGGTTAGATCTCTTACGAAAATTCGACAGCCTAACGGCGCCACTCAAAACATCCAAAATGGATTAAGGAGAGATAATAGGGTCTCTAATCATATGAACATAAAAATTACAGTAGGAGTAATATAAAATAACATCCCAATCATAATAAATATGAGCTTTAAAGGAATAACATAAAAGAGTGTAATTAAAAAGAAAGAGAGGGGTATGATCCCTTACCTCGGGTCCGACATGACTCGATCGTTTTTTAACGTCCTGAATAATAAACTTGAGTTAATTACCACTTTCTTAAGAAAAATTTTCAAATTAATTATTCCTTTTATATTACTTATTTTCATGTTATAAACATTATGTAATCATTTAAGTTAATAATGGTTGTTTTGTCGATATTTGGTTCTTAAGTCGAAAGTGGACTTCATACAATTACATGTTGTTCATGTGGTCAAAGGTTCATTATATCCAGAATGATATTCATGATTTGGATAACATATATATCATATATATCCAGAATATACAGGTATTTATAATATTACATTATCATTTAGAGGTAAGAAATGAAATGCACCATTCAAGGAGACGGTAAGCCGTACGTACGCATGAACACTACTTTCATTTTTATGTCATATTAATGGAATTAAAACCCAATGAGAGGTATGTATATTTTAAATCCAGAATTATATTCATCATTTATATGTAACATAAATCATATATAATAACTTTAAATCCATCATTTATACATCCCACATATGGCATTAATGAATCAAATCACTTTTAGGGGGCGGTAGTCCGCACTTCCTAAAAGGAAATTATCGTGTTTACGCACAATGGAAACCATAAAGTTATGACACAAAAGAAAAATACAGAAGCTTAAGTAAAACATAAACATATTATATATCATATATAAATATAGTGACATCATAATGGCCACCATTTAAGGTGTTATATGAGTGTTGAACAATCATTATTTCGTGAGGCAGAAATTCGCCATCCACAGAAATAGTATGTTCGTTAACCATTTGATGTAGGTGTGTGTAAGTGTAGCTCGAATGATTCATATAACAAAATCCTAGTAAATTGAAGATACTGGAGTTGTTACAAAATAAATGAATAAAAAGACTTTAGGTGGTTGGAGAAGCAAAATAAAACAAAAGATCACAAGTGAACACATTACCTTAAAATTGGGTAACTCTTTTTGATTTGAGCTCAAAGGCGTCCTTGGGAAGCCTTCTACCCAATGTGAGGATTCTAGGAGTAAGATAGGGATGTGGAGAGACAAAATGGTCATAGTTTGGCCGAACCGAAGTCTTGAGAGGTGTGGGTAAGGTGATAGTGGTGGGGGCCTTTTATAAAAGTAGAGGAGAGGAACTCTTGAAATGTAACGAAATGTTACCTTATTTTAGAATGAGTTTCGGATTTAAAAGGTCCCACATTGAAATAATTCGAGTATATGGTGATAAGGTTTATAAATATACCCATATTATAGGTTTTTGGGAAGTGTAGGTTTTAGTTTTTACATTATCCTTTCATTTTATTTAAATCGTTAAATAATGATGTAATCACCGCATCATCATGATGTCATAAATAATTTAATTTATTTAATGTCAAAAAATTATAAAAAAATACTATGATGTATGAAATCGTTTTATATTTCCTATTACTATTTATAGTCAAAAATCTGACTTTTATAACCCCATTTAATTTTTTTTAGTAAAACAACTCATTTTGTGTCATTTTTACTTTTACATTAAATAAAAAGATAATAATGTCATTTTCCATTCAATGTGGCTCCATGGGGTCCCCAAGTTGACCCATGGAATTTCTTGATCGTCCATGACACATACAATAAGGGTAGGACATGTGTCAAGCTCATCTCATATTATTAAAACATTATATTCACCTTGAACTACACTAATTACCTCTAATCGCGATTAAAAACATAAAAGTTACTATTCACAAAAAAATTATTTTAATTCCATTGAACCACATTTTACTTCTTAATGACAACCATGTATGTTAGATTTTGGAAATTCAAAACACAGAGGTGGTAAAATTTCATTTAAACGGAAAATCAGTTTTAATAAGTACCACTTAGTGGTTTCACTATTCATCAAAAATTGAAGTTCTTCAGAAAAATACCAAAACATCGCCCTAAGCTATATTTGATATTCCAAATTCAAAAATGAAGTCTATTTTAAAAAATTAAAAACGTATAATTTTCATTAATTAATTTAATAATTAATTCCCACTATCAGAGCAAATAGCGTATTTTTATGAAACAATAAGCATCAAAAGATAGACAGTAGTTTAAGTCTGATTTCAATGTGAAATTAATTCCAATAACCACAATTGGATTAAATGGTAAAATTATATTCTAATTTAACATTAAGAAAAATTCAAAATATAATCTAATCATATAAGTAAATTAGATTAAAAAGTGGTTTGAATTAAAATACAACATTTTTCACTATTCATTAAAAAAATGAACATTATCGAAAAAATACCAAAACATTACACAATGTAAATTTTGATGTCCCGATTCTAAAGAAGAATTTTATTTTGTCAAATATAACACATATAATTGTAAACAAGTGGATTTAAAAGAGGTTCTCCCTCAAAAGGCGGTTAATCGACCTTTTAAAGAATATTAGAATGTTTATGCTTAAAAATTGGATTCATTCGCATTTTTATTCCTCTAACATTTATTGTAAAAAAGTAAAAATATTTGAAAAACATACATAATAAATTTTTAGTTAGTTCCGTTCTTTTTCGCCATTACAATGGCTAGACGTTAACTACCATTTAAAATAATATTATTTTATTATTAGAGTGCAATATAACATTTCAAAGGAACTCGTTGTCGCGTATTGGGTATGCCATCGAGCATAGCGTTCCCTTTAAATTAATATTAATATTTTTTTCACAAATAGGGATAAATATAAAAATTTCATATTCTTTATTTACCTGGGGTGTTACATCCTTCCCCCCTTTTGGGAATTGCGTCCTTGCAATTTCAAAATTGGGCTTTGAAACTCCTTTGAAAGTCCCACATCGGGAAAAGAGTCGGTAAAACAATCACTTTAAAATAAAGAATGATAAGTAAAGAGGTTACCCGAGTTAACCCATACTAGGATTCCATGTAAGAAAACATTGACATGGAGTAGAAAACATAAGGTTAGGTTCTGATGGAGAGTGATAGAAAACATGTTTAGGAGGAAGTTAACCACAAGAAAATCACAAACTGGTGATGGGTTAAACGGTATTCGATTCCCCAGTAGGAAAAGTTAATAGACAAGATTTTTGTTTTAAGTTTATTTTTATTGGGGAATTTATTCATAAGGAAACATTATCACTTATCATGTTGACTTTCAACTTTTATTATATTTCTTACACAAACTCATAAATTCTCCAAAATATGAGTATTTAGGAATACTTGTTCACATTAAGAGTACTATAATCAACTTCTAGAAAATAACATAATCCACAAAAGAGAACTATATACTTCCCATGTCTTTAGACATTAACCAAAACCAAAACTAAAAAGGTTTGTAATAGATCAGATAATCCAGAAAAGGATAACCCATTATAAAAAGAAAATATATTCTTAATCTCCAAAACTTTTCCAACAAAACCCAAAGTTTAATGAGGACAATTCAATAAAAAAATTTTCCATAATATTCTCCAAACTAAGATTGAAACCCAAATATTTGAATGATTTAGTCACATTGTCTTTCAAGTAAAATCGTATCATTTATCTCCAAAAAACATCAGTTGCTCTTAAAGTCTCGTATTGAAAATTAATTATCCTAATCACATATCCTCCATGATAGGTTAATAAATTTCCATAGATAACCCAAAATCAACTTACTATTAATTCATAAAATCATCTAACTAAAAAGAATCAGTCAGACTAACCAGGGACTTCACGTAGTCCAGTGGTAGGTGATAAATACCAGTCACACTCTGGTAGTGGGTTCAATTCCCAGAGCTTTGTCTGACGTGACGGGTTGTCACACAGACTGCATGTTGTCCTTTTTATAAAACTCCAAAAATAACCCTACCATGTTTTAACCTCAATAGTTTCCTTATACCTCTCATTTTCATCCATATTCATTATGATCTAAATATCATAATTCTTGAAGTCTTATTTCACCACCATAAGATAAAATAAAACGATTTCCAAAATGAATAACAGTATACATTTATCATGGAGTCCACTCGGTTTCATCGTCATCTTGTTCACATAGGTAGACATCCCATGCATTACAAAAATTATTTAGAGATCCTTCAAATTCATTTTCTTCCTCCATCGAAATACACATTGTACAACATGGGTCATATGGTTGTTCACAGAAAAACAGTTTTGGAAAATAATCATGTATGAAATATAATTCCAAAACATCTGATAAAACATGATTTTTATAAAATAGTCGGACAGAATTTGAGTTGAAACTTTCTATTATTGGTCCTTTTAAAATACCATAAGTATGTTCTGAGAGACTATATTTTAAAAGAAAATATAAATAGGTTGCACAAGGGTATCCTTCCTCAACACCATTTTTAAAATCATAATATTCTTAAAATTCTTGTGATAAGGTACAATATTTGAAAATTCATTTATAATATTTACCTTTCTTGAAAATATGAGAATATTGTGAAAATAGTATTTTTCTAAAAACAACCCATGATCCACGATGATAACGAGTTATTGTGGAGTTGTTTGATATCTCAAACAACTGCTTCCAATTGAGTTGTATGCTAGAAAATTTTTCACAATCATCCGAACATGACTTTGTAATAATTATTTCAAGCATGTCATCAAGAAGAGATAGGAATGTCGTTTGAGATCCTTCTCCTTCAATTCGTAAATGACTTTACTTGTCCTGATAAAATGTTATAAAATAAGGATTTAACTAAAATAATAGATATAGGGACTAACCATGTGTCTAACAAAAACTATTAATCCCTAAAGCTTTCTAAACCGACCTCTGATACCCACTATAAGGACACAGCCTTAAACCTTACATAATATTTAATTAAATGAATAATTCACATTGAGGATCTTTTCAGGTTTAGAGTTTAAGAGAATTAGATCATAAATCATGAACGACATTCCACATTTAAACAAGTGGTTACATAAAATATTGTACTCGTTTTTCCTCATCAACAGAAACATATTTAAAATAAAACATGGATTCTTTCTTGAAACTTCCTTGACACCATAATCATATCATGTACCTTTCCCTTGACCTGTGAAAAACATTTCAAAAACATGGGATGAGCATAAAAATCTCAGTAAGGGATATAAAAATATGGAAAGGAAATATGAGTACATGTATACATAAGAATGAAATCATACTTTACCCATAAAACATAAGCACTTTAACATACCTCATAAAATCATGAATAAATCATATAAATCATAAGACATAAGGGTCACTTGAGGCATTCATAACATTCTTACGTAGGGAGTAACCCTCTTGGTTACGGTTGGAATACCCATCACAGTATATTCCCTAAATCTCTTCGGAGAAACCTTAACGTTTAACTCCTTCACGTTACCCAATGCATTGGAGAGCTATATCGGGCTCACCCGACCTTAGTTTATCACAGAACCACCCGTCTTCATAATAATTCCCAAGGACCACAATATAATCGTATCACAAAAACATGCATAAAGTAAACATAACATTTCCACCATTCAATCACAAGATATCAATACAACACATTGATATAAAAACATTATGAAAACCATTTTCAATACCAAAATAAAAGAAAAGTAAAACATGGTATTTATTTTTCTTTTAAAAATAATCTATGGCTTGTAGAGGAAGCCGATACTCAAATAATGGTCACGGCGGCGGAGAAGTCGTTGTCGCCGCATACGTACGACAAAAACATTCACTTTTATCATTTAGTAAAATGATTCGTATAAAAAAGATTCATTTTGGATAAATTTAAATGTCAATGGGTTTTATAAACCGTATAAAAGATGGTTGTGTATAAAACAAAATATGCCTCAATGAATGGATATTGAGAGGAAGTCCCTTACAAAGATGGTATCCTTGGATTAAGGATAAATCAATTACATAATTATGAGTGACAAACTAATACACCAAATATAAGTGGATATTATGTTTAAAACTATCATAGGTTATTCACACATATTCATAGAACGACATATTCAAGGAGTATAATCTTATCCCAAAGAATCAAAATTGGGTTAAGAAGTTCCCTTGCAAAAATTTGACAGCCTAACGGCGTCACTACCAAATTCAGAAAATGAGTTGATGAGAGATAAAAAGGGTATCTCATCACTTGGACATAAAATTTATATCAATAAGGATATAGAAGAACATATCCCAACATAATTTAATGTGAATTAAAAGACATAACAAAATAAGTCTTTTAAAAAAAGGAGGGTGAAAGGTTCCCTTTCTGACATGGGTATCTTTCGAAACATACACATCGTGAAAGAAGGACAATATAACTGTAAAGACCCGTAAAATTCAAGGGAAATTTTTTCTTATTTTTCTTTAGAATTTTACAAGAGCGCGGTTTCTGACGGCACCTGATTCCGAGGCCCGGAGTGCCCGGAATCAATTTCTGAAGTTTGGCTCGGGTACGTTCAGTGAACGAACGAGCGGGATTTCCTAACTTTTGATCCGGTGCTCGGAATTGAAATCCGAGGGCACCGATGAACTCGCAGCGCCGATATTCCCTTAAAGAGACCTTTTCGGAAGTTGCGTTTGTTGCGGGTTGAAAGTTAGTTTTTGGGAGATTTATAAAAAGTTGAATAAAAATGTGGATTCTTTTTATTTCACTTTTGTAGGTTAACTCCTCTCAAAAGGAGTTAGGGGTGGGACCCACACCCACTTAACATCCCTTGAGAGGATTAAGTGTGGTGGGACCCACACGAACCTAAACCTCTCAACTTCCCCCTTAAAATCCCCTCTCCCCCTCTTAAATGTTTGTAAACTTAACATCTAATTAATTACACATGACATGTTAATTAATTAAGTGTTATGTTTTTGAATTTGATGTTTTGAATTCCTAGGCTTGGTAAATAAAATAAGGAGGGACCTTATTTTATTTTGTTAGCCAACTTGTGTGGATTTCATTTTTAGAGCTCCTCCTCCATCTTCTTCATCATGACGAAGAACGCTCATCTTGACGAAGAACGCTCAAGCTCCGACGAAGAACGCCGCTCCGCTCTTCTTCGTCTTCCGTGTCAACGAGAGGGAACGCTGCTTCCTCCTCGGATTCCCTTCATAGACATAAGAGGTTTCCCCAACGACGTATCACATCGGACGCATCTCTTCGTCAACGGAATTGACGAACGACGACCGCGATGCCCGATCTCTGCGACGTCGACTTCCGCGGACGTTGGCAAATCCTCGAACTTATACCCAAGGTAGGGGTTTTTTTTATTGTTTAATTATTCTATTCTTGCTCGTGGATCGCATGACTAACGTGAGGAATTTGAATATTTTATGTTGTGTTGTTATTTAACGTGAGGGGGGCCGGGCCGCACGAACACGGCCGAACCCCCCTCCATCGTTCTTGTTGAATTGCTTGCGGGTGGATGAATCAAGGTGGCGTGGTGTCGTCGCACCATGCGGATATTCGCCAATCCTTATTGCGCGATGCCGTCGCGCCGCGCCATGGAAGAAACATCAAGAACACGAAAGAGAACACCGGCGGCCGGGCCGCCGGCTTCGGAAACCGAAGGGGGGACCGGAATTTCCGGTCCCGTTGGAGAAAACTGGTCGGCCAGCTGGCCGGCCGGATGGCATTAAACCAGGGGAATTAATCCCCCGGCCATCACATAAAACCCCCCCTCTTTATGAGGGGGGAGCGTTTTCTTGAGGGGGGGGGGGGGCAGCCGGCCCCCCGGTTCCGCACAAACAGGCCCCCCACGTGGGGGGGGGGGGGGGCGTTTAAAAAAAAGGGGGGGCGCGGCATGTAGCCGCCGCCGCCCTTCCCAGGAAGCGGGGGCTTAGCCCCCCGCATGCAGCCACCGAGCGGCGCCAGGCCACCGCGGCCGCCGCGCCGCCGCGCCGCCGTGCCGCCGCATCACCGGCCGGCCGGCCGGCCGGGTCGTCCCAGGGGGGGGGGGTCGGGCCGGGTCGGCCCGGACCCGGACCCCCCCGTTTCGAACCAGTTTCGGTCTTTTGGCCATAACTTGAGCCTCGGACCTCCGATTGACGAACCGTCTGCAGCAACGCGATCCTTGGATCGAGACGGTCGTTTTGGTATATCGCACTCAAGGTTTCGGATTACTTTGAGTTCGGCCAGGTTGGTTCGTTCACGAAACCAACCGGGCCTTCAGAGCGGAAACACTCATATCTAGAGCTACGGATGTCCGATTGACGTGTCGTCAGCCGTGTTGTGTTTCTCTTAGTGAGACGGATCTTTTGGCATACTCCGCCTGAGGTTTGGACGCAGGTGGAGTATGGTCGGGTTGGTTTTGCCTTAAAAACCAACCGGGCCCCGGGGATGAAAATGCCAATAACTCTCAGACCGGGCGTCCGATCGACGCACCGTCTGTTGCGTTGAGTTCCTATTGACGATACAGAACTTTTGGGTACATCAACTCTGGTCTTCGTGACATTTGATATATCAGCCTCTCGGCTCGTGGAGCGGACTCTCCGAACGAGCTTGCTGTGTGCCGGAACCCTAGTGCTGGCTGTGAGTGTTACTGTGACTGCTACTGCTACTACTGCTACTGTGACAGCGACGACGACAGTACATAGATCCTGTGTGGATTCGACGACGACGACTACAACACTCAGCGATCCTACGTGGATCAGTGCTACAGGTCCTGTGTGGACCCGATCCTGTGTGGGTCTGATCCTGTGTGGGTCCTTGCGCTCAGCGGTCCTGTGTGAACCAGCGCCTACAGGTCCTGTGTGGGCCCGATCCTGTGTGGGTCTTTGCGGGGGTTAGTTACCTATCGATCCTTCGTGGGTCCGACGACTTAGATGGATCAGTGATCATCTTTATCGTCCTTTGAAGAAGTATACCTGTGTGAGCTGAATCCTTTTGCTTTCCTGTGTGGATTGTGTTGTGCAATCCTGTGTGGATTACGTTTTGCTTTCCTGTGTGGAATACGTTTACTTTCCTGTGTGGGATGAGTTGTACTTGGGCTCGGAGGTTGGAGCATATTTGAATTGATGACTTAGGTATATGTATGGGCATATACCTAAGCAGTGTCGGTTGTTACTTCGTGATTATAACTTTCTTCGTGGTTTATCCTTTGTGGATTTGAGAGACCTTCAGGGGTCTCGGGGTCCCTACTGAGTAGCTTATACTCACCCCTGCACGGTCTTTGCCCGCACTACGTTGTGTTGGTTGCAGACGACGGACAGCGTTGACCTTAGCTAAGGCTTGCAGAGCGGGACGGTACCCGGAGGTGGTCCACTGGGCAGGACGTGCACGGAGCAGACGACGGGACCTGTGGAGCAGAAGAGCTATCTGTACCCACCCTTCAGGTGGGATTTCCAGTGGACAGCTCAGTGTAGCGGCTTTTACCTTTCAGTTGTTGTTTTCCCCTTTCGAGTTGTACTTTACTTTCAGTTTGGGTTTGTATTCTGGCCCATTTACTTTTCCGCACTTTCAGTTGTACTCTGCTTTTGTTTAGTGTTTACTTTCCGCTTGCTTACTCTGTGGTGTTTGTTTACTTTACAAAGGCAATGCCATCCCTTTTTACCGGGATTTACGCCTTGGTGGTAGTCGCCAGACCCTGGCCTATGGAAGGCGGGCTTGGGTAGTCACGGCACGGACCCCGAGGGCGGGTCGTGACAAATTGGTATCAGAGGAGTTCGGTTCTACCGCAAACTCTGATCTTTTCTATGTGAAGCAATAATGTTTAGCGTATTGAGTGTGGTTTTCAGTCCAGGGAGTCCAGTGTTGGTGCGGCAGCCGACGTATCCGTACACCAGGACCCTGACTTCTGATTTCTGACTTAATGCACGAAAACATTGATTGGGTGTGTGTTTCAAAGTTTTTTTTTGATTACTTATATCAGCTCACCAGGTATACTGTTCTGACCGTGGCGCACCTGTTTCCTTTTCAGGATGGCCCCACGACGGCAGCCAGCTACGGTTCCGAGAGTCGAGCGAGACGACAGCCCACCGAGCGAAGAGACCTCGGTTCAGGGACCTTTGCCAGTAGTGGCACCGGCGGTAGCTTTACCCGCCGATCCCCCGATGCTTCCAGCAGCAGCCGCTGACGATGCACGTCGCCTCAGCGCACTGCATGAGTTTCAGCGCCAGCGACCGCCCAGGTTTCGCGGGGAGACGGATCCCCAGGCAGCAGAGGACTGGCTGGAGGCAGTAGTACGAGTGTTTAGGCTAGTGAGGACACCAGCAGACCTCATGGTGATCCTCGCTGCGAGCCTACTACACGCAGCAGCAGAACGATGGTGGAGCCTGATGCTCCAGGTGCACGATGAGGCATCTCTTCTTTGGACGGACTTTGAGAGCCTCTTCCGCTCGGAGTTCGTCCCAGCCACCCTTCGTGCGGTGCGTATCCAGGAGCTTCTACAGCTGCGGCAGGGCACCATGACGGTTGCACAGTACTCGGCGAGATTTACTGATCTCTCGCGCTACTCGACCGACATGGTACGGGACCCATTCTTCCGGGCCCGGACCTTCAAGCAGGGTTTGAGACACGAGATCAGGGCATCGCTGATCTCCCTCAGCATACCGACTCAGACAGGAGTACTGGAGCGGGCTCTTCTGATCGAGAGCTTCCTTGCTTAGTCTACACCAGCACAGAGACCCACCGCAGGGCGGCACGTGGCAGAGTCATCTGCAGCAGGCAGTCGACGGATGACTCAGGGGTCCAGACAGACCAGACCTTCGGGCAGACGATCTCAGGGCACTAGCTCAGCAGTGCGGGGCACACAGCGCAGAGCCAGTCTTACGAGAGGCAGACAGTGCTACTCGTGCGGCGGGTAGGGCCACATGGCTCATGACTGCCCGACCCGCCATGCCGAGGAGCAGCAGACAGTTGATGGACCACCGAGGCAGAGGCAGAGGGTCGACCGTGGCGGTCCTCAGGGAGGAGGCGGACGAGGCAGAGGAGCTGGACGAGCAGCCGGTGGTGGCCGATGCGTTGAGGAACTACCACCACCACCACCAGGAGGTCCACCCCGACCACAGGGAGCTGGCGGGCAGCGACAGGCACAGCTCCAGGAAGCAGAGGCCTACGACCACAGCGCACCCGAGATGATTCGAGGTACTATCTGTGTCTATTCCACCCTTGCTGCAGTTCTTATAGACATAGGAGCGAGTCACTCTTTCATAGCCACTGCCCTTGTTCGGAGCTCGGAGATTCTGACAGAGCCGTTGGCTCGATCCTTACGGCTAGAGACTCTCACGGGAGCAGACTCGACGATTACGCACTGGTGCCGGCAGTGTGAGCTTACTCTAGGAGGCGAGAGCTTCGGCTGGGATCTTCTTGTAGCAGCGTCGAGGCCTTACGACGTCATCTTGGGCATGGATTGGCTATCTACGGTCCATGCACAGATTGACTATTTTAGGCGCAAGGTGCGATGTGTACGCACCGACGGGAGCAAGTTCACCTTCACCGGCGAGAAGGGAGCCTTTGCAGCACAGGATGGACTTCCGCGGAGGAGAGGACATTCCATCACTCATCAGTTGGCTAGCCTTATCCTTGGAGCAGTTGACGTGCGGAGTCCTGGTTTTCCTGCAGTGGTGGATTAGTTTGCAGACGTTTTTCCCGACGACGTTCCAGGGCTACCTCCTCGCAGAGAGGTAGAATTTTATATTGACTTGTACCCCGGGATAGCCCCGATATCCACTCCAGCATATCGGATGGCCCCCGCCGATCTTTGAGAGCTATGGGTACAGTTGGAGGACTTGCAGGGCAAGGGGTTCATCCGACCCAGTGTTTCACCCTGGGCTTCCCCGATATTGTTCGCCAAGAAGGTGGACGGGAGCTTGAGACTTTGTGTTGACTATCGTCGCCTGAACTAGGTGACAGCGAGGAACAAGTATCCGCTACCGAGGATTGATGACCTCTTTGATCAGCTCAAGGGAGCACGGTGGTTCTCGAAGATAGACCTCAGGTCAGGCTATCATCAGCTCAGAGTCAGAGACGAGGATGTGAAGAAGACGGCTTTCAGATGTCGGTATGGCCACTATTAATTCTTGGTTATGCCATTCGGTGTAACCAATGCTCCAGAAGTGTTCATGGCTCTCATGAACATGATCTTTCAGCCATACCTCGATCGGTTCGTCGTGGTCTTCATCGACGACATTCTGATTTACTCTGCGTCAGAGGAGGAGCACGCCTATCACTTGCGAGTTGTACTAGACACACTCTGAGAGCACCATCTTTATGGTAAGCTCTCGAAGTGCCAGTTCTGGATACGTGAGGTCCACTTCTTGGGTCATGTTATCTCTGAGGCGGGAGTTGCAGTGGATCCCGCAAAGATTGAGGCTGTGTTAGCATGGGAGCCACCCAGGAGCGTGACTGAGGTTCGGAGTTTCTTGGGACTAGCTGGATACTATCGGAGATTCGTGCCAGACTTCTCTAGAGTTGCGGCATCACTAACAGCTTTGACGAAGAAGGGGAAACCCTTCGTGTGGTCATACATATGTCAGCAGAGCTTCCAGGAGCTGAGACAGAGATTGACTAGCGCACCTATGTTGAGGTTGCCTGAGGAGGGAGTAGGGTACGTAGTCTACTGCGATGCATCCGGGACCGGACTCGGATGTGTTCTGATGCAGGAGCGGGCCGTGATCGCCTATGGATCACGTCAGTTGAGGCCGCATGAGCAGAACTACGCTACCCATGACCTGGAGCTAGTAGTAGTGGTCTTCGCTATGAAGACATGGTGACACTATCTTATGGGAGAGCGCTTTACAGTCTTTTCCGATCATCAGAGCCTCAGGTATATCTTTTCGCAGAAGGACCTGAACCTGAGACAGCGGCGATGGCTCGAGTTCCTCCAGGACTATGACTTTGAGATAGTCTATACTCCTTGGAAGGGGAACGTAGTAGTCGATGCTCTCAGCAGGAGGACAGGCATTCAGATACTTGAAGAGGCGACAGAGCAGCTAGCCTCTTTGCAGATATCCTTCGTGGATAGAGATGGAGCAGCCTTCCTCCAGTCTCTCACAGTCACCCCTCCACTACTGCAGCGAGTCAGGGAGGCACAGCGTGAGGACGCTGACTGTGAGACACGACGTGCACAGATATCCTCGGGACAGGCACCTGATGGTTTCTCCATTGGAGCAGAGCACGAAATCCTTTTCAGAGGACGTACCATGGTACCAGTAGCTTTGCGAGAGGAAGTGCTGAGAGAGTTTCACACTTCTCCTTTGGCGGTACATCCTGGAGTGGCGAAGATGTACCAGGACCTCAGACGACATCACTGGTGGCCGGGCATGAAGAAGGTTGTAGCAGAGTTCGTTTCTCGATGCCTCACCTGTCAGCTGGTGAAGGCAGAGCATCAGGTACCAGCAGGCTTGGTACAGCCCTTGGAGGTTCCAGAGTGGAAGTGGGACGGCATATCTATGGATTTCGTGACTGGAATTCCACGCACTTCCAGAGGTCACGACTCCATCTGGGTGATTGTTGACCGACTCACCAAGTCGGCACACTTCTTACCCATCAGAGAGCAGGGCTCAGTGGAGAGCTTGAGACGTCTCTACGTTCAGGAGATTGTGCGGCTCCACGGCGTGCCATCATCTATCGTCTCCGATCGAGATGCTCGCTTTACTTCCCGGCTTTGGAAGGGGTTACAGGAGGCGTTCGGGACGCAGCTACGTCTGAGCACAGCCTTTCATCCTCAGACGGATGGTCAGACGGAGAGGACCATTCAGACACTCGAGGACATGCTCCGCGCATGTGTCCTCGACTTTGGTCGTAGCTGGGAGGACCACCTACCCTTGGTGGAGTTTGCGTACAACAATAGCTACCACTCCACCATCGGGATGGCACCGTACGAGGCGTTGTACGGCCGACCTTGTAGATCTCCTTTGTGCTGGACAGACTCCGGAGAGTCAGCACTGGTGGGACCGGAGATGGTCCAGGCCACGACAGAGAAGGTCCAGGTCATCCAGGAGCGGATGAGGACAGCTCAGAGCCGGCAGAAGTCATATGCTGATAGGAGGCGGAGGCCACTAGAGTTCGAGGATGGTGACCACGTCTTCTTGCGGGTCTCACCTCGACGTAGTATTCGGAGATTTGGCCGAGGCGGCAAGTTATCTCCACGCTTCATCGGACCCTTCCAGATTCTCAGCAGGATTGGTGAGGTGGCTTATTGCCTGGCTCTACCACCTCAGTTGCACCGGGTGCACGACGTCTTCCACGTATCTCAGCTGAGGAGATACGTGCACGACCCGACGCACATCATTGACCATGGGGAGCATGACGTTTACGATGGGGCGACTTTTACGGAGGTCCCGGTGCAGATAGAGGATCGACAGGAGCGGGTCCTACGTGGGAGATCGATACCTCTTGTGCGCATCAGATGGCAGCACGGGAATCTCCAGGAGAGAACATGGGAGCGGGAGGCTCAGATACATGCTCAGTACCCTCATTTGTTTCCCTAGTTTTTATGTATCTTTACGGGGACGTAAAGCCCTGAGGTGGGAGTAATGTAAAGACCCGTAAAATTCAAGGGAAATTTTTTCTTATCTTTCTTTAGAATTTTACAAGAGCGCGGTTTCTGACGGCACCTGATTCCGAGGCCCGGAGTGCCCGGAATCAATTTCTGAAGTTTGGCTCGGGTACATTCAGTGAACGAACGAGCGGGATTTCCTAACATTTGATCCAGTGCTCGGAATTGAAATCTGAGGGCACCGATGAACTCGCAGCGCCGATATTCGCTTAAAGAGACCTTTTCGGAAGTTGCGTTTGTTGCGGGATGACAGTTAGTTTTTGGGAGATTTATAAAAAGTTGAATAAAAATGTGGATTCTTTTTATTTCACTTTTGTAGGTTAACTCCTCTCAAAAGGAGTTAGGGGTGGGACCCACACCCACTTAACCTCCCTTGAGAGGATTCAGTGTGGTGGGACCCACACGAACCTAAACCTCTAAACTTCCCCCTTAAACTCCCCTCTCTCCCTCTTAAATGTTTGTAAACTTAACATCTAATTAATTACACATGACATGTTAATTAATTAAGTGTTATGTTTTTGAATTTGATGTTTTGAATTCCTAGGCTTGGTAAATAAAATAAGGAGGGGCCTTATTTTATTTTGTTACCCAACTTGTGTGGATTTCATTTTGAGATCTCCTCCTCCATCTTCTTCATCTTGACGAAGAACGCTCATCTTGACGAAGAACGCTCAAGCTCCGATGAAGAACGCCGCTCCGCTCTTCTTCGTCTTCCGTGTCAACGTGAGGGAACGCCGCTTCCTCCTCGGATTCCCTTCGTCGACATAAGATGTTTCGCCAACGACGTATCACATCGGACGCATCTCTTCGTCAACGGAATTGACGAACGACGACCGCGACGCCCGATCTCCGCGACGTCGACTTCCGCGGACGTTGGCAAATCCTCGAACTTATACCCAAGGTAGGGGTTTTTGTTTATTGTTTAATTATTCTATTCTTGCTCGTGAATCGCATGACTAACGTGAGGAATTTGAATATTTTATGTTGTGTTGTTATTTAACGTGAGGGGGGCCGGACCGCACGAACACGGCCGAACCCCCCTCCATCGTTCTTGTTGAATTGCTTGCGGGTGGATGAATCAAGGTGGCGTGGTGCCGTCACACCACGCGGATATTCGCCAATCCTTATTGCGCGACGCCGTCGCGCCGCGCCATGGAAGAAACATCAAGAACGCGAAGCCGTCGCGCCGCGTTGAAGAAATCAAGATGCGGCGGAGGGGCGCGGTGCCGTCGCACCGCGCCGGATGATGAAAACTGCGGCCGGTTCCGGGCCGCGGCGGAAGAGAACACCGGCGGCCGGGCCGCCGGCATCGGAAACCGAAGGGGGGACCGGAATTTCCGGTCCCGTTGGAGAAAACCGGCCGGCCAGCTGGCCGGCCGGATGGCATTAAACCGGGGGAATTAATCCCCCGACCATCACATAAAACCCCCCTCTTTATGAGGGGGGAGCGTTTTCTTGAGGGGGGGGGGGGGGCAGCCGGACCCCCGGTTCCGCACAAACAGGCCCCCCACGTGGGGGGCGTTTTAAAAAAAAGGCGGGGCGCGGCATGTAGCCGCCGCCGCCCTTCCCAGGAAGCGGGGGCTTAGCCCCCCGCGTGCAGCCACCGAGCGGCGCCAGGCCGCCGCGGCCGCCGCGCCGCCGCACCGCCGGCCGGCCAGCCGGCCGGGCCGACCCAGGGGGGGGTCGGGTCGGGTCGGCCCGGACCCGGACCCCCCCGTTTCGAACCAGTTTCGGTCTTTTGGCCATAACATGAGCCTCGGACCTCCGATTGACGAACCGTCTGCGGAAACGCGATCCTTGGATCGAGACGGTCGTTTCGGTATATCGCACTCAAGGTTTCGGATTACATTGAGTTCGGCCGGGGTTGTTCGTTCACGAAACCAACCGGGCCTTCGGAGCGGAAACACTCATATCTAGAGCTACGGACGTCCGATTGACGTGCCGTCAGCCGTGTTGTGTTCCTCTTAGTGAGACAGATCATTTGGCATACTCCGCCTGAGGTTTGGACGCAGGTGGAGTACGGTCGGGTTGGTTTTGCCTTAAAAACCAACCGGGCCCCGGGGACGAAAATGCCAATAACTCTCAGACCGGGCGTCCGATCGACGCACCGTCTGTTGCGTTGAGTTCCTGTTGACGATACGGAACATTTGGGTACATCAACTCTGGTTTTCGTGACATTTGATGTATCAGCCTCTCGGCTCGTGGTGCGGACTCTCCGAACGAGCTTGCTGTGTGCAGGAACCCTAGTGCTGGCTGCGACTGTTACTGTGACTGCTACTGCTACTACTGCTACTGTGACAGCGACGACGACAGTACAGAGATCCTGTGTGGATTCGATGACGATGACTACAGCACTCAGCGATCCTACGTGGATCAGTGCTACAGGTCCTGTGTGGGCCTGATCCTCTGTGGGTCCGATCATGTGTGAGTCCTTGCGCTCAGCGGTCCTGTGTGAACCAGCGCCTACAGGTCCTGTGTGGGCCCGATCCTGTGTGGGTCTTTCCGGGGGTTAGTTACCTATCGATCCTTCGTGGGTCCGACGACTTAGATGGATCAGTGATCATCTTTATCGTCCTTTGAAGAAGTATACCTGTGTGAGCTGAATCCTTTTGCTTTCCTGTGTGGATTGTGTTGTGCAATCCTGTGTGGATTACGTTTTGCTTTCCTGTGTGGAATACGTTTACTTTCCTGTGTGGACTGAGTTGTACTTGGGCTCGGAGGTTGGAGCGTATTTGAATTGATGACTTAGGTATATGTATGGGCATATACCTAAGCAGTGTCGGTTGTTACTTCGTGATTATACCTTTCTTCGTGGTTTATCCTTTGTGGATTTGAGAGACCTTCAGGGGTCTCGGGGTCCCTACTGAGTAGCTTATACTCACCCCTGCACGGGCTTTTCCCGCACTACGTTGTGTTGGTTGCAGACGACAGACAGCGTTGACCTTAGCTGAGGCTTGCAGAGCGGGACGGTACCCCGAGGTGGACCACTGGGCGGGATGTGCACGGAGCAGACGACGGGACCTGTGGAGCAGAAGAGCTATCTGTACCGACCCTTCAGGTGGGATTTCCAGTGGACAGCTCGGTGTAGCGGCTTTTACCTTTCAGTTGCTGTTTTCCCCTTTCGAGTTGTACTTTACTTTCAGTTTGGGTTTGTATTCTGGCCCATTTATTTTTCCGCACTTTCAGTTGTACTCTGCTTTTGTTTAGTGTTTACTTTCCTCTTTCTTACTCTGTGGTGTTTGTTTACTTTACAAAGTCAATGCCTTCCCTTTTTACCGGGATTTACGCCTTGGTGCTAGTCGTCAGCCCCTGGCCTATGGAAGGCGGGCTTGGGGTAGTCACGGCACGGACCCCGAGGGCGGGTCGTGACAATAACATTGATGTAAATACTCATAAATGAAAGTATATTAAACAATGAGTAAAATAATGTTCAGTACATAACCACTCAAAGGAAATTGTGTCAAATGTAGCATAAATATCATGGGAATAAAAGTGAGTTGAAAAATCCCTTATGAAAACTCGGCAGCTTAACGACGCCACTTAAAACTTACAAAAATGGATGGATGAGATAAAATAGGGTATCTCATCATATTAACATGAAGTTTACATCAAGAGGAATATAAAATGACATCCCCTAACATAAAAAATAGGATCTTAAAATAAGTGACATAAAGGAGAGTACTTAAAATGAAAGAGAGGTTAGATCACTTACGAAAACTCGGCAGCCTAACAGCGCCACTCAAAACATCCAAAATGGATTAATGAGAGAGAATAGGGTATCTCATCATATTAACATAAAAAATTAATGTAGGAGTAATATAAAATAACATCCCAATCATAAGAAAGATGAGATTAAAAGGAATTACATAAAAGAGTGTACTTAAAAAGAAAGAGAGGGGTAGGATCCCTTACCTCGGGTCTGACTTGACTCGATCGTTCTTTAACGTCCTGAATAATAAACATGAGTTAATTTAAAGTTTCTCAAGAACTTTTTTCAAGTTAATTATTCCTTTTATATCACTTATTGCCATGTTATAAACATTATGTATTCATTTAAGTTAATAATGTTTGTTTTGTCGATATTTGGTTCTTATGTCGAAAGTGGACTTCTTACAATTACATGTTGTTCATGTGGTCAAAGGTTCATTATATCCAGAATGATATTCATGATTTGGATATCATATATATCATCTATATCCAAAATATACTTGTATTTATAAAATTACACAATCATTTAGAGGTAATAAATGAAATGCACCCTTCATGGAGACGGTAAGCCGTACGTACGCATGAACGCTACTTTCATTTCTATGTCATATTAATGGAATTAAAACCAAATGAGAGGTATGTATATTTTAATTCCAGAATTATTTTCATCATTTATATGTAACATAAATCATATATAATAACTTTAAATCTATCTTTTAAACATCCCACATAAGGAATTAACGAATCAAATCACTTTGAGGGGGTGGTAGTCAGCACTTTCTAAAATGAAATTATCGTTTTACCCACAATGGAAACCATAAAGGTATGCCAAAAAATAAAAATACAGAATCTTATGTAAAACATAAAAATATTATATATCATATATAAATATAGTGACATCTTAATGGACACCTTTTAAAGTGTTATATGAGTGTTGAACAATCATCGTTTTGTGAGGCACAAATTCGCCATCCACAGAAACAATGTGTTATTTAACCATTTGATGTAGGTGTGTGTAAGTGTATCTCCAATTAATCATATAACAACATCCTAGTATATTAAAGATATTGTATTTGTTACAAAAGAAATGAATAAAAAGATTTTAGGGGTTTGGAGAAGAAAAATTAAACAACAAAACACAAGTGAAGACATTACCTTAAATTCGGGTAACTCTTTTTCATTTGAGCTCAAAGGCTTCCTTGGGAAGCCTTCTGCCCAAAGTGATATTCTATGAGTATGATAGGGATGTGGAGGGAAAAATGGTAATAGCTTGTCCTAACCAAAGTCTTGAGAGGTGTGGGTAAGGTGATAGTGGTGGGGGCCTTTTATAAGAGGAGAGGGGGGGGGGGCACTCTTGGAATGTAAAGAAATGTTACATTATTTTAAAATGAGATTCGGAATTAAAATGTCCCACGTTGATATAATTCAAGTATAAGGTGATAAGGGTTTGAAATATACCCATACAACTGGTTTTTGACAAGTGTAGGTTTTAGTATTTACATTATCTTTTCATTTTATTTAAATCGTTAAATAATGAGGTAATCAATGCATCATCATGATGTCATAAATAATTTAATTAATTTATTGTCTAAAAATTAAAAACAAAATACTTTGATGTAGGAAATATTTTTAAATTTAAAATGACTATTTATAGACATAAATCGGACTTGTATAACCCCATTTAAAAATTGTTTTAGTAAAAGAACTCATGTTTGTGTCATTTTTACTTTTACATTAAATAAAAAGATAATAATGTCATTTTCCTTCCAAAGAGGCTCCATGGGGTCCCCAAGTTGACCCATGTATTTTCTTTGTCGTCCATGACACATAAAATAATGGTAGGACATGTTTCAAGCTCATCTCATATTATTAAAACATAATTTTTACCTTAAACTACACTAATTATCTCTAATCGCGATTAAAAACATAAAAGTTACTATTCACAAAAAATTATTTTAAGTCCATTTAACCACATTTTAATTCTTAATTAAAACCATGTATGTCAGATTTTTGAAATTCAAAACACGGAGGTGGTAAAATTTCATTTAAATGGAAAATGACTTTTTATATGTACCACTTAGTGGTTTCACTATTCATCAAAAATTGAAGGTCTTCAGAAAAATACCAAAACATCACCATATGCTATATCTGATATTCTATATTCAAAAATGAAGTCTATTTTAAAATATTCAAAACATAAAAGTTGCATTAATTTATTTAATAATTAATTCCCGCTGTCAAAGCAAATAGCATGTTTTTATGAAACATTAAGTATCAAAAGATTGACACCAGTTTATGTCCGATTTCAAAGTGAAATTAATTCCAATGACCAAAATTGGATTAAATGTTAAAAATATATTCTAATTTAACTTTTAAACCAATTAAAAATATAACATAATCATATAAATAAATTAGATTAAAAAGTGGTTTTGAATTAAAATACAACATTTTTCAGAATTCATTACAAAAATGATCTTTATCGGAAAAATACCAAAAAATTACACAAAGTAAATTTTGATGTCCCGATTCTAAAGAAGATTTTTATTTTGTCAAATATAACACATAAAATTGTTAAAAAGTGTATTTAAAAGAGGTTCACTATCAAAAGGCGGTTAATCGACCTTTTAAAGAATTTTAGAATATTTATGCTTAAAAATTGGATTCATTCGCATTTTTAATCCTCTAACATTTGTTGTAAAAAGTAAAAATATTTGACAAACATACATAATCAAATTTTAGTTAGTTCCATTCTTTCCCTCCATTACAATGGCTAGGCGTTAACTACCATTTAAAATAATATTATTTTATTATTAGAGTGCAACGTAAGATTTCAAAGGAACCCGTTTTCGCGTATTGGGTACGCCATCGAGAATAGAGTTCCATTTCAAGTAATATTAATATATTTTTCACAAATAGGGATAAATATAAAAATGTAATATTCTTTATTTACATGGGGTGTTACACCCTTTGTTGTGAATCTTTATTGTCGATTGAAATGGATGCGAGACGGTGTCATTGCACCGCGTGGGGACGAGAGAACCGTGGCCCGAACGGGCCGTGGCGGAGGAGCATGGAGCTGTCACGCCGCACCGGGAAGGAAAAAGGAGTTTGCGGCCCTGATCCGGCCATGGCGTTATCGCACCGTGCCGGATCATCATGGGGTCGCGGCACCGTCGCGCCGTGCCGGTCGGACATGGGCCGCAACGGAGCAGCAGGAGGCGGCCGGTCAAACTGGCCACCGGCACACCGTGGAGGCAGGACCCCCGTAGGTGCTGCGTGGATCAACTGGCTGGCCATATTGGTCGGCCGTTACCCATGAAAACAGGCGGTTGAACCCCCGGCTAGCAAGCAGGGAATACCCCAATGGGTCCGCCGATCGATTACAAGGGGGCGAAGCCACCTTCCGCGTCTGCTCAGCGCACGACCGTCCGCGCTGGTTCGGACTGCCCGCGCCGGGCCAGAATGCCCTCGCCGGGCCGGCCCGCCCATGCTGGGCCAGACCCCTACGCCGGGTTGGGCCAGTCAGTCTGGGCCGCACCAGCCAGGTTGGGCCACATCCAACTGGGCCGGACTCGGACCCTGGTCCGGTCGTCCCGGTTTGGGACGACCCAGGGGGTATCGGGTCGGGTCGGATCGGGCTCGAAACCCTTACTTTCAGAAAGATCCGTTCAAACTCCCATAATATGGGATACAAACCTCTGATCAACGCACCATCAGTTGTTTTGGGATCCATGGATTGAGACAGCCATTTCGGTATATTTCACGCACAGTTTCGGAGAACTTTGGGTATAGCTGGGTTGGTTCGAACACGAAACCAACCGGTCCCTCGGAGCGAAAACGGTTATAACATGAGTTCTAGATGTCCGATTGACGTGCCGCCAACTTTGTTGGATTCCTTTTGATAACACGGTTTTTTTGATAGACATCATCTATGGTTTGGAAACAGTTGGAATATGGCTGGGTTGGATTGTACCTGAAATCCAACCGGGCGCCTGGAACGAAAAAGCCAATAACTTTTAGACTGGACGTCCGTTTGACGAACCGTCATTGGCGTTGGTAATAACGTTGAGAAATGGTCCCTTTAACTATAACCTATAAGAGTTCAGGGTATAGTTGAGATACGGCCTAGTTGATTCGTACATGAAACCAACCGGTTCCCCAGGACGAAATGGATAATAACCCACAGACCAGGCTTCTGATTGACACGCCGTCTGTTGCATTGAGACCCCTATGAAGAGTTGTACTATTGAGATACATCTTCGTGGGACTTTGTGATACTAGGAGTATTGAACTGTAGCTCGTGGAGCGGGTCCATCCGGAGATGAGCGTACGATGTACGAAGACATTGTAGATGGATGAGACCTGAAGACTTCTTGTTTGATTCGAGTCAGAGGGACTTGTATAGCCCAGTGGGGAGCACTACTATATTTGGGTGGTAGACACATGGTGGGGAGCACAACTATGTTTGGGTGGAAGACATGCGGTACTCAATAGAAGGACTATCTCTGGAGGCTATTAGGGGGGTGCACTACTGTGTTTGGGTGGAAGACCCCTACGGGGAGCACTTCTGTGTTTGGGTGCCTGAACCGCGATACTCGACAGGGGAAGTACCTCAGCAGTCTTAGGTTAGTGAGTAGTGCCACCGAGTCATGACAGGATCACAGTACTCGACAGAGATGGATCTCTTCAGCTGTTGCGGTTTCAATTATGAAAATCCTGCTTTGAGTTGAGTCAATGACCTTGTGTTACCCCATGATTTTGACGGGTCACTTGATATCTTAGGTATATATATGTGAATATACCTAAGAAGTGGTAATATGTTGATTTCATAACCTTCGTTTTACCTCATTATTGAGATGGGTTACTTGATATCTTAGGTATAATTATGGGCATATACCTACGTAAGGGTTACCAGTTGAGAAATTTTTTTGTGACTATCCTTGTTTGATTTAGTGAGACCACGAGGGTCTCGGGGTCCCTACTGAGTATTGTATACTCACCTCTGCATGGGCTTTTCCCACAACTCGTTGTGTTGGTTTCAGACGACGGACATCACTGATCGTGGATGAGGCTTGTATAGCTGGACAGTACCCGGAGGTGGATCTCACGACAAGTCGGTACCCGGAGGTGGATCTCATAGTGAGTCGGTACCCGGAGGAGAAGGACGAACGTGGAGTTTTGAGGAGGAAATATGTACCTACCCTTCAGGTAGTAACCCGGAGGACGATCCAGGATCTTCTTTTCAACTTTCAGCTGTTGTTCTTTGAGTTTTACTTTACTTTCAGTTGTAGCTGTCCATTTATTTTGGGCTTGTATTTCCGTTCCCTTTTACTTTTTGCACATTTGTTATACTTCTTTACGTACTGTACCTTATTCTTGTACTCTGTTTGTGTGTTTTTTCTTTTTTTAAAGGCAATGCCTTCCCTTTGTATTGGGATTTACACCTTTGGTGCTAGTCGCCAGCCCCTGGCCTATAGAAGGCGGGCTTGGGGTAGTCATGAAACGGGCCCCAAGGATGGGTCGTGACAAATTGGTATCAGAGGAGTCGGTTCTACCACAGAACATATGACTCTGATATTCCTTTTCTATGAATCAATAGTGTTAAGGGTACTGACTGTGGTCTTCAATTCAGGGAGTCTAGTGTTGGTGCGGCGGCCGACGTATCCATACACCAGGACCCTGACTACTGATTTCCGACATTGTGCACAAAAACACTGATTGTGTGTGTGTTTCCAAATGATTTAAAGTCAGTGAAAACCAGGTCATCTAAACAGGTATAAATCATTGATTGTGTTACATCTATTCAGATTTCCCCACTCAGACAGTCAGTTGGAGTTCTGAGATAATACACGATGACGTCCCACCGAGTGACGAGGCTCCAGTGTAGGGCCCTTTTACTAAATTGTCACCCTCAGGTGGTGTACCAGCAGAACCACCACCTATTGGGAATCAGATTCCACTAGCCATATTATTAGACGGTGCACGCCGACAGAGCGTGTTGCACGAGTTCCAGAAGTAGAGGCCTCCGAGGTTACGAGGTGAGACAGATTCCCAGACCGCAAAGCACTGTCTAGAGGAAATTTCTAGAGTTCTACGCCTAGTTTAGACAGTAGTAGAGCAGACGATGATCATAGATACTTGTGTTTCCCATAGAGTGACCTTGAGGTTGGTCGGCATAGTGATGGTACTTTGGTACGTGGAACGATGCCTGAGATAGTACCTTCGGGAAGTGTGCCAGCTATATCACTACCTGTTGGTCAGCAGTTTCAACTGGCGGTACCGGTAGAGGACACATGTAGGTTCAATGCCTTACATGTGTTTCAGCATTAGATACCCCTTAGGTTCCGAGGCGACCCTGAAGCTGAGGACTGGATTTAGGAGATGGCTGTGAGTTTTCTAGAGCTTACACAACTTCGACAGGATGACATGTCGCTAGCTGAGTAATCATCGAGGTGTACTAATCGTTCCTGGTACTTGATGACTACGACACGATTAGTGCTTCAAGGCTTGGACTTCTGAGAAAGGTGTGTTTAAGGGAATCTGAGCCATAACATCTTTCTCTATGCATTCCTACTTATTATAGGTTCCTAGAGAGAACCTTTGTGGTTGAGAATTCTTTGGGTGAGTGGATGCAGCCACTGAAGGTTAGCAGTGGGATAGCATGAAAATGGTGGCAGTCTTAGAGACTTGGGCATGTAAAATGTTTAAAGAAGAGGAAATCGTATGGATAGATAAATTTGCAGAGTAGATGACGTGGACGCAGAGCTAGGAGAGCAACATGAGGTGGTGTACATTTCGACATGTTACAATCACCCGCCATTGTAGTCCCCGCCAGGCTCAGGGTGCTGGAGGGAAGGGGGAGAGAATAGTTGCATGCAGTCAAGGAGTGTGACCCAAGGGCTCTAAGAATGATTTGAGATACAGTCTATGTCTACTAGTAGCTTCCGTATCAATAGACATAGGTACCAATCATTCCTACCTTCCATGAATATTGTCGCAGACCTAGAGATTCCGGTTAAGCTGTTGACGTGACCCTCATGTCTGGAGATACCTTTGGGAGGAGACTCGATAATCACACTTATGCTGATGGTGTTATATGACCCTTGAGGTGAGAGTTTTCATTGGAACCTCTTGGTGGCAGCGTCGATGTCTTACGACATTAGTTTCGATATGGACTGGGCAACCACAGTTCATACACAGATTGACGGTATTAGGAAAAAAGGTTGTGGTTTATCTACAACATTTGGATTGGGTTTTCCTTGGTCAGTGAAAAGAAAAACCCAGGCAGCACATGAGGGAATCATGCATAAGAGGGTGCATTCGATCACTTAGTAGTTGGCCAAACATACATTTGTGCCAGAATTCTCCAGAGTTGCGGCACCACTTCCAGCAGAGCTTTCAGGAGCCGGGGTAGAGGTTGACCAGTGCGCCCAACTTAAGGGTGTTGTTTACATATTCATTGGGGCGCATTAATGACCAGCCTGAGGTGTGTCCTGATGTAGGAGTGGGAAGTGATCACCCATAGATCACGGCAGATGAGACTGCACAGATCTAACGGGAGACTATTGGTGTTCGAGAATGGTGACCACGTCTTCTTATAGGTCTCACGTCGATGAGTTCTAAAGAGATTTGGCCGAGGCGAAAAGTTATCTCCAATGTTCATCAGACCCTTCTAGGTCCTCCGAAGGGTTGGCGAGGTGGTTTACCGCATGACCTTTCTACCAAAGTTTCACCTGGTGCACAACATCTTCCACTTATCTCAGCTGAGGAGATGTATGCACGACCTTTCACATATCATCGACCATGGATAGTTGGACATCGATGATGGAGAAACTTTCACGAGGTTCCAGTAGAGGTTGTGGATCTACAGGAGCAGGTCCTACGAGGACAATCGATTCCTCTTGTGTGCTTTCGTTGTCAGCATGAGAACTTTCAGGATAACACATGGAGCAGGAGGCTCAGATGCGTTCTTGGTACCTCCTTTAGTTTCCCTAGTTTTTTTGTAGCATTACGAGGTCATAATGACCCAGAAATTTCAAGAAAAATATTATATTAATTTATTTGGAATTTTACAAGTCTATGACTTCTGATGGAACCTGATTCCGAGGCCCAGTGTGCCTGTAATCAATTTTCGAAGTTTAGCTCTGGTACATTCAGTAAATGAACGAGTGGGTTTTTTTATATTTTGAACCGGTACTCGGAATTGAAATCTGAGGGCACTGATGAAAACGCCACACCGGTAAATACTTAAGAGGACATTTACCAAAGATGCGTTTTCTTGGGAGGAGTTGTTTAAAAAATGGGATTAAATAAAAAGTGACTAAAATTTGTGGTACAAATTTTATTCTTAACATAGGATGGTTATATCCTATATGGGATAGTTGGGGTGGGACCCATAAGAACCTACCTACCCATGTTAGGATATTTGTGAGGTGGGGCCCACATGAGCCCCACCCCTTAAAATTCTCTAACTCTACTAAACCCCCCACATAAGTTATGATAGATCCCCTTTAATGTGAGACCACTCACTGCCTTCACTCTTCCCCTTAAACACTTTACAACTCAATTAATTTAATGTTTCATTCACTTAAATTAATTTGAATATTTGTAATTTTGAAAAGCATGGCATGTGTTATCAAAATAAGGGAAAACCTTATTTTATTAGGTTTCTTGGTTGTCTGGGAATATTGGGAGATAAAACTATAATTCTTGGAGAACTCCATCACCTTCATTGAAGTACGTCAAGACTTCGACGAAGAACAATGTCACCGCAAGGAGAGATCGACGTACCGTTCCTTCTTCTCTCTATATCCGGTGTGTGATGCCATCCCCTCCTTGGATGCACGCCAACACCGTCTTCGAAACCTTGTCCTACGACACCATCTTCTGTGTCACCGAAAAATATCATAGTCTATCGAGGTAGGGTTTTTAATTAAGTATGATTTTATTCCTATGTTCCTTTCATTCAACAGAAAACAAAGAACGCCTTATTATCAAGTTGATCTGCAAATGTTTTCCTTGCGGGTTTGGAATAAACTGTTGCGGTAAGTTGTAGGGATTGTTTCATCAATCAAGATTTATTTAACAAACATTGTTGTTAAATAATTAGACGCTTGTTATCGATATAACAGGAGGAGGTCGGACCGTACAAACACGAAAGATCCTCCTCCCCTTTGTTGTGGATCTTTATTGTCGCTTGAAATCGAAGCGACGTGGTGTCGTTGCACCGCATGGGGATGAGAGAACTGTGGCCGGAGCGGGCCGCAGCGGAGGATTGTGGTGCCGTCACGCCGCGCCGGTCAGATAGGGGCCGCCACAGAGCAGCAGGAAGTGGCCGGTCAAACCGGCCGCCAACACACCCAGGAGGCGGGACCCCTACGGGTCCCACGTGGATCAACCGGCCGGTCATAATGGCCGGCTGTAACCTAGGAAAACTGGGGGTTGATCCCCCGGGCAGCAAGCATGACAGAACCCATTGGGTCCGATGTTCGATTACAAAGGGGAGGCGCCCCCTTCCACGTATGCTCAACGCCCGACCGCCCGCGCTGGGTCACACCACTCACGCTAGCTTGGACCGCCCACGCCGGGCCGGACCGCCCGTGCCAGTCCGGGCCGCCCGCTCTGGGCTGGACCCCTGCGCCGGGCCAGGCCGCACAGGCTGGGTGGGGCCGCACTAGCCTGGCCGGACCATGCCCAACTGGGCCGGACCTGGACTCAGACCCAGTTCGGGTCGACCCGGTTTGGGCCGACCCATGGGGGTATCGAGCCGGGTCGGACCGGTCCCAAACCCCATTCGTTCGGACAGATCCATTCAATCACCCATAACATGGGCTACGGACCTCCAATTGACGCACTGATAATTGTGTTTGGATCCTTGGATCGATATGGTCGTTTCGGTATATTAGACTCAAGGTTTCAGAGAACATTGGGTACAACCGGGTTGTTTTGAACACAAAACCAACTGGGCCCTCGGAGAGGAAACAATTATAACATGAGTTCCTGTTGGGCGATTGACGTGCCATTAACTTTTTTGGAATCCCCTTGATGAGACGGTTCTTCTGGTATACATTATCTGATGTTTGGACGCAGTTGGAATATGTCCGGGTTGGATTGTACCCGAAATCCAACTTGGCCCCTTGAACAGAAAAGCGATAACTTTCAGACCAGACGTCCGTTTGACGAGCCGTCAGCGACATTGGTAATCACATTGAGAAACGGTCCCTTTGAGTATATACTATGAGATTTTGGGGTACAGTTGAGATACAGATGAGTTGGTTCGTACACGAAACCAACCGGGCCCCCGGGACGAAAAGGATGATAACCCACTGACCGCACATCCGATTGACACACCCTCTGTTGCGTTGAGACCCCTATGACTAGGCGGTCCATTGAGATACATCTTCGTGGGACTTTGTGATACCTGGAGTATCGACCAGTATCTCGTGGTGCAGATCCTACCTGAGACGAGCGTACGGTGTACGGAGACCTTGTCGCTGGCAGAGACCTGAAGACTTCTGGTCCTATTCGAGTCAGAGTGACTTTTATAGCCCAGTGGGCAGCACTACTGTGTTTGGGTGGCAAACCCACGACGAGGAACTATGACAACCCTTCTTTTTATTACAACTTAAACATGCTTTATTACATAAAACTTCACTTGATCCAACAAAGAAGATCGAGTGGTTTAGTGTCTTTGGGGCTTAGGATCATTACATAAAAACTTTAAACTTGAAATACAACATCTTTATTGAAATCTTCCTTTACATGACCACTACATTCCTTCGTACTTAGCATTGCATGGGATAACCTGAGGACATGCATAAGAAAAGGGTGAGCTATAAAGCCCAGTAAGGGAGTACACAATGAATAAAATGAGGAGTACAACACATGTTAGGAAATAGGCATATCAATAGAGCATAAGAGAGACATGAACATAAAGGCATGATAGAGAATGATAATCATAACATGGAAATGTGGCAACAACACTTAACATTGAATTAGCATGAGCCAAGGCTCATTGCACATGGAGCATGAGTAAACCCTCATTGCACTTGAAGCACGAGTAAACCCTCGTTGCACTTTAATTAGCATGAGTCAACACTCATCGGACATGATGTATCATGATACTATGCTTTACCCAATGCATTGGAGCGCTATCAGGGCGCACCCTTCTTAAACATTTCATTTCATGCATAAGTGTGCCACAGGGATCATAAAACATGGATTCATAAAACATAATAATTTATCCCAAGATAAAGGAATGTGGAATTCATACATGAAACTTTAAAATAAATAAGTAAATGTGCATAATGGTGAATACCCTTGATGGAGAAATGGGCATGGTATTCACTACACAATGATATTGGCTTAGAAAATCGGTGTGATTTCGGCAGCGTAACGGCGTGACATAAGAATTCATAAAAAAGGCAGATGAGAGAGAAAGGGGTTCCTCATCATATTTAAATGTAATGGACAGTAAGAAGGTCATATAGATACATGTCCCCACAATTGAAATGGAATTTAGATTCATGATACAAAAGTATTGCTTGAATATCAAAGAGGAGAAAAAGGTTCCTTTCGGAATTTCGGCATAGTAACGGGTGTACATGGGAGGCATTTAATGAGAGAGAAAGGGGTCTCCCATCATTCAAACAATAAGAGGGCAGTATGGGAGAGGTGAAAAACCATACCCCAACATTCATAATTGAAATAAAAAGGGAAATAAAACTTAATGATAATTGACAAAAAAATGAGAAAGGAAGAAAACCCCTTACTTGGAAGTGTGCTTCCAAAGGCTAGAGAGAGGCTTGTGAGAGGCTTCTTGGGAGCTTGGGGCACCTTGAGAGGATTCTAGAGAGAGTAGGGCAGAGGTAGGACGAACTTCAAGGGCTTTGAGTGAGGAGGAAGTGGGAGCATGGGTGGGTTTATATAGGAAAGGTGAGTGAATTCTTTATTATTTAGGTTTGGGACCACTTATATTAAAATAATCCAAACCACAAACCATCCCATGGTATTTGCCCATGGTTTCTGGAAAAGGAAAGAGGAAAACAGTATTTTACAAGTCCAAGGTCCGAACTTATTAAAAAATTAGGGTTGCTTATGTGGAGGTGAGTCACACTCCCATGGAAATTAATTTAAAAAGGCAAAGTGTTGAATAAGTCTTGAGGGCTCCATTAATGCTTTGAAAAGTGAGTCAAACAAACCCAAAACCTCATTATTTTAATGATAAAACACATATTGGCCGAACATAAGGATTATGGTATTTTATTACATCACCATTGTGTCATTATGATGTCATAAAACACATTATATATTTAAATGGTATTTAATTTTTACCCAAAAATTTGACTGTCTCAGAAAATTATGAAAAATTCACCGTTGGATAATTTCGATGTCCTGATTCCAAAAATAATATTTATTTTATCTAAATAATTTTCTAAATATGTGAATTTTCACTTTTAAAATAAAAACCGACATTTATAAAAAATTCACGGGTTTTGACAGAAATGGCTTTCAAACCTTAATAAAAATTATAATTACATTCATAAAATTATAAGATCATTTATATTTAATAAAAATTAATTTAATATTAATAATAATATTTTATTAAAATATTATTTAATTCAAAAATACTTTAATTTAATAAAATATAATTCTTAATTAAATAATAACTAAAAACACCATTTGTACTTTAAAAACTAATTACAATGTATCAAAAATGACTAGAGATTATATTCATTATTATAAACAAAAATAATGTACATGAACATGATTCTACTTATTTGTTACATAACCCCTTAAAATAGCCGCATAAGACCTAAGGGTAAGGTGTGCGATGGTGACAGACTCTTGGGGTTGCTCGGATAACATCGCTCGAGGGGTAATCTCTATCAACTTCCATTATTCCCGTAGACGATCACGTTCGAGCTTGACTTGATGAAGATCAGCTTGGGCTTGGTCAAGGGCAAATCCCAAAGACGCCACCACCTTTCTGAGCTCCGAAAAATGGGCTTCGTAAGGGACAATTCTACTGGATGAGGCCATCGCTTCCTTTTTCTGAGTAGAAAATTGGTTCGGTAAAGCCTTATATTTAAACTCCCCAGATGATCACTGTTCAACGGATATAAAAGTAACGGTCACAAATCTTAACGTTAAAATAAAGATGTTGACATCTTATAAAAACATTTTTTTCATAAAGAAACATTTAACTGGATCAAGAGGTATTTTCCATTAATGAAATTTTGGGTTGTTACAACATTCCCCCCTTAAGAAATTTCACCCTCGAAATTTTCCTTTTCCCACACTAAAACAAATGTGGGTAACATAGCTTCATCATATCCTCCGACTCCCAAGTTGCTTCGTCAAACTTGTGGTTTCTCCACAATACCTTGACGAGGGGCATTGTCTTATTTCGTAGAACTTTTTCTCTACGATCCAAGATCTTCACTGGTTGCTCCTCATAAGAAAGATCGTCTTCTAATTGTACCACCTCAGAAGAGAGTACATGTGAAGGGTCTGGTATGTACTTCCTTAAGAGGGATACATGGAAGACATCATGCACCTTGGCCATAGTAGGTGGAAGTGCTAGTCGATAGGCCACAGCCCCAACACGATCAAGAATCTCGAAGGGGCCGATGTACCTTGGACTTAACTTCCCTTTCTTTCCAAACCTCATGACCTTCTTCCACGGAGATATGCGTAAAAACACCATGTCTCCGACTTTAAACTCAAGGTCTCGTCGACGATTATCTGCATAACTCTTCTGTCGACTTTGGGCTTCCTTGATATGCTGCTGAATGGTTTTCACCTTCTCCACCATTTCTTCGACCATTTCTGGTCCATGTAGCTTACGTTCACCAACCTCATCCCAACATGCCGGTGTTCTACACCTTTTCCCATACAGGGCTTCATATGGTGCCATTTGGATGCTCGAGTGGAAACTATTATTATAAGAGAACTTAACTAGTGGAAGATGTTGATCCCATCCTCCTTTAAAGTCCATCGAGCACGCTCTCAACATATCCTCAAGTGTTTGGATAGTCCGCTCGGATTGGCCATCAGTTTGAGGATGATAGGCCATACTGAAGTTCAGTTCAGTATTCAGAGCATGTTGAAGACTCTTCCAAAACATAGAGGTAAATCTTGGATCTCGGTCAGACACAATAGATAGTGGTACTCCATGCAACCGTACCACTTCCCTGATATATATCTGTGCCAGTTGATCTAAAGAGAAATCCTCTCAAATAGAAATGAAGTGTGCAGTCTTTGTAAGACGATCCACAATAACCCAGATTGCATTGTTGCTTTTGGATGTCCTTGGAAGTCCAGTGATGAAGTCCATGGTGATGTTCTCCCATTTCCATTCTGGTATGGGCAATGGTTGCATCATCCCCTTAGACTTCTGCCTCTCTGCCTTCACATGCTGACACACCAGGCACTTTGATGTATATTCAGCGATCTCCTTCTTCATATTATCCCACCAAAAGTTTTCTCGGAGATCTCGATACATCTTTGTACTCCCTGGGTGAATAGAGAAATTTGAACTATGTGCATCATCCAAAAGTTCATTCTGCAGCTCCGAACTTGATGGTACACATAGTCTTTTCCCAAACCGCACAATTCTTTCTTCATTAACATTAAACTCTGAGGATTTTCCCTTTTTTATAGCTTCCACTTTTTCTTGGATTCTCACATCATCCTTTTGAGCATCCTTTAACCTTTCCAAAAGAGATGGTTGAGAAATCATTTGTGAAAGGATTGATGATGTTCCCTTCTTTATGATTCCCACGTCCATCTTCATCAAGTCTAAGAAGATTGGATCCTTCTCAATTCTCATCATTGATAGAATTGCTGGATCCTTTCTACTTAGGGCATCGGCCACCTTGTTCGCCTTCCCAGGGTGGTAATGTATTGAACAGTCAAAATCCTTTATGAGCTCTATCCATCTTCTCTGGCGCATATTAAGCTCTTTCTGTGTGAATATATATTTAAGACTCTTGTGGTCAGTATATATCTCACATTTCTCTCCATAGAGATAATGCCGCCAGATTTTCAAGGCAAAGACCACCGCCGCCAACTCCAGATCATGCGTTGGATAGTTTCGCTCATGGATTTTCAACTGTCTTGAGGCATAGGATATCACTTTATCATTCTGCATCAGCACACATCCTAATCCCTTCTTCGAAGCATCACTGAATACCACAAAAAGCTCCTCACTTGTGGGTAAAGTGAGCACAGGTGCAGTGATAAGCCTCCTTTTCAACTCTTTGAAGCTTTCTTCGCATTCATCACTCCAAGCAAACTTTACTCCATTTCTAGTTAGCTTGGTAAGAGGGTTGGACAATCGTGAGAAGTTTCTCACAAATCGTCGATAATATCCAGCAAACCCCAAGAAGCTACGGATATTAGTTACCGATGTTGGCCTCGGCCATCCCTCAATTACATCTGTTTTGGAGGGGTCCACAGATATCCCATTGCTTGTGATGATATGGCCCAATAATGAGACCTCCTTCAACCAGAACTCACACTTGTTGTACTTGGCATAGATCTTCTCCTTGCGCAAAGTCTCCAGTACAGTTCTTAAATGCTCCTCATGGTCCTCCATGGTTTTGGAGTATATTAGAATATCATCTATAAATACTACCACAAATTTATCTAGGTAATATCTAAAGACTCTATTCATCAAGTCCATGAATATTTCTGGAGCATTGGTGAGTCCAAAAGGCATTACTATGAATTCATAGTGCCCGTACCTTGTACGAAAAGCAGTCTTGGGGATATCTTCCCTCTTCACCCTTACTGGATAATATCCCGACCGCAAGTCGACCTTGGATAAGTATTGTGCTCCACGCAGCTGATCAAACAAGACATCTATTCTTGGGAGAGGATACTTGTTCTTTATTGTGATTTTGTTAAGTTCACGATAATCGATGCAAAGCCGCATTGACCCATCCTTCTTCTTGACGAAGAGGACTGGTGAACCCCATGGTGATGCACTTGGGCGTATAAACCCTTTATCCAGATTCTCTTGTATTTGTTTCTTCAGTTCTTCAAGCTCAACCACAGCCATTCTATAAGGAGTCTTGGATATTGGTAGCGCCCCAGGTATAAGTTCAATTGAGAACTCAACATCTCTTCTTGGAGGAAGACCAGGAAGTTCCTCGGGAAATTCTTCAGCGAATTCCCTCACAATAGGCATTTCTTCAAGGGTGGTTTCTTCCTTGGACTCAATCATCTGAGCCAGATATGCATGCTCATAAGGCAGTAATATCCATGCTTGAGATGATGGAAGTAAAGGAGATTCATCTTCCTCCTGACACTTGTAAAGAATTGGGGGTCGATTCTCCATATGGAGTGTGATTTCCCTCTCCCGACAATTTATGTTGGCTCTATATAAGGAAAGCCAATCCATGCCAAGAATTGCATCAAATTCCACCAAAGGGAGTATGACGAGGTACGCCGGGAAATTCAATCCACAGATTATAACAGGGGAGGACTTATACTCATGGGATGCAATGATTGCCCCATTTTCCGTACTCACCAACATCTTTACTTCCATGATTTGTGGTGGTGCAGGGATTGTTCTACTAAACTTTTGAGATATAAAAGAATGCGTAGAACCTGAATCAAAAAGTACGTTCGCTATTCTTGAATAAATAACTAGCGTACCTGTCACCACTTCGTTTTCGGGGTTCACTTCGGCAGAAATGATGGCAAAAGCTCTTCCTTGCGGTCTTGGAGGTTGTTGATTGCCTCCGATAACCCTTGGATTAGGGCACTTATTCGCAAAATGACCCGGTTCTTTGCATTTGAAGCATTGAACAACGCGTTGAGGTTCGAACGGAGCGTTCCTCCCCTCCGTCGCAGCCGCGGGTCCTTCTTGCTGACAGTTAACAGCTAGGTGCCCTTCTCTTCCACACTTGAAGCATTTTCTTGTCCCCCTAAGGCAATTTCCAGGGGGCTTCTTTCCACACTTTTGGCAAGTGGGGTGCTGGAATTTCTTAGCGCCGTTGGATTTATCCATCGGACCACCAGCATTGAAGTCCACCTTCCGCTTCTTGTCCCCATGATACCCCTATGATTCTACGATCTCCATTTCAACCTTGAGGGCACATCGGACAATTTCCTCATAGCTGTCGAAGTCACGGATCGCTAATGCTTTCCGTAAGCTAGGCTTCAGCCCACCAAAGAAGCGGTCAACCTTGAATTCGGGGGTAACGACAAAACCAAAAGCATATCATGCAAGCCTTGTGAAGTTTGCCTCGTACGCTCCCACAGATTCCTCATCTTTCTGCTTGAGGGAAAGGAAGTCCCTTTCCATCTTAAGACGGAGGGTGCGTGGAAAATATTTATCGAAAAACATCTTCCGGAATACCTTCCATTCCAAAGCCTCGATCTCCTCCTCAGGCTATGTATTTTTGATCAATGTACACCATTGATCAGCTTCACCCTCCATACGATAAGCCTCTAGGAGAACCTTCTCTTTTTCAGAGCATTGGAGGATGGAGAATATCTTTTCAATGGAGTTGATCCATTGTTCAGCAATCGTGGGATCGGATGATCCACTAAAAGTAGGAGGCCTTTGTCTCATGAAGCTTTCAATAGCGACTTGTTCTTTCTTAGGGGGGGTTGAACGTTCCTCTTGACCAGTGTTTCTATTCAAAACTTGAGTCAGCTGAGAGAGAAGCGTTACAAAGTTCGCGATTCCCGCTCCCATTGTATTGGGCATCTCATAAGTACAATCATCACACTGATCTTCACAACGGTTGTTAGCCCGAGTTCTCCTATTACCAGCCATTGGCTGGAATAAAAGGAAAGTTAGGGGTAACACATAAAGGGTAATCCAAAGACAAAAGTTGATGACTTATAAATAAACTTTAATCTCTTTAACTCATGAGTCTATAGGATTCAATCCAGGCTTTTCATGATCTTCCTTCTAACATATATCCTTAGGGGCATTTTTCCCTTAATAAGGGTTCATACTAAGATTGTGAATTTATCAAAACATATCCCCCAGGAGTGTCGTAACCAAGAGTGCAGCAAGACCCGTTGTCGTGCACCAGTTCCCGTTCGAGTCTAGCTCAAAGCAGTGTTTTCGGGTTTTACCCCTAGGATACATCTGTGCCAGAGCCGCCTCTACCTGCTCGTATCCAGAAAGGGATGTATTTGTTTGATAAAACACTTACTTAGTATTTACCAAAACATAGGGATGTTTTTATTATGCTTAGTCTTGTATCTAAGGCTTTACTAGGGTTTCCTAATCCCAAAAATAACTAAACCTCCCTCTGATACAAACTATGACAACCCTGCTTTTTATTACAACTTAAACATGCTTTATTACATAAAACTTCACTTGATCCAACAAAGAAGATCGAGAGGTTTAGTGTCTTTGGGGCTTAGGATCATTACATAAAAACTTTAAACTTTAAATACAACATCTTTATTGAAAACTTCCTTTACATGACCACTACATTCCTTCGTACTTAGCATTGCATGGGATAACCTGAGGACATGCATAAGAAAAGGGTGAGCTATAAAGCCCAGTAAGGGAGTACAAAATGAATAACATGAGGAGTACAACACATGTTAGGAAATAGGCATATCAATAGAGCATAAGAGAGACATGAACATAAAGGCATGATAGAGCATGATAATCATAACATGGAAATGTGGCAACAACACTTAACATTGAATTAGCATAAGCCAAGGCTCATTGCAAATGGAGAATGAGTAAACCCTCATTGCACTTGAAGCACGAGTAAACCCTCGTTGCACTTGAATTATCAGTAGTAAACACTCATTGCACATGACGTATCATGATACTGTACTTTACGCAATGCATTGGAGCGCTATCAGGGCGCACCCTTCTTAAACATTTCATTTCATGCATAAGTGTGCCACATGGATCATAAAACATGGATTCATAAAACATAATCATTTATTCCATGATAAAGGAATGTGGAATTCATACATGAAACTTTAAAATCAATAAGTAAATGTGCATAAAGGTGAATACCCTTGATGGAGAAATGGGCATGGTATTCACTACACAATGATATTGGCTTAGAAAATCGGTGTGATTTTGGCAGCGTAACGGCGTGACATAAGAATTCATAAAAAAGGCTGATTACAGAGAAAGGGGTTCCTCATCATATTTACATGTAATGGACAGTAATAAGGTCATATAGATACATGTCCCAACAATTGAAAAGGAATTTAGATTCATGATACAAAAGTATTTCTTGAATATCAAAGAGGAGAAAAAGGTTCCTTTCGGAATTTCGGCATAGTAACAGGTGTACATGGGAGGCATTTAATGAGAGAGAAAGGGGTCTCCCATCATTCAAACAATAATAGGGAAGTATGGGAGAGGTGCGAAACTATACCCCAACATTCATAATTGAAATAAAAAGGGAAATACAACTTAAAGAAAATTGACAAAAAATGAGAAAGGAAGAAAACCCCTTACTTGGAAGTGTGCTTCCAAAGGCTAGAGAGAGGCTTGTGAGAGGCTTCTTGGGAGCTTTGGGCAACTTGAGAGGATTCTAGAGAGAGTAGGGCAGAGGTTGGACGAACTTCAAGGGATTTGAGCGAGGAGGAAGTGGGAGATTGGGTGGGTTTATATAGGAAAGGTGAGAGAATTCTTTATTATTTAGGTTTGGGACCCCTTATATTAAAATAATCCAAACCACAAACCATCCCATGGTATTTGCCCGTGGTTTCTGGAAAAGGAAAGAGGAAAACAATATTTTACATGTCCAAGGTCTGAACGTATTAAAAAATTAGGGTTGCTTATGTGGAGGTGAGTCACACTCCCATGGAAATTAATTTAAAAAGGCAAAGTGTTGAATAAGTCTTGAGGGCTCCATTAATGCTTTGAAAAGTGAGTCAAACAAACCCAAAACCTCATTATTTTAATGATAAAACACATATTGGCCGAACATAAGGATTATGGTATTTTATTACATCACCATTGGGTCATTATGATGTCATAAAACACATTATATATTTAAATGGTATTTAATTTTTACCCAAAAATTTGACTGTCTCAGAAAATTATGAAGAATTCACCGTTGGATAATTTCAACGTCCTGATTCCAAAAATAATATTTATTTTATCTAAATAATTTTATAAATATGTGAATATTCACTTTTAAAATAAAAACCGACATTTATAAAAAATTCACGGGTTTTGACAGAAATGGCTTTCAAACATTAATAAAAATTTTAATTACATTCATAAAATTATAAGATCATTTATATTTAATAAAAATTAATTTAATATTAATAATAATATTTTATTAAAATATTATTTAATTCAAAAATACTTTAATTTAATAAAATATAATTCTTAATTAAATAATAACTAAAAACACCATTTGTACTTTAAAAACTAATTACAATGTATCAAAAATGACTAGAGATTATATTCATTATTATATACAAAAATAATGTACATGAACATGGTTCTACTTATTTGTTACATAACCCCTTAAAATAGCCGCATAAGACCTAAGGGTAAGGTGTGCGATGGTGACAGACTCTTGGGGTTGCTCGGATAACATCGCTCGAGTGGTAATCTCTATCAACTTCAATTATTCCTGTAGACGATCACGTTCGAGCTTGACTTGATGAAGCTCAGCTTGGGCTTGGTCAAGGGAAAAGCCCAAAGACGCCACCTCCTTTCCGAGCTCCGACAAATGGGCTTCGTAAGGGGCAATTCTACTGGATGAGGCCATCGCTTCCTTTGTCTGAGTAGAAAATTGGTTCGTTAAAGCCTTATATTTAAACTACCCAGATGATCACTGTTCAACGGCTATAAAAGTAACGGTCACAAATCTTAACGTTAAACTAAAGAAGTTGACATCTTATAAAAACATTTTTTTCAAAAAGAAACATTTAACTGGATCAAGAGGGATTTTCCATTAATGAAATTTTGGGTCGTTACAGGAACACTACTGTGTTTGGGTGGCAGACCCGCGGTACTGAATAGAAGGAGTATCTCTGCTGGATATTAGGTGGGGTGCACTACTGTGTTTGGGTGGCAGACCCCGGCGGGGAGCACTACTGTGTTTGGGTGGCTGACCCACGGTACTCGACAGGAGGAGTACCTCAGCAGTCTTAGGTTAGTGAGCAGTGCCTCAGAGTCGTGACATGATCACTGTACTCGAAAGAGATGGAGCTTTTCAGCAGTTGCGGTGTCGATAATAAAAATCCTGGTTTGAGCTGAGTCAATGACCTTGTGATTACCGCTTTATTGAGATGGGTCACTTGATAACTTATGTATATGTTTGGGAATATACCTAAGAAGTGGTTATCCATTGATTTCATAACCTTTGTTTTAACTCATGATTGAGATGGGTTACTTGATAGCTTAGGTATAAGTATGGTCTTATATCTAAGTAAGGGTTATCTATAGGGAAATTTCTTTGTGATTATCCTTGTTTTATTTGATGAGACATTGAGGGTTTCAGTGTCCCTACTGAGTATCGTATACTCACATATGCATGGGATTTTCTGGCACCTCGTTGTGTTGGTTACAGAAGATGGACATCACTGATCGTGGTTGAGGCTTGTAGAGCTGCACGGTACCTGGAAGTGGATCTCACGACGAGTCGGTACCCGGAGGTGGATCTCACGACGAGTCTGTACCCGGAGGATACAGACAAATGTGGAGTGATGAGGAGGACATCTGTTCATACCCTTCAGGTAGGAACCCGGAGGACGATCCAGGAGCTTCTTGTCATCTTTCAGCTGTTGTCCTTTGAGTTGTACTTTACTTTCAGTTGTAGCTATACCTTTATTTTGGGATTTTATTTCAAGCCCCTTGTACTTTCAGACGTTTTTTATACTGCTTTACTTAGTGTAGCTTCTGTTTGAACTCTGTTTGTGTGATTTTTCATTCCATGAAGGCAATGCCTACCCTTTTTATTGGGATTTATGCCTTTGGTGCTAGTCGCCAGCCCCTGGCCTATGGAAGGCGGGCATGGGGTAGTCACGGCACGGGCCCCGAGGACGGGTCGTGACAGTTTGGGATATGAATGTTTGGACAAGAAGGATGATGTAAAGTAGAGGTGGAGGAGTAGGTAGTGAATAGAAGGTGACAATGGGAGGAGGTCGGAGGATGAGTCATTTTTAGGAGATGATCTGTTGAGGCCCTGAAGCACTAGCTAAGAGAATCTTGTAGATGGTTCAATCATGAGGCATTGGGTAGAGGCTCAACCAATATGAAACAATCATATAAATATTTCAAAAGTTTCAATTAATCAAAGGATCTATATAACCTATATTCATGGTTATGATATATATTGGAAATATGATTATTTAAATAGGGTGTTTTTAATGTTTTTTCGGTTAGTGCACCTATAGTCAAACATCCCTACAGAAAATAATGGATTCTAAATTATTGTGATTCATTTAATATGGGGTTGGAATTTTTTATTTTTATTAATGATATAGTGATATATTATTTTTCAATCATATTTCGGGACCTGGAGAAAAAGTGAACCTCTTAGGATTAAATGTTAAAATTGGAAATCATTACATTATTTATACGGATGCATTATCTATGTAAACAATGTTTTGTTATACACATTATTCATAAATTCTTAATTATATATTATCATGAATTTTTTTTATACATGGTAGATATGATGGTTAGATTTGATTAAAGTATACGACTACTTAATAAATTTATACTATTGGAATGAAAACAATATGTGTTCCTTCTTGAGTTAAATTATTCGTCATAAATATTATATAATGGGGATGGATAAGTATCCAAAATTAAATATTTAGGTTCTATTAAAACTCATTGATTTATAATATACAATATATACAAAAAATGATCATAAACTACAATGAATCATTATTATTAAAATGTGGACTTTATAATATTGCCTTAAATTGATGTAAATTAATAGTGTTAACAACGTTATGAAATATGTCTAATTTAATGACCTTATATTTTGTTAAATAAAATTTTTCAAATAAATATAATATTTTAAATACATCTTTTAATGAAAAACAATGATTTTAGCTTAATATTCTTGCATGACTGAGTGTAGTATCTGTTATAAGCAACATTGATTTTTAACGAAATTCGGCTTATTATTAAAATAATATTATTTAATATGATATTTTTTTTTGTAGATGGTGAAATATAAGGTATTAATAGGGAAAAAAATTAAAAATTTCAAATATTTTCAATATTAATTCGGTGGTATCCAATTAATAAAAAATAAAATAAAATAAAATTTTAAAATGAAATAAATAATTTTTTAAAGAACTGATTTTATGAAAAAATATGGTTTAACTAAATAAAGTAAATGCATAAAATTTTGAGAATTATTTTAATGAAATATATAAATTTAATATTCAATCCAAATTTTAGATTCATTTTTTGTGTTTTCTAGACAATATATAAGCCTAAATCTAATTTCACACATAAAAACATTATTTCTATAAGAGAATTAGTTTTACCATTTTATGTGAAAATATTTTAAAAATATATTATATAATAATTTTAGAAAAATATTTTGAAAAAATTTAAATCATTTAAAAAATATTTTTTTATTATTATCATTGAGGAAAATTTTGTTTTTTGAAGAGATAGTTATTTTATCAATAGAGAAAATTACTAGTATTTATTAACAAACACATTTAATTTAATTATTGTAAAAATGTAAAAAAAAATTATGGTTTTAAATGTAAAATTATTTCATTTACATATATTTTAATATTTTTTAGGTAATTGGAATCAATTTCATATTGTACCATTAAATTAAATCATTTTAAATATCTGAATATTTCTTCATTGGAATCAACTTGCGTTCTGTGTCTTGGGGTTTAAATTTAAACTCAAAATTTCAAATTTTATGATTTTAATTTGTAAAAATATATTGAATAGTTGGATCCTGATAATATTACATTCTCTAATAAGGTTAAATTATATTTTTAAAATAGTGAACTGTAAAAATATAAAAAAGTAATTACTCTAGTTACGATTCAAATAGGTTTATCATGTGTTATACTACATAGATATGGGATAAAATGGCAGGTAAGAATAACCAAAACTCATTTTATGTATTTATTGGACCATATCTTCTATATGAATATATATTGATCAATTCTAGTTCCTTTTGGATTCTTAATAATGTGGATACACCTTTTTCATTTCAAAAAATACAATTGTGCCACTCATATAATATGTAAAAAGGAACTTCCTATCATCTCATATTTAACAATTTAAAACCATTTTTTAGAAAATAAAAAACCAATTCAATTAATTTATTTTGTCCAATACTCATAGAATTCTTTTTTTGTTTCGAAATTGAAAAAAATTGTGTTTTTTGATGCAAACCAAATAAATTAGTTCCAAAAGATCCAATAACCCTATCCTAGAGTTCTATTTAATTTATACAAAAATATATTAAATTGTTATTAAAACATGAATATATAATAACAAATGTATTTTTTATATACAAAAACTTTATTATGTTAATGAAAAAATCTAAATCATTCTCTTCTTTTATCAAATAAATACGAAATCACCATTCGTGTGTACATAAGACTACTGTCTGACAAACCAGTGTCATTAATTTTGCATTCACACCACTCATGTCTGTATATAATTATGGATTTATATTTATTATAATTATTTTACCATTATAATTATTATAAAATCTATATATTATTACCTCCCAACCCATTTGAAAATATTGACGTCACTCTTGTTTGTGGCAGACTACCACCCCACAAACCATTGTTATCTGATTTTCATTTGTCTTTTACATGGATGGTAATAAGGTTATAATAAATGCATAGATATTATATTTTTAATATAATTATACATAATTAATTATTATATCTCATATATATTCTTACTTTCCATTGCGTGGGGGATATGATAACATCATTCATGTGTATGGAAGAATACCTTCTCGCGAATCGATGTGATTCATTTTTCACTAATGCTGGACATAGATGGATATTAAGGAAATTTAAATGAATTTACATGATTGGGATTATATTAAAATAATTCTATAATGGTAATACATTATATAAGCTCCATTTATTTTAACCGTCATGAATATGAAATCAACATTAATGCATTCAAATGAATTATCATATCCATGAAGATTTTATTTAATTTTACATATATAAATTTTATGGATAATGATAAATACATATAAAATGAAAATATATGATATTTATGTCATGGATAAAATTATCGATATTTCAGAATCATGATAAATGTTACTAGACTAAAAATTCCAAAAAAACACACATGAAAATTTAGTTATTTACTAAAATGTGACATTGTCATGAATTTATTATTAAATTAGTAATAAAAGTTCATATGAAAATAAACTATTGTATGATAAATATATGTATATTTATTTATTATATTTTCATTAAAATTATATTTATTAATTGTATCATCCTATCATTTTAATATTATAACATAATATACAGCTTCATACATGTCACCTTACATCAACCATCGAAATTCATGAAACATCCTAAGACATTATGAAAAATTAATTATTAAAAATAAATTCTATAAATTCAATATCTATAAAATAATGAAACATTATGTGTATATTGTATTACCTAAAAAATATTTTTCCTTGATAACATGAGTTACACGTATGATTGAATTTTATCGAACAACAATATACTATTAATAGTATTATTTTATATGAAAGTTATCACATTGTGGATGGAATGTATATTTTGAATATGAATAATTAAAATATGAAAACATATATATTACACACATTTTAGATATGGTGAAACAACCATAATAATAGTAGATTCAATGATACAATTTATTACATTCGTCAGATTAAAGGGAATAAAATCATTTAAGAATAATCAATTTAGATGTGTTAAAAATTAATATTATATAGATTATACCCTACATACATTTGGAGATCGAAAAGAATACATAATACATACCCTAATATAATAAAATAACTTTGTGAAAATTATTCGAAGAAATCAATTTTCAATCCTATTGAAAAGAAACAAAACAAGGGTGACATTAATTTAATTGAATATGTAAGTGTACAACTGAAGTAATCATGAATCCATAATAAAAAAATGGAAAGATAAATAACAGATCATACATTCCATTTAAATAATAGGATATTTCATAATAAATTATTGACAGGAAATGATTTAAAACACATTCCATTTTATCGATTATTTGATAATGAAATATATCCATAAATGTTTTCACACTGAATATTCATGGGATAGTAACAACTTGAATGAATACAGTGAAGACATTTTAAATGTTTGTATTTTTCAAAAAAAACCACTACTATTAATAATTTTCACTATTAGGTTTAAATATATGGTTAGAAAGACATCTATTATTCTTTTAATCAAACATGAAAGGTTATTCTCTAGATGATTTATTTTCATGTGGTTATTAATGAATCGACGTGGTTATGTTGACTAGCCCCCAACCCATGTCTTGTATGTATAAAAAAATCCTCATATATCGAATAATCAATTTAAGTAATAAATAATCTGCATTATTATGAAATATCAATATCATATAAATAATATGGATTAATCAAATAATACCTCAGAGGTGTATAATTAACAACAACGGTTTTTGACACTAATGAATATAAATACAATTGAAATATCATTAAAAACTGTCATGAGAAAAAAAATTAATTACACAATCCATGTTGTCCTATACCATATTGATAAATTATAATCATAAATAATATTATGTAATATCATTAGAGAAAACATATAATATATTTTAAACAAGGATATTAAAAATATAAAATGTAAAATTTCAGTGTATACATCGTATAAAATTTAATTGGTCGATAACAACAAATAAGTCTCGATGGAATGTCTGTTGAGATAAAATCTCTAACCATGAGTACAAGTTGGACCAATTGTCATTATAATATCAAATAAGAAAATTATTCTAAAAATTATTTTTCTTCTAAATCTATTATTATTATTATTATTCTTTTTTACTTCATATATTACAATGTTTTATAAAACAACATCAACAATTATGTTTACGTCAGTTTTTTTACCAAATTTGTTAATGTAATAAAATGAATTTGATTAGAATGTAATGTTAAAAAAGGTATTAGTATAAATATATAATGTTTAATAATAATCTAGTAATTTTCATATTTATACATCAATTTTACTTTTTAACATCAATCATTATATATGGTAATGAAAAATGAAACTACATTAAAATAAAAAAGACGATAGGTCTCACTTATGAATGAGTAACATTGCAATTTTACAATGATCATTATGGAATTGGTAAGTAACATTATATCATTATTTTATGACAATAATATCATAAATACCATTCTATTTAATCATATATACTTCTATATTCAAATCATTTTATCTAAAAGGAGTCACATCACATCGAAGAGGTGGTAGTCTATATGTCCATGAATGATGTTAAAACATTTATAATTTATAAAGGCTAATAAATAAAATGATATTTTTTTCAAGAAATGTTATTATGTAATGAATATCAAACATATTTTTAATTTATGTAAAATATTTTTAACTAAAACAACCCTTAATACATTCCATGTAATGTGTGAACGTGCCATATCGATTTGAGGAGGCGGTCGTCCACACATCGACAAACAAAATTATCATATTTAAAAATAATAGAAAGTAGATTGGTACATGTTATATAAATAATAAAGAATATTAGAGACATATAAAATATAAAATATATCATATAAATTCAATTTTTATATCATAATGACCAACAATGAAAGGTGGAAAAGGAAAAAAAGTACATTATTTTGTGAGGTGGTAGTTCACTATAAACGAACTGAAAGCTGTATACCCATTTAATGGAATTTTGTGTAGGTGTATGTATAAATCCTAGAGTAACAAAAATAAATTATAGAACTTATACATATTTTATTTAATAAGAATTTAATAATAAGAAATATATTGATGGATAAAAATAAAAAACATAAATGCACATTGAAACATGATACCATTTTTCGAGTAACGTGATTTTATATTAAACCGTAGGGAATACTTGGTTTTATTTCATCCATAATTGAGGATTATAACATGTGGGGAAGAAATTTGGAATACTATATGTGAAATTTATGGATTATAAAATGTTTATTGAGGTGTCTGGGGAATGTTAAGAGTGAATCCCTTTTTGAAGTGTATGAGGAGTGACATTCTTGAAAAATACAGAAAGGTAAAAACTATTTTTATATATCAATTACCTCATGTTCCTAAAAAAATTAAAAAATTGATAAAATGGTAATTAATTTCTATAAATAGTCAAACAGCCAAATAAATAACAAATTTTATTAATTTTTTTCGTCAGTATTTATGATTCAATATTTTTATCATTTTATTTGTTATTACGGAAACACGTTTTCTATCTTATGTAATTTTACCATTATGAATAAATTAATGTTAGTCATATAATAAAATATAGAGCAACTACTTATAAATATTTCAACAAATTTTAAAAAATAAAAATATCATTAATGTGGAGAATTAATTTTTTAATAATTGTATCTGATATGCAAAATACTGCATGTAACCATGATACCAATGTTTTTACTATAAATTTGTAAATATTTTATTTATAAAATAATGTTTTTTCGATGAATTTATTTTATATTATGTTTAATAAAATAAAATATAACTTATACTAATCTATTAATTTCACTAAAATTCAATAATATAATTAAATATCCTTTATCGTAAAAAACATTAATATCATTTTTATAACTATTTTTTTAATCTGTATTCAATGATATTAAAAAAAGGGGAAATAAAATCTAATGATTTAAAAAATGTTTAATAGGAAGTAGTTTAAAAATAATAATTTGACGCAAATAATAATTGAACTTAATTTTCTTATTGATTTTTATCATATTATATTTTATTAAATTATAAAATAAATAATCATTGTCATAACATTTGTTATGTGTTTAATGTTACTAGTTAATATATAAAAATAGAAATTATATTATCATGAAATAATATAAAAATTTATATTTCCAAATAATGCTAATAACCAGAAATAGGTAGCTTCATACATATTATAAGTCTTTATAAATTTTAATATCAAAAAGAGTTTATTTTTTGACATTTTCTTTTCATAACTTCTTATATATGTCAATTTCCATAAATATTATCCCTATAAATCAGTATAGTCAAAAACAAGTTTTATGGTATAAATATTTGAATTAAATAGATATTGGAAAATATTTATGGTCATTCTGTCCACTATGTCGAAGGATTTGACCCTTATTAAACATAATTTAAAATAATCAATGTATTTAATTTTTTATACATTAACAATGATTTCTTTTAAAAACAATGTTGATATTATTAGAAACTAAATAATATTCACATTTTATTAAAATATTTATATTTTTCAAAAATCAAATAATAGAATTGAAATGATTTTTTTTAGAGGTAGCCCCCCTAACATATCAAGAACATGGGTTTTGAAAGTGTAAATGTTCAAAAGTACATTGTGACTTAATATCTAAATTGAATATAAAACATTTTCAATGACCTAAATAGGATTAATATATATATATATATATATATATATATATATATAATGGACACGATTTGACATTAAATAAATAAAATTATTGTTTATCATTGATAGTTATTTAGAAGAAAAGGAATTTTGAATGTAAAATGATGTATTTTTCACTATATATAAAAAATGTAACATATTAAATAAAAAAAATTAACCCTAACATAGTTTTGACATTTCAAATTAATAAATAATAACTTTTTTTAGAAAATAATATTTATAAAATTTTCAATAATTAGTTTTAATATTTTTTTCACCATTAAAAGGTGGTAAAAATAAACTTTTTTTTTGTGAATCAAGATAACTCATTGATTGATGTAGTGTAATCTTAACAAGGTGATGGGTATAAAAAATATTGAAATAAATTTATTTATTTTAAAAATAAAATATTTTAAATTCCTATGTGGATAAATTCTTGACTCCATAATTAAATTTCATCCTCTAAATTTAAACATGATGTTCGTAATCAAGGATTTCAATTTTGAAAATCCTATCATTCTTAATAACCACATCGTTAGTATGGTTAAAAAAATAGATTATTAATTATATGGAAACTAAAATATGAATTTCATCACACAACGTGGATATCATTTATATAATAACATTAGTGAAAACCTGGATATGGATGAAAAATGAAACAATCATGTAATAATGGATGGTGAAAGAGAACTAATTTAGTTAATCGTTGATAACCACAAAGTCAAAAATGATATTTATGAAATCTGTCATTTATAGAATAAAAAAAATCATAATAGGACATCATTTTTTTTCAAACCATTTCCCAGGATTTAAAAATAATACATTGTAATAATATATGAAATTATACATTTCTATAATATTTTCCCTTTATTACACCTTTAGCCATTTACACATCATCGATTAGTGCATGATTCTTCATAGAGTGAATTAATACATTAATATGTAAAACATTATTCAAATATAAATAAAAAAACATATCATTAATTATAATAATTTCCAAACTGAAATGATCCAAAAATTTTAGAAAATGGCTCTTAATTTCCAATACATACTTATTATTAATCCAATGAACTTAAAGTAGCTATCCAATTAATACATTCCAAAATTGAGTACACCCTCACAATGTATTCTCTTGATACGTGGTAATAAATTGAATTACTAAAATAAATTTTTTGAAAAATTAATTCTTCCTTATTAATAATGTAATATAAGTGTAATTGGATATTTTACATATGTCTGAACGTGTTGTAAACAGATAAATGATTTCATAATCCACTTTTCCAAAAAACCATTAATCATTTATACGTTTAATGGTACAATAAAAAATAAATAATCTAAATAAATCATAACATTATTAAAAAAATATCATAGTATTATAACATATTTAAGGATATCATTCCCTTAATCATGTATTATCTAAAAATTACAACCACTAAGAAGATCATTTTTTCTGAATATTTGTACCATTCTCAATGTTCACTCAAATACATAATTAAAAATTACGGATGTACAATTCTCATATATTAAAAAATTCATATATAAATTACAACATTGATAAAATACTCAAATTACATAATTCATGAATCCAAACATAATCCAATTAATCATTCCTACTCATAGATGGTGGTATCATAATCATGACTATGAATGGTTAACCTATTTTGGGGTATATTCTATTGAAAGATGGGACATTGATTTTATTATTGTCTTACCGATATATTGTTTAAGGATTGTACACTGGTTACATTTTACTTTTCTAGGAAATTAGATGAATGGTTTCATTTAATTCCCTTCCTTAGAAAACTCCAATTACATTAAATAATGTACAATGGTGATTATTTTCACAATTATTAAATTTGGGAAAATACATTAGTCCTTTACTCCAATTATCAATTATTTTCTCACCTTTATTCTTATATTAATGCTTCCCCAAAAATCAATGACACATTGATAATTTTTTCCATATATCATTATAACATGATACCACTATCATGTAAGATTTGAATTATTGGTTGACTAGTTCCATTAATAAAAAATTGATTAATTCCATAAAAGGAATGATCATTCTTACACTTTTAATCACGTCGATTGGTGACGTCCAAATTCAATAATATAGCTTCCATTTATAAATTATGTAATAAAATATATTACATTTCATCTTGTATAATCACAAAACTAGTTAAATAAATAACATAAATTGAATATTTTATGCATTGATAACATCATAATCATTATCATTATTTCTTTGGGATGTTCTTATATAATTATACTCCTTGTATACTATATGATTTTATTATTGAATCAGTGTTGTCCTAAATATTGTTTCTATGGATTCTACCAAACATACTTGGATTCAATATTTTGAAACGTGACCCCGGTAAGCCTAATGTTAGTGCATAACTTTTTTACATTTTCATTATTACAGGGACTCAAATTCTAGTGGATAGACCTCTTTAGTTGTTTTGAAAAAACAATAATATAAACATTGTTCCCATTTCCTAATGAGATATATATGAAACATTAAAAATAATATAATAAAATAAAAATAATTTGTTGATATCATTAACATAGATAATGTTTATATATTGGGGAAATGAAATAAAATAACCATGGGATTAACTTCTTTGTAAGGGTTATTAGATAGGATATGTAATCAAGAATCAATAATAATAAACATTATGGAAGGTTAAATAACTGAACATATTTTCCATTAAAAATAATGGACATGGAATAAATATATAGAAATGTAATTCATTGGAAAAACATTCAACTTAATAACTGAATTTTGAATTAAATTCATCCATATATTTTTTATAGTAAAATTTTTTTGGATTATAGAAACATAAATTAATGAAATACATCATTATTAGATGTCATGTTTCTAGACCATAAACTAAAACCATAAAGACATTTCACAATGTTGTTTAATTTTGATGGAATTATCTCAAACATGTTTCATTAAAAATAATTCAAATGGTATGTAACCAACTAATCTCATCTCATGATAAAGTTGATGCAGTGAGGGGAATACATTAACTATTCCCCAACCCATGACATCCATGTCTAAATCAGTCATCATATACGTAATAAATTATTTAATTATTAATCAATTTTCCTTATGATCAATTATACATACAGAATAAATAATATAGATTTATCCATAATACCTTTGTGTAGGATATGCAATAATAATGGTTTTGGACATTGATAAATGGAAATACCATTGAATTTCTATTAAAAACATTGTTGATGAAAATAATCATTAAAGATTCCAACTGTCCTATATAACGTTGATTCATTTAAAAAAAATACACAATATGGAATAACATATAATATATAATAAAATATCATGAGAGTAATAATATTCATGATATAACATGTCAATGGGTTATATATAAACCATATAAAAATGAATTGGTGAATAACAATAAATATGTCTCAATGGTTTGTAAATTGAGATTGAATACCATACCATGAGTTTGACATGTGTAATGTGTCATTATAATTCATAAATTATAAAATTATGTTAATTATTTACTTTATAAAAAAATATATTAATATTTATTATTACCTTTACATTAATTATTATATTTTTTATACAACTTCAAAAACATTTCAGTTTGCATCATGTGTTTGGACCAATGCGTTTTCTTATCTTTAAATTTTTTTTGTATCCTGAAAAGATTCTAATGGGTCATTATAAAAGATATCCATATTAATAATCAAAACATAATTTTCATATCATTACTTCAATTTTAATTTTATAACCAATCATGAAATATTGATATAAAAATGATCAAACGCTGTAATATTAGAGAATATAGGTTGTACATATGCATAATTAATTTAACTTTTATTAAATGATTGATATAAATAGAATGTAAATAACAAAAAATATTGTCTTAATAATCATTATATAATTAATACCATGTTATTTAATCATATATACTTATATATTTAATTCAAGTCATCCTGAATGAATCACATCACATCAAGAATGTGGTATTCCACATGCCCACAAATGATGTAATCAATTTTAAGACTGTGAGAAATGGATTAAATAAAATGATATATTATATTTATATAATGGTAATTATATCATTAATATCCTATATGTTTAATTTATCTCACATATGTTTTATTTAAACCACCCTAAATACAGTGGATGTAATGTGGGAATGTATCACACCCCTTTGAGGAGGCAGTAGTCCATATGTCTACAAAAAATGTTATTGTATTTAAAAGAAATGGAAATCATAATATTATGTGTTATGTAATTATAAAAGAAACTTCAAAACATAATAAAAATTATATAAATAAATCATATATATAAAAAATTTCAATCGTAATTTCTATTAATGAGTGATAGTAATGTATAAACCAATGACTGCTTTTTGTGAGGTGGTAGTTCTCTATACACGAATGGTCTGTTCACTACTATAATATTGAAGATTTTTAGAATTAAATATAACCCATAAAATAAAAAAATATTTATATTTAAAATTATTCTGTTATTAAATTAAAATTGATTTATAGTAAATTAAGTGTTGGAGAAACAAATAAAACATAAATTCAGATTGAAGAATGTTACCTCTTATTGGGTTAACTACTTTTAGATTTCACCAATGGAATTCGTTGTTTTTATTTCTTCCCAATGTGAATAATCCTGAATGAGGGTAGAGTAGTTGGTACTATAATTTGTAAGAGGTTGGATGATCTAATATGGCTGGAGGGGTGTGAGGATGGAAAAGAGTTATGCCTTTTATAGTGTAAAAGGAGTGGAATTCTTGTAAATACTAAAATGTATAAACTATTGGGGGGACTCCATTACCTCTTGTGAATATAAAATAATAAAAAATAGATTAAATGGGAATTAAGTCTCATTAACTATTCAAAATTAGAAAAATAAAACCATTTTTATCATTTTTTCATTAGAATTTATGTTTCATTATTTTTTTAAATTAAGTTTTTATTTTATTGAGTAGTTTTCTATAATACGAAATTTTACATTTAAGTGAAAATTAAAATTAGATTTATTTGAAAATTAGACCCACTTAATTTGAAATATTATATATAATTAAAAATTATCTTTATGTGTTGGGAATTAGTTTTTAAACAAGCACATGTAATTCCTAAAAAACACTACTCTAACCCGAATCGTGATAACCATGTTTTTACAATATTATGGTAAATATGTTAATTATAATATATCATTTTGGTATATTAATGTAATAAATTTTATATTTAATAACACATAAAAATAACATTGTTGAATAATTATTTTCATTAATTTTTAATCGTTTAATAAAATATCATTTGTTGTAAAATAAATTTAATATAAATTTTGAATTTATTTAGTTAATATTAATTTAAAGATATAAAATAATGTGAAATCAAATATATGAATTTTAAATATTTGAAACAAGATATATTTTCCTAAAAAATTAACAAACATATTCATTAAACTAACTTATGTTCTAATTTGTTTCAGATCATTTATTTTATTAAAATATTAAGTATTTAAACCATGAATTTTCATTTCGAAATCACATAATGTGACTAATTACTCACAAAAAATTATTAATAATGTATCATGATATAAATAATATAATTTAAATTTTAAAATAATGTTTATGAAGAAATTTTTGTGGCATCTTCCATAATTTACCCTTTAAAAAGTTTATTATTAAATAAGGTTGTGTTGTTATATTTTTCATTAAATTTTAGGTTCATTTTATCCCTTAAGTTTAAATATTAGTCCCATGTTAAGATTAATTTTACCTTATTCATTTTAAATAATTTCAATTACACTCAGCAATATATTTGGTCCGAAACTATGTTGATATTATTAAAAATTAATATAATACTTATTTGAACTTTTTATTTCCATTAATCAACATTTAATTCACAAAATAAACCAAATTATGTTTAATGATAATTCAATAATCCTATTGAGAGGATGCGTTTTTAATGTGAAAATGTTCAAAAGATAATTATGTCTTTCTATCTAAATTAAACATATAAATGTTTCAAATGACATAAAATTGGAATGTTGAAATATTATTTATCGATTGATACATCTATAAAAAATAAATACAATATAACATTAATAAATATTTAGATGATAATTTAGATTCTATCTAAAATGTTATATTTTCCACTATTCAGAAAAACATCTCAAAAAATACAAATAATTCACTCTCAGATAATTTTTATATAAAATATTAAAAAATGATGTTTTTTATTAAAATTTATGTAATTTTCGAAAATATGTTTTATAATTGGTGTGAAAAAAATATGAGGTAAAACATGGTCATTCGTATAACACAAGATACTTCAGGGTTGTGAGAAACATAAGCTTAACATATTGTTTTTTTATAAAAAATGTATGATAAAAATATTTTTCATCATAATTAAAAATATGTTAATTCCATAGGGTGTGACATATTGTTTATTGATTTATTATAAATCAATTAATTAAAAAATAAATTTTTAAAAAGAGTTATTTTCCAAAAATGATGTTTATTCGTTCTTGATTTAAAAAAATGAAAATAATTAATAACACAATAGAGAAATTATATGAAAAAATAAACATAATTATTTAATTGTAATTATAGAATTATATTATGGTTATTTTTAGAATATTTATGAAGTGTTTAATTTTTTAATGATTAGTGATACATAATGGATTTTAATTTGGAAATTACTTTTTTAGTCAATAATTTATAATATTATATTATATTTCTATTTCATTTGAAATGACTTTTCAATTACTAGTTTATTAAACAAATTTAGTTTATTTGAATAATTTTCAAATTGAATTTGGATATAAAAATATTTTAATCTAAAAATTTTTACTTTTATGTCCCACATTCTCGTAATATTTATGGGATCAATTTGAAATAAAATTCTCCCAAAAACATTTTAACAATCATGATGAATAGATAATTTATTTGAAATAAAAATAATTCAAATTATCTAATAAGTTAAGCATAATTTTTTACAACAATTTTAATTACCCAAAATTCAATCAATAACATATTCATTTTTATGTTTATTTAATGTTGTATAGATCACATAAAATCCATTATAGAACACGATTTAAACTTTATAAATCAATAATGAATGGACTAATAGTAATTTGTAGATGTTTAGTAACCAATAAAGATAAAAAAGTAACATGACCTTATAATTAGTTTTGTGTACATTGTGAATAGTAAATTAGACAAATGAATAATAACCTCACACATGTTTTTATAAATATAATTTAGGTATCTTAAAAATGAAAGTATTATATAATTATACAATATTATAAGTATGTGAATTCTTTTATAATTTATAATTACCAGTTTGTATTTTTGTTAGTCACAAATATTTAAAAATGTTAAAATTAAAAAATGACTAAAATGGAAATTCAATATTATAAAATGTATTCATAAATATTATTTTTTTTAATATTATTTCAGTATAATTTTATGAGACCTTAATAATTTTATAATGTGTATTAAAATCATATTGAAATTTAAATACTATAGTTTTCGAGTAAATGATTGTTTTAGTAAAAAATAAAATGTATTATATTTAAATAATTAATTTCATAAAATAAATTTAATTTTTTTAATTATACATTCCATTAAATGGTAATGGAGAATTTTTTGTGATTTACTAAAATATTTAATTTTTTTGCTGAAAACTAAAATATGGTAATTTTTTATAAAAATAAAGTATAAGATAAAAACACAATTCCATCAGTCATCAATTCATTATTAAACATAATCAAGGAAATAAATTATTTTTTTAAAACTATTTTATGATAAATTTAATCTATTCTTATTCATGATCCAAAATAATATGATAATGAATAAAAATTCAGAAAATCACATTTCTCCACCACTATAAATACCACCCTCAACCCCTCTTATCCACACAACTCTATTCCTGGAATAATGTTGCAATTCCTCCCAAATAAACTTTCCAATACTCTCATCCATATCATTGATCCCATGGTATCATCATAAGACCAAAACCAATCCCCATAAAGAGTTTCTAAAGGAGGAGTATTCGAGAGCTAACTACTATTGATTTTCAATTAATTTTAATTTAATTTCACTTTTTTAATTCTTATCTGATCGTCACATAGAATATCGAAATGACAATGATAATTGAATTATCATATATATAATATAATTATATTGGGTTAATGTAATATCCTTCATAAATGTCCCTTACCTCTCGTTTTAATTTTGAAAATGAAATCATCATTCGTGAGGTTCCAAATTACAACCTTCCTGGAAAGCAGTTTATCATTTTCAAATTTCTTCTAAAAGGACGGAAATGAAACCATTTTAGAGTTACAAAATACTATAATATATTTATTTTTTCAATTATTTTTTTCTAAAATAATAATATTTTTTAATACTAAATGATAAAACAAATTTGGTTTATTATGTTCCATAACCATCATAATATGGTAAATGATTATTACTATATGTCTTATATAATGATTAATCATTATAAAATATAAAAAATGATATATATATAAAAACATAATATTTTCAATGTTCATTATCATCATATAAATTAAATTATGGAGAATTTTACCCATCTAACAGTAACATACATACTCATATACAAGTATTCTAATCGTAGAAAAAACAATTTCTTCTGAGACATAATGTTATATCTGTTAATTCATCAAAATGTCCATAAATGAAACTAATAAAATTGAAATAAATAAAATAAATATATATAACATTATTAATTAATTAATTAGGGGATTTGATTTGATTATCCTGGAATTTAATGTCTTCTAAAGAAGTCATTTTACAAAAGGTAAGGGTTATCATCCCAAAAATTCATTTCCAATTGGGTTGTGCTTTTTCCCTCAGTATATAATGTAATTGTACATTATTATTATAAAATTAATTTAGAATATGTTTATACGTTCAAAAACTATGTTTCTAGAAGGTTTCATCATTCTATTATATAAAATATATTTTTAGTTTCCATTCACAATCCTCCCCGATATACAAGTCCGATTAAAAGGAATGCCTCGATTCATACCAACATTCAAGTATAATCTATAAACTATTTTAGGAAAACAATTTTTATAATCTCTATAGTTTTTCATGAAAATTATTATTACTTCATTCATGTTTTACAGTATGACAATATCAAAATAACACTTATTTACAAAAAAAAAAGGATTATATCTATCAATAATTCATCAATGATTCTATAAGAGTATTTTCATTTATTTCAACACCCTTATTTATTCTTATATGTAATTAGGATTAATATTTAATGATATCAACTACCATATATTATTGATTGGTTCGTTATTTTTCTAAAAGTGAATGTTATTTCATGATACCATGGACTATATAAAATAGAATGTTTTGTGATTATGGTTACAAATTGGTGAATTTTATTTAAATTTTTATGTTAAATTAAATATCTATTCACATATTGGTTATGTTTCACACATTTCATATGAGTAACTAATATTTCTTAGTGAGTGTCATGTGGGTCCCTCTATTTCCAATTAGTACATCGGCGTGACTCATGAGAAAAACTTATTTGGGAATGCTCTATCGACTTTCCAATTTATAAATGGTGTTAAGGTTGAAACATTGATGATATATTGATGGTGAAAAAAATATGCATTTCATCATTATGAGATTAGTATTTGAATTTTCATGTAATTTTGACTAGAACTATATATATGTGTATGTTTCATTTTCATGTGATTAATTATATTGGATTATTTATTCTTTTTTCCTAAAAAAATTATCGTGTTTTTGTTTTAACAGAACATGTTTTTTTAAATCCACCATAACATATGGGTTATTTTAATACCTCTTTGAATTATTACCCTTAATATGCACCAAAGGGAACCTCGTAAGATTGTTTTCTCCAATACTGCTATATAACTATTATGAATGTCTTAAAAATATAGTCTAGAAGAATAATATCTTTTCAAATGGTGTATCCATGATATATTTAATTTACTATTGTAATTTTTAACTAATATAAGTATATTAATTTTATAATATACAAAATTATTAGGTTCTTAAGTTTATGAAATCTTTGTAATTATACCAATGTAATAAATTAGGGAACCATATCCATGATACTAGGGTAGGGGTCCTCAATGTTTTTATTAGAGGAATCTCAGAAGAAACTTTGGAATCTAGAATTAGAAAATTTATACTAGGGAAGAAAATTATGAGATTGACATTGAGAATTTAATATATGAACATCCTAGAATTTTTATAATTTTGGGAATATATGTATAAAACATTAAACACAACCAAATTCGGAAACTACAAGTTGGTATGTTTCTCAAACAGATGTACCAAGGTGTAAAACTCTGCTAAGGTGTCTCGGTCCTGACTCGTGTTCACCGGGTATATGACAACATTCTCTAATATGCACCTGGTTTGATATTCCAAGGAGAAATTTTTAGATAAGTAAAATTTTCGATAAAATCCATTTTTATGTAATAAAATTTAATATGTCTCCAAGCAAACTATGTATATAATTATGATATTATATATGCATAAAATTTTGATTTATGTTACTTGTTCTGTGACTTTGAGATTATCCATTATAATTCATACATTAATCTAGTGTATTCCAATATTTAGACATGGTGTATAGTATAGGTAATGGAAAGAATGTCAATTTTCGTATCCCATGTATGGATTTACCTCCTATTCATGATTATGATATAGGTAATAGAGCTCTGATAAGTGGGGATAAAGTTATAACTACACTAGAACAACTGAATCTGTCTATGAACAATAAAATTACTCGTATGAATCATCCTTACACACAACATTAATATGAGATGGTAAACATAATTATGTGATAAAATCATCCATAAATCAAAGGTACTACTAGACCATTTGTAACGGAGTGTGGGATAACTACTTTAGAGAATATATTTCACGCATTGTGATATATCAAAAAAAGAAGGTTTGAATTGTAGTTTATCATCTTATGGAAGATGTGGATCAATGGTGGTCACTAATTCAAAACCAAAAGTAAGAGTAAAAATTAAATACAATTGAATGTAGGGATGTAAATGAAATTTTACTAGAAAAATATGTTCCCCACTAATAGTTAGTTGAATTATAGAGGTATATCTTTATACTAGGAATGAAACATGATGAAAATTATTTGATTTATGAATCCATCATTACATGGTTATTAAGGAGTGTTTAAGTATATATACGTAATCCAAGGAATAATATTTGATAAACTATATAATGGTTTAAACCAATTCTCTAATGGGTACTAGTCTCTAATATTTTTCCATCATATGATGATATAGTCTCATGTGAAATCAAGAATGAAAAATAATTCCATATGTCCATTGAAATTAAAGTAAATAAATAGAAGAAGAGGGATAATAAAAAATCTAGAAAAGTAAACAATGAATTGGGGATGAAGGGAAGAGTTGGCATTACACCCTGCAATGATTGTGGGAAAAGACAACACAATAGTTGTCCTAATGGAATGAGAGTTTCATAAAAGTGTGGTGAAAAAGGCCACCAATCCCATGCTTGTAAGGGAATGTAAAAATCATCAAATTTAAAATGAAATAATATTAAATTGATCATACATTATGAACATGAATGGATTATATATCAAGTAATCATTTCCCAAAGAAGGCCAATGGAGAAAGGAAAAGCTTATGAGTTTACAACTAATGATGTGGAAGTTCCCAATGATGTAGCAGCTAGTATATTAATCATTTATTCCAATATTTCCTATTACTTATTTGATTTTAGATCATAAATTTTTTTTATATCTCCCTAGTTTCTCAAGAAAATTATAAATGTACATTTTGATTTAATAAAATATTTGTCTTTCAAAAAACATACGGATGTATAATTTATACAATGATGTGTCAATATATTACGTTTATGATACATACTAACGATTTAGTTACTAAATATATCATCACACCAATAATTTATTTTTTTATAATACTAAGTAGGAAATGGACTTAAATTATTCTGAAAATATAAATCATAAGAAGAAGGAAGTTACAATTTTTTGAAATGATTTAGAGTCATTTTTCAATAGATAACAGACATAAAAATAGGATTCTTTTGTAGATCCTCCCTCAATTTCTCTACAAAAGCATATTTTTGATGATCAAGACAAATAAATATATATGGATGAGAAATGAAATCATCAAATTGTGATTGTACATATTATGAAAGAATATAGTAATGTATTTCTAGATGATTTACCTAGAAATTATCTATAGTGGGAAAATATGCTTTCTATTGACATAATTCATAGTATAAGGCATATATCAATGACTCCATATATAATGGACCGAATAAAATTACTGGAACTGATTTAACAACTATTCGTTTTCAATAATAAGGTGGTCTTCACACAAGTGTTTCTCCATGGGGATTCCAAATTCTCATTGTCAAGAATAACGATGAATCCCTATTGATGAGTATTAAATATAGAGAAATCAATGATATTACTATAAAGAATATGTTTTCCCTACATCACATGGATGATTTATTTGATCAGTTTCATTGAGGTCAATATTTTCCAATGATTGAACTTTTGTTTGGATTTCATCAATTCCATGTGAGTAATGATGTTATTCATAAGACACCATTTAGAACAAGGCATGGGAATTAAAATTTTACAGTAATTCCATTATGAATGAATAATTTACCCTCTATTTTCATAGATCTAATGAATAGAGTTTTCATGTAATATTTTGATGACATTGTTTTGGTATTTAGTAATGATAAATTTTTATTCTACAAAATCAAAATGAACAATTATAATCAATTGTGTATATATTGAAGATAATTAGAATAATTCTGTTAAATGGGATGTTTGGAAAGTTTGTATTATTGATTAAAATAGTTTCTTTTAATGTCTATAATTCCTATAAGGATGAAATCATAGTTGATAAATAGAAAAAAGGGCAGTTTATTAATGGACTACACCAACTTACATAATAGAGGTATGTATTATCATTAGTTTCAAATGATGTTATCGGTATTTCGTTCATAAATTTTCATTGTTCGATAACCTATTAACAAAGATTACAAGAAAATGTACTATGTTCATATGGAAAAAACAATGTGAATAATGTTTTGAATAACTGATGATAATAATAGTTAATACTTTGATCATGAAAATACCATTGGGAAAATGGAATTTATTATTTGTAATGATGCATCAATGAAAGGAAATGGATGTGTCCTTATGCAGAATAATAGATTTATTGCCTATGAATCAAGGTAGTTAAAAATTCCTAAATATAAGTATCCAACTAATGATCTTAAGTTAGAAGATGTATTATTTATTTAAGGATATACTATAACTATATCTATTGATAAATATCTGGGATATATACAGCCCACTAGGGATTGAAATATATCTTATCATTCAAAAAAATCTACATGTGGAAAAGGCACTATCTTGAACATCTCAGGGATTGTAATTTTTAATACATTACCATCACGGGAGGGGGAATAAGGTAGCCGATGCATTGAGCATAAAAGATCATTGTGTTGTGAAATGAATTGGGATTTACATGGACTTTGTGTATATTGATATAGAATAAATGGGTATGGGAATTATCAAGGAAGGTGAAAATTCATTACATTTTAAATTGGATTCCCAAACATATTTATTAGAGAGAATTAAATCTTCACCACTTGATTATGATAATTATCAAAAGAAAATGAAATCTATAAATGAGGGGAGGTTTCTTAAAATTATTTGTGAGGATGAGATTCCAAAATTATGAAGGATACTATGTGTTCCCTCTATGCCCCTGCTAAAAATGGAGTTATTAGATGATTCTGATAGTTTGAATTTTTATAAACAACCTTGTTTAACTATGATTAAATTATATTTCAATGAAAATTTCTAGTTGGATGACATGAATTGGGAAATAGTTGATTATGCATCAAGTTGATTATTCATTAAACAATAAAAACTGAAAGAAAACATCCAATACGATTCATGTGATACATTACTCTTACTACATGGAAATGGGATGAAAAAATTGTGGATTTTGACATTGGATTACAATAAACACCAAGAATGAATGCTGCAATATGGGTGATTGTTGATGGACATTCAAAATATTTACATTTCCTTGATATGAAAAATGATTTTCCACTGGATTTACATGGAAGAATCAATAATAATGATGTTGTAAGACTTAATGTACAACATCTCATAATGGTTTCTGATCATCAACCATGATTTACATCAAAAATATAAAAAATTATTCAACAATAATTGTATATCATGCGTCATTTGAGTAATACTTATTACCCTCAAACCGGAAGGATGTTTTAATAGATGAACCAAAATTTAGAAGACATGATGAGATATTGCTCACGTGATTTTCAAGGTAACAAGATAATAATATACCTTTGTTAGAGTTTTAAAATCAAAATAGTTTCCATTAAATAATTTAAATGGCCCCATATAAAGAATTGTAAGGAAATAGATGTCGTACATGAATATTTTTGGATTATATAGTTGAATGAAATATTCTAGGCTTAGAGATTGTGGGTGAATCAACAAAAATGGAAATGAATAATCAAAACCACATCATTGTAGCTCAATGTAGAAAAAAATAGATACAATAATAATAAAAAGAAATATTTGGAATTTGAATTGGGAGATTATGTTTTGTTGAATGTATCTCCATGGAAATGTGTTATAAGAATTGACATGAATGGTAAACTGATCATTATGTACATTGGTCATTTTGAAATTATGGAGACAATTGGAGTTTTCACTTATCATTTAAAAATTTATCCTAGCCTTTCAAAGGTACATAATTTCAGAGAAATTTACATCTTAAGGGTGTACATTCATGACCAAACACATGCAATCTCTTATGTAGGAATATTATTGGAACCTACCTTCTATTACACTAAAGTGAGTTTCTTGATTGTGGACACAAAATAAAAGATTGTTAGGAATCAGATGAATCAACAAGTGAATTTAATTTTTATAAAATATAATATTAAAGAGGAAATGTGGGAGATTTGGGAGACTATGACGAATAACTACCCAAATTGTTTTTTGGGGCGACAATCATGATCATTCAAGGATGGTGTTTTTGTTGTATTGATTTATGTAATGACATATAACTATAGCAGTGATATTTTCCTTTATGTGATTATTTCATATATTATAGATCCCACAAATTCACTAATAAATCCCATTAAAATCATTATATATTATGTGTAAAGGAAATAATATTTATTTCTAGAAGTTTAGGAACCTATAACAATGTAATAATAACATGACATTAAAAATTATAATATGATACTCATGAATATTAAATTTGCTAAATGAATAATAACCTCACAATTTTGTTAAATAATAATTATCCATAATATAAAAGAATATATGGTATAATTATACCATTTTATAAGTAAGTGTCTATGTTTAATATTAATAATTAATTGTTGTAATTTTTTTATGTCATAAATGTTTAAATAAAATCAATTAATTAATAATATAATTTGAAATAAAATTATTATTCTTAAAATGTATTTATAACTAATTTTTATGTTTTCTTATGATTTTAGAATAATTTTATGTGAGCACTGATATTTTTTAATGTCTTATAAAATAATTTATAAATTTTATAAATGGTTTTTAGTAATTGATTGTTAAACTTATTGAATTTAATTCCACATATTTAGAAACCAATTTTCCTTAAATTGAGTTTATTTTTTAATTCTTCACGTCACGAAATGGTTATATTTATTTTTTTGGATTTTGATAAAATACATTAATTTTGTTGTTGAGTGAAATATGACAATTTACAGTATAAATACACTATATGTTAGGAAAATTATTCAATCATTCAATGTTTAATGATGAACCGGAATGTCAAATTTCCCTTGATTATTTTACTATATGTGATGAAAATAATCAAACTATTCATAGTCTTCATCCAAAATAATAATCAACTGAAAAAAATTCAAAAGTCACCACTCTCTAACACAAGAAAATACAACACATAACCCCCTATTATAATCACACTATTAAGAGTTGAATCATTCCAAAAATATTCCAAACTATTCTTCCGAAGACTCTCCCTAACCTCCTAGAGCTCCTGGTCTCCTTAAAAAGCCCTAAGCAATCCCACTAAGGTGGTTCTCAAAATGTATTCAAGAGGTAAATCAACATTCTATTTTTTTTAATTGCAATATTTTTCATATCATATCCTTAACCCTTCTATTCTAATGAACATGATAAATATAGTGTCATATACATACTGGATTGATATCATGTTGATGGATTATCTTTCCTGAATCACTATTCAAATGATCTTTTATTTTTTAAACTAAATCATTGTTCGTGAGGAGACAATTTACAAAAATTGTGGATGACATATTATCATTCTCTAATTTATCATTAATGGATGTAAATGAAACCATTTTATGGTTTAAGAAAACTATAATATAAGTATTAAAAACCATTCGTATTTTCTGGATGTAATATTTTTACATAATACAAAATGATGAAACAAAATGAGTTTATAAATGTTCAATAATATCATATAAATTTAATTTTGTAGAATTTAACCCATTTTACATAAACATCAATACTAATATTATGCAATACCAACCATGAAAGACAAGGAAACTAATGCCCCCAATAAATAAATTATCTCATATAACTCATAAAAAATTCCATAAATGAACATAATAAAATTTTAATACATATAATACATATATATAAGGTTCTGAATTAATTGATTTATTGATTCAATTTTAATATCTATGATATTTCATTCATATACGAAACAAATTTAGACATAAGGTTAGGGTTTTTTTCCTGAACAAACATTTTCATTCATGTATCAATTTCTCCCTCAATACTCCAATTTAATTCTTCAATATTTTTATATAACCAAATATATTATGTTTATAAATTCTACAATCACATTTCCAGATCATTTAATTTTTTTAATATATGAAATACATTTTTTATGTTCTCTTTTCAATCCATCCAGATATGCAAGCATAATCAAAGGGAACATTTAGATTATTTACTCATTTTCAAGTACCATCTATATTCGGTTTTAATAAACATTAATTTCCCTTAAATAAAAAATTATGTATTTAAATGAGTTCTATGATTTTATATGTTTTTATATAATAATTTTTTAAAAAGAACTTTTTGTTATAATATAAAAATAGTATTTCTCTCCAGAATTCCATCAATGATATTATAAGAGTATTTTCACCATTTTCAACTCCTTTTTTGATTCTAATTATTAATTACGAATTAAATTTTATAATATAATCCACCATATATTACTTAATGGTTTTATTAAATGTTTGAATTTGGATGTTCTATCTTGATAACAATAATCATAATAATCTGAATGGTTTGTGATTGTGTTTACTGATTTTGGAAAGTTATGTACATTTCATATGTTACTTTTAATATATAGGTATATGTTGATTATGTTTCACCCATTTCAAATGAGGAATGAGTGGGAAATAATATGTGTTACATTGGATCTCTATATCACATCAGTGCATCAGTATGTCCTAGGAGACAAATTTATTTTGCAACAAGATAACATCTTATACAATTTGGAATAGTGTCTATGTCGACTCTTTGATGGAATGTGTATTGTGTCCCGCATTATGCATTCCACAATTCTGAGAATAGTATTTTATATTCCATGAAATTACTAAACATGTATAATATCCACGTTCATGTATCATTTTCATGTGATTGTTTTTGTGGAATTATTTATTTAGTTTTTATTCCATTGATATTATTCTCATGTTTTGGTTTTTATATCATGTGTTATTTGTTATTCACATTGTCTTATGGATTATTTGTAGCATAAAATTAATAATTAACTTTATTAAGCATCATATTTCACCCCTTTTTTATGTATATTTTCTATAGAATTCGAAGATGAATTTTATGAATGACAATTAATGTTAATATAGAATAATCATAATATTTCTAATGAAGTCTATATGATTTATTTCATATCATGTTTTAATGTTGAACTTATATATGTGTCTTGTTTTAAAAATATTCTAACCTATTAAATAACATGGGATACGACCTTATTGTAATTATCAGAATGTAATACATTAAGAAAATGTATCCAGGCTAATGGGTTCAATGTCCACAAAATAATGATTAAAATGAACAATTAAATTTAGATTATGTAATTCATGAATAAATTACATTATATAGTGGCTAAACATATAATACATGGTGTTAGTGTGGAAAAAATGAGTCCAAAATATATTTAATGATAATATTTAATTCATAAACCTTTTATGATCAATAATTTACAATTATTTGTTCTTTTTTATATGAATATAATGTGGGTTGATTATATATTATCAAATATTACCATTGATCAACTCACCCTAATTTTAAAAAGAAATCATCTATCCTTATATCTTCACATCAATAAAAATAGTAAGTCAATAAAATACATTCCCAATTAAATTCCCATCCTAAATTACCTCATATTAAAAGACAAATAGTATTATGGACACCAATTGTTTAATGATTTTGTGAAATCCTATGGAGGGAACATTTATAAGAGTTAATGTTCATCAACATGTGTCTTGATTTTATTTCTTTCTTAACATCCTTCAATATTTATTAAAAAAAATATTATATAATTTCGATATTATCATAAATAATCCTTTTTATAATAATATAATTAACAATAAAATATCCACATCCATAAATTGGTTTATGAAATCATCATTCATGTCTACTATAGTCAACCACCACGCAAAATGAGGTCATTCATTCTTTAGTTACCACCATTCACAATTTTGTGTTATGTTAGATAAAACAAACATATATTTGCTAAGTATAAATTTCGTTTTCTTATTTATTCATAATATATTATATAAATTATTATCATTCATTTTTAGGTGTCATGATAATATTTTCATCTTTATAGTAGACTACAACCTAAGTAATTGATGTGATTTTTATTTCTTTAACACTTTATATGGATGTTGATCAAGTTAATTTTAAGTATTATATATGATATAAGTTCCATAAAAATATTATTCATGATATATAAAGAATTTTATAATGATAATATATTTCATTTTATTTATTTCAATTTCAGACACATAAATATGATAAAATCGTTTTTTTTCTGTGTAGACAACCACATTCAAAACGTTACGTGTCACTCGTTGCATCCCCACAACAAATCGATTAAATATATAAGTATATATTATGATATTTAAGATATCGTTGTTAATATGGTATGTCATTTTATTACATAACTACATTCCAAATTGATTAGTGAGAAATGGAAATATTTCTCTTGTGTATTTACTGCATATATTCTCCTTGATCGTATGGTTCTTCATCTTTTATAAAAATCATCCATGATTGGTTTACAATGTAAAATTTATCTTAAAATAGGATCATTATGAATTTATTATTATTTTTTAGAGTATATAACAATATAATATGCCCCAAAAAAGAACGTTGATAACAAATCCTTGGGAAAACAAATCAATTACAACAAGGAATAATGAAAATAATGAAATATCATTATAAAAAATGAGATAATATGTTATAAAAATATCATATATGTTATCATTAATATTAATATGGGTATTAATAATTTATAGACACTTTAATACAAAAATAAGAAAATTTTAATGAAGGTTTAACCAAAACGATGGGTAAAGTATGAGTTTTTGCCTCAATTTCATTTCATTGAGTTATATTATATTATTATTAACCTAATTTATTTTATATTTTGTATATACTTCAAATTTTCAATATAATATAATTCATAACCAATTATTAATGTTATAATAATTTTTAATTTTAATAATTTCATCTCATTGGATTTGAAAATTAATATACCATGTGTGAGAGAAATTATGTAAATATGATTATTTACATTCGGTTAGATTACTTCTTTGTTTTCATTGATATTCTATGATTATGTTTATTATTAATTTTTACAAATTTTTAAGCTTTTTTGTGGATTTATATTTGATACAGAAAATAGATTAAGGGAATAATACTTAATTGATGTTTGGACCCATTTATGTGATTGTTTTGAAATCTCATTCTAACTGAAATTATTTGTTATTGAATATTATATTATAGAAATTATATAACAATTGTTTACTAAAAGATTTAATTATATTTTCATATGGTTATTCATGATATTTTTCTATGGATAATACCATTTTATATTTTTTTACTTAAAATTATTGGGAATATGATTTAATAAATTTCAACAATATTTTTATCATCAATTGAAATTCTATTTTATTATAAAAATATGTTGTCAATTTTTTCTTTTAAAAAAATATATAATTTTTTAAATGATTTGTCAACATTAATTTTTTTCTACATTACTTTATTATTTTATTTATAAAATCCTTCTCTTCCTTTTTGAAATAAGGAACACTTCTTTAATTTTTAAATTATCGAGGGAATGTTCTTTACAATACATATTAAATTACATGCCAGCATAACCATGACTTTTTAAAGATTAACTTTCTATTTTATGATGAGATTTTTAATGAAAATATTTTTAAAAGTGATTTCCAAAGAAAATGTTATTTTTTAAAATGAAATTCATATTTTTTTGAGGAATATTTTTGATGATATTGTTGGGGTTTTTTTATTCATCAAGGAAAAAAATACTAATTTTACATTTAGATTACTGGGGTTATATTAAATATATTATATCCGTATTCTTTAAAGGGATGATTAATGATCATTTTTAATGATTAATGTATTGAAATTAACTTCATTGATTTATTTTTTAAGTTATTCACTTCCCTAGAAATTCTCACCTTCCTATTTTAACTGCAAATTACATTTCCCAAAAAATATCATTATTAGTAATCTTGGATTTGATTATTTATTAAACCATATAACTTTTAAATTTATGATTTATTAAATTGGGAGATATTTTATATCTAGGAATGTATTGATAAATCCATATTCATTACTCTATATATATATTTGATAAGTAACATTATATAGAAATTAAGATGATTATTAGATATATGTGGAATGATTTTCATATGTATGACCAAGGTGGGGATCAGTAACACATATCTGCACAATGAATTTGTAGTCTCATGGGACGAATTAGTAGTATAACCTTAGTTATTTGTGTTATTACGTATTATGTTTTTACCCATCGTGTGAAATATCATTATGGTAACAACTCCTTGTAACTTGGAAACATGGAGTCCAAAAATTAAGAATTTACACCATTCAATATTTAGTTATTTTTTTCCATCATATTTTCACTATGACATTATAATTGGATGAGTTTCATTCTATCTTATTGAAATATATTTTATTCCTATTATTTTCCTTTTTATATCTATAATTATTTTTCATGATTTGATATTAATGTTTTTAATAAAATATATTTTCTTCACTTATTGAAAATTATATAATGTTTATGCACTCACTTATAATTTTAGTTATTTCCAGAAATGTGTGTTTAGTTGATTTTATTTCAATATTGATTATTCTTATTTATTTGTAATTTCTTACACTATACATAACACATATAAGGAATTTGATACATCCTTATATTATTTAATTTCCCTTTGAATACATGAAATTAAATATGAATAATATGTATGAATATGTTAAAAGGAATAAATTTTTTTCATAACACTTATTTTGAAATTTATTTATATAATTGTAATGAATGACTAATGTATTTATCTAGTTTAGTAAGACTACTAAACTGATTGGTACTTTAGGTTGTGATTAATAATATATTAATACAATTTAATGGTAGTAGATATAAGATTCAAGAATCATGGGTTTGGGTCACTAAAGTTGATATTAGAGAATGTTTAATAGAATACTTGAGAACATTATTTTGAAAAACATATATTATTAAAAATTAGGAAATCATAGAATTTTTGGGTATGTGAAGAATAAAATCACAATATATTCGTAAGGTATAGATTATCTAAATTTTTTAAGAAATATATTTTTAGTTGGATATGACATGTGGATGTGGTTCAAGTTCAATGGAACCAAGAGTTAATTAATATGAAAATGACTCATCCGTTATAACTATAGGGTTACCTTGAACAAGAAAACATGACTTATTGTGCCCCTAGTATGACACGCCCACCTGATATGCATAGGATAATTAACATTATCTCTACAAACCATTATGATGTGTCTAAATAAAAAATGATTATGAATGACCTTGGTTTCACCTTATCTAAGGAAGGCTGTTTTTTGAAATAAAATGAATTAAGTATTTATCCATATTTTAGAATATAATTATATATGTATTTTACAATTTAAATTTGTGAAATTTTAAATATAAAATGTTAATTTGTAGATTTAATTATAATAATAAAAATTTTATTCATTAAAATAGGATTTATAGATTCCATTACAAGTTAATTAGTTTATGTTTAATAAAAAGTTTTAATTTGTAAACACCACTTTTAATTACTTATGATTATGAAATATGATTGGATTAATAATATTTTGTATAAATTTACTGAAAATTTATGTTTATTATAAAAGTTATTTTGGGTATAATAACATTAAATTTTATTCGAATAGGATTGAAATTATTGATAACCATTATGGTTAATATGATTATTAATGTCATTATAATTACTATAAAAATATATTATTATAATTTGAAAAAAATATTTATTGAATAGCATAATAAAAAATTGAATTTTAATATTAAATTTATTTCAAGAAAGACCATCATATTTTTAAGAATAACATATAAATTATATTAATATATATTATAAAATTAAATAATGTATATGGGTTGAAAACAAGTCACATCATGATTGGAGGAGGGGCGTGGACCCATGGCCAACAGAATATGAGGGTTTCATTCCTTCCACTGGCTTATGTGATGTACAGGTTAATGTGCCATTACATCAAGATAAACAATTTGAAACAATAATATAAATTCTGAAACAATGGTATTACTTTTAACTTTTTGTTATTATTTTATTATAGTGGATAACATGTTCTAACCATGTTTGATTTGAAAAATATTTATAGTCATATAAGAAGACTTGGATTATGGATCTTATGATTCGTTTAAAGATAAATATAGTGCATCAGGCATAAAAAGTCAATTTTTTATATTCATTTATTGATTTGAGGGAGGAATTTGAAATTGATTTATGGACAAAAAATAATGGAACTATTTTTAAAGAAATATATCAGATAATTATATTTCCATATATTTCTAGTGACAAAAATAATTACCAAACATTTAAAAAATTATCATGAAACAATAAAATTATTCTGGTACGGACATTTATGTTGAACCAATACTCTCTTGATTTTTAAAAGTTAAATTTATTTTAGGCCCTAAAATGAAATTGATAATTCATATTCTTATAATTAATGACCTCAATCACTCTCTCTATATATTTCTTCTTTCCCTCCATGCATATATCTTTATTTTCAACCAGTTTTAACCTACATAGAAACCCATATATGTCTTATTCGATATGAACTTTGTATTTAACTTTACCACTTATTAATGAGATATTTTGTTGACTCATTTATGATGTGGTGGTTTTTAACATTTGTATTTACAAAAGAAAAAACCTTGATTCTTGATATTTTTTATAAATTAGGAGGAAAATTTTTATTTAATGTGGGATGATTGTAGCACCATAGAATTATAAAAGAATAACATCTTATTCAATTTTTTTGACACACAACAAAAAGAATCGAATTTAATATAATATCTAGAGAATTTATGATATTTTTATAATTTTCAAATAAATTTAGTACATTATATAACATTCAAGGCATGGTACACTATGTTTAGCATTCGTTTCCTAATATAATGAATTTCTTCAATAACTTATGTAATATGCACGATTGAGATTTACCCAAATCAATATAATAATATTGTAATGGATTAATATGATATTTATAACCTTACCATTATAGTGGTGGGTATAAATATTAATAATAAACAATTTAAAATAAATAATTTATATAAAATTGTTTGTTATCTATTTATCAAAAGTAATTAAAATGGAAATGATATGTTTTATGAAAACATTCATTTTATTTAAATAATTTTTAGTTGTTCAAGGTGCACATAATATAAATTAATGTTATTAATTTTTATGAAAATTTATAGTAAAAAATGAAAATCATTTCCGAAATTGTAGTAAAAAACTAATCATAGGAGTAATTATGATAAACATTTGAACATGTTCATTTTTAAAATCAGGCATTCATCACATCTTCAAGAATAATATTAAATTGAATTATTCTATATTTGTGAGGTGAATTTCAAAAAATTTAATCCATATTTGCAATGAGAATATATTATATTATCTTAAGAAATACATATAATTTTTTATTGTAATAATAATGGAAAATGGAAAAACAAAATTATAGTGATTGAGGAAAAAAGAGTTTATATAGTGGTCAATCATAATATATATGAAGTAAGAATGACCCAAAATGTGTGAAAACATATTTATGGCCACATTTCGTCCATAAATATTTTGTTGATAATGGACCATTATTAGTTCCTTGTTACATGAAATCAACATGTATTCAATTAAAACATTAAAAATAATACAGGTGTACCAATAAACCAACTTGTAAATGACCAAACCCTCCTATTATCTTTACAGATTCAAAATGAATAGGGTTGAGCATTAAAATCCAAAATAACAATACAAATTCACTCACCTAATAATTTAATCCCAATTTAATCACTTAATTAAACAATTTATGACATTATTGGAAACATATAGATGATTCCTGAAATGAGGTAATACTCCTCAATGATAGTTTCCTTCTTACATCAATTTCAACATCCATCAATTATTATTAAGATTTTAAGATATAATAAAATATGTATAATCTATATTATTGGATGATTTTTTAATAAGTTAATGGCATAAAATATTCTCAACTACTATGAAATGGGGTATGAAATCATCGTTCATTTGTATGTTGGACTATCCCGTCATGAAGTGATGTCATTGTTTCTCACATTACCCCCATTAAATATGATGTATTATGATTGGTATACAATATATATATGTTATTTTTAACATAATTATACTAAAATATAAATTATATGTTATAAAAATTATTATCATTTAGTTCATATGAGAATCGACAACGTTAATTGTGAATATGGAATACTACTTCCTCACAAAGAAATGTGTAATGTCTTTCACTAACATGTTATATTAAAGGAGTTAAGTATAATGTTAATGAGTATATGTGATATAAATTTAATAATGTTGACATTAATGATATAATTATCATTATATAATGATAATATATATAATTTTATTTATTTCTATTTACCTCAAATAATGACTATAACACCATTCGTGTACATATGGAATACAACCATCACGAGGTGATATGGAACTCATCTCATCACCACACAACTTGGATGTAATATTTTGATATAAAATAAATTATATTTTATATCATGATAATTATTTATTCATAATATGTTACTTACCTTATTTTCTAAAATCATTGGTGGTAAATGAAAATGTTACTCCTACATACGTATAGAATATAGTCCCCATTGCCATAACATAATTTATTTTTCATAACCATCATTAATTATTGGGATAAAATGAAAATTTTAAGTCTAAAAATTATAACAATGTCATTTTTATTAATTGGATAATATACAACTATATAGTCTATCATATAACCAAAGCTATCATAATGAAACAGTCAACAGAAAATAATGAAATTAACACAATAAATAATGGAAATAATGAAATTTTATTACTTAACGAGTGATAAGATTTTATAAAAAGAACATATATGATATAATAAATATTAATATAATTCATTTATTGGTTAATTAAATGTATAATAAAATTATATAGGATTTTTATATCACGTTATAAAATATATATATTTTTAGGTATTTGTTTTTTTTTCAATTTCATTTAATTCAGTGATACTCTATTGTTATGAACCAAATTTATTTTATATGGGGTATATAAATCCACATTGAGGGATAATATCTTTACTAATTCATTATTAATGGTATGATCAGTTTAAATTTAGAATATCTTATCTACGTGGTTTTGAACATAATGTTACCAAGTGGTAACGAAATTTCATAAATCAATTTATATTCATTAGGTTTTATGACTTCTTTATAACTGTTGATATTATACAAATTTTTGTATAATTAATAATGAATATGTGTTATTTCTATTTCCAATATTATATGTAGGTTTATTTTTTATTAACATAATATATTTATTGATTAATTTATAAATCAATGTTATGACCATTTTAAGGGTTGAGTGAACTATCCCATTCAAATCAAGATTATTTATTCTTGAATTTATAATAAAGGATATTATATAATGATTGTTTGGTTAACCCATTAATTTCATTATACGATGGTTATTCATTATATTTTTCATCTAATAGTTCCATTTTTTCACTATTTGGTATATAATTTTTTTTACGATGTATTCATATATTTTTTTCTTCATTACACTCCCAAGTCAGATATACATTTTCATAGAAAACAATTTTATCCAAAAAATAAAAAAAGTTTTATTTATTATTATAAATATATTTTTAAAAATATTTTTTTCCCATTTTAAATTTTTTAAAAATATATTCAAATGAACCTTGATTTCTCTTTCGGAACATTAGTATTTCATAAACATTTTATTGTTAAAACCAATTATTCTTCATAGAATATATTGAATTTCCATGAAATATAAATGTTATTTATCTGAATAATCATTTGAAAATTATTGAGGATATTTTTAAAGAAAACGTTTTTTTATTTTATTTTCAAATAAAATTATTTATTTTTTTTGAAATTTAAATTATATTATCATTAATAACAAATTTATTACTGTTTTATATTATTTATATTATTCAATAACGAAATAATTATTTTTAATATTCTCGAAATGTTGTATGGTTTATTAATACTATCCTAATTGATCATCTGGATGATTTATAAAAATTGTTTTCATGATCTAGCCTTGGTGGACCCTAAGCCGGTTATCTGAGAAGGTATACGACATGTCCCAATGATGGTTCCCAATCCCATTAGGATGGATAGTAGTTTTTGGCATCCAAAAATACAATAGAGAATTATTTAGCCTAAATGAAATAATCCAGGACCAATTATATAATTCAACAAAATTATCCCCAAGAAACAAAAACAAAACATAAACAATTAAATAGTTAGTCGGTATGGAAAATACAGTGAACAAGAGAAAATATGAATCAATAATGAAAATGTAACAATGAAACTATGACCCCCATGAGAACACTTGGTCACCTACAATAGTTAAAACAAACATACAGTAACACTGAGTAGCTAAACCTATAAAAATAAATAAAAATAGGAATATCTTCTGAAAAATATATGATATGCATGAGCACAAATATGATCTGTAAGAAATCCAAAAATAAACCACTGAATCAATGTATTTTACCTCACTCCAATGACACTATTTTGAAATATATTTACATAAATATATTTCCATATTTTACAAAAACCACAGACAACATGTTACATTTCCAAAACCAAATGACACTTTATAATCAAAATATCAACATAAATAACTAAGAATGTGCTAAAAACAAATAGTGATACAATGCATGAATTGGGTCAGGTATATCAAATAGTAAACATATAAAATAAATAGTTTCCATTGGTGATCATAAATATCCCTATAATACCCCCATACGAACTCAGTTTTGAAACTCCAATTAATGAATGTAAATGCTCATAAGTCAATAAAAAAACAACTTCCATAATTTGGCCTCTCTAGTGGTACAACCTGCCTGGCCAAACAAAAACCAAGGGGTAAAAAACCTTATAATAAGGGTAGTTCCAAAATCACCACTCGACCCACTATCAAATTCCCAGAAACCCATGGTGGTAGTTGAAATGTTTTGTATGTAGGAGGTTGTCACTCACGTGACTCACCTTACATGCCTTCACCACACTTGCCTACCTCAATCACAGACACCCTATAAAATAACCCATAATTTTATATCCATCCTATAGTGGTACACACTAGATATTTATATAAGTATTTATAATGATATATAATCATATAGACATAAAATCATGTAAGGTGAAAACTTGGTGGTCACATTAGTTGTACTTTTAAACCATTTCCCAAATCAAATTTTTTTTCAACCGACACTAAAACATTCAATCTGACATAAGTTTCCATTAATGCCTCTATAAAATATAATCATTTAAAATATTTTACAAAAAATTATGGTTTCAAAAAAGACACATAACTTCCTCTACAAAATACTTTCAAAGTGTCCACATAAACATTACACTAGATCTGGAAGTTCCAAATGGGTCATTAGGTTGAAATGTCCAATTCATTTACCAAGAGAAAATTACAAACACATCACTTATATTCACCAAACCTAATGGGTATTTAATTTCAATAAACACACACTTAACACTGCGTAATTTCTAAACAACCATTACCCAAATTAAATTGCACGAAAATTAGATTTGGTTCCTAATGGAAAAAACATGATTTACACCATTAAAGACACATTTTATTGAGCATACCAAAATGACCAAACATCATTTAGAAAATTAATTAACATTTAGGACACTACATTTTCAAGGAATATCAAATTTAAAGCACCACCATCACATGACTACACAACCATATGTGTACCCAGTACACTTTGGGGTGTTACAATATCAAGCAACACACCAAACATCCATGAAGACACATTAAACCACTTTCACAAAATCACCAAATTATTTAACCAAAAACACAAAGAATTTTAGCAATTTGAATATGTATCCTTGAAAAACGGATTTAACCAATCTGAATAAAAAAAATTCTATAATAAAACTAGAATGTGATTTAATTTGATGAGAGTAAACTTATTAAAATTATTTAAAATTTCATCCATCCACATAAATTCCATAGGAATGAAATACATGGAAATCCATCTTCAATGAATTAGTCGATCCTATGATTTTTAATTCAAACTACCACCTTATAATGTACTCAAAATTAGATGGAGATTTGAACACGTTGAATTTATCACCAAACCATAAATACAACATAGGACACCTATAATTAGTTTGGTGATGAAAAAAACCCATCAAATTAAAAACTATGGACTCACATAACACCATAGACATTAAATTAGATGGTATATAACACAATAGTTGGTTTAGAAGATACCTTAACTAAAAATATCAAAGAGTTTCCATTCTATCCACGTATCATTTGTTGACAGATTCTGAATCATGGACCAATGCATCTTGATACATCAATTGGCATCATCGAAGAATCCGACCACATTTATGAAGGATTTAGATGGAATATTCCATGGAAGGAGGGGTCACACAGCAAGCCACATAGAGGGAAGGTTGGCCCACAATAGGTGCACTAAAGAATTGATGGAGTAGTTGTACAAGAGGCCACAACAATGGTGGTCAATCCATCAGAGGCACACCGATGAAACATGTCATAAATGTGATGATAGCCAAGATGCCAAGGGGAGAGGAGTTGTGTGAGGAAGTCGTGCCTAGTGTTTCAGGAGGCTGATGTACATAAGCCGAGATAGGGTGGCTCACTAAAGGCATGTCAGGAATGGGATCAGACCATGATTGAGATAGCCTAGTGCTGGAAGGGTGTCACCATGGAGAGGGAGTCTCTTTACATGTTTGGGAGGTGTTTGATTAACAATAAAAACATAGGGGATAAGGGGGTTAGTTGTGTTGTGAAAACATTATTGTCGGTGGGATACTGTCTGGAATGTATATGAGTAATGTGGTGGGGTAACATGGGTAGAATAAGGTATAATAATAATAATAATAATAAGAATAATAATAATAACCATTTTAATAATAATAATAATATCAAAATTTAAATGAAAACATTTATTATAATATTAACATCGATTTGAGTAACAGTAATAACCATTATAAAAAAAATATTCATAATATTAATGAAAATAATTATATAATAATTAAAACATCTTTAATTTTCTTAATAATAATAAAACATTAATTAAGACATTATTTTTATTATTATAGACACAATATATTTACATAATTTTCTTAATTATAATAATAGAAATAATTATTTTAACAATAACCATAATATTAACAATAACAATTTACTAATAATATTATTTTTATCTACATACTAATATTACTATTAATAAATAATAATAATTTATCTTATATTATTTACATAAAATTTTATTTATTTTAAATGATAGACCACTGTGTGGGAACCTTTGGTGACCGTGCAGTTACAGTCGACCGTGAAGTGCCCACAGAGAAGTCTAAATCAATCAAATATTATTAAATGGTAATTTTTTTCAACCAAATTTAATTGGAGATGATTACTAATGACAAGAAAAAAATAAAAGTTTTAAAAAGGTCAAGGTGTGACAATTCACCCTCCCCCACAAAGCATTATTCACCAATAATTCCACTAAAGAAAATAGTTAACACAACTCAATTCCATGCCCAGAAAAAACCAAAAGAAACTGAGAGCCTCAGGGGGACCATTCCCAACACATGTCACATCAAACCAATTTAAAAAAAAGCACTCCATGTGGTGGAGTTTAGAACACGTTAGGGTTCTCCCCACCACATCAAATCTACCAACATGGAGGCCTTGAAACTCGTTGACACCACCCCCAAAGAGATGGGGTCCAATTCAAGAACTCCCAACCCAAAGTCATTCAATTTCTCCACAAGGACCAAACCACACCTGTTTGAATTAAACAACAATCTTTCTACAAAACAAACCAAAAACCATAGCATGTGAAATTAACTCCACACTTCTAATTAATTTCTATAATCTAAATATCCTCCCAATGGACACAACAGAGACCTAACTCGTAATCCAAATTGAACCATTAATTCTCAAGATCATCACCATTCAACGAATCTAAAAAATTAATGATCCACACTAAGAGCAGTTAAGGACACATTCATTCTGATATAACGAGTTTATCACACCACAAAAACAAGGATGTTATTACGAAAGAGACATAAATAGAACAATGAATCTTTGGATATTTTCATCCCATAGTAGAATTCATAATGTAGAACAAGGTTTTATACACCCTCCACAACCCTTAAATATGAATGTGATTCACATTAAGACCAATGGTTGGGGCCAATATTCCTGAACAATATCCTGCCTCACCACCAGTTATTTTCATCCTCTGGTCTTCAAATCCTTCTTCCAATCAATGATTCAAACGATGAAAATGGAGGTACATTTTCAATGGGATTAAACATGATGGAATTAAATTCAAAAACATTTGAACTAGTGGCACATAAGAGAATGGTCAAATGAATATAGAGAGGACATCGATGAAGTTAGAGCCATGAAGAAATGTTTTACTGGTAGCCATTACTCAACATATATGTTACCCTTATGAATAGAGATAAACACAAACTACAACCCAAACTCTAATGATAGTGATACGTCCCATATTTAGTAGTCTTGAATTTTACCATCAAATAAATTTCAGACAATATGTCCATAACACCATCATGAATTTCAAACAACCTGAAGACCCACTTCAATTCCACATACCACATAACTTCCTCTAATGGACATAGATTAAATCGATAAAAATGAGACACACAAAGTGAAATGGAAACATGGAATGGATCGTTGCCATCCTTGGGAACACATTTATAGAGGCACATCCTGAACAACACAAAGAATTCCAACTGAAACCAACATCAATCCTTATACACAATCAAAATAAGACACTCAGAGTTCAAAACAGCTAGCTCAATGGAAATGAAACTCATGCACAACCAGTAACATTGTTCCAAAATTGCATTTCATATTTATTTACAAAATGTCAACATTTAAAAGAAACATTCAAATTAACAAAACCCTCTTTTTAACCAAATTCAATTCACAAAATTTGGTTCATCTTTTTCAAAATAACTCTTTCCCTTTTAGGTTTTAATGTTATCTTCATCTAAGAAAGTTTCCAAATAATAACACCCAATATCCAAAACCCTGAAATTTTAAAAACACTCATATGGTATCTTATAAACTATAACTTGAGCGTTCATATAATCTGTATTACATCATCCATGGACTACTTCTCCAAAGAACACTCCGTATATACCCACACACATGTGGAATTCCATAAATAGTGAAAGGGTTCAATCAATTATCTTACTTATCAAATCCATACAAATAAAAATATTTACAGATCATTTCACATCTTCTTTAAAACCCTTATTTACCCTTTTGAAATCATTTCATGAATGAAATCCAATTAAAATACCATTTTCACATTAAAAGACTTTGTTCAATTTCAAATCGCAGTAAAATCGACCGAAATGAAATAATGATAAAGAAAAAACTAACTATCAGAATGATGTACTAGTTTCTAAGTGAAGCCCGATGACATGGTGGCGGGTCATGCCCAAAAAAAACTAACATCCCATACTACCCCAAGTAACTCTAGGATCTGTGAGAGTAAGAATTCAAGATGCTCTTCCCGCACATACCTCTCGAGTCCTGAATTTCTTTAACTCAATCTTCCAAACACATTAAATAAAAACGACCTCCTATGATACCATTTTTTAATGATCTTTCCTAGGTTAACCCTAAACAATTCATGTGATCTAGTCTACATAATGTACCATTGGTTGTTCCAGATCCCCCAAGATGGCGACAAGTACAATGATTCCAAAAAAACAAGATGGAAAAATTTAGCCCAAAATAGATAAACTATTCCCATATATATAATTTATCTAAAACCCCAACGAACCATGTACAAAACATAAATAAATAAATAGTTATTATAGATTCATTATACAATGAACAAGCTGAAATAAAAAACCCTATAATGATATCATGCTGCCCTGAACTCCATGTACTTCATGGTCACCTACAACCACTAAACCGAACCTACTACAACACTGAGAAGCTAATCCATTAATAATATAATAGAAAATGAACCTGAATTTTAAGATTTAATATCGGTGTGACCACTCGGATGCTCAATAGGAAAGACAAGGATAAACCACTAATTATATGAATTCCATTCCCCAAAAATAGTTTAATGACAATAGATTGAAATAAAAATACAAAATAAAAAGTTATCCTCATTAAAAAAACACACAACACATTACATTTAAAAAACCAAATACCACTTTATAATCAAAATCCCAAAAATTAAAGCCATGTCAGTGCTAAATATAAACACATAAATAATGAATGAATGGAATCTGGAATAATATAAAGTAAAAAATTAAAATAAATAGTTACCATGGGAGATGATAAAAATCCCTAGAAGATCCCTTGGCATACTTGGTTCAGAAACACATGCTTGCATATTGTGAATCCCAAATTTCAGTAACCAACTAGCTGCAATAATGTGGCCTCACTAGTGGCAGATCCCGATTGGGAAAATTGTAAATACTGGGGGTACAAACCTATCGTATCATGGGTTATCAGCAACCATCAATTGGACCTATAAATTATGCCTAGGATACCATGGAGGTAGTAGAAATTCCGTGTGAGTAGGAGGGCCGATAATGTGTGACACATCTTATCTTCTGTCCCCACACATACCTTCAAAAACAAGGAAACCCTATATGATAACCCATTATGGGATATCCCTACAGTTGATGTTTCCACATGATATATATATATAAGCATGTATAAATCATATCATACATGTTTCAACCAAGATGTCACATCACATATACTTTTAATCCATTTCACACTGCACATTTTGTTTTCAATCGACACACACTCTTTCAATGTGACATATGATTCCTATCGGGCCTCCATAACAAATTAACATTTTTAAATTTTCAGAAAACATTAATGTTTCATAAATGAAAACAAAATTTGAAAAAAAATCCTTTCAAACAGTTAACATAGACATTACACTATAGCTGGAAGTATCGATTAGGTTATTAGTTCGACATTTCCAATGTGTTTACACAAAAAATATTGTAATCAATTCTTGTATAATCTGCAAGACAGATATACCCTTGTGTTCTAAAAACACACACCAAACACCACACAATTTCAAAATGCCTATTATACCATATAACACACAACAAATGTAGCATCAAACGAAAATAGATGGAACATGATGAAAACCATAGAAGTTATTTTATTAACCCACACATAATACCCAAATACATTTATAAATATAGGAAAAATTTTGGAAACTAAGTTTTCATGGAATAATAAATTTAAAGCACCACATTAAAATAATGTCACAGACATGTGTTCACCTAGTGAACCCATGGATGATCCAAAATAAGGTGGAACACCAAACATCCCATAAGTAACTTTAAAATAAGTTCACAATTAAAACAAATGCATTAAACTGATTCCCAACATTACACAATAATTAAAAAAATGAAACAACCCCAAAAAATACAATAATAACCTCTTTTAAAACATTTTACAAATTAAACAAGCTATAGGATTAAAAAACCAAATAAACTAAACCAAGATAACAAATAGACTATTTCCATGAATCCATAATTAAGGATAAACATCTAATGAAAACTCCAAATTCCATTTTATTTTAAAAATAGAATTTAAAAATTAACACCAAATCTTCCAAAACACTTGGAATTACACATAATTATCATTGAAAACATAGTTTTGTAAAACCAAATAAATTCCAAAATTCCAAAAAAAATATATAGTGTTTTAAAGAGGGACTAATAAATAAATTAAATTTACATAAAATTATATTCATCATCAAAAATTTCATAAGATTTAATTACATGGAAACACCTAAGTAAAATAATTGTTCGAGCAAATACATAAAAACTCAAAATGTCACATGCTCACATACTAAAACATCCAAAAACAATTCATGTACTTGGAATATATTGCAAAAACTTAACAAAAATAGTTTTCGCCCATAATTAGTGTAGAAAAGACCAACACACATCCAATGTAAAACTAGGGACTCACATGACATAATTAACCCTAAATTAGATGGTTCAAAACCCAAAAGTGGGTTTCAAATCTTACCTGAACCAACAACATCAATGAAAATGAATTCAATCATCCTCACACATGGGGTAGATGGTAGAACGTGAACCAACATGTCATGAGACATCATGTTTCTATACTAGAGCAATCATTCCTCATTCATGAAGCATCGAGAAGAAAATATCCATTAAATGATAGGTCTCACAACAAGCCGCACAAAGGGATGGTCTAGCCACAAGAATTTGATCTGGGAAATGGGATAGGGGTCATGCAGAAGGCCACTCCAATGGGAGGTTAGACCACAGGAGGCGCATCATAGAAACAATTTGTCGATGAGCTGCTAGCTGAATTGTCAAGGGGATAAGAGGTGGGAGATTTCATTGTGTTGACTATTGTTGAAAGCCATCACACACTGTCTATGGCGGGGTGGTTTATCGAAGGAACATAGAGAATGGGATCGGGTTTTTCGAGAGTTGTATGGGTGCATAAAGGGTGGATCTTTGGAGAGGGAGTGGTTGGAAGAGGTCGTTAGGGGTATGTTTCAATGTGGAATCCAAGAGGAGAGGGGTTGGGGTGGGGGTTTGTTGTGCATGGAAAAGAGGGGGGTGGGGTGGGGGGATGGTATGTGGAACCATTATAGAAAAGAATGGGGGCACAATAGTTGATTATCATTGAAATAATAATACAAACAATACTAATAATAGTACAGATTTTAATAATATTATTAATAGAAACATTTTAATGACAACATTTATAATAATATTAATAATTATTTGAATAATAGTAAAAATAATAATAATTATAATTTTATTAATAATTATATAAATAATAATTATATAATCATACCAATGTCACTGATTCTTTTATTATAAAAATATTTATTAAGAAACTATTATTGTTATTATAAACACAATATATTGATTTGTTTTTTTATTTCTAATAATATTATTAAAAAATTTAATTATAAATAATAGGAACACATTATTTATAATATTATTATTATCTACACAATAATATTAATATTATTACAGTTAAAACATTTAGCTTATTTTATATACCAAAACATTTATTTTTTTTTCTAAACATTAGAAAACAACTTGGGAAACTGGGTTGAACGCGTGGTTATATTCCTTCCATTTTTTCTATATTCCTTCTATTCCTAATCACCAGCCCCTGGCCTTTGGATGGTGGGAATGGGGTTATTCATGGAATAGTCCATGTTTGATTGGTCGGGAAAAATTGTTAGTAGAGGGTTTTGTTCCACCAGAAAAACTAAGATTCTGTAATAAAATTTATTTTAAAATAGAGTAAACTGTTTTGAGTTCGTCATTCAGGACAAAGAGAATAGTGTTTGTGTGGAAGTTGATGTATCCATACATTAGTGCCCTAAATTCTCTTTTTATGACTTGGTTCATGAGCACACTAGCTTCATTAAACATATAATGATCTCTCATGATCTTTTTCAGTCAAAGTCACCTCAACAAGTATAATAAATTTATTGTGGTTCATCTAGATTCTCGTTCAGGACTCCTCCTTGAAGAAATCCATATATTATTCCAGTGTGTGACCAATAAGATGGAAAACATTGTGGATAGGCTTCATTATAGGGACTTTTTCTCAAGATGGAACCATTAGTATGTGTCCTATCTTTTCCACCACCTATTGGTAAGTCATTACTATCAGAGGTACTGCTAGAGGAAGAATTTATGTTTAGTTCCTTATGTGAGAATTACTGATAGTGACCCCTCGGGAACCGAGGCATTCTTGAATAAATGGTGGATACACACTGGCTTGAGGTGGTGACTGATTTTTTTGCCTAATAAGGGAAGAATTAGATCAGATTGTAGTACCTACAGTGAGCCTTTTATGAGGGTCATCAAGATGATGAAGTTTTTTAGATCACATGATCAAATGATGAGGTGCCTTTCTATGGAAAAAGATTGGTTACCATTCTCAATTATGGGACTATATTCATAAACGATAATGGATATGTCCCTAATAGCTTTTATAGCTTCATTAAGATACCATGTCGCTAGCTACGTATTCCTTGAGGCATATCAAATTTTATAGGTACACAATAAATATGATATGACCAGTGCTTTGTGGATCAGACCTAAGAGCGAGATGTTTTTAGATACATATGATCATGAACTATTCAGCAGTTCATTCCTACTTATGCTAGGATTCTAGAGAGAAAATTTGTAGTTGAATGTCAATTGGCTATGTAGATACAATAGGTAGATGTCAGCAGTGAGAAAGTAGGGAGCTGGTGTCAGGATTAGAGACATGGACATGTGGGAAGTTCTGAGAAGATATCCTAAGATAGGGGATCTACAGTTCTGGGATCATAGGGTATGTCCAGTCATCCTTGAAAGAAGTAAGGATTTTCAAGTGATGAATAAGATAACATACTATGATATTTTCCTGCCCAATTTTCTAACATGGAAGTGTATGATCCGAAAAATATTGATGTGGTTCTTGCTTGGGAACCACAAAATAGAATTACCATTTAGGAGAGTTTTATTTGGTTGGTTTTTTACTATTAGAGGTTTGTAACTGACTACATTAATGTAGCAGAAACCATGATGAAATTGAAAAATTAGAGAAACCCTTATTGTGGATAGGAAGATTTCAATAGAGCTTCCAGCAACTGGGAAAGATCGTGATGGGTGAACATATCCTGAGTCTTCGAGATGATGGAACTAAGTTCATTGTGTTCTGTGATACATCAGGAACCAGACAGGTTTTTGACCTGATATAGGGGGAAGTTGTGATTTCTTATGCCTCGTGACAATTGAGACTGCATGATCAGAACTATTTGACTAATAACCTTGAGATTGAAGTGGTATTCTTCACACTGATGATGTGGACACACCTCCTCTATTGTATAATGGTTTACCATCTTCAATAACTAATAGCGCCTCAATTATATATCTTCTTAGTAGGATTTTAACATGATATAATTATTCTAGATAGTGTTCCTCCATAAAAATGACATCTACATAGACTATACTCTTAGGAAGGGGAACGTGGTGGCAGAATATCTCAGTACGAGGATAACACATCAAACGTTTTAGAAGATACACCATTATACCAATGGAATAGAGGGAGGAGGTGTTGACAGAGTTCCATACACCACATTCGATTGTACATCCCAGTGTGGAAAATATGTACCAAACCGGCTATGTAAGTACTTCTGGATGGGGATGAAAAAGGAAGTTGGAATGTTTTTTTAACAATATTACTCACTTTTCCACAAGTGAAGGTTATCCACATCGTTCTTATATGTTTGACAAAACCCATCGATGTACGGTATTTGATGGGGGATGGTATCTCAATGGACATTTTGATGGGATAACCATGCACATCCAAAGTTATAGGATTATATTTGTATTATTTTTGACTGACTCATCAAGTCATCTCACATCTTACCCATTCGAGAGTAGAAATCTGTTGAAGGATTGGTAGAAATATTGTTCTAGTGACGATTGTCTCTGGCCATGATGCTTGATTAACATCATGGCTATGGATGTGATCACAGAAAGTGTTTGAGACTCATCAATGATTGAGCACAACCATTAAACTGTAGAATTCTTGTCAAATGGAGGGAACCATACAATCCTTGGGGGGGACATGCTTCATGATTACGTCCTTGATTTTGGTTTCAATTGGAAGGAATACGTGCCATAAGTGGAGTTTTCATACAACAACAGCTTTCACAGCACCATCAATATGGTATTGTTCGAGGAACCATACGAATTACCATAAATTTCACCATTATGATCGACAAACATAGGGAGTCAACACTCATGGTTATATATATGGTACATGCTTCCACAGAGATGTTGAATTCCATCATAGAGTGGATGAAGACTACACATAGCTGAAAAAGTCTTACGTTGACTAGAAATAAAGACACATGGAGGTCGATGAGGGTGAATATGTATTCATACAAGTCTCGCCTCGATGAGGGATATATTGATTTGGTCGGGGTAGGAAGATACCATTGAGGTTCATTGGCTATTTCCAGGTTATGAGAAAAGTTGGTAAGGTGGTGTACCTCTTAGAATATCCCCCACATATGCACTGGGTGCAAGATATTTTTCACTTGTTGCGGGTGAAAAAGTACATTCTTGATCAATAGCATGTTACTAACTAGTATGAGAAATAAAATCTTGAAGGGATGACATTTGCGGAATTCATGGATGAGATAGATGATCAATAGGATAGGATCCCTTATGGATAGATGATTCCTCTGGTGAACATTTTGTTGAAGCATGTGAATCACCTGGACAATACATAGAATTAGAAGGCTCACATTCATGCTCAGTACAGCCATTTTTTTTGGCCAATTTTGGATTTTAGGGACATGAATCCCTAATGGTGCGGGTAATGTAATTTATTGAAAATTCCATGTAAATTAAATGTTTTTATGGAATTATTTTGAGTCCAGGAAGTGATATGATGTGCAATTTTATGGTCTAAAGTGCAAAGAATGATCTGTCAAAGACTTTCATGTTATAAATAGAGAACATGAGTAATTTTCTTGAAAAAGTGGAATATCACTTAAAAGGGTTCCAATATCAGAAATCATAGGGAACCATTCTATTAAAGATGGCGGGTTTACCAAATGTGCGAGTTATGTTTTCTCGGCACATGACTATACTAAGAAAACCCCAAAATGGCATAACAATAAATACAACAATTAAATAAATTATTTTATTTTTTAAATGGTTATATTTGCATAATGGTGACTCGAATTGAAAATCATAGACCACATTTTAGCTCGATATTGTATGATTTCCTTAGATGGATCCCAACGTTGGCTGGCACATGCCAACAGTGGAAGTAAGTTTTTAGCCGTAAATTAAATAACATAGAAAACATTACTTCATTTTAAAATTCATATAACTCATAAATGGAAACATAGATTAGAAATATAAGAGTACCATTGAGCTGTTGATGTCTTGATTCCCTCAGGCAGAGCTTATCCTTGAATAGTACAGGTTGAGGGTGAACGATTGTTTTGAGAATGTTTTTTAGTGAATTAAATTGACGTGTGCACAAGGTGTTGGATTCATCTAAAAGTTTGCCAGGATTGAAAATAAGGGAGCACTATTGAGTATTGAATGAATACATTACCTATGATGGGCATATCCTTGACAAACGAAGATAGAGGGAAAAAGTAAATTTTTTGTCTTTTCTGAAGCGAAATAAAAAAACTAAAATGGTATATTATTTTATTTCCCCAGCGTTTAAGTGTTGAATCCAGAACTATAGTGAAAAATCTAGGTGCTGATAATCAACATTAATTAGAATCATGAACCGAAGAAATAATGATACTTGTATTCATTAATGATTCAACGTAATGATGCAACGATAAAGATTAAAAATAATTGTAATGAATTTCTCTATTAATTAGATAAATTTTTGGAGTATCGAAAGGAGAAATTATTTAAATGGAAACAAAGGATTTTCTCTCTGAAGAATATGGTCACCGAGTCGCTGGAAACACCAGAAGACCTCAATAAATAGTACTGATGCGTGACAAATTCCAATAGCATTAATGAACAAAGTGTGTATTCCCCCAGACAGATCTCTCAAATGATGAACTTTCTCAGAGGTAGGGGTTTACCTTATGTAATTGGAGTTTCCCCATTCATAATTATAAAATAAGAAATGCTGACCAACCCACCAATAGGTTGATCAATGAATCACCAATTATATCGAGAGGGTTTTTTCATGCGGATTTTCATAGGGATGAATATTGTTTGAACATAAATATTCTTCCCCCATGTTTTAAAACCGCTATTGATGAGGGTGTATGCCATCACAAACAAGGCCCGAGCACCTCCGTGTCGTGTGTTCTTTTGAATTATTCGTGGCCAAACCACCATGTTGATGTTATGGAGTTTTTGAGGCCTTGGAATGGAATGTGAAACCCCAAAGAGGCCAAAGGCGCAAACAATGCGTAGAACGGACCACCGTAGCTGACCTGATGGTCCGCAGAAGGATCTATCATTGGTGGCCCATGGAGGCGACCACATGTGGGTCGCAGCGTGCCATGATGGCACTCCAAGTAAGATGTCTCAACTAGAATGGGCCATAGATTTTAAGGATGAACCAATGATAATAGCATGTCGATGGGGGATGAGATGTAACTAATGGGTCCCACTTTCCAGAGAAGACCACACCTCATGGGCCATTGTCCCTCACTAGTTTGCTGTCAGGTGACCGTGTTTAGGACCACATGGGGTGGCCAACCATTGTAGTCTAAATTATGCTAAATTTTACGCTATTATGAGTCATGATAAAGGGAGCTCGACCCTCTATTTCAGTTTAGACTGAGGACCGCAATATGGTATGGAAAAATAACAACTGACCGTAGAGAGGCACATGATTGGAACAAACAGGACCAATGTGTGTTTGTCTGGCCAGATGGGATCGGGTCACCGGGTGACCATGCTGGCTTGACCCCCGGCCAAAGCATGCCAAGTCCAGCAAGACCCAATAGGCCTGAATCACTGGCTAGGCTGGACTAGTCCATCCAAGACCCGAACCAAGTCAGGATTGGAAAGTAAAACTGATCTAGTTAATGCAGGGCCCACGAGATGGGGTGGTCGTGTCGTTATGATCGGGTCATCCTGGGCTTGGATGCAACTGGCTACAATTTACTAAAACTACAATAACATACAAATCCTCCATCTGATTGATGATCCATTTAACGAATTGGAAATCTTGATATGAGCCTATTATATTGGTATACTATTCGAAGTTTTTCATGAATGATAAAATGTGAAAATTTACATGAGGGGAGGTTTATTTCGGAATCAAGAATACTACGTGTGGAGATCCTATGTCAAACGGAGACTGGAATACTACTGACATCTGGCCCTATAATGAACTGTGACAATGAACCAGTGGGAATTGGATCTATGTGACCCAACATTCCCATGGGGGGGGATAAGTTTTTTTGTTCCCTAGAAAACTCATGTAGTACGTTGGATAAAGTACCTTCGTACAATGGGAAATGTTGGAAGTGACTATATGTGACCCGACATGCCCATGTTGGGGAGCAACTCTGTGTAACCCTGCATTCTCACAATACATATTTGGGATGAGTAGTAAATTAGTATAAGGATAGTGGGAAGTGGAATTGTGTGACCCGACATCGGGATGTTCAATATACTGTTGACTTAGTTCCTGATTCTACGCCAATTTCAAAACCCCCTTATCGAATGGCTCAAGTTGAACATTTAGAGTTAAAGAAACAATTACAGGAGTTATTAGATAAAGTCTTCATTCGACCTAGCACATCACCATGGGGTGCTCCTATCTTGTTTGATAAAAAGAAGGATGTCTCGATGATAATTTGCATTGATTATAGAGCCTTAAATAACATTACTTTTAAGAACAAGTTTCCTTTGCCTCATATCAATGATTTTTTTGATCAGCACCAGGGAGATCAGTATTTTTCGAAGATTGAAATGAGGTCGGGGTACCATCAGTTGAATGTAAAATAAGCAGACGTTCTGAAGACTACGTTCTGTAATATATATGGCCATTATGAATTTGTAGTTATGCCTTTTGGTTTAACCAATGCACCTGCTGTATTCATGGACCTTATGAATAGAATTTTCCATGAGTTCTTGGATAAGTTTGTGGTTGTTTTTATCGATGATATTTTGGTGTTTTCTAAAATTAAATAGGAGCATGAAAGTCATTTAAGGGTTATCTTAAAAACCTTAAAATAAAATAAACTGTATGGAAAATTTAGCATGTGTGAGTTTTGGTTACAACAAATTTCATTCCTTGGTCACATTGTTTCAAAATATCGCATAACTATTGATCCTGCTAAAACAAATGTTGTTGAATAATGGCCAATACCCACAAATGTAACCGATATATGTAGTTTTCTTGGTTTGGAAGGTTACTACCGACGGTTTTTTGAAAAGTTTTCATGATTATCTAGTCCAATGAATAAGCTTACTCGGAAGGGTGTTAAGTTTATCTGGACAAAAGAATGTGATGATTGTTTTCAGGAATTGAAAATAATATTGGTGAATGCTCTAGTTTTGGCACTTCCTTCCAAGAATGGTGAGTTTGTTATATACAGTGATACTTCATTGAAAAGACCTGGTTGCGTCCTAATGCAGAATGATCAGGTAATTTCTTATGCATCACGAAAGTTGACAACTCATGAGCTAAATTACCCTACACATGATTTGGAAGCAGCTACATTTGTTTTCGATTTAAAAATATGGAGGCATAATTTGTATGGAGTAAAGTGTGAAATATATACTGATCACAAAAGTTTAAAGTATATATTCACTCAGAAAGAATTTAACATGAGACAGAGGAGATGGATGGAATTAATCAAGGATTATGATTGTACAATTCACTACCATCAGGGAAAAGAAAATAAAGTGGATGATGCTTTGAGTCAAAAAATTAATGCTTTACTAACCATGCTACATTTGGAACGAGATCCTTTGGTTTTTGATTTGATGAAATTTTTCATAGAAGTTGTTGGTGCATGATGTTATTCTGTTTTGTTTCAGGTATCAGTGAGATCATCCCTATCATACAGAATTAAGCAAGCACATAGGGAAGATAGTGGGTTGCAAAAAAAGGTAGATCTGGTACAGAAGGGTAAGTTGCCAGAATTTAAAATTGATAATGACTGTGTTTTGAGGTTTGGGAAGAGATTATATGTGCCTGGTGATTCACAGATGATGAATGAGTTGTTATGTGAGGCTCATAGTTCCCCGTTTTCAGATCATCCTAGCAGTAATAAGATGTACAGAGATCTGCGGGAGTATTACTGGTCGGATGGAATGAAAAGAGATATTGATGATTTTACTGTAAAGTGTTTGACTTGTCAGCAGGTTAAAGCAGAGCGGCAGTTACTAAAAGGGATGCTTCAGCCTTTACCAGTGCCAGAGTGGAAATGGGAAAATATATCCATGGACATTATTGTGGGATTACCAAGGACATCTCTAGGTAATAATGCAATCTGGGTTATTATTGATCGATTGACTAAATCTTCTCATTTCCTTCCCATTCGAGATACTTTGCCTCTAGATCAACTTGATCGGTTGTATCTTAAAGAGATAGTCAGGTTGCATGGAGTTCCTCTCTCCATTGTATCTGATCATGATCCGAGGTTCACTTATAACTTTTGGAAAGGCCTTCAGAAGATGTTGGGTACTGAATTAAATTTTAGTATATCTTTTCATCCTCAATCAGATGGGCAGTCAAAATGAACAATTCGGTCTTTGGAGGATATGATACGTGCTTGTTAGATGGATTATCAGGGAAGTTGGGACCAACATCTTTCTTTGGTTGAGTTTTATTATAATATCATTATTCATTCCATTATACAGATGGCAGCATTTGAGGCATTATATGGGAAGCGGTGTCTAACTTCATATTTTTGGGATGATATGGGTGAAAGGAAGGTGATGGGACCAGAATTGGTAGAAGATATGGTAGAAAAAGTTCAGTAGACTCAGAAACACATGAGAACATCTCAGAGTAGACAGAAAAGTTATGCAGATAACCGGAGGAAGGATCTATCTTTCAAGGTAGGTGATCATGTTTTTCTCAAAGTTTCACCATGGAAAAGTGTGATTCGATTTGGTAATAAATGAAAGCTGAGTCCAAGTTTCATTGGACCGTATGAAATTATAGAGAAATTGGATCATTTCTTACGGAGTGGCTTTACCTCCGAGTTTATCGCAGGTACCCAATGTTTTTCATGATTCGATGTTGAGAAAGTATATCCCAGATTCATCTCAGGTTTTGAGCCCAGAGGTAGTTAAGTTGGAAGAGAATCTCTCTTATGAAGAATAGCCAGTCCAGATTCTTGACTGAAGAGAGAAAGTGTTGAGAAATAAGTTAATTCACCAGGTAATGGTTTTTTGTAAAAACCATATGGTTTAAGATGCAACGTGGGAATCTAAAAATGCTATGAGGGATAAATACCCCCACTTATTTTGATAAGTGAATAAAATTGCAAAGACGCAATTCCCAAAAGGGGGGAAGGATGTAACATCCCAGGTAAATAAAGAATAAAACATTTTCATATGTATTAATATTTACGAATTAAATATTAACTGTACTTTAAAGGGGTTGCTATGTTCGATAGCGTACCTGATACGCAATAAAGAGTTTCTTTGAAATCTTACGTTGCAAACTAGTAATAAAATAATATTATTTTAAATGGTAGTTAACACGTAGTCGTTGTATTGGTGGGAATGAATAGAAATAACTAAAATATGATTATATATGTTTTTTAAATGTTTTTAAATTTATCCAATAAATGATAAAGGCTTAAAATACGAAATGAATTCAATTTTAGGCATATATACTCTAATTTTCACTAAAGGTCCACTTATCGCCTTTTGATGGAGAACCATCATTAAATATAGTTTTGGTCACTCTTATAAATTCTACTGGACCAAATAAAGTTCTTCTTTAGAATCGGGACATCAAAATTTACATTGTTTATATTTTTTAGTATTTTTCCGATAAAGATCATTTTTTTAAGAAATTGTGAAAAATGTTGTATTTTAATTCAAAACCTCTTTTTAATCTAATTTATTTATATAATATATTATATTTTAAATTGGTTTTAAAGAGAAATTAGAATATATTTTTACCATTTAATCGAATTTTGGTCATTGGAATTAATTTTACTTTGAAAATGGACATAAACTAGTGTCAATCTTTTGATATATATTGTTTCATAAAAACACGTTATTTGTCATGACAGCGGGAATTAATTATTAAATTAATTAATGTAACATATATGATTTTTATTTTGTAAAATAGATATCATTTTTTAATTCGGAATATCAAATATAGCTTAGGGTGAAGTTTTGGTATTTTTCTGAAAAACTTTAATTTTTGCTGAATAGGGAAACCACTAAGTCGTACTTATAAAAACTGATTTTCTGTTTAAATGAAATTTTACCACCTCTGTGTTTTGAATTTAAAAAAGCCGTCATACATGGTTGTCATTAAGAAGTAAAATGTGGTTCAATGGGATGAAAATAATTTTTTGGTGAATATTAACTTTTAAGTTTTTAATCGAAATTATAGGTAATTAGTATAGTTTAAGGTAAAAATAATGTTTTAATAATATGAAATGATCAATACACGTGTCCTACCATTATTGGATGTGTCATGGCTGACCAAGACAATCCATGGGTAAACTTGGGGACCCCATGGAGCCACATTGGTATGAAAATGACATTAATAACATTTTTTTTATAGTTAAAATAAAAATGTCACAAACATGACTTATTTTACTAATACAATTTTTAAATGGGGTTATACAAGTCATATTTTTGACTATAAATATTAATTATAAATATAAAAAAATTTCCTACATCATGATATTTTTTTTATAATTTTTAGACATTATATAAATTAAATTATTTATGGCAACATGATGATGCATCGATTACCTCATTATTTAATGATTTAAATTAAATGAAACGATAATGTAAAATCTAAGACCTAAACATGTCAAAAACTTATTGGATGGGTGTATTTTGAACCTTTATCACCATATACTCTAAATTTATAATTGTGGGACCTTTTTTATACGAAAATCATTTTATAATAAATTAACCTTTTATAACATTCCAAGAGTTCCCATCCTCTCCTCTTATAAAAGGCCCCCACCTCTACCTCCTTACCCACACCTCTCAAGCCTTTGGTTCGTCCATGATCTGCTCTTTTTGTCTCTCCACATACCTCTCTTACTCCTAGAATCCTCACTTTGGGAATAAAGCTTCCCCAGGAAGCCTTTGAGCTCAAATCAAAAAGAGTTACCCGTTTTAAAGGTAGTGTCTTCTCTTGTGTTCTTATGTTTTATTTTTCTTCTACAACCCCCTAAACACTTTTTATTAATTTATTTTATAACAACACAAGTTTCCTCAATATAATCGGATGTTGTTATAAGAAGGATTTTATCTACACTTACACACACCTACATCTAATGGTTAAAGAACATATTGTATCTGTGGATGGAGAATTTCTACCTCACGAAACGATGATTGTTCAACACTCTTATAACACCTTAAAAGGTGGCCATTAAGATGTCACTATATTTATATATGATATATTATATGTTTATATTTTACCTAAGCTTATGTATTTTTCATTTATTTCATACCTTTATGGTTTCCATTATGGGTAAACGTGATATCATCATTTTAGGAAGTGCGGACTACCGCCCCCTCAAAGTGATTTGATTCATTAATTCCATATGTGGGACATAAAAAGGATGGGGTTAATATTATTATAAATGATGTTATACTGGATTTATAATATACTCTTATATCATTATTATTTCACTCCATTAAATACCAAATAGAAATGAATGTAGCGTTCATGCGTACGTACGGCTTACCGTCTCCATGAACGGTGCATTTCATTTCTTATCCTCAAATGTAATGTACTGTGATAAGTACATATATATAATGGATATATATGATGTATGTTACATCTACATGATGAATATAATTCTTGAATTAAAATCTAAATAACTCTCATTTAGTTTTAATTCCATTAATATGACATAGAAAAGAAAGTAGTGTTCATGTGTACGTATGGCTTACCGTCTCCATGAATGGTGAATTTCATTTATTACCTCTAAATGATTATTAAATACTATAAATAAATGTATATGATGGATATATATGATATATAATATATCAAAATCATGAATATCATTTTGGATATAATGAACCTTTGATCCCATAAACAACATGTAATTATAAGAAGTCCATTTTTGACTTAAATACCAAATATCGACAAAATTGACTTTATTAAATTAAATGATTACATAACGTTTAGATCATGGAAATAAGTTATATAAAAGGAATAATAAACTTGAAAAAGGTTCTTAAGAAAGTATAAATTAACTTTAGTTTATTATTTAGGATATTAAAGAGCAATCGGTCACGTCAGACACGAGGTAAGGGAACTTCTTAACCCAATTTATATTCTTTGGGTTAATCTCCAAATTTCAAATTATGTCATGATATTATTATGTCAAATCTTGTATTTGTACTTTATTTATGTGTACTTATAGTGAATCCACATAATAGATTAATTTTATTTAAAAAATTATCTTTGTAAGGGACTTCTTCTCAATCTCCTTTCACTGAGGCATATTTCGTTCTTTTATACGGTGTATAAACCCATTTGACTTTTACTTTAATTCAAATGGAATATTTTTATACGAAGCATTTTACTAAATGAAAAAAAGTAATGTTTCTTTTAATGTACGTGGTGACAATGAGCTTTTCCACCGACGCGAGTATTATTTGGTCTTTGGCTTCGTCAATAAGCCGTAATGTTTTTTTAAATAAAATAAATACCATATACTCTTTTATTTATTCTGGTATTGAAAATGGTTTTTATAATGGATTTGTTATGTCAATATATTTAAGCGATATATTGTGATAAAATTGTGGAAGTGTTTTCTTTCCATTATATTTGTTTTATGTTATATGATTTTATAATGGTACGTGGACATTTTACGGGTGGTTACGTGATAAACCATATGACGGGTGGTGCCGTGAATACCAGGACTGGTGGTTACGTTATAACCTCCAATGCATTGGGTATGGAAGTCGGCCGTATGACTATTCCATTAAGTGATATGTGTGGAATTCGATCGTATGGTTATTCCATTTAAGTATGTTTATGTCCCAAGTTACCTTTATATGTTATGTGATCATTATATGGGTTTTATGTTAATCTTTTGGTTACAAAAGGGTATGTAATTAACTTTTATTCAGTGAAGAGTTTTTACTACATCATGAAGGTGAAAAGTATTACTTTGATAATGCATACATGGTTTACTTGTTGTTTTGAAAAACTAACAGTTTTCATTCATTGTGTATCCCTTACTGAGCTTTTTCTTCTCACCCCAAGTTTTTGAAATGTTTTTCACAGGACATAACGTGGAATAGGGTCAAGGATGGGATCAAGGGAAATTCATACTACCAAAAACAGGGAATTATACATGTTTCTTATTAACATTTTTTATTTTATGGAGACATAGTATAAGTTTCTATATCGTAATCTTTTGAGATGTAATAGTTATGTCCTAATTATCTAAAACTCAAAACCAGAAAAGATCCTCAATGTGAATTATTCATTTAATTAAATATTAAGTAAGGTTTAAGGCCGATCCATTATAGATAAAGTGATCGATTTCTGATCATAATGGGATGAAATCAAAGAGATGTTGTCATGCTTCAAGATCTAAAGCGACTCTGAAGAGAGAAGCAAGGAATTATGGGGTTTCCAATATATGTTGGGGGACGATTTACCCTTTATGAAATAATTCCATAAACCGACCATAACAAAAAATTCACTATAAGATGCACGAAAAAATGAAAGAACAATAAACAACATTAGCTAAAAATAACCACATCAATGTACACAATAGCGGAAGACCAAAGTAAGCATCAAAGTACACATCCGAAGAACAACTCAAGACTCTCAATAGACACTGCAACTCCATGCACCACAAGCTCCATGATCCAAATCATATACCAAGAATCACCATGAGCCACTAGCAATAAGATGATTTAACTTTACATGTATCCCATAATACAACATCTGCAAAATAAATAATGTGCCAATGTAGGGGTGAGTATAAAACTCAGTAGATTTTCCCCAATGACTTATCTGCTAACACCACTAGTATAAAAGAGTTACAAACATTTATGTAAAATACATTATATAAAACATTTCCTCAATACAAATTATAAAAAGAAGCAAAAAAGCTTCCAAAACCATTCATACACTAAATAATCCATGTTCTATTGAAACCAATTTTTCCAACAAGTTATTTTTCCAAAAACAACACCAAACATGTAAAGACCCGTAAATTTCAAAGAAATGTTTTTCTTAATTTTCTTTGGAATTTTTCAAGAACGTAGTTTCTGACGGCACCTGATTCTGAGGCCCGGTGTGCCCGGAATAATTTTCCGAAGTTTGGATCAGGTACGTTCAGTGAACGGATGAGCGGGTTTTTCTAACTTTTGAACCGGTGCTCAGAATCGAATTCTGAGGGAACCGATGGAATCACAGTGCCGGTAATTGCTTAGAAACGCCTCTTCCGGAGTTGCGTTTGCTCGGGTGTGGTTTTTAATTTGTGGGATTAAAGTTAAGAAATAAAATAAATTGTACGACAAACTTTATTTTATTTCACTTAAGCCGCTTGGAAGCCACTTGAAGCCACTTAAAGCAGCTGAAGCTAAGTTGATGCGGATAGGGTGCTATCCAGAAATATCTTACCCTCTTGGTAGGATATTTGTGAGTTGGGGCCCGAATGAGCCCCACCATTTCTTTCCGCTAAGTAACGCACCCGCGAAAACATGTCATTATGAAAGTCAACTGACGCATTTTCTTAATTTCATAATGCACCATTTAATTGGGCGGTTTTATTCGTTGAATTAATTCGATTATTAATTTAATTTTTTCTTCACCTGTTTTCAATCCGTTGGCGTAATAATAAAATAAGACCAACGCATGAATTCTGTAAAAATGCTCATTGAGAGGTTTCGACAACTTTGTGTCTTCATCCTCCTTCGCGAAGAATGCGAAGAATGCGAAGAACGCGAAGAACGTGAAGAACGCGAAAAATGCGAAGAATGCGAAGAACGCCGTCAACCTCGGAGATTGACGACGCTTCTTTCGAGACGTTCTTCCCCGCAACGATCTCTGATCACCAACTACTTGAGTTCGTCGACGCGTCACCGTATTCCGCGACGACACGACGCACTTTCGTGACAACGCAATGCCTTTCAGCGACAATGCAACGCCCTTCCACGACGACGCGACGCCTTTCGGCGACGACACGACGCCCTTCCGCGACGCGATGATCGCCTCCTTCCACGGCGATCAAATCCGCGAAGAACGCGCATGCGACGACATGACAAGGTAGGGGTTGTTGTGAAATAATTTATATTCCCATGATCATTTCTTTTAAAATGAAGAACCCGGTTCATAAGAACAATTTTAAATCATTAAAATTGTTTTTGGTTATGTTTTCTATGTGTTGATTAATCACCCCGATTGATACCGCCTAACGCGGAGGGTGCGGTCCAAACGTACATGGCCCGACAACCCTCCGCAGTTCTTCATTATTGTGCGGATTTTGCGGGTGATGATAAAACATGAAGCAAGGGAGATTTGATGTTTCCGCAGTGAAGAACAAGACCCGGGAGGAGCAGCGGCGTAGACGGGAAGGAAAACGGACCACCGGAGCAACTCTGGTGGCCCACGGAAGCCTCCGGCGGCGACGGTGGCCAACAAACACGCAGCCGCGCGATTTCGGCTCACACGCACAGGACGCGGCCTTTTCCGCATCCGTTGACTCCAGCGCGGCCCCTCGAGGGCCGCGGTTTCTTCATCACGCGGGGGCAGCGCCCCGCGGCTCCCTCGGTCGGCCGCTCGGCCGAGCCGAGCCAGGCCAGTCCGACCGTCCATGTCGCGCCCTGGCCGGACCGGGCCCCGCCGAACCGGGTCCGCCCCAGACCCGGGTCGGGTCGACCAGGTTCGGGCCGACCCAGAGGGGGTTGGTCCTGGTCGGTTCGGGCACAGACCCCCCCGACTTCGGACCGTTTTCGGTCTTTTTCCTGTAACTTGAGCTACGGGCCTCCGAACGATGCTCCGTCAGTGGCGATGCGATCCTTGGATCGAGACGGTCGTTTCGGTATATCTCACTCAAGGTTTCGAGAAACTTTGGGTTTGGCCGGGTTCGTTCTTTCATGAAACCAACCGGGCCCTCGGAGCAGAAATGCTCATATCTTGAGCTTCAGACATCTGATTGACGTGCCGTCAACTTTGGTGGATTCCTCTAAGTGAGACGGATATTTTGGCATACTCCGCCCGAGTTTTGGACGTAGTTGGAGTACGTTCGGATTGGTTTTGCCTTAAAAACCAATCGGGCCCCTGGGACGAAAAAGCTAATAACTCTCAGACTGGGCGTCCGATTGACGCGCCATCTGCGACGTAGAGTTCTTGTTGACGATACAGAACTTTTGGATACATCAACTCTGGACTTTGTGTCAGTTGATGTATCAGCCTCTCAGCTCGTGGAGCGGACCCTCCCAAATGAGCTTACTGTGTGCGGGGACCCTAGTGTTGGCTACGACTTCGATGACGACGACTATACAGAGATCCTCGGTGGATTCGACTGCGACGATGATGAGAACAGTACGGGAATCCTCCGTGTTTTCGGCAGTGACCACTACGGTACATCTTGGGACACATTAACTCTGAACTGCATGTCAGTTGATGCATCGACCACTTAGCTCGTGGAGTGGACCCTCCCGGAACGAGCATGCTGTGTGCGGAAACCCCAGAGCCGGTTGAGACTTGACGACTGATGATCGAACGAATCGGTGTGTTACGGATAGCCAAGTGGGGAGCGATTGGTTGCAGCTGCAGACCCACGGCGGAGGAGCGCTTGGTTGTAGTGGCAGACCCACGGTACACAACAGAAGGTGTACCTCTGAGGCTATGACGGGGAGCGCTTGGTTTTAGCGGCAGACCCACGACAGAGGTGCCCTTGGTTGTAGCGGCACAGGGGAGCGCTTGGTTGTTGCGGCAGACCCACGATAGAGGTGTGATTTGTTGTAGAGGCACATGGAAGCGCTTGGTTTTAGCGGCAGACCCACGACGGAGGAGCGTTTGGTTGTAGCGGCACGGGAGAGCGCTTAGTTGTAGCAGAAGGCCCGCAGTACTCGATAGGTGGAGTACTACATCAGTCCAAGGTTGGAGGGAAGCGCTTGGTTGTAGCGGCATAACCAATGTTCTTGATGGAGAAGATGTTTCCCAATAGCTATGGTTTCAACTTCTTGATCGATCCTATGTGGGTCATTGCGAGGGTTAGTACCTACCGATCCTTTTTGGGTCCGATGGCTTAGATGAATTAGTGGCTACATCTGCTCATCTCTATCGTCTTACGAAGAAGTATATCCTATGTGAGATGAAACTTTTTTTTACCTTCCTTTGTGGATTGTGTTGAGCTATCCTGTGTGGATTTTAGGTTTGGTGTTCCTTTGTGGAATAGGTTGTACATGAGCTCAGAAGTTGGAGTCGAGCGAGTATTGATGACTTAGGTATATGTATGAGCATATACCTAAGCCATGTCAGATGTTACTTCGTGATTGTATCTTTCCATTGTGGATTATCCTTTGTGGATTTCGGGAGACTTTCGAGGGTCTCGGGGTCCCTACTGAGTAGCTTATACTCACCCCTGCACGGGCAATGCCCGCACATCATTGTGTTGGATGCAAACGATGGACAACGCTGATCGTGGTGGAGGCTTGCAGAGCAGGACGGTACCTGGAGGTGGACAACTGGGCGGGACGCACTCGGAGCGGTCTGCTGGACTCGAGGAGTAGTGGAGGCTTTCTGTACCCACCATTCAGGTGGAACTTCCAGAGGATGGCTCAACGTCGCGGCTTTACTTTTATGTTGCTGTTTTTCCCTTTCAGTTGAACTTTACAGTTGGGCTTGTATTTCTGACCCCCTTTACTTTTCCGCACTTACTGTTGTACCATCTTTTACTTAGTGTTTACCTTTCTGCTTGCTTACTCTGTAGTGGTTGTTTACTTTTCAAAAGAAATGCCTTCCATTTTTCCGGGATTTTACGCCTTGGTGCTAGTCGCCAGCCCCTGGCCTATGGAATGCGGGCTTGGGGTAGTCACGACATGGGTCCCGAGGACGGGTCGTGAGAAATTGGTTTCAGAGGAGTTTGGATCTACCGCAGACTCTGATCTTTCTTCTATGTGAAGCCATAGTGTTAAGCGTATTGAGTTTGGTTATCAGTCCAGGGATCCCAGTGTTGGTGCGGTGGCTGACGTATCCATACACCGGGACCCTGACTTCTGATCTCCGACTTAATGCACGAAAACACTGATTGTGTGTGTGTTTCATGTTTTCTTTGTGATTACCTGTATCAGCTCACCAGGTATACTGTTCTGACCATGGCGCACCTGTTTCCTTTCAGGATGGCCCCACGACGGCAACCAGCTAGGGTTCCAAGTGTTGTACGTGACGACAGCCCGCCGAGCGACGAGGCCTCTGTACAGGTCCCTTTGACAGCAGATGCACTGGAGCTACCTCTACCCACCGAGCCACCGATGCTTGCAGCCCCAACTGCTGACGATGCATGTCGCCTTTGTGCACTGTATGAGTTCCAGTGCCAGCGACCGCCCAGGTTCTACGGGGAGATGGACCCCCAGGTAGCCGATGACTGGCTGAAGGCAGTTGTTCGAGTTTTCAGGCCAGTGAGGACACCAGCGGACCTTATGGTGGTCCTTGCAGTGAGCCTCCTGCATGCGACAGCAGGCAGATGGTGGTGCTTGATGCTCCAGGTGCACGATGAGGCATCACTACTTTGGATGGACTTTTAGAGCCTTTCTTCACTCAGAGTTCATCCCAGCCACCCTCCGAGCGGTGTGCATTCAGGAGCTACTACAGCTGCGACAGGGCAGCATGACAGTAGCCCAGTACGCGGCGAGGTTTACCGATCTCTCGCACTATTCCACGGACATGGTACGGGACCCATTCTTCAGGGCCCGAACTTTTGAGCAGGGGCTCAGGCAAGAGATCAGAGCTTTAGTAGTTTCTCACTGTATTCCGACATAGACAGGAGTGTTGGAGCGAGCCCTCTTAGTGGAGAGTTTCCTTGCTGAGCAGTCTCCAGCAGCAGGACCCACCACTAGCCGGCATGTGGCAGAGTCTTCTGCAGCGGGCAGTAGACAGATGACATAGGTTTCCAAGAGGACTAGAACTACCGGTGGTCAACCGCATGACACGGGGTCAATTGTGCGATGCACCCAGGGTGAACAACGACTTACTATGAGCGGACAATGTTACTCCTGCGGTGGGGTTGGTCACATGGCTCGTGACTGTCCGAACCGCCATACGGATGACCACCAGATGAACGAAGGACCTCCTAGGAAGAGGCATAGGTTCGATCGAGGAAGATCGCATGGAGCAGGAGACCGTGGCAGAGGAGCAGGCCGAGTAGCTGGTAGTGGACGACTCTTCGAGGTGTTTCCACCACCACCACCAGGAGGTCCACCCCGACCGCATGGAGTTAGTGGACATTGGAGAGCTCAGCTTAAGGCAGCTGAGGCCTTCGATCATAGAGCTCTGGGAGCAAATGGACATGAGCGGAACTAGTGGATACATCTTTTGTACTTATAGTTCCTTGTTTTTGTTGTGTAGCGTCCTTGTATTATGAACTGCAATAATAAAAGATGCATTCCTTTTTGATGTTTTCATTCCTATCCTCTTTTATGTTGTTTCTAAGAGGTTCCAGTTTAGACTGTTGACTTGACCCTCACTTGTGAGACATCTACTGGAGGAGACCCAGTTACCACACACTGATACCGACAGTGTGACTCAACCCTTGGAGGCGAGACTAATGGTTGGATCTCTTGGTAGTAGTAGAGAGGCCTTACGACGTCATCCTTGGTATGGATTAGTATCATCCATGTCGGGATTGACTGTATTAGGCGAAGAACATGGTTCATCCAGGGGATGAGACCGGATTTCTCTTATCGGATAGGAAGAAATCTCAGCAGCTCTTATAGGACCAGAAAGGTCCAAGTCATCCATGAGCGGATGAGGACAGCTCAGAACCGGTAAAAGTCATGTACTGACATGAGGCGAAGGCCACTAGAGTTCGAGTATGGCGACCACGTCCTCTTGCGTGTTTTACCTCAATGTGGATTGTGGAGATTTGGCCGAGGAGGCAAGTTGTCTCCACGCTTCATCGGACATTTCCAGGTCCTCAGCTGGATTGTCGAGGTGGCTTATCGCCTGGCTCTACCACCTCAGTTGCACCAGGTGAACGATGTCTTCCATGTATCATACCTAAGTAGATACGTGCACGACCCGTCACACTTAATTGACCATGGGGAGCTGGACGTTGATGATGGGGCGACCTTTTCGAAGGTCCCGGTGGAGATCGAGGATCAACAGGAGCGGATCCTATGTGGACGATCGATTCCTATTGTGCGCATCAGATAGAAGCACGAGAACCTCTAGGAGAGAACTTTGGAGCGGGAGGCTCAGATGCGTGCTCAGTACCACCTTTGTATCCCTAAGTTTGTGGTGAAACATTACGAGGACGTAAAGACCTGTGGTGGGAGTAATGTAAAGACCCGTAAATTTCAAAGAAATGTTTTTATTAATTATCTTTGAAATTTTACAAGAACATATTTTTGGACGGAACCTGATTCCGAGGCCCGGTGTGCCCAGAATCATTTTCCGAAGTTTGGCTCGGGTACGTTCAGTGAACGGACGAGCGGGTTTTTCTAACTTTTGAACCGGTGCTCGGAATCGAATTCTGAGGGCACTGATGGAATCGCAGCGCCGGTAATTGCTTAGAAACGCCTCTTTCGGAGTTGAGTTTGTTCGGGTGTGGTTTTTAATTTGTGGGCTTAAAGTTAAGAAATAAAATAAATTTTACGACAAACATTATTTTGTTTCACTTAAGCCGCATGGAAGCCACTTGAAGCCACTTAAAGTAGCTTAAGCTGAGTTGATGCAGATAGGGTGCTATCCAGAAATATCCTACCCTCTTGGTAGGATATTTGTGAGGTGGGGCCCACACGATCCCCACTGTTTCTTTCCGCTAAGTAGCGCACCAGCGAAAACCCGTCATTATGAAAGTCAACTGACGCGTTTTTTTAATTTCTTAACACACCATTTAATTGGGCAGTTTTATACGTTGAATTAATTCGAAGAATTAATTTAATCATTTCTTAACCTGTTTTCAATCCGTTGGCGTAATAATAAAATAAGACCAACGCACGACTTCTGAAAAAATGCTCGTTGAATGGTTTGGACAACTTTGTGCCTTCATCCTCCTTCGCGAAGAACACGAAGAACACGAAGAACACGAAGAACACGAAGAACGCGAAGAACATCGTCACCCTCGGAGAATGACGATGCTTCTTCCGAGACGTTCTTCCCCACAACGATATCCGATCACCAACTGCTTGAGTTCGTCGAAGCGTCACCATATTCCGCGACGACGTGGCGCCCTTCCGCGACGATGCGACGCCTTTCCGCGACGACGCGACGCCTTTCCGCGACGACGTGACGCCTTTCCGCGACGACACGACGCCCTTCCGCGACGCGACGATCACCTCCTTCCATGGCGATCAAATCCACGAAGAATGTGTGTGCGACAACTTGACGAGGTAGGGGTTGTTGTGAAAAAATTTATATTCCCGTGATCGTTTCTTTTAAAATAAAGAAATCGGTTCAGAAGAACAATTTTAATTCATTAAAATTATTTTTGGTTATGTTTTCTATGTGTTGATTATTCATCCCGATTGATACCTCATAACGCAGAGGGTGCGGGCCAAACGAACACGGCCCGACAACCCTCCGCAGTTGTTCGTTATTGTGCGGATTTGGTGGGTGACGATAAAACATGACACAAGGGCGATTTGATGTTTCCGCAGTGAAGAACGGGACCCGGGAGGAGCAGCGGCACAGACGGGAAGGAAAACGGACCACCGAAGAAACATCGGTGGCACGCGGAAGCCTCCGGCGGCGCCGGACAGGGCCGCCGTGGCTGAAGCCGCGTCGGCTGAAGCCACGGTGGCGGTAGCCAGCGGACCCCCGAACAGCGGACCCGCGGCTAGGAGACCCGCGACCACGTGGGTCCGGCTCACACGCACGGGACGCGGCCTTTTCCGCATCCGTTGACTCCAGCGCGGCCCCTCGAGGGTCGCAGCTTCTTCATCCCGTGGGGGAAGCGCCCCGTGGCTCCCTCGGTCGGCCGCTCGGCCGAGCCGAGCCAGGCCGGTCCGACCGGCCGGGTCGGGTCGACCCGGTTTGGGCCAACCCAGGGGGGTTGGGCCGGGTCGGTCCGGGCCCAGACCCCCCACGTCTTCAGACCGTTTTCGGTCTTTTGCCTGTAACTTGAGCTAAGGACCTCCAAAAGATGCGCCATAGTGGCAATGCGATCCATGGATCGAGATGGTCATTTTGGTATATCACACTCAAGGTTTCGGGAAACTTTGGGTTCGGCCGGGTTGGCTCATTCACAAAACCAATCGGGCCCTCGGAGCAGAAACACTCATATCTTGAGCTTCAGACGTCCGATTGACGTGCCGTCGACTTTGGTGGATTCCTCTAAGTGAGGCGGATCTTTCGGAATACTCCTCCCGAGGTTTGGACGCAGATGGAGTACGGTCGGGTTGGTTTTTCCTTAAAAATCAACCGGACCCCTGGGACGAAAAAGCTAATAACTCTCAGACCGGGCGTCCGATTGACGCGCCGTCTGCGCCGTTGAGTTCCTGTTGATGATACAGAACTTTTGGATACATCAACTCTGGACTTTGTGTTAGTTGATGTATCAGCCTCTTGGCTCGTGGAGCGGACCCTCCCGAACGAGCTTGCTGTGTGTGGGGACCCTAGTGCTGGCTGCGACTTCGACGACGACGACTATACAGAGATCCTCGGTGGATTCGAATGCGATGATGATGAGAATATTATGGGAATCCTCTGTGTTTTTGGCAGTGACCACTACGGTACATCTTGGGATACATTAACTCCGGACAGCATGTCAGTTGATGCATCGACCACTTAGCTCGTGGAGTGGACCCTCTCGGAACGAGCATGCTGTGTGCGGAAACCCTAGAGCCGGTTGAGACTTGATGACTGCTGATCGAACGACTCGGTGTGTTATGGATAGCCTAGTGGGGAGCGCTTAGTTGCAGCGGCATACCCACAGCGGAGGAGCGCTTGGTTGTAGCGGCAGACCCACGACAGAGATGCGCTTGGTTGTAGCGGCACAGGAGAGCGCTTGGTTGTAGCGGCAGACCCACGACAGAGGTGCACTTGGTTGTAGCGGCACAGGGGAGCGCTTGGTTGTAGCGGCAGACCCACGATGGAGGAGCGTTTGGTTGTAGCGGCAAGGGAGAGGGCTTGGTTGTAGCAGCAGGCCCGCAGTACTCGATAGGTGGAGTACTACAACAGTCCAAGGTTGGAGGGAAGCGCTTGGATGTAGCGGCATAACCACTTTCCTTGATGGAGAAGAAGTTTCCCAATAGCTATGGTTTCAACTTAATGATCGATCCTATGTGTGTCATTGTGGGGGTTAGTACCTACCGATCCTTTGTGAGTCTGATGGATTAGATGAATCAGTGGCTACATTTGATCATCTCTATCATCTTACGAAGAAGTATATCCTGTGTGAGTTGAAACTATGTTTTACCTTCCTTTGTGGATTGTGTTGAGCTATCCTGTGTGGATTTTACGTTTGGCTTTCCTGTGTGGACTTGGTTGTACTTGAGCTCGAATGTTGGAGCCGAGCGAGTATTGATGACTTAGGTATATGTAAGGGCATATACCTAAGCTGTGTCGGATGTTACATCGTGATTGTATCTTTCCTTTGTGGATTATCCTTTGTGGATTTCGGGAGACCTTCGGGGGTCTCGGGGTCCCAACTGAGTAGCTTATACTCACCCCTGCACGGGATATGCCCGCACTTAGTTGTGTTGGATGCAGACGACGGACAACGCTGATCGTGGTGGAGGCTTGCGGAGCAGGACGGTACCTGGAGGTGGACCACTGGGCGGGACGCACTCGGAGCGGTCGGCTGGACCCGAGGAGCAGTGGAGGCTTTCTGTACCCACCCTTCAGGTGGGACTTCCAGAGGATGACTCGAAGCTGCGGCTTTACTTTTCTGTTGCTGTTTTTCCCCTTTCATTTGTACTTTACAGTTGATCTTGTATTTCCGGCCCCATTTACTTTTCCGCACTTGCTGTTGTACCAGCTTTTACTTAGTGTTTACCTTTCTGCATGCTTACTCTGTAGTGCTTGTTTACTTTTCAAAGGCAATGCCTTCCCTTTTTCCGGGATTTTACGCCTTGGTGCTAGTCGCCAGACCCTGGCCTATGGAAGGTAGGCTTGGGGTAGTCACGGCACGGGTCCCGAGGACGGGTCATGACAAAACAAGCTTTAAAACCATTTATAATCTCTCTTTTTTGGCATACCCAACCATTTCAGAAACCTGTGAAATCAATCACGAATGCTATGTTATGATAGTTCCATACTAATGAGTGGTCTCTCGTCGATCTACCATGTCGTCACAAGGTAATTATTTCCCATTGCCATTACACCTTTGGAACCTAGCACAAGGTCATATTTCAACCAAGCCTCGTACATATAGTTACCATGTGAAATTAAACGTTTGGCACTGAGCACAAGATCCAATTTCAACCAAGCCTCGTATATGAAACATGAACACACAACTACCATTCCAAAAAATAATTCCAAAACCATCCTTTCAATAAAAAACATTTTATTTAAAACCATTTCCATCAACCAAGTGTGTTCTACCAATTTATACCATTTTAATAAAACTGTACTTTTATTGAAAACCAAAGAATAAACTAATTGCAACAAAGTCATTTCAATAACAAACCATTTCAATAAAACACCATTTTTATAGAAAACCCATATTTCATCAAACCATTTAAAATTCCATCAATTCTATAATTTAAAATCCTCATTTTAATTTCAAGAAGCCAAATCACTTTGCACAAATAATGACCAGGATTTCACAATTTCACTAAAACAAAAAATCATCACTAAAGAAGACTTATTCCATACTTTTATAAACCAATTCCATTCAAATAAAACAATTTGAAACCAATCCAATCAATTATAATAATATGAGTCGAGAGAGAATCCTCATACCTCAATGATTTTGACGAAAACCCTAACAAACCGAGAACACACAAGAAAACCTAGCCGATTAACTGAGGAACCTACTTAGATCTCTTCTCCTAACACAAACAAGACCATATCTCATCATGTTTGGAATACATACACATAGATCTACCCATAACAGGCATTGATCAAAGAAACTAAGAGAAGAGGAGAAGTATATCAAGGTAGATCTGAGAAACCAAACAAGAACGATCACATACCTCAAGAATCCAGCTTCAATTCATCAAGAGAATCCTTCGGATCGCATCCGAAATGATGGGAGAACCCTCTTTGACCTTAGGAGAACCGAAATCCCGAGTTAGGGAAACTTTGGATCTTAAAGGAGGCACTTAGATGCCAAAACGCGTGAGATCGACCTTTATAGGATCTTGTTTAAGTAGCCGCACAGTTTCATCTCACGGTTTGAGAATATTTGCGCTTATTGTGCATTATCTACTTGCTCAGACACCCTTCTCTCATGTAATGTATGCATGATAAGACAATACATGCACTGCACGTGTGAAAGATAATGCTCCCAAGACCAACTACGCACGGTTTGGCCGCACAGTTTCATCTCACGATTTGACAATATTTGCGCTAATTGTGCATTAGCTACTTTCTCAGACACCCTTCTCTCATGTAATGGTTGCATGGTAAGACAAAACATGCACTGCACGTGTGAAAGATAATGCTCCCAAGACCAACTACGCACCGTTTGGCCGCACGGTTTAGACAAATTGTGCGCCGCCCGTGCGACTTCCACTATTTCCACAAAATATCATTCCAAGCTCTTCCGACTCTCCAATTTGTCACCCATAACTTTAAAACCATTAAAATCATCAATAAAGGGTTACATAACCGAATCCATGGGTACTACACCCTCAATACATCAATTGATCGGTTTTGAAATGAAAAAGTTGGCAGTTGGAATATATCATACCCATTAATGTATGAAATCTTGGAAAATTTTCTGAATGATACATTTAAAATTAATACATTATGGATTCAAACATTATGAAATGATATATTTATATCTATGTGATTATAGAAACTATTATTTTATTCATATACAAGATTCACGAACTTGTGATTATTTACTTTTTGTTGTTTTCATCTTTTGTTCCTTCCATATTATTCATGCCTAACAAATTAAATGATTTTTTTAAAAATAAAACTTCACTTATTGTGAAACTAGTCCCAAAATTATATAAATTTTCCATTCTATTGGTTTCCTAGAGGTGTACTGTGATTTATTTGAAAGAAATATATTGAAGAAATAATTTTTTAATAATAATATTTATGTGTTTTATATTATGACATCAAATATAACATGAAATTGAATAATGTTAATAATATTAAAACAATTATAAAATATTTTATCCTTTGGGTTGAAATTTAATTAATTTATTTCCAATGTATTAATGTAACCATTTCTTCCAGTATATAAGTGTCACATTTAAAAAAAAATATTAGTGTATTAAAATATACATTAAATATCCCATAAAATCATATGATTATAGAATAATTCATTAAATCACATATTAAAAATCCTATGTATATATATATATTTCTTTTATGCTTCATCTATTGAAATTATAAATTAGTCTAAGATGTGAAAAAATTTAACTAATATCATCTAACTAGGATCAATCTCAAACATAATAATTATACATATACAAAAATAAATATTTATTTATAAAGGGTATTATGATAATATAATGATAAGAAAAATATATAAAACACATTTGAAATTAATCTATTTTAACATATATATTTACCTTAAATAAAAAAACTAAAAATTAAAAGTGACAAACTAATGACTAATTTGATTGATAATATATTAAAATAAATAACTAAATAGACATATCACATGTTTTGAAGATGATGGAATGAGAAAAATAATGTAAAAATTAATCTTATCAATAGAATAAAAATTTGAAAACACATCATGCAATATAGTATTAAGAAATAAATCCATATGTATGGAAATAATTTAATTAAATAATAGATATAATCATAGTAATAATTTATTTTTGTTTTAAATTTATTTTTATATAGATTGATATTATTAAATGATAAAATTTCATAGAATTAAATCTTCTATTGAAAATAAATGCATTTTTCTAAATAGAATATAAAATATTTTAAAAATACATTTCAAATTATAAATTAATGTTTGGAATTATTCCATTTCATTTTGAATGTGGTGTTTACCATTGATATAATTTACAGAAAATTCTCATCAATATTATTTAAAATGAATAATTAACTATTACTAGGAAATAAATATTCAATCTGTATGCATGGATATTTATAATTTTTAAATGATATTTCAAATAAAATTGATAAATAATTTAGGTTTTTAGAGAATCTATTTTTTCTAACGATACTTATATACAATTTTATCGATTATCAAGTCAAAGATATATTTTTTTATATTTTATCTATAATATTTGATAATAAAATAATAAATATAATTTTAGAAAAATATATTCATTAGTGTGACCACATGGTAGTGGCATAGTGAAACCACGGGCTACTATTGGTGACGTGGAAGAAGAATATTTCAGATATATATATTTTTTAACAAATTAATATTACATGTTTATAGAAATTAAATTTGAATGTAGTATAGGATTTAAGAGGTATTAATTATTTGAAATAATGGAAAATTAATGATGGACACTAGTATTAAATGGAAACCATTCTTTATTTCTATAATGTGAATGAAAAATTTACACTCATAAATCATCATATAATTTCATTTTCCAAAAATGATAATTAATGAATATTTTCACTCTCTCGGTTTAAAAATTAATTAAAAATATTTCTTTCAATGAGTTAATTATATTTATGATAATAATTAATAATAAAGAACTCATAAGAGGTAAACAGACATTGTGTAAAATATGAATATTAAATAAGGAGTAAATTTTTTAAGCATTCAAAAATCATTGTTGTTTTAGGGACCACATAGTTATTTATTATGAATTATATACCAGGTGATCCTAGTTTCATCATTTAATATTTCAACCATAGAATATAAAATTATTATTTATAATAGTATATTTAAAATTAATCTAATTATAAAATAAAATAATTTTTTTTATCAATATCAGATGGATATTTTTTTCATATAAATATGAAATTAATTTATTTAGTTGAATTTCATAAATAAAATATAATGTATACAAATATTATTTTAATAGAATAAGTATAAAACTCTAATTTTAATGAGTAAAATTAATATAATAAAAAATTATCCATTAATAATAAATGGGACCCCAAAAATTTTATTTACCTTCATTAGATAATTTTAATTTATATTCTATTTTTTCATGGGAACTTTAATTTATTATTCACTTTAAATTAATATATTTTTTAAAAAATATATTCAATTTTTTTATTGTTAATTTATTCCGTGATTGTAACAAATAATAATATAATATTATGGTTTCTGAATTTTATTTCAATTGATAAATTTTCTTATTATAAATTCTAGTAAAACAATTTTAAATATTTATATAAAATTATATTATTTTTTCAATCATTATCTTCTCATAAGTACGAAAATGAGGTCGTAAAATAATAATAATGAAGTAATTTACATGACCTATATTTCTCATTGAACATTCATTATTTAATTTCATATTAATATATTATAAATGAAATTTATATGTATAATATTAATATAAACGTTAAGATTTTTATCCCTAATATTGTGACCATTGTCAGATTCATGGTGAAAAAAATGAAAATCAAGTATATATGTGGGATTATTACCTATAATAAAAGAAGTGAGTAATTTAGATTTGTTAGGATTTTAATAGTTTTTCCAGCAATGTTGGAATGACTAGAGGAAAATATGGACCAAAATTCATGATAAAAATAATATTTGTGGGAAATACCTAACTATATGTCATTTATTCAAAACCCACATGACTCATTACTAAAAATAATTATTTTCATGCTAAATTATTATCAAAACAACTGTTCAACCAATGATATATCTTTTTGACATAATTTTTATTCAATATGGGATGATGATATATTTCTATCAATTAATCATATGGTGTGTCAGGGTAGTATTCCATGTATCTTCTCATTATGCATCTTAGTGTACACCCACATACATTCCCAATATACCATTTATTCAAAAATTCAATATGTACCGTCTATATATGATATTTAAATCGATTAATATGGGAATAAATTGATGTAATTTTTCGATTAGTAAGAAATAAATTTGTAAATGAATGGTCATGAGAACCAAAAACAATATTTTTTTCATATACATTGAATAAAATAAGAGATCTTACTATATATGTGTCGAGAATACATGAAGGGTATCACTTGGATACCTATATTGTATTTATAGGGTAACATACACCTTGTACATTATCATCAAATAAATTGAGTTTTGATTGTACTGTACTAGTTATTCATATATACATGGTCTCCATGTACTATAGCATGACATTTTATTTTCATAAAAGAATAAATTATTTTTCTGATGGTGATTCCAATTTGATAATATCAAAGAATTTTTTTTAAAAACATATAATTTTTCTTTTATTTATTACTTATAATTAAATTTTTATGATATTAGTTTATATGTGACAAAAAGAAAAATGAATGAAGATAAATATTATGTTAAAAAATATTATATTATAATAAGAAAATTAAATCATTATACAAATACAATATGAATAATAATAAATAATCCAACGAGCCTACACCGAAGTTGTACAAGCTCTTGCTTCGCATCCAAAAGACATGGGATCAAATCTGGGTGGGGACTAATTTCTGGGGTTACTATAGTAGGGAAATGTAGAAGTACTGTAGCAGGGGATGAACTTTTATAGGGACAACACTGTAGTTGCGGAGGCTCTTTAGCAGGAAATGTAGCGGCATCAGTACTTTAGTAGAGCAGCGATTCTATGAGTATTGTTCACTGAGGGGTCCTCTCTGCCAAAAAATGGGCATTCAGTCCTTGTATTCAGTCCACTTTCCCTTGGGCCTTTGGGCTATTTAATGGTCTCCCAATACCCACACTAAAGAAGTGTTTGGTTTAATAGTAAATAGAGTATTCGACCCCAACCTTTAAAAAAAATAGTATATGTGGAATAAACACATTAATATATAAAAATACCATATACATAAAATAAATATCATTTTTTCTTTCCATGAAGGTAACCACATCAAATTAATCTATGGAATTAATTTTTTGAATGAGAAATATTACAGACATTTTGAGAGGGAAGATATTATCAAATGAATGATTTTAGTGAGGAATATGTATGAATGGAATATATAAATAAGATATATTTAAATTAAACATAACATCATTGGATATATAGTCGATAGAAATCTGGTGATCATATATATGGTCATTGGGTATATATAATCAATTTGTTATTTAATTTTCAGAAATATATTTCCTAAATAAAAGAAATATCTATATTTAAATAGAATAATAATATTTAATTAATATATTTTAAAATAATTTTGAATATTAATAAAACCTTTATTATTTTTATTAATGAATGATTAGATGTGTTTACAAAATTAATATAATTATATTCATATGAATAGTTTTCTAAAATTATATTTTTTATTAAATGAAATTTCAAATCAAAAATACTTTTTAATATATATATATATATAATAATAAAAAATTATATTCTTTAGAGAAATTTATTCCTATGAAACATGTATTTATATATAAATTAATTAAGTTTATATATGTAAAATTATTAACAAATAAGTGACCATTTAGATATATATATATATATTATTAATAATCATGTACATAATAATTGATATTATATTAGATTACGAATACATTATATATTTAAAATATATATTTATGAAAAAGGAAATACTCAATATATTAAATATTTAAATAAGAAAGTTAATCATATAATATTTATATAGTAAAAATGAATAAATTGATTCCAAATTATAAATCATCATTTAATAAATTTTCATGAGGGGGAATCCTATATGTTTGGAAAATAAACAATCAAAATTGTAACAAAAATAAAACCTGGTGAAATAGGGTAGAAGAGGTAATCTACTATGGGTAAAATATTACAAAATCAACATGAAACATATTGATTTTAAAATAAAATTTATTGGTTTAGAATTTAATAAAAACATTTACCAACACTTCCCCATATATCTCAACTAAATCATATGTGATGTCATTATTATACATCATTGAAATACATTTCCCAAAGAACAATTAATCATTTTCAACTATAAAAGGACATCCCATATTCCCATTGTAGACTAATATATTCCAAAAACAATATACCAAAGTATTATCATTTTCTATCTCCAAATACATTAAAATATGTTGTGTATATTTTTGTTCCTTGAAAAATTACTACGATATTCATTATGACAGAACCCATATAGAGAAGGAGAGATGTTTTAATATTTAAATAATTATTCATCCATTATTTTAATAATTACTTGGAATTATTCAATATTTATAAACCATATAAATTTTTAAAAAAATATTAAAAATTAAATAAATATTCTTTTGTAAAATAATGATAATATTATATTAGTCATATATTTTACTCAATATATAAAATTTGATGTTCTTATTTGGGTCAGTTCAACATCCAATTGAAATTATGTTCTATCAATGTCACTATTTTTCACCATGAATATGTATCAGGACAATTATACTTGTATTATGTACTATTAACTTCTATTATATTTTATGTATATATTTTTCTATTTATGGGTGGAATTCCTTTTTTAGTATCCTATATCATTTTGTTATTTATAAATATCTCAAGACATGCTCGTCATGGATTTTATTTATCACAATGAATACACAAAATATTATTTAAATTAACATTAGGATCAATAAATCATTGATACCCAATTCAATAATATCTTTAATTTATTTTACATGATGTGCTTTTTATTATTTAATTGGTATTCACATCGCCAAAATGAAAAATGGACAAGTCAATAAAAAATATTAATATCATATAATAATAAAATTATAAAAAAAATAATATTTGATAAATTTATAATTACAATTTAAGATAATATAATATTATTTATATAAATATATTTACTGAATATGTTATTAAAATTTTTATGTTTGATATATAATAGTATAAAGTGAATTTTTTAGTTATAGGGAATAATTCTTATGTTTTTATATCCAAACTCACAATTCCTTCAACATTATATTGATTATGTTTCTTTATAATTAAAATTAGATATCTTTATCTTTAAAATGTCCAATATTTTATTCCCTAATAATTTTTTTTGATTTTTACTTATTATCATAAAATTTAATCTATTAACTAATTAATAATTTACTTAATGTAAGAAATTTTGAATGAATCATTCATTAACTTTTCATTTCATCTAGTAATCCTATTATTCCGTATTAGATTTGTTTAGTTTAGGTTATGGACATTATTATATATATATATTGGATTTAATTTATTACATTTTAATTGGAAATACATTGTTTATGAAATGAAACTTATTTTAGCATATTTTATTTAATTGTAGTCTATCTACATTTTCCTACTATACATGTAATGAATGGAATATACTATTAAAAATGGTTTATTTCATAAATTATTAAAGAAATAATATTCTATTTTATTTCTGATTTTTTTCCTTTTTTATCATGTATTTCAAAAAATATATTACATTCCCATTATTTAGAGAATTTTTTTTAATATTAAATTAAAATGTATAATAATTTAAATGTTATTGATTCTAATTTCTCAACGTAAATTTATCTAATATTATAAAACTATATTTAGATTTTTTAAACATCATTTGTTTAATTTTATACATCAATGAAAATAGGATCTAATGATACAATCTAACTTAATTAAACTAGGTTCATTACGAAAAAAATATTATTTATTTTCTCTTAGTACCTATTTCCTTCAGCCTATTTTATTACACAATTTTTTAATTTATGAATATATTATTGTTTAAATTCAAAAGTATGTATTCCTATATGAGACTGGGAATTATAAATATTTATCCCTCTGGGAAACTATTTCTTAATTATATCATATGCGCTGGTATGTGATTGATTTATTAGAACACTCAATAAACTATTAGACTCTAGGAACTAAATGACCGTGTTTATGAAACACATATATGATATAATGAAGGATTTTCTATTTTTAAATATCATTTAAATTATTATTTAAATCATATTTTTTCATGATTCATTATTACGAAATAAATTCACACTCTAACTGCTCATGTCATATGGGATGCTAAATTCCATAATCCCTATTTTATTATTTATGATCTATAGTTTTCCTGTTTATATAATATTATATTATACCAATTTAAGTATATAATAATCTAATTCCTAATTTTTACCTTTTTTGGACATATGTTATTTGATTTTATTCTCTATTGATTATCCTTATTGTGCACATGAGATTACCATTTCATATATTTCCATTCCCAGCTTATGATGATGAATATTTTTCATGATTAAGGGATATCACATTATACTTCTATTTAGGAGATATATTTTAAGCATTGAATTAAAACATGAATAATCTAGTAGTCCAGAAAAACCATTAGATTCTAGGGTGTGGTTTAAAGTGAAATTTAATGAATTTTCATATAACATGATGATATATGAATTTATATTTTACTCATGTAACCTTAGTTGGTATCATAGTTAGATTATATTATTATTTTCTATGAAAATAACACTGTATATCTTAAAACAAACTATGATAAAAAAAATTGATTGAACATAAACCAGTATTTCTTACGATGAATTGAATGAGTTGTAATTTAGGACATCACCGAATAGATTTTCCATATCAAATTATCTTTTATTGTATTATTACTTATTGAGGGTCAAAATAAGAATTATTTTTTTGGGATGAATGATGGAATAATGAAATTGAGCGAGTTGAGATGAATGGTAATGATTTGAAACATCGTATTTACCCTTCCATTATCAATACTATAAAATTTAGAAATATCAATATATTAATAAATTCACATCCCCAATGTATTTTCATAATATATATTAACAATACTTCATTGATGATGAATCCCACATTGTTAATCCATATTCAGAAATCATGTTTCAAATAATGAATAAATAATTGATCTTTTATCATGGAAAATGTATCTATGAACTTAAAATGTAAATTAATATCATTATATGGGAATTATAACCAAATTAGAAGTATCACGCGGTTAGGGATTAATTATTTTTTTGATATTATATTTATGATATAATATGTTGATTTCTGTCTATATAATAAAATATTTTATCTTCTAAATCATGAGGAATAATATATAAAAATATCACACATGGTGAAAGAATTATATCAAAATAATATATGTAGAATTATAAACGTTTAAACGAAAATAGTAAATATATAAATGGAATCTAGATTATGGTATAAAATTCCCTTTTCATTACTATGGGATGAAAAATAATAAACCATAAATATGAAAAATTGATTAGTTCATATGTTTATTGATAATAGTGAATAAAAAATAATGATTAGGACATGTAACAACTACCATTATTAAATAATTCATTGATTTGTTTTTTGGGTCACAAAATATCACAATTATTGAATTTCTATATTGATATGATCAGTTAATGGTGCATAAGTTTTTCTAACAAATATATCATCCTATAAAAGTTATATAAATTTTGAATTACTTTTGATGTAAATTAGTCTTTGAAATTCAATATCAATTTTCAATGTTCAAGTGAATAGATTCTCTATAGATTACCATTATTAATTTATGCAAGTATATATATATGATAATCTCATATAATAAACGAAAAATATAAGTCATAGTGACCATTTGAGTATTTTTTGAATATATTTAATATGGTTATGTAGTATGTAATATGTTAGAAGATGGATTTTTGGATGAAGATTATGTCATACATTGGACATGTTATAACACAAAATAGTATATAAATGTATCCATCATCATTACGATAAATTAATTTTAAAGAACAAACTATGAAACTATTATATAATTGTTTCATGTATTGAATGGATATTATCAATGCATTTTGAGAAATATATCATGAAAATCAATTTGATTATACAAAAAAAACACAGAATAGATTCATATTCCTATAGAAAGATGAATGTTGAATGATTTGTAGGATCTTGTGAGATGATTGATTTCTACACTTGTACTCTCAAAACCATATCATGGATATATGGTATGTCATATACAACAATGAATAAAAAACTATGGCAATATATCCTCATGAAAAATGACATTGTGGATTCTTATTACTAATGTCAATTAACTAATCCTTAGAGGAATTATCATAAAAATTATTTCAATATAGAAGTGTAAATTTTTTCAATACTGACATGGATTCATTATCCTTACGGTGAAAATACTGAAATATTTTATGATAAATATTGAATAAAGAATAAATTAACACAGAGAGAGTTGAAATTTAACCAAACTGGATAAAAGGAGTTTATCATAATCTATGTCTGATGAATATGTTTCAACTCTTATAATATAACATTGTTCGTGATTCTCGATGTACGGAGGATCATTCTACCAAATTCTTAATTTGGATTGAATGATATACTATTCTAATATATATGACAATTATATTTTTTAAATCACATAGGATGTAGAAGATGACAATATTAGGAACTGCTAGCTCAACCATCCATTTTTGACAATATAATAATTTTATATAAGAGGATTTTGATATAATGAATAAGGTATGTAATATTATTGAATTATACTTGTAATGTACAGTAATAATATGAATTTGGAAAGGAATATGTGTTCCATAAATTCTAAAATTGATGAATGAGATGTCAGATAATGGTCATAACTTTTTATTCTAGAACCTTCCATGATGCATAATGATGTATAACTTTATCCATGATCATTTTTATTGGAAAACATGATGATGGATTTTGTAGAATAAATATCTCAATTCATGAAATGATATTTTTATTAATAATAAAAATATAACATAATAGAATTATTCACCTATTACTCAAAGATATATGTAATTTCATGAACATCACCATTTTTTGTCGTCAAACATCTTAAATCATTTGATGGAGGTTATAATTTTTTGGTCATAGTTTATTGACTTTCCAGGATTTCGATTTATATATGAGAATATTTTTCACTTTCTCAAATATCATGGTTATAATAAAATAATTTATTTAGTACGCATATAGTAAAACTATTAGTTATATGTTATCAATATGTGTGGACTGTCCTGAGGTTGTAGAGAAGTCTTCTATTATCATTGGATACATATATGACTTTAAGTAGTTACTATTATCCCTAGACTGATGTTCAATTTGAATAGACCATTGAAACTATTGAAGATATATAGATATCATATTCAATATAATTCAAAATAGGTTGTGATAAACACCATTCCAATTTATAATTATTATACAAAAACCATATATAATCATACATTGAAATGGAACTATATGAGGTTCTGTATTATTTAGGTTTTTTTACAAGATCATTTTGAGATGATGTTGTATTGAATTTTAATTTAAGATGTGATATTACTTTAGGTATGAAATAAAAAATTAAAACCATACAATTTCACATTAGAACATCATGATTTTTACAAATAAGATAAATAAAAAAATCCTAAATAATATTTTTTATTGGACATTAGAGAAAATATATATCATTATATACAACTATAAAATAAAATAATGAGTGTAATAAAATAGTTAATGCATAGATTATATGAATTACCCCCCCCCCCCATAAATTTCATTAATCATTTGAGGGTATTACATTGTCAAAATTAAAAAACTTCAAACCACTAAAATGTTCGTAATATTTTAAATTAAGTACTTTTGAGAAAATGAAAATGCAGTATCCCATAACTATCTTTTTGTTACATTTTCCAATTTATTTGATAACCTTTTTATTGGTGTGGTATTTATTTTTTCTAGAGTTTAGTGAATATTTTTTGATAACTACTGGGATTTATTCCACATTTGGAGGTATTTTGGTGTTTAGGGTTTTCCTGTAGTGGGGATGATTTGGCTAAAATATACCCAGTTTAAGTAGTCATTTCATTTTTTGAATAATCATAGTGTGGACGATCTTGCGACATTTTAGGGAACTTTTATAATGACCCAAAAGTTTCATAAACATAGATTAATTCATTGTAGAAGAAAATTATTTACATTAAATAATGATCCATTCCATAAACTTATAGGTATAACATCAATGGAAACATTAAACATAATTTTTTAATACTCATTAATTTTCTGCAATATATATCTTCATATCCATCACACTTCATTTTCATTTTATACATAAAATATTTTATCTTTACATTGTAAAGGATATATAAGAAAGGGTTAGATCTGAAGATCATAATGGCTAAAAATGAATGATATCAATGTTCGTATAAGCATAATAAGATAAAACGTAATGATAACCGAAGAATAAAATTTTAAAATCACATCATGTACATCACATAAGATAATCATGGACCATGATATAAATAGTGGAATCTTATAAGACATGATTCAAAATAGAATCACAGAACATGGTCCACTAGAGTATAATACTAGAATATTTTATATTGATTTATAATAATAATTATAATAGGATACCATTACCTATTAATTGATTAATCTTTTAAACAAAAATTATTGAATAATTGGTTAACTCCCCAATCTATCATTATTGTAAATGTTCACTCTCAAGACAACCGTAATGGGAAAAATCCCTTGATTATCTTGTTTCACTCCCCATTGCATTACTTTTTATCCCTAGTGATATCTATCCTTAAATTAATCATTATCAGAATATATTGGTCAAACCAAAAACATAATTAATATCATTCATACATGTGACAGAATATTATAAACCATTCATCATACAAAAACCCTTGAAATTAAATGACTTTCATTATCATTTGATCATAGAATAACAAATGTAGATTGATTAGTTTTCTTAAATATCATTCCTTATTATGTGTAAACCAGATAAAGAAATAATAAATATGCTATATTTTGTTAATATTACTAGAAAATAGTATAAAATAATGAATTTTTTAGAATTTATGAATCAAATGTTCAATGAAAAATTATTTGATGAAAATAATACTTCAATTATTCAAAAACATCGTTATTATTTAAAATTGTAAAAAAATATTACAGAAGAAATATTTATTAAAAATTACCATAAGAACATGAAAATAAATCATCAAAACATTTAGTGGCCATAATTATAAGGATTTTCATTATTTCAGTATAATTTTAGAAAATAATTTGCCAATTTTTTTTGGAAATATAAATGAAATAACACATTAAGAAAATTAGAAGAGTATATATATACAAAAAATTTAAAAAAGGAATAAAATGGTTTAATGGAATTTATATATTCAAAAAAATTGTTTCAAATTACTCAATAATTATTTTTTTAGAAAACCATGATATAGAATAATAAGGCTTTTTAATGAAATGGTGATATTAATTAAATTATTCTGATTTTTTTGTATCATGAGTAAATATGGAGAGTAAAATGAAAGGAAAACAAATAATTAAAATTAATAACCAAATGGGGATAAAATTAATGAGTATCATAAGTTTTTGTTCATAATATTTCATCATCCATACGAAATCATAAGAGGACATTTCAAACAATGAGAATATAACATAAAAAATTACATTGGTTTTGAATTCCATCATACATTTTAACAACTACTATATAAATAATGAAATTTTATTATAAATCTTATAAAATAATATATTTATTATCTTTTAATCAAATAAAAATTTATTAGTTGAGTTCCATATTAAAATAAACATTTCAAGTGATAATTGGTTTATTTTTTCATTAATGTTTGTTTTTTTGGAGATTTTATTCATTATACATTAATCATGGGTAAATAATCTACATAATTTTTATAATGGTAAAATATTATATACATGATATATATATACTGATATTAAGCTATACAATATAGGGATAAATATTAATTAATCAATTCGTTGATAAGGTAACCCTTATTTACAAAAGAACATTGTTTTCATTTTTAAATAGCCTTAACAGGATAAAGGTAAATATTAATTAACAATTTCATGGAACGAAATATATCATATATATTGTCTATATTGATAAATTTATTCATCATTAACATATATGTAAAATATAAATAAGAAGGTGAATACAATCAATTGGTTGAGGCGGTAGTCCACAAATACACATGAGCGATGTTGTCTATTCCCAGAGGATTCGACGCTAAGAAGGTAGATAAAATATTATAATTACATAAGTATAAATATGTCATAAATGCATTATATAAATAATAATTTTTTTATAATACCTATCAATAAAATATTATTATGAAAAACTAATTGAATATGTGCATGGGAACAGTAATTTGTATGTACATAAGATTGATAAATTTACTTCTCAGTTGATTTAAATAATTTTGTATTATTGTTATTTAATTATAATATTAATAATTATGTTTAATAATAAAACATAAATTATTATATTAAGAGTAATATTATATATTTAAATGTGGTAATTTAACAATATTAAATAAATTGATTGGTTTATTAGATAAAAACTACATTGAAATGGATCCTTTAAAAATAATTTCAATGGATTATGGGTTTATATTTTGTTATGAAAAAACACTAGGATGTTGATATGGACGTGGATAATAGTAATTTTTTAAGGATGGTGGCTCTAAAAGTCACAAAATGTTGTAAATATGAGAATGGATGGTGCCTATTTATATTTAAGGGCAAGGTGCTCTTGAAATTTCATAAAATATTAAAAAATGTAAATTTATTCTAAGGAATAAATTGATAATATAGATATATAATATGATTATTATTTAAAAAAATCTCATACAACATGATTTGGAAATGATTGGATAAGTGTTTTACACACAACCTTTTGTATAAACCCCCAATATACATTTTTACAATGACATTAATATAAACGTTTTGTACCATTTAATGCTTAATAGTGATACAATTAAATGATAAAGGTAAATTAAATGGAATATGGTTTATGGTTATAACCATTTCCCATTAAATTGGATAATTTTATTATTTTAATTAATTTTTTTATAATTTAATATTGTAATATTTATTTTAAAGTATCGGTATAGTCATTTTTACACCGTTCATTAAATTTAACATTAAATACATCATGAAACGGGGGAATTCAAATACAATACAGTCACACCTCCATAATATGGAATATTGATATATTAAATTTTTATGAAACATTATATAATTAAAATTATATTTCATTTAGAATTTTTATGATTTTCAATATATTTTTTAAATACTGAAATACTTCATTATTATTGAATAAAAAATTAAGGATATTATATAATAAATAAAAATTAGATGAAATTTAATAAAAATTCATATATCTCAAAATATACACTTATAGTCACTCATAACATCCTCTCCTACAGACATAGACATATAAGAGATATAAGAAAAATATAGTGACCCTTTGTAATATTCAATTCTTATAATACTATCTTTGTTATTTTCTATGAATAATTCCCATTAAACTAACAAATTTATCAGATAAGCCGATAAGCGTATAATTTCAATAACAAAAAAAAATGTGATAAAAATTTTATGGCCTTTAAATTATGTAATAACCTATATTTACCTTATTTATCTATTGCTGATGTTATTAATATTCCAATTGTTATTATTCATATTAAAAAAATGGAAATATATAATGAATATGAAACTTATAATTATCAATATGTATTTAATTTAACTAATTAAATACATATAATTGTGAAAAATAGTTTTAATGTAACTATATAAATTAAGACAAAAACCACTTTTTAGGGAATAAATATTTTATCATAATGTTATATTAATTGTTATGCTATTCATAATAAAAATATTAGATGAATTTGAAATATTTGAATGAAAATAAATCATTTAATTTTATTAAATACCAATAACCAGTACAGATCAATTTAATTTATTAGGGAAATAATATATTACACACATAAGAATTGTTTTCTCAAAAAATATATCATTATCATAAATTGTTATTAAATTAAATTTATAATTATATGATAAATTAATAATAAATAATTATGTAATTACATGGATTTTTATACCATAAATTTTAAACATATATGTATATATACTCATACTATAAAATCCAATAGCTATGTGATAAAAATATTTTTTTATTATCTCATTGTTCTTCAAAACCCATTATTGTGTGCAATAAATGTTCATTGTGAAATTAAATAAAATTTAATATTTTTTTAAAATTTTTGCATGTTAAATTATTTCCCCTTTTAACAATATCTCCATTAATATTATATTACAGTTATACAAAAATGAAGATACATCTGCCTCATTATAACCTCGGGTTCCCAAATAGCATCCTTGAATTAGTGGTTTAAAAAACAATGAATATAATGAACTAGTGTGGATGAACTAACCCATCCACCTAATCCTTCCATCACATAGTGATGAATTAAAAGGGTAAAATAACATCTATTGAATATAAAAACAAATGGATATACAAGTTGAGGAAAAAACAAAAGAAATATATACAAGAAGATTTATACAACTCATCCAAATTGGTTGACCCATAAATGTAAAGAAAAACAAAATAAACATACCTCAATATGATCATCTATCACCAAAATACTCACCCCACAATAGAGGAAACCGAATATAAGATAACATGACATGAAACATAGATCCCTTCCCTTTCACCGAGTACTTCAAAACAAAGTCTAACACTACCACAATGAAAATAAATAATAACATTTCCCAATTGAATAAAAAAAATAATCTATCCATGAAATTATATTATGAAATCATAATATTTAGTTTCAAAATAATAAAAAATTGAAAATAAGATAAAAAATGATATAATTTTAATCATTTAATTGTTTCCATAAATGTGTTTTATATACACCATCTATTGTAATATATAAGAAATAAATAAAAAACATGTAATTTAAACATGTGAGAAAATATGCATGAAATAAACCATCATGTGGTAATCTAGGTATATAGTAAAATATTTAGATTTTTTGGATGTATCCATTTAGAATAAATAGTATATATATAATAATCATAATCTATGTAGAATTTTGATCCTATTGACATTGAGTCTAACTATATATAATCAATATCACACTGGTAACACCAAATGGTTCCACACACTGACTAAAGATTCCTTTTTATAAAATAGAATGATGTCCTAGGGAAATAAACAAATATCCTAGACATCAAGGAGGCCAAATGTGATGTAACCATTTGGATTCCAAAATCACAAATTTCCTACACTAAACTAGCAGGGTGCCCATGATTCCTTAAATCACTCTCTCAACCCCATGAATCATAATATTCGAGTGCTCATCAACAACACAATCTCCCTCCCTAAAACAATGATGCATGATCTATCCTTTATTTGTCTCCAAGATACACCTCCTAATGATGTAAGCTATCTCCCATGGCACATCCTACCGTCCCTGAATAGTTAATGGTTCCACACATAATAAGCTAAACTATATCCATTTCTTGTTACGTTGAAGGTTTCCAAAGCGATAAGTTAGTACAGAACTATATCGAAATTAATTCAATCCATTAATTGAAACCATTATTGACAATTAAAATCCATTTCAATGATACACATGTATGGAAAAAATTATAAAAAAATTTAATTCATGAATTAGAGGAACATTCCCAAATAAATCTACCTTAATAATGATGGAAGCATGTTTTCCATACTAAATGGACATCCAGAAAATATTGATCTTCCATTGAAATACATGGAATGGAAATAAAATACAAACGAACAATAAAAAAACATTTATCAATATGAAAACAAAATGCATTCAACTCCAGCATCGTGTCCAATGTTAGTGAATAAGCAGAAAGGCCTCCTACTAGGTATATGAATTCAGAAAAATATTTTACTGAAATTAAATATGGTGTCATAAAGATGGATGTAGATTACCCAAAATCACCCAAAATGGACATAAGATTAAAGAATAAATAATAAATAATGAATAATAAATGATTTTGGATATAAATATCTTTAAAACGACTTGATTCATGCATTCAAATAATCAATTATATTCATGCTATGAAATATCAATTTTTAATAACACACCATAAATGTAATTTTAATAGATTAAATAAAATATATATCAATATTTTCATGACATATAAGGATTTCAGGTCTAGTAAATTGTTCACACAATTAATGAGATTCAATAAATATATCTTAAAACATATTCACAATGTGTTATCTAGTCATGATCTGAATTTTCCATGAATGAAGTACCCATAATCTTTTTTACAGAAGTCATATGAAATGAAGAATAATGCTATAAGGTCCTAATGATCACCATCTAAATCCTTTTACACATTAATTATATAATTCCATTAAATTATACAACCATATATCCTCGAGAATTAGGTCATTACCCTAGGAAAGGTACTCCATTTCCAATAATCATTAAAGGGAATAAAAAAGGAAAACACAAACAAAGTAAAAAGAAAATATGAATAATGAAAACAAGGTGTTACAATATCCACAAAACAAGTCATTTATTTTCCTAAATATTTTTCATGGTAATATAATTTAAAAAACTATAGGTCACTACATTGACATCAACAATTCTCTGTCAAACATCATGTTGATATCCCATAAACACCTCCACATTTCATAGATCAAATGAATAATTTCACATGTGTCAAATACTAGCAACAAACCACAATCTAATATTCTTTCATAATATCACTAATATCAAGATCATGATAGTCAATGTCCCATTAAATCAAAATGGGACAGTCCAGTCTATACCAAACCGGGTTCAAAACAAAAAAAATCATTGATATATGTCAAATGAGATGTTAGGGTCAACCAATTGGGTTCCTAATTGAGTCATAAAACTATCTCAATGTGTCCAACACATCCTTGTAAAAACATACTATACGTACCCAACTGTTGATATCTCAATTGAGGTTAAACTATAAGATAGACCCAATCACCAAACTAAAACTCATGCAACTTTCAATGATGGTCCACATAAGACATCAGATTTCTATATATCATGATCAATCCATTCTTTTTCAACATTAACCCCTCTATTTTCTCATTAATTAGACTTATCCTTATTAAGGAATGGTCTCCCAACATTTCTCAGCATAAGGGTGATATTAATTTCCTCCCATAAAATGCATCCAATAACAGCATTATAATCAAAGCCATAGATATATTTTTACAGAAATAATTTCTAAAGGAAAACGACTTCTCAAGGAAGTGTTTAAATAGTGAATAAGATCCAAGAGCATAATGACAGGAACCTTTAAGAATCTATATGTATTAAATCCATCTGAGGATGATATAATAAATTAAATTTCAATAGGGAACACATTTCCAAATGATAAATATTACAAAATAGTAGAAGATAACCATGGATACTATCGTAAATATCTATAAAGAGAACCCCTTGAATTATATCAATCTCTTGGATGTACAATTCCCCATGTTATTCCACCCTAATAGTCTCCATGATAGAGAGAAAATCCAAAAATGTCATGATTTGACTAATGATCACCAAAATCCCATCCTTATCTATAATATTTTATCAAAAAACATTAAATAAAAATAATTCTAATCCTATGTCCCTATTGGAAAAGATAGAGTATGAAACAAACTAGCAAGTCAATAGTTTTTTAATTGATTCTATAGCACGTATGAACTTGAAATACCAAATCAACTTTCAAATTTTTGATCCAAGTCCTCCAATGCGGACATATAGAATTATGATACAACTTTGTATTTTCTCAGTGTATCAACTTGTATGAATATTTTCCACTATCCATAGAAAGCTACAATTGGGATAATGAAATAGCCATCCTATTTTAGAATCATAATGTTCTACTAGGAGACCATGAATAAATACCTGAGGTATCACCACCATTAATAATATTACTAATACTATAGTGCTCAAGGTCATACATATACTCTATCCACGCCCACTCATCCTATAAAATGTCAAAAATAATTACTATCTTATATATAACATCCCCTATATGTGATAATTATGGAATCCAATACTCAAATTATAAAATCATTCAAAACTAATAATGCTCTCTCATGGTTCCATGAATTATATCAGAGTGGTCTATGTGATGATTAACTATAATAGGGTGAAACAAAATATTATCCCTGAAAATCAGAATACATGTTTCCATGAACTAATGAAATATCTAGGACATCAATTCTAGAAACACCAAATGCTCAATAGTTGTTCCAAATGGTAAAAACAATTACCGTACTAACACATAAATTTTTCATTATGTATATCATACTCATTTAATCTCAAATAGTGGCACCATGATTAACTCTCATTATTTGAAAGCCAATAATCCCCTCTATACTGATGAGAGAAATAATTAGTCTTAGGTGTACGCTATTTATTCATTATTATAACCTTATTTAACATATGACAGTAAATACAATGCATTATGATATTCCATTCCTTATTATGAAATAGTACATGTGAAGAACACAATTAAATTCTAGAATAAATAAATCCATTGGAATCATGATAAAAAATAAGTAACAAATGTTTTAATAACATATTATGAACTATTTGGTAAGATAGAATAGAAATGAGCATCATTCTAGGAAGTAGGTAAATTGTAAACCCAACATCGATCTAATATTGAAAAATTAAAAAATCTTCCAAAAAACATTATTATATGAACACCCCACTGATTGTAGATGAATTCAAAAATAATGATCAATATCATTCGAAATTATCATTTAGAACTGGTATGAGATTACACCAGTATAATGAATGACATGATATTACATTCCAGATCAAGATCCCAATCACTATGAAAAACGTGACTGATTATATATATGATATGATCTAAACCCAATTGTGATAAAATTTCTACGAGGCCATATTAGTGATAAAATTATCCATAGAAATAATCATGTTAATGATATCATGATCATGCACTATGATGTCTCACTCTACCAAATAATTTCATATCATCACTTAACATGATGGGAACATAAAACCTTGTTCGAACTCCTTCCCAAAGGTATGAGAATGGAAATGAATAAAATAAAAATATTGTAATTCAACCCCAACTCCTAAAATATATTTGATGACTATAAATATTGAGTAGCATCATGATCCAAAATATCATGCGCCGTCAATAATTAAATAAAAATTATACCAATAACTTTGGCTTGCCCTACATCATATTTCTCAAGTGGATAATCCACTATATAAATATTTTTTCCTATACCTCGTCCTTGATATTTCATTTCCCCATGAACACCCCCATTAGCATGATGATATGATCCACCAGCCTTGGAAGTATCGATACAAACATGTCAGCACGTGATGAGTACGAACCTCTACATACTCCCATGGGACATCATGTTATAAAAATAATAGATATTTTAACATTTTCACAAATGATTACATGTTTTTCAAGACTCTATACAATTAGTCTTGGTACAAATATGTTTCCAAAAATGATAAAAAACCTTCTACTATCAAAAATAATCCCCAAAACTAGTCTTAATGAAAATTAGAATCCCTTAAGCTTCCATTTATAAGAAGAGGATTCAACATGTATAATGGAAGTACAGGAGAATGATACTAATAATGAATGCAAGAGGATGAGATTAGTTAATTTTAAGATGTAATCCACTATATGTATTCAGTTATCAATATAAAATGTCAATATTTTTATGTAATATATTTGTAAATAATTTTATTTCATTTATAGGTTTCTTTGCATGCTACACCAGATTAATCATTCATTACCCAAAAAAGCTATAAAATTAGTGTTACACACCATCCTAATTTTCTATGAATCATCATTTTCATGTGTAATTATTTAAGAAATAAAATTATAACCTACCTATTAGAATTATACGTCTGTACACAATTAATTTATTTATCAATAGTGGTATTTAAATTTATTTAAAATTATTTTTTGGTGAATAAATATTTACAAATAAAAAAAATCTTATTTTAAATAAAAGGAAATAGTTTTATTAAAAACTAATTAAATATTCAAAAATATGTTTATAATTCATTTTCATTGAAAAAAAAATTTACATTTAAAAAATTTATAAATAAATGCTATATTATTTTTTTATTTTATAATTAAAATTAGACAGATTTTTATCAACTCATCCAATTTTGATCATTTGAATCTATTTTACATTCAATTTGGATATACAAACATAACAACCATTAGAATATTTTTGCTATAAAAAAAGTATTTTTTCTACTAAATCAGTTTATTTTTTAATTAATATTGGAAAATTTAAATTAATTGAATTTTTGAAATTGGATTCTATAATTGTAATAATATGTTAAAATTTCAAATAATATGCCACTTTTATTTTTGTACAAAATGAGTAATACCATTAGATATTTTTATAACCGTAGATAAGGGTAAATCGTATAAATTAAAGGTGATTATAATGTAATAAATATTATAAATCTACCCAAAACAACGAAAAAATATTAATGGATGAATTTAAATTTACCCCATATAGAAATGGTTATAAATTTATTAATAAAATCGAATCTTTTCCATAATAATGTCTTTGATATTATTAAAATTCCAGAGAGTGAAAAAATGTCACACTCATACATTAAATAAGTATAATATTTTTGATATGTGGTTAAATAAAATATATGGATGACTATATATATTATTCTAAAATATATTTTGAATAAATGAAACATTTAATTTAATTTTTTATTTTTAGTGAATAAATAATTTTCATAAATAGTTACAGAATGATGATGTTTTAATTAATCAATTTAATGAAAAATAAATTAAATGAAATGTGAAATATTGAAATAAATATAATTAGAATAAACTATGTTTCTCAACAAGACGTATTGGTTAATAAATTATATTATGATTGTATTAAATAATCTGGTACTCTGTTTTCTTGCGGGAATTATTTTCTTAAAGGCAATGGAATGAATATTATCAAAATTTAAACTAATGATATTTTATGAAAATATATTTTCATTAATTTGGATATAATAATACAAATCCCATACATGGGGAAAAATATGAATAATGACATAAAATTTAATAAATGATTCTTTATGGTTGAATTGAATCATTATAAGTACAAATATAAACATTATAAATTATAAATGTTGTTTCCTTTGTTAAAATTATAATATGTTAAGTAACGGACAATAAAAAAGATAGTGTTTAAAAATATAAAAAAACATGTCAAAATATATTGGATGATTGGATATATTGAATATTACTTATTATCATCGAATTAATTACAATTTAATGTTATTTTTATCCTGAAGTAATTTATAATAAATTAATATTTTGATTAATTACATAAGTGCCCCTCACTTTCACCATAACAGGACACATCATCCATCATCTCATGTCCCATATTTATTACCTCTACCTCAAAAACCTCTATCATGATATATACTCCACTTTTAATTCCACATTTTATAGGTGATGTCCTTTTAAAAGGACTATCTCTAGAGACTTTTAGAGGAGATAAAAGATAATTCATTTTTAAGAATTGGTAATTACTTTAACCGATCACTGGTTTTTTCTACTCATTTATACCTCATATAAATATATGATATATATAATAAAATAACAAATTAATCATCCTAAATATGATGAATTTTTATATTGATTATGAAATCACCATTATAATGCCCATTTCATATCTAACTAGAAGTGAAAGTGTTACTCATGAGTACATATGGTAAACCATATCTGTGTAGCTATACAATTCATTTTCCATCACAATGTTTAATGGTTATTAATTAAGATCAGTTTAATGTTCATATAATATATTTATGATATAATTAAACTTATTTAAATATAGTATAATATCATCATTTTTACCATCTAATATTTTCGGAGATTATAATGTTTCTTGTGAATACATAAGTCTTACCATGCCCCTGAAGAAATATGATTTAGTTTTCAAATATATTTATCGTGGATGGTTATAATTATTAATTATAAGAATATATATGATATATATTATTTAAAATTAAATCTATAATTATTATATAACATATTAATTTCTTTCTACTTAATATTAAAATTAAAAAAATGGTCAAGCATACTTACAGTCTACCATCTCCACGAACGATGTATTAAATTTTATACATCCAACATTTATGAATAAACCAAAATAGAAATATATAATGAATATATATATATAAATATGTCATATTTATGATTCTGGATAAGTTGAAATCATGATATATGAAATATGAATAATGAAAAAATGTCAAAACAAGTATGAAAACTTAATAGGTTGTTAGCTGAAACATAACATTAACAAGGAATTGATAGTGACAAGAGAAAAAAAGTATAATTATATAATATAAGATAATATATATATATATTAAAATGTTTCTGTGACAGATTTATAATATACATGCATTTATTATACTTGAGGTTTTTACATTTTTAATGGACATCAATAATTATGTTAAGGGAATTTGATATTACTTTTTATATATATGAGACACATGCCATATTCCCAACACATTTATTTTAGGTGGTGTAAATACAATACAATAACATGTTTTATATGTAATTCATTTTATTTAATGATATGATATGTTTATGTTTTTATTATTCCTTCTTGGATCTCGCGATTCAATATTTACTCATGTTGTAATGGAATTTTTCCACTTTTTTTCATTGGACACATGCTTTATAAATGAATTTTTTTTATAGTGCATATAATATAAATGAATGTTTTTTATGTGTCTTATCAGTATTATTATTTTTTTATATTATCTATAAAATATTATTTCATTCACCGGGAATATGATTCCTTTTTTTATAATGTTGTAAAAGGTTTATTTCATAATTCCATCATCATTTTGGATTATTTCACATTAAATGATCAATAGTGAATATCATTCCTTAAAATAAAGGTTTAAAAAGTAAAATTCAACATTTTTTTATTATTATCCTAGTAATATTTTAAAAAAATTAACAATGATTGAAATTTTACTATATTTATTGAAAAGAATATTATTTATTTTTCTCCAAATGTTATACTTTGTGACGTTTTTAAAAAATTATTTATTTAATTATTTATGATTCCATAATTCATTAAAGCATAACATTATAAATAATGTTATTTTTTGAAGAATTTTTTTTATTTAAAATTTTTGGTTCAACTAAAGAATTATTTAATAATGAAAATGATATATTCCACATTAAATATTTCAAATAATCGTTTAGAAAACATTTCACATCTATGATAAATTATATGGAATTTACAAAGGCTTTAATGGTGATAAGAACTAGGGATACAATTATTATTCATTATCTGAATGGTTTATGTTTATGATGAAATGATTTTTTGGGAAACCATTTATTTTCCATTAGTTATTTTATAATCGATTTTTTATGAAATTGATTTTATTACATTTTTTCTGATTTGGTGACTTATTGTTGGTTCTATATAACACATATATATTATTTCCAATAAGTGATGGTTGGAACCTATATCTCCCTCTACTGAATTGGTTAATGAATTTTTTCTCATGACAATGTGAATGGAAACCAGACAACGTTCTTGAACTCTTATTGGAAACTATTGATTTGGTTGATCAATTATGTAAAATAGATGATAATGCCCGATCTATAATGTCTCAGATTTTCCATGTATTATTATTTTTAAATATTATATGGAATTATTTCGAGACCGGGAGCGAAGAAGGAACATCATTCTGAGGCCCAGTGATCCCAGAATGGTGGTTTGAACTTTTTTAAGTTACGTGAGTCGGCACTTGTGTGTGATTGTGATAGTTTCCAAATGGATGCCCGGATTAAAAATATGACGGCACTGTCATGTCTGGAACAACGACAACCTAATAATGGTCCTATTATATTCTGTCGTGGGTCTTGGAAAAAAGTTAACTTTCAAAAGTTTTAGGTAAAATAAAACAAAATAAATTTGCAATGTTTATTTTATGTCATTTTGGAAATATCCACTACAGCACAACGATGGGGTAGTTGTTCTAGTCATTAATGTCAAGTCATAATTACTCAAAATAGCAATGCTGACTCAATAATGTCTAAGTGTTATTAGATGTCAAATATGTTTCCCTTTTTATTAGGATAATTAAATTTGCTCATTGGCGATGATTGAGATAAACCTCTAGAGAATCCACGGAGCATTGGAGAAAACACTCAATGATGACCAATGATGGATAGAAGATGAGATTTTCTGCACAAATGAAGTTGAAGGATCTCGATGACGATGGAATGGGGACCCATTTTTCAATGATCGAACCTTTCTTAAATGTAGGGTTTGTTATTTTATTTCATTTCCACCGTTTTTAAATTTAAACAACAAATGTGGATCAACAATGAACGTGTTGTTCCACAGATTCGTGTGTTCTTTCCGGAGTGATTTTATTTGGGATTGTCATGGGAAATTAATACATGTTGATCATTTTCGCTGATTTTCTTCTCTATTTAAGCATATTAATGGGAGTGAATCAACGTCATGACGAACGACGACAGATGTTCGTTCCTCAAATTTTTTTTATTGGATTTCATCCCTTTTTTCACGCGTTACTCACATTCTGCACGGGGAGATGAACAACATATCAGTGAAAATCCGTTTTGTAACACAACGATACCAAATTGAAGAATCGACAACATATAAACCTTGCAGACATGTGATGATGATGGCGGACTACAGATCAGACTGAATCGGGAAGGGTTGTTCTTCGAGCGTTCTTCATGTGGGAAGATCAAAGCAAGTTCTTGGGGGCCGATCGGAGGTCCAGAATCACCGAAAGAAGATTCATGGCATCGGGGCAACCAAACCCCGAGTGTTTCGTGGTGATCAGATAGCCAAATCGACGATCGGGGCAGCACGTGAGGCTAGCAGGTGAAGAGCGTCGTTTCTGGAAATTTCCAGATTACATGTCATGTACTTCTGAAGAACACAACATTTATACTGGCTTCCGAAACCAGGTTTTCAAGGGATAGAGAGGATTCACACGGTGTGTGACTCTGGTGGGAAGATCAAAGCAAGTTCTGTTGCACTCTGTTTGTTGGTTTTAGTTGTATGAATTCAATTTGTTCCTTAGTGTTTCTATATTTCAATATTTGTGGGCCTAGATATGTGTTCATTTGTACAAGTACTTAGGAAATGCTTCCCATTTTTAGTTATATGCCTACTCAGTTCTAGTCACCATCCCCTTTCCTTTTGGGGCGGGCTTGGGGAGTCGCGGCGCGGGCCCACTGTGACGGGTTGTGACAGTGTGGTATCAAAGGAGTTTGGTTCAACATTAGGACCATGACTTTGTGTGTTTGGTTTGGGAGAACAGTGTTAAGTGTTTCAAGATCAGATTTCAGGCCAGAGACTCCAGTGTTGGTGCAGTGGCCGACATATCCATACACTAGGACATAGATAACCAACTTTTCGACTAGGTACATGAAATCACTAGTTGTGGGGAACTAAAAGAATGGTACATGCATCATATAGGAATGTGTTGTGTTTTCCATGTCCTTTGTGTCAGCTATCCATATATTCTCATTGAACATGGTACATCTTGTTTCCTTACAGGATGCCTTCACGACGCATACCCGCTAGTATTTAGTAGTGCGATCACGAGGATGAACCCTTCAGTGATGAGGCATCGATACATGGACCAATTCCCCAGGAATTTCCACTATGTCGTGTACTTTCTATTCCGCCAACAATGGAGTAGCACGTGGTGCCTGCAATTCCAACCGATGAGGAGCACAGGCTGAGTGCGCTCAACAAGTTTCAGAGACAGAGACCCCACAACTTCCATGGAATGCTCGACCCTCAGATGGCTGAGGAATGGAATGATGTGGTGTCTAGAGTTTTCCTTCTAGCGAGGACACCAGCAGACCAGATGGTGATCCTAGGAGAGAGCCTTCATTAGGATTCAGTGGCACGATGGTGGAGTCTGACCGCACAGACTCACAACGAGGAGACTCTTTCATGGATGATGTTTGAGTGACTCTTTAGGGATGTGTTATCTCCGGTTACGCTGAGATATGTGCACATCCAGGAGCTTCTTCATCTCCAGTGGGGCAGTATGATAGTAGCTGACTATTCCTCGAGGCTCACCAACATCGCCTGGCACTTGCCGAATATTGTCAGGGATCTGTACTTTAGAGCTCAGACCTTCGAGCAAGGTATACTAAGAGACATCTGATCTAGTGGCATGGATCTTTGATTTTCAACTTATGTTGGAGTGCTCAAGCATGCCTTGGTGATCGAGAGATTCTTGGTGGAGAAGAGATAGCCGACGATAGTAAGCAGTAGGTAGAAAGGTGTAAAGACACTGGCAGTAGGGAGCCGACATCAGGAATAGTGATCTGGACATGGGAGGCGTCATAGGAGGACCCAGGGCTGGGGATCTACAGTCCGGGGCTCTCAGGCTGGATCCATTTAGCCTAAGAAGAATTGATGTTTTGCGTGAGACGGTTGGGGACATCATGCTAGAGATTTCCCATCCCATCGAGATGCTGTCAGGGAAGCGGTGGATGGACCACCGAGGCAGAAGCAGAGAGTGGAGCAGACAGAACCGCTAGGTGGCAGGCGTGAACGAGGATCAAGGAGAGCTGCTGGTGGTGGAAGACGCTTTGAATTACTTCTACCACCACCCGCAAGTGGTCTGCACCAGGCTCAAGGAGCTGGGGGACTAGGACGGGGACATCTGCATGCGGTTGAGGCATACAACGCAGGGGATCCAGGGATGATTCGACGTACATCAGGTGTCTTTTATACCACAGTTTTTATACATATAGACACAAGTTCCAGTAATTATTTTATAGCCAAATTTCTTGTATGAAACCTCAAGATTCAAGTAGAACTGATGACTCCATCCTTACGCTTGGAGACACTAACGAGAGGAGACTCAACGATTGCACACCATTGCAGACTGTGCGGTCTTACCCTTAGAGGCTAGAGTTTCGGTTGGAACATTTTGGTGGTAGAATCTAGTCCGTACTACTTCATTCTTGGTATGGATTGGTTATCTTCGGTCCAAGCCCAGATTGATTGTTTTAGTTGAAGAGTATTGTGTGTGCGCCGTGATGGAACAAGGTTTTCCATTGTCGGGGAAAGGGAAACCCATGCAGCGCAGAATGGGCTTAGGCATAGGAGTGTGCATCCAATCGCTCAAGATTTTCATAGTCATGCCTTCGATGAAATAGATTTTGTGAGCTCCCAATTCATTGAAGTAGTGATGGAGTATGAAGACGTCTTTCCCAATGATGTTCCAGGATTATCTCCTCGCCGGGAAATAGAATTATGCATCGACATACACCCCGGGATGACACCGATTTTCTCATCAACATATCAGTTTTCTCCCACAGAGCTTCTCAAGCTGAGGATGTAGTTGAAGGATTTATAGAGCATGTGTTTTGTGTGACCTAGCGTTTCACCCTAGGTGGCCCCAGTCTTGTTTACCAAAAAGGCAGACAGAAGTATGAGGTTGTGTGTGGATTTTCGTCGCCTGAACCAGGTGGTGGTGAAGAAAATGTATCCACTTCCAAGGATCGATGACCACTTTGATCATATAAAAGGGTCACAATGGTTGTTGAAAGTTTTCCTTCGATCAGTCTATCACCAGTTACGAGTGGTGACGAGGATATTCCAAAGACGGATTTCAGATGCCGCTACAGTCACTATAAGTACTTGGTGATTCCTTTCAGTGTGATGAACACCCATGCAGTGTTCATGGGACTGATAAACCATATTTTCCAGTCGCACATGAACCAGTTCTTAGTGGTCTTCATCGACAACAACCTTGTGTACTCGGAATCAGAAGAGGATTATGCGAGATACCTACAGATGGTTCTAGATGTACTTTGGGAGCACCAGCATTATGAGAAGCTCTCAAAGTTCCAGTTCTGGATTCAAGAGGTCCACATTCTAGAACAATTCATCTCAGCAGATGGAGGCCCTATAGGCCCATCCACAGTGGAGGTTGTGTTATCATGAGAGCCACCTCAGAGCGTGACGGAGGTGCGGAGCTTACTTGGGTTGGAAAGATATTACCAAAGATTCAATCCTAATTTCTACCAGATATCAGCACCGATGATGGCCTTGACCAGGAAGGGGTAACCCTTTTTGTGTATGGAGATGTTCCAGCATGCTTTCAAGTGGTTGAGACAGAGTTTGAAGAGTGACTTAGTCTTGAGATTAACAGAGGAGGGTGTCGAGTATGTAGTTTTCTGTGACGCATTGGGGATCAGGCTTAGTTGACTCATGATGCAGAGTCATGCAGTGATTGCTTATGGTTCACGCCATCTTAGGCCACATGAACAGAACTATGTGACCCATGATCACGAGATGGTAGTGGTAGACTTTGCATTGAAGATGTGGTGACACTACCATATGGTCAAGAAGTTCATCATCAACTCTGACCATAAGAGCCTCAAGTATATCTCCTCACAGAAGGACCTGAATCCGAGGTAGAGGGATTGGCTAGAGTTCCTCCAAGACTATAATTTCGATATTATCCATACTCTTGGAATGGGGAACATGGTGGTGGATGCTCTTAATAGAAGGTCGAGCTCACAGTTGTTGAGTGATTCGACAGAGTAGTTAGCAGTGTTGTAATTATCCTTCGTGGATGAAGAGGATAAAACAAACCAATAGTCGATGGTTGTCGCCCGTCCACTCTTACAACGTGTTAGGGAGGCTCATCTAGGAGATGTCTATTGTGTGGCCTTATGTTCTTAGTTATCAAAAAGTCATTCTCATAATGGATATTCCCATGGCGGGATGAAAATATTTATTTTCAGAGGAATCATTGTTGTACAAGGGGCATTATAGGAGGAGGTCCTGAGGGAGATTCATAAATCCCCATTGGTGGAGCATCCTGAAGTGGAAATGATGTACCATGATCTCTGACAACAGTTCTATTGGTCGGTCATAAATAAGGAAGTAGCATAGTTCATTTCTTGATGCCTCACATGCCATCAGGTGAAGGCTATGCACCAGGTTCCAGAGGGATTAGCTCACCCATTGGACATTCCAGAGTGGAAGTGGGATGGAATATCGAAGGAATTCGTGACAGTTTTACCACGGATTTCCTAGGGTCATGATTCCATCAGGATGATTGTGTACCGACTCACCAAGTCGACCCACTTCCTATCTATCAGGGAGCAGAGTTCCGTAGAATTCTTGGGACGCCTCTACATGAAGTGAATTGTTCGGCTTCATAGAGTCCCCTCGACAATAGTCTCATACTGAGATGCCCATTTTACATCCCAGTTGTGGATGGTATTGTAGAAGGATTTTGGGACTCATCTACCCTTGAGCAGAGCATTTCATCACCAGAATAATGGTCAGATGGAGAGAATGATTCAGGTTCTTGAGGATATGTTGTGATCCAATGTCATGGAATTTGGTCGCAATTGTGAGGACCACCAACCAATGGTGGAGTTTTCATAAAATAATAGATAGCACTCCACCATTGGTATGGCACTATTCGAGGCCTTTTATGGGAGACCCTACCGGTCACCGCATTACTGGACCGACCACAGAGAGTCAGCACTCATGGGTCCAGAGATGGTGCGAGCTACCACCAAGAAGGTGCAGATCTTTTGATAGTGGATGAAGATTGCACAGAGCCAACAAAAGTCTTATTCTGACAGACGACAAAGACATCAGGAGTTCGAAGTGGGTGACCATGTCTTTCTTCGGGTCTCACCTAAACAAGGGTTACATAGATTTGGGTGAGGGGGAAATCTATCTTCGAGGTTCATCAGACTCTCCATATACTATGCAGAGTTGGTGAGGTGGCGTACAACCTAACTCTAATACCGTAGTTGCATCAGGTACATGATTTCTTCTCCATGTATCTGCTGAGGAGCTACGTGCATGAACCATTGCACATCATCGACTGTGGCGAGATGGACATCGAGGAAGGAGTGACCATTGATAAGTACACGGTGGAAATAGAGCATTGGCAGGAGAGGATCCTTTGTGGGAGATCGATTCCCATGGTGTAAATTCGGTGGCAGCCCATGATTATTCAGGAGAGCATGTGGGAGCAGGAGGCCCAGATATGTGCCTAGTACCAAGATCTTTTTGAGTAGTAATTTTTTTGGATTTTCAGTGACGTAATTCCCCATGATGGGGAGATTATAATGTCCCAGATTTTCTATATATTATTTTTTAAAATAATATATGTAATTATTTATAAACTGGTCACGAATATAGAACATCATTCTAAGGCCTAGTGAGGCTGTAATGGTGGTTTGAACATTTTTATGTTATGTGAGTCGACACTTCTGTGTAGTTATGGTAGTTTCCAAACAGATGCCCAGATTAAAAATATTGAGGGCATTGTTGCATCTGGGATGACGACTTTACCTTTGAAAGAGCCTAACCTCAACCAGCACTGGTCGATGAAAAAAGATAATTTTCGGACATTTTTAGTAAAATAAAACAAAACAAATTCGCAATGTTTATTTTATTTCATTTTGAAAATATCTTGCGTAGCAAAGCAACAGTGCATATTCTTAATTCATTAATGTCATGTCATAATGACTCAGAAACAGCAACGCTGACTCATTAATGTCACAGCGTGATGGGATGTCAAATATGTTTCCCTTTCTATTCGTATAATGGATTTTTCTCATTTGCAGCGATTGAGATAATCCTATGGAGAATCCACGGAGCATTGGAGAAAAGTCTCAACAATGAACAATGAAATATTGAAGTTGAGATCCATTACACCAATGAAGTTGAAGGATCTCAAAGACGATCGTAGCAAAACACTTTCGTCAATGATCGATCCTCTCATAAAGGTAGGGGTTGTTATTTTATTTTGTTCCCCCCATTTTTAAACTTAAATGACGAACGTAGATCAACAACAAACATGTTGATCATTTGATTCAGGAATTCTTATGGGATTGATTTTATTTGGGATGGTTATGGGGAATTAATCCATGTTGATCACTGTTGTCAATTTTCTACTCTGTTTAAGCCTATTAACCAGGGTGGATCGATGTCGTGACGAATGATGGGGGATGATCTTTAATCAAATTTGTTTTATTTGATTTCTTCTCTTTTCTTTCGCCCATTCTACGTGTTCTTCATAGGGCAATGAACAATGGATCGTTACATGCCCATTTTGTGACTCAATGATCCCAAATATAATATTTGACACCACAATGACCTTCTGGAGGTGTGACAATGATGGCGTATGACGAATCATACCGAATCAGGATGGGTTTTTCTTCGAGCGTTCTTCGCGCGGGATGATCAAAGAAAGTTTTCGGGGATGATCGGATGTCCGGAAACACCGAAAGAAGCTTCGTGGAATCGGTGCGACCAAACCTCGGTAGTTTCATGGAGATCATACAGCCATACCGACGATCAAAGATGCACGAGAGGTGTACCAGTGAACAGAGTTGTTTCTTGAAATTTCTAGAATACGCGACGTGTACTTCTAACGAACAGGTCATGTAGAGATGGCAGCGGAGACCTGGGTTTCGGGGGCCAGAGGGGGATCACAAAGTGTGCGACCCTGGTCACACGATATGTTAGAATTTCCCCAATGATCGACATGTACTTTGGGAGTATACAGACACGGTTTGGAGTACACATCTTTAGACGACACAACGTGTACAGCATGGTAGAGGCAGCTACGCCAGACTCAGCTTGTATCTAGGGGAGTACACGAACATGGGATGGAGTACATGACCATATACTCCATCACATGGCCAGGTGAGGCCAGTAACGCGGGTCACCCCGTGTACCGATTACAAGGGTTGGTTCACACGGGTTGATGACTGTGTATAGGCACATGGCCAGCGTACACAGAGCCAACCCCAGTCACTTGGAAAAGTGGTGTACATCATACAACATGCCGTGTAATTAGTTTTCTACACGACAAGTATTACGACACATTCCATTCTACACGAGTAGTACCCGGGGTTAGACAACACGACATGTAATTTTTCTACACGTCGTGCACTTTTTTGAAAATGGCATGGTCCTTTTGTTCACCGCATCTTGTACATCTTTCTTTAGGGTCAGTGACCCTTCTTCTTGTTCCCCTAAAGGTCAGGCATCGTTTCCTTCTACAAGAGTATGATCCATTCATCATAAATTTCTGTGATAGGGTCAGGAATCCATCTAAGAGGCCCAGATCGAGATCCACTATCCATTCTTGACCCTAGGTAGAGTCTATCATCGATGTGACCAAATCCACCAGGCGTAGATCCTCTATATAGAATCTTAATTCTGGATGGGTCATGGTATCTACCATGGCCCTGGCAGTGATCCTCATCTGTTTATATAGATCTCTCCCACTCAGTAGTGTGTCTCCCGTAATGAATGTGCCTACTTCTCGTGATGCTTTCAGATGAACAATACTTCTCGGAAAGACGTCATCTGAGCTATAAGACTTGTGGAGTGTGTTCTCCCAAAATGAGTGCTTCGTAGGATCTTCGAATTGAACCCCTAGCTAGGGTTATGTGGTCATGTGACTATCCTTTAGACTATGGTTCTGGGTTTCGAGTATAGCTGGTTTCTGCAATATATTCTTTAGAGATATACTGTGCATATATGAATGTAACATTACACGGTGTATCTCTTTGTGGTTTTCATGGTCCTTTTTCTAAGTATTGTTATACTCAGCCAATAATAGGATTTTCCCGTACATGTCATGTCATGTGCAAACAAGAACCCTTTTTACAGAGTCCAGGGAAAACCAGGACATGACCGAGCTTTCTATGTTTCCTACAGGCCGAGGCGTTGCAACGGCTATGAGGAGCAACCCTGGTACCTTTTTGTGTTTACAGGTTGTAATTTTATGTTTTCAATCTTTTTTTGGGTGGACTTTTATTCTGGCCCTGTTTACATTCAGTACATTACCTTCTTTCATACTCTGTTTGTTGGGATAAGATGAATGCATTCATTTTATTCCATAGTTTTTTTACATTTAAGCATTTGTGGGCATAGAGTTGTGTGTGTGTGTGTGCGTACAAGTACTTAAGCAATTCCTCCCATGTTTAGTAATATGATAACTTTTTGCTAGTCACCACCCCCTGTCATATTAGAGGCGGGTTTGGGGAGTCATAGAGTGGGCCCCACTGGGATGGGTTGTGACATGATCCAATAGTCATGGTTGTTATCCAAGACATATAAAAATGATTTTTTATACTTATGATGATTCCATAAAAAATATGACATGATCATATGGTTTAAGAATGAGTTTTGATGATGCTTCATTATTATGTTTTAATGTTAATTTTATTTGTGTCATAACTATTATTTTGAACCCATGACAGGTTTAGTATTATCATAAAATTTTATATTCATTCTCACATACCCATATTCCATATATTAGTATTTCATAATATTTTAAATTTATATCTTTAATATTTAACATTACTAAGCATTGGAGCTCACCCATTTTTTCCTTTCCTCATTTAATAAATATAGATATTAAGTCGGAGTAATATATGAGAAAATAATTAGGGGATACTTTGAAGATATTCCACCAGATTAAAACATCATTTTTCATGATTCTAAAGGGAATAAACTATTGCGGTCATTTGGTGAGTTTTTTAGAATATAATTAATATTCATCTAAAATGATATAGTATCAATGTAAGATGATCCTAGGTGATTTTAGTTTCTATCATATCATGGTGTAGTCAACCATTTGAATTATTGATGAAATTTGTTTAATGATATCCCTAGAGATAATTCAATGGATATTTATAGAGTGGTCCCTGATGTTATGTCTATGTATAGGTTTAAAACCTATATTTTTTATAATGATCATGAATGAATTATGATTAAAACTATGGATTTTTATATTAGAATATTAATATTAATTTCCATTTAATATCTGGTTATAACCCTATGATTAGTGTTTCTCACTCTTTAATTTCTGTTTTTAGTATATGGATTTGACTTGAAGAAATCATGTTAACCATTGAATTTGATGGAATGATCGGTGACTATGAGAATCCAATTACATTATTAATATAGAGAATGAAATATTGGTTATTAATAATCATCTATCACAATTTATTATTAAAAATGTAAACCATAGTGAGATTCCAAATATTTTTTAATAAGAGTAAGATTGTATTTTATGAATGTTCATGTGGTTATGATCATAGAGTAAATATATTCAGGCCTCCTTCATGTCCATAAGAATGGCAGAAGATCATAGAGTAATATCCCAAATTTTGGGTAAGATGTTATATATATGGAAAAAAAGATTGTCGAATGAATAATTGATAAAGAGATCAGTGTAATTTGTATGGAGAATATGGAAATTTTCTATGTCAATTCCCTGTACCAAGGATTACATTTTAGATAATGGAATTATCTATTTCTTTAAAATCATTGTTTCTAAATGATTAAATTATATATTTATTTATAATAATGTATAATACTTTAGTTGTGGTTATATTGTTTCATGGAAAATGAAACATTAATATATTGGCCCACTGTATATTTTTCATAAGGATTTAAGAGAATATTCTGAATGGTACAAGTTCCATGAAAATTTATTTAGGGGGTAAGTTGATATTGGATGTGAAGGATAACCTTTAATATTACCATGATTTATGATTGTTATAAGATAAATATTTAAATTTTTGCTGACAAGAGGATTAATAAAATGCTAAAATGTTTTATGATGTCATTGACTGATTTTGGAGAATTTTTGGTTTTATGGTATGTGGAATGTGTTATTTTTTTAAAGGATACATGTTTTTTCAAGGATTTTATGGTAATTCAGGTTATTAAAATGTTTCAAGTGAATAAATGATAGTGTTATCCACATTTTTGGTATGTTACAATTGAAAAATAAATAATTTTGATGATTGAGAAATGATAAATTTAGTGATATTATTTACAAATTCATATATTTAAATATTTCTAAAGATACCAAAGGGTAAACATTTATGGAATTCTTCACATTGATATCTTTGGATGAGGTTTTAGATATTAAAATATTATCTCTCTATATGATATTTTATTAATTTTAGATAACATATGTGATTTTCAAACAAATGAAATAATTTATTATTATATAAATTTGATAATATTTTAATACATAAAGAATAAAAAATACAGCTTTATTTTATGGAATAATAGATGATGTTGAAATTTAGTATGATACAATGAAAAGATGATATATTTATTATGAATTGTAATGAAATAAAATAATTATTTAATCTCCAGAAAAGTATTCAACTATAGGCAAAGGATATTGAAAAAAAATGTTATACAAGTATTTATGTTTATAGTAAATAAAATATACCTGAAATATTAACCAATTAATGTTTCTATTATTTTTCAATTTCTCTTGACCAACTTCTGTATCATTCTCCACTAGAAAATTATTTTTAGATTTCTCTTCGATGTACAAGATTTAACATTCAACCAATGATCTACTATGTGAAAAACAAAATGTAGTTTACTATTGCTAATAATAATGTTTCAAAATTTCTTTATTTAGAAGGAGTTTTTGTATTCATTTCTAAGATGTGGGTTTTTATAAATATTATATTAATTTGTTAGACCTTGGACAACACAGTTGAATTTTGAGGGATAAATTTATTTAATGGGGGTCGAATGTAACACCCCATGATTTATATGAAATATATTTTTTTAAAAATTTATTCCCTTGATTGATATCATTTCTCTATTCACCACATTACGCTTACGTTACATGCTACACCGACTTAGATTTTGTAACAGAGAACATTGTGTTACTTCAAAATAAAACATGGTTACTCTTATGATTCAAAATTAAATTTTAACCTAGAAGTTAGAATTGATTGTATGATTATGACAAACTATATTATTAAAATGTTATAAAAATATATGTTTAATTAATTATCTTTTTATAGGATAATTATAAATTAAAATATTTTGATTTTTATAATAAGAAGACGTATATTTCATAAAGGATATTCAAATGTGATTAAGAATGTTTTATACCATTAAAGGTTGTGTTACCCCATTTTAATGACACATATTGTTTAAATGTATAATTCAAAACATTTATAAATTATATTTTTAAAATCATCTTCATTGATAGTTGAATATAATAGTTTAATTTTGTTTAATTTTTTTTAGAGAAGTTTCATGTTTAGGTGAATTGTGAAAATTACAGTATTTTAATTGAAAAAAAATGTTTTCATCGAAATATTTTATAATTATAAATTATATGTTTTATTTTTAGTAAATTATAATTAAATCAAATTTAATTTTTTAATTATATTTATTTCATTAAAATCTATTTTACATTACATTAAGATATAAAAAAACATCTACATTTAAATGTTTTTTATTTACATAACCCTTTTTTCATCCCGTTAATGGGATTAATTTTTTTTTAATTTTTTTAAAAATATTTGAATTGAATTTTGAATATTTTATTCCATATTTAGAATCATAAAATTTGAATATTTAAAATAGCACTATATTATTTTGGGGAAATATGAATAGTGACTATAGTAATTTATATTACCATAGATAAGGGTAAATTAGGAAAATTAAGGTTACAAATAATATAATTAATATTGTAAATCTGTCATCATGCTTTTAGAATATTATTGGTTGAATTTAATTCAACCACTAACACATATTTTTTGAAATATATGAATTTGATAGGAGCTCATACGTCATAATGGCTGTGATATTATTATTATTAATGATTGTGAAAAAGTATCACAGTCAAATTTTAAATAAGTATTATATTTATATGATTTTGTTAAATAGAATATTTTCTCAACTATGTATATTATTATTATTTATAATTTATTTAATTACCTAAAAGAATTATATTTTTTAATTTTTATTTATGAAACAATTGTCATAAATAATTAAATAATCATGATGAAAAAATTATTCGACAAATTAAATAATTTGTTAAATCATATTATAAATACTAAAATAATTATAATTTGAATTCCTTCAGGTTATAAATTTATTTTCTAGGTTAATATGGATTATTATGAGTGTATTAAATAATTAATTATAAGGTTATAGTATTAGATTTAGTTTCATAAAATCAGTGTGATGAATATTGTCAAATTCGAAACTAATTATATTTCATGAAAATAAAACAATATCAAACTACATAAAAATAATATAAAACCTAAATAAGGTTAAATAGATAAATATTGGTTGAAATTATCATACGTTGACATATTTTCGTACAATTTACATCTTATATGTAAAAATATTTTCCCATTAAATTGAAAATTTTATTAACGAAGTTTGGAATGAAATTATTTAACAAATGGTTAAGAAAACAAAAAAAGTTTGAAATTGTTACAAAACAACCCTCAAATATGTTTCTAAATTTCTTCATACACCCCATCCCACATTATAATCAAATATTATTACATTTTGAGTTTTTTAATGGTTATTTAATTTTTCATAAATTTAACACTTTATAAATTGAACAGTTTCCCTTACTTCATTATAAAACAACAACTCTTCCCTCATCTCATATCAGATTATTGAGCCATATAGCTCGAAACACCTATATAAAATTCATTTATCCACATCCATATACACATTATATAGGTTTTATTTTCATATGACCAATTCTCTGGTTTTTTTAGAGGAGATATAAACAATCACTTTTGAAGAAGATGTAATTGTTCAATCCATTAACTATCTTTTTATATATATTTATAACTCCAATAAATATATGATATATTCCATATAATAATAACATAATAATATTAAATATTCATGAATTTAATTATGATTTTGAACACCCCATTTTAAACCCCCTTTCCTTTCAAACAATACTTGAATGTATCAGTTGTCCATTCATACTGTTTACTATCTCCACACAGAGACAAAATTCATTAATAATCATCAAAAAACTTTGAGTGGTAAATACGATATTTTTAATGAATATATATTTTATTTATGACATAATTATAATTATTTAAATATATATATTTTTACCATGTAAAATTTTGGAGAATTTTAATGTCGCTCATGCGTACGTTTAACATACCATCTCTATGATGTAATGCGATTCATTTTTCATCTATATATCACATGGATTTTAAAATTGATTATTTTTATGAATATATATAATAAATATAATTTAAATTTATTCTATAACGATAATATATAAATTTATTTTCTTTCTTTTTAACAAGAAAATTGATATAGTGGATTAGAATACTTCAAACATACCCTCTATAAGAATAATGTATTTTATTTTCTATCAAAAACATTGATTAATCAACCGAAATACATATATAATTAATAAATTTATTTATAAAATATTTATAGTTATAGATATTATTAAATTTAGATATATGAAATAGGTCCAAGGATAACAAGTCAAACACATTTATGAAAAACAATGCTGTTATTACTCGCACCAAAACATTGACAATGAATTGTTAATGGGAAATAAATACAATATCATATGTAAATTATATTTGGATGTATATATATATATTAATTGGGATATATTTTGGTTGTATAATAAATATATATTTATTATACATTAGGATTTTACTTCTACAAAGGATGTCATTAATTAATGTAATGGAATTTCACCAATGTTTTTATATATGTGAGATACATGATATATTAACCACTTGTTTAAATAATATGGTGTATACACTTACCTATGAAAAGTAATATAATGAATTTAAATTATTTAATTATAATATATATCTCAAATGATGTTATTATGTAATTTATTTCATGAATCAAAATTTACTCAAGTAGTATGTGATATTTTTTTGTCACTATTATTTATATGGGCTAAATGATCTTCACAATAGTTAATTATTTTTTTCGGTGTAAATAATAATCATGTATGTCTTTTACAAAGATTATCCATTTGATTATGGTGTTTTTATATAGTTATAATTTTCATATTTTATGGGGAATCTGATTTATATTATTATAATGTTGTAATGTTTTCTTTCACAATATCATCAACATTCAAGATTGTATTATATTATATTTTATTTGGAAATATTTATCTTTCACATCCAGGTTTATATAAAAAATCACATTGGATTTTACTATTATCATATAACAATTTAATTGTGTTTTTTACCAATTATTGATTTTTAAAAAAAAATTAGAATGGAAATTTGTATTTTTTCAAATGTGGGACCTTTTGACTATTTGAGAAAATTCATGAAATCTATGTTTTGTATCATATACATAATGAAATGATTTCCCCTATAATATGATGAATTAATTTCTTGAATAATCTCCTAAAATATTATAATATTAATTTCAATGATAATATTCTCCTTTAAAATTGAAATATTCTTGAAAAATTGATTTCATAAATCAAATGATATTTTCCTCAAGAGTTATTCCAAATAATCTATCAAAAATAATATCCCATTTAAGATGACTTCTATTGATGATAAATACAATTTATTGTGGACATGTATGGGGGATATAATTATAATTAATTTTATGAATGTATTATTGTTATTATGGATTTATGTTTATGAAATCTATTAATTTTCCATAAGGTATTGTATGATGATGTCCTTTTCATAATCAATTTTTTACATCGGTTTTGATATTGTGACTAATTTATGATTTTTTTTGTAAAAAATATGCAGTTTTCTAATTAGGATATGCTTGTTAACTATATATCCCTCCAATTCATTAGTTATTTAATTACATCTATAGATATTGTTAATGAAAACAAGTTGATGTGACTGATCAGTAATGGGAAACTACTTGATGTGCATGATCTGCTAAGGGAAACATGTTATAAGGACAAATATAATTGTTTTTGTAGATAAAATATACACGTGAAATTGTTTTCTATACTAAATATAATAACACAATCATTTATGACTTTAAAATATGCTTCATGAATGAGTTATAGTGATGTTTTAGTAATATGGTTCAGGATAATGTTTTAATCTATAACTCCAATTTTGATCCATGAATGATTGTGTATGAACATCATATTTTATTCTCATGATTAGATACTCATGTTTCATATAATATATATTCATAATATAATAAATTGATATATTCCATGTTGACCCTTACATTGAAACTGATCATTCCATTTTCAAATTTTTATTTTCAAGAAGTTATGTAGAACGTTTTATTGTATGTGTAATAAAGTTGAAGAATGATATGTTAGATGTTGATAATATTTCAGAAGACTATAATCTTATTTTACATGTTTTCAGAGGCAATAATCTATTATCTACCTATAGAATGTATTATTTTTAACTAATTGAATTTTCATCTAAAAAGTCATTACATCAATATTCAAAAAATCTGAGTCATTATACATTACACTTACAAGAACAAAATTCTGAATAGTGTGAATCATAACATCAAACAATGAAAGGTACATTGATTGAAATTCCATATGGGACCAATCTCATAGAATCCTCACTAAAATATCTAAGATATCATCTAGTAGGACCTCCAAACAAATCAAAGGACATAAATGAAGCATATTCCAAATTAATAGGACAAAATTATTGTGTTGATATCAATTCAAAAAATAATAATAACATAACGTAAGATCCATACAAAAAATTGAAATAATATACAAAAAATAATTAAAACTGAAGTAGATAATTCCTTATGTGACTAATAATCACCATCAGTTTGTTTATCTATGAAGGTGACAGACTACAAGATTACCAGGCATCCTATATGATTCCCTACCCATTCCAAGTGTCCTAGAAAACAGTGGCCACATGAAACCAAAGACAAAAGTAGTGTGTGACAAAATATCCAAGTAAGATAAGAATATTAACCTACAAAAAATATAATATCAATTATATTAACACCAGATTATATTACTTTATGTACGCCTTTCCTTTTATATATGGATTCCCTTTTGTGTATGGGTGCATTGGGAGATTATAAATAATAATGAGACTTTACTAGGGTTAATGACCTTTAGTTCATGAATTTAGGAATTTTTTATTTAATTTATTATGGGTATAAATGTGTAAATGGATTTATAGGGCTATAGAAATTTGATGAAGATTCATATATTTGGTTTAAGGTTATATGTGTATAAAATTGGTATGACTATTTCTGGGTGGAAGCAATCAAATTCATGATGGGATATATGATGTGATTATATGATAGGAATTATTTTATATATTTCATATAGTTCGTCAATATTTTATCGGCTATGAAATATTAACATGAATTGAAAACATTGACTATGATTTAATTTAATCTCAGGCCATTCATTTTAGGGGGTATTTTGTATATATGTGATTTCACACTATAAATGTGAGTAAAGATGTGAATGACTTTCTAATATTAGTGTTTAAAAATATTCGCACCTAAAGCCATTAATATTTGGTGTATATGGTTATATTTCCAAACCTTGGGAAATTTTGTGAAGTTTTGTGGGATATCTCTCTTTCTGGATCGCTATGTTATGATTTTAATTCCTAGAGTAGTTTATATCATATCCTTTGTAAGCAAGATTATAATACATCACTTCCTCTTTTAATGGTGGAATTGATGGTTACATATTTATTTATGATTTGTGACTAATTTTTTTTCGATCAACCCATGGTAAATTCTTTGGATGGAATGCCTTCCGATGGTTGGGACATGTTTTTTTGACTTCCATTGTTGATGTCAGATATGTATTCATCATTATTAAGGTAGGTGAATCTATGAAAATTTTCTCATTATTAAATTTATGTACTTTTCCGATTTATTTTATTTGGATTCGGTGGTATGAATATTATTATATACCTTCCCTACCCATTTTACATTGGTTTTATTTATTGTATATTTAAATTGATGAATTTTTTTTGTTATCATCATTACACATCACCATGTTATGGGCAAATTGAGTTGATCAATTATTTTACCCAGAATGGTTCGCTATAAATTTATATCAACGTGATTCTTGGATATAATATTTTAAAGAATTCAAATGATTTGTTCAATTTTATTGGTTATCTAAGAGTTGATGAATTGGAATTTAGTTATTATGTTCGAAAAGTATCTAAAGTAGCTCACATATATGCCTGAACTTAAATTTCCATGATTTATTTTGGAAATATACATAGTTAACCCTTTTTTGAATGGAATCACTAGATGTTACTTCTTTGATAAAAAGAGACTATTAAAGGATCTTATTTTAGGTGAAAATGTTTTATATTTATTTTAGGGTTCTTTTAGTTCTAGTACATATTCATATAGTCAAGGGACTAAATGTACTTATTTTCCTTCAATACCATATTTATTTCATGATGGGGTTTTTCGTGTATATCCCTTCACGTGTTTAATTTAACTTTTTTATTTTTTATTTTTTATATTTAATTATATGGAGAATATGGTAATATTTTCTTAAAAATTACAAAAAAATAAATATTTATTTATTTAAAATATTTATTTATAAACTAGGTTTTGAAGTTTTAACATGTTCATTATTTATATTAGAACATATATAGATTCATTTATTATATAATACAAGTATTTGTGCTCACATAGTATATATGCTATTGTGTAGTTTTATACATTGTTTTTTTATGAAGTAGGTATGTGTAATGTAATATTTTATTATTCCATGTTCTCTTATAATTTATCTCCTTTATAGTGCGATAGTTTGGAGGTGATATGTTGTCACGTGGTGTCTTGTTTATTTTAGAATTTGTTCAAGTTTTAGTTTATCATATTTGGATTGGGAAGTATGGATGTTTTTTTATCACATAATACTAATTTTTACTCATTTTCTATATATTTGTTTATATTAAAGACATGATCCTATTAAAAATTTTATATATCCTAATTTGTATACAAGCTCGATTGGATATCTTATATGACCTTTATTGGGTCATTACATTGACTATGTGAGTTGTCTTATTTTGTGTCCCTTTATCTTTAAAATATAATTTTTACACATGTGGTGCCATATTTAAACTAAATTTCTCATGTTTTATAACATATGATTGTAGAACATAAAGAGGATAATTTATGTGCTTCATACAGAGAGAAACATTGGACATATCATGAAAATTAGAGAGATTGAGTGGGTGATTCAATTGAATAAATACTATCACAATAATAACATGAATTGTCAATGTAATTTTATATATAGTTCATATTTTTACCTTCTTTAAAAATATTATATCCCTCTTCCCAGGATATATTCCTTAGAATACATGGTAGCCCTCATTAAAATTGAATTATTTATGGATATTCTAAAGATATTTTTTATATCTCTCATATGATCTTATGTGATGTCAAATGGATATAACCTTATCTAAAATTTCCACTATTATATCATGTATTAATTTCATAATTTATATAACATCATTCCACTATGTTGATTTTATACAATTCTAAACATAGAGGGATTCATAATTATTAATCTGAATGCTATAGTGAAATATACAATTGTCAGAAATTTTTTTCCATGGATGTTGTTTATCACAACCACAAAAAAATCCATATATAATGAACAGAATGTTTATTTTATATATGTAATGGTCCACTAATAAAAAAAATCTATCTGAGCTTGATAAGAGATGATAAAACATAACTCTGTATATGGGGCCTTATAATTACTTCTCCAAACCATCAAGGTAATCCCTAGATAATGATCAGATATAATTAATAATGATACGTCATAAAATCCATTCACTTTATTAATATAAAACAGAGTAATTTTGTCAATAAATAAATCTTCTCTAATGAAAATTATGTTTCAATAATTTTTAAGGAGACCGATTAAAACCCATATAGAATTTACCCCAATTATATGTTTTGGGGAGTCCGATGAAAAATATCTTTGTTATGTTTTCCCATTTAGAATATTTTATCGTTAATGATTGTAACATCTAGATAAACAATAGTTTATTTTCAAGGAAGAGCTTAAATAATAACCACCATTGTGAATACTATGAAATATCTCCCGACATATCACCCCACAAAAAATACACGTTCAAAAATATATATATATATATATATATATTCATACATCCATGATGAATAAACAATTTGATGTTATAGAGGGTTGCGTATACCTTTAATGATCATTACATTACAAATACTATATCATTTAAATGGATAGAGATATATGATTCCCAATTAACATTATAGGGAATATATTTCAGCATCCACTATCAAAATGGTAATTTCTATCTATTTTTATCGTATAAAAATTTTATAGTATTTCTCATTTTATAATGTGAACCTTGAGATACTATGAAATTAATGTTAATAATTATCCTATGGTATATATTCATCATTATGAGTAGAAATCTTTGATATTTTACTATCTCATTCTTGTGGTTCCAAATAATTTACTCTTATTATCCTAAGGTCCACACATGGTGACCTCAGGATGCTGACTTCATGAAGACTTACCTACAAATAGGAACACCACATGTTTCATGAGTAATAATTTTTTTTTCATATCTCTACATTTTTGTAATGGTATACTGAAATGAGATCATTACCATGGTGCTCTATTTCAATGAATAAATTATATAATGCAAACACAATGACAATGATTTCCTAAAGAGGAATCTTATGTTTGGTGTGTCATGGGTGGTATGTTAGTGGTGAAATGATCAAGATTGATTTTTTTAAGTTATCTATTGGTGAAGTAATTTCTTTGACCTATGTTATTAGGGAGGTAGTAAAATCTTAAATCATAGGGCATGTTAGTTAATGTAATTTCTTCTCAATTCAATAGAAATATAATAATAAAATAATGGATGAAATCACCAGTTTATATTATGCTTGATGAGATAGATAATGTCAAATAAATATATTAAAATGTGTGAGTTTTGACGAAGGCTTCCATTTTTTATGACTATTAATTATATCTTTTGGAAGACTTTATTGTTTTCCAAACATGCATTAGGTCATTTAATAGTGATCAATACTATTGAGATAAGGGTGTAGTGGGTTACACAAAATTGAGTATTCATGAACTTTCCCAATTCCCATGAATAAGATTATTTTCATGTTCGGCCACACCAAGTATTTTTAGTGATTTTAATTTATTTGGTCACCGATAAAAAAGAATCCAATAATTATCATCAACATAATAATTTTTTATTTAATTAAAATTATTCATAAGCTATTAATCGAATACCTAGAAAATAATTTTTTTGAACAAAAATTAATTTAATATTCATGTTTCTTCCCATAGTATTTGTAATTTCATGTATTGATAATGGCTCAAGATTCAATAATGATATATATTTATTATATTCCAATGAGGTGATAAAATGTAAATAATATTTTGAAATAACTGGTTCATCAAAAATCATTATTTATTCATTATGTTTTTAAAATTTTACCTCCTAGGGCCAGAGAACCCCTAATATTTTTTGGACATGCACTTTTTATATAAAATAGTGGAATTTTCTTGTTATGTTATTAATGAAAACATATTGATTGCTTCCCTCCCATTCTACACCATATAGAGAGAAATTATCTTTCCATGTGATTGGTCGAAGAACACCTTAGATGAATCAAAGAAGCATGTTCAATATGATCATCACACATAGAATAATTTATTTTAACCCCATGATATCATATGAAATTCAATGAGTATAGCTCATGTTGATTAATATAGTGTTTGTAGATGATTTTGAGGGTTAGGAATATTACCATTCATGCAATAATAATCATCGAATATATATAGTAAAAAATTCCACTAAATTAAATGATGTACTAATTTATTATTATTATTTTATTAATAAATTTATGTGAGATCCTAAAACCAAAACAAAATTTAATATCACTAGGGATGACAAATTTCATCACAACAGTGATGAATGTTTTTAACTCAATTATCTACCAGCTTCCATAGTGTAATATGGTACAAAAAATTTGTATCATAGGTATTGTGAGAATTTTATGATCCAAGAAAAAATTAATTATCATTATATTAACTATAGGTTCTAATTTCATTACCAATGTATATGACCACACAACAATTTGATCTCAGATGAGCAGTTTACGACCATCCAAATAAAATTTTTATCATGAAAATATGGTTGGTTTCTGGTATTTTCATTAACACACAAACACAAACACACATACACACACACAAATAAATATATATATATATATACATGCGTTTAATTATTTTTCTTATAGTAGTCATAATTATTAATTTCAACTTATTTTGATGAAAAACTAGTTTGTGGAAGGAACATTATTTATTGTATGGACCGTGGTTCTACTAGATGAGTCATGTGTATTAAAATAATTGTGAAATTAAATATTATTTTCCCAAGATGATGTGTTTTGAATGGGCTGAGTGGCTAATTTTGTTTTTTCCATCATATAACAATAGAAAAAGGTAACTATTCCCCAATTCCATTACAAAATTTCAAAGGGGGGAGGGGTTAGTGGGATCTACTTAGTAAAACATGAAAATCTTTAATATGGAATAGGGATTCTTAGAAATGGGGCATACCACACACAATATTATATTTCATTATATAAGAATATATGACAACCAATCACCATTACAATCCAAATATGCCTTGGATGTACGGATGTCACCATCTCACTATCATCCAAAAGCTACCTCTTGCATGAAAAACTATAATCAATGACAACCCTCTTCTGGATTGGATCCCAAAAACCAAATGATTCCCTATTGTATGCCTCTATTCTAGTTTCACTATATCCCCATAAAAGATGATCAACCAACATATGTAGCCCCACAGCCAGCTGACCATCTTGGATCTTGGGGAGGCATCCATTTGCTCATCTGATTCATTCCACACCATTATCCCTATTTATCATTGACTATGGACTTTTCCATTACATAATAATACTTGAGTACCACTATTTCATTAATGGGACCACCCCTTCTCAAAGCCCACTATACTAACACCCCACTTAATGATGCACACACCACCTTCGATTACACTTACACTCGCCACCGAGGCAGATCCAACATGACACTGCTTCCCGTGCCAGTCATCGCCACAATATTTACCAGCTTATGCCAACCCAAACACTGCCTATCACTTGGATCCACCACTATTAATCCTTGTCAAAAGATCTAAATTATCTTGTACACCATATACCACCTCTATCATGTCACAGTTCCCCTCACGATAATCCTTTTGGTGACCTGCAGGTAAACATCATCTATCCATCCCTACATTGGGATTGGACAATTTTTCCTAACTCAAAATGGAATAGTGTAGTTTTTTTTGTAGCCCAAAGCACCCTAGCACAAGGTATTTCAATCTTATAATAGCCTCGCATGGGGTCCGAACAACCCATTGTTGTCCCGCATGGGGTTTTAGTGCTAAGAAATGTTTTAGATATAATCAAAAGTCATTAATATATTTTTAATTTTCTATATAATACCATTAATAGTCAAAAAATGAAATGAAATTTTCATTTTTTTAAAAAATATTATTTAATTTAAATTTTTGGAATTATAAGTCAATAAATAATGAGAATGGATTAAATTAAACTATTTGGATTATAATAATTAATTTAATTTAATTAATGACCTGATACATATAGTTATCTCATTTAAATATAATCACGCTTCAGTTTTATATTTTGGATGATCAAGAACATTTAACAAAAATTTATTTATGATTTTTAATTAGTAATTTTATTAAATATGATTCATCTACTTAATTATTAATAAAATTGTCACGACTCATCCCCCAGTGCCCATGTCGTGACTACCCCATGCCCACCTTCCATAGTCCATTGGTAGGAGACTATCACCGAATGTTGTAATCCCTAAAACCGGGAAGCCACTTCCATTATAACCTGTAATCACACGCAACCAAGAAAACATCAAGATACAGACACAAGTAAACTGAATATTAAATAGAGTGAGTAAAATAAGTAAAACGGGCCAGAATACATTCCCAAATAGAAAGTACAAAAAATCAAGGTACAAGTAAACTGGAGAAAAAAAGGAACCCAGCTGATGGGTCATCCTATGAGGTTCATACCAGAAGGGTAGGTACAAATCGCCTCCTCAGCCCTCCACGTCTGTCTATCTCCTCTGTGTAATGACTCGACATAAGGTCCTCCTCAAGCCACCGTCTAGTGCTAGTACCCCCAATCTCGATCAAAGATGTCAGTTTTATTCACCAAACATAACCAGGTGCGGGTATATCCTGTGTAGGGGTGAGTATAAAGATACTCATAAGGCACCCCGAGACCCTCTAGGTCTCACAAAATCCACATAGGAAAACCTCAATTAATGAAGTCAATTTTCAACACTAAATAGGTATATTCCCATACATATACCTAAGTTATCAAAGTATAACCATATATATCATGATGAAACATAGGTTTTAACCAAAAATCACAATGTTCAATAGTTCCGCAAAGGAATGAAAACCACGAAGGCATGTACCACACAGGTACGCCATAGATAATAATTCCACTAAGGTATTCCAATGAAGGAAAGTACTACACATGTAAAAAATCATCTCACACAAGGTATAACATTAGAATACTAGTAGAGATGATTAGATGTATCTACCGAATCATATTACACTATTAAGAGGCAGACCCATACAGGAATTCTAGGTGCTGACACACAAAGGATCGCTCGCTGCTGACCCACACTGGATCGCTAAGTGCTGACCCACATAGGAACACAAGATGTTGAACAACACATGATCGCTAGGTGTTGACACACATAGGATCAGAAGGTGATAACCCACAACGGATCTCTTGGGGCTAACCCACACAAGGTCTCAAGGTGCTGACCCACACAGGACTGCAAGATGGTGACCCACAGTGGATCGCTAGGTGTTGACCCACACTGGATCGCGAGGTGCTGACCCACACTGAATCGTGAGGTGCTGACCCACACAGGATCACTTGGTAAATCGTCTGACCCACACAGGATCATTGTACATCTGAAATATTCCTTACGACACACACAATTTCCAAGTACTTATCATGTACTTTTTCAGACCCACATAGGATCCTAGTACATCTTCACATCACAACTGGCTACATGGTTCCCACACTACGCTAACTTGTCTCAAGGAGGTTACACTCCACAAACCACTGGTCGATAAACCAACTACCATTAGTTCCCATGATGATGTATCTCAAAGTATCTCCATGTCATAGGGGTCTCAACGCAACAAACGATGCGTCAATCGGATGCCCGGTTTATGAGTTATTAGCATTTTTAGTCCCGAGGGCCCGGTTGGATTCGTGCTCGATCCAACATGAACGTACACCAACATTATCCAAATATCTTTTGGGGTATACCAAATGGACCTTCTTGCTCCATGGATTCCATCGTATTGGCAGTTTATAAATCTGACGCTTGATGCCAAAGGTATGGCCGAAAATGCGTAAATGGGTTGAAGTGGGTCAGGGTCCGGTCCGACCTAGTCGGACTGACCCGACAAGCGCCGACCCATTTCTAGTGGACCAGACCCATCCCGTACTGGGTGGACCATCCTAGGAAAAAACCCGCATTGTTGTGGAGGGCGCATAGGCTATGAGCATCGTGAGGCCACGACACCGCGATGGCAGCACAACAAGGGCATGTGGTGGCTCGACAGTCAGCAGGGAAGCACAGCGAGACCATGGAGGGGGGCGACGGGATGCGGGCGGTAGTGAACAGTGGGGAGCGGAGGCCGTAGGTGGCAGCGCCGACCAAGGACTGCGGAGCCGCAAGCGGTGGTGCTAGTGGGGAGACTTTATCTCCTTCGACTCCTTTGTCGTGATTCATGAGTTCCACCATTTCCAACCATCGACAACGGTTGCTGACTTCTTCCATTACAAGGAACAAACTAAATAAGTAAAAGAAAAAAGTGGTTGGGCAATGTCTGTTTGGCCCGAACCCACCAAGTTAGTGTGGTATCAAGTGGCTCAACAAAAACATGAGTCAATATTGAAAAATTCCACAATTTTTTATGAATCGTGGATCAACTCATTTTGGATGATCCACATTCTCCATGCATTCCAAGAACAACAAAATTCATCGAGAGAATTCAAGAATTCATTAATAACTTCCACCTCATTTGTTTGATTTGTTGATAATTTTCCATGGGGAAGGAGACGATGTCGTTGGGAATAAATGGATGTTAGTGACATCGATGTTTCCTCGATCATATGTTAATTGATGTTGAAGATGTTCCTCGTTAACGAATGTCCCAAAAAAGATGTCAGAGTCGAAGTCGGCATACTTTGTTTGCGTTCTTCAATAGAGAGATTTCTCCCAAGACTCCTTCATTTGCCAACGATTAATTTCCCCCCAACCCACCAAAATGAAAAGGTTGTCAATATAATAAAATATTTTGGAACAATTTCAAATTGGAATATTTAATTAATTGAGCTGGTGTATAAATTAAAAGGGGGGTTGCATAATTAATCAAGGAGGAGATCAATAGAATTCCCCTCATTTATGTGTGAGGCTCAAAGCGGTTTTAACCTCGAGTGGTCCCAACCAACAAAACCTCTCATGGGAGGTTAGTTCAGGTGGAAACCACCACCATAACATCTCACGAGAGGTTTATATTAGGAGGTCCCCGACTATGAAACATTCGCTTGGTAGTTTCAAACGAAAAATTAAAAAAATATGTTACACCATTTTGTTTTATTTTATTCTATCAGGATTATGAGAAAAGATAAATTCCACCATCGGCCTAGTATGGTCGAGGTGATGGTCTCCATAAGCGAATACTAGCACTGCGAGTTCAATGGTGCCTTTTGATTTCAATTTCGAGCACCATTTCAATAGTTAAAAAATTTCGCTCGCACGTTTACTTAACGTACCCGAAAAAATGTTCAGAAAATTATTATCATTCACCCTCGACCAATTATGGTCGAGCATAGTCTCTTCCCCAGTGAAACACACCCCAATTAAACCAACGGTACTTTCGGATTTCCAATCCAATTTACTGTTTAAAATCTAAGGATTTTACAATAAAATAATTGTCACTTATTTATTTTATATACGGACAAAAACTAACATTCACTGGTAGACCGCACCTTCCAATGTTAGTATCTTCTTAATTAAATCATGATCTCATGAGTTAATTGGGGGTCTTGGATTTTCAATCCGAGTTACCATTGGTGAGTTATAATCATTTGAAAAGCATAATTAATTATTTAATTATTTTATTTATAGTTATGTCATTTTTTTGATTTTATCACATGGGTTCTGCGCCGACTAAACTGTAGTTGCACCTATTGTAACCCCACCATCATGAATGCAATGGTGACCTCAGATTTCTGATCCATGTAACTATTTGTGATTTATTCTTCTTTTTCAGGAAAATTGCTTTGGCGCGCTATTTAATGTTTTACAAATTTTAGACGGACCATTTCGGGAACTCCGATATTGGAATCATGCACCATTGGATTTTGAGGTTTCAAAATAATACCATATAATTAAAAAAATATAATTTCTAGAACATTACTCTCTCCCCACCTTAGGTCGTTACGTCCTAAAAAGAAAAAAAATGCAAAACTACCAACAGAGGTTACTGAGCACGAATCTGAGCCTCCTGCTCCGATGTGCTCTCCTAGAGGTTCCTGTGCTGATAGCGTACGTGCACCCGAAGTATCGACCACCCATGAAGAAATCAATCCATTAAATCCTAAATTTCTATTGGATCCTCTGTAAAAGTCTCCCCATCGTCGATTTACAACTCACCATGGTCCATAATGTGAGAAGGGTCGTGCAGGTATCTCCTCAGCTGGGATATGTAGAGGACGCCGTGCACCCAGTGCAACTGAGGTTGAAGGGATAAGAGGTAATCCACCTCAACAACTCTGTTGAGGACCAGAAAGGGTCTAATGAACCTCTGAGATAACATGCCTCCTCAACCAAATCTCTTCAAACCTCATCAAGATGATGCCCGTAGAATGATGTGGTCCCCATCCCCGAACTGTAGAGGTCTCTATCTACTGTCGTTATATGAAATCTGCCTTCTCTATGTAGTCCTCTTCTACTACGAGAAGATATAGACCTTCTCTGCGGTATCTTGTACCATCTCTGGTCCCACTAGAGCAGACTCCCTAGGGTCAGTCCAGCACAAATGTGATTCGAAAGGTCACATGTACAACAAATCAAAAGGGGTCATCCCAATGGTTGAGTAATAACTGTTGTGGTATAAAAACTACACCAAAGGATTTTGATCCTCCCAGTTGTGACTGGTGTCGAGGATGCAAGCATGCATCATGTCCTCGAGGTTCAGAATGGTCCTCTCTGTCTGGCTATCCGTCTGAGGATTGAAGGCGGTGATCAAACAAAGATTCATCCTAAAAGCATCTTGCATCCCCTTCCATATCCATGAATTAAATTGTTCATCATGATCAGAAAAAAAACATCAAAGTTACTGCATGTAGCTATACAAACTCCTGCACATAGAGGTGTCACGAGCTATCTACTGAACCCTACAATCTTATCTATAGGATGTGGGACGACTAGTTTAGTAGATCGACGATCACCCAGATAGATTCATGACCTCTGGATGTACGTGGAAGTTCTATCATGAAGTCCATGGATATCCCATCCCACATCCACTCTAGAACCTCAAAATGTTGAACCAATCCTATTAGAGCCTTATGATCCTCCTTCACTTGCTGACTACTGATGCACCTAGAGACAAACTATTCTTCTTCTTCCTTCATTCCTAGCCACCATAGTTTACGTTGGAGATACGGTTACATCCTCCACACTCCTGGATGTACTGCTAGAGGGGATGGGTGGAACTCCCTCATCAAATCCTCTCAAAGTGACACTGGTACCATGTAACTTCCTCTGAATAGTATGAAGAACTCCCCAAATTCATAAAATCCATCAGGTGCATATCCTGTGGATATTGGAGCATGTCTTGTCTCGCAGTCATTGTCCCCACGTTGTGCCTCCCTGACTCGCTGAAGAAGTGGGAGAGTGACTGTAAGAGACTTAAGAAAAATTCTACATCCCAATCCACAAATGATATATACAAAGGAGCTAGCTACACCATCGCCTCAATTAAAATTTGTATACCAAATCTCAGACTAAGTGAATCTGCTACGACGTTCCCATTACTAAGAGTATAGATTATCTTGAAGTCATAGTTTTGGAGGAACCCAAGCCAACATTGATGTCTTGGGTTCAGGTCCTTCTGAGAGAATATATACTTGAGAATGTTGTGATCATAGTACACAGTAAAATGCTCACCCATCAAGTAATGTGCCACTTCATTAAAGAGAGAAGCACTTCTACTAACTCCATGTCATAGGTAGAGTAGTTCTTTTCATGTTTTATCAGTGGTTGACAACAATATGCGATCATTTATGACTCCTACATTAGGACACATTCGATCCCCATCCTTGATGCATCATAGTAGACTACGTACCTTACGCACTCCTCCAGTAACCTCAAGATAGGTGCACTGGTCAGCCTCTTCCTCAGCTCTTGAAAACTCCGCTAGCATCTCTCCGACCAAATGAAGGTTTTCCCCTTCTTCGTTAATGCTGATAAAGGTGTTTCTACCTGAGAGAAGTTGTGTAAAAATACCTGGAAGTACCTAGCCAAAAAAGAAGTCCCTCTACCATCAGGAAGGTATTCCTGGAAACATCTTTCAAAAACATGTCCTCAGGCTCTTCCACTCTTTTATTGAACTGAAAACTGAAAACTCTTATTCATGAGTTTGTCATGTGCTGCCCGGTTTTTCTTTTTTTTCCAACCAAGGAGAACCTCATTCAAATTTTTTTGGTCAACCACAACATTTTGTCTTAATTCATCCATTTTGAGAATGAACAATTGATGTCCAGTTCATAGCAATCTAACATCGTATGTCCTCGACGCAACCACATTGAGGTTCCAACTGAAACTCTCAACTCAAGTGTTAGATCACACTTTCAGTGTATGTGTGATTATCGAGTCTCCTCCCAAAGGTGTCTTTAGACATGAGGGTCAAGTCAATAGTTTAACCAGAAAATCTTGGTCTTGGACAAGATTTTCGGAAGAAAGTAATTATTGGTACCTATGTCTATTGATACAATAGCTAGAAGTATACATCGAACATACTTCAAATCATTCCTAGATCCCATTGGTCAAACTCCTTGACTGCATGACGCTACTCTCTTCCCTTATCCTCGTGATCTCTGAGCATTGTGGGGTCCTCAAAAAGGGGGTGTTTGTGACATGTCGAAATGTAAAACACCACATTATTCTCTCCTAGCTCTGCATCCACATCTATTTCCCTGCAAATTCATCTGTCCTTGTCGCATCCTCTTCCAAAAACATCTTACACACCCAAGCCTCTAAGACTGGTTCTAGTGTCCTACATTCCCATTGCTACCATTCACTGGAAGTATCCGCTCAGCAAAAGAACATTCAACCTAAAATGTTCTCTCTAGAACCCAAACAAAAGTACGAATGCATACAAGAATAGTGTTGGATCATATGTCCTTAAACACACTGCGCTTGAATGTCCGAGCCCCAAATCACTAATTGTATTATATTCGTCGAGTACGAGAAATGATCGGTACACCTCGATGATAAATCATCTACCAACATGTTGTCCTGTTGAAGCTCTAGAAGCTTTAGAGAACACTCATCCACCTCCTTAAGATAGTCCTCAACCACCTGTGAGTCAAGACCTCCTCAGAACCAGAGGGGTATCTGATGCTGAATCATGTGTGGGGCTCTAAAACTATATGTGTACTCTACCAGTACCGCTGGTTGTAATTGTTGTCTAATGTGAAGTGATATAGCTGACACACTACCCGAAGGTACTATCTAGTGTAATGGTCTAGGTACCGAAGCCTAATCACTATACGGACCATCCTCATGGCCAGTCACTAAAAAAGACTAGTTGATAAGATCACCATCTACTCTACTAGTGTCTCAACTAGGATGAAAACTTTAGAAAACGCCTCCATCTAGCCCTCAACTACGTGGGAATCATTCTCTCATAGAAATATTGCAAGCCTCTACTACTGGAACTCGTGAAATGCGCTCAGTAGGTTGGCTTTGTCTGCCAGTGTGGAAGGGGATAAATGCTACCCAATGGGTGGTGGTGTTGTTGGTACACCACCCGAAGGTGCCAACATATTAAGAGGACCCTACACCATATCCTCGTCGCTCAGTGGCCGTCATTGTGTACTCTTTCTGGAATGGTAGCTAGCAATCTACACATCGGCATCATAATAAAGAATAGGTGCTCCATGTTCATTTAGTAATACCTAGTGATTTGACTCAAGGAAACAAAAGAAAACATTTCAAAACAAACACGCAATTAGTGTATTCGTGCACTGTTTCAGAAATCAGAAGTTTGGGTTAGAGTGTATGGATATGTTGGTCAATTCACCAACATTGGATTCTCTAAACTAAAAACCACAGTCACTAAATTTAACACTATTGATGTTAAAAAATTATTAGAGTCTTATGTTATTTGCTAGAACCAACTCCTCTAATACCAATTTGTCACATCCCGTCCCCCAGGGCCCGTGTCGTGACTACCTCAAGCCCACCTTCCATAGGCCAAGGGACTGAGACTAGAACAAGAAGTAGTAATCCCTAAACTGCGAAGGCATTGCCTTTATATCCTGTAATCACACACAACTAAAGACACAACAATATACAAACAAATGACAACTGAATAGTAAATAGAGTGAGTACAGTAAGTAACATGGGCCAGAATATAGGCCCAACTAAAATGTACAATTAACTGAATGTACAAGTAAACTGGTGAAAAATGGAAGACAGCTGTGGGGTCATCCGCCGTGGTTCCTACCTGAATGGTAGGTACAGACCGCCTCCTCAGCCCTCATCCTCCGTCTGTCTCCTCCATGTTCCAACTCGTCATAAGGTCCTCCTACAGGTACCTTCCAGTCCTGGTACCCTCAGTATCGATCAATTCTGTCTGTCGTATGCACCGAACTCAACAAGGTGGGGGCATAGCCCTTGTAGGGGTGGGTATTATGATACTCAGTAGGGATCCCGAGACCCTCAAGGTCTAACAAAATCCAAAAAAGAGAAACCTAAAAGCATGAACTCAACTGTCAACCCTACTTAAATATATGATCATACATAATCCTATGTTATCAAGTATACCCATCTCAATCATGATGAAACACAGGGTACAACCCAAAATCCCAAATCTCAACTATTCCACAAATAATGTAAAACCAAAAAGGAATGTACCACACTTGTACGCTAAATAGATGAATACCACTAAGGTATTACCACGATTGAAAGTACCAAACAAGTACTAACTCAGCTCACACAATGTATAACTTATGTAAAGTATAATAGATGATTATATGTAACTACTGAATCATATTAATATGTTAAGAGGCAGAACCACACATAATCTTCAGGGGCTGACGCAAATAGGATTGCTCGGTGATGACCCACATAGGATTGTTAAGTGTTGACCCACATAGGATCACAGGGTGCTGACCCACACCAGATCACTTGGGGATGTCCCACACAGGATCACAAGGTGCTATGCCACACATGATCGCTAGGTGTGGATCCACACTGCATCTCTAGGTGCTTACCGAAACATGATCGCAATGTGATGACCCACATAGGATCACTAGTTTCTTACCCACACAGGATCAAAAGGTGCTGACCCCCACAGGATTGTTCAGTACATCATCAGGCCCACATAGGATCCTAGTCCTTCTCTAGTATGTCTCCAGACACACACAAGATCCTAGTACATCTCCACTATACTGTTAGACCCATACAGGATCCTTGTACATCATAACGTCACAACCAACTGTTGGGTTCAAGCACTATGCTCACTTTTCCCCAGAAGGGTCTTCTCCACAATGAAATGAATGATACTATAAATACCATGAAGTCACAAGAACATGTATCTCGAAGGACTTCTACGTCATCGGGGTCTCAACACAATAGAGGGTGCGTCAATAGGATTCCCGATCTGCGAGTTATTAGTCCTTTAGTACCAAGGGCCATGTTGGATTCATTCTAGATCATTACCAACCATATGACAACATTATCCAAATCTCCAGTGAGGTATACCAAAGGGGTTTCCTCACTCTATGTATTCTATTACTGATGGCTGTTTGTAAATCATCCAATTAGTGCCAAAGAAATTTATGAAAATGCATAACGGCGTCGAAGTGTGTTCGAGTATGGTCTGACCCGGCATGCACTGGGCGGCCCAGCCTTGGTTGGGTGGCCTGGCCTGGGAAACAGACCGCGGTGCGGTGAAGGCCACGATGGTCATGGGCAGCATGAGGTCTTGGGACCGCAAGGCCAGCACGGGGGCCACAGAAGTCCATGGGCGGTGTGAGGCCATGGGACATCTTGGAAGGTTAAGGGAAACACAGTAAGGTCGCGGGGTGGGGCGGCGAGGCCACGGGGCAGTAGGGGAGGCCTCATATGGCGGAGTTCTAGGGGGCGTGGTGGCCGCGGGCTGCAGAGCGCTGCGGTACGTGGAGGAAGCGGGCAACAGGGGTCGTGGGCCATAGTGCGATGTTGTTTCCATCGTTTCCATCATCACAGTTCTTGAGTTCCACCAGTGGCAACTGCCGACACTGGCCATATCCTTCATCCATTGATAAGAACACACCAATGAAGCTGAACAGTAGAGGGGTCGGGCAATTTTTGTTTGTCCTGCCCATCCGTGTTAGTGCGTTATCAAATGCCTCAACAAAAACAAGCGTCAAGAACATCAAAATATATAATTTATTATGAATCATGGATCAACTCATTTTGGATTATCCATGCATGCCATGATTTCGAAGAATGAGGAAATTAATCGAGAGAAATCATGAATTCAATAATAACCGCAACCTTATTCGTTTGATTCAATGAACATTTTCCATAGTGGAAGAGACGGTGTTTTTGGGAATAAATGGATGTTGGTGATGTCCGTGTTTCCTCGATCATTGGTTCATTGTTGTTGAAGACGCTTCTCATCAACGAATGTCACGAGGATGAAGTCAGAGTCCATGTTGGCATTCTTCATTTTCATTCTTCATTGGAGAGCTTTATCCTAAGGCTCCTTCATTTTACAATTATTAATTTCCCCCCAACCCACCAAAATGAAATGCTACCTAATATAAAAAAATATGCTGGCACAATTTCAAATTGGATTAATTAATTAATTGAGTTGGTGTATTAATTAAATGGTTGGTGGCATAATTAATCATGGGGAAGTTCTAGAGACTTCCCCTCATTTTATTTGGAGGTTCAAGGGGGTTTTATCATCGGGTGCCCCCCCAACAATAACCTCTCAAAAAAGGTAAATTCAGGTGGTTACCACCACCATAACCTCTCATGGGTGGTTTAGTTCAGGTGGTCCCCTACATTGAAACGTCAACATGGATGTTTCAATAGAAAAAAAATAAAATGTTACAATATTTTATTTTATTTTATTCATTCACCAATACGAGAAAAGCTAACATCCACCCTAGACCTACTACGGTCGAGGTGAAGGTCTCCTTAAGCGAATATCGGCACTGCAAGTTCAACGATGCCATCAAATTTCAATTTCGTGCATCTGTTCAAAATTTATTAAATCCCACTCGCATGTTTAATCAACGTACCTGAAAAAATGTTCAGACAATTATAAACAGTCACACTCGACTCCGCCGGTCGAGCATAGGCTCTGCCTAAGTATAACACACCCTAATTAACTAAACATTGGTCTCGGATTTCAAATCCATGTTATCATATTAAAGCTATAGATTTTACAATAAAATAATTTTCACTTAATTATTTTATATGCTGCAAAAAACTATTATTCACTAGTGGCCCGCACCGACCAATGTTAGTGTCTTCTTAAATAAAGCATGCCATCTTATGTTCATCAGTGGTCTTATATTTTCAGTATGATCTTCCATTTGTGAGTTATAAACATTTGAAAAATAAAAAAAGTTATTTAATAATTTTATTTACAGTTATTCCATATTTTGGGTTTCCCCACAGGAGGCCCACACTAACTAAACATATGTTTTTTCTTAGGTAAACCTGCCATCCTAAACACAACAGTGCCCTTGGATTTCTGATCTGAGTAATTTTATAATTGTTATTCCACAATTTTATGAAAACATCTTAAGAATGATTTTTAATGTTTAAAAAAACTTTGACAGACCATTCTGGGCACTCCAGGCCTCAGAATAATGCTCCATCAGAATTCTCAGTCTCTAAATAATTCCATGTTATTAAAAAATATATACATAATTTCTGGGACATTAGAAAAATAATCTCTACATCATCAATTTTCTTCATTTAAAATTTATAATTGTTTTATCCTATACATATTATTATATTATCTATATTATTCACACTTCAGACCCCAAAACAATAATTCAAGTATTTATGTAATAGGATGAGCATGGTATATTATGAAAACAAATCCATATGAAGGGGAAATCAAGAAAAGGTGTTGAAACACTTGATTAGGATGAGCTATATCATGATGCAGTATATGACCTAGGAATAATTTCCCTAGTTCATGGATGATCACGTTTTTAAATGGATCATCTAATAATATATACTAAGGACTAGTTGGGTATTCTTATTTCCTTTGTGAATTTTTCATTATTTTATAAATTTTCATGTTAGAGAAAAAAATGATGTATAAAAATATTAAAATGACTAATAAAATAATGATTGTTATTATAATAATCTCCAATATTATGAATGAAAACATAGAAATTGAATATAAAATTAAGTTTATTACATTCGTCAAAAATATAAAAATCATTAAAAAAAATACGTCATCAAAACACCATCCAAAATTTTAATTAGTAAAAAACATTGAGTATGGGGTGATTTTTGGAAAATATTTTGGGTTTATAAAGAAAATAAGATGTTTTTATAGGGGTGATTGGATGACATTACTAATCAGTGCAGTTATGGACTATCCATAGTTATTTTGATTCATATTTTTAGGCAACTGTTGTGTTACTCTTTTTTTATTTTAGAAAAAAATTCTTCTCTCAACATAGAATGAATCCCCTAGTCAATATGAATAGATTATCAAATTGATACATTGAATTATCAGAGTACTGGAATGGCCCCAATAGGAAAACTATGAGTTTACACTCTAATATCATTAAAAATAGAATAATCTTCTAGTATAGTTGTCTAATTGTTTATAAGTGGTTTGGTAGAGGTTGATAAAATAGTGTGATACATTTCATAAAAGAATTAACAAATCAATATTTACTAAATTGTTAATAATTATAATGTACTGATTATCTATATTTATATTAATGTGGCATGTAATACCCCAATTACATAGAAAAACTAATGGGGGAAAATTTCCACACCTGAAATTGTTTTGAAATAGTAGTACATTATGTTTTGTAAAGTACAATGTTATTGGAAATTCAAGTTGTTAGAGTCCCAGAAAACCATTACGTCACCTCAAGATGAAATATTGAAATATGCATACATAAGACTTTTTTATGAAACATATGGTGGTTATGTATTAATGATATCATTGATGTTCTATCTGGGATATGGATAATACATTAGTACATGGTTGATATTACATGTAGTATCATCTATACAAAACTTGTGAGGATAAATAAAGGAAAAATATTAGGATTTGATTATAATGGATAAATGAAAATTGAAGGATGCCTCAAGATCATTCAATGTATCCCTTTATCATATAAATTTTTCATATATGATCATGTTTTTAAATAACACAAAATGATCAATATGGATAAAATACTGGATTAAATTATTTGTATATTTTTCTAAGAAACAAGGACATTAGTGAATGTTTAATATTTAGTTCATCTTTCTAACATGATCAAATACATGTAAACAATTACAAAAGAATGTGTGAATTGAAAAGAAACTTTTTAATATTCATCAAATTTTTTTTTACTAAACATTATATTTTCTCCTTTGATTCCTTAAAACAAGCCCTTGATAGTTGAAATAAAATAAATTGAAACATAAATGAATGTAGCCGCTCGCTCCATATGTATTAATCAACTGTATGTAATGATTCTATAAGACACTATTGTTACATAATACAATACTACTATATACATTTATTATATTTATACAATAACCAGGTATATAAACTTTACAATACGTATGATGTGTTCTCTATGTTTCTAATAAATGGTGGTTCATATATCAAATTTATAGAATTATACATCTTTATATTTTCAGGTAAATTTTTCTAATTTCGTTTTTGTTATGTGTTATCAAGTCTTTTTTCTCATGTGTCTTTTAGGGATGATGGTATATTAAAATAGTTCAACAATTTGTGTATTTGGTGGTTCAAAATACTCACCCAAATAGTTATGTAGCGAATAAGTATTTGGAAATACCCTATGAATATAAAAGATAATGTTTAGATACAACAACTTCTGGAAAGATAATTATGGTTCCAGTAAAGAGAATAGTTCAAAACAATGATATTCCTTAGAAGGTGCTTAGAATAATTGTATATGGAAATCATAGTTATTATCAAAATGTAAGATTATTTAGTTTGGGAGATTAAAAATTTAAAAAAAATTTATTTCCACAAGTCATTCAGAACTAGTTCATATATTGATAATAATCTCCTACAAGGATATTCTAGTGGTAATTATTTTTCATAAGACACCCTTAAGTACTTTTTTTAAATAATAAATACAAAACTACATTATATTTATGGTAAAAAAATTATTAGTTTCTTTATGATGGATTTTTATATAATATCATGACCATGCATTCACCAATCATCATATTTTAGCATAAAGTAATTAATAAATACATAGTTTTTTTTACTTTAAGAAGAATTAACTTTCCACAATAGGATATATCTATGAAATAAAATATTCGTTTTTTCAGACATGCATAAGAAAAATTGTTTTATCCAAAAATGATACTCCCAAATATCTAAAAAGGGATATCATATGAGTCATTTTATGATGAAAATCCAATATTTTATAAAAATGGTTTTTTGATAAAAATTGTTTATTAAGGATATAAAAAATACATTAAAAATATAATACATATTTCTAATATAATCATAAAAAATAATTTATATATTATAGAAAACCATATGAATAAAAAATATATAATCATGTTTAGAATATTTTTCAATTAATGAGTTCATATATCTATTTGAGATAGAGTGATAACTATTTTCATGGATTTCGTTAATGAAAATGATTCCCAAATAGCTCACATAGAAACGTGTCCCACATGAGGTGTGGAAGTGGAATGTTATAGAGTCACAAACTAAATTGTATTGATAAAATCATAATGATGGTTTTATAAACACTATGGTCAGTGATTCATAATTCATTGATTATAATAATCCATAGAATAAGCTAATATATTAGAGTTAGTTAATATTCTAATGATAAATAAAAATTCTATAATTCAATATAAGTATCAACATATATGTGGTTTATTATTTTGAATATAGTGGTGGGTATTCATGTGAAACTATATATTTATTGTTCAAGAATGGTCCCAATAATGATCAATTGTTGATAATAATTCTATATTAAAAAACTCATTAGAATTCTACAATTCATACCTAATTTATATTATAAATTTATTGATAATTGGATTTAAAGAACATCAATCATGGAAGGTATCTATAAAACATAACTATAATGTGAAGGTGACATTTTAAAATATTATTATGTCATTGAAGTTAATAAAATTTAGTTTAGAATTTATTAAGAATAAAATATCACATATTTTTGATTTGGAAATAAAATATTCCATTTGTCTATAAGGGGATAGTGGGAGGGCTATGGATTTCAAATAGAAATGTGGATATAAAATATTATTATTATAGTTAGTAAATATGAGGATGAATATGGATTTCCAAATATCGACTTTCAGTAATAACCTATTTACTAGGGTACCAAAACTTCTAATGTATATATATTAGATTATTATAACTACAAATAGTACATATGCAGAAAAAGTACTGAAAAATAAATTTTTCATCAATTTGAGGAATGTTTTTTTCATATTAAATGAAAAAATATCTAAAATCGGTAATCCATGGGAATGTGTGGAGATTAATAAATTGAGTATAATTTAGTATGATTTTGTGATGGATCAATAACATATTAAATAAATTTTATTAGAAATAATATTTCCACAAAATAAATAAGATAGAAAGATATCAGTTTAATCTATGAGAAATGTAAGGTATATAACTTGAATAATATGATTGTACATGAGATTCAATTAAATAAATATAGATTTTAAATCCAAAGGAAGGGATACCGGTTTCAATGGGATGTCAACTTATGTCCCTACATATCAATTTAATCTTATAGTGCATCCATGGTGGGTAAATGATGTAGAAAAGATCATATAATCTTGTGTTATCAATATATATAAATATATAGTAATTTTCATCTTCTAAGGTAGAAAAAATGAAATTAAAAAAAAATTTGCAATTTTTGTTTTAGTTCCTCAAATCACCCTAAGAACATAAATGAAGTTTTATTATGGTAATTATTATATTAGAATTAACCAAGATGACATGTTTATACTATAGATAAGTTGATATCTTATAATTTATTACCTCTATTGGGGAGTGTTCCATTAGATGTAAATACCATTGATTTCAGAATAGACACACATGGGAGATGTGTAAGACTCAACAACTGAATCTCTGACATATTGGAAACAAGATCTAATCACATAAAAAATAACTTGGATAGTAATCATTAAGGTTCCAGTTCATGTAGGTGTGTTGTATCCGTGGGTTACCTATACCCAACATGATCTGTACTTATGGATTACCATTTCATGCAGACAAAGAGTTATACATTCTGTACACATATCATTATTTCCTTGCTATTTTCTATGTTAAATATTCAATGGAATTAACTATAGAGTATTGTCATGTATAATGTTTATAGAAGCAGCCATGATAGAATGAGTACCATTATATACTATGATATTAATATTAAAAAATATAGTTTGTTCTAGATATGTAATGATGATAGAAAATTGTTAATGTTTAATATCACATGATAGGGTTTCATAATCATTGAGACATCTTCAGATGAGGTCTGCACTTGGTGGATAGGTGTATGTGATATCATTGGGAAGGACCCAATAATTGAAACACAACATGTAGCAGGTGTTATTGGTTTTCCATATCTATAGACAAGTTTATTAGTCTAATTATGTGATATCATGAAAAAGTGTTCCATTTGATCATGTACGATTATTTTAAAAAAAATCTATGAAAATGATTTCAATGAGAGGTATCTTTTATTGGGTGGTTCATCGGGTGTATGAAATGGGTTTGTAATCATGATATATTTTTTCACTACCATATTGAGGAAGTAATATATCGGACCTAGAGGTGAGGACATTATACCTTGATAAATCATTATCCAAGGTAGTTGAAGGTATGTCAATCCATTCATAATGAACAATAATAAATAAAGAATGGATGATGAAACATGTGTTTACACTTATCTATGGGATATAAAATGACAAATAGATTATATTACATATTATGTGTTCATAGAATGTCTTCCCATTCTATTACTATTATTTATCTCTATAGGTTCATTGATGTGTTACAACACACTGGTCTTGATTTATGAATAGTAGTATTTAGTATTGAGATTACAGAATAGAAGGTGCCCCAAAAATAGTGTATTTGAAATTCCACCAAATTCTATTGAATATGAATATTGGGTATTGTCGAGCCCATTACATGGTCGTAATGTTTCCAAGTAATTATCCACCAATGAATAAATAATGTTATAATTATTTTATCATTATAATAATTAGTTTGAAATTATTTTCAAAATGTATAATAAATGAGTTATAGGAAGACATAATAATATTATATAAATGAATATTATTTTAATGTTCAAGTATTTTATAGTATTAGTGGGAATATTTAGTCATGTTAATGACTTCTATTTTTATCATACAATAAATTTATTATATTATATAGTTGTTATAAATTATGTATAACATTTATTTTTTAGTTAATTTGTTTCAACTATTAATTAATTTCTTATTTAGTGGGCATTCTATTTCTAGGGATTGGGGAACCGTTATTTGGTAGTATGGTATCCCACAACATGTGTAGGATAGTGGAACTCATTCAATATACTATTCATGTAAAAGGATTGAGTGAATCAATAACATCTCATATCATGAATATTTAATGTCTCTATTATAGGGAAAAATCCATCAATGTATTTGACTAATTGATTCCACACAATCGATGTGATCATTATGATGATGAAAGATTCATTGGTGATCTATGCAAGAAACCATTATTACTTGAACAGTAGCATATGGATTCATGGAGTATGTCTAGATGATCATGAGGGGTTAGAATTCAAATCAATTGAGAAAAAACCATCATAATCTAGTTGTATTCCTTCATACACACAATCTAATGAGGTAGTCAATCATTATTATTTTATTCTTGTTAAATTTTCTCAAGATCCATTGATGTCTACATAGACAAAGATCACTGAAATAAAAATTTTCCCCACCATGGCGATGAATGTTTTTAAAAAATTATCCAAACATCTTCATATGCATTCCCTAGTAATAGCATAATGGGGAACAACGTCGATCAACAAAAATATAGAAAAAATATGGTACTAAAGAGTTAGATATACAATTCATGATCCTTAATATTCTATCACACTCATGTTATTACTAACGAAAATTTTAAATCTTATGTTTTAGATCCACACCATCCTTTTGTGACTCATTAATATTTAGTATGATAGATTTATGAAAAATTATTTAAGAAAGATAGGATTTTTCTCATTAATGATTCCGTGTTCTATTATTTAAAAGTCCAAAAATATTGGTTCTATTGGTACCCCCATCATAGATAATATCCCATTCTCTTTTTAACACATAGCTTCTCCTAATTTATTTCATTCCGAGTCTTGTAATGTATTGACCAGTCATTATCTTTAGTTAGCATTATCCATATTCATTATGACAGGATCAACTATATTTGAGTGATAATATAATATAATTTTATTATTATTATATATGAAAAAATGATCATAGTGACGACTATTAATCAATATAATTAATTATAAAATAATCTCAGGTATGCCTAAATCATGAGTTAGAATACTTTTCTCACAGAAATCCTATTATCCTGATTTGTAAGCTATATTTATATCATAATGATTGAGGAAACATCATAATCGTTTATTTAAGCCATCACTCAAGATTAAAATCCCTTCACCACAATAATGTACTCTATGTTCTTACGTGCTGACTAGACATCCCTTTAGCCTCTTAAAACATTCATCAAATTCATTCATTAAACATAAATATAGATCATTTTGAGTAAAAATATAGAATAGATAATATTTTATAAAATAGTTACCAATAATGAACAAATAATAATTTTCTAAACAATGAATTATACTGATATTGGTCATAGTGGTTGGTTTGGGACAATTATAAAAAAAATAATCTTAGTGACTACTTATCTAGCCTCATATGAGATTGTATGACATGTGAATAAAACCTTCAAATACCAAAATAAAAAATTCCTACACTGATCATAAATCACCTCATTCCACAGGGTCATTATCAAAATTCATAAGTGATCATCGTTATCTATATTACTCTTTTAATATATAACAATGTAATATTAAAATATTTCAACTACTATAACAATGGGTTATCTAATAAAACTATTAATTAAATACATGATTATAATTGGGGAATTTATAAGAATTAATTGAATTACTATAAATTAATAGAATTCATACATTATACAGAATGTTTTATTGGTTGTATAATCCTTCGTGAACAACAATTTATGATATATATATATATATATATTGAGGATCAATACTAGAAAATTATGGGGAACTACAGAGTGTATCATAAAATTCACCAATACATGAATGATGATGCTTTTTATTTATTGTGATCATGTTATGTAATCATAAATCAATACAGATTCTCCTAGATACAACATTTTTCATATAAATATATGTTTATCCCAAAATGATTCACTATTCCCATGTCAATATTCTCTTATATAATCGACTTCAATTCATGTGATTTAATCTGTGAAATTCAATATAGAGTCATTGAAAATGGTGTAGACCTATGTTTGAGTTCTATTGAATAAAAGAATCGCTTTATAGTAGAGTAGTATAATATTATTCTAGGATTACATCAATAATCCCATGAATGATAGGAATATCTTAAATGATAATTTTTAACCATTTACCTAATACAAAAGACACATTTGAATTAAAATTATAATATCCTAGAATATTAATAGAGAAGCATCATGTTTGATACAGAGTATGATACTATGAAAAAAAAATAGAGGAGAATATAACACATCATAACATTATGATACAATTAATTAAAATTTACCTTTTTGATATCGTTTGATGCATGAAACATTAGGTTTAAAGGAATCACAATATTATAATAAATAGTTATTTTTTAAACATAAACATTATTATTTAGATGTTATGTTAGTTTTTATAAATTATACTTAGTGAATTATAAATATTTTTTGTTTACACCTGTACAAAAATAATTAATAGGTTATAAATTAATTTTAAAAATAATAGGAATCATTTCAATAAACAAATTCCTTACAAAAATATTATATTTCTAATATGTGAGTTATCCATGTTGTGCACGCAGAATTAGAAATTAATTTCTACATAATTTAGAAAATTTATTTCAAAAAATAAAATTAATTTCGGAAAACAATATGTCATAATTTTTTTAATTTACTTTTGGGATTTTTTTTAAAATATTAAATTTATAATGAATAATGAATAATAGTGATTTTATTGAAAATATATATTTTTATTAATTTGTTTACAATTTTAAATTACATTTATATTCTTTTTTACATAAAAAATATTTTAGTAATACAGAAATTTAAATAAATAATTAATTTTAATATTTTTAGTATTGGATTTTGATTGTAATTAATTCTATACATATGAGAATTATCTCTTTGGAAGCTCTCTCTTTCATTAACAATACAATTTAATTTTAAATTAAAATCACAGAATTGTGTAAATTGTGTTTTGAAAAATGTACTCCATAATTAAAAAAAGATTAATTTTTATTATATGGATTGATGAAATTAACATTTTCACAAAATCAATAGTAAAAATTATATAATTATTTTCCACAGTTAAAGAAAAATATGGATTCAGTAGAGGGATTAACCTATCAAAGGAAGGGCTGAAATTTACATGAACATGTAAAAACCCATTTATTTCTATGTATGGACCATTTCAACTATAGGGTTTTATATTGACCATTTTTTGTGTCATAATACATGATAAAATTCTTGGAAACATATTTTGTTTTGTTAAACGTCCATGAGTCTTCCTTTCCATACTCATAAAGTAATCAAATATCCTACCATATTCAATTTGAAAAAACCATATGGATTGTTTAAAAACTACCTAAATACATTCCCCACATATCCAACCACATCCTGGAGGTGTTCATTTAATTTTTTATCTCTACCAATAAGGGTTTAGTTATAAACCTAAATAGTGACTCCACCGAAGAGAGAAAATTAATAAATGTATATATTTATTTTATTTCTTCTTCAACATTGTTAAAATTTTCTTTGAAAATGATAATTTAATAAATAAAATACCAGTTATATAATGAGATGTTTTTGATACTGATAAATCATATGTCCATCCCCACTTCCATAGAATGGGAAAGAATTTGTACATCATGTATATTGCGGACTACCACCTCGCAAAGTGATGTATTTGGGTTTCCATAATTTCCATTAGAATAAATATTTGATTAATGATTGATCAAATAAATGTTATATTTATGAAATTAATAATTATAGAATTTGGATATCAAATATAAGTTCTTACGTTCTATTTCCTGGGGGATACGATAATGTCATTCATGTGTATAATAGACAACCACATCAGAACATGTTATAATCACATTTAACGTTTTACTCCTATAATGGACCAAATGGTTGAGTTATAACCTAATTTGATATCTTTATCCTTCTTCTCCCTCAGTATGAATCTGTGATGTATCGAAACAATTTTTTCATTTACCAATGCTAGTTTTCAAACCATTAATCCTCTAATTATATTACTCTCCATTAAATTTTACGGGGTTGGTGTTTGGGATTTCAAATAATTAAATCAACTTATTATTAAATCATAAAATTTTCTTATGGATTCATGTGATTTTATGAGTTGATTCAAAGAGATTATTATCACACATTAAAACACATGGTTTTTTCTGTGGAAGTACTCAAAATGAACTAAACATTATGTTTTGGTTATTCAAAAATTATTTTTGATTAATCTATATTTATCTCATATAGATTGTTTAGGCTATAACACATGTGAATTTTGTGAATGGTAATTTAATTTCCCAAAAATATAAAATGGAAAAAATATATATGAAGGAATATTTGAAAAAAAATGGTTCATAAGAAAATAAAATATCCTGATATTTTTCAATATAACTACTATTTTAATTAAATTCAATAAATATTATATCATTTAATTCAGACAATAAATAATTTTTACGAATTACAAAGAAGAGAAATATTTTCAATATCCTTTATTACACACAAGACTGACTATTACTAAAAAAAATTATTATTAATATATTATTATTTAATATTATAAAATATTCAATAGGAAATAAATTTTTTTATTAATAGTATTAATATATTTGTGAAAGTAAATGATTTACAAATATATGAAAAAATAATTGGGTATAAATTAAATAGAAATGATAATCAAACCAATTGAATATAAGGAGAATGATTTAAGAGAAATGTATTTTTATATTCACAAATCATTGACGTCTAATAATTTAAATAAATTACAATTATTGAATGACATTATTTTGGGTGATTTTTTTATATTTTTTCAAAGATGTTTTATTTTTAATTAAATATTTAAATATAAGGAATTTTAATTAAAAAATATTTTTTCTTATAATATATATATATAAATAAATTTTAAAAATTATTATTTTTAATGAATAAATAGATAAATTTTGTAATAAATAATAAAATTTAGGCCATTTAAATTAATTTATCTTATAAATTGGAAAAAAAATATAAATTTTTCTCCATTTTCATACTTTACAAATAAACATTATTATCCCATCTACCATATTAAATTTTAAAAATCATATTTCAATTATTTTTTTGGAATTTGGAATAATAAATTCAATATTGGAATTAGAATAATTTATAATTAATAATATGTTCATCCAAGTTTGGACCAAATAAAAAAGTGAATTAATTAAACTTATTTATAATAATTAAGATGATATTAAGCATAACAAGGGACTAAAACAGAAAGATAAGTCCAAAAATGGCCTATAAACATGTAAAAAATTAATGTCAGGGAAATATATCCACCCAATCATACATTTTATCATAGTTGGGATAGTATTTCAGTGACTTTCAATGTAAAAAAAGTGGGTTGAATTAACTTTTCAAAAATTTCAAGTGTGTCACACCGCTTCCAGTATAAAAAGGAACATAGGACTCCCACTTACTTGAACCTATCATTACTATTTTTATAGTACATGCACTTAAAAGATGGATCATCATAATTGTTTCCCCCAACATAGAATCCTAACGTAATCAATAAAATCCATCCCATGAATCTTTTTTGTTCAACCCAAAATTAGATTTTAGATTTAGAGGAAACATATTTCTTCAATATATTTTGTTTTAAATCCTATTCCACAACCACCTAAACTCTATTTATTCCATAAATATGTAGACACACATGTATCATAAATAAATTGTTACTTTATTATGTAATGATTTAGACCTACTATTACACGTACTCTTATCCAATACATAATGAAACGACCAATTATGTGTATGGTGAAATACCGCTTCACAAAATGATGTTGTCCTTTTTTGATTTAAAATCTCTCATGGGAGGAAATTATGAAAGAAAATATTCATATATATGTTATATATGACAACTATAAATTTTTTATAAATATTTTATACTTTATTTACATATAACACTTGTCATTCCAATTGAGTAAATACGATAACATTGTTCATTGAAGTCTAGATTACCACCCAATCAAAGCAATGTGACTAGTTCACACTTTACATGGAACATGAAATGTATGTATTAACTAATCCAGTGTAATATATATGAAATATATATTCAACTATAATTTCAATATTCAGATGTATAATTTTATATTCATTCATTTAAATACAAAAAATTAATGAATGTAGCATTCATGGATAAATATGACACACTGTCTCCATGAACGGTGCTTTTTATTTCCTATCTCAAAGACATTTTGATTATTTTAAATAAATAATTAATTCATATATATTATAATAAAAAAATGTATTTCATTAGGAATATTATTAAATGATAATGTAATTAATAATAACAACAAATAACCCGTCAAAAAAATATCCGACTAACTAGAAAACTAACATAAAAAATAGTGAAAATAAAAATTCCTATTTAGAAATAGGTGACAGGATATTATAATAAGATAATATATTATATAATAATCATTATTATGGTTATCAAATAATTTATTAACATTTTTAAAACAATTATATACAATTTCAAAGGATGTTCACTTGAATAGAAATGCATGGTAAGGGATTTTTATATCCCGTTTTACATATCTAACATGAATGCCATATTCACAAATTACTACATTTTTATGGTATAAAAACATTCATTTTTGAAATATTATATCATTAATATTTATATATTCTTTTTAGTTAAAATTTTCATTTAATTTTATTCATCCGTGATTTTTATGATTTAAAATGTTTCAAATTTGTATGAGACACATTAGAATATTTTAAGATAATTCTCAACAAAATTAAATTTGTTGATCTATTTTTCCATATCAAAAAAATATAATACCAATTTTCAATTAAAATTTATTTACATGTCATATGGTCATTCATTTAATTTTTTCATGAATAATAACAATTATAATCCCATTTTTACGAAAAATATTAATGATTTTGTTCAAAAAAATAGTCTTCATTTCTGTATTTAGTTAGAGAACAACTATTCTTATAAATCCCTATTTTACAAATAAATTAATCAAAATGTTTTTTTATACATTGAAAAATTATTTCTTAATGAAATTTTAAACTAGTTTTTCTATTAAAAATTATTTCAATGCAACCTTCTAGTTTCTTATTGAAAATGGAATTTTTCTTACATTATTACCACAGAAGAAAAATATTCATTTTACCCAGTATGGAATATATGTATTCTCCTACCATCATCACATTGAAGATTTATTTTCATGTTAAAAAGTTTAATTTTCAATGAAATTGTTTTAAAAACTTATATTATAATAAATTGAATTTCAATATGGTTTTTTAGAAAATTATATTTTTCGAAACTGTGTTTTTAGAAGATAATTTCATTGAATTTATATTCATAAATGATAAAAAAATTATTATTACAACACATTTGATATGTTGTATATATAAAATCATTATTCATCTTATGGATGGTTTATGATTAATTTTTTCAAAGATTTAATTAAAATTTAGTTCCATGATACATTTTAGTCCCCTTGAAATATAAGATTCTTAATGACCATTTGACTTTGATTTTAGCCAAAATATTTTACTTAAATTTTTATGGAAATTATTGTTTCATGAACTATATAGCATTTTTCATATGGTTTTATCTAGACTGTTAATTATTTATTTTTGTAAATATTGAAATTTCATTATTTTTTAATCGATGTGGATATTGGACAAGGCTTATTGTTTATTAATTAAATAATTTTATCGATATGGGGAATGCTTTGGATATTTTGTATCAGGTTGGTACTGATGTTTATATTTCCCCTAGATGCATTGGTAGTTTCCATGGATTAAATAAGACAAAAACACCATTAAATTATGTTTCCACTATTAATATATTGGTTTCCACCAACAAAATTAAACTATAAAGAGGATCGATGGTAATGCTATAAGGGTTTCTGTACTAGATACGTAAAGTCCAATGATTAAGCATAATCTTCATTTATATTTTATTATTATTTATTTATGATATTTTTTATCAATATATTTATGGTTTACTTTCAATATTATATCATTTATTAAATTCAATGTGTTTTAGCTTCAAACTTTTCCATATTGATTTTTCATTATCTAGTTATTTGAATCACATGTGTATCTCATTATTTCCTTTCCACATTATTTATTCACATCCTTTTGAGATTATTTATTACAAGGTATGTGTGTTCTATTTTTTAACATACCATAATTACTACTGTCATTGACTCATTATTTATTCCACTATACTTCACCTTTACCATGAATTTGAACTCCCCCATATTTTTTCCATCCCTATGATTCAGAGAAGCATAATTTAAAAGATATTTAATAAAATAATATATGGAATAAATAAATCCACCAAAATAAAAAATATATATTTTAATTTTGAGTAATCATTTATAATTATACATTCATTTATGGATATTGAGTACCTAGAAAAATAAATTATTTAGTCATTCATGTATGGATTACTTTGAATAAATAAAATATAATGGTAGTAGACAGTTGAATTATTCCCTCTTGTGTCTTTCATTGTAGATGGAATCCAAGGTGGTTTGGCAAAAACATATAGAACTAGATTCAGAAAAATGTTTATTAGAGGTCATATGACTAATGTTGATATTGAGGGTAAAAATTAAAGAACATCCAAATTCATTGTATAGATTGGGATTATATTGATTTCTCAGAAATAAATCCTTGTCTAGACAGAGAAGGTGTATTTCTTCACAAATTTGAAAAGGTGTCAAAATTCTGAAATGTTTCATTTGCTTTGTCTTTGTTTAACCTGTTAGATGATAACGAGCCCTATTGAGAAACTGTTTTGACATTCCCCTTGGTTATTCCACGGATAAATCAAATATTTATTACAAACTATTATAACGTTTTTCAATAGATAATGATAATGAATATCTTAGGTTATATCATTGACCAATGAATGAGTTATGTTGTAGTATAATAGATGAAGTATTTATGTATCGTGGTTGTATTGAAAACCTAAATAAAACTCTATTAACATACTAAAAATTCTTTATGTATGATAATGGTATTTAATTTTGATATTATATCTGTATGGTTTTATAAACTAAAAATAAATATGCCATGTGAAAACCAATCATACACAAATAATTTGTGGTTCATGAACGCATTACCGAAGGATGATAATAGTGTTTTTCAATCCATTATCCTTTGATATATCGAAGTTAATATTTCATTGGATTTATTTAAAAAAATTATGAATAAATATTAATGATGGACTAATATTTTATATTTTGAGGAATTGATTATAATATCATAACCATGTCGGATTTAGAGAGAGTTAGAGACAAATATAAATAATTTTCATTATTTTATGGGCCTTACGAGTTGTAAAATTTTTCTTTTAGTGATTCATGGATATATGTAAATTTTTTGATATCCATATCTTTTTTTAAAAGAATAATTGGAATTTAATTTAGACACAACAAAAGATAGAATATTTTTTATGGAATTAAGACATATCATGTAAGTATATTTCCTTATATTCTTATGAAATATCAAAATTTATCAACTAGAGGAGAAGGATATAAAAATTGGTAATAATGTCTTAATTATTATTCAACATATAGTCTTATAAATCATCATAGATTTATGTTTTCTAGGTCATGTAAATTTCATTGATCGATCAGCCATTAGTGATTCATTATCTAAATCACTCCCCATTAATATCCACTCTTTTCCTCCAAGAACATATCTTTATGTGCCACAAACGATATCCACTTTAGAGACCTAGTTATAAGTTTTTTAATGTGACCATTGAACATCCCATTTTCTATATTATATTGGATTTCATATGAACACTTCACATGATGTGGGATATAATCCATTGGTAATATAAAAAATTCAATCACCAAGATGGAATTTAAATTTTAACGACTCCATTTAATTTAGGTGGGGAGTATGTAACACCTTGAAAATATAATCTAGGGACATTGTATTCGATATCATGTTTCAAACTCATCATTATATGAGTCTGAGAATATAATATCCTAATGATTTAAATATAAATAAAATGATAAATGATTACAATCAAATTTTTGTCTTTCAATGCACACAATATGTAGATATATTGTGTTACATGCATGTATGAATTTCTCTTGTAGCATGAATTACACACAAGACCATGTTCTATCAAGGAAATGCCACGACCCGTCCCCCGGGTATGGAAGGCGGGCTTGGGGTAGTCACAATAGGGGCCCCATGGGGCGGGTCGTGAAAAAATGGTATCAGAGCCAACAACCAGTTAGAAGTGCTTAGGCACTATCTGGGTTTGAAGCTTGGGGTACACAAAGAGGGTGTTGTGATTTAAAGCGGTGGATAATGTAACCCCCCTGGAAAAATGGGACATAAAAGGCTATATGTTAATACCCATGTCAATAAAGTGCACCTTTATTTTTGGAATCCTACCTGATTAGAACTCCACTGTTAAGCATGCTTGTCCTAGAGTAGTAATCATGATGGGTGACCTTCTGGATATTTTCCAGGGTGTGTGTGAGTGAGGACAAAACAAACTGAATGACTAGTGTTGGCATGTGGGGATAGTCATTATTCTTATAAGGGTCCATAGTGAGTAATAGCCTATGGTATGTGGGGAAGGAAACCAAGGTATTATAGGAGACCCATGAGGTCATATGAGAAGGTTCATGGCCTAGTGAGGCGGGCCATGACACCCTATCATCTGAAACGGCTGGCACATGGCACCGTCCTCGTATTCGTGGGACCCGAAGTGTCTCACCTGTAGAGTGCTCCGGTGGCCACCTCAGATGGGTACCCTCTTCTGTCCGCCGCGGAATATGGTCTCGGTTCTTCATTCCGACGTGGTGCGATGACACCACACCCCTCTGGCACCACCACTGCCCGCCTGGCCGTGGCTACATTCTTTGCATGGCCCGACTGGGCCACGCCCCTCTGGCAGCCCGACAACCCTTGCACCCCCATCTTCATCCGTAGCCGGCTTGTTTCCGGTCACCGCATGTACCGCCTTGGACCATCGGTCATGGCACATTCCTCTGCAGCTATCTTAACTTACACCAACGCCGTTGCACCGCCGCTGCCATCAATAAACAAATCAATAAAAAATGGGGAGGGTTGGGTCATGTTCGTGCGGTCCGTGACATTCTCATTATGGTGTTATCATTCATTTCACAATCCATAAATTGAAAAACGAAGACCTGGAATAAATTAAACTCAAAACCCCATACCTATATCGTCGATGGAGGTGGTGCATGGAAGAATATGAAGTCGATGATGATGGTTTCGTCAGCATTCATCACCCTCGAAAGACACTCTCGATCTGTGCTCGAGCATCATCCTCGATCATCATTTAGAAGTTGATCTTTGTTGGTGGATATTTCTCCAAGGGTTCTCCAAAAGTTAATATTTTCCCAAATTTCTAAAAAATGGATCCACCCACTAAAAATAATCGGTTATGACAACCCATTATTTAATTTGTGGGTCAGGAATTCAATAGAATTCAAATTGGTGAAAATTATTTAAATGAAGTTCAATCAATTTATGGAGAGGGTTCATAGAAAAATTAATGGGGAAGGTAGAGAGTTGGCATCCCACATAAATGGTTAGTTAATATGGGGTATAAAACTCATGTGGGCCCCCACAAAAAATATCCTCCGAAGGAAGGTTATGTGCGGGTGGGCCCCACCACCATATCCTCCCATGGGAGGTTATGGTGTCATGGCCCCCACCTCTAACCTCTTCTTAGAGGATTAAACCACCACAAATAAAAATAAAGTAACACTTTATCTTTATTTAGTTTTATTTACAACCCCAAAAACCAACTGCCATTCTTGTCAGAACGCAACTGTGGTGAAGGTCTCACTAAGAAATCACAAACACTATGAGTTCAACGATGCCCTCAGATTTCAATTCTGAGCACCGGTTCTGATGTTATAAAATCACATTCATACGTTTACAGGACGTACCCAAAAAAAACTTCATAAAATGATTTCGTTCACACCGGGCCTTGGAATCAATTGCCATCAGAAACTGCGGACTCATAAAATTCCCATGAATTTAAGAAAATAATTTCCACAGAATTTCTGGGTCTTTATAGTATATGTTGAATAAAATGTGTTTAGTGTTCATATATATAAATCATTGTAATAATCCATTAATTATTATCATATATACATAGTTTCTGACCATGATTTTGTTTTTATAAACTAAATTTGTATAACATTCAATTTCAACATTTATAATACTTATCATTACTATTCTATATAAATCATTTACAATTATCACAAAAAATCTCAATAATAATTTGTTTTTAATATCCACATGATAACCATAATAACCACATAATTCTCTTTTCGAAATAACCAATTTATGTTTTTTACATGAAGATAATAAAATGAAGCGATCTTTTATAGTGAGAAGTATGTCCTCACAACCCAACACAATATCTATGTCTATTATGTTTCTCTTATGTTTTCATTCACTACCACCTGATGTTATTCCACAAAGTGAAACCTTATACCTCGAATCAAATATATTTTCATAACCATTAAAAAAATCGTTGTGAGATTTATCCTTTATATAATAGAAAATAATAATAAAAAACTACACTATAGAATTCAAACTGATTTCATAAACTAAAAATATAAAAATCTTACATATTATAGTAGAGATCTATAACCCAAGTTCGTATCATGTTACGAGTAATATTTTTAATTTACCTTATGGGTATTAAGTAACCATAAATATATTACTTTTGATCCCAAATATAATTCATATCAAATAACATTTATATCTTTTTCGTAGTATAATAGGAAATCTAAAACATATTATGTAACAAATTTTTTCCCTTCATATATATATATATATATATATTTAATTCATAATGGGTCATATATACTATCAATGTGAACTAGTAGTTTTCCAATATTCACTCTTGTATAATCATTATCTTCATCTATGATATATTGAATATCCAGGTATAACCATTTAGGATCATTTCAAATTTATTAGTCATCCTAAATGTATCCTTAAATTTCACCAAATATGTATGCACTATAGAACCATTATGTATCATGGTATGGATTAAGTACATTTCTAATGTTTAGAGTGTATTTTTAATATTAATATTAGATAAATTTAATAATAACACTCACATATAGTGCACAATGCCTATTACTCCAAAAATATGGATCAATATAATTTTCAGAACACATGCACATATTCATCTACTCTAATAAAAAATTATTCTTAGTATATAATATCTTTATATTACATTTATAATAGTTTTAAATATACTCAATAAATAAAAAAATTATAAATATTCAATAGAATATAAACACCCCTTTTACTATTTTAATAGAAATTACAATCCTTGGATAACATCTACACTTAATTATTCGTCATCCATTTATCTTCATTATAGGACATCAGTAATCATCATATAATAATTGATTTTATTTAATATTAAAATATCTTATTCTTGTTTATTTATAATAATATAGTATACATCAAACCATAGACATTATAGAAATCATCTATGCTTGATATCGGCTAGATTATAGTGAACTAAATAACCATCAATGTTATAAATTAATAATATAAATTGAAAATATCATCATTCTATATATAGATACATTTACATCATTTTAAATACATTTTTTCATCATTGGTAGATTTTTAGTATATAATATTAGAAAAAATCTATCCAATCACCATTTACAAGTGAATGATTCTTTACTATTATTTATAATGGTAACATCTCCATTATTGTAACATTGTGGGGTTTTAATATATACTATAATTTAAATAACTGAATCTGTTATACAGTTTCCATATCATGAAACACTAAACTATAATGAATATATATATATTCAGTTAAAAATATTTATACATGTATAAACATTAAAAACAAAGCATTAAATTAATCAAATAAAATATGAGTTATAAATTTATGAATTATTTGTATAAAAAGATAAATTCAACATTAATATACATGATATTAAATATGATAACAAAAAATGTTTATTTAGATGATTTATGGATTACAAATTATTTTTCCAAATAATAATAATTATTTAATATGAATTTCTAACTTTGAAAACACATGGTTAATGAGGATAAATAATATTTTATATTAATAATCTAAAAAAACAATTTAGTTATTAAATTTTATCAAATAAAAAAATTGGTTTTCTATTATAAAAATTCCATTTTAAAAAAAATTGATTTATCATTATATTTTTTGAATAATTAAAAAATTAAAATAATAAATTATTGGATAAGAATTGTACAAATGTAAAAAAAAATCTAGGATTATTGTTGTAATATATGAATAATATAGATTTTTTGTATTTTTGTAAAATGATTGATTTTTTGGTGAAAGTGTGATAGATACCATTTTAAAAAATAATATAATATTATGAAATTATTAGTGTGTAATTAGAAATTAAATAATAATGAAAAATTTTTAGATGAGTATATATATATATTTTTAAAACATGAATTAACAATTTAAAAAAATATATTTAAAAATGTTATATGCATTTTTTTTAAATTATGTTATAATTAAAAAAAATAGGTTTCCTACGATATATATTTAATATTTCCATTTGTTTTAAAAGTTATTAAAATTAAAATAATAAAATGGATTTAAAATTAAGAATAATAATACAAAAAATATTTAATAATAATAATTTATTTTGAGGAAGAAGTAATAAATTACTTCTATAAGAACATGTTATCATGGTAAAAATAAAAAGTGGTAAAAAGTGATTAACAAATAGGAAAACACCACATGAATGGTTAAATATTTATTTGGATTGATTTTTCAAGATAATGATATATCTTATTCCTTCACAAAATCATCATTTCCCAATTTTGGGGATGCAATTCATTAGAGATAATTACCATTATAAATTTTGTTAGCTATTTAAATGAATGACATATAATTTATCTTATATGTGTGGATCTCATCTATTTATATCCTAACACATCTAAACCAAATTATTTTTAAACATAAATACAAAAATCGCACATATATATTTCTATACACCTTTAGGAGATTTATATATTCACAAAACATCATTCCCAAAGGATTATTATCTTCTAAAATGATATAATCCGATATGTGATGCATAAATTTATAATTGATCATTTAATATATGTATTTCATTATGTTCACTTAATAATAATCATCATACAATAAACCATAGAAGATGTGTAAAACAATTTAATTTTTATAGATTTAAATTATTATAATTGAGTTCTGTTTATTAACCAATATTCCTATATATGTTAACAAAAATTAATTATCATTCATATGTTTTACAAAATATCACATCAATAATGCTATGTGGTTCATTTTTGTTCACCTCCAAAAAAGGATGTTATATAAATGGAATATAATATATAATTTCTTTAATAAAATATATTTTTAATATATACAACATATTATCCCTTTATTATGTTTTGACAAAAATGAAATATTCATCAGTGCGTATATATATATTATGGCCTCCATGCAAATATTGATTTATAATTTTTATTTCATCACAAGTTTTATATTGGAGTACAAGAGAGTGGGTTTAATAGAAAAACATATTTATTATGATATCACTGAGGTGCAGTGAAGAAAAATAATTGAACCTATTACCGATATGATCACCAATTGGTCATTTTTTATTTTATCATTTTATAAAATAATACTAAAAATAAAATTATTCTTATTCACATTTTTTAATACTATAATACACCTAAAATATATTTATATATCATTACATGTATTATATATAAAAATAATATAAAAATATAACTTCCTTATTATTTTTTTATAGTGATTATATATAGAAACCATCACACAATAATTTATTAGTCATGTTATGTTTGTCTTTGTATCAGTTTGACCATGTTCATGAATAGTTCCATGAGTAATATTATTAAGGAATATGGATAAATAATTTATATTTTAATATTATATTAATATGTGATAATTTTATTAGCTTATTTAATGTGATCATTATTTATAAAAACATTAATTATGAAAACACATTTTGTTAGTAAGGAATCACATAAATATGATCATCATTGCTTTCATCCTTATTTATTATAATCATAAATATATTAGAATGAAATTTTAACAGTATAAAAATAATGAAAAATATATTAATATAAATTTAATTATATTTTTATTATTATATTTATTGAATTTATGAAAATTAACACCAATTATGAAAACTACTTTAAAGGATCTAGGTTACACACATCCAATATTTGTCATTGGTAAAAACCCATTATAATTTATAAAAGGAACTTAAATATATGAGAATTATAATTGAAAATTTATATTATTAATTTTTTTATTTATGTTACAAATATATCAATGTTTATGAAAAAATGGTTAAATTTATATTGATGGAATTATTGAAAATAGCTTCGAGTTTTATTTTTATTAATTATGATTTTGGGAGATGTGTTACAATTCCTTTACCATGATCGAATTTTAGTCTTATATATTAATTTATTATACAATGAATGTAAAATACATTGTTACCCCTGTAATTTATATGAGATACTAATGAAAAAAAATTTCTTCAAATAACATTTAACATAATATTTTCCCCATTCATAGGAATTTTTTTACTCAAAATTCATTCATTGAGTTATGATCATCATCATTATCATAATTAATAAATATTTGGTAAATTATACCCATTAATTATATTAACTTTTACTCTCGCTATTCTTATTTATTTTCCATCAAAATCCATTTTCTGATATTTTTTTATTCAAGGTCTATGTTTCATATATGTGATTTATATAACTCAAATATCATTAATTTTATTTATGATTTTTATTTGTGAACTTTTTTTAAAAAAACTCTATCTTATATAAAAATTATAATTTTTTATATGGTATTTTATATTCCATATTGAAAAAATTATAATTTAATAAAATTATTTTTTTTAATTTTTCCATATAATGTTGGTTTTAATCTTAGGTAATTTTAAAATATAATAATGTTCCATTAATAATCAAATATTTTATCATTGGATAACCATTTCCTAATGGAATATTTATAATTTTTTTGTTAGATTTAAAATTGAATATTTTTAACATATAATTTATAAATAAATATATCACTTTACCATTTAAAAATACTATCATTAATGTGACATTAATGTCTTATTTAACATCAACTTTAACAATGTTTGTAAAATTTCCATTATGTTTGGACATCGATATTATATTTCCTTTTATAAAAAGAGTAACACTAATGGGATTTATGTTACATGTCTTATCCATTATTAAATATTTATATTTATAGTTTTGATGATTTACCTAGAGGTTTTAAATAATTAGATACACAATCAATTCATATGTTATATAATTCAAACCATTATTTTGAATTGTTTTTTCATCTATTCCATATACTTATGATATTACTCTGATACAATTTTATATTCTGTTCTTCCCCCATCCATATTATTTATCTAGATGGGTTATGAAATTATCTTATCTATCAATTATATGATCTGAAGTGCCCAGATCAGTGTGAATCACTGAGAGGGGGAGGGGTTGAATCAGGGATCCCTTTGAACATTTTACTAATTGATTCATTATCAATTAAACCTCTATGGATTGTTAAGGCCTCGATCCACTCTTCATGTATCTCTCAGCCTTTCCTTGAGTGATGCAGTAAATGTAAAGTCACAGGACACAAGGATTTACAAGGTTCGGTACCAAAGGCCTACGTCCTTGCCATGTTGGTTATACACCCCAACATGGTTTCTTCCATTATAATCTGTTAGTATTACAATGGTCGATACAGAGTCCCACTGTATCTCTCCTATGTCCCACAGGAGGGTCTTTATACAGCGTCCCACAGTGTTACCAGAGTCCCACTGGCATGCTCCAGAATACCACTGAAAACTTCTTCCTCCCTGAGTCTCACAGGGGGCTTCTCCTGGCTCCTCGAGTCAAATGAGTATCTCTTCTTCTGTTTAAGCTTCTCCAAGTATCTTCAGCAACCTGGGATAAAGGGTGATGGCCTTTCTCTTCACTTCTAATCACTTGATCAGGTCTTCTCGTCTTACTCAGGATTTATCTCCTTCTTCTCAGGATGACCTGGCCTCTCACATCAAAAATCTTCAACAGCCTCTGATAAGGTCTGTTGGTCTTGCTCTTCACTTCTGATCACTTCTTTTGATCAGGCTCTTCTCAATTACTGAAAACTCAGGTAGTTGATGTCTTTAACTTCAATCTGGCTTCAGTCTCACTTCAACACAACTTCATGCACTGAGTGCAGGACAACTCTGCATCTTCATGCACTGATTGCATGGCTTCTCAAATGTTCTTCTAGAACTCCTGGTCTTGGTCAACTCAGATGCACACAACCTGATTTAGCTTTGTTCACGTGTGCACGTGCATGCATGCAAGCATGAACTCCCCTTCTTCTTCTTCTTGGTGCAGTAAACCCTCAAAGGGTGTAGTCTCTTTAAGCACACACCTTCTTTGAACTTCACACACTTAATTCAATTTTCTTACACACATAAATCTGTGTTCTTCTTTGTGTGGATATCTTCTTCTTCTTCTAAGTGTTTAAACTTTTAGTGCACACACTAGCTTCGGCCTTCGTGTCTCTTTGCACACACTTGTTTCACTTTTTCACACACATGATCTTGACCTCTTATTTGTTTGTTAAGAAAATACACAACATAAGTGTGGTCTTCCTCTCCTCCTTGCACACACACGGTTTAAGTGTGTTCTTTCACTTCCACACACAACCAAGCCTCGGTTCTTCTTCCCCACTTTAGCACACACACACAAGGTATGCAACCCAATGCCACGTAGGGTCTTGGTGTAGCAAGCACGCAAGGTGTGAGGAGCAAGGGACTCCTCCTCTTCTCAACCGTCGTGTAAGTGTGCAAGGTGCAACACCGCGGGCTCCTTCCTCCTGCCACGAAAGTGTGCCGGCAGAGAGGGTGGAAAGAGACTTGAGGGGGCAAGTATGCGGCTCGGCTCCTTCCTGTCGCGCAAGGGGTGCGCGCAGGGGACTTCCCTTCACCTCTTTCGCGCAAGGGATGCGCAAAAAGGGACTTCACGAAGCCAAAAATGGATCCGGGCTTCTCTGCCACGCAAGGGACGCACAGCTTAATTCTTCGCGAGGCAAGGAACTCACGGGACTCCACAAAGTTTCAGCAATCATATTCAGAGCCTCGGCCTCTCCTTTTATAGGCAGAGAGATGGCTCACATGATCCGGGTGATTGCAACTGAAATTCCCGAAGATTTTGAATCTTTGAAATCTTAAAACGAGCCAAAAATCCCATTTTTTATTTTCTGTTTCACGCGGGATCACTTATGTTTCCGCCTTCTTCACGTGCATGCATTTTAACGTGTGCATGGCCTCTGTTTAGGCCCATTCATGCAAAGCACGAACACCCGATGCCTCGACAACGTTGTTTTCCTCGTCATTCATCGAAATCTCCCATTTCACGTATGCATGTATACTTTTATGCATGGATAGGTTCAGCATGGACAGATGATCACTTTGATGGCTTCAGCTTCATCTGCAATGGCCAGGAGCTCGATCTGTGAAGCTCGGAGGGCGCCTGGTTCGAAGGAGGAGTCACAGGTGGCCTCGGGCGAGCTCAAGGTAAAGGATGACTCCTCAACCATCGGATCCGTAGTTGAGAAGACATCAGACGGCCGCGATCAGAAGATCTCACGCAGGATCAATCGGGCGGTCGAGATCTGGTGCGCAATCGATCGAGCGGCCAGGATTCGCTCCGTGGCAAAAGCCCGTGTCCCACATCGAAACGAACCTCAGATTTTCCATGGTTTATGAAAGATGCACTCCCCCCTCTCCTAAATTGAACTTCTCCCTCCACAGTGCCGCCCCGCACCGCGTTCTCTACAAGCGCTCTCTTTCGCCCACCCCTGCTCCCTACGGGCGCACCACTGGTGCCCACATGCTTCCTCGGGTGCGCTCCTCACTCTCACGCTACGCAGGGCTTGACACTCCCCTGCGTGGCCCAGGGCTTATACATGGCCATGGCCTCTCGGGCTGGCCACATGGGATACCCCTTGGGCGTGGCGACCTCGAGTCCCACATGTGACTTGGGGTTGAACCCTTAAGGCTGGTCCTTGGTGGCTTCTTTTTGCCTGAGTACAGAACAAGTCCTTTGTTTAAAAACAAAGTGACCATGTTCAAATGCCAAATGACACATCTTCATCTAATGCATTCTCCCTTCTTCATTTCTTCTCTTCTTTTCTTCTTAAGAATTCCTAGATTCCTCTTAAACATTTAATCTTCACTTAGGAGTGAAATTCCCAAAGGTTCATCTTCAAACGAAGCTCCTGAATCAAATAATTATTCAACAATATTCAATGATCCAATCAGAGATCAAGTTGGATCATCTTCAATTCATCATGGACTAAGTGATTGTACATGGACTTCATTAAACCAATTCATCCACTTAGAACTTGTGGATGGATCATCTTCAACTCCTCGTGCATTGTGAAGACAATGCATGGTCTTCTAACATTGTTGTGACATTGTATCCACTTGATAAAAGTTCTTTGAACTTAAAGACCAGTTCAACAATCGTCAGATATAATGATGATGCTCCATCATCATCCATTCTTCAAGTGGTGTAACTTAGTATCATCTTGATACAAGTATTGAACATTAAGATCAGTTCTATAATCGTCTGATATATGATAGAATGTTTCAAACCATCATCTCCTATGCCACTTAGTGAATCTCCTAAGTGACATGCATCTTAGTACCATGTCCATTCTCCATTCATTACCAACACCATCACATCCTTTGTCATTCACATATTGAAACTCCTTGAAATCCATCCATTTATTCCTTGACAACAACATACCTCATTGACAACAAATGCAACACAGTGCACTTCAATCACCCCCTTTGTATTTGTTGGAAATACACTAGAGCACATATGAATGGGTCAATATGTGTGACAATATTTCTCCCCCTTATTGGCAATCAAATGCAAAGGTGTGGTGTGGTTCTCTTCAAAAATCTCTTCCTCCATTTGAAAAGTATTTTCTTGAAAAACACTGAGAGAGGGATGATGTCACATGTTCTCTTTAGCAAAGAACCTTTAGTAAATCAACTCTAAGTCTACTTGGGATAACCCGGTGTAGAAAACAAGAGTGACGTAACCAAGATTTTTCAATGTTGTCCACATTTCACTATACATGTGAGATCATGCTTAGCTTCCAGGGGTTTGAAATTTTTCAGATATAACAATATATTGCAAAATCCTACACATACTTCACAAAACTCATTAGAAAGTTCAGTGCAAAGATAAAGCTCCCCCTTTCAACCATTTTTCTTCAATCAATACTCCCCCTCAATTTTCATGATGAATACAATTAAGAAATAAGGGATGAATGTATGATTGGAATACCTTCATTCTTCACCAGATGGAATTAAATCTCAAAATCCCATCTTCTTCAGATTGGCTCCCGCTCAAGGGGTGCTCTCCATTCTATCCAAACCATCCTCCAGTTGAGAATTATCATCATCTTCAATTCCCTAAAATGCTAGCACATGTAAATACAAGTGATTAGGGAATAAGATGGAACCTCCTTGGTTCATCAATGTGAACAACAAGGTTGAGAAGATTCTCTCAACCGAGATGTCAAATTTTCACCATTCTTCACACTTGCATATTTGATCATCAATGATGTTTGTGCCGGTGTGGATCTCAACACATCTTCATGTGAAATATTTTTCTTCCCTTTTTCCTTAGCAATTGCCAGTTCTTCATCTTCAGCTCTTTGTAGTTCTGTGGCAAGTTGCAACTGATTAGGCCATATGAATAGTAAGTCAATTGGAAGTGTGGCCTTAGATCTGTAAGTTTCACATGGTTCCTTTGATGCTGTTAAGCTACCTTTCTTAGGAAACTTATTTTCAATCAATCCTTTCTTCTTCTTCTGGATTGATTGTATTTTTGAGTCCAGTTTGCTTCTAATCAGTTCCATGGCTTGTTCACAATGATCCATGGTATGACCTTTCTTTCCAAAATATAAGCATGTTTTCTTGGTGGTCCTTCTGGATGCATCACCCTTCTTGGATTTAGACTCCAAGGACTTCTTTTCCCTTTTCAGAACCTTCTTGGGAGCATCTTCAACTTTCATCTTGCTTCCCAAGGATTCTCTATGAGCCAGGTTATGTGATCTTCTTTTCTTTTGAGCTTTGGATATAGTTGGAGATTGACATGTATCAACTTTTTGACCACTTTTGCACACATCCATGATTTTATCAAGCAATCCAAATCTGTTAGTAGTAAACAAAAGTCTCTGGACCTGTGGATGTTTCTCTTTTTCTTCTGGCTTGCTCCCCCTTGGCATGGGCTTCCTTTGTGCATTCACATTGAGAGGATTGTACCAACAATCATTTTCACAATGCCCATACTTGTTACAACACCAACATTGACCCACAAATCTTGAATTTTTGAGTCCTTCTGGTTGTTGGGTACTTTTCTTGACTTGTTGTGTTGTTTTAGGAGAGCTCCCTTTCATCATTGTCTTCATACATACTTGTTTGGAGTTATTCTTCCATCCTGCAGTTTTTGTGGAAACACATTTAGAAACATGAGTACAAGATGGGATGGATGGTACCTTCTTTTTAGAAGTTGTTGCCCTTTTATTAGAGGATGTCTTTCTTTTAGAATCATCCTGCTCAATACATACTTGAGTTGCAACATTTCTCCTTTCAACTAACTGGGAGGCTTTGGCTTTGGGTGATTGATGATTTTTCAATATCACCTCTAGTTCTAAGCATTTCATGTTGAAGGAGTTCTTCTCATCCTCAACAGTTCTTGGACTCCCTTCCCATTTCTCCTCCAGTTGCTTTATCCAGTCTTCATGCACCTTTTTTATTTCTAGCAATGAATTGTCCAGCTCCTTCAACCTTTTGACTTTGTCTTCAAGTTGAGTATCTCTGAAAATCATTGATACTCTGTGCCACTTTTCCAGTACATGGAAAACATCTTTGACCATTATTTTAAATAATTCTTTCTCAAAAAGGCTTCTTTGCATTTCTTCACAAGTATCTTCATATCTATCATTGCAAAGAAAAACTGTTTCATCCTTAGCCTTCACCAGCTTTCTGAGAGTGTTGGTTATGCCAACCCTTTTTGCCAATTGATCTTCCATAGAATTGGATTCTTCTTCTAGCTGTAATTTTTCATCTTGAAGATTAAGGATGCCAGTAGTAATACACATTGCCACTTCCTTGGGGACTGTCTTCTGAAGATATTTGAGTGCATTTTGAAGATCATTCATTGTTTTAACTTCATCACAGCTAGGACATGATTTCTTCATCTTCTTTTCCTGTTTCTTCTTCCCGTTTTTCAGAGTCTTGGAAGATATCTCCATTTGAGGGTATTCACTCACTTCCTCAAATCTGCACTTCATAAAGAATCCTTTGGATCTTTTAGAGGCAACCTCCCTCTGATACCAATTGAAGTGCCCAGATTAGTGTGAATCACTGAGAGGGGGAGGGGGGTGAATTAGTGATCCCTTCTAACTTTTTACTAATTGATTATTTATCAATTAAACCTCTATGGCTTGTTAAGTCCTCGATCCACTCTTCTTGTATCTCTCAGCCTTTCCTCGAGTGAGGCAGTAAATGTAAAGGCACAGGACACAAGGATTTACAAGTTTCGGCACCAAAGGCCTACGTCCTTGCCATGTTGGTTATACACCCAAACTTGGTTTCTTCCATTATAATCTGTTAGTATTATAATGGTCGATACAGAGTCCCACTGTATCTCTCCTGATTCCCACAGGAGGGTCTTTATACAGCGTCCCACAGTGTTACCAGAGTCTCACTGGCCTGCTCCAGAATCCCACTGAAGAATTCTTCCTCCCCGAGTCTCACAAGGGGCTTCTCCTGGCTCCTCGAGTCACACGAGTATCTCTTATTCCGTTTAAGCTTCTTCAAGTATCTTCAGCAACCTGGGATAAAGGGTGATGGCCTTGATCTTTACTTCTGATCACTTGATCAGGTCTTCTCGTCTTGCTCAGAATTTATCTCCTTCTTCTCAGGATGACCTGGCCTCTCACATCAAGAATCTTCAACAGCCTCTGATAAGGTCTGTTGGTCTTGCTCTTCACTTATGATCACTTTTGTTGATCAGGCTCTTCTTAATTACTAAAGACTCATGTAGCTGATGTCTTTAACTTCTGTCTGGATTCAGTCTCACTTCAAAACAACTTCATGCACTGAGTGCATGGAAACTCTGCATCTTCATGCAATGATTGCATGGCTTCTCAAATGTTCTTCAAGAACTCTTGGTCTTGGTCAACTCAGATGCACACATCCTGATTTATCATTGTTCGCGTGTGCACGTGCATGCATGCAAGCATGCACTCCCCTTATTCTTCTTCTTGGTGCAGTAAACCCTCAAAGGGTGTAGTCTCTTTAAGCACGCACCTTCTTTGAACATCACAGACTTAATTCAATTTGCTTACACACATAAATGTGTGTTCTTCTTTGTGTGGATATCTTCTTCTTCTTCTAAGTGTTTACACTTTTAGTGCACACACTAGGTTCGGCCTTCGTGTCTCTTTGCACAAACTTGTTTCACTTTTTCACACACATGATCTTGGCCTCTTCTTTGTTTTTTAAGCACACACACAACTTAAGTGTGGTCTTCCTCTCCTCCTTGCACACACACGATTTAAGTGTGTTCTTTCACTTCCACACACAACCAACCTCAGGGCTTCTTCCCCAGTTTAGCACAGACAAACAAGGTATGCAACCCACTGCCACGTAGGGTCTTGGTGTAGCAAGCACGCAAGGTGTGAGGTGCAAGGGCCTCCTCCTCTTCTCAACCGTCGCGCAAGTGTGCAAAGTGCATCACCGTGGTCTCCTTCCTCCTGCCACGCAAGTGTGCGGGCAGAGAGGGTGGCAAGAGACTTGAGCGCGCAAGTATGCGGCTCGGATCCTTCCTGCCACGCAAGGGGTGCGCGCAGGGGACTTCCCTTCACCTCTTTCGCACACGGGATGCACAAAAGGGACTTCGCGAAGCCAAAATGGCTCCGGGCTTCTCTGCCGCACAGGGGACGTGCAGCTTAATTCATCGCGAGGCAAGGAACTCGCGGGACTCCACAATGTTTCAGCAAGCATATTCAGAGCCTATACCTCTCCTTTTATAGGTAGAGAGATGCCTCAGATGATCCGCACGATTTGAACTTAAATTCCCGAAGATTTCGGATCTTTGAAATCTTTAAACGAGCCGCAAATCCCATTTTTTATTTTCTGTTTCACGCGGGATCACTTATGTTTCGGCCTTCTTCACGTGCATGCATTTTAACGTGTCCATGTCATCTGTTTAGGCCCATTCATGCAAATCAAGAACACCTGATGCCTCGGCAACGTTGTTTTCCTCGGCATTCATCGAAATCTCTCATTTCACGTATGCATGTATACTTTTATGCATGGTTAGGTTCAGCATGGACAGACGATCACTTTGATGGCTTCAGCTTCATCTACAATGGCCGGGAGCTCGATCTGTGAAGCTCGGAGGGCGCCTAGTTTGAAGGAGGAGTCACAGGTGGCCTCGGGCGAGCTCAAGGTATAGGATGACTCCTCAATCGTCGGATCCGTAGTTGAGAAGACATCGGACAGCCGCGATCAGAAGATCTCGCGTGGGATCAATCGGGCGGTCGAGATCTGGCGCGCGATCGATCGAGCGGCCAGGATTCGCTCAGCGGAAAAATCCCGCGTCCCACATCGGAACGAACCGCGGATTTTCCATGGTTTATCAAAGATACGCTCCCTGCCTCTCCTCAATTGAACTTCTCCCTCCACGGTGACGCCCCGCACAGTGTTCTCTGCGGCCGCGCTCTTGCGCCCACCCCTGCTCCCTACGGGCGCGCCACTGGCGCCCACATGCTTCCTCAGGCGTGCTCCTTGTGCTCACGCGACGCAGGGCTTGACACTCCCCTGCGTAGCCCGGGGCTTATACACGGCCCCGACCTCTCAGGATGGCCTCATGGGATCCCCCTTGGGCTTGGAGACCTCGAGTCCCACATGTGCCTTCGGGTTGAACCCTTAAGGCTGGTCCTTGGTGGCTTCTTTTTTCCTGAGTACAGAACAAGTCCATTGTTTAAAAACAAAGTTACCATGTTCAAATGACAAATTCCACATCTTCCTCTAATCCATTCTCCCTTCTTCATTTCTTCTCTTATCTTATTCTTAAGAATTCCTCCATTCCTCTTAAACATTTAATCTTCACTTATGAGTGAAATTCCCAAAGGTTAATCTTCAACCGAAGCTCCTGAATCAAATAATTATTCAACATTCTTCAATGATCCAATCAGAGATCAAGTTGGATCATATTCAATTCATCATGCACTAAGTTATTGCACATGGACATCATTAAACCACATCATCCACTTAGAACTTGTGGATGGATCATCTTCAACTCCTCATGCATTGTGAAGACAATTCATGGTCATCTATCATTGTTGTGACATTGTATCCACTTGATACAAGTTATTTGAACTTAAAGACCAGCTCAACAATCGTCAGATATAATGATGATGCTCCATCATCATCCATTATTCAGGTGGTGTAACTTAGTATCATCTTGATACAAGTATTAAAACATTAAGATCAGGTCTACAATCGTCTGATATATGAGAGAATGTTTCAAAACATCATCTCCTATTACACTTAGTGAATCTCCTATGTGACATGCATCTTAGTACCATGGCCATTCTCCATTCATTACCAACACCATCACATCCTTTGTCATTCACATATTGAAACTCCTTGACATCCATCCATTTATTCATTGACAACAACATACGTCATTGACAAAAAATGCAACACAGTGCACTTCATGATCCCTCACTACTAATGTGAAAAGGATTATTTTTTTCTTCCAAATCAATTACATTATAAATACCATATCATCTATTAAAATAATCCAATAGTTATTCTCTTAATTTCTAACATAAATTGGTTGTATAATTTTTTGACATTATAATATACACCTTCAGTATATGGTTTTAATTAAGGTATTTACTCATAAGACATAATTCTATTTATTTATAAGCAATGGATTTAAAATATATATATTTTTTGTTCTAATATATATTATTATTCATTAATTATCAAAGCTGACTATCTAATATTTAACCACCAATCATATATCATTGGATTGGTTATAAAAATGTTATCCATTTCATTATCATGGGAAAAAGTATTGATGTTCCATGTTTCGTTATTATTATAAGGGTGTTCATTGGGGATATCTATTTTGTATTGTATACTCACTATCTACATTGATGAATTCCTTGAATGAAAATAATTGATAGGTGTGGCTAAAATTTATTCAAACCCACAATGTATTAGAAGGTATCATGAGGAAACCATTATGGGTATTTTTTTAATGTATTAATAATTCAATATGATGTATTTATTTTGGTTTAGGTGAACATAATGATGTACTAGCAATGAATATGATTCCAGAAAAGATATTTGGTGAAGGAAATGAATTTATGATTAAGGTGCATAACATCGTGAATTTTACAAACAAGAATTATGTTATTATAATCAATGTGATATTTATTTTCAATTTCAAGGAATTGATATTTTATTTTGTTATATTAATATTATAATAGACATATGATTTTTATTTATTAAATTAATAAGAATTATATCATGTTTATTCCAGGATTGTGGCATTATCATGTTTTTGTTATATATCAATTGATAAAATCTACAATTATGTTTCAATTTTACCTTGTTAATAAAAATTATTATACATGATATTCCTTATAGTTTTTATTGATTGGTTATTTTTTGGATATGCCGATGTCATAATATTTATAATTAGTTTTTTATATAATAAAAAATATGAAAATATTTGAGGAAAATATTAAAATTATTAGTTTATGAGTTTTTAATATTTCTACCAATTTCATATCCCAATAAATTATTAAAAATTTATGCAATTTAATATTTTCTATATATCATATAATTATGGGATATATATGTCTCAAATAACACTATTGGTATTGGGGATTGTATGAAAAGTAACTTTTTGTAACACCGTGGTCGAATGTGCGTGTCCTGGCTATTAAATCTCGTATTAGATTGTGGTCTCGATAAATTTTGGTATTATAATGTTTTTTACAGATATCATATGTGGGGATACGACAAGATTCATCAAAATATCATTTTTATTTATAACCTTTTAGTTGATGTAAAATTAAATTTTATAGATTGGGATATGATAACTACATTGAAACCCAAATGGATAATTCTATAAAAGAACAATAATTATATGATAACAACATGATGTATTGGTAATGTAAATATTGTTCTCCTCTCATATAAATTAAATCCCTACACATATAATATTAATGTATATTGGATTTAGAAATGACGTGAAAAGGGTTGATTAGCCAAATAATGGTGGTTTTGTTGTTAACTCGTTTTTTATTGAGTGAACATTAAAAATTGCAATCATCTGAACTATTTTGAGATTCCAATGGAATATTATTTTTAAATATCATTAATTTTTTTAAATAAAATTAATTGACTTATATATGTAGTTATAAAATAAATTTAAACATCTAAAAAATAACACGGATTTCCATAAATTGAACTTTTTCGGAAATGAGATTATCTACAAGTGTCATATATTAATTAAAATGGTGTCACAAGAGAATAAATATTCAAATGGACGATTTCATAATTATTTTTTTCAGATTATAATAATGAATTTTTATTTTTTATTTGATTGAAATTAGATCACTATGATGATGATTAGAATTGAGTTATTATAGAAACTGCTATGTCTTATAAAAAAGTAATTGAACAAGATTGAATTACTGCATATTTCATTATAAGATTTTTATAGAGGAAAATATCTTTTTTTAATATAATATATTTGTTATTAATATTTATAATTGATAATAAATTGAATCTATAAACACTTATATGAATTAATTAATTATTTATATATGTCAATAATATAATGTAATATTCCTATAGTTATATGGATTATTTAATGAATTTAATGATTTTTCATATATAGTTCTTCTATACATGTATGAAAACATACCATAAATTCTATAAATATACATGAAAATATATTTTATGAAATGGTGACATATTTTGGGATAAAATTTGAGAGAATATATTTTTTGGGTAGATAACTCATAGGTTTTAAATATGTGTTATATTAATCACAAAAGGGTAGATGAATTTTGAGAAAACTGTTTTATTTAATTTTTAATGCCTTGAAAATGATAATTTATTTATTGATAAAAATTACAGTACCTTTTTTTATTATTTTTTTTAGATTTTGTAATATAATAACTACTATGTGTCATTTGGAACTACCGACTAATGTCACTTAGGGTTTAAATATAATGTTTTTTTATTTAATACTATATTGTTTTATTATAGTTAAATTCCCCTAAGATTGTGATTTTACATGGTATGGTATCTTTTTTATAATGTATGATTATATTTTATATATACATTATAATATTTTTGTATGAATGATTATCATTATTTTATGAAAGATATGTAAAATAATAAATCCTAATAGGGCACAATAGATTACAAATATATAAAACATGTTTGATATGTCATTACACACACAATTGCAAATCAAAATAGAATTGTGACATACTTACTAAAAATATAAATATAATAGTTGGATGTTAAAACTTATACATTGAAATATTATGAATGAATAATATAAACTTCATTCTAAAATATATGTATAAATAAGATAAAGAATAAATTTAATATAAATTATATTAAATTAATAATTCAAAAAATTAAATTAGTATCCTTTTATATTTATAATGATATTTCACTGAATGTAATTGTATCCCTAGGCACAAAATATATTATAATAGTATTTTTTAAAGGATATATGTATTTATATTTAATGAAATATATGACTAATAATGAAAAATAATGATTGATATTAAAATTTTTTTAAAATAACCGTACTTTCTATATTATATAAAATAATGTTTATAATAGATAATAATTGAGACATTTTGTTTCCATTGAAATGGATATTCATTATATTTTATGATTTTATTAAATTTATGTTTATAAATTTTTGATATTTTAATTGGAATATTCAATTATCATTTTTATATTTATAATATCAATATTATATTATTGTTAAAATTTTGGGATTTTTATAAAAGGTTTTATTTTTTGTGAACAAGGAAAAATTTCTTTATTAAAATTAAATTGGTTTTTATAACATTATAAATATATGTACAACTTAGAAATTATTGGATACTTTTTCAAAACAAAATGTAACGCCCACACCCCAAAATCCTGGTGATTGTACATTATTTTATTACCTTTTCAAGATTACAAGGAATACATTATTGATGGATAGATTACTTTAATAGTCTTGGAATACCATATTACATGCATCATCAGCATAATATATTAGATAATAGGGAATAAAAACATGATACATAATACAATGAAATAATTTTCCATAAGGAACATGTTTTAACTTATTTATTTTTCATATCCTTGAGAAAAAGCAGAATAATGTTGAGCACAAATTTTCATTAGGGGTTATTAAAGTAATATTAAAAATAGAGATATTTGGATTAATAAAAAAGTCATTGTAAATAGATGATATCACATTCCATTTACAAAACTATACTAGGAAAATCAATATTCAACGATATGATATTGAAACACATACCATTTAATCAATTAATTGAAAATTAAATTTATCCAAAGATTTGTCGACAGAAAATCATAATAATGAATAACAACTTAAATATCAATGAAAGAGATTCATTATTATTGGACTTCTTGTATATGGAACATGAGTACATATGCATTCATGATGCGTCCTCTCGATAGTTTAAACTATTCTAATTTTTCTATCTAATTGGTCGCATGAGAACCAATCAATGCCTTGATAAGTCATATAATGTTCTTAGAAAACCCGTTTTTACATGTCGAAATCATTGATTTTATCAAATATTAAAATTCTAAAATACAAAATATTCTTTAAAAATATGAGTGTTGAATCAAATATAAATATATTAAAACAATTCAGATGTTTATCAAACAATAATCAAATGACTATCATATGTAAGATGATAGATTATTTAGGAAATAATAATATATATAATATTAAATTATTTAAAGTAATGAAATTTTTTAATTAAAATTAGTTATAATAGAGTTATAGTTCAACATAAATTTAATAAAAAATTGAATGTGATATTTTCGAGGTAATCATTAAGAACATTCAAGAGGAGAATAGTATTTAAACATTCCTAAGTGTCCCACAAACCGATGAAACATTTTGAATCATAAAATCCATAATGTAATAACATTAAATTAAACTTGAAAAGTTATATTAATAATGGGATTCATTTTATATATTGAAAATGTGAAGCATATACACCATATAAAATGGAAGTGGAGCACAAAAAAACATGACTCAATGGAATGTTAATAGAGATTAAATAACATACATTATTGTTCATTTTTTTGATTGCAATTTATACTCTTATATAGTGTGTTAAGACATGTTAAATAATTATACTATAAATTTAATCATTTTTATAATATCATATATCATCATCTTATAATATCATAATACATTTTGGTTAACAATGTTTTGTTATTTTCAAAAAAAATTTTGTTACTTGACTAGATTTCTAAAGTGTGTTTTTAATTATTTTTTTATTCCTATTAAATTGATATTAATTTCATCGTCACCATAATAGAAGCAATGATGTAATTATCATATATATTTTTAATTATTTTTTTTATAATAATCCATAATATTTTGAGATTAAAAATGAAATTCACCATCATGGAGATAGCATGTCATACTTACAAATTATCGGTACATTTTTTTATTAACCTATTAAAATAATTAAATGTAAAATGTAAATACGTACATAATAATTTCAGCATCATATTATTTTCATATGTGTTACATAAGATTACTAAATAATTATATATATGTTCCATGTACTGTTTAAATGAATCATGATTCATTGATGGGTAGAAGGTCAACACATCCACAAAAGATTATACCATATATACAAAAAACAGAATGTATAATGATATGTGTTATAAAATAATTAAAAAATGAAAAAATAAACTTCATATATAAAAAATAGTGTTTCCATAATAATATCCATCCATGATTTCTGGTAACAGAAAATGAACTATCTTCATTTTGATAGTGGGTAGTTCATCGTATAGAAACAACATATTTGTTACACATTTGTTGAAAGTCTATGTATGTTTACTTATAACCCTGAGAAAAAAAATTCATTATATAGATGATAATTATATCAATATAAGAGAAAAATATTAAGTGTTTAGGTGTAGGATAATGGCTATAATACAAAAGTGCATTAGGAAAGATGTAACCACTTTTTTTCAAAAACTCCATTTAGTTTACACTAATGGTCTACCATGGATGGATTTATAACATAGTGGGAACTTATAAAATCAGGGGAGGAATATTTATGATCTAATTCTACATATATTGGAATATCTAATGTGTCTTTATTGATGTGAGAATGTGGGAGTAGAGGAGGCCATTTTATAGTTGGATTGTAACTCTAGTGAATTTTGAGATCGAAAATTCAACAAAACTTATTTCAATGTTATGCAGCTCCGATAATTGTAAAAGTTTAATATTATACATTATATGGCCTTCATATATCCATAAAATGTCATGTGTACAATTTTCATAGTCATTTTGGTCATTAATATTAATTTTTAGTTCCCTTATTATGAATTTTATTACATTAATCATTGCAATTTATTTTAAATACATTCTATAATATTTTCAATAAATTAACTAGTTTTACCATATTAGATATTATAAATTATAATGATTAAAAATATGGAATCCATTTTTTCAATTTCAAATTATATAATTTTCCAAAGTTAATATATATTTATTTCCATAGATGGGATGGTAATTCCTGTTTTCAAAATAAAAAACCAAGAAGGTTTTATATGTGTTTGTAGTCTATTTCAAAGAAAATAGGATTCCAATTACCTAAATTAGATTAAATGTTAACAATATTATCTAACAATTAATTATAAACAATTTTAAATAAAAATACCCTTATCATATAAAATAGATTAAAATGTAGTATTGAATTACCAATATTTTTTTCGTATTATTAATTAATAAACAAAACATCAATGTGAAAAACCAAAAATTCATCCAATACTATTTTTATGATTCTATATCGTAGATGAGGTTTATTTTTACATAAAAAACCTATAAACGTGTCAATGATTTGATTTAAAATATAATCTTATGTAAAAGATGTAAAAATAGATATATAAAAATAAAATATTTTATGTGTAATATTTGGTTTGTTCTTATTGAATGCATTAAATAAAATTAGTAGAAGATAGATAATATTTTATTAAATATATAATGTATAAATTTAATTAATTTCATTCACTAAACATTGTAAATTTAATTTAATAGTTTTAAATTTATTTGGGTGCCTAAAATCATATTTCAAAAAAAAATATTTCCTTTATATTGAATTGGTTATTGTATTAACTTCTAAATAATTTTATAAAAATAAAATCATTTTCTATTTTTTAAACCATATAATTTGATACGTTAGTTAATAAAATTTAAATCCTCTAATTTAATTTCTAAGATAAGTCAGAGTATATCAAATAATGATATTTTAATACTATATGTTTTTTCAGTGAAACTCTATTTGGCGTGTAATCCCTACTAATTAAGAAAGTCTCCTTTTTGTGTAACAGAAGCTCAATATTTGTTGCATGCATAGGAAAATATAGAATAAATCAAATCTATTTTAAAAAATAAATATATAATAATGTATATGTGTATTATATTACCTTACTCTATTGGTTTCAGGTGGCATGGACTCTCTAGATTATTAGGTTATTACATTAGAATTTCATAGTGTTTTATTCTCCCCACATTAAATAAATTTAGTCCTTACAAATTAAACATGATCTCTGTAATAGGGGGTTTCAAAATAAACTAAATTTTAGGACCCAAATCATAAGAAGGGTTAATATCACATATTCAAAATAACATAGAAAGCAAATTACAGTGGTAACATATCTAGTTTCCCTTGTAAGAGAACATAAGTTTAAAATGGAACCATGGATAGAGAAGAAAAAATTCCAAAAATCATGTTTAGAAGGAAATTGATATAGAATATTGATACGACAATCCTTACAATAACATAGACATAAATATAGGATGATCTAATGGGTTATTTGATACATTGAAAATTACTATATTAGGAAAACATTATTTTTTTAGGATCATTTTTCATGGAGTTGATGAATTGTTTCCTTTTATATTATTATAACTAATTATGCATACTAGTTTTGTTTCTATAAGAACCATATTATTTTTTTTCATGCCTTTAAAAAATTTTACTTCATTTCATAACACATGTTACATTATACAATTATTTAATACATTAAAATCTAAAAGATCATCCAAATATCGACATTATCTATTTAATAAGTGGATAACTTTTCTAAAATATTTTAATCCTAATCATTATATGGAAGACCACTAAATTTCCAAAATGAAATAGTTATTAGACTTTATTCACATGATTTAGCAATGTATCTATAACATACTGAATATGTTAGCACATTCATCATGTATTCATTTGAAATATTATAATAACATGAATAAAAACAAAACATTATTGGAAACATTCATTCCTACATATTCCATGAAAAAAACATGTTATTTGATATATTACAAAAATCCAAAATTGTTTTCAACTCCATCAATGATGTCATAAAATACTTCAATATATATTCACTTAGATACAATGTAGTCATCAATAAATAGCTTTTATATTATCCAACCCAATCATTTTAATATTAAATCAAAATTTTCTAAAAATTAAAATAATATCATGCCTTCCCATACCTTTTATTATTTAATTTAATGAACTATTATCTTCATAGTAAGTCACATTCTATGGAACCATGAATCATCTAATCTCAAATAATTAATGAAAAATGTTATACAATACATTACATATATATTTAATAACTCGTATGATGATAAAACTACTAGTAAAATATTTTTCCAACTAATTTTCAAGATCGAAACATAGTATAAAATTAATTATTCCACTATGGTTGTGTTAAAAAAATAAACTAGATTATGATCCCGTAGATTATTCAGAGACATGTTGCCTTGATTCATGTACCATTCATATTCATATTGAAACATCTCCATACATTTGTAACACTGAATAAAAGTATTTTACTTATCCCATGTACATTATTTTTCTAGGTGACCAATTTATGTTCACACATAACTAACATTTAGTCATTTAATGCATTTATCAAGGTCATTATTTCCACAATTATCACAAGTGGTAAAATCATTCTTCCACATCTTCCATTTATCATTTATTTTACAATTTTTTTTCAATTCATATATTTCATCTAGTTGGATCCATAATACATGTAGAATTCATTCTATAACATGATAAAACATTATTCAATTTCATCAATCAATGAAATTATTTTATACACTCGTTCCCTTCAAATTCATGGGTTAAGTCTTTTAATGAAATGGATCATCCTCTAAAACATGTTACAAATGAAATTTTAGAATATATATAACCTTGTAATGGTGTCATCATACTCAAAAACACTTTTTTCACCTTTTAAATTAAAAAATAGAATATCATATTCATCAATGTTTTTTTGACCTTGATATAAGCATTCACTGTATAATTTGTTATTAAAAGACTAACATTACATGAGTTATATTTTTTTCATCTATATTATTCTGGATTAAGGACCACCATTGATCTGAATCACCATTCAAATAATACATTAAAAGTTTAACATTTATTTTTCACCATTTTCCAATTCCATTAATATCATCTCCAAATAAATAATCCATATTTCGACCAACATTGAGTCAATAGTCCCACAAAATTGTTAGGCCCCAATCACATAAAATGAGCCAACAACCATGAATCTCAATGTAGAATAGGTAAATCAATTTGGAAATGTTTATGATCCATATCCTAATTAATATTTCATAATAATACCATAATATATTCCATTCCAATAACCATTTTATGGGTTTCGCCATTATGGAAATCTCTACCTTTTCCACTAGTTAGGAAATTAATTGTCCATCCCGGGAAAATTTCAAAATAATACCATGTACTGGATTGTATGATAACATTATGAAACATAATTTATAATAAATTAACTAGGGAAACAATAATCAAAAATCTAAAATTTATTTCCTTTTCTAATATCATAACAATAAACATTTTTTCATTGGCGATATCATAACATATAAATTCATCATGTTGTCCTTTAAAAAAATTTTATTTTTTGTAATAGTATCCCCCAGGAGTGTAAAAACATGTGTGAAAGAAGGAACATTTTTTATTACCATGTCATGTCACGTTATGCTGAACACACCATATCGGGGATCTTACTCTTATGTATATCATTTCCATTACCATTTCTACTTGTAGTATCATTCTATGGATATATTGTTTCGAATACCCACATAATATCTAGTTTATTATAATTCTTGGATTTTCATATATACTTATCCTCAAATTATATATAATGGTTGTACTAACTAATATTTTTTATCTAAATCGATTTTCCATGTTTTTTTTAATTATGGTTGGTTCCAACTAAAACTCACAGACCCTAAAAGCATGGATGTAGTTCTTTATTTTATGACATTGGAATTTTTACATGATAAAAAATCAATATGTAATGATTAGTTTAATTTACATGGAAATAATGATTACATAATTGATACCCATAAAAAATTAGATAATAAAAAATTAAAACAAGTTAACTTATGAAATAACGTAAACTGCATCCCTGAATTCTTATTAGACAATTTCTATAATTCCCCCTTTACCTCATTGGCTTGAGGATGCGGTGAGGGTTACTTGGCCTAAAGCATTGTTCACAAGGCGCCAAAGGCTCAAAATAAATGATGAGGGATTCAAGACAAAAGTGGGGAACGATTTTCCCTCATGGGGATTACCCAAACAACCCATGACCAATAGCTAAAAATTCATGCATTCCAATTTTACCCAATCATTCCATAACAACCCATGGTTCATAAAACTGAACATTACCGAAACATCAGAGTACAACGGAAACAAAATACAACCACGACAATCCATGACACCTCCATAGCTCCACTCTAGCTTCAAACTCAATGCTCCACCAAGAATCACGAGGCACCACTAAAAGAATGTGATGCCTTACCATTTCCCAGGTCCTAGTAGACTACATCTGTAAAGACACCAATGTGCCAAAGCAGGGGGTGAGTACAACTACTCAGTAGGATTTCCCCAAATGACATCCCCACACACGCCACTAGGATAAACCATTAGCACATTTATATAATACATTTTATATAAAACAATATAATTTGAAAACTCATTACAAAATCCAAACATGCCACACAAGGGAAAGCCACAACAATCTATCCACACGCCAGTTACCATGTTCATATTTCACTCACAAGGCCCATCTTCAAACATCTTATCATCAAGAAATCAACCAAAAACAGGGGTACTTATTCGGCCAACCCGTTCACAACCCGACAAGTGGTACTTTCTCGGCCACTTTCCTAGATGGTGGACCTTCCATCCATTATACATCCATTTACCTGATTATAGTGGCACTTTCTCGACCACTTCAAAATATAAACAACACATTCCAATACAAATTCCCATCCATATCCACACAAGAACAAGCCATACAACAATCTCACATCATTTCAAACACCATCACATGCCATTTTCATGCTCCAGTTTATTGTCATTTTAAAATCAACATTTTAAAATCATCCAATTGAATCCATTTCCAACAAAACCCATTTCTAACGAAAAATCCCAATTTCGTTCCAAAACCCCCCAATTTCATCACCGAAAAATTTTCCAACAAATTTTCCACACGATTTACCAATTAAATTTCAAACAAACAATTTAATTGTAAATGCACCACACAATTCCACAAAGTAGAGTCGAGAGAGAATCCACCTACCTTTAGGGTTCTTGATAAATCGATCCACACGCAACCGCTCATCCGAAACTGGTGAACACACCACCAAAACCTCTCTAGATCCTCTTCTATAACACCCACAAGCCATAAAAACTTCATCCAAGGCCACAAAAACCCTATATCTACACACAAGAAGTGTTGAACTAGAAATTAAAGATTGAGGGAAGAGTAGATCTAGAGGAAAACACAATGAAACCATGGGAGAAGACATACTCGGGAGGAATCGCCTTCAATCCCTCCTGAATCAACTTAAAAACCCTTCCAAAATGAATGGGAGAGCCCTTCACGCCCCTGAGAACAGAAAATCATGAGTGAGGATTGATTGGGAGGAAGAGAGGAGTGTTTTAGGTCATGCTCGAGGGAGCGCAGACATAAAAACCCCAACATTTAGTGGTCGCATGGTTATCCTGCACTGTTTGGTAAACCGTGCGCAAACCGTGCACATGCCCCTGACTTGAGAGCAGGTGCCCGCATGGTTTGGAAATCCATGCGCAGACCATGCGTAGCCTACTGTCTCCCCCTGCACGGTTTCCTGGAGAATCCACATGACTTCCAATAACCGTGCTCAAACCGTGTTCCCCTTTAAAAGCCTTCAAACTCATCCAAAAACATTTAAAAATCTCCCGACCTTTTCCCAACTCATCACATGCACCATAAACTCATAAAAAACATGATCAAATGTTACATACCTCAAACCGGGGGTACTACATTCTCCCCACCATTGGACTTTCCATCCTCACAAAGTAGTGACCCCGCCCTTTGCCGAAAGAGTCTGGGCCACTGTTGACCATTTCTTCCTCATGTTCCCAAGTTTCTTCCTGGATCTGGCCATGTTGCCAAAAAACCCAAACTAGACTGATTCTTTTACCATACAAGACATTCTCTTGCCTATCCAAAACCAGCACTGCCACATGCACCAACGATACATCCGGCTCTAGCTTAAAATGATTCAATCGAATAACATCGCTCATATCTGGCTAATACTTTTTCAACTGCGAAAAATGAAACACATTCTGTACCGCATTGAACCTAGGTGGAAAAGCCAACTGACAAGCCTCCTCACCAACCTTCTCAGCAATCTCAAAAGTTCCAATGTACATCAGAGATAACTTTCCTTGTTTCCCAAACCGATGATGTCCCAACCGAGGAGAAATCTTCTAGAAAACATCATCGCTCACCTCAAACGAAAATGATCATCGACGATGATCCGCATAAGATTTCTGATGACATTGAGTTGTCTCCATCCTCTTCTTGATAAACATGATCTTTTCTATAGTCTCCTGGACAAGACTCGGTCCAACCATCGAATACTCCCCCGTTTCCACCCAACATAGTGGAGAACGACACGACATCCAAAACAATGCTTCAAATAGAGCCATATGTATGGATGCTTGATAACTGTTATTATATGAGAATTCAACCAAGGATAGGTGTTCCTCACATGATCCATCCATCTGAGTGTGATATGTCGTACTAATGTTCAACTATGTTCCAAGGGCTTCCTGTAAGGATTCCTAGAAACGAGATGTAATCCTCGGATCTCTATCTCATACGATCGAAACTGGAATACCATGCCTCTTTACCACCTCCTGGATATAGATTTTGGATAGATCCTCCATCGTATGAGATGAATGAATTGGAACAAAATGGTCCAACTTCATTAGCTGATCCACTATCAACGAAATGGCATCGTGTTTTCTGAACTTTCTTGGCAGACCTATGAAAAAATCCATCACTATCTACTCCCACTTCCAAACAGGGATAGCTAAAGACTGCAACATTCCCGCTGCACTCATGTTCTCTGCCTTGAACTTCTGGAAAGTCAAGCCTCATGAAATGAAGTTAGCCACTATTCTTTTCATTCCTGCCCACCAGAACCGTGCTTTCAATTCCTTATACATCTTCTAAATTCCAGTGTGAACAACCCACCTAGAATGATGGTATGCCCTGAGAAGATCCTCCAGACAAGCCACCGGTACAACTATCCGTTTATGAAAACACAAAACTGATTCTTTATTCAGCATCTAACCCTCAATGGTCTCCCCACCATTGAGTTTAGACTTCATGGTCTCCCACTCCTAATCAGACATCATCGACTCTTTAACCAGGCCTGCCAAGTCAGGAATCAAGGAAATCATAAATAAGTCCACTTTATCAAATTGTTCCTCTCCTTCTAGCTGCATATCATCTATCACTAACATCAACTACCACTGGTCTGATTCCCGCTTCACTACCTGAGCATTTGATTTTCTACTTCATGCATCTGCCACCGAATCTCTTTACCTGGTGTGTATATTAATTGAAAATCAAACATCTGGAGATATTCCATCAATCTACATTGATTAATGCTTAGACCCCTTTGTGAGAAAATGTGTTTCAAACTCTTATGATCTGTGTAGACCATGAATTTCTCACCGAAGAGATAATGGAACCACATTTTCAATGCTTGGACCACTGCCGCCAACTACAAATCCTGTGTTGGGTAGTTCTTATCATTCACCCACAACTGTTTTGAGCCATACGCAACCACATGATCCCCTGGCATGAGGACACACCACGACCATGATCCCAATGCATCACAATACACCACATACCATTTCTCCAGTTCTGGAAATACCAAGATTGGTGCTGAAGTAAGGGGTACCTTTATCTCTTTGAAACTCTATTGACACTATTCATTCCATTGGAGTGGAACATTTTTCCATGTAAAAGCTGTCATTGGTGAAGCCAACTATGAAAATTAACAAACAAAACGCTGCTAATACCCATCTAGACCAAGGAAACATCGTATCTCAAACATATTATATGGAGGTTGCCATGCGATAGCGGCCTCTACCTTTTCTGGATCTACTGAAACACCATTTCCAGAAATCACGTGGCCATGAAAATGGAATTCATGTATTCAAAAGTCACATTTTGACAATTTGGCATACAACCGATGATCTCTCAAGATCCCTAGCACTATCGCCAAGTGTTTCTCATGCTCCTACCTTGTCTTTGAGTACATGAGAATATCATCCACAAACACCACCACGAATGAATCCAGATATCTCTCAAATATCCGATTCATCAACGCCATAAACACTGCTGGAGCATTCGTTGGACCAAAGGGCATAACAACATACTCATAATGGCCATATCGACTTCGGAAATCTGTTTTAGGAATATAATCCTTCCTTACTCATAATTGATTATATCCCAATCTCAGGTCAATCTTGGAGAACCACTGGGCTCCCCTCTACTGGTCATTCATATCATCTATTTGAGGATGTGGATATCTGTTCTTTATCATCACTTGGTTATGTCGACAATAATCAACACAAATCCTAAAAGTTCCATCTGCCTTTTTCACAAATAAAACCGGCGTTTCCCACAGAGATGTGCTAGGCTTGATAAAGCCTTTATTTTCAAACTCTTCCAACTGGACTTTAAACTCCCTCAATTATACAGGTGTCATCCTGTAAGACAGAAGTGAGATTGGACTGGTCCTCGGAAGGAGATCAATTGTAAACTACACTTCTCTTATGGAGTGTCACACACACTTGTCCTCAAAGCATTCCGATAGTAGTGCTGGAGATGTCCAATATTCATAAAACTATAACATGAAATGGGTTGTGTCGTGCAATCCTGCCTGATATGCGTCGAACTACCACACTAAAAACAACCCAATTTACTCAAGGGCATCGAAGGAAGGTTCACCGATCCCGCCATCGCATTTTGTGACATGCTCACGCTCTAAGAATATGTGTCCCACTTCCGATTGAACCCAACGTTAGAGTTCCCATTAGTCCTTATGGGTATTACCACACTTCCTCCGCCCGATGTTCCCAGCAGATCTCACTCACCTACCGAGGCTCGATTTACAATATCCGTGTAGTCCCCGATACACAGTACCGATATTTTAGAATGGATTTCCTACCTCAATCCCGCCTCGAAGATCCTTTCTTTCAACGACGTTCTACCCGCCACCTCATGTGCAAACCGAACTAAGCTCCTAAACATAGCTTCATACTCCATTACTAATATTTGTTCTTTCTTCGAACGTAAAATTTCTTTTGTACGCTGAATCATGAACATATGAGGGTAGAATTGTTTGTTAAACAATTCATCAAAGGTTTCCCACGTCATACCCTGGTCCATCCCCGCTTGGACTACGAGCTCCCACCATTATTGGGCATGATCCTACTGCTTATATGTTGCTATCCAGACCTTATGCTCGGACAGGGTTCCCAAGAATTCAAAAATTCTATTTATTCGGGATACCCACGACACTTCCCTTTCTGGGTCCGCATCACACCTAAAAACAGGTGGGTTCTTCTTCTGAAACTAAGCCGCATAGTCATCATGATTGGGATTTTTTCACTCTATTTATACTTCCCACCTCTTGGAGTGCTTGGGCTATACATTGCACTAGCAGCTGGTTCACCTAGGGCTCCGGTGAAACCACATTCTCATCAGCCGCTTCCGGTTGGTCTCTACGACACCTACCCGGTGTTATTTCTATAAACATAAAACAAACAAGCATGAGTCTCGCTTCCGTAGACATCACGAATCAACCCCGTCAAATACCATTTCATAATAATCAATCACAACCAGGCTTACCATTCTTTCACATTTCCCATGTTGCACCATTTTTAATAATCAACCAATTTCAAAATACCATGTTTATTCACATTTCAGGTCCACACAATTGGAAAACTGTTTTTCCATTCAACTGATAAATCATTTAACCAAATGAAACATGCATCCTAGAGGGAAGTCATTTCTATCATATATGTGAAGATCATCTTATTAGCTACACCCATGACAATGGGATTTACAATTCCTATAAATGTATCCAAAACACTTATGTACCCAACTCCCTTGTAACTTGAAGTCCAGCATGAAAGGGTTAGAAATGTTCTTTTATGATATACATTCCATGTTCTGACAGTCCTACACCTCTCTACCATCCTAACTCAAGGAATAACCAAGAACGAATGTCAAATCCAAATCTGAGAATCAACTCCAAAGGACCGAACATGCTGATACCACTTGTAACACCCCGCCCCTACCTCAATGTCTTGAGGAGGCAGTGAAGGTTACTTGGCTTTAAGCGTCATTCCCAAGGCGCCAAAGGCTGGTAATAAATGTCGAGGGATTCAAGAGAAAAGTGGGGAACTATTTTCCATCAAGAGGATGACCCAAAAAAACCATGATCAACACCTAAAAATGCATGAATTCCAATTTAACCCAATCATGACATAACAACACAAGGTTCATACAACCGAACAGTTCTAAAACATCAGATTACAGTGGAAACAAAAGACAGCCAGAACAATCTGTGACACCTCCACAACTCCACTCTAGCTCCAAACTCCATGCTCCACCAAGAATCATGAGGCACCACTAAAAGAAGGTGATGCCTTACCTTTTCCCATGTCTCGATATACTACATCTGCAGAGACACCAACGTACCAAAGCAGGGGGGAGTAAAACTACTCAGTAGGATTTCTCCAAATATCTTCCCTACACATTCCACTAGGATAAACCATTAGCAAATTTATATAAAACATTTTATATAAAACAATCCCATTTTTAAACTCAATACAAAACCCAAACATTCCACACAAGGGTAAGCCATAACAATTAAGACACATGCTGGTTACCATGTTCATATTTCACTCGCAATCCCCATCTACAAACATCACATAGTCAAGCAATCAACCAACAAATGGGGTACTATCTCGGCCAACCCATTCACATCCTAAAAAGCGGTACTTTCTCAGAAACTTTCCTAGATGGTGGCCCTTCCATCTATTATCCATCCATTTCCTTGATTATAGTGGCACTTTCTCGGCCACTTTAAAATATCACAACACATTCCAATACAAAATCCTATCCATATCCACATATGCACAAGCCATACCACAATCTCACATTATTGCAAACACCGTCACATGCCATTTTCATGCTCCAATTCATTGTCATTTTAAAATCAACATTTTAAAATCATCCAATTGAATCAATTTCCAACAAACCCCATTTCTACACAAAAATCCCAATTTCATGCAAAAAACCACCAATTTCATCACCCATAAATAGTCCAACAGAATTGCCACACGATTTAACGATTAAATTTTAAACAAACAATTTAATTGTAAATCCACAAAACAATTCCACCAAGTGGAGTCGAGAGAGAAGCCACCTATCTTTAGGGTTCCTGAGATATCGATCCACACGCATCCACACCTCCGAAAACGGCGAACGCACCACCGAAAACTCTCTAGATCCTCATCTCTAACTCCCACAACCCTTAAAATCATCCAAGGCCACCACAACCCTAGATCTACACACAACAAGTTTATATCTAGAAAAACAAGAAGGAGGGAAGAGAATATCTAGAGGAAAACACAAAGAAACCATGGGAGAAGAATTACCTGGGAGGAATCACCATTAAACCCTCTTGAATTCTCTTCATAACCCTTCCAAAATGAGTTGGAGAGCCCTTATAGCCCCTGTGAACCGAATATCCTGAGCGAGGCTCGAGTGGGAGGAAGAGAGGAGAGTTTTAGGTCAAGCCCGGGGGATCCCAAACGTAAAAACCCCAAATTTATGTGGCCTCACTGTTATCCCGCACGGTTTGGAAAATCGTACACTAACCGTGCGCATGCCACTGCCTCGAGAGAAGGTGCCCTCATGTTTTCCTCGCACGGTTTCACATACCGTGCGCATGCCGTGTGTAGCCTACTACCTCCCCTGCACAGTTTATTGGTGCATCCGTACGGTGTACTGTATCCGTGCTCAAACAGTGCGCCCCTTTAAAAGCCTCCAAACTCATCCAGAAACATTCAAAACTCTCCCAACCTTTTTCCAACTCATTCCATGCACCGTAAAATCATTAAAAAAACATGAAAGAAGGATATATACCTCAAACCTGGGGTACTACAATTTCTTTTTCATATCCTATAGAATCGATAAAAAATTATGGAGGGCCCAAATTCTGTATATAGGTAAATAATGAGGAGTCAATATAAAATCAATGATAATAAATCAACATTTAAAGTTAAATAGATGGCAACATATGATACCTAATAATCTATATAAGGAAAATTCAATATTGAATTTTAAGAAACTAACACACATTCCATTTAATCAAAAAAATTAAAATTAAATGTATACATAGATATGTAGACAAAAAAACTCATAGAAGATTAAAAAAACACACAAACACGCATATATATATATATATGAATGAAATTATTAATTATTTGATGTATTTTCTATGGAAAATGATAACCTATACTCTCATGATCCATCCTCCAGACAATTTAAACTATTATGATTTCCAATCCTGTATGTATCATGTGAACATATCGATTCCTCAAGGAGATATATGAAATCTAGGATCAATATATCATTGCATGCACAAATCATTACCCACAAAAAATAATCAATTTATTCATTAGAAAATATGCCTTATTAAAAATTAGTGTTGAATAAATCATCCATACATGTTTATAATTCCAAAGTTTATCAGATTGCGTTCAAAGTAATCATTATATGTAAAATGATATATGGTTTAAGAAACAATAAAATCCATCATCTGAATTTATATTTAATCATGGATAATTATGAGGAAAAATGAATTTAATAGAATTTTTTTTCATGATAATTGTATCAAAAAACATAATTAGAATTAAAATTTAATTATTATGAAAATTACCATAATGAATAATATTTATAAATTCCAAATTTTCCAATTCCAATGCACATACCATTAAACAAAGAATTTATCAATTCCAGGTTTTCACTAAATTACATAAAATATGGTTTCCCAACACACTTTCGTTTTTAGAAAAAGTAACAGTTCATTTCCCTTTTTATAATTTAGAACATGTTTAGTGTTGGAAGAAACAGGTGCATTGCATTTTAAAATAGTTTTCGAACAATTTAGAAATCCAAGTTTTTGTTGTTATTCAAAAGGAAAAATCACACACAACACACAACACACGTTAAGGGAAATGGAAAAAGTGCCACATAGGGGTTAGCAACCGAACTCGACCTCTCAGTAGTCTACCACGTACAAATAAACATTAAAAGAAAAATGGGTCGAACCTAGGAGATCGTGAAAAATCCAGAAAGTACTATTCATGTGACTCATCTTGAAAGCATGCTCTAACTCGATGATGTCATAATGCCCTATCGCTCGGTATAGCCCTACATGGCCTAGTCGAGGGTCCCAATACCCATAGCAGCAATAACTCTGTATTCCCCTACTATGGGGCCACTAGGCAGTGCGTAGTCTAAACTATTGCAGCAATCGTTCTCAGAATATTCACTCACTATGCCAGATTCCCATGTCAACACAAGTAATAAAAAGGGTACATCCACATTTTAAATAAATCAGTCATGATTCACAAACATCACATATAGATCATGCAATCAACTCACACCAAAGATCACCCCTGAGTGGGTTTCCAAAAATAATTTATTTTATTAAAGTGCCAAACGGGCCTTCACCAATTTTTAATAAAAACCTCATTTCTAGAGAAAACCCAAAACACTTGTTCAGAAGAAATCATTTATCTTTAAAACTATAACTACATTTTAAATTCCTTGAATTATTTTTAAAGGCCAAACATGAATTCTTTCAATTCCTGGTGTCTGCTCGTCAAGAAAATTTTTCAAGTTTTGTGTATAAAATAAACGGCTCTTTTTACACCAAATAATCATTTAAAAATTATTTACCTTATATTATTTCTCATTTATTAATATTTAATAAAACAAAAAGAAATTAATAAATTCTAAATCTAAAGGTAAGTGCAGTGGGGGACCTACCTCATCTCGCAGCTCAAACAGGACAATACGACAACGCGACGCACATCGCACAGGCAGAGAAGCACACACAAACCGAAGATCACGGTAACATGAGCTTAGCCCGCCAACGCGCAGCAACCGCAAAGATAAAAAGAATACAAAAACACATACTTAAAACAATCCAAACAAACAAACAATGCAAACACCACCTCAACCTATTTTCAAAACACAGCTCGTATCATCTGTACCATTTAATAATAAACTTTTAACTTTATTAAACATTTCCAAATAGTAACCCACATCTTACGCACCCAATTAGTTCTTCAAACCCCTATTTTATGACCAAAAGTACACAAAACCACATCAAAAACACAATTAACCCCACATGCGTAGATTAATAAACTAACTACAAAATTAAAATAATAAGAACCTTAAAACTACAAAATTACGAAATATAAACTAAGTGCAAACATGCGGTAGGTGAAAAACCATACCTTGGAACCAAGGCAAAGAGATGATGCAACCCGAAACTGGTGTGAAGCTTCGCTTGCGCCTCAATCGCACCTTTTCGGGTCAAGAACAACTCTAAGCATGGAAATTGAACGCAAATACACAAAATCAAATATCCAAAACATGAACCCTATCTGCTGGAAAACTACCAAAAAGGGAAAAAAGAATATTCAGAGTCGAACGCAACTATGACGCTAATATTGGAGGTTGGACGAGCGATCGAAGTTGGAATAATAGCCAACGGGGTTGGCCGTTCTACCTCGGAAGGACGGCGAGGAGCTGTGGGGCACCGAAAAATTCACCGGCAATAAGTTTGATAGCCATAGCAGGACCAGCAAGGGGGAGGGTTCGCGTCAGCCAGCAAGGCCCATGCCAGAACTGTGCGCAAGAGGGGGGCCGCGATCAGAAACAAGGTGCTGGCGATGTGTGGGAACACCGGATGGGAAGGCAGGGGGTGTCGGAGGGGGCCATAGGGTGCTGGCCGGCGGTGGGGCTGCGTGGCAGCAGCGAGGGTGTAGGGGTCGATGAGGCGTGACCTGGTGCAGCGCGGAAGCATCGAGGGAGGGTCGGTGAGGGACTACAGGGAGTGCATAGCAGGGGGTGGCCTTAGCGACATGGGTGAATGGAGGGGTAGTTGTGCGATGGATAAGGGACGGTGCGACGGTGAAGATGAGAGAATGGGAAGTGGAGACAAATAAAAGAGTTGTGACAGGGCAGGGTGTCGCGTACAGGGGGGGCGCCTTGGGTAGGGGAAAATGGGAACAAAAAAATGGGGCTCCTGGTGTGGTAGATCTAGGGCTTCAAAAAAATAATTCATTTCATGATAATAATAATAATAAAAATGATAATAATAATAATAATTATAATAATACCACAAATATTAATAATAATAATAACAATGGTAAAGATAATATTAATACAATTTATTAACAAAAATAATTATTATAAAAATAATAATAAGAATAATGATAAAAATAATACTAATAATACTAAACACCTCATTAACTATATTATTATTAATTTTCATAATATCATTATAATTATCAAAAAATAAAAATTCAACTCAACTTATCAACATAAATATTTATTTATTCTATGTGACGGGCATTTGTGCGGGTACCCAGGCTGACTGCATAGCTACTTCTCACTGTGCGGTGACCGTGCCTAGGTTTGAAACCCACTCAAAATGTTAAGTGACAAAAAGAATTAAGTTGGGACCCAACCTGGACCATGGCGCGAGAATGTGGAACCAAAAAATCATAAAATATAAAATAAATAGAAAGGGAGGTTATGACAATTCTCCCCACAACAGACACTTTCTGCCCCCAGAAAGTCACTTAGCCAAATGATGGACCAAACTAGAATCCTTTCACAAATAAAACTAGGAGAAACCACAACCTAAGAGAATGAGAGAACACGAGAGGCTTCTCCCCTCCACAAGAACTCAACTAGTGTGGAAATTTTAACACCCAAACATACCACCTCAAGAAGGGGGGGGGGCGACACGGGAACTCCCAACCGATCTAGAATAACCTTCATAGCATGAGCGAAACAACACCTCCGCTAAAACATTGAACTCTCGACATAGATAAAAAACCACAAACACTATAGAGAAACCTCTGAGAGGAAGTTATCGCACAAAGTAAACTCGAGCAATACCACAAACGTCAATCCTTACATAGGTACTTACATCTCCAAACGAATACCGTCAAACTAACAGTAACCCATACAAGGTTCAAAGATACTTTTAATTCAAATATAAGATTCAAAGATTCATAATTCAGACAATCTAGACAGTTTGGATTAAAACAAACATGCTGATCCCAACTTCACGATGAAACAATGGACCTACAACAACACCAAAACATTAACAATGGAAGAACGAGGACGGAAGGACCATAAATGTTTTGTTGGCAACACTGAGCACCAAAACCTAAACTGAGGTTTCACAACCCCGAAAACTTCTGACTGCGCGCAAGATTCACCCCAAGACCTGTGGTTAGGACTCTGATGGTTGAAGCATCTCCTGCCTCACAATCAGGCACTAGATCATTTTGGTCACAATGTCTTCCTCAGGCGACGCTTCCTGCAAATCTTCTCTAGATGATCCAGACACCTGCAACGATGGCATTCCTATGGAGGGATGCGACTTGATGACTACACGTGTCCGAACCGGCCACAGTGGTGGCACACCACTGAATGGACCAACAAACTAGAAGTTAGAACCACTACAGAATACTCTTTAGAAATAGGTCCAGCTGGCACACCCTGGTCGCCAGATGGGGAACCATGACGAGCAACTCGATACGCTGGATTGCCAACCATCTCCACTCCAAAGACCGACTCAGCGTAGAACGCCTCATACACCAGCTTCTCAATGTGATGGTCCAAAGAAAGGGGGACCTGCTCCTTGATCTCTGGATGAAGACCCATGATGAAGGGAGAATACTTCATCTAGTCCTGTGACACTACCCCTGGATAAAGAGACACAAGATCCTTGATATGGTCAACATACACTCTCACCATCTGCTGGCCATGTTGAACATGCATGAGCTCTACCATTTTCTTCGTCTTCACCTCTACAAGTATAAACCATCGAATGAAGAAGGCTTTAAAGACATACCACATCATCCTAACCTGCAGTAACGGCGGGGTGAACAACTCATACTCATCCATAGCTGGACCTTCGAATAGACCCAAAACAACATGTACTCTAACAGCTTCAGGAGTTCCCAATACCCTGAAGATGCGCTTGACCTCTTCAAGCCACTCTATTGTCTCTAACAGACTCCAATCACCATGTACGACAGACAATGTCTGAGAAAGACCAAAAATAGGGCATGACTCATCAAAACTCTAGGGTCCTTTCGGGGCTGCATTTTTGAACATCATATAAAACACCAATCCGAAACTGATATCATTCGAAGCAACGTCAATAAAGCACCCTCATCCAAAAACAACCAGCTCAAAACAAAACAAAAATAAACACAACCCCAAAACCGCTTTTCATTTTATATTTCAAAACCACCTTCTTTCAATGATACTTTCCAAATACCAGATCCACTTTTATAACCAAAATCAATTTCCAAAACCATTTTCCTCTTTAAAGGACAATTTAGAAAACAAGGTCAGGCATTAAATTTCAAACACACCCAGTTAATCCCATGAACCATTGCACATGTCTTCATCCGCTTTCATTCATACGCACCAAAACACACATTCCACGCATCCTCTCACATGTATAGAAGTTCATAAGGAGTACCTGAGGTTTTACCCCAAACCATTCTCGACCAAATTCAAAGAAAACACCCGTTTTTCAAACCAAAGGCTTTCAGTTTAAAAACCCAATTTATAAATTTAACGTCAAATAAAAGAAATAAGTCCCATTTTCAGAAACCACTTTTTTTCATTTCGAAAAAACACACTTACACCAACCAGAACGAATATTACACTCAACATGCATCAAACCACCAGAGGGACTAGTGGTCACACTTAACCAGGCAACATGGTAGTGTGTCAATCCCTAAATAAGCGTTAATAACTAGGAGGAATTAAAACTGTGTACCCATACTCCACATGGGTCACTAATCCTTGTGATATCATGATGTAACATCAGTTTACCTCTGTTGTCATTCCTCAATCGAAAACAAACAAGAACGAAACAAGGAATAAATTCTAGGACCATCCTTGGAGACTCGAGGTGCGGAATGGGAGAGGGTTCATGATGTCCTTCCCATACCTACCTCTCGAGTCCCAAAAATCTTAATATCCATCTTCAAGACACCCTAAATAGCAGGGCCTCCTCTGATACCATTTTCTCACGAACCAACCTAGGATGACCCTGAACTGGTCACCCGAGCCGGTCCACGACATGGCTCGAAGGGCGTTCCCGATCTCCACGGGCTGGAAAGTAGTGTCGGACATCAAAAGTAAACAGGTGGGAACGATTTGGCCCAAAAGAAAATAAATTAAGTAGCGGAAATAAATAGAACAAAAGAAAATAAATAAAGGACAACCAACAACGCTACTAACCTGACTACGATCAAGATTCCTCGTGACCTCGAGAGTCACTCTCCACAACACAACCAAGTCTCACCCACGACGAACATGCTCAATTAAATCCTGCAACATAGACTAAAAACATGAAGAGACTATAGGTGTGAGTATTAAAACACAGTAGGTAGGCCCCACTAATTCTATTCCCAATGCACATACCATTAAACAATGAATTTATCAATTCTAGGTTTGCACTAAATTATATAACATATGGTTTCCACACACGCTTTCATTTTTAAAAAAAGTAACAGTTCATTGCCCTTTTTTTAATTTAGAACAAGTTTAATGTTGGAAGAAATAGGTGCATTGCATTTTAAAAGATTTGGCGAAAAATTTAGAAATCCAATTTTTTGTTGTTAGTCAAAAGGAAAAATCACACACAACACACAACACACACATAGTGAAATGGAAAAAGTGGCACACAGGGGTCAGCAACCGAAATCGACCTCTCAATTGTCCACCACAAACAAATAAACACTAAAAGAAACATGGGTCGAACCTAGGAGATCGTGACCAATATAGAACATACTATACACGCAACTCATCCAGAAAGTATGCTCTAACTTGATGATGTCATAACTCCCTAATGATCGGTATATAACTGCATGGCCTAACCGAGGGTCCCAATCCCCATAGCAGCAATAACTCAGTATTCCCCTGCTATGGGGCCACTAGACAGTGCATAATCTAAACTAGTGCAGCAATGGTTCTCAGAAGATTCACTCACTATGCAAGATTCCCATGTCAACACAGGCAATAAAAAGGGGTACGTCCACAATGTAAATCAATCAGTCATGATGCACAAACATCACATACATCTCACACAATCAACGCACATCAAAGATCACCCCTGAGTGGGATTTCCAAAATAATTTATTTTATTAAAGTTCTAAACGGGCCTTCACCAATTTTAATGAAAAACATCATTTCTAGAGAAAACCCAAAACACTTGTTCAGAAGAAATCATTTATCTTTAAAACTAGAACTACATTTGATATTCCTTGAATTATGTTTAAAGGTCCAATGGGAATTCTTTCAATACTGGGTGTCTGCTCATCAAGAAATTTTTTTAAGTGTTGTGTATACAATAAATGGCTCTTTTTACACCAAATAATCAATTAAAAATTAATTATCTTATATTATTTATAATTTATTAAAATTTAATAAAACAACAAGAAATTAATAATTTCTAAATCTAAAGGTAAGTTCACTGGGGGACATACCTCGGCTCGCAGCTCGAACGCGATAACGCGACAATGCGACGCACCTCGCACAGGCACACAAGCATGCACAAACCGAAGATCACAGTAACACGAGTTTACCCCGCCAACGCACTGCAACCGCAAAGATAAAAAATTACATAAAACAGACTTATAACATTCCAAAAGAACAAACAACGCAAACACCACCTCAACATGTTTTCAAAACACAGCTCACATCATATGTACCATTTAATAAACCACTTTTATCTTTATAAAACAATTTCCAAATAGTAACCCACACCTTATGCACCCAATAACTTCTTCAAAACCCTCTTTTATGACCAAACGTACACAACGACGCATCAAAAACACAATTAACCCCACTTGCTCATATTAATAAACTAACTACACAATTAAAATAATAAGAACCTTAAAACTCCGAAATTACAAAATATAAACTAGGTGGAAACATGCGGCAGGTGAAAACCTTTACCTTGGAACTAAGGAAAAAAGACGACGCAACCCGAAACCGGTGTGAAGCTTCGCTCATGCATCAATCGCTCCTTTGCGGGTCAAGAACTACTCTATGAATGGAAATTGAATGCAAAGACACAAAATCAAATTTCCAAAACATGGACCCTAGATGCTGGAAAACAACCAAAAAGGGACAAAAAGAATATTCAGAGTCGAATGCACCTATGATGACAATGATGGAGTTTGGTCGAGCGAGCTAAGTTGGAACGGGAGCCAACGGGGTTGGCTGTTCTACCTTAGAAGGACGACGAGGAGCTGCGGGGCGCCGAAAAAGTCACCGACAAGAAGTTCACTGGTCGTAGCAGGACCAGCAAGGGGGAGGGGTCGTGTCGGCCAGTAAGGGCCACACCGGAACTGTGCGCAAGAGGGGGGTCACGATCGTAAAAAGGGGGCTGGCTATGTGAGGGCACACCGGAAGGGCATGTAGGGGCGCCGGAGGGGGCCAAAGGCTACTGGCCGGCGGTGGGGCTATGTGGCAGCAGTGAGGGCGCGGGGGCCGGTGAGGTGCAACCTGGTGTAGCACGAAAGTAGCGAGGGAGGGTCGGTGAGGGCCTGCCGGGAGTGCATAGTAGGGGGAGGCCTTTGTGATGGGGTTGAAGGGTGGGAGAGTTTTGTGTTGGATAAGGGATGGTGCAGCGGTGAAGAAGAGATAATAAGAGGGGGAGAGAAAAGAAGGAGCAGCGACTGGGCATGGTTTCACACAGAGGGGGGGTGGGTAAGGGAAAAGGGGAACAAGAAAATTGGGGTGCTAGTTGCGGTAGATCTAGGGTTTCAAAAAAAATTAATTCATTTCATAATAATAATAATAATATAAATGATTATAATAGTAATAATAATACCAAAAATATTAATAATAAAAATAACAATGGTAATGATAATATTAATACAATTTATTAACAAAAATAATAATGATAAAAATAATAATAATAAGAATAATGATAAAAATAAAAATAATAAAACTAAACACCTCATTAACAATATTATTATTAATTTTCACAATAACATTATTATTATAAGAAAATAAATTTCAACTCATCTTATCTACATAAATATTTATTTATTCTATACGACGGGCATTTGCGCGGGCACATGGGCTGACTGCATAGCTACCGCTCATCGTGCGGTGACTGTGCCCGGCTCCGAAACCCACTCAAAATGTTATGTGACAAAAAAAAAATTAGTTGGGACCCAGCCCAGATCTTCGCGTGAGAATGCAGAGCCAAGAAATCATAAAATATAAAATAAATATAAAGGGCGGCTGGAACATGTGCAACCCGTATATCGTTTTTACATAGATTTTTTTATTTAACTATTGTTTGAACCCATGAATTGTTGGTAAATATTCAGCCTCTACTCAAAATGGATATTTTTATAAGGCATTTTTTTCATGAATTATGGATATTATTCAAACAATGTTGAATTATTTGTTGAGATGTCATGGTTGCTGCTGGGTTATAGTTGTCTCCTAAATCATCATCATGTCTTACGAGACAAAAATTGTTGATGACACACCTTTTCTATTTGATTAAATGAAGAATCATATGGGTTTCTTCCTCCAAATAATGATTATATTTTGATTGAATTGATAGTAGTGGTTAATATTCCTAATACATGACGTCTAATAATTATTCATTCCCCACATTCAGTATTCAATTACTACTAACCATGAGATATTCACTACGACAGAATCAATGGATGTATTTTTTTTTCTCAATTTTTTGGCAAAATAGTTTCTATTATTTAGTTGATTTTCATTATATATTTGTTATTTCATATATATTATGCTTCACTAATCATTTATTAATGTATTTATTGTATGTAAACATTATATATCATTTGATATCACCCTTTTATTTTTTTACTTTTGCAAGTTATGAAGATGAGATCCTTTAATAGGTGTCAAGGATGTAATTAATTTAATTTTTGTTCTGTTCTATGTAACATTAAAAATGTAATTTGGGAAATATGGGTGAATCTATTTCATAAATACCAATAAACATATCGATCCAAGGTGACTTTATCTCGTATATCTACTCCATTTAAAAAAAACAACCATCGAATCTGGGATAACTGTGTTGGTGTTGTTTTAGTGGGTATTTATGGAATCCGTAGTATCTATATATTAAATAAAGAAAATAATTATAATAATACCCAATGGTGAATCTTATTCTTAATACTCATGTAGATAATGGAGAAACATTGTGTGTTTCATTATTTAGTGATGGCGTATAATGTATGAAAGCGAATCTACATTGTTATATAATATGTGGATTTATCCATTGTTGAATTCAGCATAGTTTATGTTGGATCTGGGTAGAACATGACCATATTAGGACTTATTAATCTGGTTTTTGTTGAATAACTCTTCTATACCTACATTGGATCAATTAATGTTGATGAATCACCCATATATTAGTGGGACATCTCATCCTGCCATTGGTGAGGAGTGGATCCAGTCACATGAAAACTTATCTATAGCATTGGGATTAAATTAAATTGAAATGTTACTATTGGAAGTATATTGTATCATGGGTGATTATGATCAGTTTTGTTCATTGAGGTAAAATAATAAGGATTATGGTGTCCTGGAACACATAGAGTTCAAATTCGTTAATGATTCAATCTTTGATAAATATTTTTCTTCAGGTCAATGAATGGAAATGAAGGGAAAATATTTACAAACATGATATTAAGGACTATCGTTTTCATGGTGTTTTCTTTTTTAAATAAATCATACGAAATAAAAAATGATGTATAATAAGAATGGAAAATCAACTAACTTTGTATTTAAAGAAAATCATACATGCCATTTTATTTTACAAATCAATCACAAGATGCTTGAAAAGGTCAATTGTATTATGGAATAATCATAATGGAAGTTAATGGTAATAGTATTCACATAATATTCATTATGAAATATATTATCATAATTTTGGAGATTAATTTTATATATGGCAATGATATAAATATGATTATGCTTTGCTGATTTTGGTGTTCTCATATATCATATGTATTTGAACGACATTTAATATAACCTTGATGAAATAAAGGGGGAGTGAATGTGACTCATGAAATCTTATTTTTATCGATCAAATCTAAATGAAATGATAATATTTGTAATCGAGATCATATTTTTAATTATCAAAATAATTTGGATAAACCATGTCTATCATATTCTGACCAATTTATTTATAAACATTTTTATTTATAATGATTTCGAATGAGAGGTTGGTGCTGGAGATTTGGGAAGTTGCAAAACATTCCAATGGCAGACTGATGGTGCTTAAGATATTATCAAAATTATTCTAATCTATGATGGTTTTGAAGATAAAAGAACATGATTGTGAATTAATTATGTTTCTTAATTCGAATATGTTGAAACTGGTCCTTCGTATTTAGAATTTCAACATATTAAGAAGATGGAAAAAATTGATGAGGAGAAGTCAGTGGTTTCAAACTATTATGAATAATATAACATCGTAATTTTTTTGAACTATCATGTTTTTTCATTTGGTAAAGTGAAATTATATCGGAATTGATGAAAATAAATTTTTTAATGAGAAGATGAATAGGACGTGATTGAACAACTTTTTTCAAATAGATCAAGGGACGTACACAAGGAAACAACTCGCTGTGTTTCAAGGGTGATCTGGAAATGTAAATGTCATGTCTATTATCAATAGTTTGTACATAGATTTTTAATGAAGAAAACACATCAAAAAAGTATTTGAAAATAATATAAAATCTATATATTTCTTGAAACATTAATATAAAATTGGTAATGAGAATTGTATTGAAGAAATAAAAGTGAGAATATTATAATGGGAATTGATATCAGATTTGTGACTTGAATGAAATCCAATTGAATAGTAGATGATGTGGATAATAATTGAGAATGATCAATAATATATAAGAATAGTTGAGACGCCTATATGAATTCATAATAGACCCAAAAATCAATTCTTTATAAAAATTTGGGGAATTTGGTTGCGGAGAAAATTATATCAAATTCACACCATACCACTAATGGGTCACCTATAAAATGTGGGAAGTACAACACAAGTTTAGAGGCACTGATGATAATGTATTCTACATGACAGAAAATATAATAGATTTTATGTTTATTGGATAGATTTGAGTTTTTTTATTGATACGTGTTAAAGATGTTTCTAATGATGGAAGTGATAGTATATAAAGAATGATCCCAATGTATTAAGTTAATAATCTTATTTAGTTATTATTGTATAACGATTTTTACTATATTATGATTTTATCATATTTTTCTAGTCATAACATTATGATAAATAATCAAATCAGTATTCCTGTTTTGGGATTTGGTGACTGCTGAAGAATGAGTCTTGCATTGTCCTGATCATATTCAGGCCATGATAACTTATCATATTGGTAAATCAAATAGGACGAATCATATTAGGAAGATTGAACTGTGAAATCATACTTAGGTCTATATTGAATTTTGTATTGTTCTTAATAGATTCTGGGTATTAATATGATGAATTCGTTTGAAAATAATTTATTTCAATAAATTAAAGAGAAATCCTCGGTAACATGTCTGGTTACACAATCATTATATTAATCCAAATTTTTTAGAGGGTCCACATGCATCATTGGATTGTTTAAATAGTTCTACATGATTGTGTGTTCATATCTTACTCACTATATTCCACATCAATGAATTGTTTTTTGTTTTTTTTCTATTTTATTATTTACAAACAATACCATGGACAAAAATATCATTATAGAATAGTGAACTATGTAAATACTTTTATTCCTATGAACGTAGTTTTGAAATTTTCTCAATAGAAAATAAAATAATTAATATCTATTTAATGTTGATTAATTAATATGTAAACCAAAAATAGAAATAATCACTGATTCAACCCCTCCACCTCTCAGTGATATAATAATCCTGATTGTGGACATTCATGTTTATGATAGGGGTGGGTCCCTTTTCATAGTCATTGTTGATAATAAATGTGAATTGGATGAATAGTAAATGTATTTCGATTTTTCATTGATAGAATTATAATATCTAGAATGATAAAATGTTACCTTATATTATGTCTATTGGATAAGACATTCATGAAGATGCACCATATGGTTTTTTAATATTGATTTTAATATTTCTCTTATATATATTTATGATATGAATCTGGAGAACGATGGAAGGGCCATGAATTAGTTTTGGTCTTCACATTCTGAATGTGGATTTTAAGGGTGAAATGTGCTTCCACAACCATTGGTATATGGTAAAAATTGAAAATATTAATCAAATGTTATACAAAAGTAAAGAACTAAATATCACTAATGAAGATATTGAAAAATGAATATTTGACTATGAGTGAATAACCATCTGTTGTGGAATTCTTTACCATGGTGAATTTTATTTTCAGCAATGTCAGATGTCTTGGTGAAAAGTTATATGAATCTATAGTAATGGAGATGGTATTGAGAAATCATCTAGACATGTTTGATGGAAAATAATCATTACTATAAAAAGATAAATCAAAATATTATCTCTAGATGATTTTTATATAACTCACATCACATAAGAATTTATATGTGAGAAAACTATGAGAATAAAAACAAATGTCGATAGACGTATGTCTTTTATGACTAAAAATATTGAAAATTCAAGGATGGCTCTCATTGAATGTGATGTCTGTGAATTCAATTCCAAAAATTATGTATGCAAAATAATTGATGAAATTATATTCTTGTTTTCAATTTATGTGAAATGATGTATGGGGGAAATAAAGAGTTATACTTCCCATTAAATATTGTTAATATAGGGCCTTTTGGAACAATGTGGAAAATTTTCATAAACTAAATAAGGAAAAGTATATGGGTGAAGAATAAATATGTCAATGAAGTTCATGAAAATATTTGGGTAATATTGGAAAATCATATACCATTGGATTATATATAAAATAATCTACATTCCAAAAAATATGATTCATATCATATGATGAAGAATAAGAAGGAAGTTAAAAAATCCAATGATTCGATCTACTATGGATATGAGATTACATTTATTGAAAGAATTAATGATGAAGAGTTTGTAATATATAGTTTTGAAGAAGAAGAATCTCTACATGAATATAATTTGTAAGATGAGCAGAATGAATTTATGAAGGAGAATAGAAGACATGAAAAATAAATACGATGGTGGAAGATGGATGTTATTGAAGAAACATTCAAAATATATCTCTAAACATAATATAATGATGTGGATAGAGATTTATGATTTGAATAAATTCCATAAAGAAGAAAAGAATCTAAATTAGTAGTTGTATGTGGCGTTGAAGATAAAAAACGATGTTTTGTAACTTTTCCAACAAACTATTACTAAATATGACATGAGAAATACAATTTTAAAATATTATTTCATTGAGTATTGTGAGTGTTCTTGAATGTAGAAACATAATAAAGATCAATAATATTTTCTTTTAAGGGATAAAATATATATGTCATTGTTTCTGAAAATAAAATTAAAGGGAAGGTTATGCATGTGGGAATGAAAAACAAATTTTAGAATAATAATGTTTTAATATACACTATGAATGAAAATATTTAAAAAAATGTGAATATGAAAATATTTAAAAATATCATGATTCTAATAATAATGAAATGATAATAGATATTCTAACTAAAATTATATTGTTTGGTGGTTTAGATAATAATTATAAAAAGGTTGCTGAGAAAATTATTCACAATTCCGATAAATATGGATGTTTTAGCGGAAAATACACATTCTATGGATACGGTAAGAATGATGGATGACTCAAACATACATAAAAAATTATGTGTTTTAAAATTTCACTATTCATTCCTAGGTTATGAATGGAATTTGTTTATGGGATTCAATCTCCTCAAATAAATACATTTGAAAAAGTGGTTTTTACGAAACATATATATGTAAAAGTAAAATGGAAAAATGGGATCCAAACTGTGTACAATATTTTTGTAATATTTGAAGAAATTGGACATCATATTAAATGTTCTCTTGTATCATTATCATCATGGAAATTTTTTTGTAGCATTTCTCAAAAGTTAAATGTGAAGAATGATATGGAATAAGAAAATCCTATTTTTATTGAATCAAAATTTACAGTTATAAAATGAGAATGACCTTGGATCCTAGAAATTGGGTGTTATTCAAATAAAATAAAATAACTATTTTTGATTAAGAAGGTGAAATATTTCAATGAAATATATCGGAAAATTAAGAATGAAGGATCACTAATAATGAAAGGTTTTGGATTAACAATAAATGGGTATGAGAAATTGGAATCCAATAAAGCGTTATATGGTAATGGGATGAAACATAACCCATTGTCCTTTTCAATTTCTTTTGATGAAGGTAGCAATGATACATTTAGGAAATTTAGATTTTTCATAGAGAGTGGGAAATGTGTAATTATGATTAAATAAGGCTAATATATAAATGAAAACACATTAATAATTTTTAATAGAAAACATTTGATATTTTAGTATGGTAGAAGTGAATAAATTATGGAATTATATGCTACGAAACATATGTCAATAAAACATAAGAAATTAAGTTAAAATAAATAGTGTTTGAGAGATTCTGTATTATCTCGGATATCCAGATTTTTGTTTCATTAATTATTATAAATTAATGATTACAAATTTTGGTCATAATAATATTGATATTTATTCAAAAATACAGATAGATCATATTCCTTATTTTATATGTGGTCCAATTAGAAATCAATAAAATGTAGAGATAATTATTTGATTACTTTGATTGATGATTTTACCCACATTAGTTGTATTAAATATTTAAAATAGAAGTCATATGATTTTAAAATGATAAAAAAGTTAGATTAATAGATGAGAAAGAATGTGATTATTTAGTGATGAAGTTGAGAAATTATAATTTTTGTTAATATAAGATTGAATAATATGATTGGTTTCTTGAGGAACATGGAAATGAGAATGAGTGTAGATCTTAATATAAACCCAAACCAAATGGGGTTATTGAATGAAATAATTGAATTTTGGTGGAAATAAGATGGACTATATTATTTGAACATGGTACTTATTATTAATATTTTAGGGAATCTATTAGCACTACTAGTAATATTAAAAACTATTGTTATAAAATCGTTATTCAGATATGAATTGACATGAAATTTTTATTTGAAAAAATCATTTTTGAAACACATATTAGTTTTTGGAGGTCCATGTCTTATAGTGAATAATGGTGGAAGCTTTGAAACATTTTAGCTGAAAGGTGATGATGAAATTTTTTTTGAATATATTCTTGAATGAATAGAAAAAGGTATGTTCAAAAATTAAAGAAGAATAATATTTTTTTTGAATGTGATTATAAATTAAATTGATGAAAAACACATTGGCATGACAAGGATGTTGAGCTAGAATGTCTTGATAGAAATTATGATAATGATACTTACAGTTGTAATACTATTCAAATATAATAATTTGAATCAACTATTTTGAGCGATGACGGTGATTCTCAGAAAACATATCCTAATATGAAGAATAATGTCAATTCTCAAAAAATAATAGTGGATTAACATTACAAGTATCAATGAAGAAAAAAAATTGATATTACATGTATATATATATTGAAATTTGGACCCAAATGATGTAAATGAATCTTTTGAGAATCCGGAATAGTTTGGGGCCATTAATGATGAAATAGATCATATTAAAAATGATACATGTGATCTCATAACCAATCTACAAAAACTATTATTGGTACAAAATAGAATTCTGAGAGGAAACTGAATGACGATGGTGAAGTGATAACAAACAATGTAAGATTAATATCTATAGGGTTATCAAAAATTGAAGGATTTTAAATTAATGAAATATTTTCTCCTTTTACATGATTATAAATAATCAAAAAATTTATCACACTTTCCTGATAATGATGATACAATATCTTCTAAATGCATATTAAATATTCTTTATTGAATGGGGAACTTTATGAGAATTTTAACATTGTATGAGCTTATGTATTTGTTATTTGGAAAGATGAATGTTTTTCTTACAGATTGAATAAGGAATTATATGGGGTAAAATAGGCTATAAGATTATGCTATTCCATATTTGATACTTTTCTATGGAATATGTGTTTTATGAATGGAAAAGTTTATTTCAATATTTAAATTAGAAAAATTCTATTGTATTCCCTCATCGTGATTTTTTATGATGATATTATCTTTTTGGGGAATAATTAATTTCATTGTGAATGATTTTATAAAAAGATTAAAAAGTAATTTTAAATATCCATTTTGGGGGTATTGAAATAATAAATTGTGTTAAAAGAATATAAAAGGGGAGAAAAAAATTCTTTCATAGGAAATGTTTTCAAAGAAATATTTTAAGAAGTTGGCATGGAAACTCAAAATTTATTTCCGAATTAAAATAAGAGGAAATAATGTTGCAAAAAAGGAGAAGAAAATAAAGTCGACGAGAAATGAAATTTGATAATTATTGAATGTTTTTGGAATTTGACTACCTCAATACATGACATTTTTTATTTTGTTACATTTTTTCTAGGTTTTAGTGTTCATTTAAACAATCTCATTGAATTTATAGAAATATATCTATTAGATACATGAATGGAACAAAAAAATAGGAATGAATTAAGACATCTGGTAATATATTTACTGGTTTTGGTGTTCATATACTTATTGGGTAGGAAATGATGATGAAATATGATCCACATCTGTTGGAGAATTATTTCGAAGAATGAATTTTGTATGTTAACATTTAATGAAATAGATTTTAGTGAAACTCAGTATGGTAGAGGCTAATTATGTTTTCTTTCACTCAAGTAGCTACTAAAATTATGTAAAAGAAAACACAATTACAAGACTTACTTGTTAAAGTGGAGTTACCCTTACTCTTGAGATGATTTAATAAATGTATAGTAATTCTCACAATGAATATAGTTCAACATTCTCATTCAAAAAAAAATAATATCATATATCATTTCATAAAAGTGTATTTGGGGAAGGATTAATTGATGAAGGAGTGTGTTCCAACCTCAAAAAACGATTGTTACATTAAAAAAACATTACTGAATGGATCCTTTTATAAATTTATGTCTCCCATTGGATTCCAACAACTTTCAAGAAATGGAAGATGTACGTGTTTCTATCTCCTCTACCATGTTACATTTGTATTGTTTTTCAAAGGGTGCCATATCAATTATTTCATAAATATATCCTTTTGAATGAATGAAAAAATGTACGAGTTGTGTGTAAGAATTGACTTGATCAGTATATGTGTGTGATCTACTAAAACTATTTGTTGTTGAGGTTTTCTGAATCATATTTTTTATATTCTAGTAATGATGAAAAATGTTTTGGGTAAATAAATGATAAAGAAGCATTCATGATTAATTTATTTATGTAGTGTAGTTTATATCAATAATTTTTATTTTCTAGAATGAGTTATCTCAATATCGGATTATAATTGTTTTTTAAAATCCGTTTCTTTAGGATATGTAGTTCCGTGATTTTGGATACATTATTGGAAACAAATAAAAGTGGTGATTTTTAGTAAAAAAAATAAGGATGTTCATATTTTTGGTGTTATCAATTCTTATAATGGTTGTTTATTCAAGAATAATGGATGTTGGATATTAAAGAAAACTCGCATTGCTTTTTTTATGAAAATCGAACTACCTATTGTATTTTCGAAATTGGACACACATTTCATAGAAAGGTCCATAATATTTAGTATGACTCTTACAATACGTTAATGGTCATTGGATTCAATATGGATTTATTTCGGATGGTTTGATCTTATTGGAGGATAATTGGGGAATTTAAGACTACCATATAAATGTGATGTGGGTTTTTTATATTTCACATTTATCATATGTATATGGAAAACATGTGATGAAATATTTCTTAATTAAAGTGTTACTGAAAGTGGTCTTTTCAATAATTTTCAGATTGATATGATCAATATGGTAATATAAAAGTGGTACTGGAGATAATATTTTGTATGATCGTAATCAATCTAACCATCACCATATTTATCATATTCTGTAATGGCCCGGACCTCTCTGGCCCTCTCCTTTGTCAGAAAGAAGGTCACGAAGTGTTTTGGAGGGTATAAGGGACTTTTCCTACACTTTTCAGAATTTTGTAACTACAGGCCATGTAGTGTGAATACACGCAGTGTACCACCTTTCTGGGTATACCTTGTGTTGAGACCGTGTCCTTGCCATGTGAAATAAATGAGTACACGCCGTGTAGCCCATACTACAGGCCGTCTAGTGCCTCCTCGCGTATGTGTTACCCTCAAACCGTGTGTTGACCAGTCAGCTGTCGTGTGCCATGTTGAGGGCATGTCCTTGCCACTTGAAATAAATGAGTACATGCCATGTAGCCCATACTACATGCCATGAAGTGCCTCCCCGCATATGTGTTACCCTCAAACCGTGTGTTGAACAGTCAATGACCGTGTGTCGTGTTGAATGTGGTGTTGGAAGCTGTGTGGAGACCATGTGAAATTGCCGAGTACACGCCTTGTACTAGAAAGTACACGCCCTGTACATTAGTTTTTCTCACCTATAAATGGAGGGGGCCTCTCCTCCTTTTCAACTCACCACTCTCTTCCCCATTCCTACGAGCAGAGCTCTCTAGAGATACTCCAAAGCTCTTTCATCCATAACTTTTTCGTCTGAGCTCCGATTTACGATACGTCAGCAGCCACAAGATCGTAATGAAGAGGCGGAGCTTCTGATCATGGATCTGTTACTATCCCATTGACCTTTACATCCCATTTTACACCCGAGGAGGTTTTGCTGGGATTTGACAAAAGCGGCTGAGGACGCCATACGTCTTCTAAAGTTGATCTGGGGGAGCATTGTGATCAGAACCTGTTGAGGTTGGGATCCTACCTTTGTCTCTCTAAATTGAGCATCATGTAGTGTGGGTGTCCTCTTTTTTATGTGAAGCACATTTGAACCAATTTAATAAAGATAATAATTTTCTTTTATATTGGGGATGGGAAGTTTGTGAATGCAGTTACATTATTTATATACCGTGATGTTATGTTGTGAGTTGAATTGGCTTATTCCTACTAAAAATCACGGTCGTTGGGGGCCTTTGATTGCACAATTCAATATTTCCCTATCTTTCTACACAGTTTTTGTGAATGGAAACCTTGTGGAACATGGAAATTGGTTAATCACATAATGTTGGATGATTAAAATCATGAACCCTTGTGTGATCACCCCGTTTGAACAAAATAGAATAACTAGCATGTGGGTGTCGGCTTGGTTACATTTGTGTGAAGGGGGGGAGAGTCATGTGTTGTTATTGATAGAATGGGCAGCAGGGCTGTGAGAAATGTTGTTAAAGGGGCGATGATGTGGCACAAACATTTTTTGTGATAGGGTTGTGTAGATGTGGTTATAGTAGCAGAAGGGCTGCAGTAATGGGTTGTGATGTTAAAATAAAGTAGAAAGTTGATAAGTGAGCTCTGGGGAACGATAATGAATTAAACACGAGAACAATACATGTCGTTTGATTGATGCTAAAAAGGTTGGTTTTGTGTTGCTTGTGTTATATCTAACTTGATTTCTGGTTTGCAGGGATGTGTTTTACGAACGATGGATATAGTTGTTTGTGGTTAATTGCGGAGTTGTTAAGGAACTAACAAAATAATTATGTTGAAACATGAAAACCTAAATGGGGTTGGGGTTTTTTGTATGCATGCATCGTAGAATCAGTTATGAGATACGTGCTCAGTTTCTATGTTTAGAAGTCCTAGGTTGGGATGTGTGTTTGGTATGCATATATATATCTGTATCATTATGTTTTGTCGCACCCCACCAATGTTGAGCACCTAGTGATGAACACTCCCATTTCATGGGAGAGGGTGTTTTCCCCTTAGTTACTAGCTCCTTCCTGCTCCTTCTTCCATAGGATCTGATGGCTTAAGGTGACCTTACACCCAATATTATTTGGGTAGGTTTCGATTGGGGTGGTTTTAGCCCAAGACTCTTTGGGCATGCTTACTATTCCCAAGAATCTTCGGGATGATGCCCAGGTGTGTTTGTGTAGGGATGTGATTGTGGTTGAGGCCTAGGTGTGTGTGGGCGGGATACGTGGTTGTGAGGCCCAGGTGTGTGGGGGCGGGATACGTGGTTGTGAGGCCCAGGTGTGTGCGGGAGGGATACGTGGTTCATGAGGCCTAGGTGTGTGCGGGCGGGAAGAGTGTGGTAGTATCAGGACGTTCTCCATTTGGAAGAGCATCCAACTAGTGGGAAATGGTGCAGGGTACCCAATACTCTTATTCTTATATACTACTACCTATTGTCTTGTGTTTTTGGTGAGTGTGGCTGGTGAGGTTGGGTGGATAGATTTCCTTTCTAGGTTTGGTTTCTTGTGTTGTTATCACGGGACATTAGGATGTCTCACCCACCTCTTCATGAGAGATTTAGGATTCCCTACTGAGTATACTCATATGCTCACCGTACGTTTACTTTCAGGTTTCCAGGAAGACTATCAGGGTCGTGCGGGACCCTACTAGTCGGGACAGTTGGAGTTGTTGTAGTTGTTGTACTCTTGTTTCTTTTGGTATTGTACTTTTGATTTTTCTTGTACTTGTAATTTTTTTATAATTGTTTAAACATGCATGTGGGATTGGTTTGGTATTATTTCTATACACATGTTCTTTTCCTTTTGGGGGTTGACTTGTACAATTTCCCTATCTTAAATAAAAAAAATGGTAATTCCTCCCATATTTTTTAAAACTCATACCCTTGGTGCTAGTCTCCACTATGGGGCCTACTCGAGGTGGGACTCAGGGGTCATTATCTCCCTTTCACCATTACCAGCTTAGGAGGGGAATCTTTGGTGGGAGTGGGTCATGATAGAATGGTTTCAGAGCGATTTTTGAGAGATAGGATGGATTCTTGAGTTAGGCACAGTGAGGATTACATGGGATGGTAGGGTGACAGTGTTGACTGATCTTGGTACATGACATAGGCCATGGAAGACTGGCTAGGACACAGGATTTTAGGGCCCCCTGTGATCCGATGTAAGAACTCTGAGCCTACCGAACTACCAAGTGAGACAACATTGATTGATGGTTAGAGACCCTAGGGAAGGTACATACATCCTCATGATTTTATTTTACTTGATTTGGGAGTTTCGAGAAATAAATTGAAATAAAATGATAAAATGAATCCTTCAGAAAATTTATTCTCTACTTGGGCTTAAGCGATCTTTGTTTACCATATATCTATGGCACCTGGACGTCGTCCCCGGGTGGCTCAGATAGCTGAGGCCCAGCAGATTCAGGCGGTCTATCCATTGTGGATTGACCGAGAGGAGGAAGATAGCCAATGGAAGAAGATTATCCATTTTTTCCAGCAACAAACCCTCAAGAAGTACGAGGGTCATACTTCAGATATGAAGACAGAGGGGTGGATTGAAGAGCTAGGGAGAACTTTTACTTTGATCTGTGCTCCAAGGTAGTACTGGGTTCCTCTAGTAGTCAGTCAGCTGAGAGGTGCAGCGCGCCAGTGGTGGACGCTCTACCTCGGGGAGAGGACAGAGGTAGATGTTCTGTGGGCTGACTTTGAGAATGAGTTCCTAGAGGAATTACATTCATCTATGATCAAGGAGGAGAAGCGGCAGGAGTTACTCTCCCTCCAGCAGGGGAGTATTTCAGTATGAGATTTGGGGATCATGTTCAAGTATCTCCTATGCTTTTCTCTGGATCTATTTCCGGATAAGGAGTCTCGGGCGAGACCTTTGCAGGAGGCGCTTAGTCCATCGCTTCAGTATGCTGTCACCCCCTTCACCCTTCCGGCGTACTTGCCTGTACAGAAGAAGGCAGAGGTTGTAGAGAGGATTCACTCGTAGGGAGGTGCACCATGAGAGGGGATATGTCCTAGTTCATCGAAGGGGAAGGAAGTCAGTAGCATGTCTCCTACGACGAGACCTTCCAGATTCAGGCCAGTGTGGAGAAGACCCCAACAGTTCCAGTTCCGATCATCGGGCCCTCGTCCATTTTTCAGGAGCCTAGGACTAAAGTGTTTCTCTTGTGGAGGTTTTGGGCACATTAAGAGTCGGGGCTTGACCCGAGCTCAGTACGGTGGAGGTGGGAAGGTTCAGTTCCCGCCTCAGCAGCACCATTTGCGGACGAGGCCCTTCTAGCAGCAACATGACCCTACTCCTCTGAGGGCAGAATTTTCAGGAGGAGGCCGACCTCAGGGTGCTCCTCAGGGACCTCGACCAGGGCATGGTCAGGGAGGTGGTCGACATCATAGAGGCAAAGGAGCTGGGCATGGAAAGTTGCACACATCATAGTTGACAGCCCCAGCAGGAGCAGATGTGGTGCGAGGTACTATGTGTTTGTTCAGCACTCTTGTTTCTTCTTCGTTCGATTCAAGAGCTTCACACTTTTTTGTTGCACCTGGTATAGCCTATGCCTTGGGTCTAGACATAGAGAGACTTCCCGTACCCCTGGTGTCGAGTACTCCAGTTGGAGGTCACACTAGTGTATCTTGTTTTTTCCAGGGATGTGGGATGATGTTTGGACCACATCGATCTAGAGGGGATCTTGTTTTGCTACTGATGCCGCCATATGATGTCATCCTAGGAATCGACTGGTTGTTTCCTGTTAGTGCCATTATCAACTTCTTCTAAAGAAGAGTCTTGTTCTCTGACGTGGATGGGCAGCTTTTAGCTTTTGTTGGCGAGAGGAGCTATCAGGTTGGAAGCCGGCATGTGAGGCTTCTCCTTTCCTTGCTTGGTTTTTTATCAGTGGTTCCATCTGATACAGAGATGATGGATGTTCCAGAGGTTGTTGGGGAGTTCCTCAGTATTTTTCCCGATGAGGTTGTGACACTACCCCCCGACGGGACGTTGAGTTCGGGATAGATATACAGCCTGGTGCACTTCTTATTTTGATGACCCCTTTATCGGATGGCACCTTTGGAGTACTGGGAGTTGTAGATTCATATTGACGATCTTATGGAGAAGGGTTTTGTTCGACCCAGTGTGTCGCCATGGGGTGCTGTAGTTTTGTTCGTAAAGAAGGAATATTGTGGTCTCAAGCTATGCATATACTACCGAAGGTTGAATCAGTTAATAGTCACAAACCGTTACCCCCTTCCAAGGATAGATTATCTATTCGACCAGCTGAGGGGAGGATGATGTTTTTCTATGATTGATCTACGATATGGATATCATCAGCTGTGGGTAAAGGACAGTGAAATCTCGAAGATGACTTTCCGTTGCAGGTATGGGCACTTTGAGTTTGTAGTGATTTAGTTTGGAGTTACAAATGCATAAATCTGTGTTCATGGGGAATATGAACTTTGTCTTCTGAGTGTTCCTGGACCGGTTCGTCATTGTCTTTATCGATGACATCCTAATCTATGCAAGATCAGAGGAGGAGCATGCTGAGCATCTTGGGGAAATCATGGAAGTCCTTCAGCACCACTGGCATAATGGGAATATGTCGAAGTGTATGTTCTTGACACAAGAAGAACGCTTCCTTAGGTACGTGGTGTCTCAGCATGGAGTGTCAGTGGACCCGTCGAAGGTGTAGGTAGTTGTTTCTTGGGCGGAACCGAAGAGCGTGGAAGAAGTTCATATTTTCCTGGGGTTGGCACGCTATTATCTGATGTTCGTTTTGGAAATTCCTCAAGTTGATTCTCCATTGACGGTTTTGACTAGGAAGAACCAGGTCTTCCTATGGAGCAAGCTGTGCTAGAAATCATTCAACTACCTAAAGGAGAAGTTGGTCAGTGCTCCAATACTAAGGTTTCTAGAGGAAGGGTTGTTGTAGGAGGTGTTTTGTTATGCTTCTGGACTTGGTTTGAGGTGCATATTGATGCAGATGAAAGGTGTGATATGTTATGGTTCTAGGCAGTTGCGCCCTCATGAGCATAAATATGCCACCCATGACCTAGAGCTTGTTGCAGTATTGTTTGCACTAATGATGTGGCGACGTTACATTTTTGGGGAGCACTTTGTGGTCTTCTCAGATAACAAGAGCTTACTTTATATCTTCTCCCAGCGTGACCTGAACTTACGAAAGTGGAGATTGGTTGAGTTTCTCCAATACAATGACTTCTATATCTCTTACACTAAAGGTAAGGGTAACATTGTGGATGATGCCCTGAGCAGGAAGTCACATAAGGAAGTGTTTCGGGAATCCGCTGATTCTTGGAAAGCAATGGGAGAGTTGGCTTTCGTGCACTTGGATGCAAGGGTAGAGGGTGTTAGAGGCTGTTTTTTTAGATGACTGTGCAGTCCTCCTTATTTCAGTAGGAGGAAGAGTCTTAGTCGGGAGAATCTAAGGCATAAGTAATGCGAGATCATTTCGATCAGGGGAACGCACCAGAAGGATGGTCAGAAGACAGCCAACATCGGATTCTCTTTCATGGAAGGTTTTTTGTTCCGGAGGCGATGCTTGAGGGAGTTCTCTGTGAGATCCATAGCTCATCCTTGGTGGTACATACAAGAGTTTAAAATATGTACCGAGGCCTGAGGGAACAGGTTTGGTGACCCGGGGTGAAACGGGAAGTGGCAGAGTTTGTCGTTATGTTCCTAGTATGTCAGCATGTAATGGCTGAACACCGTGTTCCAAGTGGTTTATTGCATCCATTAGATGTCCCCGAGTGGAAACGGAATGAAATCTCAATGGACTTTGTCACATGAATACCAAAAGTTTAGGGTTGTTATGCTGCTTTCTGGGTAGTGGTGGATCGGCTGACGAAATCAGATCACTTCATAGAAATTAAGGAGTCGGGCCCAGTGAGTACCTTATTAATGTGGTACGTAGACGAGGTGGTGCGGTTTCATGGTGTTCCAAAGACTATCATCTCAGATCAGGATACTCGGTTTACCTCACGAGTCTGGAGGGCGTTATAGCATGCTTTTGGCACCCAGCTACACCTTAGCACTGCTTTCCACCCCCAGACCGATGTGCAGACAGAGCGGACTATCCAGTCCTTGGGGGACATGCTGAGACCATGCGTTCTGGAATTTAGAGAATCATTGGTGTGACACTTGTCTTTAGTAGAGTTTTCCTACAACAACAGCTTCCACTCTACTATTGGCATGGCACTGTTTGAGGCTTTGTATGGAAGGCCATGTCGTTCACCCATTTTATGGGTAGTGGTTGGTGAGACAGGTGCTCTTGGGCCATAGGTAGTACAGAGCACCACAGAGAAAGTCCAGCTTGTACGTGAGAGGATGAGAGTGGCTCAGGACCGAAAAAAATCTTATGATGATCATTGGAGGAGGCCCTTGGAGTTCGAGGTGGGAGATTATGTGTTCATTAAGGTTTCCCCTCGACGGGGGCAGCATTGGTTTGGGAAGGGGAGTAAGCTCTCCCCGAGGATCATCAGACCTTTTGAGGTGCTGAGGCAAGTCGGTGAGGTGGAATATCAGCTGGCCCTTCCACCTCAGTTGGAAAAGGTTCATGATGTCTTCCACGTCACCCAGCTTCATTGGTATTTACACGATGAATCTCACGTTATCGACTGGGGAGACTTAGATATGGGAGATGATGCAACCTTCGAAGAGAGACCGGTCAGAATCGAGGATCGTAAAGAGAAGGTCCTCTGTGGACGAACCATCGCCTTGGTTCGTGTGTTGTGGAGGCATAGCGACATCTAGAAGAGAACATGGGAGCGAGAGGCTCAGATGCATGCTCTGTACCCGGAGTTGTTTTGACTTCTGTTCTGCTTTGTTCTTCTGAGCATTGTTTTGATGTTATATTCTTTTACTTTGATATATGAAATTCATGGCTTGTTGGTTACGAGACGTTTTGTTTCATTGTTCTCTGGAAGTGTATAACGTGTCTGGATGTGTGGGGAAAGGGAAAAACAGATCCTCAATCGAGACGCATTAATATGGATGCGATTGAACCTGTGCAGGCAAGTGAGTTCCACCTAAAGCGGATAATATCTTAACATGGGAGAAGGAATTTCCCCAAGCCACATGTTCGGGCAGTGTGTTGGTGAAAAATACTAATATATGGAAGTGGGAAGACCCAATTCTTAATTGAGACACATTAACGTGAATGCGATTAAACCCATGTAGGTGATTCATTGCGGCCTAAAGCGTATAATATCTCGACATAGGAGAAGGTATTCCTAACACATATGATTATTGTTTTTGGTTGGGTTTTTGTTATAACGAGAGCCCTAATAGGTATCTTTCTAGGTTCCTCTGGGTTGGGTTTTGAATTTTGGGGACGAGAATGTTTTAAGAGGTATCTGATATAATGGCACAGACCTCTGTGACCATTTCCTTTGTCAGAAATAAGGTAACGAAGTGTTCGGGAGGGTAGAAGGGACTTTTCCCACACTTTTCAATATTTTGTAACTACATGTCGTGTAGTGTGAGTACACGCTATGTACCACCTTTCTAGGAATACCCTGTGTTGAGGTCGTGTTGTTTCCATGTGAAATAAATGAGTGCACGCCGTGTAGCCCATACTACACGCAGTGTAGTGCCTCCCCGCGTACGTGTTACCCTAAAACCGTGTGTTGACCAGTCAACGACTGTGTTCCGTGTTGAAGGCGTGTCCTTGCCGCGTGAAATAAATGAGTACATTCCATGTAGCCCATACTCCACACCGTGTAGTGCCTCCCTGCGTATGCGTTAACATCAAACTGTGTGTTGACCATTCAACGACTGTGTGCCTCATTGAAGGTCGTGTTGGAAGCTGCGTGGAGACCGTGTGAAATTGCCCAGTACACGCCGTGTACTAGAAAGTACACTACGTGTACTTTTTTTTTCTCACCTATAAAAGGAGGGGACCTCTCCTCCTTTTCAACTCACTCCTCTCCTCCCCATTCCTACATGAAGTGCTCTCTCAAGAGACTCCAAAGATCTTTTTTTCAATAACTTCTTCATCTGAGCTCTGATTTACGATCCATCAGTGGCCACGAGTTCGTAACGACGAGGTGGAACTTCTGAGCTTGGATATGTTTCTTTTCCTTCAACCTTTCCTTCCCATCCTCCACCTGAGGAGGTTTTTTCAGGATTCGACAGAAGGGATGGAGGCCGCCGTATGTCTTCTAATGTTGATCAAGGGGAGCGTTGTGATCAGAACCTTTTGTTGTAGGGATCTTACCTTTGTCCCACTAAATTGTGCATCATGTGGGGTAGGTGTCCTCTTGTTTATGTGAAGCACTTTTGAACATGTTTAAAAATGATAATAACTGGATTGTATAATGGGGATGGTATGTTTTTGAATGCAGTTACATTATTTATATACTGTGATATTATGTTGTGAATTGAATAGGATTATGCCTACTGAAAATCACGAATGTTGGGGGCCTTTTCTTGTGCAATTAAAGGTTTCCCTATCTTTCTAGACCGTTTTTGTGGATGGAAACCTTTTGTAACATTGAAATTGGTTAATCACGTAAAGTTGGATGATTAAAATCTGGAACCCTTCTGTGATCACCCCGATTGAACAAAATGGAATAACGAACTTGTGGGTGTCGGCTTAGTTACGTGTGTGTGAAAGGGGGGGGGGGTGAATCCTGTGTTGTTACAGATAGAATGGGAATCAGGGCTGTGGGAAATGTTGTTAATGGGACAATGATGTGCCACGTACCTTTTTTGTGATATAGTTGTGGAGATGTGGTTATAATAGTATCAGGGCTGCATTAATGGATTCTGATGTCAAAAGAAAGTGGAATGTTGATAAAGGAGCTGTGGGGAACGATAATGAATTAAACATAGGAACAATCAATGGGTTTTGATAGATGATAAAAAGGTGGTTTTTGTGTTTCTTGTGTTTTATCTAACTTGATATGTGGTTGGAAGGGATGTGATTTATGAACGATGGATATAGATGGTTGTGGATAATTGTCCAGTGTTTAAGGAACTAATAAACTAATTCTGTTGAATCATGGAAACCTAAATGGGGTTGGGTTTTGATGTATGCATGCTTCGTAGTAGAAGTTCCTAGGAATGTGCTCATTTTCTCTATTTAGAAGCCATACATTGGGCTGTGTGTTTGCTATGAATATATATATCTGTATCTTTGTATTTTGTCGCACCCCACACATGTTCAGTATGTAGTGCCGAACACACCCATTTCATGGGAGTGTGTGTTTTCCCCTTAGTTACTAGCTCCTTCCTACTCCTTCTTCCATAGGCTGTGATGGCTTGAGGCAACCATACACCCATGATTATTCGGGTAGGTTTCGATTGGGGTGGTTTTAGCCCAAGACACTTCGGGCAGGATTACTGTTCCCAAGAATCTTCGGGATGAGGCCCAGGTGTCTTCGGGTGGGGATGTGATTGTGGTTGAGGCCTAGGTGTGTGCGGCCAGGATATGTGGTTGTGAGGCCCATGTGTGTGCGGGTGGGATATGTGGTTGTGAGGCCTAGTTGTATGTGGGGCGGGAAACATGGTTCTTGAGGCCCAGGTGTGTGCGGGCTGTAAGAGTGTAGTAACGTCAGGATGTTTGCCATTAGGATGAGCTTCTCACTAAGTAGGAAATGGTACGGGGTACCCAAAACTCTTGTTCTTATGTACTACTACTTATTGTCTTTTGTTTTTGGTGAGCGTGGATGGTGAGGTTGGGTGGATAGATTTCCTTTCCAGGATTGGTTTCTTCTGTTGTTCTCACGGGGCATTAGGATGTATTCCCCACTTGATTACGAGAGCTTTAGGTTTCCCTACTGAGTATATGTGTATGTTCACCCTACGATTAATTTCAGGTTTTCAGGAGGACTACTACGGTCGTGCGGGACCCTGCTAGTTGGGATAGTTTGAGTTGTTGTAGTTGTTGTACTCTTATTTCTTTTGGTATTGTACTTTTGAGATTTCTTGTACTTTTACTTTGATTCAGAATTGTTTAAACATGCATGTGGGATTGGTTTGGGATTATTTCTATACACTTGTTCTTTTCCTTTTTGGTGGTTGACTTGTCCTATTTCCCGATCGTAAATAATAAAAAGGTAATGCCTCTCATATTTTTGAAAACTCATACCCTTGGTGCTAGTCGCCACTTCGGGGCCTACGGGAGGCGGGACTCGGGGGTCATTATCTTCCTTTCACCATTTCCAGCTCAGTAGGGGAATCTTTGGTGGGAGGGGGTCGTGACATATTCAGTCAAATAGAATTTTTTAAATTCATATTCAGGATGAAATATAAAGAGAAAATGGTTGTTGGTGGGTTGTGAAATTAGAATACATTCCAATGTATCATCAACGATACTGAAGCTATTTTAAAATGTAATCAATGTCATTAAGGATGTAATTATACAAGAACTTGGTTTTGATTTATGGAATTTTATAAAGTCTAATTGTAATACCCCGACCCCAGTTACCCAGAGTGGGTGCATTATTACATTACATTGGCATGATCACAAGAATGATCAAATCTCGAAATACCAATTGGTTTAGTAGCCTTGGAAACACTAGATATATTCATAATGTATTACATAATAAAGTGAAAAACTACTATAGCATCATAGTCTCCATATTCCACACTCATATCCCCACATACTATCCCTGCAGGTCATTCATAACTTACTTCATCACATCCTAGGAAAAATAAAACATTGAGAAGGGGTGATCTCAAATTCCCAGTAAGGATAACAATATAGCGGAAACATTCAAAAATAAGCATAAACATTTAAGGAAATGTATAACGAAAACAAAAGACTTTTAAACATGAACTTCAACATAGTATGGAAAAAGTAAAATGAAATAATTCCATTTTCTTATTCACATGGATATTCTACTAATCAAATAATAACATGCAATATCAATAACCACTTTTATAATGATGAAATGCAAAATGCCAGACTATCATAACCACATAGCCAAGGCCTCGTGCCAAGACTACAAATAAGATTTTTCCAAGGCCTTGTGCCAAGACACTAGTTTGTCTCATGACACCTACTGATGCATCGAGGAGCTATAGCGGGCTCCAACCGTCACATATTAAGTCCAATGCATTCCCATATGAAAAGGTTTAAACATAACATAAACATTCGTATTAGAACTAGCATACGAAATGGAAATACTTCATCCATAAACCATGAATGGTAAAAAATAACACATCCACAGTAAAACATATCACAAAACCATCAATACAATATAGAAGTTTTGTATCATAATAAATCAACTTCAAATAATTTTAAAATCCATCAAAGGATGTTGACATATATGAAATAAAAACTCTTTTTAGAGAAATATCACTTTCTATTTTGAAATCATTTAAGAGTCATATATTTATAAAATAAAACATTTTCTTTGAAAATTTTCTTATAAGATTGTAAAGGAAGCTTCGAAAATTTTATTACGGTGGAAAATAGCCGCACCCGCCGTATAAGTTAAGAAAACATGATTACCTTAATTCTGTCGACAAGGTTAAAAAGAACGTTATTTGGATAATTACAGAATGATTCCTTTATAAAACTCTTATAAAAAGTAAAACATGGGTATAAATGACTTTAACCCACATTCTTGTAAATAGTAAAAATGTTTTAAGTACATTTTTAATAAAATGTATGTGGATGATAAATAGATCCCATTAGATTATTACGTATAAACAATCTCGGATAATGAAGAGATTGCGAAATAAACCCTAACCTTGTACTTTTCCTTGGTTGGGGGTAGGTTAACCTCCAGTGTAATGGTGAAATAATTGTTATTAAATTATACAGTAATTGTATACATTAATATGATATCATATATGATCTTTTAACATTGATTTGTTAATAATATCTTAGTATTATCATTGTCTTGGGTGTTAACTTACTCGTTTTCTTTTATATGTTTTGTTACGTAAGCTATGTTTTTCATGGATAGGATGTATCTTAATCATATCCTGAATGATATAAAGTCATTAGATACTATTATTAATCATCAAATGTGAATTATACTTGAATGGATACGATGGAGAATGAATCTTATCGTGTTCGTGGAGACGGTAGTACGTACGTACGCATGAGCAACAATATCATTATTTTGATATTAAAATAATATATAATTGGATGGTATATCATATATACAGAATCATTATCATGTTATATTTATTATTTAAATGAGATACACATCATTATTATACCCATAAAAATAATAACTTATTGAATAACAATTACACCACGACGTGGAGACGGTAAGCCGTATGTACGCACGTATGGTGACATGTTATTCAAAGAATGGATAGAATACGGAATATGGTTGTACCATATTTATAATGATATTAAAGTATATAGGAGATACCGTATTCATTATTTTATAATGGGAATAACAAAGAGAGAAGAAGTGGAAGAAGAAAGGAACTTGGAAAAGGGTGGTGAAATCATTACCTCTTCTTCGGGTTCTTCCTTTTGATTTGATCGAAAGGGCTCCATAAGTTCGCTTTCTGACTAAATGAAGGCCTCTAGGATGAATTGAGGGATGTTGAGAGAGTATTGTGTCAGAGGATGGCCGAACCAAAAGGATTTGATGGTGTGATTTAATGAGAAGGAGAAGTTCCCTTTTATAAGAGGGGTGAGGGGTACCTTTGGAAAAGCTAGAAATATTATTTTATAATAAATTCATATTCGGTTTATAATGGCTCAAAAGTGGATTATTTAAAGGTTATGGTGGGTATAGGTCGCAAAACACTCAACCAATAGAATTTATACAGGTTTGGGTCATTATATTAACCTTATCTTTAAGTATTAACTCTTAGTTAATTAGTTTCACTTTTACAATGTCTCTTTGTATTTTTATATTATATGGTTAATAAACATACTATATACATCCAAACGACCCCCAAGTGGTCCATTAATGATACACATATCATTATATATGTCTCTTGTCCGGTCCTTAGATTTTTAAGAATTTAATATCAATTAATAATATAATATTTGTTTTAATAACTCTTTTACGTCAATTTTGACACTATTCAATAGTTGATTTTTTGGAAACTCATAAAAAATTATTAATTCGACCAAAGTAATTTAAATAAATAATAACATGTCATATTAACCTATAAAATTACTGTAATTCATAAAAAGTCTAAAATTATATTTATTTGAATATTTAAAATATCAAATATTTTAATTTGTCACTATTATGGTAATTACTACATCGTCATTGTGTCATAAATAAATTAAATTATTTAAAGTCTAAAAATTATAAATAAAATATCATTATGTATGAAATCTTATTAGCTTTATAATTAATATTTAAAATCGAATTTATCTTATGTATAAACCTATATTAAAAATGTTTTAGTAAATAAACTTTGATTTTAACTCTTTTAAATCATCTTTGAATTAAATAATAATAAATTTCCTAATCTAATCCAAGTGGACCTAAATGATAATATTTTATTCCTAAAGATGTTTTTTGTCGAGCTACACTTGTCCAATAGAATTAGGACATGTGTTAGGCTAATATTAATATCATTTTTACCCTTAATTACCCTATTTACTTTTAACCGTGGTAAATAAAAGTAAAAAGATACTATTCACCAAAAATTATTTAATCTCATTGAACCACATTTTACTTCTTGATATTAACTGTGTCTCTCATATTTTCGAAATTCCATTCACAAAAGCGGTAAAATTTATTTTTATAAAAAATTCAGTTTTTTAACTACCACTTAGTAGTTTCACTATTCATCAAAAATTGATGTTTTTCAGAACAATCCCAAAATTTCACCCTAAGCTATAATTGATATTCCGAATTCAAAATATATTTATATTTTACAAAATTCCAAACATATAAGTTTCATTACTAAATTTTATAATTAATTCCCGTTGTTACAACAAATAGCGTGTTTTTAGGAAACAATATATACAAAAAGATTGATAATTGTTTAGGTCCAATTTCAAAGTGAAATTAATTCTAATGAACACCATTGGATAAAATAGTAACAATATTTTCCAAATATACTTTAAAACCACTCAAATTAATAATTTATCACTATTAATTATTTTGATTAAAAAATTTGGTTTTAATTAAAATTTAGTAATTTTCAATATTAATCAAAATATTAAAGTTATCCGAAAAGTACCAAAATTTCACCTTAGGCTAAATTCGATACTCTGAATCCAAAAATGACTTCCATTTTGAGAGATAAAATTTCAAAAATTAGGTATTACTTTTCATAACGGCTAGTTTGATCGGTTGTGCTGTGTGTTAGAACTCGATGTTGCGTACAACACATGTTATTGCATTATTCAAAGGGAAGCATAACGTAGAAGCTTGGGGTGATACATTCTACCCTCCTTCAAATAATTTAGTCCTTGAAGTTTCTAGAATATTACCGCATGAAAAGACTCGGGTGGTTCTTCATCATAAGTTCCTCGAGTTCCCACATTGCCTCTTCCATCTTATGGTTTCTCCACAAGACATTTACCAGAAGAGTCGTCCGGTTTCTCAGTACTTGTTCTCTCATATCGAGAATCTTGACGGGCTCTTGGCAATAAGATAGATCGTGTTCCAGTTGTAATTCCTTGTAGGTGAGTACATGTGTTTGGTCAGGCATGTATTTCTTCAATAGAGATACGTGGAACACATCGTGAACTTTGGAGAGACTTGGCGGCATTGCCAATCGGTAAGCTACAACCGCAATTCGTTCTAAAATTTCGAAAGGACCGATGTACCTAAGACTCAATTTACCTTTCTTACCAAAACGTATGACTCCCTTCCATGGAGATACCTTCAAGAAAACATGATCACCGACTCGAAATTCCAAATCCTTCCTTCGATTATCGGTATAGCTCTTCTGCCTACTTTGAGCTGCATTGATGTGACTTTGGATTACCTTCACCTTTTCCATCGTTTTCTCCACCAGTTCTGGCCCTACATGTTTTCTATCACCAACGACATCCCAACAGGTTGGTGTACGACATCTCTTTCCATATAACGCTTAATATGGTGCCATCTAAATACTCGAATGGAAGCTATTGTTATAGGAAAATTCTACCAGAGGTAAATATTGATCCCACATACCCTGAAAGTCAATTGAGCAGGATCTCAACATGTCTTCTAAGGTTTGAATAGTTCGTTCTAATTGTCCATCTGTTTGAGGGCGGTAGGCAGTGCTCAAATGAAGTTCAGTATCCAAGGCTTTCTGAAGACTTCCAGAATCATGAAGTAAAATGGCGATCACGATCAGAAAAAATCGATAGAGGTACTCCATGAAGAATCACAACGTCATCAATATATAGTCTTGCTAGACGTTCCAGTGCTAGATCTTCTCTTATAGAAAGAAAATGTGCTGACTTGGTAAGACGATCAACAATGACCCGTATTGCATCGTTCCTTCTAGGAGTCTTTGGTAGTCCCATGAAAATGTCCATCGTAATATTTTCCCATTTCCACTCCGGTATGGGAAGAGGTTGCATGACTCCTTCAGGCAGTTGCCTTCCATCTTTCACTTGTTGAGAAACCATACATCTTGACACAAAATTAGCAATATCCCTCTTCATGTTGTCCCACCAAAAATGATCCTTCAAATCTCTATATATTTTGTTGCTCTCAGGGTGTATAGAGAAATTGGAACTTTGAGCATCATCCATCAATTCCCTTTTTAGATCAGGTATATCGGGAACACAAAGTCTCTTCTCGAATTTCAAAATTCCATCTTCATACACAAAGTCCTTTAATCTCCCATCATTCACAGCTTTAATCTTCTTTTGAAATTTTTCATCATCGGTCTGAGAACTCTTAATTCTTTCTAGTTAATATGGGTTGGCAACCATTTGAAAAATCATTGATGTTTCACCTTCCCAGGTTATTCCCATGTCCATATTCACTAGATCCATTAAAATTGGATCCCTTTAAATTCTCATATTGTTCAAAACTCCATGGTCTTTTCTGCTCAAAGCATCTGCCACCTTGTTTTCCTTCCCCAGGTGGTAGTGTATCGTACAATCATAATCCTTGAGTAGTTAAAGCCATCTCCTTTTCCTCATGTTGAGTTCTTTTTGTGAGAAAATATACTTTAAACTCTTGTGATCAGTATAAATCTCACATTTTTCACCATAGAGGTAGTGCCTCTATATCTTCAAAGAAAAGATCACAGCTGCTAACTCGAGATCATGAGTAGGATATTTTTTCTCATGAATTTTCAGCTATCTTGATGCATAGGCAATAACCCTATCATTTTTCATAAGGACACAACCAAGTCCTTTCTTCCATGCATCATTATAAATAACAAACTCATCATTCCCCGATGGTAGAGTCAATATAGGAGCATCGACTAATCTTCTATTCAGTTATTCGAAACATTCTTCACACTCTTTTTTCCAAACAAATTAAACCCCTTTACGTGTGAGCTTTGTTAATGGGTTTTCCAATCGGGCAAAATTCTGGACGAAATGTCGATAATAACCTTCCAAACCAATAAAACTGCGTACCTCAGTTATACTCGTTGGTGCTAGACATTCTTGGATTGCCATGGTCATAGAAGGATCAACCGAGATTCCATCTTTAGAGACGATATGGACAAGAAAAAAAATCTCCTGAAGCCAGAATTCACACTTGCTAAACTTCCCATATAAATCATATCTTCTCAGAGTCTTCAGGATAATGCACAAGTGACTTTCATGATCTTCGTAGCTTTTAGAGTATACCAAGATATCATCAATAAATACCACCACAAATTCATCGAGATATTCCTTGAAAACTCTATTCATCAGATCCATGAATACAGAGGGTGCATTTGTCAATCCAAAAGGCATTACAGTAAACTTGTAATGCCTGTACCTGGTTCGAAAGGTTGTCTTCGGAATGTCTTCCTTCTTTACACACAACTTATGGTATTCAGATCGAAGGTAAATCTTTGAAAAGTATTGAGCTCCATGTAGTTGGTCAAATAAATCATCAATGCGAGGTAGGAGATACTTGTTCTTTATTGTTATGGAATTAATCTCCCTACAGTCGATACATAACTTCATAGATCCATCTTTCTTTTTAACAAAAAAAAACAGGGGCTCCCCATGGAGAAACACTAGGGAGAATAAATCCCTTATTATTCAATTCCTCTAGTTTTTTCTTTAGTTCAACTAATTCCATAGTGGCCATTCTATAAGTGGTCTTCGATATAGGCCTTGATCCAGGAATTAAATCAATGGAAAACTCAAATTCTCGTTCTGGAGGATGTACAGGTAAATCTTCCGGAAATACATCTACATATTCATTCATAACAGGTACATCCTCTATTTGAACATTCCTTTCCTTACCCATAGTCATTTCATTCTCTTCCTCCCCAATAATTGAATTTAGTTGAGCTACTGGGGGTGGATCTAGATAAGAATTACACGGTGAAAATTCTGCTCTAAAGATAAGGTGTTCCTTATCATCATCATCAAGAATCATAACCTCTTTCTTCTTACAATATATCTTAGCATCATATTCCGAAATCCAGTCCATACCGAGGATTATATCAAACTCAATCATAGGTATGCCGATGAGATCAGCAGATAAAGAACATTCATGTACTCTAATGGGGACTAACTCACAAAACTGTGTTGCAATGATACTTCCCTTAGGAGTTTTAACTGAAAAATACCTTGTTAAATCAAATTGTAAATATCTAATTTTCTTAGGAAATTGGGAAGATATGAAACAATGTGATGATCCAGAATCTAATAATGCATTTTCTAAACTTGAGGAAACCATTAAATTACCTGCCACCACGTCTTTCGGAGCTTCTACCTCAGCAGTGGTGATAGAATAAGCTTGGCCATGATCCCTTGGCCTTTTCTGAGGTAAGTTCTCCGGAATCTTAGGACATTCATTTGCATAATTCCCCATCTCCCTGTAATTGTAGCACTGAACATTGGTAGCTTCCTTCTTTCCCTTTCAATCACGAGCATGGTGGCCTTTTTCACCACACTTGTAACAGACTCACGTTCCCTTCATGCAAGTACCGGGGTGTTTCTTACCACATTTACCACAGGATGGATATTCAACCATTCCCTTCTTCCCCTTATTTCCATTCCCAGATTGATCAGCAGGTCTCTTCTTCTCTTGATTTGCTTTAAAGTCATAATACTTGGAGAATTCCTTTTCGGCCTTGATAGCACATGAGACAATGTCTTCGTACGATGAGAAGGATTGTGAGACTAATTCTCGACGGAGAAATGGTTTTAACCCATCAAATAAATGATCAATCTTACTTCATGGGTTATATATATAATCTCTAGCATACCTTGCTAACCTTGTAAAGTTAGCCTCATACTTTGTGACATTCTCAACATCCTTTTGTCTCAGACTCAGAAATTGCCCTTCCATATCTGCTCGATGGTCATGAGGAAAGTATTTTTCTAAAAATAGATCTTTGAACTCCCTCCATTCCATATTTGATACTTCATCATATTCCTTCGTGTTTTGAATCAATGGCCACCATTGATCAACATCTCTAGTGAGTCGGTAAACTACCATGATAACTTTTTCCCTTTCACTTCTCCCCAAAGAATGAAATATTTTCTCTAGGGAATTTATCCATTGCTCAGCTACTAAGGGATTTGTACTCCCATTGAATGTTTGTGGTTGTTTCCTCATGAATCGATCTAACATTTATCCTCCACGCTGCGGATCAGGGTGCTCCAAACGGGTAAGGTTATTATTCATAACCTGAGTGAGTTGTCCCAGTATGGTGATTAGGTGATCGGCACCAGTTGCATCACCTGCTCCACTATAATTATCATGAGTAGGAGGGAAATCCCTACATGGAGTGCATGCATTGATACAGTTTCCATTTCATCCACTAGGTTCCATTTTTAAACAATGGCAAGAACTGGATCAGTTTATGAATCAAAATACATAATCTCATACTTATAAAATACTTAACATAAATTGAACTATTTATGGATATAATCCATAATCATAAAAAAAAATTCTTTGAGGAAGTATATACTCATAAACCCTTCATAATGATTTATAAAGAAAATGAGAGTTATCCTAAGCATATCCCTCAGGAGTGTCGTAACCAAGAGTGCAACAAGGCCCGTTGTCGTGCACCAGTTCCCATTCGAGTCTAGCTCAAAGCGGTGTTTTCGGGTTTTACCCCTAGGTACATTTGTGCCAGAGCCACCTCAACATTCTCATATCCAGACAGGGATGTATTTCTCGGAAATCTCACAAAATCTCTACAATACCAAAATTCTAGGATGTTCTTCTATACAAATCTTCAAAGTTCATCTTAGGTCTACGTGCTCTAATCAGAGTTTATCTAAATCTAGCTTCCACGGTTTGTACTAAACATCCTCTGATACCAACTGTAACGCCCTGAACCCACTTACCCAGAGTCGGTGCATTATTACATTACATTGGCATGATCACAAGAAAGATCAAATCTCGAAAGACCGGTTGGTTTAGTATCCCTAGAAACACTATATATATTCATAAAGTATTACATCATAAAGTAAAAGACTACTACAACAACATAGTCTCCATATTCCACACTCATATCCCCACATACTATCCCTGCAGGTCATTCATAACTTACTTCATCACATCCTAGGAAAAATAAAACATAGAAAAGGGGTGAGCTCAAATGCCCAGTAAGGATAAAAATATTGCGGAAACATTCAAAAATAAGAATAAACATTTAAGGCAATGTATAACTAAAACAAAATCCTTTTATACTTGAACTTCAAAATATTATGGAAAAATTAAAATGAAATAATTCCATTTACTTATTCACATGGATATTCTACTAATCGAATAATCACATGCAATATCAATAACCACTTTCATAATGATGGAATGCATAATGCCAGACTATCATAACCACATAGCCAAGGCCTCGTGCCAAGACTACAAATAAGATTTTTCCAAGGCTTTGTGCCAAGACACTATTTTGTCTCATGAGACCTACTGATGCATCGAGGAGCTATAGCGGGCTCCACCAGTCACATATTAAGTCCAATGCATTCCCATATGAAAAGGTTTAAACATAACATAAACATTCGTATTAAAACTAGCATATGAAATGTAAATACTTCATCCATAAACCATGAATTGTATAAAAATAACACATCCATAGTCAAACATATCACAAAACCTTCAATACAATATAGAAGTTTTGTGTCATAATAAATCAACTTCAAATAAGCGTAAAATACATCAAAGGATGTTGACATTGATGAAATCAAAACTCTTTTTAGATAAATATCCCTCTCTATTTTGAAATCATTTATGAGTCATATATTTATAAAATAAAACATTTTCATTGAAAATATTCATATATGCTTGTAAAGGAAGCTTCAAAGATTTTATTACGGCGAAAAATATCTGCACCCGCCGTATAAGTTAAAAAAACATTCTTACATTAATTCTATCGAAAAGGTTAAAAAGCACATTGTTTTGAAAATGAACGAAAGATTCCTTTATAAAACTCTAATAAAAATTCAAACAAGGGTATAAATGAATTTAACCCATATTCTTTTAAATAGTAAAAATGTTTTTAAATACATTTTTAAGAAACATGGATGTGGATGATAAAGAAATCACAGTAGATTGTTACGTATAAACAACCTCGGATAATGAAGAGATTGCGAAATAAACACTTACCTTGTAATTTTCCTTAGTTGGGGGTAGGTTAACCTCCTGTATAATGGTGAAATAATTTTTATTAATTTATAAAAGAATTTTATACATTAATATGATATCATATATGATCTTTTATCATTGATTTGTTAATAATATCTTAGTATTATCATTGTTTCGGATGTTAACTTACTCGTTTTCTTTTATATGTTTTTTTTCGTAAGCATTGTTTGTCATGGATAGGTTGTATCTTAATCATATTCAGAATGATATCAAGTCCTTAGATTCTATTATTAATCATCAAATGAGAATTATACTTGAATGGATACGATGGAGAATGAATCTTATCGCGTTCGTGGAGACGGTAGTCCGTACGTACGCACGAGCGACAATATCATTATTTTGATATTAAAATAATATAAAATTGGTTATAATATCATATATAAATAATCATTTTCATGTTATATTTATTATTTAAATGAGATACAGATCATTATTATACCCCTCAAAATAATAATTTATTGAATAACAATTACACCACGATGTGGAGACGGTAAGTCGTACATACGCACATATGGTGACATGTTATTCAAAGGATGGATAGAATACTGAATATGGTTGTACCATATTTATAATAATATTAAATTATATAGGAGATACTGGATTCATTATTTTATAATGGGAATAACAAAGAAAGAAGAAGTGGAAGAAGAAAGGAACTTGGAAAAGGGTGGTGAAATCATTACCTCTTCTTCGGGTTCTTCCTTTCGATTTGATCAAAAGGGCTCCATAAGATGACTTTTGACTAAATTAAGGCCTCTAGGAAGAAGTGAGGGATGTTGATAGAGTATTTGGGAAGAGTTTGGACGAAGCAAAAAGCTTTTAAGGTGTGAGTTGATGAGAAGGAGGAGTGCCTTTTTATAAGAGGGGTGAGGGGTACCTTTGGAAAAGCTAGAAATATTATTTTATAATAAATTCAAATTCGGCTTCTAAGGGATAAAAAGTGGATTATTTAAAGTTTAAGGTGGGTATAGGTCTAAAAACACTCAACCAATAGAATTTAGACAGGTTTGGGTCATTATATTAACCTTATCTTTAAGTAATAACTCTTAGTTAATTAGTTTCACTTTTACAATGTCTCATTGTATTTTTATATTATATGGTCAATAAATTTACTATATACATCCAAACAATACCCAAGTGGTCCATTAATGATACACCATTCATGATATAAGTCTATTTTCCGAACTTTATATTTTTATGAATTTAATATCAATTAATAATTTATTTTTTTTAAACTCTTTTATGTCAATTTTGACACAATTCAATAGTTGATTTTTGTGAAACTCATAACAGAATGATTACTTCGACCAATGTTAATTAAATCAATACTAAAATGACATATTAACCTATAAAATTAGTATAATTCATAAAAAGTCTCAAATTAAATTTATTTGGGTATTTATAATATCAATTATTTTAATTTTTCACTATTATGGTAATTACTGCGTCGTCATTGTGTCATTAATAAAATTACATTATTTAAAGTCTAAAAGTTATAAATAAAATATCATTATGTAGGAAATATTATTATCTTTCTAATGAATATTTAAAATCGAATATATCCTATGTGTAACCCTATATTAAAAATGTTTTAGTAAATAAACGTTGATTTTAACTCTTTTAACTCATCTTTGAATTAAATGATAATAAATGTCCTCATCTAATCCAAGTGGACCTAAATGATAATATTTTATTTCTAAGGTTTTTTTGGTCGAGATACACTTGTCCAATAGAATTAGGACATGTGTTAGGGTAATATTAATATCATTTTTACCTTTAATTACCCTATTTACTTTTAACCGTGGTAAATAAAAGTAAAAAGTTACTATTCAACAAAATTTATTTTCATCTCATTGAACCACATTTTACTTCTTGATATTAACCGGGTCTCCTGGATTTTTGAAATTCCATTCACCGAAGTAGTAAAATTATGTTTTGTGAAAAATTCAGTTTTTAACTACTACTTAGTAGTTTCACTATTCATAAAAAATTGAAGATTTTCAGAACAATGCCAAAATTTCACCCTAAGATATAATTGATTTTCTGAATTCAAAAATGATGTCTATTTTAAAAAATTCCAAACATATAAGTTTCATTAATTAATTTTATAATTAATTCCCGCGGTTACAACAAATAGCGTGTTTTTAAGAGACAATATATACCAAAAGATTGACAATTGTTTAGGTCCAATTTCAAAGTGAAATTAATTCTAATGAACACCATTGGATAAAATAGAAAAAATATATTCTATATATACATTAAAACCACTAAAATTCATAATTTATCACTATTAATTATTTTTATTAAAAAAAGGTGTTTTTAATTAAGATTTAGTAATTTTCACTATTTATCAAAATATTAAAGTTATCCGAAAAGTACCAAAATTTCACCATAGGATAAATTCGATACTCCGAATCCAAATTTGAAGTCCATTTTGAGAGGTAAAATTTCAAAAAGTATTTATTACTATTAATAACGGCTAGTTTGATCGGTTGTGGTGTGTGTTAGAACTCGATGTTGCGTACAACACACGCTATTGCATTATTCCAAGGGAAGCGTACCGTAGAAGCTTTGGGTGTTACACTAATAAATTGAAACACATCCATTATATTCAATATTAATGCGTATTATGTAGAGGTAGAATTTATTTTAGGGGAAGTTTGTAGTATCATATTCAGATGTGAAATATAAACATTGATTTTGATTCAAATATTTTATTTAAATTAGGTCAAAGTCAATTATATCAAAATTGATTCCAATTAATCATTTTAATTATAATAATAAGGGAATGATACTGAATCTATTTAATCGTCTTGATCAAGATAATAATTGAAGGAAATAGATGGATGTGTGGTTAAGGGGGGGCTATAAATTAGAAGAAGATGTTCATTTCAATAGTTTTATAGATATTTTTAGTGAATAAAACACATTGGAAAAGTGATTTAAAAGAATAAAATGCTATCTATTTATTCATATATTAATATAAAATTTTTATAGAGAATCATGTTGAGGAATATAGAGTAATAAAATTAGTATAGGAATTGAAATTAGATTTGAGACATGGATGATTGTATAATGATGTAATGCTACAGACCTCTCTGGTCCATTCCTTTTCGAAAATCTGGTGTCTAGCGTGTTCTGGGAGGTCAATGTGACTTATTCCATATACTTTTCCAAATTTCCAGTTTGGTGAATAGTGCATCGGTAGCCTTAGGTGAACTATGTAACTAGTAGCCATTTTTGAACAGTGTCGTCAGTAACCTTAGGTGAACAATGTCATCAGTAACCTTATGTGAATAGTTCATAGGTAGCCATAGGTGAGAAGTGTCATTAGTAGCCATAGGGGAACAATGTCATTAGTAGCCATAGGTGAATAGTGTCATTGGTATCCTTTGGTGAACAATGTCATCAGTAGCCTTTGGTGAACAGTTTATCGGTAGCCTTAGGTGAATAGTGTCATCGATAGCCTTAGGTGAACATTGTAATCGGTAGACTTACGTGAAAAGTGCATTGATAGCCTTAGGTTAACAGTGTCATCAGTAGCCTTAGCCAAACAAATTCATCAGTAGCCTTAGGTGGATAGTGCATCATTAGCCTAAGGTGAACATTTTCATAGGTAGACTTAGGTGAATAATATAAATGATAACCTTTGGTGAACATTGCAATGGTGACCTTATGGGAACATTGTCCACAATAGCCATATGTGAAAAATGCTAAAGTGAACTTATGTGAACAATGTTATCGATAACCTTATGTGCACAGTGCAATGACGAGGTTCCAAGGATGAAGATCCAATGGTAGCCTCATTTGGTTTCCAAATCTTGAGTTCATTAAAAGTGTTTCTAGAATAGTGTGGTTCCAATGGAAGCCAATTTCCATTCCCAAATTTTGATTTCATGAATTGTGTTTCTAGAATAGTGTGTTTCCAATGGTAACCTATATTTTTATTTGCAAAATTCTGTGTTCATGTACAATGTTTCCATAAAGGTGAGGTTCCAACTATATGCTGTATTTCCTTTTCCAAATTTGGACATCATAAACAATGTTTCTAGAATAGTGAGGTAATAGAGGTAGCCTATATTTCCGTTTCCATGTTCTGAGTTCATGAACACTATTTCCAGAATGGTGAGTTCCAAAAGTATCCCTTATATCCTTTGCAAAATTTTTAGTTCATTAATAGTTTTTCCAGAACTGTGAGGCCTAATGGTAGCCTCTTTTTCCGTTTCCAAATTTTGTGTTCATGAACAGTGATTGCAGTTTCCTATAGTTTCCCCTCTTTGACATTTCCATTGACATAAAATGCATTTAATGCCTTTTTATGGACTCTAAGGAAGTTTCAATGGCTATAACTCTTATATTAATTTCCCTAAGGCACAAGATGTTTCTACATTGTCATACCACGTGGTTTGTTGTGATCGGCTTTTACTGGAAAATCCATCATATATTAAACCAATTCCCCATTAAATCATCTAAAGGGATGATTTACGTTCCTCCTTAGTTCTTCCATCTTGTTCTCAGTTGGGAGGCTCTTGATCTTTCCTTTCCATCCTATATGAGTTACACAATAAAAAATTAATTCTTGCATTGTTTCCACTCAGTATTGATTCAACCAAGAATTCTTGATCTATATTTGATATAATTTATGATCTATCATCATTCATTGGGTTTCATCTCATTTTTTTTCTCCTTTCACTTTTAAGGAATTTTACCCCCTTGTTTCTAAGGTAATTTTTTTGGGTGTCACCGGTGTGTTGGTTTCTATGCATCCTCGAGTGGATATATATGTCATGGGGGGAGGAGATCGTAACCCCTTCTGTGGCTCATTCTCATATAAATAACTTCAATAACTGTTTGAGGTAGGGGATTTGTTTCTTCTATTTTCTTTTATGTGAAACGTTATAGTTAGCCTGTTTTATCCAACTGAATTAAAATGGAATTGACATAATAAAAATTTGAACCGGATAAATAAATTGATGTTTATCTTATGTTATTGCATAGATATTGTGATATCTATGATTGATTAATTAGCTTTTCATTCATGATGAAAATTGGTAATGAAATTAAGGAAGGAATTAATTGATAATTGTTTGGCTAAAGATAAAGAGTCATGTTAATGTACCCGATTATTGTTTTGTAATTTTATAATAATCAAATTTATGCATTAGGAATGTTGAATAAATTTTGGACAGATTTCTCTTAAGGTTTCCTGTAGTTGGAAACTTCAATTAATAAATTTGTTAATCCATAATGGATTAAAGAACTGGATGTTTGATAATAAATAATTCCCAGCGGGGTTCTAAGTTAAGCTCTTTCTTGTGTTAGGTCCAGGAGCCCAATTGATATGATGTTTGTCTTTCTACTATTTTTTTTGTGATGTGTGCCTTGACGGCTGTTGTGATATGTTGGGGAATAACGGCCAACTGGTTTTTGTAGTAGTTGACGCCTAGAGTGGCGAGATGCTTCCGTTTATGCATCTGGGTGTAGGGAAGGACACTAGGGATGATGAAATAGGTTGGATGTGAACGTTTTTATTCTTATTGATTGATTTTTGGTTTATCTACATTACTCTCCCAAATTCTCAAGGTATCTTGTCTTCCTTACCCTTCCTCCAAAAGGGGTAAAGACGTATGGGGTATACCATGTGTATTCTATGTTAAGCTTCTCAGGGGAGGATGGTTCTAAACTCATGCTATATGCAGGAATGACACGATAAGTGGTTAATCTTCTCACTGTGTTGATCCCCCTTGTGTTTAGTAGCATAGAATATTTTTCTATAATTACTTGGAAAATTTTAAAGTAATGTTGTGAATAAATAATTGAATTAAGGATGTAAACCCATGGGGTTAGAGCTTATTGGGACGCAATGCTGATTTTACAATTTTAATGGGACGGTGGACTTTGGGTGTGATGCTAAATAAATTTAATGTGGAATTGTTAATGGTTAATAAGTGTTTAAATAATAAATTAACGTAAATCAAAACAAATAAAAAGCGGATGAATTTATTTAAAAAATCGCTTTAATGGTTTTGTGCTTATAGGATACCTAGTCCTAGAAGTAGGAGCTTAGTGTCCGAGAGGCATTAGCTATAATTGAGTCTAAGACTAGACTATGCCCATAGTGTGGTTGTGAGATATAGTATATTCAGTACTTTTTTTGTTTCTATATGCTACTCCACCCCACCTGTAAGGGCTACTGACTCCCCAGGGATTCTGATCCATGGGGGTGATTCCACCAACATTCCAGTGGGAGGATCGATGGATGACTACCCCCTTTGGTCTTGCTCTCTTCTCTTGGTAGTTACTTGTGCAGGTAGGCACAATGATTAGTTTTCTCCATATATGTTTTGTGAGGGCTGTAATGGCTTCGGGTTATTCACACACATATATTTTGGATTATAGTTTTTTTGTACTACTATAGGTGTAATATGTATATGATACGATGTCTTGAGGATTTTTACACGTTGAATGGGATATAATTGCTTGTGGTTTGATACTCTATGTATGATACACATTATGCGAGCATTGGTGGATCCTAGTAACTATCGGGTTACATTTCTTACAAGGACATGGATGTTTTGTTTCATGCGGTTCATGTTGTCATTATTTTCCTTTGTGTTTGTAGGAAATACTTTTTGGAGAGAGATTCTTATGGTAGGTGATGTTGGGGAAAGTGGAAAACTGGTGGGGTATTATTGGCGGGGTACCCTTGATATTTGTTATCATATTATATACTCTTGTATGAATTACATGGTGAGGGTAGAAACGGAGATGTTGGGAACATTGAATACATGTTTAGGTGATGAGTTAGTTTCGCTAGTTGTTCAATTTTCTTTTGTAGGATTTCATTAGATTTGCACATGAGGCATTGGGGAGGATCCTACTGAGTATACTGTTATAATAACCCTATGTGTATATAAACTGTTTTTCAGGTCACCTGGAGTAGGATGGAGATCATGCTAGTTTTTACTAGCTTGGGGTTGCATGAGTTGTTTGGGATACGTGGTTGCTAAATTTTTTTACATTCTTTTGGGAACATGAAGTTTTACCTATTTAGTTTACTAGTTTTCCATGACATTACATATGTGTAAGTTGATTTTCATTTATATTTATATCTAAATTGGAGTTGGTTGGTGTCTAACTTACCTATCTCTTCCGTATGTGTTCTCTTAGTGGGTAATTCCTGCCATCTGTGTATATACAATTCCATTGGTTATAGTTGCCAACCCGGGGCCTACTAGAGGTGTGAATTAATGGCTATTATCTCCCTTATCACATTTCATACCAAGGAGGGGTACAATGTTTTGGGAGGGAGTCATAATAGAGTGGTATTAGAGGTCTGGTCGAGAGATAGGATGCTGTTTGGAGTTAGGCACATGTTATGTTGCGTGGGTTGGAAGTGAAACGATGTCATTCAAGTGTATCATATGATGTAAACACCATAGAAGAGACGACACATAGGAGTTTAGGGACCCACATTATCTGATTCATAGACCTTTATGTTGACAATGTATACTAAACATGGTTATATTAGTTATAGGGTAGAGACCTAGGAAGTGATCATGCAACATTCATCCTTCTTCCTGAGTTTTAATGTGTAGACCTTGGGATAAGGTTACCTAAAATGAATAAAAGAAAACAATTAATTAATTAATTTTGTGTCTTCATAATTCATGATTAGGAGAACTAACTACTTTTTATTTTACATCTATGGCTCCAGGTCGACGTCCTCATCAAGATCACATAGAAGATGTTCAGCAAGCTTTGCCAGTCGTTCACTGCAGGGTAGAGGTCGACGACGATAATCATGGAGGAGAAAACTCATAGATTTTTTGCACCAAGGTCTATAGTAGTATGTGAGCTCCATTTAAGATGTTTTCACAGAAGACTGGTTGGAGGAGGTCGAGATAGGCTTCAGTTCAATCTGTGCAGGGAAGGATCACAGGGTGTTCTTGTTTGTGATGATTATGCATGGTGCAGCAATGTAGTGGTAGTTTTTGTACCTCATGGATCGGGATGAGTTAGAAATATCCTGGGAGGAGTTCCAAGACAAATTTAGAATCAATTTTTTTTCTTCAACCACAAAGGGTTACAGTCGCCAGGAGCATATTTCCCTTTGACATGGGAGCTCTAGTGTTCGAGATTTTGGATTCCATTTCTGGAAACTATTACAATTTTTATTGGACCATTTCCAGATGATAAGGATAGGTGGAAGAATTTTATGTAGGCTTTGAATCTAGAGATCCAGCGCCAGATCACCTCATTTATGTTGATGACATATCGTGAGGTGCAATAAAGGACAGAGGTCATCGAAAGGAAATTGTCCAGAACTGGATCATCATGAGAATGGAGTAGTCATGATTCCCCACGAAAAATATATGTGGTCAAAGGATCATAGATTTTTGGGAAGAAGAGTTTCCATTTGGCTGGGGGAAGGTCCCATCCCTCAGCATATCATTTCTCTGGGGGCAGTAGATCTAAGGACTATTCCAATGGATCAGGTGCTTGTTTTTCTTGTGGTGGTGGAGGTCCTCAGCTACGAGAGTGCCTGACCATTCAGAGCAGTCATCATGAACCCGTTTTTCTGCTCCTAGATCATTTGTTGATGTAGTTTTAGCTGAGGCAATAACAGCAGGTTTCACCAGTTTTGGATCAGTAGAGGGTAGATGTGGAAGGAAGAGGACAACCCCATGATGCTCCCCGTTCTCAGAGAGTGGAGATCAGCCATGGTGTTGGTCAACCTTAGGGTAATAATGGCCATTAAATAAGGTCGTATACAACTTCATTCTTTGGCATTTCTAGCATCAGGCGAGATATACATCATTCGAGGTACCCATTTCTTATTTCTTACCTAGGTGTATTCCTTGTTTGATTCAGGAGTGACACCCTCCTTCATATCACATACCCTTTTCAATACTTTGGTACACGAGGTAGAGTGTCTTTTACTGCCCTTGGAATTGACTAAGCCAGTTGGAGGATGAGATGACATGTTTGATGTTTCTAGAGACTGTGAGATCGTGTTGGTGAAGCACAGATTTTGGGGAGATTTCCTACGTATAAAAATAAAACTAAATGATTTCATACTGAGCATGTATTGGTTATATTCGTCATAGGATGGTGTGGATTTATTCAGGAGGGAGGTTGTGTTCTTTGATGCGGATAGAGAGCATGTGGTGTTCATTGGGGAGTGATGTCATGACCTGTCCCCCGGGCCCCATTTCGTAACTACCCCATGCCCGCCTTCCAAAGGCCAGGGGCCGGCGACTAGCACCAAAGGTGTATATCCCGATAACTGGGATGGAATTGCCTTTATAAAAGTAAACAAACAAGAATCTGAGTACAAGCGGAAGAAAACACTAAGTAAAACTGAAAACAAAAGTAGTGCTGAATGTAAAGGGGCCAGAAATACAAGCCCAACTGTAAAGTACAAGGTAAAAGACAAAACAACCGGAAGGTGACAAGCAGCTCCTGGATCGTCCACCAAGGATCCTACCTAAAGGGTAGGTACATATAGCCTCCTGGATCGTCCAACATGGATCCTACCTGAAGGGTAGGTACAGATAGCCTCCATATCTCTCTCGCCCGTCAACCTCCTCCGAGTGTCGTCTCATTGTGCAGTCCACCACCAGATACTCTCTCGTCGGGAGGTCCACCTCCGGGTATGGTCCAGTCCTCGAACACTCGGCCTCTGTCTGCGCTTCTCAACATCTGCAACCAACACAATGAGGTGCGGGCATAGCCCGTGCATGGGTGAGTATAACGATAATCAGTAGGGACCCCGAGACCCTCAAGGTCTCAGTAAATCCAACAATGATAACCACAAAGAATATTTTAATAGATAACCTCTACCTAGGCATATGCCCATACATATACCCAAGTTATCAAGTAACCCATCTCAATCATGAGGAAACACAAAGATTATGAAATCAAAGGATAACCACTATCCAGGTATATGCTCATACATATACCTAAGTTATCAAGTGACCCATCTTAATCATGAGGTAAACATAAAGGTCATAGACACAGCTCAAAACAGGATTTTCATTATCAAAACCATAACTGCTGAAGGGCCTCCTCTCTGGAGTGCACAATGGTCCTGTCACGACTCCGAGGTACTGCTCACTAACCTAAGACTGCTGAGGTACTCCTCCTGTCGAGTACTGTGGGCCTGCTACTACAACCAAGTGCTTCCCACCATGGGTCTGCCGTTACAACCAAGAGTTCCCCCTCATAGCGTCAAGAGATACTCCTTCTGTTGAGTACCGCGGGTCTGCCGCTACAACCAAGCGCTCCTCCTTCGTTGGTCTGCCGCTATAACAAAGTGATCCCCCTCATAGACTCCAGAGGTACTCCTTCGGCTGAGTACCACGGGTCTGACGCTACAACCATGCGCTCCTCCGCCGTGGGTCTACAGCTACAACCAAGCGCTCCCCACTGGGCTATCCAAAACACACTGAGTCGATCAGTCAAACAGTTGTCTGGTCTCAGTCGGCTACACGGTATCCGTACTCCGCACGCTCATCTCCGGGAGGGTCCGCTCCATGAGTTACTGGTCGATACTACATGTATCACAAATTTCTATGAAGAATTATCTAAAAGGACCTCCTTGTCACAGTGGTCTCAACGCAATAGACGACACGTCAATTGGACTCCCGGTCTGTGAGTTACTAGCCTTTTCGTCCCCGGGGCCTAGTTGGTTTCATGTGCGATCCAACCCGGACGTATCTGAACCGTACCCCAAAATTTCATAGTGTATACTCATAGGGACCGTTTCTCCACGTGATCACCAACGCTGCTGACAGTTCGTCAAACAGACGTCCGGTCTGAAAGATATCAGCTTTTCCGTTCCAGGGGCCCGGTTGGATTTCGGGTGCAATCCAACCCGGCCACTATCCAACTTCTTCCAAAACTCAGGAAAAGTATGCCAAATGTTCTGTCTCAACAAGAGGAAATCAACGAGACAGACGACGCATCAATCAGACGCCCGGTCTGTGAGTTTTTGGCTTTTTCTTTCTAGGGGCCCGGTTGGTTTCCTGAGCGAACAAACCCGACCGCACTCCGATGGAATCCAAACCTTGAGAAAAGTAATCCAAAATAACATTCTCACTAAAAGGAATCCAACAAAGTCAATGGCACGTCAATCGGACGTCCGGAGCTCATGTTATTAGCATTTCCGCTCTGAGGGTCCGGTTGGTTTCGTGTACGAACCATCTCGGCCGAACCCAAATTATTCTAAAACATTGAGTGCGATATACCGAAACGACCGTCTCGATCCAAGGATCGAATCGCAACTGATAATGCATTGATCAGAGGCCCGTAGCTCATGTTATGGACGCCCGACCGGAAGAGGATCGGTATTAAGGGTTTCGGGCCCCGGTCCAACCCGGCCCAATACCCCCAGGTCGGCCCGAACCGGGTCGACTCGAACCGGGTCCTGGTCCGCCCCTCTTGGGCACGGCCCGGCCCGGCCTGGGAGCAGCCTAGCCTGGCGAACTGGCCCGGCCTGGGCGTGCTGGCCAGGCGCTCGACCAAACGGTCGAGCCGTTGAGGAGGGGGGCGCCTGCCCCCTAGTTTGTAACCACGACGCCCCTTAATTGGGGCCGCTCAGCTGGCCGTCCTGGGGTTTGAACCACCCACTTTCCCATGCCCAGCCGGCCCCCCCGGCCGGCCAATATCTTCCACTACGGGACCAGCGACGGCTGGTCCCCTCCCTGCTCCGACACTGGTAGCCCGCTTCAGGCCGCCGGTTCCCACGCTCCGCCGCGGCCCGGTATCGGCCGCAGCCTTCATTCATCCAGTGCAGAACGACGGCGCCACACCCCTCCGCCATGGCCCCGCTCCAGCCGTGGTGCTTTTACGGTTCTCTGGCGCGGCGTGACGGCTCCGCGACTTGGTTCAGTTTCACGGCGTAGTGCGACGGCGCCGCGCATGCCGCACGATCCCGCGCGGTGCGACGAAACCGCGTCATTCCGTTCCAATCCACATTAGAATCAACAACACAGATAAGGGAGGAGGATCGGCCGTGTTTGTGCGGTCTGGCCCCCTCTCGTTAATCATTAGAAAAAGGTCATAATTCACGAAGAACGTCAAGGTAGTAATCACGAACAAAAATAAACCCCTACCTCGAGCGTAGCTTGAACGGTGGTTCGTCGAACGAGGATTCGTTGCGGAAAAAGACATCACAAAAGAAGACGTCATCAGCTTCACGGTATACGGCGTCACGTAGTCGGTTTTGGAGGACTCAACGTTCTTCGTCATAGATCGATGTGATCTTCGCGTTCTTTGTCGAAGATGAAGAAGTTCCTCAAGTTCCTTAGCCATTTCTCCCAAAGACTCCACAACAAGAATTCAACCCTTAATAAAATAATCCCACACTTATTTTAATAACATGACATTAGATTGAAATTCAAACACTCACATTAAACACACTTCATTAATAACATAAGTTATTAAAACTTAAGTTATCAAATTTAATTGTGAGTTGAGGGAGTTAAGGAATGTGAAGGGGTGGGGTTCGTTTGGGCCCCACCACCCCCACCACCTCCCAAGGGATGTTGGGTAGTTACCCAAATTCCACCCAAAGCATAAACCCACATAGAGAAAATAAAAATTGTAGTTAAAGTTTTATTTTAACTTCCACAATTTTTATCAACCTCTCTCGTGAAAATGCAACTCCAGAAAAGGTTTTTCTAAGCAATTATCGGTGCTGCGGTTCCATCGGTGCCCTTGGAATTCAATTCCGAGCACCGGTTCAAAAGTTAGAAAAACCTGCTCGTTCATTCACTGAACGTACCTGAGCTAAACTTCAGAAATTGAATTTTGGGCACACCGGACCTTGGAATCAGGCGCCGTCAGAAACTGCATTCTCATAAAATTCCAAAGAAAATTAAGAAAAAAATTCCGTTGGATTTTACGGGTCTTTAAATTACTCCCACCACAGGGCTATACGTCCCCGTAAAGATACATTATAATCTAGGGAAACAAAAGTGGTACTGAGTACGCACCTGGGCCTTCCGATCCCATGTGGTGACCTGGAGGTTCCCGTACTGCTAGAGAAACTATACCCAAGGAATCGACCGTCCTCGTAGGACCAGCTTCTGTCGATCCTCAACCACTACTAGAACCACACAAAGTCACCCCATGGCTGATGATATGTGTCCATTCAAGCACATATCTCCCCAGTTGAGATACGTGGAAGTCGTCGTGCACTCGGCGCAACTGAGGTGGATGGGTCAAACGGTAAGCCACATCGCTTACTCTACTGAGGACCGGAAAAGGTCCATTGAACATTGGAGATATCTCACCGCTCGGCTACATCTCTGTAAACCTTGTCGAGGTGGGACCCGTATAAGAACGTGGTCACCATTATCGAACTCTATAGGTCTCCCCTTCCTGATTAGAACTGAAACTCAAAACTCCTGCTGCGATGAGGGTAAGGTTGGCCAACCCAAGAATGATCAGATACAAACTCCCATGCACGATTTTAACCTGTTCTGCCTGGGGTTTCCTTTTCACCGACCAAGGAAAACCCATCCTCACATTTGCCTAATATCGTCAATTTGATTATGAATAGTTATTTCTCAATCCATACTCAAACTAACGTCTTAAGGCCTTGACGCTTCCACCAAGAGGTCCCAACTGAGACTCTCACCTCAAGGGTTAGATCACACCGTCAGCGTAAGTGTGACAATCGAGTCTTCTCCCAAAGGTATATCTAGACGTGAGGGTCAAGTATACGGCTTACCAGAAACTCTAGGTCTTGGACAAGATTCATGGAAGGAAGGGATGATTCGTATCGATGTATGTGGCTACGGAATCTAGTAGAAGATAAAGTACTCACTTCTAATCATCCTTAGAGCCCTTTCGGTCGCACTCCTTGACCACATGCATCTATTCTTTTCCCCTACCCTCCAGCTCCCTGAGCCTGGAGGGGACAACAAAGGCGGGTGGTTGTAACATGTGGAAAAGTACACCACCACATGCTGCTCTCCTAGCTTTGCTTCCACGTCTGCTGCTCTGCAGATTCATCTTTCCTTGACACTTCTTCTTCATGAAACATTTTACACGTCCAAGTCTCTGAGACTGACGCCAGTTCGCATCTTCCCAATGTTAACATTCACTGGATAAATCCGATCAGCCAATGAACATTCAACCACAAAGGTTCATTCTAGCACCCTAACATAAGTAGGAATGCGTAGAGAAAGGAGTGCTTACTCGGATATCCTTTAAACACACCTCGCTCTGTGGTCCGAGCTCTAAGAACTGATCATATCGTAGTCATCAAGTACCAAAAACAATCGGTACACCTTGATGATTACTCAGCTACTAAAACATCATCCTACCGAAGCTGTATAAGCTATAAAAAAACTCTCATCCACCTCCTCAATCCAGTTCTCAGCAGTCTGTGCATCGGGATCGCCTCAGAACATGAGGGTAACTGATGTTGGAACACGTATAAGGCAGTAAGCCTACATGTGTCACATATTGGTACTGCCAGTTGTAACTGCAGACCAATAGGTAGTAATGTATAGCTGACACACTACCCAAAGGTACTATCTCAGGCATCGGTCCACGTACCAAAGCCTCATCGCTATGCGGACCATCCTCATGGTCACTCACTGGAAAACACTAGTGGCCAAGTCCACCATCCACTCTTCTGATGTCTCAGCTAGACAGAAAAAACTAGCAATTACCCCGAGCCAGTGCTCTGCTGTCTGAGAATCTGCCTCGCCTCGTAACCTCGGAGGCCGCTGCTGCTGGAACTCATGCAACACGCTCTTCCAGCGTGCACAGTTCTATAGTAAGGCTGGTGGAATCTGCTGCCCAACAGGTGGTGGTGCTCCTGGTACACCACCCGAGGGTGCCAACATAGAAAAAGCGCCCCACACCGGAGCCTCGCCGCTCGGTGGGCCGTCATCGAGTACTATCTCGGAACTCCAACTGACTGTCTACATGGAGACATCCTGAATAGACGCGACACGGTCAACTATTAATACCTAGTGAGCTAACCTGGTTTGAGCTGACTTTTAATCTTTGGAAACACACTCACAATCAGTGTTTTCGTGTACAATGTCGAAAATCAGTAGTCGGGGTCATGGTGTACGTATACGTCGGCCGCCGCACCAAAACTGGACTCCCTGAACTGAAAACCACACTCGGTACCCTTAACACTATTGCTTCACATAGAAAAAGATCAGAGTACTGAGTTCTGCAGTAGAACTGAACTCCATTGATACCAATTATCACGACCCGTCCCCCAGGGCCCATGTCGTAACTACCCCAAGCCCACCTTCCAAAGGCCAGGGGCTGGCGACTAGAACGAAAGGCGTATATCTCGATAACTGGGAAGGAATTACCTTTATAAAAGTAAACAAACAAGAATATGAGTACAAGCGGAAGAAAACACTAAGTAAAACTGAAAACAAAAGTAGTACTGAATGTAAAGGAGCTGGAAATACAAGCCCAACTGTAAAGTACAAGGTAAAGGACAAAACAGCCGGAAGATGACAAGAAGCTCATGGATCGTCCACTAAGTATTCTACCTGAAGGGTAGGTACAGAAAGCATCCTGGATCGTCCACCATGGATCCTACCTGAAGGGTAGGTACAGATAGCTTCCACAACAGTCTCTCCCACAAACCTCCTCCGAGTGTCATCTCGATGTGAATTCCACCACCAGATACAGTCTCGTCGTGAGGTCCACCTCCGGGTACCGTCCAGTCCTCGAAAACTCAGCCTCTGTCTGCACTGCTCGACATCTGCAACCAACACAACGAGGTGATGGCATAGCCCGTGCATGGGTGAGTATAAAGATACCCAGTAGGGACCCCGAGACCCTCATGGTCTCACTAAATCCAACAAGGATAACCACAATGAATATTTCAACAGATAACCTCTACCTAGGTATATGCCCATACATATACCCAAGTTATCAAGTAACCCATCTCAATCATCAGGAAACACATAGATTATGAAATCAATGGATAACCACTTTACAGGTATATGCCCATACATATACCTATGTTTTCAAGTGACCCATCTCAATCATGAGGTAAATATAAATGTCATAGACTCAGCTCAAACCAGGATTTTCATTATCAAAACCCTAACTGCTGAAGAGCCTCGTCTCTAGACTGCACAGTGGTCCTGTCATGACTCTGAGGTACTGCTCACTAACCTAAGACTACTGAGGTACTACTCTTGTCGAGTATTTTGGGCCTGGTGCTACAACCATGCGCTTCCCACCATGGGTCTGCCGCTACAACCAAGATCTCCCCCTCATAGCCTCAGGAGTTACTCCTTCTGTTGAGTACCGCGGGTCTTCCACTACAACCAAGCACTCCTCCTCCATGGGTCAGCAGCTACAACCAAGCACTCCCCCTCATAGCCTCCATAGGTACATCTTCTGTGGAGTACCGTGGGTCTGCCGCAATAACCAATCACTACTCCACTGTGGGTCTGCCGCTACAACAAAGCGCTCCCCTTTGGGCTATCCGAAACACACTGAGTCGATCAGTCAAGTAGTCGTCAGGTCTCAGCCAGCTACACGGTCTCTGTACTCCGCATGCTCGTCTCCGGGAGGGTCCACTCCACGAGCTACTGGTCGATACTACAAGTTTCAAAAAGTTCCACGAAGAGGTATCTCAAAGGACTTCCTCGTCACAGGGGTCTCAAAGCAACAAACAACACGTCAATCAGACGTCAGGTCTGTGAGTTACTAGCCTTTTCATCCCCAGGGCCCGATTGGTTTCGTGTGCGAACCAACCCGGGCATATCTCAACTATACCACGAACTCTAATAGGGTGTACTCATACGGACCATTTCTCCACGTGATCACCAATGCCACTGACGGTTCGTCAAACAGACATCTGGTCTGAAAGATATCAATTTTTCCGTTCCAGGGGTCCCGTTGGATTTCGTGTGCAATCCAACCCAGCCACTATCCAACTGCATCCAAAACTCATGTGAATTATGCCAAATGTTCCGTCTAATAAAGAGGAAATCAACGAGGCAGATGGTGCATCAATCGGACGCCCGGTCTGTGAGTTTTTGTCTTTTTCGTTCCAGGGGCCCAGTTGGTTTCGTGAGCGAACCAGCCCGACCGCACTCCGACGACATCCAAAACTCGAGCGGAGTAAGCCAAAAGATCCGTCTCACTATGAGGGATCCAACAAAGTTGACGGCACATCAATCAGATATCCAGAGCTCATGTTATGAGCGTTTTCGCTCCGATGGCCCAGTTGGTTTCGTGTACGAACCAACTCGGCCGAACCCAAAGTATTCCGAAACCTTCAGTGCTATATACCGAAACGACCATCTCGATCCAAGAATCGCATCACAACTGACGGTGTGTTGATCGGAGTCTCTTAGATCATGTTATGGATGCCCGACCGAAAGAGGATCAGTATTAAGGGGTTCGGGCCCCGGTCCGACCCGGCCCGATACCCCTTGTGTCGGCCCGAACCGTGTCGACCCGAACTGAGTCCAGGTCTGGCCCGCTTGGGCGTGGCCCGGCCCGGCCTGGCCTGGGCGCGGCGCACTGGGCGCGCTGGCCAGGCGCTCAGCCAAACGGCCGATCCGTTGAGGAGGGGGGCTCCTGCCCCCTGGTTTGTAACCACGACCCCCCTTAATGGGGGCTGCTCTGCTGGACGACTGGGGGTTTGAACCCCCAGCTTTCCCTTGCCCGGCCGGCCCACCCCGGTTGTCCGGTTTCTGCCACCACGGGACCGGCGACGGCCGGTCCCCTCCCTACTCCGACACCGGCAGCCCACTTCTGGCCGCCGGTTCCCATGCTCCGCTGCGGCCCAGTATCGGCTGCGACCTTCATTCGTCCGGTGTGGCGCGACGGCGCCGCACCCCTCCATCGTGGCCCCGCTCCGGCCGCGGTGCTTTTGCGGTTCTCTGGTGCGGCGCGACGGCGCCGCGACTTGGTTCAATTTCACGGCGCGCCGCGACGGCGCCGCACATTACTTGTTGCACGATCCCGCACGGTGCGACGACACTACGTCATTCCGTTCCATTCCACATTAGAATCAATAACCCAGATAAGGGAGGAGGGTCGGCTGTGTTTGTGCGGTCCGGCCCCCTCTCGTTAAACATTATAAAAATGTCATAATTCACGAAGAACGTCAAGGTAGTAATCACGTACAAAAATAAACCCCAACCTCGAGCATATCGTTAACAGAGGTTCGTCGAATGAGGATTCGTCGGGGAAAAAGACGTCACGAAAGAAGACGTTGTCGGCGTGGCAGTATACGGCGTCACGTAGTCGGTTTCTAAGAACTCGGCGTTCTTCGTCAGAGATCGATGTGATCTTCACGTTTTTCTCCGAAGACGAAGAAGTTCCTAATGTTCCTTATCCTTTTCTGCCAAAGACTCCACAACAAGAATTCAACCCTTAATAAAATAAGAACACACTTATTTTATTAACTTGAAATTAGTTTGAAATTCAAACACTCACATTAAACACACTTCATTAATAACATAATTTATTAAAACAGAAGTTATCAAATTTAATTGTGAGTTGAGGGAGTTAAGGAATGTGAAGGGGTGGGGTTCGTGTGGGCCCCACCAACCCCATAACCTCCCAAGGGATGTTGGGTAGTTACCCAACTTCCACCCAAAGCATAAATCCACATAGAGAAAATAAAAATTGTAGTTAAATTTTAATTTTAATTTCCACAATTTTTATCAACCTCTCACGTGAAAATGCAACTCCGGAAAAGGTGTTTCTATGAAATTACCAGCGCTGCGGTTCCATCGGTGCCCTCAGAATTCGATTCCGAGCACCGGTTCAAAAGTTAGAAAAACCCTATCGTTCATTCACTTAACGTACCTGAGCTAAACTTTGGGAATTGAATTCCGAGCACACCGGGCATCAGAATTAGGCGCCGTCAGAAACTGCATTCTTGTAAAATTTCAAAGAAAAATAAGAAAAAAATTCACTTGGATTTTACGGGTCTTTACAAGTGAGACCCTCAGATATGTCCCAAGCATGATCTGTCCTTATCATCCTTGATAGCTTAGATGATGATGATTTCTTCTGAGGATCAATAGTTGGAATTTACAAGGACAATAGAATAGTACCCTGATGTCTTTCCGAAATAGGTTTTAGTAGTACCCCCTAAATGAGAGATCGAGTTTGGGATAGAGCTACAATAAGGATCATCTCTTATCTTTATGATTTTATATAGGATGACCCCTTATGAGTTACGAGATCTACGTATACAGCTTGATGGTATGTTACAGTGCATTTTTTTTTGGCCGAGAGTGTCACTATGAGGTGCACTAGTTTTTTTTCGTGAAGATTTCTTACAAAATTTTGTGGTTTTGTTTTAATTATTTTCACTTAAACAAAGTGAATGTGAATAATCATTATCCTCTTCCATAGATTAGTGATTTATTTGATCAACTGAAGTGTGAATGTTGTTTCTCATAAATAGACTTATGGTCAGTATATCATTAGATGCATGTGAAGGATGAGGATATCGCAAAGACTACTTTCCATTGTCGTCATGGGAATTGGGAGTTCATTATAATTTTTTTTTGATGTGAAAAATCCTCCAATTGTGTTCATGGGATTGGTGAACTCTATGTTCAACAAGTTCCCGGACAGGTTCATGGTGGTTTTCAACGATGACATACTTCTGTAGTCCACGTCTGAGGAGGAGAATGCAGAGCATCTACACGCAGTTAAGGGAGTTCTTCGTCAACATCAGCTATTCGGGACAACTATAAAGTGTTAGATATGGGATCGAGAAGGCTGTTTCTTGGGCCTTGTTGTGTCATATTAGGTAGTAGTAGTGGATCCATCGAAGATAAAAGATGTTGAGTCTTGGATAGACCCAAAGAAACTATCTGAGGTGTGAAGATTCATGGATCTCGCATTCTACAACATAACGTTTGTAGCCGATTTCTCTCAAGTTGCGACTCCTCTGATATAATTCACTATGAAGGATCAGGAGATCATATGGACTGATCAGTGTTAGGAAATTTTTGATTATCTAATGATAATTTAGTAACTACACCAGTTCTTTGGATTCCAGTTGAGGGAGTTCAGTTTGATTTTTTATGAAATGTCTCGTAACTAGGGGTAGGTTGTGTTCTGATTCATCAAATATCAGTTGATTTTTTAGGTTCTCGGCAGTTTCCGTCCCCAGAAACGTAAAAATGCCACCCAAGATCATGTTTTGGCATCCGTGGTGTTTTTTCTAAACATGCGGACACATTAACTCATTGGTTGGCTCTTTTTGGTTTTCACCGATCATAATTGCCTCCTGTATGTTTTCTCCCAGTGTGACATGAACTTACGACAGTGTTGGTGGATTTAGATCTAACAGGCATAAGACATTGAAATATCATATACACCAAGAAAGGAGAATGTGGTAGCTGATGCACTGTGTCGGAAGTCACACAATGATGTAGTGCGTGAATCTAGTGACACTTGGAGTGTAATGGAAGAACTGGCAGTATTACATCCTGATATTGGAGAATATTGGGATAGAGGTTTGTTTTTCAAATTACAGTGTATTCATATCTAGTCCAGAAGGTGGATGTGTGAGAGTTGGGAGATCTACAGGTGGTGGTTTGGAGATACCGAGTTGTTTGTGGTGAGGCCCATGATGGTTGGACAGAGGATAAACAACACCAAGTGTTGTATAATGGATGATTTTTTTTTATTTAGAGATGCATGAGGCGGTTCTTAGATAGTATCATACTTCACCTTTAGTTGTGCGTCCACACTGGAAAAATATGTATTGATCCTTGGGGAGTCAGTTTTGGTGGCCTGGGATAAAATGTACTGTTTCAGAGTATGTGTCTTGATGTTTGGTCTTCTAGAAGGTGAAGGTCCAACACCATGTTCTTGGTGGTCTTCTCTATCTATTAGATATTCCTTAATGGAAGTGGGAAGACATATCAATGTACTTTGATACTGGTTATGTCAAGCTCTGGGAGGACATGATGCTATTTTTGTGGTAGTGTATCGTTAAAAAATATCGGCCCACTTCGTAGTGATCATGGAGTCAGGCTCAGTAGATGTTTTTTCGAAGCTGTATCTAGAGGAGGTGGTGAGATATCATAGAGTCCAAAGGATGATATTTTCTGATAGAGATCCATGTTTCACCTCTTAGGTGTTGAGAGGTCTCCAAAATTCTTTTGGATCACAAATATGCCTTATCACATCTTTTCATCCTCAGACGGACAATCAGACTGATTGGACTATCTAGACTATCGAAGACATGTTATGCTCTTATGTCCTATTTTTTTGGAGGTTCATGGATGAGGCACTACCATTGGTGGAGTTTGAATAGTATAATAGTTTTCACTCCATCAACGATATGGAATCATATAAATCCTTGTATGGTCGGCCATGTTATCATTATTTTTCTGGACTAGGGTCATAGAGACAGCAATTCTCTGACCAGAACTAGTGAAAAAAATAGTAGAGATGTTTCATGAGATTCGTGAGAGGTTTAAGAGAGTACGTGATCTTCGAAAATCATATGCTGATCAAATTGGGAGACCCTTATAGATTGATGTTGGGGATCAAGTGTTTCTGACGGTGACTCCCTGTCATGGGCAGTGAAGGATTGGTAATGGGTGTAAGCTTTCTATTGGTATGTTTGGCCTTCCATGGTGGTATCTCATGTTGGAGATATGGAGTATTGATTAGCACTTCCCCCAAAGATGATCAAGATACATGATGTTTTTCATGTATCATAGTTCCGTCATTATCTTCATGATGACTCTCACATCATCGATTGGGGAGAGATAGATGTTTATGATGATGAAACAATTGAGGAGTGACCTATGGAAATCCGAGATCAAAATAGAAGGTGTCACATGGGCATTATATCCATTCATTCAGGTCTTCTGGTGACATGGTGGAATGGAGGAGAGTACCTGGTAATACGAGTCATATATATGTGCTAAGTACCCATAGATGTGTGATGTTTAACTATTTTTTATGCAATGATGTCCTCTTTGTGATTATATACCTTTAGTGTTTATAAGATGGATTTCTTTCATTGTTGCTTGTGGCTTTCTCCCTTTTGAGATGTATCTTGATTTCTGGTTGTTCAAACATCTTTTCAATTCCATTTTCGGTTGGTTTTGAATTCACAAGTAAGAGAATGATTTGAGAGGTATCCAATTTAAAGGACCTAACCTCTATGGTACAATCCATTGTGAAAATCATGTGTATAAGGTGTTCCGAGAGGACAAGGATACTTATTCCCAACACAAGGCAAAATTTCTAGTTCTGTGAATAGTGTATCGGTAGCCTTAGGAGAACAGTGTCATTGATAGCCTAAGGAGAATAGTTTCATCTGTAGACATAGAATAATATTGCATCAATAAACTTAGGTGAATAGTTCCATTGGTAGCCTTTGGTGAATAGTTTCACCAATAGCCTTACTTGAACAGTGTCATCGGTAGCCTTAGGTGAAGAGTTTCATTAGAAGCCTTAGGTGAATAGTGTAACTATAGCCCTAGGTGAATGGTGTTATAGGTAGCCTTAGGGGAACAATGTCATCTGTAGAATTAGGTGAACAGTTCGTCTGCAGCTTTAGGAGAATAGTATAATTTGTGGCCTTAGGTGAATAGTGTCATTGGTAACCTTAGGTTAACATTCTAATCTGTATGCTTAGGTGAATAGTGCAACTGTAACATTTAGTGAATAGTGCAACATTGACCTTGTGTAAACAATGTCATCGGTAGACTTAGGTGAACAATGCAATAGTGAGCTTATTTGAACAGAGTCATCGATATCCTTATTTGAACAGTGCAATGGTGAGGTTCTAACGTGAGGTTCCAATAGTATCCTTTAATACATTTCAAAATTTTGAGTTCAGGAATAATGTTTCAAGAATGGTAAGGTTTCAATGGTAGCTTCTTTCCATTTCAAAATTTTGAGTTCATGGATAGTGTTTCTAGAATGGCGAGGTTCCAATGGTAGTCTTTGTTTCCTTTTCCAAATTTTGAGTTCATGAATAGTGTTTCCTGAATATAGTGGTTCCAACGGTAGCATATATTTCCTTTTCCAAATTATTAGTTCTTGAATAGTGTTTCCAGAATGGTGTGGTCCCATGGTGGCCTCTATTTTCTTTTCCTAATTGTGAGTTCATGAACAATGTTTCCAGAATGGTTAGGTCCAATGGTAGCCGATATTTCCATTTCAAAATTTCATGTTCATGAACATTGTTTCCAGTTTCATATAGTTTTCCCCTTTGACGTTTCCATTGAAGTAAAATGCATTTAAAGCCTTTTTAAGGACTCTAAGGCTGATTTAAAGGCCGTAACTATTATATTAATTTCCCTAAGGCTCGTGATATTTTTACTTGGTCAAACCACATGGTATAATGTTATAAACATTTGATGAAAAATCCAGCATATCATAAACCACTACTGCATTAAATCTTCTAAATGGATGAGATATCTCTTTCCCTAGTTTTTCCTCCTTATTCTCTGTTGTGAGATTCTTGAACCATTCATTCCAACCCGTATGAGTTTCACAATCTATCTTCCCTATGTGGATTGGTTCCACTCTTTTTTGATGCATCCAAGCAATATCGATCAATCATCGATATAAGGTATGATCTATTGTTATTCATGGTGGTTCATCTCCTTCTGTTTCTCCTTTCCCTCTTATGGAATTTTCCCCCCATGTTACTAATGAGATTTTCCTATGTGTTGATCAGTGTGGTGGTGCTTAAGAATTCTCGGGTGGATACAGTTGTCATAAGGGGAGGAGATTGTAACCAGTTGTGTGGCTCATTCATGTATAATAAACCTCAAGAAATGTCTGAGTTAAAGGATTCATATCTTCACATTTCATTTACGTCCAACTGTATAGTTACCATGATTTATCCTACAGGATTACAATGGAATTGACATTATAAATATTTGATCCAAGTTAAATAAATTGATATCGATCATCTGTTATTGCCTATTTTTTTCTAGACAGTGTGATATATATTATTTCTTTGTTTATCATTTCATTCATGATGGAAATTTGTAAAGACCGTAAAAATGGAATTAATTGATAATTGTTTTGCTAAAGATAATGAGGCATGCGATTGAACCTGATCATTGTAGTAGTAATTTGATGTAAATCAAATTGATGCAATAGTTAGGTTTATTCAGTTATTTTTCAAATAATATTTAAGTATCCCAAAGTTGGATCATGAGATTAATAAATTGGATAATATAAGATGGATTAATGAACTGGTAGTTTTATAAAGGATAAATCTATGTAGGGTTCTCAGTTAACCTCTCTCTTGTTTGAGGGTCGAGAGCCCAATTGATATGATGTTTGTGTTTCATTTATTTTTATGTTGTGATGTGTGCCTCAAGGGATATTGTGATATGTTGGGGAATGTAGGACTAATGATTATGAAAAAAGTTGACACCTATAGTGGATAAATGAATCAGTTTATGCATGTGGGTGTCAGGGTGTACACCAGGGATGATGAAATGGCTAGGATGTGAATGTTTGGACTCTTATTTATTCTTTTGTGCTATTTATCCAATTTACATTCCCCACTTCTCAAGGAAGCTAGTCATGTAATCCATTTTTCTTAAAGGGGTGAAGATGCATGGGGTATTCCACATGCATTCTATGTATATTTTCTCATGGGAGGATGAGTTTATTCTCTTTTTATAGACGACAAAGACACGATGAGTAGTTCATTTACTCACCATCCTAATCCCCCTTGTGTTTAGTAGAATAGAATGCTTTTCTTGAATTCCTGGGAATATGGGAATGTAATGCTGTAAATAAATTTCTGAATGAATGATTTTATCCCATGGTGTGGTATCTTTCCAGGACACAATTCTGAATTTACAATTTTAAAGGTACATTGGACTTTGTTTGTGACACTAATGAAATTTAATGGGGAATTTTTAACTGTTAATTAATATTTAAAAATTGTATAATGTAAAGTTAAATTAATAATAAAGGGAACAAAGTAATGTATTAAATCTCTTTAATGGACGTGTTCTTATATGATACCTAGTCTTAGAAGTGGCATCCAGGAGTCTGAGAGGTGTTATCTGTTGTGGAGTCTAAAACTCGGTTATGCCCATAGTATGGTTGCGAGATATTTTATACTATTTATTTTTGTGTTTCTATTTGCTACACTACCCAATCTATAAGGTAAACTATCTCATTGATGATTTTCATCCCTAGGGGTGTTTTCCTCAACATTATGGTGGGAGGAGGGATGTATTACTACACCCTTTGGCACCAATCACTTCTCTTTGGTAGTTACTTATGCTGGTAGGCACATTGGTTAGTTGACCCCATATATGTGTGTAGAGGGATATAATGTCAGGTAGTAATCGACACACATATATTCGGGATATAGTTTCTTATGGACTACTATAGGTGTAATTCTTATAGGCTGTGATGGCTTGAGGATCCTTAATCTATGTATGGGATATAATGGCTTGAGGATTGATAACTGGTGTATGATACACATTATGCAAGCTATGGTGGCTCCCGGAACATTCCTTGTAACATTTCATACATGGACATGGTGGTATTTTTTCATGAGGTCCATGTATTGGTCCTTCTCCCATGTGTTTGCAGGGAAGAATTTTTTTCAAAGATGCTTACGATGGGAAATGATGTGGAAAATCATAAAACCGGTTGGGAAGTAGTATCCAGGTAACCTTGATATTTTTTATTATATTATATACTCTTCTATATGTTACAAGATGAGAGAAGTCATGGGGAGGCGGGGAACATAGTATACATGTTTATTTGATGAGTTAGTATAACTTGTTGTTCAATGTGCTTTAGCATACTCCCTTTCCATCTGCACGGGAGGCATTGGGGATGATTGTACTGAGTATACTGTTATACACACCCTATGTCTATATAATTTTTTTTTCAGGTCACATTGAGTATTTTGGAGATCATGATGGTTTCTACTAGCTTGGGGTTGCAGGAGTTGCTTTGGATTCTTGGTTGCTATTGTTTTTACATTCTTTTGGGTACATGCAATTTTCAAGATTCATTTGTAGTAGTTTTGCATGACATTACATATGTGTACTTCGGTTTTCATTTATATTATTTTCTAAGTTGGATTTGTTTGATTTCTATAGTATCTCTCTTTTTTGTATGTGTTCTCTTAGAGGCTAATGCCTCCCAAATGTTATTTTACTAATCCCTCGGTGCTCGTCGTGAACCCAAGGCCTACTTGAGTTGGCACTCCGAGGTTATTATCTCCCTTCTCAAATTGGTGGCCCCGGAGGGGTACAATTTGGGGGGAGGGGTCATGATAGAGTATTATTAGAGGACCATATGATAAATATAATGGAGTATGGAGGTTTTCTCATGTTAGGTTGCAAGGGTTGGTAGGGAAGTGGTGTCATTAATGCTTAACGAGTGATTTAAACACTAGAGACTAGATGGGGAATATGTGTTCTGGTCCCCCTTTGATATGATGTACGAACCATTAAGTTTACAAAGGCTAATAAAGGAGGTGACACTAGTTGTAGGGTAGAGGCCTAGGAATGGACCATGCAACATTCTTTCTTGTTCCTTTGTTTGAATGTGTGGATCATAAGATAAGGTAACCTAAAACGAGTAAAAGAAAATAATTATTTAATTAATGTTGTGACTTCCTTATTCAGTGTTTAATAGCTCTATCTATTTTTTTTATTTTACAGCTAGGGCTCAAAGTCGACATCCTTATTTGGAACGCAAAAAATATGTCCAGTAGGCTATGCCATCAGATCGTTGTAGGGTATAGGTTGACGACGATGACACTTGGAGGAGGAAACTCATAGAGTTTCAGTGCCATGGTCTACAGTAGTACGAGGGCTCTGATTCAGATGTAGTTGTGGATGAATGGTTGGAGGAGGTTGAGATAGGCTTTAGTTCAATCCTTGCTTAGAAGGAGAACTAGGTGTCATTGCTTGTGACGATAATATGTGGAGTTGTGAGTTAGTGGTGGTTCCTGTTCTTCGAGGATCGTGAGGAGGTAGCGATCTAATGATAGTTGTTCTGAGACAAGTCTAGAGCCATGTTTCTTTCTACGACCATGAAGTCATACAGTCAGCAAGAGATTATTACCCTTTGACATGGGTGATATATTGTAAGATAGTTTGGAATTTGTTTTTGGATCCTTTTACAATATGCTTCAGACCATTTGTCAGATGAGCACGCTAGGACGAGGCTTTTGAGGAGGCTTTGCATCCAGAGATTTAGTACCAGGTCAACCCATTAATGCTAATGACATATCTTGATGTGCTAGAAAGGGAATTGGTCTTCGATAGGAAATTGTACAGTATCGAATCATGACAAGAGATTAGTCGTCATGATTCCCCAAGAAGCAGAGCTGTGTTCTGTAGTTCTATGTTTTTAAGGAAGAAGGGCTTCTGTTCGGCCAGGAGTAGGTCTTAGCCCTCAACATATTGTTTCTCCAAGGGAGGCAGATCTCAGGCCTATGCTAAGGGATCATGTAATTTTTTTCCTTGTGTTGGTCGAAGTCATCAGTAGTGATATTTCCCAACCATTCAGAGAGGTCATCAGGACAAAGGTTTTCCACTCCCGGTTCCCCCGTTGAGGTAGATTCATCAGAGGAAATTGAAATAGGTTTCATGAACTTTAGATCAATAGAGGGTAGATGTGGATGGCAGTTGACAGCCTCGTGATGCTCCATATCCTCAAAGAGTAGATCACGTCCTTGGTTTTCATCTTCATAAGTGTCAGAGAGGCTGTAGAGGAGATAGTGGACAACATCATGCTTTATCATTTCCTACACTATGTGAATCAGACGTCGTTCATGGTACATGTTTCATGTTTTCTACCATGGTGTATGCCCTATTTGATTCATGAGTGACACACTCCTTCATATCACATACCCCAGTCCATGCTTTAGGACATGAGGTAGAGAGGCTTCTAGTGCCCTTGGCATTGACTACACCAGTTGGATGCCGAGCAGTCTTGTCTGAAGTATGTAGAGACTATGAGATAGTGTTAGTGGAACACCGCTCTTGGGGAGATTTACTACATTTACGAATAAAACCATATGAATTATTCCTCATCATGTATTGGTTTTAGTCGTTGTATTCTATTGTGGATTGGTTCAGGAGGCAGGTAGTGTTCCTCAATGTGGATGGAGAGCCAGTTGTGTTCGTTGGCGAGCGAGACCCTTGGATGGGTCAGAAGCATGTTCCATCCTTTTCATCCTTGATAGATGAAATGATGATGAGTTATTCAGAGGTTTATTAGTTGGCTTTTCCTAGGGTCCTATAAGAGTACCCTAATGTCATTTCAGATGAGTTTGTAGTAGTACCCTTCGACAAGATAACTGGTTTAGGATAGAGTTACAACCAGGAGCATCTCCTATCTCTATGTCTCAATTTAGGATAGCCCCTTCTGAGTTACAAGAGCTAAATATACAACATGTTAGTATATTATAATGCAGTTTTGTTCAGATGAGTGTTCCACTATGAGGTGCACCATTTTTGTGTGTGAAGAAGATAATGACATTTTTTGTTTGGGTGTTGATTATCATCACTTAAATAAAGTGACAATGAATAATCACTATCCACTTCCGCAGATTGGTGATTTATTCAATCAACCGAAGGGTGAAAGTATGTTCTTAAAGATCGACTTGTGGTAATGATATTGTCAGATGCTTGTGAGGTATGAGGATATCCTGAAGACTACTTTCCATTGTCGTCATTGGCACTATGAGTTATTTGTAATGTTATTCAACATGACAAATGATTCATTTGTGTTCATTGGATTGATGAATGATATGTTCCATGAGTTCCTGGACATGTTCATGGTGGTTTTAATCAATGACATCCTTCTGTACTCCACGTATGAGAAGGAGCATGCAGAGCATCTACACACCTTTAAGGGAGTTCTTCATCAACCTCATTAATTTGGGAAGTTGTCGAAGAGTGAGTTTTGGGATCGAGAAGTCTGTTATAGGGGTCATGTATTTTCCCATTAGGGAGTATCTATGAATACATCAAAGATAGAAGTAGTTGTGTCTTTGGAATCCCCCTAGACACTGTCAGAGGTGGGATGTTTATTTGTTCTTTCTAGCTACTACAAGAGGTTTGTGGCTGATTTCTCTTGAGTTGAAACTCCTCTAACAGCATTGAACAGGATGGATTAGTCATTTATATGGACTGATCAGTGTCAGGAAGCATTTGATTATCTAAAAGGGATGTTACTAAGTGCTCCAATTCTTTGTCTTCAAGATGAGGGAGTTCAGTTTGATGTTTTTTGGGATGCATCCCAACCAGGGTTAGGTTGTGTTCTGATGAATCAAAGATCAATTTTTTCATATGGTTCATGGTATTTACGTCACAATGAACGTAACTATGCCACCCACGATCATGAGTTAGTAGTCGTGGAATGTTCTCTGAATTCAATGAGACATTACCTCATTGTAAAGCACATGGTGGTTTTCACCGAACATAAGAGCCTTAGTTCTGTATTCCACTAGCTTGACTTGTACTTCCTACAACGCTAGTGGATGGTGTTCTTACATGAATACTACATTCAAATATCGTATACACCTAGAATGTGGAATGTTGTAGCTGATGTGTTGTGTCGGAGGTCACGTAGGGATGTCGTGGGTGAATCTAGTGACTCTTGGTGTGTAATGGAAAAACTGTCAGGATTATATCTTGATACGGTAGATGTTGGTGATAGAGGCTGTTTTGTTAGATGATATTGTAGTCGTCTCTGGTGTAGCAGGTGGAAGAGTTCAAGTTGGGGGATCATGAGGTGGAGGTCGGGAGAGACTGAGTAGTTTCTGGTGAATCCCCTTATGGATAGACTGAGGATGAACCACACCGACTATTGAATAATAGATGTATTTTTGTTCCTTTGGTGATGAACGAGATGGTTATCAATGAGATACATATTTAAATTTTGGTGGTTTATCAAATCATGAAAAACATGGACTAAGCCTTGAGGATTCTATTTTGGTTGCCGTGGATAATGCGTACAGTTTCAGAGTTTTTGTCTGGATGTATGGTCTACCAAAAGGTGGAGGTCAAACACTGTGTTCTTGGAAGACTCCTACATCCATTAGATGTTCCTCAGTGGAAGTGGAAGTATATCTCAATGGACTTTGTTACTGGTTTACCTCTAGCTCCGGGAGGACATGATGTTATTAGGGTGGTAGTGGATCGTCTAAAAAAATCGGCCCACTATATAGTGATCAAGGAGTCAAGCTCAATGGATGTTTTTTAGGGTTGTATCTAGAGAATATGGTGATGCTTCATTGATTCCCAAGGACAATAATTTCTGATCGGGATCCCCATTTCATCCCATGGGTGCAGAGAGGTCTCCAGCAAGAATTCAGTTCCCAAATATGTCATAACACTTCTTTTCATCCTCACACGTGCAGTCATATAGATCGGACTATCCAGAATCATGAGGACATGTAGCACTCTAGTGTCCTATATTTTAAAGGTTGGTGGATGGGGCGCTTACCCATGATGGAGATCAATAATGAAAATAGTTCTCACTCAATCATCGGTATGGTGTAATTTGAATTCTTATATGGACGGTTGTTCCGTTCTCCGTTTTTGTGGCCTTGGGGTTGAGTGTCAACAATTCTCGTACTAGAACATGTGCAGAATACAAGAGGGGGTGGTTTGGGTGATTCAACCGAGGATGAAGACAGTGCATGATCACCACAAATCATATACATATCAATGGAGGAGAGCCATAAAGTTTGATGTTGGGGATCACGTTATTCTGAAGTTGACTCCCCGTCATCGGAAAATATGGTTTGGTCGTGTGAGTAAGCAGTCCCCACAGGTTGTTTGTCCTTTCGAGGTGTTAGCTCGTGTTGGAGCTGCGGCCTATCGAGTATGACATCCTCCATAGATGTGTCAGATACATGCTGTTTTCCTTGTATCACAACTAAATCATTATCTTCATAGTGACTCTCACGTCATCAATTGGGGATAGATCAATAATGATTATGATGCGCCATTTAAAGAGTGACCTGTAGAAATCCAAGACTGCAAAGTGAAGGTGTAGCACATGCATTCTATCTCTTTAATTGGGTCTTGTGGCATCACCGTGGCATGGAGGAGAGTGCCTAGGTGTGTGAGTCACATATACGTGCTCAATACCAATATTTGTTTGATGATTAATTATTTTTATGTTATGATTCCCCCATTGTGGATATAATATTTTTTTGGATTATGAGATGGATTTTTTGGGTTTCTTATAGTGGATTTCTCTATTTTGAGAGGAATCTTGACTGGTGGTTGTTCAGACTTCTTTTTTATTCCCTTTTATGTTGGATTTGAATTCACGAGTATGAGAATGTTTTGAGAGGTATCTTATGTAATGGACTGGACCTCTCTGGTCCAATACATTGGGAAAATCTTCTGTGTGAGGTGATCTGGGAGGTCAAGGTTACTTATTCCTAACAGTTTTCTGAATTTATAGTTCTGTGAACTATCCATCGGTAGCCTTAGGTGAACAATGTCATTGGTAACCTTTGGGGAACAGTTTCATTAGTAGCCATAGATAAACAGTGCATCAGTAGCCTTAGATGAACAGTGCATCAGTAGCCTTCTTTGAATAGTGTCTTCGGGAGACTTAGGATAACAATGTCATTAGTAGCTATTGGATAATAGTGACATAGGTAGCCTAAGGTGGAATATTTCCTTGGTATTGTTAGGTGAAAAGATCATTGGTACGCTTAGGTTAATAGTGTCATCAATATCCTTTGGCCAATAGTGACATCGATATAATTAGTTGAATAGTTCATCAACAGCCTTAGGTGAACAGTGTAATCAGTAGCCTTTGGTGAACATTGTCATCGATAGACTTAGGTGAACAGTGTCATCAGTAGCCTTAAGTGAACAGTGCAACTGTATCCTTAGGTGAATAGTGAAATCGTGACCTTATATAAACAATATCATCTGTAGCCTTAGTTGAATAGTGAAACAGTGACCTTATGTGAACAGTGTCATCAGTAGCCTTATGTGAACAGTGCAGCGGGGAGGTTTAAAAGGTGAGGATCCAACGGTCGCCTATTTCCAATACCAAATATTGAGTTCATAAACAGTGTTTCAAGAATGGTGGGGTTCCAATGGTAGCCTCATTCCTATTCCAAATATTAAGTTCATTAACAGGGTTTCCTGAATAGTGAGGTTCTAACGGTGGCCTCTATTTCCTCTGTCAAAATTTGATTTCATGAAAAGTGTTTCTAGAATAGTGAGGTTCTATTGGTATCCAATATTTCCTTTGCCAAATTTTGAGTTCATGAACAGTTTTTCCTGAACTGTGAGGTCCATATATAGCCTGTACTTCCTTTTTCGTATTTTGAGTTCATGAACAATGTTTTAAGAATATTGAGGACCAACAGTAGCCTCTATTTCCTTTGAAAAATTTCATGTCAATGAATAGTGTAAACAACTTCATACATTTTCATCTCTGACATTCCAATTGATGTAAAATGCATTTAAAGTCATTTTAAGGACACTAAGGCTGATTCAAAGGCCATAACTCTTATATTAATTTCCCTAAGGCTCGGTTTGTTTTTAAATGGTCATCCCACAAGGTTAAATGTGATCCACATTTAATGTAAAATCTAGCGTATCTTAAACCATTGCTTCACTAAATATTCTAAATGGATGATATATCTTCTTCCATATTTATTCCTCCATGTTCTCAATTCTGAGATGATCAATCCATTAATTCATATGCATCAGAGTTTCACAATATGACCTCCCTCCTTTAATTGGTTCCACTATATTTTGATGCATCATGCAATATTGATCAATATTCTATATAATGTATGATCAATTTTCATTCATTGGGGTTCATCTCCTTATGTTTCTCATTTCCATTTTATGGAATTTTACCCCCATGATCGTAATGGGATTTTCTTGGGTGTTGACCAGTGTGGTGGTGTCTCTGAATCCTTGGGTGGATACATTTGTCATGAGGGGAGGAGAACGTAACCAGTTGTGTAGCTCATTCACGTATAAAGATCGTCAAGAACTGTTCGAGTTATGGGATTCATTGATGCTCTTTTCTTTTACGTGGAACTGTATAGTTAGAATGCTTTATCCAACTGGATTACTATAGAATTTACATAATAAATATTTGATATTGGTAAATAAATTGATATTGATCATATGTAATAGCCTCTTGTATTTTTAAATAGTGTGATATATATGTTGTCTTTGTTATGATTTTCATTCTTGATATAAATTTTTAAAGAACATAAAGATGTAATTTATTGATAATTGTTTGGATAAAGATAAAGCGACATGTGAATGAACCCTATTGTTGTTGTGGTAGTTTGATGCAAATAAAATTGATTCTGTAGGCATGTTTATTCAATATGTGATAGCTTACTGTTTAGGTTTTCTGTACATGGAACATGTGGTTAATAAATTGGATAATTGAAGAATTATTAATGAACATGTTGTTTGATATAGGATTATTTCATGTGGGGTTCTCAGTTACCATATTTCTTGTTTAATGTTCAAGAGCACAATTAATATGATATTTCTTTTTTTGCTGCATGTATTTTGATGTGATCCTAGAAGGATATTTTGATATGTGGGGGTAGGGAGGCCTACTAGTTATGGTACTAGTTGAAACCTAAAGTGGTGAGATGCATCAGTTTATGCATGTGGGTATCCTAGAGTACCCCAAGGATGATGAAATGGGTAGAATGTGAATGTTTGATTCTTATTAATTCATTTTTTTATTTTTTCTGCATTACATTCACCACTTCTCTTGGTAGATAGTCTTTCTTAATATTCTTCCGAAAGGGGAGACGACACACGGGGTATTCCACATCATTTCCTTTTTTATATTCTGTAGGGAGGATTGGTCTATGCAGTTGCTATAGCTGGACAATACACGACTGGTACATCATTTATTAACCTTGTGGAGACACCTTGTATTTAGTAGTATATAATGTTTTTCTAGAATTTCAAGGAATATGGGAATGTAATGTTTTAAATAAATAATAGAATAAATAATATAAAACCTTGGGGTTATATCTTTCATGGATGTAATGATGATGCTACAATTTAAAAGGGACCAATGACTTTGGGTGTGATGGTAATGAAATTTATTGTGGTAATTTTAATAGTTAAATAATGATTAAATAATTAATTAACATATAGTCAAACTGACAAAAAGGGAATGAATTTATGTACCAATGCTCTTTAATGGTTGTGTTATTATAGGATACATAGTCTTAGAAGTGGCATCCAGAAGTCTGAAAGGTGTTAGCTGTTGTTGGCTCTATGACTAGGTCAGGACCATAGTGTGGTTGTCAGTTATAGTATATTCTATAATTGTTCTGTTTCTATATTATACTCCACCCTGTAAGTAAGAGAAACTAAAACACTAGGGATTCTAAGCCCTGGGGGGGGGGGGTGTTTTCCCATCATTCCGGTGGGAGGATGGATGGCTTACTACCCCCTTTGGTCCTACTCTATTCTCATGGTAGTTACATGTGCTGGTAGGAACCATGGTTTGTTTTCCCCATATATGTGTGTAGAGGTATGTAATGGCTTATGGTTATTCACACACATATATTCAGGATATATTTTCCAATTCACTACTATAGGTGTAATGTGTATAGGCTATGATGGCTTGAGGATCCTTACTCAGTGTATGGGCTATAATGGATTTAGGATTGATACCCGATGAATGATAGATGTTATGCAATCTATGGTGGCTCAATGAAATTACTTGGTTATGTTGTATATTTTGACATGGGGGTTTCATTGCATGAGGTTCTTGTTGTGTTACTTCTTATAGGTGTCTGCATGAAATCCTCTTAGGATAGAGATGCTTAAGATGTGCGTCGTTGGGGAAAAACAGTAATAAAGTCGTGAGGTAGTAGTGGGGTACCCCAAATATTTTTTATTATATTTTATACAATTTTATGTGTTACTTGGTGGGAGTATCCATAGTGAATCTAGGAACTTAGTATTAGAGTTTAGGTGATGAGTTAGTTTCACTTATTGTTCACTGGGCTTTTGTAAGCTTTCATTACTTCTGCATGTGAGGCATCAGGGAGGATCCTACTGAGTATATTTTTATACTCACCCTATGTATATATGAACTATTTTCTAGATCAAATTGATTAGGTTTGAGATCAAGCTTGTTTCTACTAGCTCGAGGTTGTGTGAGATGTTCGGTCATCGTGGTCAGAGATGTTTTTACATTCTTTGGGGTAAATGTAGTTTCCCCCTTTCAGTTGTAGTAGTTTTTCATGACATTACTGATGTGTAATTTGGTCTTCATTTATATTGATGTATGAGTTAGAGATGTTTTTTTTCTATAATATCTATCTCTTCTGAAAGTGTTCTCTTAGAGGGTAGTGCCTCCCAATTTTGTTATTACTATGACCACGGTTCTAGTCACCAACCCAGGGCCAACTGGAGGTGGGACTCAAGGGTCATTATATGTTTTCTCACATTGTCGGCCCAGGAGGGGTACACATTGTAGGGATGGGGTTGTCATTGATGATGTTTTTATTTTTTGTAGATTATTTTAGAATGGTTGATATGAAAAAATAATAGTTGAGAATAATGGACAACGTAATGATGCACCTAAAATTTATAGTATCATGGAAATATAGGGAATTTAGTTGAGTGGGAAATTATTTTTGATTCCCTCCAAAACCAACTATGGTTCACCTATAAAATTCATGTACTATATCATTTTATTGAATATTCTGATGAAAAATTATTATTCATAACAAAAGATAGAGAACCTCCCATGTATAATACAAAAAAAAAAGAATACATTGTATTTTACTAAGTTGAATAATTTTCTACGGAGATATTTGTATGGATAACAGAAAAAACCCAAACATATTCATCTGATCATCATATTCTGGGATTATTCTATTTGAAATATATTCTTATTGTATTTGTCATCATATTCATCAATTCATCATACAATGCATGATAATTAGATTAATATATACAAATTGGGATATACCTACATTGGAAAATTGTGTTCTATATTATCTCAGTCAAATTCAGATAGTTATGTATTATCATATTAGGAACTCAGATTGTATAAATATTAATGGAATGAGAAGAATGGGAAATTATATTGACTTCTATATTGAATTAAATTTTTATCTTATTATCTTGTGTTTAAAAAATAGATGAATTGTTTTTAAAATAATAAATTTTTGGTAATTGGAATGTAATCACTTGTATCATGTGTGTTACACATTCAATGTATTACAACCATTGTGGTATACGTTGCACATGGGCTATTCGATTGTTTATATAGTATTATATGATTGTATAGTAATATCATACTAATTATATTCCACATCAATGTATTTCATTCTAATTGAATGTGTTGTATTTGATCATTTACAAACCACAATGGACTTATCTATTCTTATTGAATAGTGATGTTTTAAAAAAAATCCAATTCATGACTTTTTGAATTGATTTTAATTTGGAATGAAATATTTAACAGGATTCAAATATTATTTCAATTTCATGTAATCATAATATAAAAATAATAATTGATTCACCCCATCGCCCACTTAGTGATACAATAATCCTTACATTAATCTATAAAAAAGTAATTATCATAGAAAATAAGGATGAAGATAGTGTTGCGGAGTATGAAGATAACATCACATGACTAGCCTTGTATACTAAAAATTACATATTTTATTCGTAAAAAATATTGATCATTTATTTTAGGGACATAATCCACTTATCTTATGGAAAATGAAATTTTAAAAAATTTCATTATATGATGAAATATTATTATGTTCCTTGAAAACGGAGAATTAGTTTATCATTTTCATGTATTTTAAACCGAAATAATTATAATAATAAGTACTTTTGAACCATGAATAATCAATTTCATCATTGAACAATTTGGGAATAATACATTTCCAATTATGTAAAAATTATGGAAAGAAACATCCTAGTAAAAATTCATGAAAACTGTGGGAGTTTGAAATATTCATTGAGAAATGGTTCATCGAACGAAAAAATTAAATGGGAAGAAAAAAATAAATAATTTTCAATGATTTACGTATAAATAAATGTGTTTTTTTCAATAAAATATCCCATGCACCGTGGAAATATACCAAAGAATGGTAGAATGTCATATGGACATGCTTATCTGGTCACCACAATTTATGTAGAAGTACCTAATGATGTGGTATAAGGTAAAAAAATTATATAATCAATTTTATCCATTGATTTATTTGATTGTGGATCATCACTCTATTTTATATCTACCCAATTTTCTATAATTGTAATTAATTTATCATTTTAATTGATACGGTATTTTTCAGTGACAACACAGAAGAAAAGTTTCACTCTTCAAAAATTTATCAGCCAATCTCCTTTATGACAGATAAACATGATTTATTTTCTGAAATTATAATTCATCTTGAGATATAGTATTATATAATTCTCCGTTTGTATATTAATTAAAAATATGATGCAATATGTTATTACAAGGAGAATACCATTATGACTATGTTGGAAAATGTAAACCCCATATCATTATAGGATTAACTACTTCATCTGATTCTTATAAATGTGCACCTCTTGTATCTGTACTGAAAGAAATTATAAATGATGAATTCCAAATATCCCAAAATGGTGTCCATTTTCTTCAAATAGGGGATGTACCAATTTTATTGGAATACATAATTGTTTTTTCTGATGAATTACATGGAAACCCCAATAGTTTGATGCAAAGTGTTAAATTGATGTAATCCCTAATGAGAAACCAATATCAAATAATACTTATAGAGAATCCCATGTGGAATTAGTAGAGATGAATACTCTACTAACAGTGTTAGTAATAAATGATTAATATTCATATTGTATCACCTTGGGGAGCCGAAATTATAATTTTTAATAAGAAATATAGATCATTGGCGATGTGAATTAACAATTGAGAAATCAATTCTATTAAAATAAATAACATGTATCCTCTACAACATATTAAGGATATATTTGATCAACATCAGGGAGTAAATTTTTTTAACATCAACCATAGTTTTGGGCATCATCAATATAACGTAATGAAGAAGCTATTTGGAATACATATTTTTTGAAAAGGTATAGAATCTATGTGTTTTTATAAATTTCTTTTGTTATGAGTAATACACCCTCAGTTTACATGGATCTAATGTTACAGTATTCAATGAAAATTTCATGAGTTTTTTATTTTATCCACGAATTATATGATGGTATATTTCAAATTCTATGAATACCAGTAGATTAAAATGAGTATCATTCGAGAGACTATTATAAAAAATGATTTACAAAGTAAATTTACGAAGTCTGAATTATGGATTAAAGTAATTTAATTTGTTGGATATATTTTCTCAAAGGGTAGAATTTCAGTTGATCGGGTGAAGAAAAAGGAAATCCCATAATATCATATGATAACAAACATAATAAAGTAAGTTTCATTTATTCCTTCAATTGGTTAATATTTGAGTTTCATATATAATTTTTCTCAATTAGCTAAATCAATTACCAAACAAACACGTAATTGGTTTATGATTGTATGGAAAAATGAATGTGGTGAATGTTTTGGAGAACCAAATATAAGATTTATAAATGATCCAATTTTATAATTTTTCATCTTGAAATGATGGGATTGTAATATAAAGTGTTGCATTGATAACATGAATGTATTGTGACAATATTATAAGGTGTAAGGTTATTGAATATAACTCAATGTACTTTAATATTCCTGATCAAAATTATCTAACTCATGATCTTGAGATCAAATTTGTAACCATTATCTAATGATTTAGAGACACTGTCTTTATGATAAACCAAGCTATATATAAATAAAAAATGAATAATTTTTTTTTTCACACAACAAAATCAACATAATGAAAAGTTTATTTCTTGACTTTCTCAAATACTACAATTGTTAATTATGTTACCTTATTGGAAGAAATATGGTTGTAGATACATTATCTAAGAAAGAGCATGGGGTTTCGAAGAAAATGTGGATTTAAAATGATACAATATTCATATATTTAGTAAATATTGTTATGGAAAATGTTATTTATGGGGGAACATCAGAACAATTTAAAGTAATAGTTACATCGTCTTTATTCGATATGATAAAATGTTCTAAACAAGGTGAAAAAAAATTTCAAAATATATTTAAATCTATTAGGGGTGGATGATTGAAAGAAATGTTGTTTGAGGAAGGAATTCTAAAACCTGGAATGAAGGAAATAATTCAATCAATACAAGGGATAAAAATGGAACTATAGTATTATTCTCAAAAGTAAAAATTCCATATACACACATGTTGAAACATTATTTGTTAGAAAATATGATGTTGTAAATTGATATTGATCTGTTGAGATGCCCAGTTCTTAAAAAAGTGTGTGATGAGAGAATATATCAATGGGGTCACAGAAAATATATATTTATTCCCAAGTGAATGTGGGATAAGATTATGATATATATTTTCACAGGACTACCAAGGATACCTTGAAATAATGATTTGATCGGTCATATTGTAGATCTCCATAAAAGAGGAACATTATCCTAGAATAGGATGATACATAACTCTTGAGAACCATGATAGAGTCTATATAAATGATGTTTTAAAATTACTAGAGCACGTCAATCGATTCTATCTGATTGATATCCTCATTTTACATCAATTATATGGATGATTATTTTGAGGTACTTTCATACAAAGCATTAATGATTACTATTTGTCCCCCTAAAAGTGATATATATTTTGAATGGACAATTCAATCATTCTATGGCGGGATGAGATCATGCTCACATGTCTTTCAAGACATTTTGGAATATTAATTATAGTTGGTAGTGATTTCCTATATAAATTATTCCTTTATAGTATCCAATTAATGCAACATGAAACATTATATGGATTTATTTTTCATAGTCAAATATTTTTAAATTATTTTGATGAGAGTAATCATATTTTCCTTTAAATTAACAAAGTGTAAATGAAAAAGTAAATTACAATGCAGGATCATATAAATGTAGCATAATGATGGGAAAATAGTTATTATGAACATTGCATAAAGGATTTATAGTTGAAACTAGGAGTCCATAACATTATAAAATTATGTCCATGTAATGGTGTCATACACTTGGGTATGAATGTGAATGTACATAAGAAAATTTTAATTTTTTGGAATAATTGGAGTGTTATCTTACCAATTATAAATTCCACCACATATCTCAAAAGATCATAATGTGTTTCACATATCATTGTTAAAGATGTACATGTGAGACCCAACCCATTTACTCACATGTAATGAAGTAGATTTGGAATCTATTTTGTCATACAATAGATAACCCATCATGAATCCAGACAGTAGATATAATGTATTGAGGAATCATATTACTCGTCAGGTAAAGGTTCCTTGGGGAAACAATAAATTGGAAGAGCAATGATGGGATCCATATAATGTAATGGAAAGAGCCACCCGCATTTGTTTAAAAAGAAATATTAATAAAAAAATTCAAAGAACAATTTTCTAATCGTGGGAAGAATATTACAAAACAAGAATTTTGGTATGCATCATCTTAAATAAATTCATTTTTTAATATAGTTTAGGTCTCACAAAAAATCCATGATATACTATTAAAAATTAACATGAAAATAGTAATTCTAGAGTAACCATTAAGAATATTAATTTTTTTATTTGATTAAAAGCCTCAAAAATGAAATTATAAATATAATTTATGTGTCTCACAAATGAAAATATAATAGAATAATATTTTATAACAAGTAAACAAATGATTTTAAAATGATAAATTATGTGTTGTTAATTATATAAAATATAAAAATCCATTTAATGAATTATAATAATTGTAAAAATTTACAATAAAACTTATTTTCGTAAAATATATTCATAACAAAATATATATTTCTTAATGATTATAGTATAATTTTATGAGACATTATTTATTTTTTCAAGGTGTCATAAAATTAGAATTAATTTTAAAATGGGTATTTTTCATAGAAATGATGTTTTTTATTATTAATAAAATATCTCATATGAAGTGAAATATTCTCAAAAAATAGTACATTTTATAAATATAAATATCTAGAAATGGTAAGGGTAAATTTTCAGGATTTTTCTAACGTACATTATTTTATTGAGAATGAGGAAATTCGAAAAATTACGATATTATATATGACCATGAATTATTTATTCATGGATGATATATCAAACAAAAGTTTAAACACACATTAACACATTAATTTAATTAATCACAATAATCCTAAATCTTTATAGTCCTGTCGTATATTTAGAATCTAATAAATAAAATAATCAAAATAATAGCACTCTTATCCACTTTAAATGAGACACATCACCACCCCTTATCCTGCCACCATCTATGACCTTGATCATTCTAATATTATTATAAACAACACTCATAAACATATGACCCACTTCTATGAGCAACATGTCTCCTCAAAATGACCAACCGAAGTTGTATTATGATGATCCTAATGAGAAAAAATCAAGAGGTAAAACTCTCAATAATTCCCATTCATCTTAATTTATTTATTTATAATATCCTAAAATCACAATCGTAAATCCATATGATAACTCAAATATATTATATTTATCGGAATATTATTTTCTGGAATGTAATATCCATAATCATAACTTTTATACTCTCTTTTTATTCTAAATATATTGAATGCATTATCTATGATGTGTTTATTTACCAACATCATGGATGATTTGTATTCATTTGACATTACAACGTTCATTGATGGTCATACGCTTATTTTTATAGTTAATACTGATTAAAATATATCAATTGAAACATTTTTTATCCTTTAGAACATTTTTATAAACATAATATTAAATTAAATGTTACTAGTTCATAAAGGTTGTAAAAACCTCAAATATAAAATGATCATTGGTTTATTAAAATTTTATATTATTAATTATCCACATAGTATTTAAAAAATTATAAATGAGGAAATTTAGACATAAGAAATTTCATAAATACTATATAATTTCACTTCTCTATAATTTATTAAAATTATATAGGAACTCCCATAATTATAAACAAGCTAATATAATAAAAAACTAACAATCAAATTCTACTGGGACATCAAAAATAATAAATATAACTCATCAGAATTTATATAAATTTAATTCATTAAATTATATTAAATACAATATATATTTAAAATGATTTAAATTTTTAATTAATGAGTTAAATTTTATTATCATTTATATTATGTACAAGTTAAGAACACCTTCATACATAAGGTGTGAGACTTCATCTCAATTTCCATTTCATTTAGACAATCTCAATTTTGCGCAACTATTCTTTTTTATGAGTTGTATATAAAACCCCATTTTGATAATTTTTTATTTGGAATTATATTTATTTTTAATATACATATATATTTTCTCATGGGTATGATTTTTTTCTAAATCATTATCCATTTGTACATTTTGTGGTGACAATCAATGTAATTTTAACTAGAGAAAGTTGATAAATCGGGATATAGTACTCTATATATTTTCTAAAAAGGAATATTTTTAAGGAATTAAATCTTCTATTATATGTAAAAATTATGATTTGGACATGAATACATAGGAGGATTTTGGTTGTATATATCCCCTTGAGGTATCAATAGGTTTTGTGATACTAAATAGTTGGTGACAAACCCTTCTTGTTTCAATCCAATATAAATTAGATGGGTTTATACCCACAGACATAAACAATCCTGTGTAGGGTCATAGCGATTGTGATTCATGTTCCAGATACCTAATTACAATAATTAAAAATTTCATTCATTCAATATTAAATTAATATTATCCTTGGAATTTTAACTATTAAAAAATTTATTGTTTTATTTTTTTCATTTACATTATATAGGATAAATGGATTGTATTTTTTTTATTTGTCAGTCTATATCAATTATTAATTCACTATTGTGATTAAATTAATATTTATTAACGTTTCAATATATGTAATCCTTAATAATAATTATAGATTAATATTTTATTTTTCCCTTCCCAGGTTTATGAAGATGAAATCATTAAATAACAATCAAGTTATTAGTATATTTTGAATTGTTATATTCTATGTTTATATAAAAATTAAATAATGGAACCATGTATGTATATAGATATTGAATAATAGTAAACAAATATAACATTGGTGATGTGGTATCCTATATGTAGTTTATTTTAATAAAATACCCCCAAACTCTTGGCAACCATGGTATGGGTTTTTATATTCATGGGATTTATTCATTTCTGATTTTAAATAATTTTATAATATTTTCAACATAAATGGTTTAATAATTTTACGTGATTCATTATTTTTTTTAAATCATGCAATTATTGGAAAATTTTCTCATGGAATCTTATGTCGGTATCAAAGATTGTATATATTTTTAATTTTTATTTCACTAATAACAAGAGTCCGTTAAAATGAATTTACACATCCTTTATCAAATTAATACTAAAAGAGACTCATTCAAAAGTTCCAATGAGTTTTTTACATATTCATTACGTGTTAACAACTAAATGTAAAATGAAACCATTGTTGGTTATATTCACCAAAATTCATATAATATATTTTGGGTACTAAAAAATACTAAATAGATTCATTTTCTAACTCATATTTTCATTATTATTATTGAAATTATTTTTATATATAATAGAAACAACTAAAAAAATGTTGTTTCCATAAGCACTACATCTGGGTCTATTTTTCCTACTCAAATATACATGTATCAGAAGGATATCTGTCATTATATTATATCTCACCATTTTAACATTAATAAAATAAATCATGATGGTTCCCAGTATCAATACACATAAAACTATTTTTCATTAATTAATCCACCCAATTTCAATGTAAAAATTGATCATCATAGAAAATAATATGGCATAATATAGGAAAAAAAATTATATAAAATAAAACCATAACATGATACCATCTATGAAATCTATCATCAAAGTCTATTAAAACTTATTTCTATGTTGATATATGAAATTAATGTATTACCATTAAAATGTTCATCCAAAACTCAGATACTCTAATAATGAATAGATTAATAAATTAATTGATTAGATGATAAATTTTAGATGTTTTTTATTTAGTTTCTATAAATATTATTCTTTATCATCTCTTTGTGTAATATAAACTCTCCCCCTCAATAGTTGAACATATTTTTCAAAAATGTAGAACTGATAATTTTATGATATACATTGTAAATAAATAATATGAAGTATATTATCTAAATTTATATATATACATAGAATAATATTTTTTGGAAAAATTATTAATCATCTCCCCCTAAAAGTATATATCTAAATATAACTTATTTGTGGATGATATATTCATTAAATAGAATTCATGATAATCAATCACACGATCAATTCAATAATGGTGACATCAAATATTACTTTAAGAACAGATATTACAATTATGTTTTAATCATTCATAAAAATTATATTTAGTTTCATACTAGTAATTGACAAACACAGTATGCATCAGAATAAGGTGGGACACATTTTCATGTTAGTATGAGATAAATGTTTGTGTGTTTCATCACAATCATGATACACCTACCTATTTAGCTCCTTCATTGAGTGAACTATTCATGTTCTCACTTCCGATACTCTAGGATGAAAATTCATGTGAATTATATTTTTTTTTATTTTTTAGGTTTAATCAACTGTTTAATATCATTATTATTATTAAATAACAAGGATATTATATCCCATAGTCCTTATCTCATCTTATTCATCATTTATAATTGGTCCTGAAAAATGATCACATAATTGTTTGAATTACTTCCAAGCCACTTACTCATTCCATATAATTTTTAGTTAATAATGAGTTATAATTTATATAAATACAATGAACTTCAACATCATCATGTGGGATTCAATATTTATCCTAATAATTTTTTATTCTCAATTATTGCTTTTCTCAAATTTCCATTAACAATTGATCTATCTAGATTATAAAACAATTATTAGGAATATATATTTCTTCATAGATATTACATATCAGTTCTCATGAAAATAAACTACCATATAATTATTTTTATATCATGTATTGATACTTCAATTTTCATCTTCTCATCTCTATCAAAATTATCATTCGTTTCCTTCACAAAAAAGTCATTTGTGTATATTCTTCTTCAAAATAAAATGCACTCTTTCTCTTTGGAATTCCATTCTTCCTAATCTATCTATATTTTCCTTGAACATCAATGTTAATTTCATTATATCTCAAGGAAAAATAAAAACCAATTATCATCATATTATTATTATATTGTCTTAATCCATCATATTATTTTGGTATGTTCATGGTTTAATTTCATAATAATGCTTGTACACTCTTACAACTCATATTATATATTCAATAATATTTTGATATTTCCATAAAAATTAATAAGGATAAAAAAATATTATCTAGTTTACATTTTATTTTCATAACCTTATCACCCTATGAGAGATAATAATATATTTTATATATTTTATTTTATTTTCTAAAGACATTTTCCATTGTCTGAATGCATTTTTCCCTATGTTGAGATAAAAAATTGAGTTATTTTTTCCACATTACATTGAAATATAAATTATTATTTATTAAATAAATGATTCAATTGTAAATTTGGAACTAGTTTTCTTCTTGGAATTCTAAATATATATTCATTTTATTTATTTCACTATTGTCTTAATGATATTTTATGGATTATATACCTTCCAATACAATTACTTCCAATTATTTATCTATCAATTTACTATATTATACTTTTTTTTATCACGTCCCGAATATAGTTATGAGGTCCACAAATAAATGTGAGAATATATTTCAGAAAACACAAAAAGGCCATTACGAAATAATGATATGATTTAATATATGATATTTCATAAATCTACTTTGAGATGCGTTGTTACCCACCAATAAATTTTTCATCAATTGTAAATTACTGAAATGGAATCAATGTTACCTCTTCCCCAGGTAAAATAATTGATTATTATAAAATTAATTTCTATTCCCATACTCATAATGGTATATTTAACTACCAGTTATTTACCTAAATGTTATATCATCCATGTCTTGGATTAAAATACTTGAAGAATTTATTTCATTCCTTTTTTTATAAAACGGATATATTCTTCAGCGAGATCTTCTCTACTTTTATTGTTTTCCTAAATGTATTATAAGAGAAGATATTAAATTCATCCACTGAAAAATTTTCCTCAAAGTTAAAATTTATGAATACAATTGAAAATAATATTAGAAAGTTTCATCAAATTTTCCAAACACAAAACTTATACAAAATTAATTAGTGGGGGAACATTCATTTTGATATAAATTTTTCATCCTTTGTATTCAATATTACACGTTAGGAGGGGTGACCTTGTATCATTATGGTGGATATTTTTCCAATAAAAAAAACACCCCCTTACTTATCATAGAAATTATATGTAGAATGTATCTCAATAGGTTTTTATAACCATTGTTTCTCATGAATGATATAAAATTATGAAATAAAAAAATAAATCTCACATGAGTTTTTTAATTAAATTTTAATAAATACTGGATAAATAATTCACGAATGAATGGTTGTTGTTATCCCATAGAGTGGAATATTTCATTATATTATAATAATAATATTTTACTACGGCTATGTCCTTGAAATTATTATCCTATCACTAGAATTATATAATTAAATAACACAATTAAATATAGATTGTGCCATCTATTTATCTTAATTTTATATCACAAACCATGCCTCTGACATATTGTAAAAAATTAAATTGGATATTCTATGAAGTGTGTTAAGTATTTCAATGTCTCTAATAAACAACATGTATCGAATATCCTTATTAAATATACGAATTCACTAATCGGTATATTCATGACCATAAACCACTCAAACATCTCACAAAATATGATCCAACCATATTGATGTATCATAGGATATAAGTAGATACTCATCTTATATGAAATATATAATATTTACATGATGTGATCTAGTATCACTCTATAATTTTACTTATTCATCAATGATAAAGATTATTATTTTACACATAACATTATATCTGAATTATTATCATTATTCAAAAAAATATGTAGAATAATGAAATATATGACTTACTCTGTGTATTTTATTTTATTCTTCCCCATCTTATATTAATATATTATTTATATCACCGCAAAATAATGTTTTCATTAAATGAAAACTAAAACCATTTTTTCTTAACAAATTAATTATCCATCATTTTGGGTCTATCAAACCAAATTATAATGATCACATTAATTTTTATATAAAACATTAAATTTAATCTCAAAATGATGTATACAATTATACCGAAATTTATTTTCAAAAATATAAGAAGAATATGATCCACGTGTATATGATCACTGACATGGAACTACTTTGGTATGAAGGAATTACTCATAGTGAAATTCTTTATCAATCTATCATCTATTCATCTTACATTATTATTCACCTAAAAATTATCATCTTATAAATATGATACCCATCCTATTATAAAAACTTGTATCAGGGTCATTCCCCAAATCAATGTAATGCCTATCCTTTTATGAACCTGAATGTTTCATCTGAATTGTATTTCATGAATTATTATGTTTTTCATAAAAATGTAAACAATTACATATGAAATATATTATCTATCATAGTATTACTCTATAAAAAGATCCCAGATTTTCAATGATTGATTTTTATGTATCACCAAGACGGGTATTACATATCCTCAAATATAATATATATTATCCAAATTTATATTCTGTTTCACAATGTATTAATTCGTTTATAAAATTTATAAAGAAACAAAAAAAATATTATATATCAACATATGTATTTTTTTGTAATGGTTCTATATGAATTGAAGAATATATATTCTATATCATATGTGAGATCTGGTACATTTACAATTTTTAATATAACATAATTTTAAAAATGATTAATGACATTATATGAATCATGGTGTAACCTTTAATGAATATTTTCAAATTCATTTTTTTCCATAGGAGTAAAATAATGTATTAACATTTTCAAAGGCAATGAAGAGTCCAAAAAAAAATAGTTCATGTTCATAACATACCTAGATTTGGAGATGACTTTTTGGAATGAAATATTTGTTTCCTTAAATGAAAATGTTATTTTTGCAGTACATTATACATATTTTTAGCTATATAATGATCTTTTGTTTGAAGATATCATCCTTCTATTTCTTTACACAACTGTAATTTTCATATGAAGTATCTATAATCATGAAATTAATTATTAATACATTTAAATTAACAATAATAAATAGTGGAATAAATTTTATAATTATTCATTATATACGATCATTATATAGTATTTATTTTAATATTTGACATTCTTATTTAACATCAACACTCCTTAAATCATCATCCAATTATCTTTTTCATGCACCATCAGTCTTCACAATATGATAATACATAGGATATAACTTCACATCAAGACTAACCACATTATTTAGAGAAATCATTATTCCATAAATCACTATAGTACATGAATCTCCTATATGATTTTCATGTGCTCACTATAAATGAATTTAATAATATTAAAAAATTAACATTTCATAACTATTATCATGAATATCTTGAAGCTCCATGTAGTTTCATCCGCATCATATATACTCACATTGGAATTAATAAATTGACATATAATATCCATTATTTGTATTAAACCATATAACTCGTTTTCCATGAGTAAATATCTATATGTTTGTTTGAAATTTTAGTATCTCACTTCGGGTATCAAATAAGTAATGTAAATAACTAACTTATAACATATATTATGTCTATTAGATACTCCTAAAGTACTCATAACCTAATATATATTTATTAATTTCTTGGTTTCATACAATAAATCTTCCCATTAACATGATTTTGTACCCTAAACATCATCCATGATTCAAATCTCAATATATATGGAAATAATTTATATTTACTTCATTCATGTGAACAAAATGTAAAAAGCATCATCTTATGGGTTTTAAATATAATTTTTTGATGATTGGTTTTATGTTATTTGATTACTTGATCACTCTATGACCTCCATTTCTATTTTAGTTGTAATTTTAAAATTGTGAATAATTTTTGGGAAATATTGTTTTACTTATAACTTCAAAATTTTTCAGAATGATATATTTTGTTGGATGGAATACAAAAAATTCCACATAATGCTTAAACCAAAAATAAATATTAATATATAAATGATACCATTGTAACTATTCTTTCAGAGTGACAGGAATGAAAAAGATTAACTAATTATAGAAAATATGGTTTACACATTCAAATATAAATAATTATTTGGTGACATATTTTTCTAAATGAAGAAAGAGCCCTTATTAAAGTAAATGGAAATATTTTTAAAAAAAAATTGATTTAAATAATTGTATTTTATACTAATAAAATAGAAATAGAAATATATTTAAATTTATTAATGATATATAATTTTTAATGTTAACGATTTATCATATGTTAATTCTTGAAATAATATAAGAAAATATTCTATTTTTTTGCTAAAATAATATTTTTTATAAATTGGCTATTTTAATGTCATTAGATGGTGATATTAAATTTAATATAATACTTCTCGCTTTTATTAATTATATTTTAAAATTCAATCATACTATTGGGAATAATAATATCAAAATTTAATTTTATTTATGTATTTTATTTTCCAATTAACTCTCATGTTTTAAGGATTATTAAAAATAATGAATTTTAATTGAAAATATAAATTTTATAGATAATTTATATTTTTATATTATATATTTTATTATATTAATATTATAACATGATTTATTATATATCATTCAATCAAAAATTGATCATTGGAATCAATTTAACAATGAATTTAAATAAAAAATATAATTCATTCCTCTAATGGTTATCACATTAAAAACACATATTCTTATTCCATCTATGAGATTAATTTTAAATGTATTTTCATAAATTCCATGAATTGAATTTTTTAAAATGGAATCAATATTTGGAATGATAATTTGATGTTATTTTCAAAATATCCCTTTTAATTAAAAAATATGAATAGTAACATTAGTAACTTTTTAATGATAATGGATATAGTAAATTTGGTAATTAAAGGTAAAAATAATATTAAAACGATTTTAAATTTCCATAAAACTTATCATAACTCATTTTGATGAGTTATATTATACAAAACGAATCCCTTGACATATTTAATGAGCTCAATGATCCAGTTGGATATATTTAGTCCTTTTATAGATTCTTAATTTGAAAAAAGTGAAATACGTCAAACTCTTTCTCTTAATAGGTATTGTATATTTAAAATGTTTTAGTTAATAATATATCATAAAATATAAATATTAATTTTAAATATAAAATATTTAACTTCTTCATTAGATTTTTTCTATTTTCGTGAAAAATTAAAATTAATTTCACTAACAACATTTTTTTAGTAAATGTTTAATTAATGGACATATGTGCTTAATGTTTTTAAAAATATTACGATAAAAATAATGTTATAAAAATTATTAATAGATTACATATTCTAATTATGGATATATCTAGTATTTTTTAATATTTTATTTTTTAGATGATAATTTATGAAATTAATTTACTAAATAGTATCAAATTTATAATTCATGATATTAAAAATTAAATAATATTATGTTATCTGATATAAAATTCACAAATATTATAAAATCCAGCAAACTGATTTGGATAATGATTAAATTTTTTAAAATGGTGCATTAAAGGATCATTATTTATTGTAGCGTAATTATATTAACCAACAAAGAGAAAAACACATATATTCTTACTTAAAGTAGAAGAGATTCAATAATGGTTAAATAAAATAGATAAGGGTGTGAATATGACATAATAAAGTATAAAAATTATATTATAATAGTATTTCAACCATGAATCTCCTTTTATTCTAAATATATAAATATTCATAAATTTAAAAATGATAACTAATTTATATTAATTATATTGTTATAGAGTTTTTAAAAATGTCCCCAACCACAATTCTAAAAGGAAAACTCCTCCCCTATATTCTCACAGCAATTTTAGCCATCTATAATGAATAAAATTTATTAATTTATCTTACTAAAATCATTGTAAAAGTAATGAGTATATTGTTCTTCAAAAAATACCACATTATATTGCTTATAAATAAATCTAAAAGATGTCCACTGAAGAAAGGGTGATTGATTTTAAGATCTAATTGATGTTCATTTATTCGTCGATTAACTATAAGTGTCTTCTTACTATTATGATCTAATAATTATAGTATCATATATATATTCAAATATTTCATTATCATTTTAGTTAAAACATATTCCTCCTTTTTTCATCTAATAATAAAACAAAGAAAGTACGTACATAAACCATATTGTCAACACATTATAGTGTAATTATTTTATTTAACAAATTATTTTGATGTGTATAACTATATAAATAATAGATATTTATTATAATTATGAATAGTTTTTTTCTATAATGTTTAAAATTATATTTTACTCATTACCCTTTTACCATTTATGGAATGATACGATTACTTCTGCGTATATACGACCCATCGTCTCCACATGGTGATGTGATTCATTTTTTAGTTTAACCATAATCGAATGACTATAAAATGTATGTAATGAATATATATGATATTTATTAACATAATATACTTTTTTTGATGAGTGATATGAATCGTATTCATACTATTAATGACATATAAAAAATATTCCTAGGAAAATGAGGTAGTAAGCACACAAAAAATTGTAAAAATGGAAATATTATTATAAAAACAATATATGAGGATAATATTGCACATAATAAATATAGATAGGTTAATAGTAAAAAAACTAGATTAATTAATCCATTTTAAATGATTTTTATGTAAATTAATGTAATTTAATGTGAATATTAATGGTTATTTCCTGATCTAATCTGAGTTCATGATTGTTTATGTTTATATATGCAGTGGGGAATTTTTTCGTAAGTGCCCTTGTTTTCGAAAAAAATGATTTTTTATATTACTATATTTTTTTTTTGTTTTTACCCTTTTTCTAATATTTATAGAATGATGTGAAAAAAAAATATTTTTATCAAAATAATATATTTTATGACTTATTTTATAATCACATAGAATGAATTTATTTAGCTTATCCATCAATATATAACTTTTCTACCATCATGACACCTTTTTTTATTAATGATTATTTTAATAATTTACATGACTATATTCAATGATTTTATTATTTTATAATTGACAGGTATTTTAAATAAATTATTTCAATGTAATAATATCATACTTCTCTCATGAATTTTCTATGAAATTATAAAACTATTTTAGTTTTGGAAAAAATACATTATAATTTCTTTATTCATTGTGTTTGATGTTTTATTATATTATATAACTTACATTATTAAATGGTTTATAATCATATTGACTACAGGTGTTTTATTTTGATATTATTCACCATATTAGTCATAATTGTTTGTTATTATAATTACTGAATGGGCAATGATTTATACAGTATATATATATATATATTTTTCTAATGATTCATCACATTCATATTATGAATGAATTGAAAAACGTTTGTGATTGTGTAGGACCACTATATCCCCTCTATGAATTGGTATGATTCATGAGACCATCAATATAGTGATTTGGAATAAGCCTTAACCATTTATATTTAAATGTTATGGTACTGGAATCGATGGTATATTTCGGATTTCCTTCATTTGGAATATCAAAATCATGAGAGTAGTTATTGATTTCCATTAGAATATTCAATTAGTTATAATATACATTACAATGTGTCATTTTTAGGTGATTATTTATAAGGAATTATTCTATTAACTTTTATACATTCCATATTATGATCATGATGTAGAGAAAATAGAACTTGTTTCAGTTATATAAAATTCAATTATTTTAATTTATTATCTTTTGACGTAAATATAACCTTACATAGAATCTAATATCTCATGTTTGTAGGCCTTATTTTATCATGGATTCCAAAGTGATTACTGTGATTGAAAGGCAAGGATATGTGAGAAAAATAAATGTTTTCTTAATGAAATAATAATGTTGTATTTTATAATTTCAATTATAATATTCATTTCATGTGTTTATATAATTTTACATTAATGTAAATATATTACAGAAATTGCAATTCTTTTCATTGTATCTTATTCCAATGTAATATAATTTTTCACCAAGTATCTATAACATATTTCACAGTATTTACAATTGGTATCAATGCATGTCTAGTAGAAAACAAATGTAACTAGATTCAAGAAATCATATATTATAGATTGAAATCCTAAGTCCAAATTTGGAAATATATACAAAACATATATGACTAATATTTAGATTCTTGTTAGACATAAAATTTCAATTAGGTTTATGTTATTTACTACTTTTGAGATTATAAAATATGTTTGATAATGTAATTATATTATCTAATGTATAAACATATTTATAAATGGTCCATAGAAATAGGAATGGAATCCATATACACACATAGAATGAATGTAGGGATTGAAATATTACGAAACATAACAATGATGGAGATGGTGATTCAATTGATGTTTAACAACTAATAATTATACTTGGAAAACTGACTTAGGTAAGTATAAATAATATTACACAAACAGACAAACCTAATCTAAATTGAGGAGGAAGAAAATTCAAATACTTACTAAGGAAAAAACCACTATCATTGAATGAGACTTAAAATCCATTTGAAATTGATAAATGAATATTTTCCATGAAAAAGTTATTTAGTGCATCGGGTTGTATTGAAAATGGAAAAGTTTTCATTGATGTATATAATCTCATGTGAGATGATAATCAATGGTTGTCATTAATTCAAAACAAGAAGGAGTATGAAAATTTTTGAAATGTGGAATTAATGTATTTTGTGGAAATATTGATAGAAAAATATATTTTTCACCAAGAACGAGCATATATGGAAAGGAATTTTTTGGGTTAATATAAAAAGGAGGATGAGAATGTTGCAATGTAGGAATCCAACTTTAAATGTTAAAAATGGAGTATTGTATACTACATAAATAACAAAATTTGAAATATTTATCATCCCATTGATGGGTTAATTTCATTCATATAGAAGGAATATGTAAACCAAAATAACTCATCGTATGAGGATATTATCTTGTTTAATATAAATATTTTAAAAGTAGTATGTAAAAAACGATTTTTATTTTCAGGATCTGTTATGTTTAATCATTCGATTCTTCATTTTCGATTGTATTTCTATGTGTTACCATTTTAATTATTTGTTTTTCATATTTCATAGTTTTCCAAATTATTTTAGGTGAAAATGAATATTATTTTATCGATTGATTTTGGAGTATGGTTGACCCACCGTTATGGGAAACCATGATCCCTTCCCCATAAATCATCGTAGAAAAGGTTTATTTTGGATTTTGGAAACCGTAAGTTTATCTCACAGTTTTAAAAAACATGCATACAATCCATGTGGATTGTTCTTCTTAGAGGGTGATAGATGAATAATGGTCACATGATTTGTAAACTTGTGTGGGAAAACCATGTGAACTATTAAATTCTATAAAAATTAAAATTTCCTCTTCCATCCTCACTGGGATTTAACAACAAAATGCACATTATTATATTCCATTAGTATTTCTGACAAAATATGAGCCCTTACCAACTTATCAAATCATTATCCTATAACAATGTGAAGATATAGGGTTTTCATCAGGTTTTAATGGTTATTTATCTATGTAATATTTTTCTATTTTCATCCTCATTCAACTCCTTCCATTTTTATTTGAGTTCCTTTTCAATCTTTGTCATGTGGATATATGGAATATATTCTTTGGGTTTAATTTATGTGTTTTTTATTATTGAGGTTCCTTGAACATTTTTCTGATTCATTAGACCATGATGAGGTTATTTTGGGTGGGTGTTGTTGAAGCGCCATGAGATTGTTGTAGGATTACCTTTTACAGGTCCATTAAAAGTTTGAATCATTGATTATATATATTTTAAACTATTCTATTTTATGATGTAGTGTTATATAAATTTTCGAGTAATTTCACGTGGTTAAATGTTGTGGTTTTCATTTTTTTAATGTATAATGCATTATTTTCTTACACTATGCACACCAAGTGATTGATAAATCTCCTAGATAGGATTGAAAAATTGATTTTCATTTCAATAGAATGGTTATACATTGAAAATCACTTCCTAGCGTTTAAATTTATGGATTGGATTATCCAAATTGAATTTAAATTTTTTTGGGCTAGAAATTACTGTTTGTTTCTAATTTTAAAAAATGGTTTGGCATGTGAAAATAGAGTGCGGAATAATTGGAATCTGGATGAATGTGGAATTAGATTCCTTATATTATGTTAATTTTTAAAAATAAATTTATAAATTTATTGTGATATTAAAAATAAAGTTTTTTCAATTTCATGGAAAGGATAATTCGGTCCATTGAAAATGGGTGGTTTTATAATGTGTTCTTGCGGCCCGCATGTCAATTTTTTGAAAATAGCGGTCTCGAAAAAACTCCTCATATAATTAAATTTCGTTGTTTATGTTTACTTTTCTGGGAGGCCCATACTGAGAGGATCCATTTTTAAATGATGGTTTTATGGTGTAATATTATTCCTTATTAGACCTGATGTGTGACATGATCATTGAATTTCTTCATTGTGATATATAAACACGTGATTGGATTGTTGGATAGAGTTTTAGACACACCCCCTCTTCAGTCCTGATATGGGATTGTAGAATATCTTGTGTATTTTCATTTAAATGCTACTTCACATGCATAGGATTTCATTGTAGCTAGTATCCCATATCTCAAGGATTTTGTATTGTTTTCTATTGGAATGCGCCACTATGTATAATAAGGTAGAGAGTGATCTATATTGTGGGAAATAATTATTTATTAAGGTGAAACATTCCCTTATTATGACTCCAGATGTATAATATGTTCTACATTACTCCACTACGTTCATAGGTACTTTCATATCTTATGGAATGTATATTCTATGGCAGATGATTGAGATGCATTTGGTTCGTTACTCATCATTTCATAATTCCATTTTCATATAATCTGATAATCATTCGTTTTATCATATATGGTGTTCTTCTGATAAAAAATGATGATTTGGTATTCAATGGTTTTTGGAAAATTTTATCATAATATTTTACACACCCCTCTCCCAATTTTTTTTATAAAAAATCATTCTTCTTTACTAAGGTGAATATGGATATTTTTTAGAAGACTTTTTGTTTTATGTAAAAATGAAAATGGGTCATGATTTCTTGTAAGATTATTTTTTATTTGATTTGTAAATTATATGCATTTTATTTCAACCCTACAGTTGATGTTGTTTATATTTAAAGGAAATTAATTTGTTATGAAATTTTCTGGGGTGTCCTAATTTTTTTACCCATTCCTATATATTTTTCTTGTTTGTCACTTTTTGTGCATGTTCCATCTCAATATTGATAGCCATAGGAGATGTTTTATTTTGTAATAAGAGATTCACAATCAAGGTCACAGGGAGAAATTATGTTCATTAGTTCTAGTTTGGGTTTTATTAGAGTTTTTTTTTGTTTTTTGTTTTTGTTGAAATTTTGATTAGTTTGGTTATTTTATTTGTTTATTTGACCACTCCATTGATTTTATCCATTTATATTATTTATACAGGGAAAAATTATTTTCGTGGTTACTCTCATGATTCCCTATTACATGTAACCAACCTGGCAATATCAAGAATGTTTCTTGGGCCTTTATTTTCTGTCTTGGGTTGCAAGTTCGGGGTTGACCCGGGTTAGTTCATGAAAAAATTGTATCTTAACATGTTGGGTTTTTGGAGGACCATTCTTTGAAATAACCCTTACTTACATGGGATGTCAATATAACTGTATTTTGTATATGAGAACATGGGGTATAGGTAATAGTTATTTCCAGTAAAACAAATTCTATAAAATAATTGTGTATTCATTTGATATCAGGTTACATTCAATTTCATTGAATCTTTTTCTTTATTAAGTGTTTGGGAAAATGAAATTGGATCAAGGGTAAAGGTTTCAATATGTTGGTTGGTTCTATAAATCCATGTGGATCCTAGGGTATGGCCCAATAAGACTCTTCGTGATGGTATAATTATTTTCATCTGGCCGCCAACAATATGACCAAATGACACATTGATGCTAGTTTACCCTTGTGGGTAGTGTTTGATCATCATTGATTATTAAAATTATTTTTAAAATCCTTTTTTTGGAATTACAGAAGATATTTTTATATGGTAATAGTTTTTTTAGGATGATAGAAAATGATTTTTTAAATTTATTTGTAAAAAATCCATAGAAAATAAATTTTTAAGAAGCATTTATGTATAACAGAGATTGGTTAAAGGATAATTAGTTTATGTGATTAAAACCTGGTTTTTTTATTTTTTACATCAAATATAAATATTTATTAAAAATTGGATTTTCAATTAGTAGTCTTAAAAAAATTATCAAATTTATTTTAATGGAATGAGATTTTTGGAATGGAATGATGTATTTAAAATTGAATGAGTTGGATTCTTGAAAGGAGCACATGAGTTTTTGTTATGAAATAGAACAGTTTGATGTGTGGAGTTTGAAAATGGACCCTTATTTAGATGGAAGTGTTTATTTGATAATGTTTCATGAAATTTAATATTGGTAAATGCGTTGGGGACATAAAATATGGGATACAATTTTTTGTATCGAAAAATAGAATGTTTTTTACCATTTTTTTTCTCATGGGTGATCACATGAAATGATTTATTTGAGGAATTTGATGGTTGATGGAATGGGATGATTATTTATTTGATTGTAATAAGTGGATTATTGACTATATTGGCATGATAATTTTCTTGTTTGATGATCTAAGGAATATAATTAGTAATTGTGAATCATATCATGAATGTATTTCAATTCAAATGTTGTTTTTATGTGAAATAGAAAATATGATATTATGGTAACCAATAATTGGGTGGCATGTATTCATGTGACCAGGGAAATGTTGATTAGGTTTTATGTTAAGTTAAATTATTCTTGTTTACGAAATGATTTTTTTTGAGTTCTTGGGTTTTTTTAATTTTCTAGGCCACACCTCGAAATATATTTGATGGTTATTTGAGGTGTAGATATGGGATTTTCAAAAATAGTAAACACTCCACAGGATCATATTATAGATTTAATTCTTGAATATTGTATGTTTAATCATCCTCTCATTTATTGTAATGGTCTATTTCAGGAATATGAGGTGTTCCTCTTGGAAATTCAGGGATTTTAAGGTTTTGTCGAGTTCCATATGTCATTATTGTTGATTTTTGCATCTGTTATTCTTGAAGGTTTGACACCGAAGAGGATGAATTTTTCCTATAAAATAAACCATAAATATGATCTTACATAAAATTTTATCAACGATTCATCCATCATGATGTATTTTCCAAGGAAATGATGTTGAAGAAGGTGATATAGATTTTATGTCGAAAATAAAGTGTCAAATAAATGTTTGGGTTATTTTGTTCCTTTTGAATCTAGTTCTATTCCTTAAAAAATTAGATATATTCATTTTCTAGAAGGCTGTATGTTTTTATGACATTATTTTTTTTTCATTTGATGTTCTCATAGTTTGGATTAACCTCGTATGCGAATGTGGTGAGACAATTTGTTCAGGCTGACGTCATGATGTAATGAGTTATTAAGGTATAAAACCTTCATCTCATCATTGAATTTAATTAAGGTAATTCCTGTAATGAGATAAATAAATATGATGGAATATGGGGGTTCTAGTAGTGGAATAAATATTTTCATGTATCTCTTGTAACATTACTCTATGAATACTACAATAGTGTTTTATTACTTTGGAAAATAGGATCATATGATGTCTTTGGGTCTGATTTTTCCAAATACAATCCATACACATGGATGCCTAGGTCACCAACATCAGTTCTTCCAAGGTTATTCCAGGAAGTAGAATAAAGAAAAATCCACCCCATTGATATAAACACATCCCATTTGCATGAGTATGGCACCAACATGGTCACATTTTGATGACACATTAAATTTTAGTATTCTATATGTTGTAATAGATTTTTCAGATGATATTTTGTAGTGATTTATTTTTCAATAAAATGAAATTGATATTGTTATTTATCTATTGATGGAATTAGTTAATGGGGAACATATATTTTCTTTTCAAATATCTTTATTTTCGTCCATTTTAAGATGAGTTTTTAGGGGTATTTTTTTTTGTAATTTCCCATAATGTTGAAAGAGGATAAATTTTTTTGAATCATATATATCCTTGCTTTAGTTATGGTTCCATGTTGGAGAATTTTTGACTTGGGGATACTCATGTTTAAATAGCTATAGCTCTTATGTATCATGGCTTCTTTTTCCCCTAAAAAGCCAGACTGCAGGTTAAAGGATATCAAATCATAACTACAAGTAATTAGATTCTTCAAGACATCAATTATCTAATTGCATGTCTCATAGTGAATCTCTTCATGCTACCAAGAATACATAGATTTGTGGGGAACATGGATTATCTATTATCTCTACATTTGGAGTGTAGGAAATTTAAATTATTCCAATGTAGTTTTCCCTAATTTTTTGGATTCTCCTCTTAGAAAAATACTCGTAGACATATAATCATACAATTATAGGGGTTGTTCATTTTCTAATAAAAATCAATGTTTGGTTTTCCATATGTGGTTATATTTGGTGATCCTATTTCATTTATATGTTATCCTATCAATGAGATGGTTACACCTTTTGGATATGATGAAACATGGATTGGATACCCATTTGGTTTTGAGTCTTTTCATATGTACCCTATGTGTGCGTGTGTTTTAGTCTCTCTGGAGGATTTTTCATGATATCCAGTAATGAGTTTCTTATGTCTTTCTATGATGGTTTAATTATGTTGGTCAGTCTATAATGATGGGGATACCAACCATGGATCTAGTTGGAGTTTATTATAGAGTTTAATGGTTGTAGTTGATATCTAATGGAAGAGATTATGTTACATCCCCTCAATATGGTAATATGGTTATTCTATCTATTTTTTCGTGGAAACATGTGGTTCTGTTTGGATAATTTTCTTAAAATTATTTCCTTTTGAGTGATCATTGGGATTTTTTTAGTAAACATAATGGTATTGTTTGGAATAAGGTAATTAATGGAAATTTATTAAAGAGAAATGAAAACAGTACAAGAAAAATACAAACAATAAACACCAAAACCATAAAAAATGGTTAAGGTGAAAAGGAAAGAAACCAAAGCAGACAAACACCCAATAAAAAAGGGTGGGCTATGAGATGAGGCCACCAATGCCGCCAATGAAGATCAAAGCCAGATCATGTAAGATTTCTCCATGACAGAAGAATCTCCATCAGCCCTGGCCTTTATTAGCCAAAAAATAGCAACATAAAAGCCTTCCTTCCACCAAAAGAAGCCAACAACTAAGCCTCCAGCCCGCTCCAAACAGCACACTAATTCCCAGAATTTGGGATACCAAATGAAGCCAGCAACTCTGCAGACTCCAGCCTGCTCCAGATCAGCACATTGATTCCCAGAATATGGGAAGCCACAGCAACTTGACACAGCAAAGCTCTACTTCCATCCTGAAGAAAAAGAAAAGAAAAAAAAAACAGGCCCAAAAAGAAACTTACAAAAGTCTAAAAATGGGGGATTTTTCATGGTCCTTATTAATAAAAATAAGGAGATCATCAGGAACATGATCAAACCAATCAAAATCAACACCATTAACACCTTTATTAGCTAGTCCATCAGCAACAGAAATGGCTTACCTATAAACTTGAGTGATAATATGATTCAAAGAAAAAAGAGTCTCCAAACAATTAATCCAGCAATTAGTAACCTTCCAGGACAAGTGGTAAAGACCCATCCTAATTGCAGAAACAAAAACAGAAGAATCACTCTCAAACCATAAATTATCCCAACCACGCTGCACAGCTTGATCGACAACAACAATAATGCCAAGCATTTCGGCCTCAAGTGAAGAGGAAAAGCCACAAGAACCATGAAAACAACCAAGGACATACCCTTTATGATTCCTGAAAACAACACCATAACCAGAATGCCCCGGATTACCCCTAGAAGCACCATCTGAATATACTTTTAACCAACCAAAAAAAGGTTCCTTCCAGAGAACTTCTAATGTACCACACGGAGGCTTGAAATTACCCTTAACACCTATACTGTTCAGAACGGACAAATCATGAACCGATTTAAAGATAAAATGCTTCCTTGGAATAACAACATTACGCATAGCACCAAAAATAGCAGATAAAACCCCACTAACCGAGGAGGAAAATTTATCATGAATCATCTTATTTCAAGCAATCCAAATAAAATGAAGGAGTTCAGAAGCATCGACTCTAAAAAGATCCAACAATTGGGGAGAGAGCAAAATAGAATTCTAGATTTGAAGGAAATGATGAATTGAAGACATATTAGGCATGGGAATTTCAAAGATATCAAAAACAGCCTTCCACATTGAAGAGGCATTGACACACCTAATAAACAAATGATCAATATCTTCCCTATGTTGATGACAAAACACACACGAAGTGCAGAGAGAGATGCCACATTTCTGAAGGAAACAATCAGTAAGAAGTTTCCCATGAGCCAGTCTCCAGGTAAAAGAAGACCGAGAGGGCCTAATAAAATTCATATGAAGATCCCTCATCCATTTACACCCTATATTGCAAGATAGAGAATGACAATAAAAAATTTTAGAAGTCAACATGCCATTAAAAGAAGGTTCCCAAGCCCAAAAATCCTCTCTGTTAGAGAAACAGTAACTATTGATAATATTAACAATATGATTAGGGAGACCCCCCATATTATCAAGCTGATCCTTAATCGTATCATCCATATCAACATTAAAATCATCATCCAACAAGGAGTCCGCTAAAGGACATCCAGTCCAATTGGCCTTCCAAATGTATAAAGACGAGTTCCTTGAAACAAGCCATCCGGCATAAGAGTCAATAGAGGAAAAGATGTATTTAAAAGCATGCCAAACAGAAGAATCCAGATAATTAAAAACTCCATTCCTGAGAATATCCCTGAATTTATAGCAGAGAAAGTCCAGAGACTCAGATTTATCATTGACAAGCCTCCAAATGAACAAGGCATGTAAAGAATCATTAAACACCTCAAGATTTTTAATACCAAGACCCCCAACATCATAGGGTTTACAAAAATTATTCCAAGAAACAGTAACTAATTTCCTCTCTGAAATATGGCCACTCCAAATAAATTTTTTAATAGAAACGTTAATGCTCTTGATAAGAGAGATCGGCCACTTATAAATCATGAAAGAATAAACAAACTTAGAAATGATAACAGCTCTAACCAAACAAACCCGACCAGCCAAGGAAAGGGACTTACCCTTCCATGTAGCAAGATGACGTCTGATTTTACATACAATATCAGGAAAATTACAAACTTTAGGCCTCCCCCAAAACATAGGAACACCTAAATAAGTAAAGGGAAAAACACCTTCATGAATACCCAAATCCCTAATAATGGCAGTCTTCCTAGAAATAGGAAAATTCCTTCCAAAATAAACAAAGGACATGTCCCAGCTAATCTCTTGCCCATAGACTTTTTCATAATGCAAAAGGGCACGCTTAATATTTTTAATATTTCTATTATCCCCTTTAGTGAAAAGAATAATATCATCTGCATATAACAAGTGAGTGGGAGCAACAAAACCTCTACCAGCACTAATATAATACAGATTCAGATTACCAGCCATAATAGAAAGTAATCTACTAAGATAATCCTCTGCAATGAAAAAAATAATGGCCGAGAGAGGGTCACCTTGTCTGACACCTCTAGAACAAGCAAAGAATCCCTCAGGGGAGCCATCAATAAGGACAGAGAAACGAGCTGACTCGAAAATTATTTTATCCCAATTAATGAAAACATCTTCAAAACCAAAAAAACGAAGAACCTTATAAATGAAATTCCAATTTATAGTATCAAAAGCCTTCATGACGTCCAAATTGAGAGAAATATTACCATCCCTTGTGGATTTCTTAAGAAGATTAACACATTAAGATGTAGTAATAAGACAATCTTGAATAGACCTACCCTTAATAAAGCCAAACTGATTAGGAGAAACAATCTTACTGGCAATAGAAGACAACCTTGTAGTCACGATTTTGAAAATAATTTTAAAAATAGTATTGATCATAGCAACAGGTGTGAACAAATGAATCTCATTAGCATTCTCAGTCTTTGGAATAAGGGCAAGGAATTGAGCATTCAGACCCTGAGTAAGAGAGCCACCATTAAAAAAATGAGTAACCAACCTACAAACATCCTCATGAATGATGTCCTAGTAAGTATGAAAGAAAATATTCCCAAAACCATCGGGACCCGGGGAGCTGTCAGACTTTAGACTAAAGGACACTTCTTTAATTTCAAATTCCAATGGAATGGATGTAAGACTGGAATTATCCTCTTGATTAACAAGAGTCAGAATAATACTCTCCACAGGATCATCAAGAGGGAAATAACCAGAAAAGAGATCCTTAAAATAAGAAACAACATGCTCAGAAAGGTCCCTTCTATTATCAAACACATTATTCCCATTTCTAACCAAAGAGAGAGGCCTTGAGACTTTCCTAATTATCTGCAAAGAATTAAAGAATTTAGAATTTCTATCCCCATCTCTCAACCAATTAACCTTAAAATTATCTCATTGAAATGAATATTTATGATTCAACAAATTATTAAGCTTAGAAACCAGCTGAGTCTCACCCAAAATATCATTAGAGAAGTTATTTGAATAATTCTGCGCCTGCATTTGTTGAATAGAATCCTCAAGAGAGGAAATTTCAGAATCAATGGAACTGAAACGATATTTACTCTAGAATTTCAAATATCTTTTAAGAAGATTGAGCTTAATGAAGCAAGCAAAAACATTATCCCTACCATTCCAAGAATTCCAAGTTTGTTCAAAAATAGTTCTACATTCAGGATGATTAACCCTGGCCATATTAAATCTAAAAGGCAAAAGAGGTTTGGGATCCTTACTCACAAGGTCAACCAAAATAGGATGATGATCAGAGTTGATTCTGGAAAGAGTCATACAAGAAATAGAACCCCAGAAATCAAGACAAGCCTCATTGACAAAGGCCCTATCAATTCTACTAGCAACAAATCGGTCCAAAACCTTCCTGTACCATGTATACTTAGCCCCAACAATATTAACTTCAATCAACACACTATTATCAATAGAAGCTTTGAACTCCCTAGAAGAGATGACATTATACATGGCTCCAATCTTCTCATCAGAATTCATGATGGAATTAAAGTCACTAATTATAGACCACAGACTAGAGATCGAAGAATTGAGATACCCAATATCCATCCATAAATTCCTATGACCCTGATAACAGTTATGGGAATAAATAAAAGAGTAGAAATGTTGCAAACCTTGAAGAAAGAAAGAGCATGTGACATGCTGATCAGAATTAGAAATTAGGGAAATATGGGATAATGAACAATGAGCCAAAACACATAACCTTTTAATATCCTATGAGGATCTATTGGATTTCACAAAATGAAAACCAAGGTTTTCAAAATTGGAAATATTAGGAGAAAAAACCCTTTTGGGTTTAGACAGACCAATAAGAAGGGGCCTATGATTTAAAATGAAAAGCCTAAGGGACCTCATAGTATCATGATTGGCCAAACCCTGACAATTCCAGAAAATAAGCTTCATTTAAACCTAAGACCGGGATGATTTCCCCCTTTTTTGACCCCCACATTTACCTGTTTTCCAGACTTAGGAGGCCTTCTAGCCTTTCTCTTAGTACTATAGTCCTCTTGTATAAGATCACATATATCCAGACTCCTGATGGTACCTTTTCCATTTTTAACAACATCAGTAAGGATGCCAACTGGACCAAAAGGAACCTCAATAACCTCAACTAGTGAAGCAGTACCACCAGAAGGAAAAGGGGTCCTGATCACCTCTTCCGAAGGAACAGAATCTGACTGGAAAGAAGATGTTTCCACTCCATTTAAAGCAGAATCTGCAATGGGGGGAGCAGGAGCTCCAACCACCTGAACTAGGGAGGTGATGGGTGCAAAAACAATATCAATAAAGACCTGGGAAATCCCAGAATTCTCACTAACCTGAAAAGAAACAACAAGCTCACAAATGTTATCCACCAATTCCGAAAACATGATCAGGTCATGAATCTTATAATATAAATTATGATCCAAAATTTGATCCTCTATGCACATGAATCCACCAAATTTATCCATTTCCTGACCAAACATAGCAGGAGGACTAGGCAGATCAAGAATCCTACCTTGTTCAACATCTTTAGAGATATCTGCCCAAGATTTATTAGAAGTGACTAGAACTCTAGAGGGACCAGGTATATCCATTAATGGACCCTCCTTTTCCACAAAAATCTTCTTATTATTTTTATTCCAATTAACCTCCTTCCAATCCTTCTCTTTGGGAACCACATAAACTTTATTTTGAAGCATCCTACAGTTCACCATAGAATGACCAACAATCTTGCAAACCTCACAAAAATAAGGAACACGTTCATATTCTATTTTAACAGCAATCTTAATACCATTAGCAATCAGAGTGACATTATCTGGCCTTTTATTTTCTAGGTTTACATCAACCAGAATTCTAGCAAAATAACCAAGATCCCCCTCAAAAGTTTTCTGATCCAATCTAACAGGAGTGCCAACACATGAGGAAAGGTCATTAAGGATCTTAGGATGCCAATACATCCAATTCAACCTGTGAAGTCTGATCCAGATCTGGGCATTAGTTTGCTTAATGTTAAAGGGGTTAAAATTAACATCCCATTCGGATAATCTCAAAGTACCAGGTTTGAGATGAAGATTTCCAAAATCCCACGCCTTATTAAAATCATCTCCTAATTGAAAGATGAGATGAAAAAACCCATCCCAATAGGAATCAATTTCCAATTACTAAAACCCCAGCAATGAGAAATTATATCTTTAAGATCCACGTAAAACCAGGGTTTATCACCCTTGGAATAAATTACGCGATCAAGAATTGAAAACATACAAAGATCAATGCATTGCTGCAAAGCCTCCGGATCCGCTACTACAGAAAAACCACTATTCTAAAGTCTAGTAATGTTCGAGGAACGAGACGTACCTCTATTTCTCAAAATAGACGAACCGGAAAGAACATCAGTAAAAGAAACACCTTTCTTTCTCGCCCCCGAGAGATCTACAGGATTCGATGAAGAAACAAAACCCTTAGATAAGAGTCAGTCATCCTTGAAAGAAAACTCCCAATCAGGATTGAACGAACTCATGGTGATTTTAGTTTGAGTAGTTTGATTACTTGATCAATTAATCCAAATCCATTTATTTGATCAAATATATAATCATTATATTTTTATCGGCCTGATGCACAATGGTGGGTAGAATTATATGGTTAGGATTTTCATTTACATCCACTATTTTGATTTACTGTATGTTTCATTGTTTCTATTTCTATATCAGGGTGTTAATTTTATTGATTTCTATCATTTTTTTCTTCTATTTATAGTGTTTTTGGTGAAAATTTTTTATTTGCGAATAGGTAGCCGGTGGCACACTATTGGCCCATCGTTAGAGGAAACAGTGCACCATTTTCCAAAAAATCATGTGGAAAATGTTAATTTATTTATAGAGTAGACCATTATGTTGTCACATGATCTACTAAATATTGAATATTATCTATGCAACTTATTATTTTTATACATTTAGGGACACACAGTTTCCACATGTTTTGAAAAACCATAAATCCAATCTGGTTCAATTAAATTGTGAAATTCCACTTCTACCATATTCTATATTTAACCACAAAACACCCATTTGTATCTTTTCCTAGTATGTGTTACCAAATGGGATTCCATCCCCTATTCTCCAAACCACCGCCTGAATTTTAATGTATATATAGGGGTTTCATCAAGGATTAATGATGATGTATTAGGGTAATATTCACATATATACATCCCCTACCTTCAACTTCCCTTTTCTCTTGAGTTCATCTTAACCATTGTTTATGTGGATATAGGGTTCCTTTTTATTGTTCAATTTATTAGATTCGTGTGTTTAAGGTTTCTTGTGTGTTTTCAGGATTATTTCAACCTCAGTGACGTAATATTTTGGTTGATTTGTTGTATTATCATTAGATTTAGGTAGGATTCCCTTTACATTTTACCTTTATAGATAAGAATCATTAAATCACTTTTCACACCTTCCTTATATATTATATAATGATGAATTAATTTTTTAATATTTTCTTTTTGTAATCTAATGTGGTTCCCAGAAGTGTTTTTATATCTATGGAATTTATTTTTTATAATATGAACACAAAATGTATGATAAATTTCATGGTTGGATCATCCAAATCAATTGTGATATATAATGCATTTTTTTCCTTAAAATTATATCTATAAAATCTGAAATAGTAGTTTGGATATATAAAATTAATTTATAAATGTTTTCAACTCGAATTTTATTAGTGTTTGGTTCATTTAAAAATCAATTGGCATGTTATGATGATGTGTGGATCATTTTGGATTTCAATGAAATTGAAATTGGCATCAATGTGTTATTGGAGTTTTTAAATTCAGTTTTATAAAATGAATGTGAAATTTAAAATAATATTTTTCTCCTTTTTGAGCTATAGATTAGGTCCTTTTCAAAATGGTCATTTCTGAAAGGGTGTTTGAGGCACATTTGGTTTTTGGTGAAATTATTCATATTTATAACTATCATTTATTAATTATATTTCTTTGGGAATGTTTATTATTGTGGGAGGATCATGTATAAGGTATCTATTGTGATCATACGGTCTATGGTAAATTTATTATTCCTTTCGGTGACTCGGTGTTGACAAGTTTTTTGAATATTGTGTGTGTGATATATGTTCATTTTATTGGATTCATGGTTTCCATTATTGGATAAACAACAGCTTAGACATGATGTGGGAATCTGGTATGGATATTAGATTTTTTTTGAATCTTTTCTTCACTACATATCATTTTAATATGGCTAATACCCCATAAAAGGGGTTTTTTGACATTGGATATTTACTCAGTCAGAAAATATATGGTTTGATTAAGCATGTGGGTCTAAATTTATATCATTGGGTGAGGAACACATTCATGGTAATTTATGATTTATAATATATTTGATAATATTCACATAATATCATAGGTTCTCCCATTTTATTTTCCAATTAGTTTTCTTTAATGGATGATTGAGATGCATGTGGTTGGTTACTCTATAATTCTAGTTTCTATGTCCCTTACCATATGATCATCATTGATTCTCCCATGGGTTTTGTACATCTTATGAAATTAGATGAGTTAGTTTTCAAAGGATTCTGGAAAATGTATTGAAAAATATGTAAACCCATTTCCCCTTATTATGTATAAACATTTTTATTCTTCTCAAGGCTGATAATGGATATTTCATGAAAAAGAGTTGGTTTTAATTAAAAAAATTCAGTAACAAGTTTATTGTTTTATAGAGAAATAGTGCTAAAAGAATATATTTATATATATTATTTCAAACCTCATATTTATGTTTCTTTTATTTAAATAAAATCCCTTCGGAATAGTTTTGATCAGGAACATGTACTAAAATTGAATACACAATCCTATAGTTCATAATATTTTTTAGCTTGTCAAGTTGCTTCCTGATTAGTTTCAACTGCCATAGTTGATTGTTGGTTTAATTAGATATAGACCATTATGGTCATATGGATGCACTTTTTCATGATGTTCATTTTGGGTTGTGTTGAATTTTTTTTTTCTTTTTCATGTGTAAATGATCATCATTTTGGTTATTTTATTTATTTATTGAGATGGATAGTTCATTTCTTCCATTTATATTCTATTTATTTTGGGTAACTATTCATTTGGTTACTCTATTGATTCCATGTCACTAGGTCATGATCATTAGGATCAGGAGAGCCTCTCGATCCTTGTTGTGGACCAACCTTGGCGACCAGTTTGGGGTTGACCATAGTCGGTTCAGGACATGATATCAATTTCATATAACTACAATAGGAATCAAGAGAATATGAGAATGGTGGATAATGAATATGATAAAGGTAATACTGAAAATATATATTTCCCAACAAGTGATCCATCTAGAAAGAAACCCCATGGTTCCATTATAAAATGAAAAATGATTTCTTGTCATGCGTGTTAAAAAAAGTCATCATTATAGTGATTTCAACGGAACGAAATAAGATACCATTGCTCAATTCTATAATTATACGGATATGAAACACCATTAAAATCAATTCACCATGAATAAATGAAATATACCGTAACAGAAACGACGAGATCAAGGACACCCATATATTTTTACTACAATCAATGATGAAGAATTAAATTATTTGTTTCTCTAATTATAATATATATAAGATAAAAAATTATTTTATTCTAATATTTATTCGTTAATTATTTTAAAAAAACTAATTTTTACACAATGTTTTAAATGTGATCATGGTATTCATATATGTTTAATGTGAAAGAAATATAAAAATAATGTTTTTTGGTGAATCTAATTATCTATTTTTTAAGAAATATATTGACCCCTAGTAGAAATTTATTGTCTTGAAAATTGGACATTTACTTTAAATGAGGTTTAATGTAACAACATATATAATGGAGAATGTTTGTATTTAAATTATATTGAGTGTGGTTAATATATGATTTCTAATATTGTGTAACATCTATTAACCATTTTTTCAGTAAGAATATAAAAGCCAAAATAATGGAAGTTGGATTTTATGATCAATAAATGTTCTTTTGATGATAAAAATTCATTATGAACATTCATTTACAAGTTTATATATGAGGTGGATAAATAAAACCACAACTAAAGGACAATATTATAATAATGTCATTTGAATAAATAATGTGATATCTTCTCTATATAGTAATAGAGTCCATCAAATCAAGGAAATGTATTTCGGAACAAACAAGTTATATTTTTCATGGTCAATCTATAAAATCAATATAATGTTACCTGATCAAATACTTGTGTTCTTTGATGGGAATAATTATCATTACAATGTTCTATATCACATTCCATTAGAATTTTTTAGTTAGTTTTTTAATCTCTTTCCACATTATCATATATGGAATCCTTGTTTGTGTTATCATGGACGATATTTGTAAATTGTTTCCTTATTTTTCAAGTAGAACATTAATTATCCCTTTTATTGGTTTGGGAATTCAATGAAGGTATTTTATAAATTCAAACCCCTAGTTTTCGATCGTGAGATAAAATTTTGAGGAGTCAATTAATTAATGGGTGGGGTGGAAGATGTTACAAGCAATGTTTTTAAAAAGGCAACACTATTTGAGATAATTTACACGAAATTCCCCAGCATGTTTAAAATTAAAATCTAGATATGTTTATTTAAATGATAAAATTATAATCCAATGATTAAAATGGAAGGAATGAACGTGATTCCTTGAATTATTAAAATTATTTTTAACTTTTTAAATTTAATGAATTAATTGGTTAATAAAAATTTATAAATGGAGATGAATATTTCTTCAAAAGATATGGATATATTATTCAAATAAAATAATTAAATTCAAATAATATTTTTTATAGGGTCATATAATGATACCTATGGGGAGAGTGGAATTATGCGATTTAAAGTTTTATGAAGGGGGTAGTTCATAATTCTTGATCTATGATTGATTTTCATCCATGGAATAGTTTAATCCTGATTGGGTTTTTTCCTTTAATGTTGGATCTTGATCATCCTAATATTTTAAAGGGAAGGATATAGGCTCAAAAATTATTCTTCATGTTATGAATAATGGTTTCTCTTATATAGAGGCATTATCTGATTTTTTGGATCCTATTAAGGTGGTTCTGTATGTATATTCTATAGTCAATAAACATGATAACAGAAGATTCTAGGTTGTGTGGGATTATAATATTTTACATAAATGATATTATCATTTTAATTATTACTTATAATCCATTTCATTTATTAAAATGGTGATATAAAATTTCTTTATATTGATCAAAATATTCAGAATGTTAATTTTTTATGTAATCTGTATTAGAAAATCATGGTGATAGGGTGAAAATATTTCATATTATTATAAATTGGATGTTGAATATTAATGTGAATTGAATATTGGTAATATTAATCATTGTATAGTAGTTTTCCATATTTTTGATTAGGATTAAATTTTAATACCCTTATTCAAAGAATTCAAATAATCAGTTTTGGATGAGAATTCCTTTCTAGACTTATTTGTAATGGCCCCACAAATATTGAATGATCTTTAATACAATTTTAGAACCCGATAAAGATGGTCTGATGATAATTGAATAGAGAATATAGTTTCATTTATCTTATTCTGATGGATATTAATTTCAGTTTATATCATCAAGATGTAATTCTAATTCATGGAAATGATAACATGATTGATGATAATGTGGGGTATGAGAATGTTCCTCCCTTTTGTGATGAATGAACAATTTTTTGTCAATGAGTTAACAATTTCAGTTTTATTAAAAGGAAAGGAATGGATCCCCATATATCTTGGGATTGGAAGGATATTAATAAAAAACTCTAAGAACTATAGTGTGGTTAATTAGAAATGGGATAATCCTATGACATTACAGTAAAATGAAAAATAGGATGGATATTTTTTCTATTAGATTTTGTTCAAAAAAATAATTGGATGATGACAAATAGGATGATGATGTGGAAAATAAATATCCTATGATTCTAGACTCAATGTAATGACCCGAACGTTTAAATTATATTTGTTTCCTCAATTTTGTGTCATTTATTTTGTTCTCAACAAAACTATATTTTTTAATTAATGAAGTGGGTATAATTAAAATGAGATTGTTGGGTTTCGACTATTATATGACCATTGGTCAATATGACTGTTGGAAACTATAATCTTAACATTGAGTTTTTATAAATACAATTATCTTGGTTAATTAATAAAGAAAAAATATTGGATGGCCTATTCTAGTAGACTCGGAACATATGAAGCCCATATGTTTGAGCCTAGGAAGGAGATACCATCACTGGGCTTTGCTCTGGGCCAAGCCCAAGACGAACTTAAATATGTGAGGCTTGAAAAGAATCACCTATAAGAGAAGTTCAAACTGATAGAAAAAACCACGTGGGAAATGATTTCTGAGACTCCCCCTGATTTTATCACCATAGCACACCTTACACTTAGGTCCTATGTTTCTATTATAAGGGGCTCTGTAATCAGTCTATATCAACTTTGTGTATTCATTTTATATAAATAAAATTTTTATATATTATTATTGAAAAGTTTGTTATTTTCAAATGTCCGGATAAATATTGGATCTATATTATTGATGAATTTTGAAAAAGGAGGTATTTTAAAATATTTTTGTATTATTTAATTAATTAAAATTATAAATTGAATTTCAAAAAATAGTCTTCTACAGTTGTGTTTAGTAAAAAAAATTTAGTGTAATAAGATCAACATAATTTTTAGTTTTTATTAACGTACGAATAGTAACATACCCGTATGAATAGTAATGAATTAGTCATGAATAGTAAATTGAAAAAAAATATCAACACTTTTCCCTTGAATGTATCAATACAATTTAGACTTCTTAAAAGTGGATAAATGATCATAATTTTTGTTTTGGTATTTTTTTATGTCATAAATTTTTTATTTAAATTTTTTTAAAATATATAATAATTTAACATGGAAATTTATTTTCATAAAATTTAATGATAAATTGTAAATTTATTAAGTTATGGTAATACGATAATTTTATGGGACCATGATTACTTTATTAAGGTGTTACAAAATGAGTTATTGATTTAAAGTCATATTTTTGGAATAAATAATGTTTTTATTTAAAAATTAAATTATATATATTGAGAAAATTATTTTCAAAAAAATAATTTGATTTTTTAATTCAGAGAAATGATTTTAGGGTAGAGTTAATTTTTGTGATTTTTTCTAAAATAGTTGAATTTTCAGTGAATTGTAAATATACAGTCTTGAGTTTCAGGTGTTTAATGAAATCATTAATGATTTAATAATGATTTAATCATTCTGGTCAACCTATTAATAGTGAGATATTTTTTGAGGTGTCATAAGTGTCCAATACCGTGCGCAAATACCATGGGAAAGTCCATGGTTTTTGAAAATACCACCGATGTGGTGTCCTTTGGAAATTAATAATTTATTCCCTCACTTTTCCTATAAATACTAATCCATTCCATCTTTACATTCTTTCCAAAACCCTCCTCAAAAATGCCATGGTCATTCTACCTCCCTAGGATTCTTTCCAAAGTGCCATCAAGCCTCCCAAGGTTCCAACCATCAGGCTTTCGATGTTACTCTTCAAGGAAAGGGATCATTTCACCCTCCACACTTTAGTCATGACTTCCTTTATGTAATGTCTTATAGTTCTATTTTAGTATTTTTGGTGTTGTTATTCTATATCTCTACTACTGTACATTTCTTTTCCAAATGATGAGATACCCTTTCTTCATTAATCAATTCTGTTTCTGAATTTTTACGTAATGCCGTTACGCTGCCGAATTTTATGTAAATTAAATCACATCTTCTATTTCTATTCTAGTTTTCTTTTCATGTGGTATGACATTCAAATAGCCATACCATGTTTTTATCTCCATCTTATTTTAACTTTATAAAATATTAGGAGTTATTTTTTTGGGGTTTACCATTTTAACCTCTATTTTTAATGTTTTCAAAAAGGATGGTATGTAGCCGTTATGCTGCAAAATATTTAGCTCAAAATTCCACTCTCTTTCTCTCAAGAAATTCCCTTGTTTTATTTATGTTAGTACATAGACCAATTTCGTTTTAATGTGTGTTAATAATTAATAAAACTGATATATTTTATTCTATAATTGATATACATATAACCATCACTCTATTCCCATTGGTTATAATGGACATAATGATCTTTTTTTTATGAACATTTAAATAATCACGATTTCGAAATGAACCCCATTTATTTTTCTACCTTGGGGTTATTTATTAAGTTTATTTTTCATATCTATGTGTCTCACAAGAATGTAAAAACATATTAAGGGCTATCCCTAATAACACTCCATTGCATTGTGTAAATATTTTAATCTCTAGATATGACAAGTTTCATGACACCTCTATGAATATCCTAGGTAATTTTTATAAATCCTTTGGGATGAACCTTGGGGATATATTCATGAATTCATAAATTAAATTTTGTAGTCACATATTCATGTTTTCGTTCATGTTCTTTTCAATATGAAATTTCTATACTTCCATTTCTCATGTATTTATGTTTTTATCAAGTTCTTATTCATTTTACAAGTAGACAAATTCATTTTTTTTCCTTACTTGGCCTTCTACTCACCCTTTCCCTTGATGTATGTCTCCAGGTTTTGAGATGCAGTAATTGTACATAATACGAACCTATGATAAAACCTTAAATGGGATTTAGAAGTATGTTTAATGTTGTTTACTAGTATTATATTCCCGATTTCCAAGACAATAGACAATAAAGATCCTATGTATCTAAAATGCAACGAAAAGTTATTTTTCAAAAAGGTGTGATTCCATAGTTGGTATGAAATGATAGTTTAGTTATTTATGGAAATTAGTCTATGAAAAATTTAGTAATAATCATATAGAAAAGATTATATATAGGAAAACCTCATGGTATTTTGTTGAGTATTGATTAAATGGATTATCAAGAAAATACATCTTTGTCTGGAAATGATCATGTAGAGGTGGCTATGGCATAGAGGTACATAGGTGTGAAAACCCCGACAATATGTTTCCTGTTTCACCCGAGGTATCCGGTTACATGTCAATGGGCCTTGCTTCACTCTTGGTTACAACACTCTCTGAGGATATTATTGGTGAATCAAAATATTTTTATGAATCATTATGAAGGATTTCATGAGAAATTAAATCATATAAAGATGTTTTAAAACATGAAATACTTTATAGTTAAATGATTTGTAAAAGAAACAAGTTTTTCAAAAAGGTTGTATTATTTTAGAAAATAGTTGGAAATTTGCAGGAACTGTTCAAATAGTGACTATAGTGGACCATGCGCTGATGACCATTCAATAGAAGCCAGAATGGAAGCATTTATGAAAATGATAATCCTACTGACCCATGTTATGGGTAATAACTTGAATCAATCTGAGAGTCTGAAATCACCATGAAAAGAACAACATTATGTTTAATTATATATTCATAAATGACCACTATTCATCAGTGGATCGTCCGACCAATTTTTTGCTGGAATGTGGATTAGCCTTATAGATATAATGTTTTCTTAGCTCTGCTATTAGGAGAAAGATAATGTCACCCTTGCAGTCTATTTCTTAGTAGTAGAAGTTTATTAGTGGTGGGAACTAATTATAAAAATGAGGCAAAGAGTGGATGTCGAATCATTGGAGTGGGAATAGTTTAGCGGGATCTTCTTCAGTAAGTAATTCCCTCCATTGATGAGAACAAGAATGGAGAAGGTGTTTCTCGAGCTGAAGCAGTAGGAGAATGAATCTGGGGGAAGATATGATATAAGGATCACAAGGCATTCATGTTACACATCTAGATTTTTCAGGGATCTAAATGGTATGGTTGATATATTCTTCAGTGGACTGAGACCAAATCTGTAGAAAAATCTAGCCAACCGAGACTATGATAGTTGTGATGAGATCATTTGGAGTGCGATGAATGTTGAGATAGAGTTAGGTGTGACCCAATGGTCTCATAAATATAATTACAAGAATAGATTGATGAAACCCAGCTTAGGGAAGACCATTGATTAGAGAAGAAGAGGCATGAATGTGAAATGTACCACGTGTAATAAATGTGGGGAGCAGAATTCAGGGAACTTCCTACATGAGAGCGTGAAATGCTACAAGTGTTGATGTTATGGCCATATTTTGAGGAATTGTCGTAGTGAGGTGAAACCTCAACTGCTAAACACTAATGAAAAGGGAAAGATGGTTCATGACATACCTGATGTCCAGTGCTTTATGTGTAGAAAACCTTGGTACATGTCCAATAACTGGCCAAATCTGAGGGCAGTAGATGGGAATCACCATCAACCTCAACAATGGCCATGCGAACAAGGTCATACCTTTGCAGTCACTATGGCTGAAGTTTATGTTCAAAATGATGATACAGTAGGTACTCTTGGTTTTCTTTTAAAGATAGCAGTTTCTTTGTTTTATTCTGGTTCTACACATTCATTATTTCCTCCATATTTTCAATGAATTTAGAATCATCCCTCGATTTTCTAAAAGTAGAGTCATTAGTCAAGACTCCTTATGGGATTATCCTTGAATCTTCAGTGTTTAGAAACTCTAGAAGTTACTTTAGTTAGGATAATATAATCGTAAATCTAGTAATCATTCCTATTAAGAAATTCGACATTATACTATGGATGGACTGGACCTCAATGTATAGTGTTAAGATCAAATTCACGAGTAAGGAAATTTCTATAGTTTTGACTGGAAGACCTACAATTATCTTCCATGGAGTGATATATCAAGCTCATATATATCTTTAATAACATATTATATCATACTTTAAAGAGTTTATTAGTGATTATAAAGAAGTAAATGAGAGTTTGAGGATATAAAATGTCCCAATTGTCCAAGAATATGTTGATATTTTTCATGATGTGTTACCTGGTCCTCCCCCAGAAAGAGAGGTAGATTTTTCCATTTAACACATTCCTGGTTCCCATCTGATATCAATGACCCCATATAGGATGAAAAATTTGGAGCTAGAAGAGTTAAAGAAAAAACTCCAAGATCTTTTGGAGAAGTGTTTTATCCGACCATGTGTGGCTCCTAGGGGAGCACCAGTTCTCTTTGTGATAATGAAGGAAGGAACGATGCAGTTATGCATTTATTATAGAGAAATGATCATGATCACATTGAAAAACAAATACCCACTTCCAAGAATTGATGACTAATTTGACCAACATCATGGTGATCAATTATTATATAAGATTAAACTTCGATCTAGTTATCATCAATTGAGCATGAAGAAAGATGATATTTTGAAAACTGCCTTTCGATCAAGATATAAGAATTATTAATTTGTTGTTATGACCTTCACACTGACTAATTCTCCTACTATTTTTATGGATCCAATGAATAGAGTAGTTAAGGAAAACCTTGATAACATTGTGTTTGTTTTTATTGATGATATTCATATACATTACAAATGTTGTGGGTAGCTTGAGGATCATCTAAGTGATATTTTTAAAACATTATGGAATGAGAGGATTTTTGGAATGTTAAAAAAAGTTAATTCTAGTTACAACACGTTTCTTTCTTTGGGAACATTATTTCCAATTAAAGAATCATAGTTCACCCTAAAAAGACAAAAGTTGAAGAGGAGTGGCCTCAACATACAGTAATAATAGAGATTCGTATATTCCATGTATTAGCATGATATTATTGGATTTTTGTGAGAAAATTTTCATAACCTTCAAATCCATTAACAAAGTTAACACGAAATGGGGTCAAGTTCATCTAGACAGATGAGTGTGAGGAAAGTTCTCAAGAGATAAAGAAGATATTGGTAACTACACATGTGTTACCTATGCCCTCAAATAGATAAGGATTCGTTATTTTTAGCGATTCATCTTTGAATATGAATGGGTGCGACCTCATTAAAAATGACAATGTCATTGCTTATGCATCTCGACAGTTGATGAATCATGAGAAGAATTATCCTATGCATGATCTAGAGATTTCTGTAGTCATCTTTACCTTTGAAGATATGGAGGCACTCTCTTTATAGGGAGAAATTTGATATATACACAGACCATTAATGTTTGAAGTATATTTTCACTCAAAAGGAATTGAACATGAGATAAGGGAGATTGTTTGAAATTAATAAAGGCTATGATTGTCCAATTCATTATCATCTCATAATATCAAGCAAAGCCGCTGATGCATTAAGAAAGAAATACTCTGTTGCTCTATCTATTATGAGTATTCAAAGATATCATTTTATCAATGACCTAGTAAATTCAGACATGGGAATTATAAAGAAAGGGGCATCATCAACCATAACCCAAATGATTTATCAACCATCAATTCTATAGATGATCAAGAATGATAAAGAAAAGATCGTTAGTTTGAGATGAAATTTGAGGCTGTGAAGGATGGGATGTTTCTTTAGTTCAATATTTATCAAGAAGGTGTCATGAAATTAGGTACAAGACTATGTGTTCCATAAAATCATGAAATAAAGAAGGAGATGATGGATGAATCTAATATCTCTACTTTCTCTAAACATCCTGGAATCAGAAAAATGTATAGGTACCTTCATGATCATTATGAGTGCGATAATATGAAATGGGTTATTGTAGACTACAATTAAAGGTGCTAAAAAGTCAGCAGTTGACGGAGGATCTACAACTTCCAAAAGGTGTATTGCAACCACTAGCCACACCATTATAGAAGTGGGACAATATCACTATAGACTTCATCTATGGTCTCCTGAGAACTTTCAAAGGAAACAATGAAATATGGGTATTGTGGACCCTCTCAGCAAGACTATTTTTATCTCTTTTCGGGATGATTTATCTCTAGATCAACATTCTAGGATTTACGTGACATAAGTGGTAAGGCTACCTAGAGTTCCACTTTCTATTGTTTTTGATCCTGATCCAACGTTCACATTAATATTTCGTAGAAGTAGTAAACCTGATTTGAGAAAAGAAATGAATTTCATCAGAGCATATCGCCCCCAAAATGAAAGACTATCTAAAAGAACTATTCAAACACTTGAGGATATGTTGAAGAACATGTTCAATAGAATTTAAATGATGATTGCATCATCATCTCCATTTAATTGATTTTCCTTTAAACAATAGCTTCCACTCGAGCATTTAAATGGCATGCTATGAAGCCCTATATGGGAAGCGACGTAGAACTTCTACTTGTTGTGATGAAGTTGGTGAGATAGAGCTTCATGGGCTTAATCCTGTGCAAGAGATGACAGATAAAGTCCATGCCATTCAGCAACACATTATAGAAGATCATATTTAGAAAAAGAGTTCTGTCGACAACTGTCGAAGGTACATGGAGTTTGTTGTTGGTGAAAAAGACTTTCTTCAGATTTCACAATAGAAGAGAGTCATGTGGTTTCGGAATAAATTGAATCTCTGCCCTAGGTACAATTGCCCCTTTGAAATCCATTATCGTGTGAGAGGTGTGGTCTATCAGCTTGCATTTCCACCAAATCTAGCACATGTTAATTATGTCTTCCACATATTCCTTTTGAGGAAGTACATACCTGACCCTTCAGATGTACTAATCCCAAATGTTGTAAAACTAGAACATGACCTCACTTATGAGGAGCAGCTGATGGAGATCTTAGATCATAGAGACAAGGTTCTATTCAACAAGACAATACACCTAGTAAAGTAGTCGTCGAGAAACCACAAATTCGAAGAAGCCATGTGGGAACCGGACTGGTCTTTGATACAGATGTTCCCAGAACATTTCTCATCAGAGGGTATGAGATAAAATTTCTGGGAAAAACATTCTTAACGAGGGAAGAATATAAAAACATGAAAATTTTAATTATATTTTGATCTTAAATTTGTGTGTTATTTTTTTTATACTCAAAAAAATGATATCGTTTAATAATGAAGTGGTTATATGTAAAATGAGACAGTTTGGGCTCGATTGTTAAATGTCCATTGGACAATATGATCGTTGGAAATTGTATTAATAACACTATATTTTTATCAATATAGTTATCTTGGATTATTAATTCAAAAATAATATTTAATAGCCTCATCCAGTTGGCTCGGCCCATAGGAAGCCCATATGTCAGAGCTTAGGAAGGATATAACATCACTGGGATTTTCAATGGACCAAACCCAAGCCGAACTTGAACATGTGAAGCATGAACTAAATCTCCTACGAAAGAAGTAAAATCTAATAGAAATCACCACTAGGGAAATATTGTATGATCTACCTAAAGATTCTATCACCATTGAACATATTATACATAGTTCATATGCTGGTGTTATAAGGGGCTACGTATGGAGACCATAGCTACTTTGTGTAATCCTTTTATATAAATAAATTTTTTATATCTTATTATGAAAAAGTTTGTGAATTTCAAATTTCTGGATAAATTAAGGATGTGTATTATTGATGAATTTTGGAGAATGTGGAATTTTTTTTAAAAAAATTATTCTTTAAATAATTAATAATGTGATTTTTTTTTAAAAAAATTGTTTTTTGAAGTTCGGTTCAGAAGGGAATTTATAGTCTAATATGATCAACATAATTTTTTTGTGAATAGTAAGGTATAAATAGTAACATAATAGTAATAATTGTACTAAATGTGTAACGAATAATAAATCAACCAATAAAATACAAATTTCACCAATGAATGTATAAATACATTTTAGACATCTTAAAAGTCAAAAAATGATCACAGTTTATGTTATGGAAATTTTGTAAGTCAAAAATATTTTATTTAAAATTTCATAATTAATTAAATTATTCAAAATGGTAATTTATTTTCATAAAATTTAATCATAAATTGTTACTTTTTTGTCTTATGGTTATACAATTATTTTATGGGACCTTGATTACTTTTTTATGGTGTTACAAAATGAGTTATTGTTTTAATGTCATATTTTTGGAATAAATAATAATTTTATTTAAAAATTAAAATAAAAATATATTGAAAATTATTTTCAAATAACAGAGTAATTTTTTGAATTTGAAGCATCGATTTTAGGTTAAGGTGAATTTTTGGGATTCTTCTGAAATAGTTGAATTTTCAGTGAAGAATAAAAAAATGTTTTGAGTTTTGTGTGTTCAATGGCATCATTAATGATTATATAATGATGTAATCATTCTGGTCGACCTATGAATAGTACGATACGATATGAGGTGTCCTAAGTGTCTAATTCAATGGTCAAATACCATGGGCATGCCCCTGGTATTGCAAACACCACCAATGAGGTGTCCCTTGGAAATTGACAATTAATTCCCTCACTTTTCCTATAAATACAAATTCATTCCATCATTCATTTCATTAAAAACCCTCATCAACGATGCTATAGTATTTCAAACTCCCAATAGAGTCTCCCATGGTGCCCTAAACCTCCCATGGTCCCGACTGTCAAGTTTTCGAAACTACTCTTCCATGTAAATGAACATTTCACCCTCCACTTTTAAGTCATGACTTCCTTTATGTTATATCTTATAAATCCATTTTATTATGTGGGGGATTATTATTTTATAGCATTAATACTTTAAATTTCATTTCTAAATGACGATAGACCCTTTCCTCTCTCATCAGTTTAATTTCTAATTTTTTATGTGGCGCCATTAAGCTGTCAAATTTTTTCTAAAAGAAATTGCATATTCCTTCTCCTTTCATGTTTTTTTTCATGTGGTATGACATTGAAATATCCATACCATGTTCTTATATACATGTTATTTTACCATTATAATGTATTATGAGTTATTTTTGAGTGTGTTACCCTTTCACTCTCTCTTTTTACTATTTTCCAAAAAGATATTATGTAGTTGTTATGCTACATAATTTTCATCTCAAAATTCAACAATCTTTCTCTCAAGAAATTCTCTTTTATTATATATGTGAATACCCAGAACTATTCAGTTTCTATGGTTGGTCATAAATATAATAAATCATTTATTTTATTAGGGAATTTACATACATATAACCATCACTCCCATTCCATGGGTTATAATTGAAGCAATGGTCTTATTTTGAAACACCTTTAAAACATCACGATTTAGAAATGAACCTCATCTATTTTATTCCATTGGGGTTAATTACTAAATTTTTAATTGTTTACTATGTAGATCACATGAATGTAAAGGCATATAAAGTGTGCGCCCTAATTGTTCTCTAATGCATTGTGTAAGGAATTTAATCTCTAGAGATGAAAAGTTTCACAATACCATGGTGAATAACCTTGGTAATTTTTATGACCCCTTGGGGATGAACCATGGTGATATGTTAATGAATGTATAAATTACATGATGTTGAAAAATATTCATGTTATGGTTCATGCTAATTTCATTATGAAATTCCTATACTTCCATCGCTCATGCATTTATTTTTTCATCATGTTCTTATTGATTTCACATGTAAACAGATTCCTTTGTTTTCCTTACTAGGCCTTCTGCTCACCCTTTCCATTGATGTATGTCTCCATGTTATGAGATGCAGTAATTATTCTTAGGATGAACCTATGATAAATCCTTACAAGGGTATTAGAATATTTTTTTATGTTGTTTTTATGTATTATGTTCTTGATTTCCAAGATACTAGACTATAAATATCCCATAAATGTAAAATGTAATGAAAATTTATGTTTTAAAAAAGTGGGATGTCATATTCACATAGTAATATGGTTCAAGGGAACACTATTGAGAGTTATGTAGAATTTATGGATGAGATTTATTTAATTTTGACCATTTGAAATTATACTTTTATTTATTCATCATGATGCAGATAGAGATGATTGAATCTATTCTAGAAATGGGTAATTCTTTTTAAATCAAGATTTTGGTTATCAGTTTGTAGGATCCTACTAAAACATTTGAATATTATTTGGAGGGAAATATTTTTTTAATACCTCTAAAACCAATGGAATGTCCTTGGATTTTTCATATAGAAAAGTGGATATTACGAAACTACTCTGGATCTGAATGTCTATGATATAAATGTTGTTGATGATGCTAATTGGGATATCCCATAAATGATGGAAATATTTTTATTCTTAAATGTTTATCACATACATATATAAATTTGGGAAGGTACATATAGAGTGAGGAATCATATGAGGATTTAAAAAAACCTATTAAATTTATAAAACTTATGATTGGTGCCACTACTTGTAAATGGATGTGTGGGGGACTCCAACAGATGAAGATAAATATATAGGGGGAAAATGAGTTCTAACCCTAGATACAGATACAAATAGAGATTAATTTTTAAAATCAATAAGGGCATAGGTTCCCATCGTGGTCCATACACATAATATTTTATTATGACCCCTAATACTACTTTAATTGAGAACGATGATCCTATAATGATATTTGATAGTTTTATATCATTATAATGGGCATGTCATGGAAATAGTAAGGTATTTAAAAATTCACAGTGTCATGATTTAAGTTATTTATTTTTTTTATGAATGATAATGTTCATCTTATCAATTTCCATTGTGGGTCTAAATTCATTAATTATTCCCTTATTTTAAAAGGGTCCAACCACTATTTTTATTTTTTACATACCTCGGTTTAATATACCAGTATATGATAGCTACATTGGGATATCTATTTAATAATTGAGAATATTTATTAGAAGTTGATTCTAAATAATGGTTAAAATCATATAGTCTGACCTGAGGATAAAAATGGATATTATTTTCATAGATTTTCATCTTTACATCACTTATTCTATATTGGTTTCTGTAGTTGGGTTGAGGACCCAATTTTTGGTGGTGATTTAACTAAAAACTAGTAAACTCATAAGGAAAAATAGTCGATTGACCTTGACTGATGTCATTATATGGAAATTAATGGATGTGCATCTACTGGAATAACTGGTTATGTTCTTTTTAGGCGCCAATCAGATAAATATGAAAGGATCATTGAGTAATAAATATACAGTATAATAAAACTCCACAAACTTTTAGATTTAATTATGGGTGTTTGGTAATCCCTAGATATAGGGATAATTTTTAGTGGAATAATAATTGAGATTTCATGGAATCCCTCTGCATTCCATGGAATAAAAATTGAAATCCAAAAATGCACTTTTAAATGGGCCAAATAAAATATAATTTTATAGGATTGATGATGATATCAATGAAACAATGAATATAAAATAACAATCCCAATATGCTAATCAAACCCAGGATAATCACTCAATGGAGGAATTGGTTTCTCTATCCAAACTAGATGATGGTTGGATTATTAAAAAAATCATTAGTATAAATGAGTTATATTCTATATTAATTAAATGTGATGATAGTTACACCATGTTTTTATTCATAATAAATAAGGGTAAACAAATTATTTGATCAATTATCATATAATTATTGAATGTTTATTAATTAGAAAATGGAATTTCTAAGGTTTTGGGTGGTTATTTTTCAGGTGTTCACATAAATTTTGGTTCAAATATTACTCACAATATGATTGATAATGTCTCAAATTTTATTGGTAAAAAGGAAACTGTTGGATATCCTTTATTAAATTTGACTAGTAGATTAGATTAGATATTTATTATGTAAGAATTAATAGCCATGAATGGATTAATGGGTTCCTCAACATGTTATTAATGTTAAATTTGTAACTAATTAATCATAATGTTATGAATTTGGTAAGTGGAAGCAGTAAAAATTTTCACATACCTATTGGAATAAATTTTAATTTCATTTATATTATTCCATGGAGACCAAATTCTATTTTTTAATTTTGAATAGGTTAATGGGAATTCTATAATGAAGAAAAAATTCTCTACTGTTTTTGGGAATGGAATTTTAGTTGTAAGGAGATATAATAATTCAAGACCAACCAGAATTTGAAAGATTGTACTTTGTTTTATTTATATTGGATTGCAACTATATAGAGGTATTATTAAAACATGATATATAGAGGACACTTTTTATGGAATTATAAATAATATGGATATATAGAAAAGAAAATCCACGTGCGAAGTAGGAAGTATTTTCTTTGTCAACATGGTGATAAAATCAAAATTCGTATATATGTTTTATCATTATATAAGTCCCATATTTATTATTTATAAACTCCAATGAATGATAAGAAATATTTTTTGGAATATATTGTTTTATTTATGATAAATTATCATAGTTTCATGGAATTTTAATCCATAAAATATGGTAAGTCTAGGAATATATTATCATAACGTTTTAAATGATACTATTCTAAAAAACATTTGAGTCTCATTATTAAAGTGATCCTTGTAAATAATTTTTGTTTATAATATTTAAAGAAAAACAATGAAATGGGTACCCCTATTTTTTATATCTTATACATGGCCTGATATAATGAGATTCTTTAATGGGTTGATTTCATGTTCTTAATGGATTTCATTTGAGCAGTCGAATCAAACTTTTTGGCTATATAAATGGATTGTAAAAACACTTGTGTGGTGTGTGACAGATCCAACTAATAGATAATATACTATTATAGATATATTAATTTCTAGTAGGTAGTGTCTTGATATGTTGTTTCCATCTCAGATATCATCTTTCAACCAAGAAAATACATTTTTTGAAATGGATATTGTTTTCTGGATTTAAAACATGATTGGGAAAATAAGAAGTATATATTTCTATAGAATAAATTCTATAAGATGTGGATGAAATGAAATTTGGATCATTCCGTCCAGGTCCCTTTTCATACATCCTTATAGATAATTATTTCTATAGAATATTGTGAATATATTATTTTTTTCAGATGATCATATCTACAGGATGGAATTAAGTTGGCCACTGCTATTCATTTGTGTATGGATGGTGTAGAAAAACATACATCATTTTTTGTTGATTTACCATTTTCATCGAGGTTGTGGGATTATATTGTGGATATTATTATTTATTGAATTTTTATAGGTGGTAATTTGGAGTAGCATCTGGAAGATTTCATGCACATAAGTTTGTCATCATGTTTCTGCATAACCTTCCACTGGAGATTGTGGGATCAATGATTGCTTTATCATGAACAATAATGAACTCATAACCATCGGAAAACTGAAACCTTAAAATCATTTATGGAAATAAACATTGAATGGCATGTTTTTTCTAATTGGATTGAAACTTTTTAAATGAATAATTTATTTTCTAAACGTAATACACTCATGAAGTCTATATTTCTAGGTAGGGAATGTAGACCTATTGGTTTGATGTTCATTAAATGGATTCCTCAAATTAGATAGTTGATTAGGATGAAAATATATGGTGTTGCATTTTTTTTAGAAATTCCATATGCCGGTGAAGGGGTATTCTATACAAACAATGGTTATTTGATATATTGTTTCACTCATTATATTGGCAGTGCACCCCCATATGAGGCTAAGCTATGAGATTTGATATATGTTGTCCATTATGATGTTCATCAATGTTACAGTCATTAGATGATGGAATCTGATTACACGTTAGTTTATAATTATATCAGAGCTTTTACCAAGAATGTAGAATTAGGAGTTATACCTAAATATATTGTGTGTATTCATGTAATTAATAAACACATATGGAAGGATTCACATTTTTATAGGGAGGATAATTATATTGTGGAACCATTGTCAAGGAGACAGATTATAGAGACATGTTCTATATGGTCCATTCGATCTCCTATTTGTTGATTATATTTTCTTGATGTGGATATTTGGTTTATTACACACTCTTGATTATGTAATACTTATTTTTAACGGTATTATTTTCTTTTATTTTTCAAAAAAAATTAGACCAAAATATTATAGATCCTTATATTTTGTATCTTTGTCTGGTTTATACCAATAAAATAAGAAATCACACTTTTTATTATATTAATGTTATATAAATTTATAAATAATATAATATATGAAATTCAAACATTTTGTTTTTATACCTGATAAAATGAAATCCAATTTTATGAATTAAATATTTATATTTTTGAAATTATTGTTTTATCGTCTATTAATGGTCATTTTGTTCTAAATATAGATTTTGAGACATTTATAGATACTATTTAATAAGATAAACTTATTATTTGAGGGATTAATATCATAATTTACTTTTCATTGTTATTATGAATTTTTATTCTCTGTTTTATTTTCTACTAAATACTAAGTAATACTGAATATTAATTGAAATCAAATTATTCATCGAAATAATTTATAGTGACAAATTAATTTTTTTTGGATTTAAGAAACAATGTGATAAATTGTACAAGATCGAATTCAATACATTTCACTAAAATAAATTTATGATTAAATTTTTATATATAAATGTTGTAATATTTTGAATATGTTCACCTTTAAAACATGTCTCTCATTTTGTTAATGAGAATAATGTAAAATTAATTTTTTCAATTCATGAATTTTAAATTTTGGAAATTTATTTCCGTATTTGGAATCAAAAGTTCCATACTTTTAATTTTTTTTCTTTTTTTATAATATTAATAGTAACATAAGTAACATTTTAATTACAATAATTATGGTCAAAAATAATTTTATAAATATAATAAATTTATCCTTATGTATGAAATAATTGTAATGGATGCAATATTTTCAACCAATGTAATCTTTAGGCTGATTCTATGATTTATTGGTTGCCAATGGATGACTTTTATGATTTTAATTTATTTTGTATTTGGAGAGCTAAAATATTTCTTACTCATATTTCTAATAATTATATCATTTTTGATTGATGTTTTTTACAATATATCATCAACTATAAATAGTAAAGTGAAAGATAAATTTTTTTCTTCATTATGATTATTTATTTTTAATTTTTACTGATTAAATAATTCAATTAAAGTCATTCCCAATGATTATTCAATAACTATTTAATCAATGGAAATATTAAATAAATGATATTTAAAATAAGTTAATTATTTTTATTTGATATAAAATTATAAAAACATGGTTTTAATATTTATTATGAATCATTTAAATATTGTTTTAAATTTACTGAATTAACTATTTATTATTCTTTTTTAAATATATACAATATATATTAACCCATTGGTAGTAAAAATTGGAGTTTTCATTGTACGTGTTAACATAATTGGATAAGGGTTAATGCCAATCAATAAGGTTATGAATATGATGTAAACATGTCTAAAAATAGATTCCGAGATAATTTATTCCCAAAATCATATAATACATAATGTAAATATATTTGGATGAATCTTTAGTATAAAATTAATTTATATTAATTTAAAACTTCTATCATGTAAAAAAGTATCCCATACATCAATTATAAAACGAAATATCCTCCCTCACGTCCTAAAAACTAATTGATCCATCTATCTTAGCCTAAAAATGTCCATGTCAGTTTCTAAAATCCTTATAAATGTTTTTTATATCCTGATTTTCCAAAAATAAAAACCCTGGATCCATTAAAAAGGGATCTTATGAATCCCTCTGATAAAGAGGCAACTATTATTATAAATTCATCCAGTCTCATTTTTTATTATCATTCATATTCTTTGTTTATATCATGTTTAATTAATATATCATATATAATATATACGATAATATTTTATATTTATTATGGGACAATCATATTTTCTCATTTATCCATTCAACTAAAAATTGAACCACCTTTTGTGCGTATACACATCTTACCAACTTCCTATGGCGGGGAAATCTATTTTTCATCTACACATTACATGGAGGGGTATAATGATGGATTTAATTTATATATATGATAATTATTAAATGATATTGATTCAAAATAATTTTATATTACATCAATTTATTTAATCATTCTGCATTATGTGAATGACATTGTCGCTCATTTGTGTGTACTGTTTACCAACTCTAGGATGTGAAGTGACTCATTTTCCATGATTACTATTATTGATTGATTGAAAATATAAATAATGAACTATTATTATAAATATGAACATAAAATAATTCATGAAATGAATTAAATATATCTTATATATATGAATCAGGACATACATGACAAATCATGCGTAGTTAAATGATGTAGTAAACACCTGAAATAAGGGTAATAATAAATTATTTTTGACAAAATGATATAAGAGGATCATATATGATATCTTAATTATTTAAATGGTTATTTTAAAAACTAATTACATTACTCTATCCATTATACATGTGGTTAAATCACATTTTACTAATGGAAAGTGTAATGTAATTATGATTTTATAATCACAATATTATTCGAGATTATTTATATTGAAGTCTCCTTTGTGAAACATTTTTCATCCAAGAGAATATTATAAAAATTATGTATACTATTATCAGAAAAATATTTAAATTATTTTTACCAAAGCATATATTTTTATTAAATTTTTAAAAAGTAATATTCTTGTTATATTCTAATTTAGGTACTTTATGGCAATTTTAATAAAAATATTTAAATAATTTTTTAACTTACGTGGCATGAACAACTTTTTCATCCTTCTTTAATAATAAATATAATGAAGCTTCCTTTACATGTTTATAATGTATATCCATGAAACCCCTTTTACTATAGTTTATTTATTCCCTTATTTCATGACATCAAACTGCAATGTTCATCATGAACTATGTGGGTCATGATTCCAATCATCACAAGATATGTATTGATTAATGGAATATTATTCATGGTCCTAATAAATACATTCAGTGAAACTAATTACCACCTATTCAAATGTTTCAGACTTTTTTAGAGTGTCTCTCATCCATGAAATATATTGTAATTGATTATGATACATATTAGATATGTAGTGACAACTGAATTTCCATCTCTGAGTCTAATCAGAATAAAAAATGTAAAAATTTCCTCTCTATTAATATTGTTCAGACTTGTTCAAGGTAAATATATATGAACTATGTGTGTTTTAACTCTGACCACAATGGGATAGATATCGAGATTTATAATTCTATTCATAGGATAAGTAACAATATTAAAATTTCTCAAGGGGATCTCACATCCTTATAACATGATGATAAGCTACAAAGCCTCATATGAACATTGTGTAACATAATTCTTACTATTTACGGATACATAGTGAAATTCAAATTTTTTAATCTTCTTCCTAGTAATATAAAAAACAAATTTAATTCTCCCCAACAAAATTAAAGTTTAATCATGAAAGTGCAGATCACATATGTTCATTTCTGATCCATGTACAACTGGCTTTCACGTGAATTGTGCCTCACACAAATTTTCCCATCACATCACATGAATTTAAAACATGAATTTACGTTGCATGGTAGACATATTTATCATATTAATTTAAACATAATATCATTTATATTTACCAAATTACATTATACAACACAGAAACATCCTTAAAACATTTTGTTAAACAACAAAGTATATTTCTTTACTACATGACATTAAATAGAACTGAACATGTACTTAAGATATGAATTTATATTGCCCAGTTTGTGTCCTTACAAAATCATGATTAACTATATTGATGTCGTCCTTACATAATGATGATAAAATGTATTATATATATACTTACAAAATTACATTAAACAACTTGGAATGTATCCTTATGACATGATCTTTAACTGAACAGAATTTTAAATTAAAAATGATATTAAAAAACTTGGATCGTGTACATATCAAAAGACATTAAGCTACATTGAATATGTCCTTACATAATGAAATTAAAATGAATGGAAGTAGTCCTTACCACATCGCAATAATCTATATTCGGTGAGTCCTTTCTACATGATGTTAAACTGCATGGAGGACATTATCCCTATTTATTCCTTATCAGTATTATAGAAGAACATTATCCCCTCCATGGAGAGTAATATGTGCTTCCACCATCCATTAATAACCATAATCCATAAATTATACTTCTTTTATATGTTACCTTAGTTTTAAAAAGAATATCTTGTCCCTTGGAAATGATATCAAGCATCATGGGACTCTTTTCTGGACTATGATGAATTCTTATAGATCCACCACATGTTCATATCGTCTTAAAACTAATGCACCAGTCTATTATATGAACATTCTGATCCTTCAGATCCCAGATATCAGTGTGGATGAACTCATCAGTATAGTGTGGTCTGAAAAACTCTTCGTCTGATTTTCTAATACCACTACCCATGACCTGAAAGCCTTATTCCATGATATAAAATATTTTCAAACTCATCCTAGAAGGATTTTGGGTACCTCTTACCGTTGGTATCCGAATTAGTCTCATGTATATCATCCCCCATATAGGTCCATGTTCAACATGACCAAAAACATCATTGGCATTGCTCAAAGATGTACGACCATAAAAAAACAACAATGAATAGTCTAGATTGAAAAAACAAAAACCACATGTGGATGTAGACATTAAAAATGTAATGTAGAATACAGAAAAATAGTAGCCTAAGAAAAAGTCATGCCTTCTCTAACTATTATCATCATCGTTATAGTTTAATAAAAAAATATTGCCAAAATAAATAATGCTTAATGTCCATAGAGAACAAATTATAGGATTAAAAAATCCATTTAATTGTTATGGGAACCCATGGTTCATAAAAAAACATAGTAATGATTATTCATATGTCCCTAGCATGATAATATTTTCATTTTGATGTGGCATAACATCTATGTTTCTCGAACACTTCCTGGATATTACCCTTCCCACAAATCACACCATATGATTTTGGGTGCCACGTATCAACAAAAACCATCCATGGACTATGTAAAAGTTATTTTTATTTAAGATACCCTTTTATTGACTAATCATGTATACCTACGTCTACAGCATATCTGCCTTCAGTCATAAGAAAATTGCATCCCTCTACAAATGATACATTCTAATAGTTGTGGGATCTATCATAACTATGAAATCAATCAGAACCACAGTGTGGATTATCAACTCTTAATATGATTATCCCATATCACCCTCTTAATTCGAGCACATCTGACTGAGGCTTACAATCATTGAACCAAACTATCAATGAAGATTTGACATCCTCAGTTTTACATCACTGTGTTGTGTACAGTTTAGAAAGGAAGAAATGTGACACTCCATTCTCTAATTTTTTATGTCCTAAATCAATTTATTTGAGAAAATATGACATATGGATAAGATTTATAATATAGGAGGTGAAATTATGTAGTCTTCCAAAACCATTCCTGGATATCCTTTATCCATATGTAAATTCATAAACGGGAAGTTTGAGTCTCTAAGAATATCTCATGGCCCTCCATTATGAGTGGATATAATCTTTTTCCTTACCATTCATCTGATAAACAAGGGCATAACCCACTAACTGATGACATATTCTCCTTGATAGAAATGAACATAAATCCTTAGGAGCCCTAGAAAAACCACAATAGATACTGACACCTCAATATATCATTTGACATACATGGATTGTATTCCCCAGAAAATATTAATGTACTAAAACATTTGGGTTATTACTTGTGTAACCCATATTTCATCTATCCAAACAAAGCATTCCTACTTATTTTTTCATCCTCAACTGATTTCACCTCCATAAATCAACTATATCCCTTGGAAATGATACTCAGAGTCAAGTTACATTTTTCTTGACTATTGATACATGTTCATGGATTTTGCATACACCCCTATGGACATTAACAGAAATTAATCACACGAGAAATAGAGAGTTTTAATATTTTTGATTACAAGTAACACTATTGAAGATATCAACAACCCATATTGGTTTGGATCCATCCCGGAATGTATACACCATAATACATGATCATCAATATGATCAAATATTAATGTCCTTGAACAACAATTATAAAAAGTCCAAGATAAATGTCACTAAATTATACTAATAGAAGGAAAATGATAAAATATATTAAACTAAAATAATATATTATTAGATACTAATTAGCATTAACTGAAAAACAGATGTACTGAGCTAACAGACCCTACGTAATTTAAATATCATGTTAGTGATAAAATAACATAAAAAATGAAATAGAAGGTCTGAGCTAAAAGTCACTAAAAGTAAGCAATTCCATGAATGAAGTAAATTACCCTAACATACAAAATATAAGTGATTTTTCCTAGAAGATCATGAATGTCCAAACATATTGCCTTGGAATAAATCATGTAATTCACATCAATGATATTTTATTCATTAAACAATAGAGAAAGCTCCCTATATGAAACATTTGTTGAATGAATTTCCCTCTGTGAATCAAGTGATTTAAATATAACTGTAATTGATATAGAAGTTCAAAATCAATTATTTGTGGGAATTTGTGAGATCTTTTTGAAACGAATATTTTACGATATAAATATTCAAATCTAGACAGTCATGTTTACTATATAATATGAATATAATGGTTATAATTGAAGATTCACATAATATTAAATCAATTAAGTCACATGGACATCATAAATGAAATTAAAAATGGAAATAACAATTATTTTTCAGAAATTGTGTTCATAGATATCATGAAAATGAGAAATATATTCATATCAATGCCTTTCTAATAAATTTATGATACAATGTAATATTTAAAAATTGAACATTCATCACAGCATGTGGTTGGATGAATAGTCGATTTTTCGAAGTCACAACTATAGTGAATCTATGGACTGGAATAAATGATTATTTGTTTTAGTTTATACCTTTCAATCATGTTGTATACCCTACACCATTTATATGGTTTCATGTATTTTTTCTATTTCACCCACATAATGATGTTCATACATACCTATCACATCCTTCCCAGATATCTGGAGTGCATTTTCGAATTCATATAACTCTACATAATTTTGGGTGATCTCAGAATGATGATGATCAATCTTAGACTAAAAAAATATTGTCTCGACCATCCTTATATTAACAACAACCCGATTACTGGAATCCTTTTTGCACTTTGGGAATCTTCTTTCATATCCTCATCTTAGTATCTCATCAATAAATTGGAATTCATAGAAGCCACAACCATTATGTCTGGGGAACTATTCTTCACTCGCAATGATACCATATTCATTCACAAAAAAAATGTGCTACCACATAATTTTAAAACTCATAACCATGGGTTATAATCAAGAAATGATTGTGGCACAACTGATCCTTCAACACCTCTAAGGGTGTTCTGAATCTAAGGGATAATATTCATTCCACATTTTTTATCTCATAGATAGATACAATGACACTGGCCCAAGGTATTCACCTATTCCCATATTGGAAAAAATATTTATTCTAATACACGGTCACTTAGGAATAAGTTTTATTTAAGGTCATTGATGACGAAGGGAGAGAACTAACCTCTATATTTGTTCTTGCAGTTGGAGAAACTATTTTGTGTGAAGGAAACAAAGAATCCAATCTTCCATGAAAATATAATGCAGTAAGGGGGTTGGGGATTTATTAGTTATAGTTTACATGAAATTGTATCTCTAGTAAACCCCATAATATGATCGATGTTAGTAAATTATATTTCTCGGTGACATCACTGGTGGCATCCACAGCGTAACCCCATTATTAGATAAAGAAGAAAATCCTTGTTTTCATAAATTACTTCATAGATTATATGGTGATTTTATTGAATATGTGATTTTTTAACTATAATAGAAGACTTCAAAAAAAAGGGGATAATATAAGGTGATATTACAAGAACAGAAAATGAGTTCAAACAAGAATTTATATTCCCATTCTTCAAAATAAACTTATAGATAAGATAATGAAGCAGCTGAATAGATTCCTATATCAAAGTATATTCTAGAAATCCATCTACACTCATTAGATCAATTTGTATGATCATTGAATCAATTATAATATGAAAATTGAATGATAAGACCAACATCTCATCTATCTAAACATCATGAAAGGTCAAGCTCTATAGTGAAGGGTCCAATAAAGAAAGTTAATGATGTCCCACTCCACCAAGAGTAGTCACATAATCTTATAAATGAGCTCAGTGGGGACCTTCAAATTTAAGAGATATCATAATATATTTCGAATGAAATTAATGAGAATAGAATAGTTGAATTTTTCACTTACCAAGGTATAGTGAATTATAAGAATGTGATATTGAAGATCAATTTATATTATTCTTCCTTATTTACGTTAATGGATCTCTATAGGGAGATGTTGATGAAATTATTTCTTTAGGAATGTAAATCACCACCTTCATCGATGTTTGTTGACCTGGGGACCATTTATCATTATTCACCTATTCTCTACCCCATTCGATTACCAAGATAATTTCATATGGAGTATATTGACTGAAATATTGATTCATGGGATCATTAATAGACACCCACAATTTCAACATAAAAAATATGTCAATACATTTAAAAAATCGCCCTGATCATGTAAAATTTTTAGATTACTGATACTAACTACTACTTTAGGGATGTGATAAAAATGTTCATAAAATAAAATTTTAAGCCATTACAAAACAAAATGATGGTAGCTTAGTGGAATAAAATATATGAACATTGACATTCCCCAAATCCTTTTCATTATCTTGGATAAAGGCCCTCACCCCTAGGATGTTTTTTAAAAGAGATGACTATATATTCAAATATTGTGGAAAACCCATCCAAATATACCTCTAAATTATAAAATAAATTCTAGATCATTGATTCTATGATTGTCTCAACCCATAAATCCCATTATTGATAAATATATAAGAAAAAATAATTTTGGTCTACACTCACCCTCCAGAACAACATTTTTTGTAGTTGTTTTAGTAAACACTTCATCTGGGAGTGGTAAGTGTCTGATTTCTTTATACGGTTCTTATAGGGGTGTCGTGCCTCTAGAATGTAGTTGATTTCCAAGACAATGAACATTCCCTATGGGTGGAAGTTGGAAATAAAATCTTACAAACCAAGATAACTCCCCTATAGGATACGAGCATATACTAATATATACGTATTCAGAAGATAAGATGATCACTGCATTACATGGAGGAAAGTTTATTTTTGCACCTATAACCATCCTAGTAAACCTCATCTAAAAGAGAAGATCTACCATCTGATGTTCCTCTCATCAAGAAAGAAAAATATTGAGTACATTTTGATTATATATACTGGAATTTATCGATTAACCAGCAGGGTGAGTAACATTTTCATATGTGTTCTATATTGATTTGAGTTGAACTAATTCCATCATGAAGTGACTGCGCATAGTCCTTCCTATCAATGATAAAATAACCATTTTTATTAATGTCAGTTATTTTTAGAAGGACATACGGCCAAAATGATAAATGTACATAGAGGTTCATGTAATACCTAGCATCCCGATCTTCTAGAAGAATTGGTGTTACATCATTGATACATTGTATATATCGTATGGTGAAGAAATTGATTATACTGCAAATTTTAAAATATAAATAACCTTATAGGTGATATACTATCCAACCCCAATATATTCTTGAAGGGCACCAAACCCTTTATGTGTCTTTGGAACTTTTAAAATAGTTCCAGATATAGTATTGTTTAGTCAGTATATGGATAGCTAGCACTATGTGTTTCCTCCCTATCATGGAGGTTTCCATTGAAAATGTGGATACTATAACTCCACATTAATAAGTATTTCAATGAAAGTAATGACATAGATACATGGAAAGAAATCATTCTTGTTTTATAGACTAATTAATGACACTAATAAATTCCCATCACTATTCCTTAGATTTCCCTTCATCGAATAAGAACCATTAAGAACCTGATACACAATGAGAACCCTTATTAAATAAATATATCAACTAATTTATTTTCATTCTCAGAGTGGTATTTAATTCAAAATAATTCCTCACATGTATTTTAAAGAATATCCACTTCAAGGAGAGGGCCTTTTCTAAGGGCCTTTTTTTTCCACCTTGGTTATCTCTCAGGTTAGAGGAGGATTCCTCATAACTTTATTATATGTATACTTTGGGGAAAATAACTCAACATACTTCACACCCAATACATGTGGTCCTCATATTTTCATGATACCCCAAAGGCTGACACGCACCATTCCACATGAAAAATGTCTTGTATTTGTGCTTAAGCTCTAATGAATATAATAATCCATAGTTCAAAGATTTTTGTAGTAGGAATATATATTCAATATCAAAACATATTTTAACATTCTAATTTGTTTCAATTAAAAATAAAATTTAGATGGAATATATTTTTTTTGAGAAGAAATACCACCACTAAATGCCACAACAACCTCGTGATCATGAATCCCATTTAGAAACCCACCCAAACCATGAATGGAGTTAGATTTTTTTTTCATTATTGAGTAATACATATAGATATTATCAAAAGGTTCATGATATATATAATGGAACTATTTGGGAATAAATGGTAGTATATTCACATCCTCATTATCCCTATAGTGGATAAAATTGATCCCTTGAGAGATGTTGTCAAGTGTTTTTTTAGTCATACTAATCCCGCAGAAATTTACGAATGATGTCATTGGTGATGGTATAGATGAATAATATGAAATACGAAACCCATAAATGGTAAATAACTCAAAAAGGGGGAAATATATGATTTTTTACTCTGTCAATGTTATCATACTCATTTTTCAATTCCCAACATAATGATGATGACTGGGATCTATGATCACCACCACCAAATTATAGAGAGCAATCACTACTTCATCATCATTCTTTGAAGGCTGGTGATATTAATTTTGAATAGAACTAGAATCTATATGAAAATATGTAGGTGAAAATTGGTCTGAAATATGAAATAAAATCAACTCTAAATAATGATTCAAATAAACTAGAAACATCATGTGAATTTCACGAATCAGAAAAGGAATTTGTAAATCTCCCAAAGGGTTCATGAATCTCATATCTATCATTTAATCATGAGTCATAAAAAACATACAGGAAATCACATAATCTAATAACCCCTGGTAATTTTTATCACAATACCTTAACGTGGTCAAGCAAATCAAATGATAATTGACTAATCATATGACCAAACTAGTTAGTCAGGTGAAAACCTCAACAAATTTTTTTCCCTCTTGGGTGGAGTTTTAGTAATTACTGAAACATGGATTGTAGTTGGAATATAGAGGTTCCAAAATAAAGTTATTATTTCAAGGTATATCATTTGAAATAAGGACATGATAACGGATTTCAAACATTTATTATAGAATGGTCTTGTAATAAAGTCACATGATGTCAACAATATGAGAGATTCTGATGATTGAAGAAAATGAGAAATTGATCTACCCTATAATCCCCTATATATATATGTCATTTCAAGGAATACCATGAATATTACATAAGAAAATAATTATCACAATAAAATAATTTTCAATACCACCATCTTCATGGGTGGGCATTTCCATTCCATTGAACTAAGCCTCTGTCCCCATATATGTCTCTCTTGAGTGGTGGAATTTATTGATTCCCCACAATTTAGTACAGTATAATTCATAAAGGGAAAATTTCCTAGATATTTGAGTTATTTCCCAAAAAAATTAAAAATAAGTAGAAGGTTGTGAAAGATCGAGGATCACAAAATTCTCGATGAGAATCATGATTTCAATACCACCATAAAATCATTTGACAGAACCATGTGCAACGAATAGCCTGAAGTGGATCCCCAAGAGACTATTTCTATATTTCCTACTACTATTGAAAAGGTTGTATAGTCAACCCGTTTCCAGGTGCCAAAATCTAGATAAACTCTCAATGTCCACATGGACTATCAACCATCACATTCCTAAAATCCTATCTGAACAACCCAAAAAAATAAGATGAGGTTATACCAATTAGGGGATCCTTTTATAGTCATAATGATCATGTGAAACATAATTTATTTGTGATTTTGATTGTCTGGGATTAAATACTAGAATAATTAAGAGACCAAAAAGAATTAATATAATAAAAAATAGAAAATTTTTTGGATGCAGCAGCCTCACATGATCACTCAACGTCAAAAGCTTAGTCTCTTAAGATACAAAAGACAATGATATCCTCAGATGACACATTGACCTTTTCTGGTGAAATCCCATTTCCTTTTCAGCATCATCTATTGAAAGGTATCAGGTATTTCTATGAGACACCATGATCCCCCTCTACAGCCATAAAGAAAAAATATATGGGTTTTCTTTTAAATTATCATACATCCATGTAAGATATTTACTGGTAATGAGATTAGACAACATACAATAATGTAATTTTTCTCACAAATACATGAGTAATATTTCACGAAATTCCAACGTTTTTATAATAAAACATCACAAATAAAATGTAAGGGGGAAGGAGAATAAAACAGTCATAAAACTCATGTGATATGAATTTTCCGTCCACGACAAAATCTACAAAAATTCATTGACAAGTATACATTATCCAGTGATGCCCCGTGAAAAAAATCTTATCTTATTGAGTTTACTTGTAATGCCACCTGAGATTATGGGAATGGTTTTCAATAAGTAGATTTATCTTTCAATGGACCACAGACATGTCAATATGACAATATAGAACTACATTTGTGTATCCAAAAAACACAATATGGACCATTAATTAGAAATAATCAAATAATGGAGGTACTGACAAAGTACTGTATTGGTGGGTAGAAATCAAGCGTCACCCTAGGAAAATTACATACTAGTGACTCAAGAAGATTCAACGAAATGCATCCCATCACTGAATCCAAAATGAATCTATTTGTGATATGTCGTGCAATGCAGTAATTAACTTGGGTGGATATTCATATAAATTTGACCCCGATACATGAAATAATCAGGACAATCAACTCCACATCGATTGATAAACATTTTTAACCTATCACAAATGAAATAAAGGATTTCACCTATTGGCTAATCAATTGACAGACTTGATTTAAATAAGGTAATATATAAAAAAACTACTATTGAAATCATGTACCTTAAAAAATGAACTTCGCAGGATCAGTATTCATGGAATTATATGTGATGGATATCTCAAATATCATATAAATGATTTGAGAACTATAATAAAAATTACACTAAATAATATCTATGGAATTTAAAATATTGATTCTATAAAAAATATTAAAGGTGAATTATATAGGTTTATAATGTGTTCACCGACCCTCATGTTCTTTACTTGAACCATCCATTTCTCAGAAAAAACCCATGAAATACCACTAAAATATTCTGAACCTCCTTTAGTAAACAATTTGGGCCATGAGATGTTGTATGATCATTTAAAATGAACTCACATGGATCTCCTCAGGAAAGCCACCAATATCTTATTAACCCCTCATTGTTCTATATTCAAGATTCATGTTGTCCTTCCAAAATGTTTCCTTTATCATATAATGACAAAATCTCATGTTAATAATGTCTTTTGGTTGAACCCGAGAACATGAAATGGTTCATATGATGTCCTCCAGGATGTCTGGAAAAGTATAGTGACACCCTTCTATCATTTCATCAAGGACATTCAACATGATTTAATACATATCACAATGAATCTCATGATTCACTCAATATTAGTCTTCCATATAATGTGATGAAACATGGGTATGCCAGCCATATCATACAACATCCTATAGTCATGACATTTAGGGACATGTGATGGCTTCCAGATCACACCATCTAGGTCTTGCAATGTCATTCGGATGAGACATCCTAAATCATTTTATATTCATCATACATTCCATATAAGATAAAATATCTTCCTTAAAAAAATATAGGGTCCTATGATTTCATATGAACATTTCTATATTAAAAACTATAACATTAAAAAATATGATACAGTGCCATGTAGAGTAGACAATAAACTTGTATATGGAAGGAAATATGTCCATGTCAATAAGAGAATCCAAGGACTTGATCACCGTTTCATGGTAAACATATAAGCTTTGATGATAACAATATCATTATTTTTTAAGAAACGATGAAACGAGAAACCATGATGTCTAATCCATGACCAAGATAACTACGATAACACTGATACATTCCATAACCAATATATGTAGGATGCCTTCCTATGGCCTGATATAAATACCTAACCCCCCAAATGTTATACCTATATATAATTCCATCAATTATAAGCATTGAACCAAATAATTTTCCATTTATTTTATCCTATATTGAGAATATCATGTTTTGGCCAAGGTAGATTAAATGATCATATCATTTGATCTATAAACCATTACTAGGAAAATGGTACCAAGGACATGATCACCTCATTCATCCACAACTTACATGTCTTGGTCATTAGGGAAATGTCATCATATAAGCCATGAACTTGTGAACTATTATAAATCTGATTCCTTCCATAACTAAGATACAATGGACATTTTCTTAAGGGACGAACACAACATTAAAAAAATCCCATGGAAATTCCCAATTTATATGTCTGACATCCTCAAAAAATTAAACTAATTATTTTCCATTCCTAGTTTCTCACAGTCATCATAGGTCACATGGTATTAATTTATTGAAATGATCATATCACCATCCCAATAATCCACTACAAATTAAGGAAAATGATAGTCTATAAATTTTACTGTATGAACTATGAGAACACAAATTAGAAGAACAACCAGTATACATATGATACCTTATTATGTATTATGATCATATAAAAATATATTTTGATGTAAAACAAAAGTCTCATCAATCTCACACATTAAGAACCAATCTTTTATATGGGATTATCACTCTAACTAATTCCTTAGGAGGCAGAGATAAAAAATGAAATGTGATGGCTATGATTCTTAGTAGATTTTTGCAATGTAGGACTCCTATTCATGGAATGATCTCACAATTACGTACCCCATGGGATATCATAGGGCATGCGGCCAACATCCTCATGAAGTGAGACAATTCACTTGGTAACCTTTGATTCACACACTAATCATAACTCACATTAGCATAGGGAAACATGATAAAAACTTCATTGGCATCATGAATCTACACCATCCATGATAATCTACACATGTATTCTTTGATAAGTGGAATTATTTAAATATAATACAAATGTGGACATCTAACATGGGCATAGTCACTAGCGTATGACCGAAATATGATTAATTTGATTCATTCCATAACCAGAATACAATGGAAATCACCTTGTCACATTAGCGTAAATATCTAACACTCAACTACCCACACATATGTCTTGTCGAAATGAAATTAAAAAAAAATTGGTTGAAAAAATCAATGTGTGTTAGGATTCATGTAATAACTAGGATATATAGGAAGAATCATAATTTCTCAATCCCCTCCTTTGAATATTAATATCCTACCTCTGTGGAATGAAATTATGAAGTATTTAGTGGAACGTCATTCGTATATATTGTATCTATTCATTACTGGGAAATGGATTAATATCATGAGATACGCACTAATGGATTCAATATATATATTCCCCTTTTATTTGTAAATAATTTATATTTAACCTGTAATTGTTTTTTAGGGTAACCTATCCCATATCCTAATTAAGAATAAATTTTTTATTATATCCAAGCACTATATGAGTTTCATGGAGATGGAAACAATACCCCCCAAAACGAAGTAATGAGTCCAATCTCCCATCATCTCAACCAATGTGATTCCCTAAAAAAATTTGGTCTAGAAAATCCAATCGACTAATTTGAATTTAAAACCTTGTATGTTCCATGTTTTGGATGTGGGAAGCATTGGTAGATTCATCATGAATGATTATTGTAAAACTAGGTAAATTATATTGCCTAAAATCCCCCACCAAATCAACTATTGGGAAAAATCTAATGCTCATAGAATTTCCTATCATTCTGACATCAAAAAAGCATTTCATGCCGAAAGGGGTGAGTAATATATTTATCAATTTTTTTAATAATTGCATCCACCATATAACTATTTTACCTTCATAATGAATCATATTGTTGAACAATATAAACCACTAATGATATTATCCCTATATATAATAAAATGTAATAAGAATTATCAGTTATTTTAAATGTTTTAAGGATTTAAATGTTATTTTCAATGGAGTTGATTCATTTTTCTATGATGATGTGATTAGATGACCCAATGAAATAATGAGTCATTTGTCACTTAATGGACTCAATTACAACTTGTTTCTTCAAAGGAGGATTTGAGTGATCCTCATTATCATTTATTTATATTCAGTTCCTGATACAAATGAGATAATATCACTATAATGTTAATTATATAAACTCCCATTTGGCTGGCAGATCATTGGATAAGAACACATTTCCTGTAACAGAGGATGTATACCTAATTCCTCTTACATATTGAAATTGGCTATCTAAATGGGAAATTTATGGATGAGTATTATTAAATTATTAAAATATTAAATATGAAACAAATTACACTAAATATATATCATATAAATATCTTTTATTTAATTTAATTTTTAATATATAGTCTTAAATAATGCTTCCAATGATCCTTTTCCAAAATTATATTCCTATGTGTATGTTTTTTCCATTTAGTTTTTTTAATATGTTATGATTTTTCCCATGAATATCCCCTAGGTATGTCAGTCAAGATGTGTTGTAATCCTCATTAGCGAGCACTAGTGTCTGGTTAAGTCAACCTTAATGTTGGATTTTCAGTTTTTACACCTATGTACATATATTACAGAACAACATCTACATGTAGTGCCCATACATGGATTTATTTAAATTTTAAACCACTAACAATATAATTCTCCAAATTTATGGTTGTTCTCATATACATAATATTATCCCAATGGCTTCATCTATATTTTCAAAATTTTAATGCTAAAAATAATTATACTTTTCATTTCATAAAAACTATTTGAACACTTTTATTTATTACATATTAACTCATGATTTATTAAATATAATTTCCCATATTACAAGTAGAGAGATTAGTAATTATAGTGTCACTATGATGTTTGTTTTTTATATAACAACATAAAACATGAGATACCCCATATTTATTGAAATCGTACTTAACATGATTGTACATGAAACCACAATAGATAACCAAAGTTAATATATAAGAAATGGGTGAACAATAAATCCATATAATGGTTTTAAACATGTAAAAACATAAAGAATATAATAAATATATGAAAATATGAAATTAAATGGGCATTAAATGTGTTAGAATCACACATATGAATAATGAGTCATTTTATATCATTTTAACACAATGCTGCATGGGAAATGTGGGAAAAGCATAAAATATTGTATATGAAGCATCAGTCCAGGATAAATACCATACATGATAGTGGAGATTGACCCATGATTTAATATTCTTACACACCAATCCGTTGAATGTTTTTTAGGAGTCCTAAACATTACCCGGTGCATTGGAGAGCTATATAATTCTGGTAAATATTTTTGACATTCATTTTCTTATCATGGTAAGGTTATCGAAATATATCAATAATCATGGATTTATGTTTCATTATATATTAATATGCAATATACAGTGTAAAATACATGCATTCAAGACACAAATTCGACATTTATACGATAATAAATCTGAAGACCCTATATTGGAATCATGTATGAGTATAAACTATACTAATCATTTACATAAAAAAATGGTCATGTAATTTAAGTCGCATAACAAGGGAATGATAATGTTCATGGAATGTATTAATGATGGTGTAAGGGGTCTCTCATTAATTAATTCATTATAGATAAAATAAGACAAATGTCGAAAACACGACCAACCAATAGGAAAAAAAGATAAAAAGGGCATAAGATGATGAAAATTCTCGAATAAAGGGGTGATTAATATGCCCCCATACAATGAGAGTGTGGCTAGAAATTATTGATAGGGGGTTATTCAGAATATAAATGAACATTTTTAGGACATTAGATAGTGTATGTTACGATTAAAGACTTTATCCAATTATTTTTATTTATGTGAAGGGTTAGAATGGGCGGGTATATATTGTAAATGAATGGGGAAATATTTAGCATTTCACAGATATGGTATTTGGACTCTATATATATTGGTTATTTCACATGGATTCAAAAAAATATTGATTGGTTCCATTATTTTTATAGGAAAAGGGAATATATTATTTATATTTTTTCTTTAGTGATTTGTAGGTGATCCTTACTCGTAATAAAAATATTTTAAAATATTAACATATAATATAGGTTGTGAATCATTCATAATGGTTATTGAAAATTTATTAAATAAACTCCATATTAAATTATTTTAAAGGTAAAACATATATTTTAAAATGGATAAACATTATATAATTTATTACATAACTTTTTTTTCAATATGATGTCATAATACATATTAAATGTTTATAATATATATATCTTTAATTAGAAAAAATGTTTATATCAAAAAATTTTTGAAAAATTAATAAGTAGATAATATATATTATTTGTTTCCAGTAAATATGTGTACTATTATCTATAACATTTTTTAAATATTTTACATTGCACACTTAAAATATGAATCTACAGTAATTAATAAATGATTGGTTTTTTTAAAATAACATATATTGAACACTTATATAAATCACTTTTGAAATATAAAAAAATTATTTCATTATTTAAATTTTATATACATTATATAATTATAATATTTCGATAAAATATTATTTATTTCAAAAATACATCAATTCATCAAAATAATTTTCTTAGTTGAATTTGATTATTACACAAAAAAACTGTTGTTTTGCTGTACGAAATTAAATATCATTTATATTGTAATGATCAAATGTAAATAAAAAAATTAATATATTGAAAAAATACGATATATATATTCATATTATTATTTTCTTGATATATTTACTTTTAATACACAAGAAAATTCCTTTAGGGAATGGTCCGCGACTGTGATATTTTCATGAGGTGCTTAGGCTTACATTGATTCAGAATTGATATTGATGAGATTTAACATCTCCAATAAAAATATCCTCTCTTGATTAATTTATTTTGTTATACATTGGTCTAGGTCATGGGGAAATACAATTGATTCTATATCACTCAAAATCTCAATTAATTGGATTTATATGGAACTATCATACTGGTTGATTTGATTACATACATTTTTATCAATAGGACTAGTTAAACCCGTATATTTATACAAATCATATGAAAAATATTTGATGTATATATTATCTATGGTAAATATTATTTATATTATCTGAACCATTATTGGATATAATACAACCAAATGAGTTCATTTGTTTTCTATAACCCTGACACACAATATGATATTTAAATCATATGGGGAATTTTGTTATTTAATCTTTGTGTTGTTAAATGAAATCATTACAGTAGATCATAATTTGTGTTAAAATACCCAATGTGGTGTCATTAATCATTACCCCATAGAGTTATTGAATTTTAATAATAATTATTAACATGGATTCCATATAGAAAAAGTAATTTTAATCCCATGTTCCAAAAAATTGATATTAATGTATATTTTACAAAAATATTGCCAAGAACTGTAGAATCTGTCATACTATCCTCTCAATGAATATGTAGAACTCAAAAACCTATCTTATTTCTTTGATATGAGATACACCATGACTTACTTGAGCATGACTTATTTCCTATTGTTGTGTAACAGTTGTTTGGAACCACCATCCATGAAAACGTCATTATCAAATCAAATAGGTACAATGATAGATCCTTGCCTAACATGAATCTCTATATCCAATTGCATGACATGGAGTTAGTTTTGATCCTCTATAACATTATATTGGATGGAAAATTATACAAAATAGATCTAAATTTCCTATCCTATTAATAGGCATGAACTCAAATAGGCTCTGTCAGACTATGGTTTCATATTCCCATACACCACCCAATAATTATTCAAAGTAACATATTGAATGTTCACCTAGACTGGTAATTCAAACAAAATACATCTCGATGAAATGATTAATATCACTAGATAAAAAACTACTTTTTTGAGAAACAAATTCCATTTGATTTGGACCTCCATCAACCCTTGGGTAGCATTCTATAATAAGATCCATGTTCATTAAATTATTAATCTTTGTTAACTAATAAAATATACACTTCAATAAAAATAGGATGGTTGATCCAATCATAAAAATTAATCACACTCACTATATCATTAGTTGTATAGATAGGTGAGAAGTTATAAGTATCAATAAAATGATATGGGTAATATATAATGAACATATAACCCATCATTAGGTTAAAAAATAATGAACCATAATTTTCTATCAATGAATTATGTCAAAATTAGTAATAATGGAATCACTGAAAACCATGTTAGGCCATCACATGGTGATTATTTTCTTCAGAGATAAAATCCCCTCGTCACATGAAATAATCTAACATCATTTTCATAGAGATTTTCAGTCTCCTCATAGGAGTTTTCCCATGGATCTCAGATAATGTTACAATAGCCTTTATCAATAACTCATTAGATTGGGGCCACTATCCCCTAAAAAGTTATGTTACTTTTTCTAATGAAACACTGGAGAAAAATATTCCATAGAATATCCATGTTAGAGATAACATTGTATATTATTCAAAAACCACCTAAATTCCAATGGAATGTGAATCATCAACACAGTAATGAAATACATAATTTTCCATTTTTGTAGTTACTGGAGGTAATTGTGGTGGCTTCAGAACCACCACTCCAAGAGAATGGTGGTTACTTGTCTCCAAGTGCGTTGATAATAAGATTTGTGGATGCATAAATCAACCAATTCCAGAAGATTAACCAGACCAGATTTGATAGTGGTAAATTTTATAAGTGCTATTATAGAATGGGTAGAATACTTCTTGAACCAGATTCACACCTGAATTCTTGTTACTAAATCATTATTTGTGTGATTGGAATGATCATAATAAACCCAAGCTACACTTCCGACAACTGACTATGATGGTTGGGACTAGGTCGGACTGTTTGTTTCATTATGGCGGTCCCATTATATGGATTTTAAACTACATGATATATTAAAAAACAACCATTAATTTTCAATGACAAGTCCAAGTTGAAAAAAGTATATTCAAATAAAATATTTATTAACTTATTCATTTTAATGAATTTCGATTAAAAAAATAAAACATCTAATAAATACAATTACGATTTTTATATATTTATATTATATGTTATTATAAGTATATATAGATTTATAAATTCAATAATAATATGTAATTGGTCGGATAAGATGTTTGGACTGAGAAAATATCCATTCCAAATATTTTGAGGTATACATGCTCTCTAGGTTACAATTAATATTTATATATTCAAGTCATCTAGTGATTTTGTTTATGTAACATAAATTACTATATTGAAACATATTATTACTGGTTAATTATGGTTCCATCATACAAATATATTATAAAGAACATTTTTTTACATAAAAAAATTAATGAAAAATTATGTAATCCATTATTCATGTATAAATTTTAGTTAGCTAACATATATATGGTTCATAGAACCAAACAAATGTATCAGTTAGTTATAAAATGTGACCTACATGGCATGAAATAATTCAGGGAATATTAATCCTATATGATACCAAAAACATTGAATTATCATTTATTAATTTTCATATTGGTCCAATGAGAATATTAAACACAATATTGTAATAATATTGACATCACTAAAATTTTGAGTCTCCCAATAGTGGAATAAAAACAACCTTAACAAGAATAAACCCTATCATTAAGTAACATCCCGGGTAATTAGTATTTTCCCCATTATTTATGTTAGTTTCTTCTAGGGATCGGTTGTTTAAATATTTCAATAATTTTTAGTCATCTCTATACCTTCCAAAAATAGTTAGTATTGAAATGTAACCTCTAATTTCAATTTTTAAAATCACAGTCCTGGTTCAATCACAAGTAACTGAACCCGATTGGAAAAAATGGCTCTAAGTCGCCTCTCTAAATGATAGAGAATTATCCCAAGATGTGAGGGACCATGGTCATAAATTTTGGGGACCATATCCTCTTAATTATGGTATAAAAATTGAAATATAAATGGATAAATTTTGTAAGTATAATACAAAAAAAATTAAAGATTAATAATTTAGATGAAGTAACGATTCTGTAATAACAATATCTAGTATTGCATAAAAATGATTTACCATCATGTATCTAAAAGGAAACTAATATATAGATATGGATGTAGACAGAAATATGTACAATATATTAAAAGATATAAATATTCAAAAATAAATCTACATATTCCATCAATACTGATACCTTGATATTATTATCTCCCTCTCCCATGATTCCAACAATTAGGCATTGACAATTTGAAGATTTACCTTATCTCAACGTTCATCCATAACGTGGTATAAAATCATTATGCTTATCAAAATTTGAGAAATAAATATTAATCCTTGATCTTGTTTATCTATATCAAATACACCATTTGTATATGAAATATAATATATATATATATATAAGGTAATGATATAATGTTTAGGACACACATGAGAAACCCATAGTCGTTATATATGATAAAGTCATTCTATAATAAATGAATATCAATATATATAAATTTTCTCTATAAAAAGTGGCTAACAACAATATTCACATATGCCAACTAGAAAAAATAGTAACATACCAACATGGGATAGAAACCAAGGAAATAACCAGTGTCACCTAAATCTGGGGATGTGAAATGGTATAGATCTCATTGGTTCAATACACTATAATCAACAATGTTACCATATGATAAATAATCATACACAATGGTCGCTTGTGTCATTCCAAAATCCATTAATGGGCTGGTTACCCTAATGCAATAGGTTCCACGCAATGAAAATAATTATGTTTTATACATTAAATATTAACAAACAGGGGTCACATTTGTCATACATCGATCCTATAAATGGTGAAATAACATAATAAAACTATTTCCCTAAATTTATATTTATCTGATTGAATAACATAATGTAATATTTAGAAAGTATATAAAATCTCATTTGGGTTCATAGTGTTCATAACCTATTACAATTAACAACATTAAAAAGGAACATGCTAAAGGTGAATCCATCACATTCAAAACTATAATGTAATCCAACCATTTTACATTTTTAATGTTATATCTTATCTAGTACAATGGGTGATGATCATCTACAATCTGGTGTATTAAATTTAAAAGGAACAAACCACAAGGGCCATGAGCTCACACAAAAAATAGGGGTGCTTTAACATAGGCTCGAATAGTCATTATAGATGGATAAAGATGAAGTTTAAAACACCTAAACATGTATAGGTACTACACTGGGTTCATTGAATTGGTGTAATAATTAATTTTTGTAATATCAATAAATTTTGGAGCATTATCTAGAAGGAAATATGTGTGTCCCAATGACGTAATTATGACATATAAAAAACATAGGGAAAAGGTATAGAACACATATAGGATGTATATGATGGAACAATCATCAATTATCGACACCTGGATCAAGCTAAATAATTGAATATTGGAATAATAAATGAATACCTTAAGAATAGGCCGTATTATGTCAAAAAAATAACACGATCTATATGAAGACTAAAATAGAATTTTTTTAATGAAATGGAAACATAACTTATGGAAATTCAATTTGAAAAAAAAAATAACTCTAATCCGATTCTAGATAGAGGAATAGATTAAAATTTTAACATAAGAATGAAAAGGATACGACAACCATGTAAGACATTTTAGGCATTGGAGGAGAATAAATATAGATGGGTTCCTAAAAAGGTGTTTTAAAAAGGCATTTCATCTATTAAATCAAGGATTCATGGTTTGGATGAGTTGTTTTAGATATCATGCACTATCAATGATCACCACACAATATTTTCATCACATACCAAATGAAATAAAGTGAATCGATTGAAAACCATTCACATCCATTATTCTCCAACACTCTGGGTCCTTCACAGTTGTCTAGAGAGGGTATAAATGATTTATCCCTCCACATGTACCCTGATTGTTATCTTGATCACCCAACATGAATTTCTATAATCATGTAGGTTGTGAATCATGGGTTATTAAAATCTAATGCCCCTTAATTTCTTTCAATATTTAGGTCTCTAGGATATGTAAATTTCCTGAACACCATCATTCTATCTGAAAACACATTATGAATTTAAATTATTATAAAACTAATGTTTCAATATGAAATAAAAAGGCTATGTTGCATGACTAAAAATCTAGATCATATATAAAAATACCTCATCAAAATAATATTCTATATAATTCCGATAAAAAGTATATTTTCATCAAATTTTATTTTCATTTGGATTCATCATATTCCCCCCTTAATGGGTGTATTCCAAACACTTTATCTTTAATGATTATTTTTTCATTCTATCATAAAATTTAGTGATTTAAATTTCTTGGATTAATGAATGATATAAAATCATAATTTAATGTATATATTTCACATCATTATTATAAACCACATTTTCACCTAAAAACATAATTCCCCTTTTTCCAACATGGAAATAATAATCTCAATATATATGAGAATTATTTTAGATTTTCATATCCCCATAGGTTGAGTAATCTATTTAAGTGTTGATAATATACTAAGTAAGTCCATTAAATTTTAGATCAATTGTTATTGTATCTATTAATTCTTTCAACCTTATATTTTCAATATGTGATCTTCTTGGGTAGCATGGATCTGTTGTTTATTTCGATATTCTAAATGTGTGGATTTTATTTCTTCATATGATAAATAAATGATAATTTGTATCTTGGTTATATATTTTACTTTAATAATATTTACTATTAATTTCATTAATATAATCAATAATCATTTGGAGACACAACCATTATACTTATATCTTCTATATATATTCTCATGCTCTCATTTCGTATCATTTTTTCATAACCTTTCGTGGAATTAAAATTAATTATTATCTTAATTTTAGTTTTCCCAATAGTAATATATCCACTTATTATTTCACTATAATTTGTTCATTTAAAATTAATGATTAAAAAAGAAGGTAAATGTTTAACATACATTCTAATCACTCATTTCACACCAATGTGGTTCCCCAAAAAATTAATTCACTAATTTATTTAGCAATAATCAATAAAGACTAGAATCTACAAATTTCATAAATAAATACATGATGTTTCTTTTACATATTAAACAAAGTCAAAACCATTTCCTTTGATTAGAAATCATATTCGTATTCTTTGGTATTTTTGGTTTATAATATTTAATTTCATTATCATTTATGGAAAACTCACCCTTTTTCTCTTCCTAATTGTTACGATGATTTTTTGGGGTTATATTAATATTATGTTTTTAATTTATTTTATTTGATTTGTAATATATTAATTCTCCCCTAGGAGAACACTGAATAACAAAATATAAAAATTCATATTATTTAAAATATTTATTAGAGAGACTGATTACTAAACTTATTCTGTGAACATGATGCTAACTAAACATTTATAATCCTTAATTTGTGATTAATTTTCCTCTAATGGATTTTAATATTATGGAAAATTTTAATTTCTTTTTAAAAAAACATGTATAATGCAAAAAATGGAAAAAGGACTTGTTATGTTGATTGAATATATTTTTTGATAAATTTGATTCCTTTCTCTAATTATATCATTTCCATATCCAATTGAGATTATTTTGGGGAAAACATATTTTTTAATGATTACACGCACTATGGATATAATGGGTTATATTTAAAAAAAATTATATTAATGTAGATTCATTTTTTTAAATACCCAAAAAAACTTGTATTAAAATGAATGAAAATAATATTTTTAAGAAAAATATGATACCTTATCATTTAAGCATTCATGAGACTTAACACTATATGATCTCAATAAATTCTTTACACAAGATAGAGTTATTTCTATCCAAATATCATTATCAAATGATGAATTCTGACATATTATCACCTATTGAAAATCAACTTTAAATTTATCTTCTAAATATTTTATAATGAAACTCAGTTTCAATCATTGATGATGAAACTATGGTTTGGGAAGAAATTGTTTTATTTCTTTCAAATTGGTTGTTTTATATTATATTAAAAGATTAAATGAATTTCATATTTTTAAATGATTAAAAATTTTCATATAGTTAGTTAACAGTTAATTATTGTTGAAATATTATTTAAATTTTATTGAGTTTAAAAAATTTGATTTATTCAAAAAACCTATTTGAAATATAATTTTAATAAAACTTCCATAATTTTTATGATTCAATACATGAATAAACTAGGTTATTGATCCTAAAAAATACATAATGATGTATGATTTGTTAATCAATTATCCTTATTGTAATTTTTTTCTAAAAATTATTTTAATCAAAATTTTAATATAACCATTTCATTAAACCATGATATACCTAGTTTATAATACATAATAATTTAATGATAATTAAAGGGTGAAAAATAATTACTTATCATACAAAAATTATAAATTAAAAATGATAAAATAACTGAAACATTTTTGTGCTCAATTTTATTTCATTTTTTAATATTGATGAATTATAAATAATAAAAATTATGCGGTATGGGAAAGTGTTTCATATCCAATACATTCACAAGAAATGAATATAACAAATATGGGAACTAAAATTATAATGGTTAAAAGAGTCATGATGTAAAATTAATTTAACTATATTGGGTACCAAATCAAAAAAAATAAATGATGAAAAAAATAAATCAAAATGAATATTTTTTATGTAAAAAATATAGAATTTAGAGGATGAAGAATAAAATATAATGATTCTTTGTTAGAGTGATGGACTTATTAAAAAAAGAATATATATTGTACTCATACCCATTAATAAAATATTTTTTATGACAAATTATCTTTGGTTAAATCTAAAAATTCGACACATTATTAGGGGAATATATGGATCAATTTATATCCTATAGTGGAGGGATGGTTTCAATAGAAATATATCCTGAAATTTCGAAATGAAATTTGATCCATTAGAAATTCATATCATTTTTTATGATCTTTAGAATGAATATTTCACATATTATGACTATCCAGAGATAAATACTCACCCATTGGACTTTTAGAGCATATGATATCCTTAAAATAAAAAATGATTAGTTGTCGTTTAATCAAATTCAAATTCATCACTAGTATAAATTTCAATTAATTTCGTGATTAATATATTACATCATATAGCGTCAAAATCCTCTTAAAATATGCTCTCATTAATATTTAATTTCTACCAAACTATTTAGAGATAAATTATAATAATGGATTTGGGAAAAGTCAAAATTCATCACATGTCCTTCATTCCAAAAAATAACTGTGGGTATTTATTTAATTATTGGATGGGTTACTATAACTGATAAAATGGGATATGAAATTATTATCAATTTTTAATGGATTTCATTGATTAATTTATGAGAGTAACACAAAATTTAGATTTTTAAGTTGATCCCAAAAAGTAGATCATGGAAAGATATCAGTTTTGATATAGTTTTTTTAACATAATTGGATAGTATATATTTCCCATAAAAAGGAATAACCATATATTTATCAATTGAAATGAAAATTCAAAATCCAAAAAATCATGACTATTTTTTTAGATATACAGGGAGACATTGATTAATAAAATATAATAATAATACAATAATTTTTTTTTAATTTAATGATTGATTTTTTTTTTAATTTTTAAAAAGACATGGTCTTTTTTTGAAATAATGATATTTTTTTAAAAAAATATACACCATATGGTGTAATTTAAAATAAACAAAAAACATATAACATTAATATCCCCAATCACAGACTAGTTTATATCCTCAGGCTAAAGAAAAAAACACAAATTAAAAAACCGTTTCACTCAACAAAATATAAGATCATTTTTTTTCAAAAAATCCTGATATCTTGACAAAATTAATATATAATTATCTCAAATAGAAATTGTTTCCTCAAGCATCTATTATAATAAATATAAACTCTAAAAATTATTACCAGAAAATTATTTCACACCCAACTCAGTCAACTAAAAATTTATTAAATGTATTAATGGAGGTTTAATCATTTAATAACCAAAAGTGAATATCTTATTGTTTTTGGGGGATTTAAAATTCCATTCCCACAATAATATTTATAAAATTAATGGGGAAATATTTAGATATATTTCAGTTGATAAGTGATGGAAATATAATTATATTATAAATAGAAAGAAGGTGTGATAAGATCATCATAATCTAAAAAATTAAAAAATTAAATAACTAGTATTAAAATGATTTTGATAAACATTATAATGAGGGAAATTGTGTAAAGGAATACATAAAATAGTTATAAAGAAATATAAGGGGATGAAAATAAAAAATAGATTCCAGAACTAGATATTTGTAAAAATGAGTCATCCATTGTTTTTTCATTATATATATATATATATATATCAATTTATTATTTATATTATTTTTAAAAATTTGAATTATTTAAAACTATTTCAATAAAATATTTACATAAAGATTGAAAATTATTATATTTTTTATCCTTTCATAATGATAACCACTCCAAAAAATATAAAATGATACATTCACTCAATCATATAAAAACAATAATGTATTACTTAAAATGTAATATTAGAATAAATAAATACCCCCACAATTATGTTTTATAAAAAAATATTGGAAAATTCATTGTGTCTATTTTTGGGATAATGATTTAACCATATAATGTGAAGATAAATTAATTTATTTTATGCTTGAAGGGGTTTTCAATTGGAGGTTCAATATAATGTTTATGTGGGGTATTTGAAAAAAATTATTCTCATGTATTTTAGAATGTACATATATAATATAAATGTTCATAGAATTAGAAAAATAATTATTAAGATAAATTAGCTAAACACAAACAGTCAAGGGTTAAATTGCATAATTAAAAAATATGTACATATTTTACTTTTCCTTTAATGATCTCATTAATAGTCACTGGATATGGAAAATAATTTTCCAAAAAAAGTGAATTCAAAAAATATTTAATCATTTCGCTAAAATTGATACTCTCATTTTTATTTAATATAAATATTATAATTTTTTCATGAAACATTATATTAAATCACCCAAATTAGATGAAAAATATTTTCATATTTATCGGCTGAATGAATATGGAATATTATTTTTTTTGATAAAAAATGTTCACAAATAAAATATAGGATGAAGTATGTGGTAAAATGATAAAAAATCAGACCGAAAGTGAGAAAGATTGAATTAAAAGGGAGATATAGAGAAATATAATTGAAATTTTGAGATGGGGGAAATAAAATATATGTAATTGGAAAGTGGTTGGCATATTTTGGAATAAATGGGTCAATATATACATCAGTTGGGGGTACACCTCTATGGTAATGTATGTTATGGGATATGAGGTGATTCTCATTTAATGTTTCTACTCATGTTTGTGGTATTAATGATTATAATTAAACAATGTTATTCATCATGTAGATGGATAATTGACATAAAATACAATCAATGTATTTACATTATAAATGTTATAAGAAACATCCCTAAGAGAGTTATGCTTAATAGAGTGATGTTTAAATTGAGAACAAAAGATAATTTCCATATGAATGTCATGAAATATGTTATATATAATATGTTTTTTCATAGGATCACCTAATCATTAACCATATAGAGGTCAAATATTATCATAAAAATAATGTCAAATATCTAATAGCGCAATCAATTTTATAAACCACTCTTCCAAATATTTTTGACAACATAAATTTATGTATTTTTTATTCAAAAATCACTTATGTTAATATTCAACATGTATATATCATTATTTTAGCAAAACAATCCCTAAGTGATACATAACGTTATGTGTCTTGTAAGTCTTACGATAAGCATTATGTTCATTTATTTTTTTTGTAACATACTTCTGTGGGGATTTAAAATTATCAAAACTACACTAGGAATAAATCTATTTGTAATTCAGAATATTACATTTTTTTAGGGTTTTAATAAAAGGGATGTTTCATTTAAAACACCTGATTTTTTTAAAAAAATAACTGCATGCTACAAAAAATTCATTCATATGTCAGCATCCCTAGAATATAGAGATAAACAATTAATTGACTACTTTTTCTAGGGATCTCGTAAAAAATTATTAGTAATTTATTTTATTGTTTCATTACCCATACCTTGCATAGAAACATATTCAACATCTTTAATAATGCATGTGGGATAAATATATGGAGGAATGGGTTCCGTTATATCGATACTAGAAACAAAAAAACAAAACATATTAATGGTTTTTTAGAATCTAAAATACTATTTAAATATTGACCAATATTTTTAATGTGTTATAATATTGATGTAACACAATTGTGTCCTTGTATCATGGAGTTATGAAAACTATTATGTTCACATTCATTAATGTTGTCCTTATTGGTTAAAAATGTATGCTTCTAAAAATGGATCGATAGAATCCTAAAATTAAGGAATGGTCATATTCATCATAACATAATTGAATTTTGATTTTATGTTCCATTTTTTAAAGATTATTATAACTACAAAAATATTATTTTTCATTAATATTTTAATTTTATATATAATTATTTAGAAAAAAATTATAAAATAAATTAAGTACATAATTTACAATTAGTGTCTACCATATATTTTTTTGTAGATATTAATGTTTCTCTGTGGTAATTTGCGATCATAAATTTTTGTGTGATATGAAATATAAATTATACCCATTTGATAAGGAAATATCTATATTTTTTATACTTCTATAAAAAATGGCACACTGTAAATTTTTTGAAGTATTGATACCATATTGTGTTCCTCGATTGAAAATTAATGATTTTGGGTAATATTATTACAACAAAATTATATGGAGATAAGATAAATTTGGAACAAAAGAGATATGATCTATATTTATCAAAATATAATAACTAATATAGAAAATTAATTTTTAATGATGGGGTATTTTAAATTAGTTTTAAACAATTTTTTTGAGAAATAATATATGAAAAATATAATATTTTCTTTTAATTTTTTGAGAAATCAACTATAAAACGATTCAGTGAAATAAATAATAATTCATTGTATAAGGACCAATCATGAGATTTAATTATATTAATAATTTTATAAAATTGTTATAGTTTAATGAATATAATCATTCAATATAGACTGAAACAGTATAAAACATTATTTTGAAGTAATCTAGTAAGGGGGAGGAGAATACTAGTAATGTTATTGATGAATCATTTATTGTATTTGGAGTTTTTATGAATAGGTTCGATTTATTATAAGGATGTTGGTATTGGATGATATTGAATTTCTTCAATTTTGCAATGATCAACATGAATTTACCTATGAGGTATACATTTCGAATAATGATCACACTAGTGACCATGAATTCTAATTCATCATAATTTATCAAAATTTTAAAATAAATTAAAATTTTATGATCATATAAAGTGAATTAAATAATTATTTTACAAATTATCCTTAAAATTTTAAATTATCTATAAATTTCCAAATGAAATTATCAAATAATTCAATCATTTTATTCATCATGCAGCTCTACAATGACTCAAAATATGTTGAAAGGAAAAAATAAATTCTATAATATGAGAATCATCTATAAGGGTAAGTTAATAAAATTATTTTTTGGAACAAGAGTATAATAGGTATTTTTATGTGTCTTATGAATACATTAATAAATAAATATTGTGTATTTCTAGATAATAATTATATAATATGGTATATGAAGGATTATGGGTGGTGGAATTTTCTTGTTTTCGAATTTACTTTTAAAAAATTGGTATTAAATCGAATCATAAGTTTCAATTATTTTGTGTCTATTTATCCACATTCACTAAAAAAATTATTACTCCATATTTATGATCAAACTGAAACATAATAACAATCAACCTATTATATATAAAGAAAATAATAATATATTTGATAATTAAGTTAAAATATTTGAGAAAAACATTATGGTTGAGTGTATTTACTATTTTTTATAGTTATTTAGTTTGTTTTAATGATTATTGTGGATTTTTATGATACACATATATTTTTCAATTGAATCAAGGTATGTCATATAGAGTCAATGAAAATGTATCTTTATTTTCCTATGTTCAATATATGATAATTGATTCCTCACATTGAACATGTTATGAAAATATAATGATAATATAATATTTATTATAAAATATAAATATATAATTTAGGTTTTGGAAAATGGTTATGAGATAAATTATTTCATTTATTATTGGGATATAAAACATCAGAATATAGAAAAAAAGTTATTTTGGATACAATTCAATATTTTTTTTATCATACAATGAAAAGAATTATATATCATATTTGGATTTTGAATTTTGGTAGTGTTCAAGATCACATGAATCAATGGTTCTTAGATATGAATTTTCAAATAAATTCACATCATTGATAACATTTTCAATGCGGGGAAAATTTCCATTATATAATGAAATATGAATTTAAAGAAAGAATAATGGATCAAATTTAACTTCCCCAAATGTTATTTTTATGTGGTATGGATTGGGAATGAGAACTAATTCAAAAAAGTATATTTTATCAATTTTAAAAATATGAGTTAACCAATTTATCTGTAAATTCATTTAATAGTAATTTATCATGTACATTTATTGTCATTAAGGCATTCATGTTAATATGACTCAATAGATAAATGCTATATAGAATGAAAATGTATCAATCTCTTTCTCAAGGACATATAAATCATCCTTGAAGATTATCCCATTGAATATAATCGTATCAATCACGATTATTCATTTTTTTGTAATAGAGTTTTTTAATTTTCCAATTGTATTAATACACATTGAGGCTTAATTTTTCAAACAAAAACGATGATAGTGGATAGACATACAAAGGATGTTAATCAAAGCTACCATGTCTATGACTACATTTGTAAATACTGATATTCTTTTTTGGAATATAACTATTAGTGACCTATATTCATTTCACATCATGGAACAATATATAGAGATGATAAATTCTCATAGTATTTAATTTTAATTTTATGTGTGAATAATTACTTAATTAAATTTCTATATTTGAGAACCTTTTTTGAAATCTTGAGGATTAATTTTATCATTGGGAATTTTAAAATTGTATAATTTTTTATGTTAAATATTACATGCATTCATTACCTAAAAACGTCTTATAATATTAATTATTTTTTTATTGGTATAATGTAATATGGTTTTTTAATTTAATAATGTTATTCAATGGTTTGTTTTAAATTTTGTATACCTATGTTTAAATGGATGTCTTTAGGTTTTTGGGTTTATCATGTGAATTGGACACATTGATTCTAGATCTATGTAAAATTCCACAAACATTACACTTGTGTTTGTGTAATGGTTTAGATGGAATCATTATAGAAGTATGTATTGTTGATTTCATATATAAGAAAGAATATTACCCCATTTATTTTCAATATTATATTTTATTTATCTTGAGAAGTAGACATGTTCCTCCAAAATTATTTCACATGGCATTATAGAATATAATAAATGGACAATATTTTTATTTCATTGATTTCAATAATCCATAAAAATATTATAAAATGCATTTTTAATAATGAAGTTCATTAAAATTAGGAAAAAATTATGATAACATATTTTGATGAAATGGTGGAGATGATTGATGAAATTAAAAATAGTTGGGTGATAAATTCTATCATAATGGGAATTTAATCATAAGTATAATTACATTGTATTAAGAGTTTCATCATAGTGATAATTCTATCATAGTGGGATTTACATCATATTGAGGCTAATCAGAATCAGTTATTATAGCTTCTGATCGTCCATTTGAATCATAAATAACATTTCCAACCTAGGATTATCATACACATACTCAAGAGGAAAAGTATCATACCAAAATTGATTAGATCCATATGGAAAGAGGAAGGTACACTGATAATTAAATCATAGCCATTCAGAATAATTCAATGTGTGGGGAAAGAAATTTATTGTAATGAGATGAGAAAGAAAATATCGTAATGAGATGAAAAAATAAAGGATCAAAATGAGGTGACAAAAAAATGGATCATAATGATATGGGAAAAAATATTGAAATTGGATAAGAAAGATACTGATCATAATAATGATCAGAATGGATCAAAATATAATTAATTGAGAATGGATTATTGAATTGATGATGTCAAACTAGAATTTCAATTTTCCATACATATTTGAGAAATCTTAAGTGATTTTATGAGCTTAATGTTTATGTTTTATATGAATTAGAAATTATGAGATTTAATGATTTTATGAAGCGGGGAATGTTTTCATGATTCAATCATTTGTTTTTTATAGTCACTTATAAATACCAACTCAGATCATTTGTCCATTTGCATCTTTCTCACAGGTTCAAAAGGATGAGTGCCAGAGAAATTAAAAATTAATTCTACCATATTAATTAATAAGTGTTGAATTAATCATTCAATTATAGTTTGAGCTTTTCTTATTGAGATTGAGTTCATCATCATCAGATAATCACATCCATTATTATCATATATATAATATCGTATCTATAATTACCATATTCTAAATATGAAATCTAAAATTATCATATTTATGATATTGGATACAACATCATCTTTCTCGAGTGTATCATATCGAAAAACATTGTTTTCATATAATTTTATCCAACATCATTATAACAAGAAAATCATATCTAGAATCCATTATCTTTATATTGAGAAAAAATTAGATCTAACCAAATCAGAATTGGGATTAGGACTGGGTGATTTTGGATCATATTCAACCAAGTATTTATTATTTTTGATAGATCATTTCTTTCATAATAAAACATCCTATACATACAAGATTCATTATAATAATTCTTATCATAATTTAAAAGGAATCTTACAAGAGTTGGTAATTGTTGTATTCACATCTTCTTAATAGTGTATTTTCAAAGACCCGTGAGAGTGGCGTTGGAACAGATATAGGTTCTCTTACTAAAGATGAACCGCGTATGTCTATTTTGATTAACATTATTTCCTACAATTACATGAATGATATTTATAAAAAATTTGATGTTGATATAAATCATAGCAGGTTCTAGGGTTTAAGTCTCTAAATGTTTTAAAGCATATAAAAATGAACTAATAATACAACCCCCTTATCAGTTGTTATTCAATCATTTGGAACATCAGAATTATATTTATTTGATTTAATGTGTGGAATTTTAGCATTCCTTATGAACACCAAATTACACCTCCTCAAATAGGCATATAGTATAACACCTCAACTAAGAATGAAATACTGAAAAGACCTAGATCCACTATTTGTCATTTTGTCACTCCAGGAAACTACAAAAAAATTTTATGAACAATTTCCAATGATGTGGGAGGGAAATTGAGAGAATTAATGGAAATTAATGGATTTGGAAATAGTTCAATAATGGACGACTATAACACATGTTCAATATTGTCACATCCACCCCTTATAGATTAAAAATATGTATTATTGAATAATAGTATTGAATAAAATCATGAAACCTCCCCAAAAGATAATCCTAAAGTTATTTCTTCCCAGTAAAAAGTTAATAGAAATAACTACTGAACATTTAAATGAAAAACCATTATATTTGGGATATAGGATAATGAGTGGTGAAATAATATTGAAACCGCTAAATAAAAAATCTCCATATGTGTTACATGAAAAAAGGAGTTCAAAATAAAAATAAAAAATTATAATCATGCACATTGGCCTAATATACATTGGGGGAGTGTAATAATTCATCTTGAATGGTTAACAATTCCTTATATAATTACTGGTGTTTTCATTCTTCAGATATCAAATTCATGTTCATCTATATCTCCCTTTATGTTCTCCTATACATTTTCCATGTAATAATTAACAATGGTTGGACAATTTAATCACTAAATTATGATTAGTTATCTTCAATAAGGTTTTTAAAAATATTTTATATGATTAACCCCCAAAATTGTTTGATTGATTCTCCTTGTGAAGTAAATTATGTGTCCAATTAATTTTAAAAAACAATTCAAGCCAGGATGAATCATTCATGTTCCTAAATATTTTTATAAATTTGAGTGTCCATTGAACGCATTATTGAAGTAAAATCTCCAAGAAATTAATCTATAATCAACATAATAGAATTATATATGAATTCTACGAGTAATCACATTATTTTGAGTCACGTTTACCGATTAATTCTTACTTTACTAGTGTAGTATCGACAAGGTCATCATTATTGATTTTCCAAATTGATGGATATTTTCATGCCCTTAGATAACTAAATTATCACCTCTTACAGTCAAAACAAGATAAATTAAAAAAAATATCTAAAAAATAATCATTCAAATTGGGTCAATATTTTAATTTTTTTCTAGAATTACCAAGGTGATTAATATCTATCTATATACTTGTTTAAAGAGATTTTATGATATATTCCCAAAAAGATAATTAATTTAAATTTGATGTAAATAACTACACAATGAAAATTTTATATGAATTAAATCATTGAAAAACATTTAAAAATTTGTTGAAAAAATTATCTGAATCATTTATTATTAAATACCATGTAATTTAACAACGTACGCTAATGTGTTTATGTTTAACTTAAATTTTATATAATTTATTTTTGCCGAAATGAATATCAATTCGAAATAAATTTCAAGATTATTTTAATGATTCAACATAAAACCTATATATTTTTTTAATATTTACATTAAAAATTACTATAATATTTTTATTGATAATAATTTCATACAATTTTTTTTATTTTTGTAGTAAAATGTATATTTTGTGTTCAAATATTAGTTTAGAAATTGAAAATTTTTATGAGTATTCAATGACTAACGAGTTTCACAAAATCTTTTTTTATATTCATTTAATGATATATTTTTATAAACACCCATTTAATATTTTTTTTCAATATTATTAATGATGAGTATGGACAATGATTTTTTCAAGATAAAAGTTTAAAATATTTTTCATTAAAGGAAAACATCTTATATCATACATTTTTTAGTATATATATATTTTAAAATTAGTGGAAATGTCAACTTTATGATTTAAAATTTCTTTAATGGTTGATGACCAATTTATATAAATCTATAATATAACACCCCAAGTAAATAAAGAATAGGACATTTTCATATTTATCCATATTTTTGAATAATATATTAATATTACTTTAAAGGGAATGCTATGCTCGAGGGCATACCCATTACGCAACAACGAGTTTCTTTAAAATGTTACGTTGCACTCTAATAATAAAATAATATTATTTTAAAAGGTAGTAAAAGCCTAGCCATTTTAATGTCAGGAATTAATGGAAATAACTACAAAATGATTATATATGTTTGTCAAATATTTTTACTTTTATCCAATAAATGTAGGAGGCTTAAAATGCAAATGAATCCAATTTTAAGCATAAATCTTCTAATATTCTTTAAAAGGTCTATTAACCTCCTTTTGATGGAGAACCCTTTTTAAATATACTTTTGAAAATTTTATATTTTGTATTTGAGAAAATAAAATACTTCTTTATAATCTAGACATAAAAATTTACTTTGTGTAAAATTTTGTTATTTTTCCGATAAAGATCATTTTTATTGAAAATGTTCCATTTTAATTAAAAACATCATTTTAATCTGATTTATTTATATGGATAGATAATATTTTTAATTGATATTAAAGTATATTTTGAATATATTTTTACCATTTAATCTAATGGTGGTGAATGGAATTAATTTCACATTGAAATTGGACGTAAACTAGTGTCAATCTTTTAATATATATTGTCTCTTAAAAACACGCTATTTGTTTTGACAGCAGGAAATAATTATTAAATTAATTAATGCAACATATATGTAATGAATTTTGTAAAATAGAAATAATTTTTAAATTTTGAATATGAAATATAGCTTAGGGTGAATTTTTGGTATTTTTCTCAAAAACATTAATTTTTGATGAATAGTGAAACCACTAAGTGGTAGTTTAAAAACTAATTTTTCATTTAATTGAAACTTTACCACTTTTGTGATTTGAATTTCAAAAATCGTACATACATGGTTGTCATTATTATGTAAAATTTTGTTCAATGGGATTAAAATAATTTTTTGATGAATAGTAACTTTTAAGTTTTTAATCGCGATTGGAGGTAATTAGTGTAATTTAAGGTAAAAATAATGTTTTAATAATATGAAATGACCTAGACACATGTCCTACCCTCCTTGGATGTGTCATGGCCGACCAGGAAAATACATGGGTCATCTTGGGGACCCCATGTAGCCACTTTGGTAGGAAAATGACATAAATAACATTTTATTTAAAGTTAAAATAAAAATGTCACACGCATGAGTTGTTTTACTAAAACAATTTTGAAATGGGTTTATACAAGTCATATGTTTTACTATAAATATTAATTATAAAGATAAAACTATTTCCTAAATCATGATATTATTTTTATAATTTTTAGACATTAAATTACTTATGACATCATGATGATGCAGCGATTACCTCATTCATAAAGGATTTAAATAAAATGAAAAGATAATGTTAAAACTATAACTTACACTTGTAAAAGACCTATTAGATGAGTATATTTTGAACTCTTACCACATTATCCTCGAAATACATCAATTTGAGACCTTTAAAATCTGAAACGCATTTGAAAATAAAGTAACATTTTTTAACTTTCCATGGGTGCCCTTATCTCCTCTTATAAAAGGCCCCCACCTATACCACCTTACTCACAACTCTCAAGCCTTTGGCTAGGCCCACCCCTGAACATTTTATATCTCAACATCCCTATATTACTCTTATAAGCCTCACTTTGGGCCGAAGGCTTCCCAAGGAAGCCATTGAGCTCAAATCAAAGTGAGATACCCGATTTTAAGGTAATGTCTTCACTTGTGTTCTTTTGTATTATTTTTCTTCTCCGACCCCCTAAACTATTTTTATTCATTTATTTTGTAACAACTACAGTATCTTAAATTTACTAGGATGTTTTTATAAGATTTATTAGAGCTACACTTAGACACACATACATCTAATGGTTAAAGAGCATACTGTTTCTGTGGATGGTGAATTTCTGCCTCACGAAACGATGATTGTTCGATATTCTTTTAACACCCTCAAAGGTGGCCATTAAGATGTCAATATATCAATATATGATATATTATATGTTTATGTTTTATTTAATCGTATGTATTTTTCATTTATGGCATACCTTTATGGTATCAATTATGGTTAAACGCGATATCTCCATTTTTGGAAGTGCAGACTACCACCCCCTCAAAGTGATTTGATTCGTTAATACCATATGTGGTACGATTTAATGATATTATATATGATTCCATAATGGAATTATAATACTATTATTTATCATTATGTTTTAATTCCATTAAATAAGAAATATAAATGGAAGTAGCGTTAATGCATACGTACGGCTTACCGTCTCTATGAACGGTGCATTTCATTTCTTACCTCTAAATGTTATGTAATATTATAAATGCGTGTATATAATGGAAATATATGATATATATGATATATATATAATGAATATAATTCTGGATATAATATATATTTTACCACAGGAACAACTTGTAATTATAAAAAGTTTATTTTTGACTCAAGTAGCAATGATCTACAAAACGACCATTATTAACTTAAATAACTACATAGTGTTAATAACATGTTAGTAAGAGATATAAAAGGAATAATGAACATGAAAAAATGTTATTATGAATGTAGAAATTAAATCAAGTTTATTATCCAGGAGGTTAAAGAACGATCGAGTCATGTCGGACCCGAGGTAAGGGATCCAACCTCTCTCTTTCTTTTTAAGTACTCTCTTTTATATCATTTCTTTTAAGATCATCTTTCTTATGTTTGGGGATGTTCTTTTATATTCATCATACTGTACTTTTTATGTTCATATTATGAGATACCCTATTTGATCTCAGAAATCCATTTTTGGATGTTTTATGTGGCGCCTTTAGGCTGCCAAGTATTCGTAAGGGATTTTTCATCTCACTTTTATTCCCGTGACATTTATGCTACGTTTGCCACCATTTCCTTTGAGTGGTGTATGTACTGACCATTATTATACACATTGTGTAGTATAATTGAATTTATGGGTATATACATATTCATTGTATGACCCTTCTTCCATGGGGTGTACGTTTCGAAAGTTACCCAACTCGGTAAGGGGACCTTTTACCCTCATATTTTTAAAAGACTTCTTCTGTTATGTCTTTTAATTAAAATAATATTATGTTGGGATATGTTGTTATGTATCCTTATTTATGTAAATTTTATGTCCAAGTGATGAGATACCATTTTCTCTCTCATCAACTCATTTTCTGAATTTTCATGTGACGCCGTTAGGCTGTCAAAATTTTACAAGGGAACTTCTTAAACCAAATTTCAATTTCTTTGGGTTCAATATGTAGTTATTGAATATTTAATCATTTGAATATGCTTTAATGACCATTTATTGTTTTACACATAATATCCACTTATATTGGGTGTATTTATATTTTTCACACATAACTATGAGATTGATTTATCCTTAACTTAAGGATACCTTCTTTATAAGGGATTTCATCTCATTTTACATTTCTATTGAGACTACATTGTTGTTATGCACCAATAAACTCTTGTATGGTGTATATACTGTATTTTGGAATATTATATCATGAATCCCTTTATTCTCATGATATTATAATGTTATGATTAAATTTTATTCCTCAATTATTGTATTCAAGTGTCACTAATTTTGTTAAAAACCCTTTTACTAAAATATTGTTTTAAATGTTTTAATGATTTATTCTTATAAATATTTCTCATTAATATCCATGTTATAAAATGGTTTAAAGGATTGATTTATATGGATATTAATGGTTTAAAATGTTAAAATCTTTAATTTGTTATGTGAAACTTTGATTTCAATATCTCTTTATTAAATGTTTTAAATGATTTTGAAAATTGTTTTTAGAATGGATTCATTATCTTAAAATGTTATATTGTTATTGAAATGTGGTGATGTTATCTTTCCTTTATGCTTATGTTATGTGCTATGATTATGATATGGTTCTTGGTCATTGTTTATGAAGACGGGTGGTTCCGTGATAAACTAAGGGCGGGTGAGCCCGATATAGCTCTCCAATGCATTGGGTAACGTGAAGGGGTTAGATGTTAAGGTTTCTCCGAAGAGATTTAGGGAATATAATATTATGGGTATTCCAAACATAAAAAAGAGGGTTACTCCCTACGTAAGAATGTTATGAATGCCTCAAGTTTCCTTTATCTCTTATGATTTCTATCATTTATTCATGATTTTATGAGGTATGTTAAAGTTCTTATATTTTATGGATAAAGTATGATTTCATTATTATGTATATATGTACTCATGTTTCCTTTCCATACTTTTTATAACCCTTACTGAGCTTTTTAGGTCCATCCCAAGTTTTTGAAATGTTTTTCACTGGCCAAGGGAATGTTACAAGATATGATGATAGTTTCAAGGAAGTGTTAAGAAAGAATCCATGTTTTATTTTAAATAGGTTTCCATTGATGGGAAAAATGAATACTATCTTTTATGTAACCACTTTGTTTAAATTTGGAATGTAATGCATGTTTTATGATCTAATTCCCTAAAACTCTAAAACTGAAAATATCCTCAATGTGTAATCTTGTAATAACTCAAGATTAAGTAATGTTTAAGGCTGGGGCCATATAGTTGGTATCAGAGGTCCGTTTAGACAACTTTAGAGGTTACATTGTTGTTTAAGAAAAAGTGACAAGTAGTGTATAACCAAAATGGTTAGTATATTAGATGGAGTCGTCGTTTATTGAAAGATATAATGAGTTTGAGATAACTTAGATAAGTATATCTTGGTGTTTATCTTTCTATTTTTTATTTGATGATTTTACTGATATACTCACACTGTCCCTTTTGGTTTTAGTAAATGGCTAGATCTAGCAGGCACCAAAGTAACAGTGGATTTGAAGAAAACTGTGACGGTTTTATGAAAGAACAACTGAATGATATGGGGGCTGCAATGAGAACTCTTGTGGTTATCCTCAACAAACTATCTGGAGTCATGATTGACCACCTGAACATTAGTGATTTTTATAAATCATAGTATATGCGAGAAAAAAGTCCCTACAGAAGTTCAGTTAATAATCATAAAGGTAAGTATGTTCAAAAACCTATGTGTCAAATATGTGGAAATAAACACATAGGAAAATGTTTCAAAGGGACAGAATGATGCTATAGATGTGGAAATGAAGGTCATAATGCAAGAACCTGCCATGGAAAATGGAAGCATCTAGTTGACTCTATGAAAGGGAAAGAAGTTCTTTCTGAAGGATCAATTTATTGTTTTAAATGTGGTGTGTGTGGTCATTATGAAAACACATGTCCTTCGACGAAGTTTTGAGAATGGGGTCACCAAGATCGTACAAATAGTCATTTACCAAAACCTAATGCCATTCTGATTGAGGATGAAGAAACTGACAATGAATAATGAAAGTTATAGATTATTTCTGAACATTTGTTTTCCTATTATTGGAATATTAGGATATAATTCATTATTTTGTTTGTAGGGATGTAGTATTTCAGAATATGTTGAAAAGGAATGGCTAATGGATCATTATGAATGTTGAATGGGTAAGAAGTCATCATATAAAGGATTCAAGAGTTATGGTAGATTTTAGGATGGTGAAATCCTTAGATGTATTAAGCCTCCTTTGATGATGGGGTTACATTAGAATACTTTTTATAGTAACCCTGATGTTTGATATACGAAAATTTTATTCAAGGAATAATAATCCTTTCTTTTGTGGATATAGTTATAAAGAACCATTTGGGTTTATATGATCTTTGAATTTGAGGAAATTATTGGTTAGTACATTTTGGGTTGCAAATGGAAGTTATTAGATAACCCTTGTTGTGAAAATATGTTATGGTTATTTTTGATGAATTTATCTCTTTTGAGGAATGTTATAAAGTTATATAGTTTTTGAAAAGGGAAAACACACAGACTGTGTGACAACCCGTCGCGTCGGATGAAGTTGCGAGAATCGAACCAACAACCAACGTGCAAATGGTAATTATCGCCTACCACTGGACTATGTGAAGTCCCTGGTTAGTTTGAATGATTCTTTTTAGTTAGATGATTTTATGAGTTAATAGTAAGTTGATTTTTGGTTATCAATGGAAATTATTATCCTATCATGGAGGATATGTGATTAGGTTAATTACTTTTCAGTATGAGACTGTACGAGTAACTGATGTTATTTTGGTGAAAATGATAAAATTTATCTTTGCATACTATGTGATTAAATTCTTCAGTGAATTGTGTTTCAATATCAGTTTGGTTTACTTTGTAGAATTTTATGGATAGAAGTTTATTGATTGGTCTTTGTTGAACATTGGTTTTTGTAAGAAAATTTTTGGAGATTATGAATAGATTTTTAATATCCTTTTTGGATATTATGTGATCTCATACTAACCTTTTTGGTTTTAGTTATGGTTAGGGTATAAAGACGTGGAGAGTATATAGTTATCTTTTGTTGATTAGGTGATTCTCTAGAAGTTGATTATAGCTCTCTTAATGTGAACAAGTCATCCTAAATACTCGTATTTTGGAGAAAATATGAGTTCATGAAAGAAATCTAGTAAAAGTTAAAAGTGAACATGAAAATTAAGTATTCTTCCTTATGTTTTAGTTAAGCTCATAAATAAATTCCTCAATGAAAAGTAACTTAAAACAAAAATGTTGTCTGTTAATTTTTCATAATAGGTAATCAAATATCGTTTAACCCATCACAAGTTTGTGATTTTCTTGTTTTTAACTTTCTCTTAGACATGTTTACTATCACTCTCCATCCGAACATGACCCTTTATTTTATTCCTCCAAATCCATATTTTCATACTTGGAATCCTAGTATGGGTTAACTCGGGTGACATTTGTACTCCTCTCCCATTCTTTTAAAGTGATATTTTTACTAACTATTGTTCTGATGTGGGATTTTCAATTAAGCCTCCAAACCCAATGTTAAATTTGCGAGGACACAATTTCCAAAAGGGGGGAAGGATGTAACACCCCAGGTAAATAAATAATATGACATTTTCATATTTATCCATATTTTTGAATGAAATATTAATATTACTTTAATGGGAATGCTATGCTCAAGGTCGTACCCAATACGCAACAACGAGTTTCTTTGAAATCTTACGTTGCACTCTAGTAATAAAATAATATTATTTTAAAAGGTAGTTAACGCCTAGTCGTTGTAATGGTGGGAATGAACAGAACTAACTAAAAAATTATTATATATCTTTTTCAAATATTTTTACTTTTATCCAATAAATGTTGGAGGCTTAAAATGCAAATGAATCCAATTTTAAGCATAAATATTCTAATATTCATTAAAAGGTCCATTAACCGCCTTTTAATGGAGAACATTTTTTAAATATAATTTTCAAAATTTTATATGTTTTATTTGACAAAATAAAATACTTCATTTTAATCTGGACATAAAAATTTACTTGGTGTAAAATTTTGTTATTTTTCCGATAAAGAACATTTTTATTTAAAATGTTGCATTTTAATACAAAACCTCCTTTTAATATGATTTACTTATATGGATAGATAATATTTTTAATTTATATTAAAGTATATTTAGAATATATTTTTACCATTTAATATAATGGTGGTCAATGGAATTAATTTCACTTTGAAATTGGACATAAACTAGTGTCAATCTTTTAATAGATATTGTCTCTTAAAAACACGCTATTTGTTTTGACAGCGGGAATTAATTATTATATTAATTAATGAAACATATATGTTTTGAATTTTGGAAAATAGACAAAAATTTTGAGTTCGGAATATGAAATATATCTTAGGGTGAAATTTTTGGTATTTTTCAGAAAAACTTCAATTTTTGATGAATAGTGAAACCACTAAGAGGTAGTTTAAAAACTGATTTTTCATTTAATTGAAACTTTACCACTTCTGTGATTTGAATTTCAAAAATCTGACATACATGGTTGTCATTAGTATGTAAAATGTGGTTCAATGGGATTAAAATAATTATTTGGTGAATAGTAACTTTTATGTTTTTAATCGCGATTAGAGGTAATTAGTGTAATTTAAGGTAAAAATAATGTTTTAATAATATGAAATGACCTAGAAAAATGTCCTACCCTCATAGGATGTATCATGGACGACCAAGACAATCCATGGGTTAACTTGAAGACCCCATGTAGCCACTTTGGTTGGAAAATGACATAAATAACTTTTTATTTAAAGTTAAAATAAAAATGTCACAAGCATGAGTTGTTTCACTAAAATAATTTTTAAATGGGGTTATCAAATTCATAATTTTGACTATAAATATTAATTATAAATATAAAAATATTTCCTACATCATGATATTTTTTTTATAATTTTTAGACATTATATAAATTAAATTATTTATGACATCATGATGATGCAGCGACTACCTCATTAATAATGGATTTAAATTAAATGAGAAGATAATGTTAATACTATAATTACACTTTTCAAAGTCCAATTGGAAGAGTATATTTCAAACCCTTACCACCTTATCCTAGAAATACATCAATGTGGGACCTTTAAAATCCAAAACTCATTTGAAAATAAAGTATCATTTTGTAACTTTCTGAGAGTGCCCCTCCTCTCCTCTTATAAAAGGCCCCACCTCTACCACCTTACCCAAACCTCTCAAGCCTTTGGCTCGGCCACACTTGATCATTTTATCTCTCCACATCCCTCTCTTACTCCTAGAAGCCTCACATTGGGAAGAAGTCTTCCCAAGGAAGCCTTTGAGCTCAAATCAAAGAGAGAAACCCGATTTTAAGGTAATGTCGTCACTTGTGTTCTTTTGTTTAATTTTTCTTCTCCAACCCCCTAAACTCTTTTTATTCATTAATTTTGTAACAACTCCAGTATCTTCAATATACTAGGATGTTTTTATAATAATTATTCTAGCTACACTTACACACACCTACATCTAATGGTTAAATAACACACTGTTTATGTGGATGGTGAATTTCTACCTCACGAAACGATGATTGTTCAATATTATTTTAACACCCTCAAAGGTGGCCATTATGATGTCACTATATTTATATATGATATATAATATGTTTATGTTTTACGTAATCTTCTGTATTTTTCATTTATGTCATACCTTTATGGTTTCCATTAAGGTTAAACGCGACATCTTCATTTTAGGAAGTGCGGACTACGACCCCCTCAAAGTGATTTGATTAGTTAATACCATATGTGGTATGATTTAATGGTATTATATATGATACCATAATGGAATTATAATACTATTATGTATCATTATTTTTTAATTCCATTAAATAAGAAATATAAATGGAAGTAGCGTTCATGCGTATATACAGCTTACCGTCTCTATGAACGTTGCATTTCATTTCTTACCTATAAATGTTATGTAATAATATATATATATGTATATTATGGATATATATGATATATATGATAACTAAATAATGAATATAATTCATTATATAATATATATATTACCACATGATCAATTTGTAATTATAAAGAGTTTATTTTTGACTCAAGTAGCAATGATCTACAAAATGACCATTATTAACTTCAATAATTACATAGTGTTAATAGCATGGTAGTAAGTGATATAAAAGTAATAATTAACATGAAAAATGGTTCTTATGAAAGTATAAATTAACTCATGTTTTTTATTCAGGAGGTTAAAGAATGATCGAACCAGTCGGACCCGAGGTAAGGGATCCAACCTCTCTCTTTCTTTTTAAGTACTCTCTTTTATGTCATTTCTTTTATGCACATCTTTCGTATGCTTGGGGATGTTATTTTATATTCCTCATAATGTACTTTTTATGTTTATATTATGAGAGACCATATTTTATCTCATAAATCCATTTTTGGATGTTTTAGGTGTCACCTTTAGGCTGCCGAGTTTTCGTAAGGGATTTTTCATCTCACTTTTATTATCGTGACATTTATGCTACGTTTGCCACCATTTCCTTTGAGTGGTGTATGTACTGCCCATTATTATACAATTTGTGTAGTATAATTTCATTTATGGGTATTTACATCTTCATTTTATGACCCTTATTCCATGGGGTGTACGTTTCAAAAGATACCCAACTCGGTAAAGGGACATTTCACCCTCCTATTTTTAAAAGACTTCTTCTGTTATATCTTTTAATTAACATACTATTATGTTGGGATATGATCTTCTGTATCCTTATTTATATAAATTTTAGGTCCATGTTATGAGATACCATTTTCTCTCTCATCAACTCATTTTCTGAATTTTTAAGTGACGCCGTTAGGCTGTCTAAATTTTACAAGGGAACTTCTTTACCCAATTTTGATTTCTTTGGTTTCAACATGTAGTTATTGAATATGTAATCCTTTTAATATGTGTGAATTAAAATTGATTGTTTTACACTTAATATCCACTTATATTGGGTGTATTTATATTTTTCACACAAAACTATGAGATTGATTTATCCTTAACTTAAGGATACCTTCATTATAAGGGATTTCATCTCATTTTACATTTCTATTGATACTTCATTGTTGTTATGCACCAATTAACTCTTGTATGGTGTATATACTGTCCTTTGGAATATTATATCATGAATCCCGTTATTCTCATGATAATATAATGTTTTGATTAAATGTTATTCCTCAATTATTGTATTCAACTGTCTCCCATTTTGTTAAAAACCCTTTAACTAAAATATCATTTTAAATGTTTTAATGATTGATTATTATAAATATTTCTCATTAATATACATGTTTTAAAAATGGTTTTAAATATATATTTATATGCATATTAATGGTTTAAAATTTTAATATATTCAATGTGGTTTGGGAAAATTTGATTTCAAAATATCTTTATTAAATGTTTCAAATGATTTTGAAAATGGTTTTTAGAATGTAATAATTATCTTAGAATGTTATATTGTTATTGAAATGTTGGAATTTTATCTTTCCTTTATGATTAAGTTATGTGCTATGATAATGTTATGGTTCTTGGGCATTGTTTTTGAAGACGGGTGGTTCCGTGATAAACTAAGGGCGGGTGAGCCCGATATAGCTCTCTTATGCATTGGGTAACATGAAGGGGTTAAACGTTAAGGTTTCTCCGAAGAGATTTAGGGAATATAATATGATGGGTATTCCAAACGTAACCAAGAGGGTTACTCCCTACGTAAGAATGTTATGAATGCCCCAAGTTACCTTTATGTCTTATGATTTCAATAATTTATTCATTATTTTATGAGGTATGTTAAAGTGCATATGTTTTATGGGTAAAGTATGATTTCATTATTATATAAATATATACTCATGTTTCCTTTCCATACTTTTTATAACCCTTACTGAGCTTTTTCTGCTCATCACAAGTTTTTGAAATGTATTTCACAGGTCAAGGTAATGGTACATGTTATGATGATAGTTTCAAGGAAGTGTCAAGAAAGAATCCATGTTTTATTTTAAATATGTTTATATTGATGGAAAAATGAATACTATCTTTTATGTATCCACTTTGTGTAAATATGGAATGTAATGCATGTTTTATGATCTAATTCTCTAAAACTCTAAACCTGAAAAGATACTCAATGTGTAATCTTGTAATAACTCCATATTACGTAAGGATTAAGGCTGGGGCCTTATATATAATCTTAAATGTCACCTATGAATTCAAGGAAATGAATTTTGTTCTATGGAATCAATTTTTCTGATAGTCAATGGTGGGCTCAATATATTTGGTATTAAGAAAATGTCGGGATATGCTTACATGATAGTATAACGTATGTATATAAAACGAAGGAATTCATAAATATTATTATGATGATATAACATTTAAATATAAACATATTTATTCATCTAAAATGTGTTTATTCATAATTTTCATCCATAGTTGAAACAAAATATATGATTTATAAATACTCTAAGGGGGCATTATCATTCCAAATTAAGGAAATAGAAATCCTGGATTAGAAATGGAGGTATTTTACTGTTTAGGAGAATTAGTATAAAGAGGCACGAAATTGTTTTGGTTTCCATCATATAGAGAAATAAGATCAAAAATAATGTAACATGACAATAGTGCAACATTTTATAAGACAACACCCAAAAATCTTTTTTTGACCATATAACCAGAAAATATGTTGAGGATGCGTTATTTGAATGTTGAAGATATTTGATGTCATTATTTTTTTATAAAATAAAATTTAATCATGTTATATTTTCCATTTTCAAGGATAATCTAATCAACGATGGTCAATGGATAATAATATAAGAGAAATACAAGTGATTGATGTCTTATAATGGGATGAAAATTATAATATTTTTCATGAGGAGCATTTTCCGATGGTTTTTTACAAATATGATAGAAATGAAATTATCAGATTATTTTTTGGAGAATAAATATTAATTGGTTGAATATAAAAATAACATAACACATATTTAAAGGTAAACCTGGTATTTTAAGGATATATTGAATTTAATATTAATTAGTTTTAATCCCCATTGAATCCAGGATATTTATTGAAATTGGATAATCATTAATATAAAATTTATTAAAATATTCTTCAATGTTAGGGAAATGTATTAATGGATCGTTTTGATGATTAATTTCTTATAAAAAATCAAGAAAAAGCGGTCTATGGGAATGGAAAATGGGAATCATCCATTGAGAAAAACCGAGGGTATCAAAATAAGGATTCCATATATTGATAAATGTGTTCAATATTTATGTGAATAATGTTTTTTAAATTCCATTATCTTTTTCTAATGGTGAAATTTTATTCATTTGTATAATAATTTAAATAAAAACAATCCTTGTAATGAACATAAAAATCATAAAATTTTAGGAGTACAATGTCTTAATTATAATTAAAATGAAAAATATGAATGTAATTTATTGAATATAGGAATAAATTATTTTATTCTATAGGATCTTAAGTGGAATTGGGATTAAAAATACATTACAACAACTTCAGTTCATTTAGGCCCGTCTTGTGATGTGGAAAAGGGTACATATATTTTTCACTGATATTTTTGTATTTTCTTTTAACTTTTATATATATAAATTTATTCATTTTTTTTGTAATTTAACGGTATATGGTAAATTTTTCCTCAGAAAATTGACCATAAGAATTTTGAGAACACCTAGGGTATAATAATCTAAATATTTATTGTTTGAATATTCATAGTTTATTATTTGGAAATGATTTTCTAGAAATCATGGTTTATACTCCACTATAGATTTTGATGTTTTTTTTGGGAATGGATTTGTAAATAATCATCATGATAAGTTTTATTGAACATCTAAGGATGTTTTTTGAAATGAAAAGAATTTTCTATACCATTTGTAAATTAATTAAATTTTTATAAAATCAATAAGCTTTTGAGCTATTAAAATATCGGAATGAATGTTATCAGAACCATATTATTAATAAGGATGAGGATGATTAAATTTTTTATGTTCCTACAGTGAGCCATTTGATATGGTGGTTATGATAATGTATTGGAATTTCCCCCTATGTAAATTGATAATAAAATATCTTTTTGAGGTCTTTTACTTAATGTAATGACCCGGAAATTCCGTGGAAAATTTTTATTACATGGTAATTTTACGAGTCTGAGAAAATTTACGGTGCTTGATTCCGAGGCCCGGTGTGCCGGGAATCAATTTCTGAAGTTTTTTTCGGGTTCGTTTAGTAAACATATGAGTCGGGTTTTATTTCTTTTGAACTACTGCTTTGAATTGAAATATGAGGGCACTTTTGAACTCGCATAACTGGTATTCACTTAAGAAGACTTTCACCTCGACGGTAGTTGGCCGAGAATAAAATTTATTTTTTTCTTTTTATAAAAAAAATTAATAAAATTAAGTGATCTAACACATTATTTTTTTCTGCCATGTGGAGGCTGGTTGGTTAAACTTTCTATGTGGAGGATGGAGGTGGGGGTCACCACAACATAACCTCTCATAGGAGGTTATGGTTCTGGGGCCCACCCGAACATAACCTCCTTTGGAAGGATAATTTTGGTTGGGACCACCCAGGCTTGTAACCTCCTATAACAACCCATTTAAGGTGGAGAGACTCCTTGACCATCCCTCACCTTAATAAATCCCACTCACCTAGCAATTAATTGTTCCACCACCACCCTAATTAATTTCCAAATTCTCTTTTTTAAATTATGTGCCAACATTTAAAATTATAGGCAAACTATTATTTTATTTGGGATGGTATTCTCTTCTGGTGGGATTGTTGGGGAAAGCTCCTAATGAAGATCTCGAAGAATTTGATAAATGCGATGAATGCTGGTGATGCTCTTATTCTTCGACCTTCTTTCACGGACCACCTTCGACGTGGGATGTGATCGTCTACAACGGAATGTCAGCCATCCTCCTATGTTGTCAACGATTGACTACCGGCGGATCAAAGGTAGAGAGGTTTGTGTTATTTTTTATTTGATTATAAATGTTATTATTAATCAAACAAGGATATGGTATGAGAATTGCCAAATTAAATCACCATAACAACGAGCGATTGGGACGCACGAACACGGTCCAACCTTGATCGCTGCCCTCGCACCCTGCCGGTGCACTTACAGGTGCCCCGTGCCCAACTAGCGCACTTCCCGGCGCCCCCGGGCCCCTCTGGCGTGCTGCGTGGCTCCTCTGCACCCCGATGGAGGCCTTCCTGGCGTCCCCGCACTCTACCAGTGGCCTTCCTGGCACCCTGGTGCCCTTCCCTATGCACCTATGGCCTGCAGGTGACCAACCGGCCTGCCCGTTCCCCGCATGGCCTGCCTGCTGGCCTCCCAGCCACCGGCCTCCCGAGCTTACCTGTGGTGTCCCCCGTGGTGTCATTGGACAAACCGGCCATGTCTCCCGGGCCAACATACAGAGCCTCCTAAGTGGAGACTACAGGGCCGATCCTCCCTCGCGGCCCGCTGGGCCGGGCCCAGCATACCGGGTCAAATCATAGTGGGATGAACCGCCCATTGGGTTGGGTCATACCCAGCGAGTCTGACCAGATCAACCCATACCGGGTCGGCCCAAACTGGGTTGGGCCGAGTCGGTCTGACTGGGTCGGATCGGACTCGGGCCCATTACTGTCCCATTAATTTCATGGGTCATATCATTGGAACCGGATGACCATTTTATGAACCGTCAGTGACATCATTATTCTTGGAGCATAGTTGTCCCTTTGAGTAAACCCACCTATACTTCGGGGTATAGTTGATTCACTGTCAGGTTGGTTTGTACACGAATCCATATGGGCCCCCATGACTAAAATGCTAATAACTCACAAACCGGGAATCCGATTGACGCGTCATCTATTGCATTGAGACCCCTATGACGTGGAGGTCTATTGAGATACTTCTACATGAGACTTCATGACAATTGGAGTATCAACCAGAAGCTCGTGGAGCGGATCCTGCTGGTGACAAGCAGAAAGAGTGCAGATACCTATTAGTTGACAGACTTAAGGACTGGTTGACCGTTTCAACTTAGAGTGATTTGACTAGCACAGTGGGGAGCCCCCGGTATTTGGCGGCAGACCCATGGCTGGCGGAGCACCTGGTAGTTGGAAGAATACTTGCAGTACTCGATAGGAGGAGTACCTCTGTAGATTATTAGGTGGAGCGCCCGGTATTTGGCGGTAGAACCAGAGTGGACGGACTTCCTGGTAGTTGGCAGAAAACCCTCAATACTCAATAGGAGGAGTACCTCAGTAATAAAAGGATAGTGAGAAGCACCTCGGTGTTGTGACATTCCCAATGTACTCGATAGAGAAGGAGTTCTCCAGCAGCCGTGGTTTTGATAATGAAAATCCAGGTTTGAGCTAAGTCAATGACCTTTGTGTTTTCATCCTGATTGAGATGCGTTACTTGATAACATAGGTGTATGTATGGTCATATACCTATGTAATGTTTAGCAGTTGATTTCATACTTTTTTATATCCTTGTTATATATTGTGAGACCTTGATGGTCTCGGGGTCCCTACTGAGTATCGTTATACTCACCCCTTAATGGGATGTGGCCACAATAAGTTGTGTTGGACCCATATGATGTACAACGCTAACAGAGGCCGATAGTTATAGGACTGGATGGTACCTGGAGTAGGACCTTACGACCTATCGATACATGGTGGAGTCTGACGGAGGGGGAGTGCTGTGGAGGCCATCTGTACCTACCATTCAGGTTGGAACCCTAGAGGATGATCCCAGAGCTTCTTTCACCTTTTAGCTATTTTTCCCTTTTTATGTGTACTTGTTTTCAGTTGTTTTTGTACTTTATATTTGGGCTTGTATTATGGCCCCCTTTACTTTCAGTACATGTGTTATACAGCTTTTACTTAGTGTTTTCTTCCACTTGTACTTTGGTTGTCTATTTTTAAAATTTATAATGGCAACACCTTCCTAGATAAATGTAATTATGCCATTGGAGCTAGTAGACATCCCCTGGCCTATGGAAGGCAGGCTTGGGTTAGTCATGATACGGGCCCCGGAGGATGGGTAGTGTCAAATTGGTATCAGAGGAGTCGGTTCTACCGAAAAACTTTAGGACTCTGATATTTCTTTTCTATGAAGCAATAGTGTTAAAGGTACTAAGTGTGGTTTTCAGTTCAAGTAGTCCAGTGTTGTTATGGGAAGCCGACTTATCCATACACCAGGACCCTGACTCCTGATTTCCGACTTAGTGCACGAAATCACAGATTCCATGTGTTTTTTAAGAGTTTTTCTTTATGACAGATCAACCAAGTCAGCTCACCAGGTATAAATCATTTGATCGTGTCCCATCTGTTTCATTCAGGATGCCTCACCGTGGATGACCAGTTATAGCGCTGAGAGTTGTACGCACTGACAACCCACTGAGTGATGAGACCTCAGTGAAGTAACCATTACCAGTGGAGGCACCAGTGGTACTTATAGCATCCCCCCTTTTTATCACATAAACATTCATTACATTTTACAAAACTAAGAATCTTTAAGGATTAGTTTCTTGGAAACCAGGAACATAAAACATGAAACAAAAAAAACATTCTTCTTAAACACTTGATAGGCTTCTCCTCATGTTCACCCTAGGTTCATTACTACATCTCATAACCTGAGGACATACATCAAAATAAAGGGTGAGCATAAGGCCTAGTAAGGGAATCTAGGGAAACAATTAACATGTGAACTTGGGATACATCAACAATGTCATGAAAAGAACTTTAAGGCATGAGAAAGAAATCATGAGATATATCATAAAAAAATAACATTTTTATTAACTTGAAGATGTGGCTACAACATTTAATATTGACAATCATTTCATTTCACCAAGGTGCACCCCCAAGGTGTCATTAAAAATTACCAAGGTTATTCACCAAGGTATCAGTCTAAAAAGTCATCTCTAGAGATTAAGTCTTTAACCAATGCATTGGAGCGCTATCTAGGCGCACCCTTGACATGTCTTTATTATCATGTGAGCCACATATATCATCATAAATCATTTCATAAACAACCCATATATCATAAAATAAATGGGTTTCATTTCATAATCATAACGTTTTAAAAACTTCTTTAAAGACATGATCTTTATGTCACTTTAATCCCATGGTAAGGGAAACCGGGTTTCATGTAGGTAAATCCTAGAATATAAAATAGAACATTTTGATATATATGTGAATACCCCTGTAGAAATAAGATATTTTATTATTAACTTAATAAAATAAAATAATTTTGAAAAAAATAGAGATGCATTTTGAGAGGAAAATTTCACAGCATAACAGCTACGTTTCGTGGTTTTAGAAAACATTGAAAAGAGAGGGGACATGGGTCAAACAATCATAAATGGCCCATAAAACAGTAGAGGGAAAGAATATGAAGGATATATTAACATGTTAATTAAATTTGAAAGATTTACCTTAAGAAATGAGGAACATGAAAGGAAGACAAAAATAAGATTTCCCTTATGAAAATTCGGCAGCCTAACTGTGTCACTTAAACTTCAAAAAATGAATTGATGAGATCAAATAGGGTCTCTCATCATACGAACATAAAAGATCAGTATGATAGATATAGATATCATACCCCAACATAATAAAAAGGAACTTCAAAGACTTGACATGAAAGTATAACTTTGAAAAATGAGAAAGGTGAACGAATCCCTTAAAAATTCGGCAGCCTAACGGCGCCACTTAAAACTTCAAAATACTGAATTGAAGAGATCAAATGGGGTCTCTCATAATATGAACATATAAGTTCAGTATGATAGATATAGAGATAATAACCCAAAGTAATAAAAAGTAACTTGAAAGACTTTACATGAATGTAGAACTTCAAAACGAGAAGGATTAAAGAACCACTTAAAAATTCGGCAGCCTAACGACACCACATAAACTTAAACAAAAATGAATTGATGAGATAAAATAGGTTCTCTCATCATATGAACATAAAATATCAGTATGATTTATTTATATATCATACCCAAACATTATAAAAAGGAATTTGGAAGACTTGGCATGGAATTAGAACATTGAAAAAGGAGAAAGATGAAAGAACCACATAAAAATTCGGCAGCCTAACGACGCCACTTAAAACTTCAAAATACTGAATTAAAGGGATCAAATGAGGTCTCTCATCATATGATCATAAAATATCAGTATTATAAATTTAGATATCATACCCCAACCTAATAAAAAGGAACTTGAAAGACATAAATGAAAATAGATCTTGAAAATGAGAAGGGAGAAAGAATCTGTTACAAAAATTTCGGCAGCCTAACGGTGCCACTTAAAACATCATAAAACGAAATAATGAGAGTAAGAGGGGATATCTCATTATATTAACATGAAAAGGTCAGTAAGTGGAGTATAAAATAACATTCTTTAACATAAGAACATGGAGCAAAAAAGAAATTACATAAAAGAGATTTCTTGAAAAGAAAGAGAGAGGTCGGATCCCTTACCTTAAAAAGTAACTCTTAAAACTCAATGGTTGGGACCTTGAGGGATTGGGGAACCTTGGGAGGAATCCTTGGGAGGTAATGAGACCTGAAATTAGTTGGGGAAGAGTGGGGAGTAGAAATGGATGAGATTATGGCTTGGTATATATAGGGAAAGTGAGGGGACAAGGCATTAATGGCCAAGGGACACCTCAAAACTGGGTTTCTCAAAACCATGTGCTCTCCTAAGATATTTCCCATGAAGTTAGGCCACATGGGGCCCCCAATACAATACTGCATCACCTTTGGTTGGCCAACCCATAAAATATCTCATGACATCATCATGACACAGTTATGATGTCATTAAACATACCGAAACCCTAAAACTGTATTTTTACTATTCAATGAAAATTCAACTTTCTCAGAAAAATCCCAAAATTTCATCATAACCAAATATCGATGCTCTGATTACAAAAATGAACTCCATTTTATAAAAATAATTTTCTAAATATTTTTAATTTAATTTTTAAATAAATACACTATTCACTGAAAATTCATTTTTTTCAGAAAAATCCCCAAAAATTACCTTAACATAATATCGATGCTCTTAGTTCAAAAATGAAATCCATTTTATAAAAATAATATTCTAAATATTTTTAATTAAATTTTTAATTAAAATACACTATTCACACGAAAAAACTAATACTTGAATAATAATATATGAAACCGTTATTTAACCATTTTATTGAATCACATTACTTAATCAAGGTGCCTAGTTTATATTAATTCTTTCATTAAGTGAGATTAGTAATCCATTCAGTCACATTACTAATCCGAAGCATAAAATCACTATTCATAATTTACTATTCATCAAAAATTACGTTGATCTTATTAGACTCTAAATTTCATATTGAACGTAATTGTAGAAGACCATTTATTGAAAATCATTACAAATTTTTAATTATTTAAGGATTAAATAAACATTTTTATATATCCTATTTCAAAAATTCATTAAAAATATGCATACTATATTTATCCAGTCATTCGAAAATTCATTAACTTCATCATAAGAAGAAATCGAAATTTTTATTTAAAACAAAGGATTACACAGGGCAGTTACAGTCTCCTTACATATCCCCTTATCACACCAGCATTTGACCTAAGTGTAAGGTGTGCTAAGGTGAGAGAATTCGAGGGAGGCTCGACCAACATTGCATGAGTAGTAATTTCTATCAGTTTGAACATATCACGAAGGTGATTCCGTTCTGACATCACATGATGAAGTTCGGCTTGGGTTTGGTCCAGAGCAAAGCCCAGTGGTGCAACCTCCTTCCCAAGTTCTATTAGATGAGCTTTGATTGGTCCAAGACTACTGGGTGAGGCCATCGAATCTTCTTTCTATATCAATTAACCAAGATTACTTGTATTTAGTGTCAAAAATCGAAATTTTTAGTTCCCAGTGGTCGTATTGACCAATGGTCATATAACAGTCAAAACCCACCGGTCTCATTTTAATTATACTCATGTTATCAAATGAAAGAGTTTTGTTGAGTATAAAAAATATATAATAACACACAAAATTAGGAAACAAGATTTATTCAGAATTTCGGGACGTCACAATCTTCCCCCCTTAAGAAATTACGTCCTCGCAATTTTTAAAATTGGGTTTTGAAATTTCATTGAAAGTCCCACATCGGAAAAGGTGTTAGTAAAACTATTACTTTAACAGAATGAAAGGGAAGTACAATGGTCACCCGAGTTAACCCACACTAGGATTCCTTGTAGGAAAACATGGACATGGAAGAAAAGCAAAGGGCCAACTTCTGAGGGAGAGTGATAGAGATCATGATTAGGAGAAATTTAACCATAAGAAAATCCCAAACTTATGATGTGTGTAAACGGTCTTTGATTACCTAGTAGGAAACGTAAACCAACGATGTTTTTGTTTTACATTCCTTTTCATAATTTTGAGGAATTCATTTACTACATAGAACAAAAACATAATAAAATATACCTACCTTCATGTAGAGTTTCATCCTTTAATAAGTTTCTACCAAAAACTAATCTTTTCTCCAAACGATGAGCATTAAAAAACACTTGGTCTCATAAAAACACAAGAATCATCATCTTGAGAGTCACTTAATCCACAAGAGATTAACTATCAATTTCTTTTACCTTTAAACATTATCCCGAAAACAGAAAGGGTAAGATAAAACAACTCTTCAAAAAAAGAATCCCATACGAATGGAAACTACTTTTAAATCTTCAAAGATCCATGGTACTACCAAAAGTTTATGATAGACCATTCCATAAATAACTGTTCTTAAAATACCTCAAAATAAACCAAACTAAGATTGAAACCCAAATACAAGAAGAATTTGATAACATAGTCTTCCAAAATAAACTTCATTGTTCATCTCCAAAACACATCAACCACTCTTAACATCTTATAACAAAAGTAGCTATCCTAAACATATTTTACCCAAGATAGGTTAATCATTTCCATAAGTAACCTAAATTACTATAAGTCCACCTTAAATTCATCAATTCTTCAAAATATATGTCAACCTTACTCCGCAATGAAAATACGGTAGTAATTTATTTACCTCGATCATATAGGGTCCCCAAAATAGTGAACGTCTTACAAAATAATAATCATCTTTTAATTCCCTAATCATCTCTATCATATTAATATGGCAATCGTCTCATTTCCTATCACACTGGTTGTTGGGACATGTTCTTCCATTTCCCGCCATTAACTATGAAAATAATGTACAATTAGGGGCATGAATACTTAGACAATAATCCTGAAAAGGAACTTAAAGCATATAAGGATAACTTGTAAAAGAAAAGTATACCCTAACTTGTGATCCCCTAGGATCCCATCTAGGTTATCCATGATCATATATTATTATGTTAATCTTTATTTTATTTTATCTTTGTTCCTTTAACAGTGGTTCATACTAAGCTTATGAATTTACCCAAGCATATCCCCCGGGAGTGTCATAACCAAGAGTGAAGCAAAGCCCATTGTCGTGTACCAGTTCCCATTCGAGTCTAGCTCAAAGCGGTGATTTCGTGTTTTACCCCTATGTACAAATGTTCCAGAGCCACCTCTACCGGCTCGTATCCAGACATGGATGTATTTGCTTGTAAACCCCTTACTCAATACTCACCAAAATACTAGGAAGACATCCTATATTTAAACATTTCACTAGGTTTCTTCCTAAAGTTTTCATATCCTAATTTCCACAAATAACAAAACCATCCTTTGATACCAACTATAGCATCCCTCCTTTTTATCACATAAACATTCATTACATTTTTCAAAACCGGGGATCTTTAAGGTTTAGTGTCTTGGAAACCAGGAACATAAAACATGAAACAAAAAAAACATTCTTCTTAAACACTTGAAAGGCTTCTCCTCATGTTCACCCTGGGTTCATTATTGCATCTCATAACCTGGGGACATACATCAAAAGAAAGTGTGAGCAGAAGGCCCAGTAAGGGAAACAAGGGAAACATTTAACATGTGAACTTGAGATACATCAACAATGTCATGAAAAGAACTTTAAGGCATGAGAAAGCAATCATGAGATATATCATAATAAAAATAACATTTTTAATAACTTGAAGATGTGGCTACAACATTTAATATTGAAAATCATTTAGTTTCACCAAGGTCCATCCCCAGGGTTTCATTAAAAATTACCAAGGTTATTCACCAAGGTATCAGTATAAAAAGTCATCTCTAGAGATTAAGTCCTTACCCAATGCATTGAAGCGCTATCTGGGTGCACCCTTGACATGTATTTATTATCATGTGAACCACATATATAATCATAAATCATTTCATAAACAACCCATATATCATAAACTAAATGGGTTTCATTTCATAATCATATAGTTTTAAAAACTGCTTTAAAGACATGATCTTTATGTCACCTTAAACCCACGGAAAGGGAAAGCGGGTTTCATGTATGTAAATGCCAGAATTTAAAATAGAAAATTTTGATATATATGTGAATACACCTGTAGAAATAATAGCTTTGAGTATTCACTTAATAACATAAAATAATTTTGAAAAAAGAGAGAGGCATTTCGAGAGGAAAATTCTGCAGCATAACAGCTACGTTTCGTGGTTTTAGAAAACATTGAAAAGACAGGGGACATGTGTCAAACATTCATAAATGACCCATAAAAAAGTAGAGGGATAGAATATGAAGGATATATTAACATGGTAATGAAATTTTAAAGATGTACCATATGAAATGAAGAACATTAAAGGATGACAAAAATAAGATTTCTCTTATGAAAATTCGGCAGCCTAACGGCGTCACTAAAACTTCAAAAAATGAATTTATTAGATCAAATAGGTTCTCTCATCATATGAACATAAAAGATCAGTATGATAGATATATATATCATACCCCAACATAATAAAAAGGATCTTTAAAGACTTGACATGAATGTAGAACTTTGAAAAATGAGAAAGGTGAATGAATACCTTAAAAATTCGGCAGCCTAACGACGCCACTTAAAACTTCAAAATACTGAATTGAAGAGATCAAATGGGGTCTCTCATCATATGAACATATAAGTTTAGTATGATAGATATAGAGATAATACCAAAACATAATAAAAATGAACTTCAAAGACTTGACATGAATGTAGAACTTCAAAACAAGAAGGGTGAAAGAACAACTTAAAAATTCGGCAGCCTAACAGCGCCACTTAAACTTCAACAAAAATGAATTGATGAGACAAAATAGGGTCTCTAATCATATGAACATAAAATATAAGTATGATATATTTAGAGATCATATACCAACATAATAAAAAGGAATTTTCTAGACTTGACATGGAATTAGAACTTTGAAAAAGGAGAATGGTGAAAGAACCACTAAAAAATTCGGTAGCCTAACGACGCCACTTAATACTTCAAAATACTGAATTGAAGGGATCAAATGGGGTATCTAATAATATGATCATAAAATATCAGTATTATAAATTTAGAGATCATAACCCAACATAATAAAAAGGAACATGGAAGACTTAAATGAAAATAGATCTTGAAAATGAGAAGGGAGAAAGAATCCGTTACAAAAATTTCGGCAGCCTAACAACGCCACTTAAAACATCATAAAACGAAATAATGAGAGTAAGAGGGGATCTATCAATATATGAACATGAAAAGGTTAGTAATATGAGTATAAAATAACATCCTTTAACATAAGAATATGGAGCATAAAATAAATTACATAAAATAGATTTCATGAAAAGAATGAGAGAGGTCGGATCCCTTACCTTAAAACGTAACCCTTAAAACTCAAAGGTTGGCACCATGAGGGCTTGGAGGAACCATAGGAGGACTCCTTGGGAGGTAATGAGACCTGAAATTAGTTGGGTAAGAGTGGGAGTCGAAATGGATGAGATTATGGCTTGGTATTTATAGGGAAAGTGAGGGGACACGACATTAATGGCAAAGGGACACATCAAAAGTGGGTTTTTTCAAAACCATGTGCTCTCCCAAGATATTTCCCATGAAGTTAGTCCACATGGGGCCCCCAATACAATAATGCATCACCTTTGGTCGTCCAACCCATAAACAATCTCAGGAAATCATCATGACATAGTTATGATGTCATTAAACATACCGAAACCCTAAAACAGTATTTTTACTATTCACTGAAAATTCAACTTTTTCAGAAAAATCCCAAAATTTCATCTTAACCAAATATCGATGCTCTTATTAAAAAAATGAACTCCATTTTATAAAAATAATTTTCTAAATATATTTAATTTAATTTTTAAATTAATACACTATTCACCGAAAATTCATTTTTTTCAAAAAAATCCCCAAGAATTACCTTAACATAATATCGATGCTCCGAGTTCAAAAATTAAATACATTTTATAAAAATAATTTTCTAAATATTTTTAACTAAGTTTTTAATTAAAAAACACTATTCACCTGAAAAAACTAATACATGAATAATAATATATGAAACTGTTATTTAACCATTTATTGAATCACATTACTTAATTAAGGTTCCTAGATTATATTAATACTTTCTTTAAGTGAGATTACTAATCCATTTAGTCACATTACTAATCCTAAGCATAAAATCACTATTCATAATTTACTATTCATCAAAAATTAAGTTGATCTTATAAGACTCTAAATTTCATACTGAACATAATTGTAGAAGACCATTTTTTGAAAATCATTATACATTTTTAATTATTTATGGTTTACATAAAATTTTTTAAAATATCATTTTTCAAAAATTCATAAAAAATATGCATACTATATTTATCCGGTTATTCAAAAATTCATTAACTTCATCATAAGAAGAAATCGAAATTTTTTTTTAAATAAAAGGATTACATAGGGCATTTACGGTCTCCTTACATACCCCCTTATCATACCATCATATGACCTATGTGTAAGGTGTGCTAAGGTGAGAGAATTTGAGGGAGGGTTGGCCAACATCGCACGAGTAGTAATTTCTATCAGTTTGAACTTCTCGGGAAGGTGATTCCGTTATAACTTCACACGATGAAGTTCGGCTTGGGTTTGGTCCTGAGCAAAGCCCAGTGGTGCTACCTCCTTCCCAAGTTATGTTAGATGGGCTTCGATTGGTCCAAGACTACTGGGTGAGGCCATCGAATCTTCTTTCTATATTAATTAACCAAGATTACTTGTATTTAGAGTCAAAAATCGAAACGTTTAGTTTCCAGTGGTCATATTCACCAATGGTCATATAACAGTGAAAACCCAACGGTCTCATTTTAATTATACTCATGTTATCAAATTAAAGAGTTTTGTTGAGTATAAAAAAATATAATAACACACAAAATTAGGAAACAAGATTTATTCAAAATTTCGGGTCGTTATAGTACTACTTTCTGTTGGTCCATCGATGCCACCATCCCCAGGAGCAGATGATGCATGCCACTTTAAATCATTGCATGAGTTCCAGCGCTAGAGGCCACCTTGGATCAGGGGGAGAAATGGACCCACAGGCAGGGTTGGGATTGGCTGGAGGTTGTGGTGAGAGTCTTCAGGCTAGTAGGGACACCAACCGACATCATGGTGATCCTTGTTGCCAGCCTCCTTCAGGTTGTAGTAGGCAGATGGTGCAGCCTGATGCTCCAGGTGCATGACGAGGCGACGCTACTTTGAACAGACTTCGAGAGCCTCTTCGGGTGGAGTGTGTCCCATCCACCCTTCAAGCGGTGAGGATACAAGAGATACTGCATCTACTGGAGGGTAGCATTACAGTAGCACAGTACTCAGCGAGGTTCACCGACCTCTCATGCTACTCCATAGATATGGTACAAGACCCATTCATCAGGGCCTGGACCATCGAGCAGGGGATCATAAGGGAGATCAGAGCATTGATTATCTCACTCAGCATCCCGACGCAGGCAGGGGTGTTAGAGAGAGCCCTCGTAGAGGAGATTTTCCATGATGAGAAGTCACCAGTAGTGATACCCACCACCAGAAAACATGTAGCAGAGGCTTTTGCAGATGGTAGTAGACATATGTCACATAGGTCCATGAGGACCAGACCTATAGGTGGTTGACCACATGACTCAGGATCAGTTGTTCGGGGCACCCGTAGCGAAGACAGAGCTAGTCATACCAGGATCAAACATTGTTACTCATGCGGTGGGCTTGGTCACATGGCTTGTGACTGTCCGATCCACCATTCTAATGATCATCAAACAATTGAAAGACCTCCTAGGCAGAGGAGAAGGTTCGATCGAGGCAGTCCATAGGGAGAAGGCGTAAATCGAAGAGGATTTTGATGTGCAGTTGGCAGTGAAAAATGTTTCGAGGTGTTTCCACCACTACCACCAGGCATCCCACCCCAACTGTAGGGAGCGGGTGGACTAGGGAGATATCAGCTTCAGGTATCTGAAGCCTATGATCACGGTGCTCCAGAGATGATTCGTGGTACAATCTTTGTCTACTCCACCTTAGTTGTAGTTTTAATAGACATAGATTCCAGTCACTCTTTCATTTCCACTACCCTCGTTTGGAGCTCAGTGATTCCGATGGAGTCGTTGGCTCGATCCTTTCGGTTAGGGACACCTACAAGATAAGACTCGATTAATACGCACAGGTTCCAGCAGTGTGAGATGTCTCTTGGAGGTGAGATCTTCGGCTTGGATTTCCTAGTAGTGGTGTCTATGCCTTACGACGTCATCTTGGGTATGGGCTGGTTATCTACAGTCTATGCTCAGATTGACTATATAAGGAGAAATGTGCTGGATGTCCGCAAGTATGGGACCAGATTCACCTTCACCGGTGAGAAAGGAGCCTTTGAAGAACATGACAGACTTACCAGGAGGAGGGTGTAGTTGATCACTCATCAGTTGGCCTATCTCACCCTCGGAGAAGCTGACGTGGGTAGTACGAGATATCCTGTAGTGGTGGACTAGTACACAGATGTTTTCCCTGACGATGTTCACGGACTACCTCCTTATAGAGAGGTGGAATTATACATAGACTTATACCATGGAACATCACCAATATCTACTCTAGCGTATCAGATGGATCCCGCAGAGTTTTGTGAGATACGGGTATACCTAGAGGACTTGCAAAGAAAGGGATTCATCTGGCCCAGTGTTTCTCCCTGGGCAGCCCCGATTCTGTTCGCTAAAAAGTCAGATGGGAGCTTGAAGCTTTGTGTCGACTATTTTTACATAAACCAGGTGACCGTGAAGAAGAAGTACCCATTCCAGGTGATTGAAAACCTCTTTGACTTGCTGAAGGGAGCACAGTGGTTCTCGAAGGTAGACCTCAAATTAGGCTATAACTAGCTCGGAGTTTGAGACTAGGATGTGCAGAAGATGAGCTTCAGGTGTCAGTATGGACACTACATGTTATTGTGTATTCCCTTCGGTGTATCCTATTCTTCATCAGTGTTCATGGGACTCATGAACGTGATCTTCCAGCAATACCTCGATCACATTGTCATAGTCTTCATCGATGACATTCTGATCTACTCAACTTATGAGGAAGAGCATGCCTACCATTTTCAGGTAGTAATGGACACACTCTGAGAGAACTAGCTTATTGTTATTCTATCAAAGTGCCATTATTGGATTCGAGTAGTACACTACTTGGGACACATCATCTCAGAGGCTGGTGTTGTAGTGGATCCAGCGATGATCGAGGGGGTACTTTCTTCGCAACCACCCAAGAGTGTGATATAGGTACATAGTTTCTTTGGATTGGCTTGATAATACCGGGGGTTTGTTCCAGACTTCTCCAGAGTTACAGCACCACTATCAGCCTTGACGAAGAAGGTGAAACCCTTCTTGTAGTCGGAGAGATGTCAGCAGAGCTTTCAGGAGCTAAGGTAGAGGATGGCTAGTGCCCCCATCATGAGGCTTCTAGAGGAAGGATTAGGGTACGTAGTTTACCGTGACACATCAGGCACCGAACATGGGTGAGTCCTGATGCAGGAGTGAGCAGTGATTGCATATGGTTCCCAGCAGTTGAGACAGCATGAACAGAACTATGTAACCCATGACTTGGAGTTAGCCAGAATGGTCTACACCTTGATTATGTGGCAACACTATCTGATGGGTGAGAATTTTACCATGTACTCTGATAACAAGAGTCTCAGGTATATCTTCTCTCATACGGACATGAACCTGAGACATCAATGATGTCTTGAGTTGCTCCAGAACTATGACTTTGAGGTATTTTATACTCCAGGGTAGGGAAACGTTGTTACAGAAGACCTCAGTAGCAGATTTGGTATACAGTTAGTAGGAGAGTTGACAGAGCAGCTGGCTGCCTTACAATTAAATTTTCTGTATAAGGACGGAGCTAACTTTCTACAGTCTCTTACAGTCACTCCCCAACATCTTCAGTGAGTCAGGGATGCACAACATGGGGACTCTGAATGTGAGACATAGTGTGCTCAGATATCCACAGGGCATGCACCTGATGGATTTTATGAAGTTGGGGAGCACATCACCCTCTTTAGAGGATGTACCATGGTACCAGTGGCACTTTAGGAGGAGGTGTTGAGGGAGTTCCACACATCCCCTTTAGCGGTACATCCAGCACTGGTGAATATGTATCAAGACATCAGGCGACAATACTGGTGGCCATGTATGAAGAAGGAAGTAGTAGATTTTGTCTCACGGTGCCTCACCTGTCAGCAAGTGAATGCAGAGCAGCAGGTACCAGCAGGCTTGGTTCAACCCTTAGAGGTCCAGAGTGGAATTGGGATGGGATATCCATGGACTTCATGATGGGTCTTCCATGTACATCCAAGGGACACGAATCGATTTGGGTGATCGTCGACTGAATCACCATGTTGGCTCACATCATACTGATCAGAGAGCAGGTCTCAGTAGAGGGCATGGGACGTCTATATGTGTCGGAGATTGTGTGACTACATTCATTACCATCCTATATTGTATCCTAACTTGACACACAGTTTACACCTCGTCTATGGAAGGGGTTGTAGGATGTTTTTGGGACACAACATCACTTTACCACTGCCTTCCATCCTTAGACAGATGGTCAGACTAAGAAGACCATTATTTCCCTTGAGGACATGCTATGTGAAAGTGTATTCGACTTCAGTCTCTGCTAGGATGATAAATTACTTTAGGTAGAGTATTCTTACAACAAAAACTATCACTCCACCATTGCGATGAAACCTTTTGAGGCATTTTATGTGGGACCATGCATATCACCCTTGTGCTGGACTGATACTGGGGAGTCAACACTAATGGGACTAGAGATGGTATGTGCTACTACAGAGAAGGTGAAAATCATCCCGTAGCAGATGAAGACTGCACAGAGCAGGAAGAAGTCCAATTATGATAGAAGACAGAGACCTCTATTGTTCTATGATAGAGACCACATCTTTCTATAGGTATCATCCTGATGAGGTCTACGGTGATTTGGTCGAGGTGACAAGTTATCTCTGTGATTTATCGAACATTTCCTAGTCCTCAGCAGAGTAGGCGTGGGGGAATACCACTCGGATCTTCCACCTCAGTTGCACCGAGTGCACGACGTCTTCCATGTATCTCAGATGAGGAGATACGTGCACGATCCTTCACACAACATCGACCATGGGGAGCTGGACATCGACGATGGGGAGACATTCACGGAGGTTCCAGTAGAGATTGAGAATCGAAAGGAGAAGTTCCTACGTGGACGACCGATACCTCTGGTGCGTGTTTGTTGGCAGCACGTGAACCTCTGGAAAAGCACATGGGAGTGAGAGGCTCAGATGCATGCTCAGTACCCCCATATGTTCCCATAGTTCGAGTTGTAATTTACAGGGACGTAAAGCCCTATGGTGTGGAGAATGTAAAGACCCAGAAATTCTGTGGAAATTTTTTAATACATGGGTATTTTAAGAGTCTGAGAAAATTTACAACGCTTGATTCCGAGACTCGGTGTGCCCGGAATCAATTTCTGAAGATCTGTTCGGGTATGTTACGTAAATGTACTAGTGGAGTTTTATAACTTTTTAACAGGTGCTCGAAATTAATATCTGAGGGCACCGATGAACTCACAACCATAGTATTCTCTTAAGACGACTTTCACCTTGACGACAGTTGGTCGAGAATAAAAGTTAGTTTTTGGATTTTTATAAAAAAAATTAATAAAATAAAGTGATTTTACACATTATTTAATTTTATCCTCCATTGGGAGGTTGGGTGGTTAAATTCACCATGTAGAGGTTGGAAGTGGGGGTCACCACACCTTAACCTCCTATAAGAGGATAAGGTGGTAGGTCCCGCCATAACATAACCTCCCTTGGGAGGATAATTTAGGTGGGGACCACCTGGGCTTGTAACCCCTTGGAACTCCCCATTTAAGTTGGAGAAACTACTTGACCACCCCTCACCATAATGAAGCCCACTCCCATAACAATTAATGGTTTGAAAACCACCCCAATTAATTTCCAAATTATTCTTTTTGAATTGCGTTCCAACACTTAAAATAATAGGGAAACTATAATTTTATTTTGGATGTAATTCTCTTCTGGTGGGATTGTTGGAGAAATCACCCAATGAAGAACGTGAAGAATGAGAAAAATGCCAGAGATTCACTTCATCTCTGACCTTCTTCCACAAACCCCTTCTATGTGGGATGTGATCGTCTACCACAGATTGTCGGCCATCCATCTGCGACGTCAATGATCGACTACAAGCGGATCAATGGTAGGGAGTTTTGTGTTATTTTAAATTTGATTATAAACCTCATTCTTCGTCGATAAAACATATGGTATGAGAATTTCCAATTTCTATCATCATAACAAGGAGTGCTCGGGCCACACCAATACAGCCCTCCTATCCCCTTGTTTGTTCTTGTTTGATGACGAAGGCTTGGAAAAGTGGAGATGGCTATGAAGATGACGAACAAGGGTCATACTACCTATGGCCTCTGTGAGCCACGCTGCCTCAGTGGTGCCTCGGCACGCTTCCCACGCCCCAGCTCGTTGCCCAGTTGCGCTGCTCGGGTGCCCTGCACGTTGCCTGGCTCTGCGGGCAACCCACCGGTGCTCTTCTTGGCACCCCCATGCCCCGCTGGGGTGCTGCCTAGTGCCTGTGTTCCCCAAAGGCGTGCAGCCCGGTGCCTACGAGCCCACCGATGTGCTCCCGCGCTCCCCCACAACCTGCAGGCACGCTACCCTATGCCCCCGTACCCTGTCAGCGGCATGCCTGGCACCCCAGTGCCCTACCCGGTGCACCCATGGATTGTTGGTGACCAACCGGTATGCCCGTACCCCCACACGGATTTCCTGCTGGCCTCCAGGCCACGAACCTCCAATGCATTCCCTTGGCGTCCCTCGCGGTGTCGCTGGTTGAACCATCCCTGACTCTATGGCCGAGTTACTAAGCCGCCTATGTGGCGAATACCGGGAGGAACCGCCCTCGCGGTCCGCTGGGTCGGGACGAGTGGACCGGGTCATAACATAGCGGTCCAACCCGCCCAATCAGTCGGGTCAGACCTAGTGAGTCTGACCGGGTCGGCGCAGACTGGGTTGGGCCGAGTCGGTCTGACCGGGTCGGACCTGACCCAGGGCCATTACCGACCCATTACCTTCATGGGAAATATCTTTGGCACCAGACGTCTATTTGACAAACCGTCTGTGACGCCAGTATTAGTGTAGCATATTCGTCCCTTTGAATATACCCTACTAGAGTTCGAGGTACACTTGAGTCACAGTCAGGTTGGTTTGTACATGAATCCAACTGGGCCCCCGAGACTAAAATTCTAATAACTCATATATCGGGCATCTGATTGGCACGCTGTCTGTTGCGTTGAGACCCTTTTTATGTGGAAATCCTTTGAGATACTTCTACGTGAGACTTTGTGACACTTGGAGTATTGACCAGTAGCTCAGGGAGCGGATCCTTCCAGTGATGAGCAGACAGAGTGTAGAGACCTAGTAGCTGATAGTCTTGATGACTGCTTGACGGTTTCGACTCAGAGTGATTTGACTATCCTCTTGGGTAGTTCCTGGTATTTGGATGCGGAACCATGGCAGACTGAGCACCTAGTAGTTGGCTGTAGACCCATGTTACGTGACCGGAGGAGTACCTCTATATTCTATTAAGGGGAGCTCATAGAATTTGGTGGCAGACCCACAGCAGACGAAGCGCCTGGTAGTTGGCAGCAGACCCGCGATACTCAGCTAGTGGAGTACCTCAGTAGACCACGGCTCGTGAGAATTGCCTCGGTGTCACGATAGACCCCCTGTACTCAATAGAGGATGAGTTCTCTAGCAACCATGGATTCGATAATGAAAATCCTAGTTTGAGCTGAGTCAATGACCTTTGTGTTTTCCTCATTGTTGAGATGGGTTACTTGATAACATAGTTTTATGTATGGGAATATACCTATATAATGGTTATCCATGGATTTCATACTTTGTGGTTTATCGTTGTTGGATTTTGTGAGACCTTGAGGGTGTCGAGGTCCCATCTGAGTATCGTTATACTCACCCCTGCACGGGCTATGCTTTCACCTCGTTTTGTTGGATGTAGACGACGGACAACGCTAACGGAGGCTGAGAGCACCAGGACTTGATGGTACCCGGAGTAGGACCTTACGACTTATCGATACATGGTGGAGTCTAATGAACGTGGAGTGCTTTTGCAGCCATCTTTAACTACCCTTCTGGTAGGATCCCCGGAGGAAGATCATGGAGCTTCTTTCACCTTTCAGCTATTTGTCCCTTCTTAGTTGTACTTATATTCAGTTGTTTTTTTACATTATCGTTAGGATTGTATTCTGGCCCCCCTTTACTTTTAGTACACTTATTTTACATATTTATTTTAGTGTTTGCTTCAACTTGTACTCTGGTTGTGTGTATTTACTATTTATAAAGGCAATGCCTTCCCAGTTTTAGAGAATTATGCCTTTGGTGGGAGTCGCCAGCCCCTGGCTTATGGAAGGCAGGCTTGGGGTAGCCACGATACGGGCCTCGGAGGATAGGTCATGACAAGATAACATTAATTCCCATATTTTAATAATTTCTTCATTGGAGAAGGCATAATCCTCCAAGTTTTGGGCACCACGTCAGTCTGCCAGCGTTTAGTCGCTTGGTGAAGCCGTCTCAAATCCTCCTCCCAAGCTCCCTATATATTATAGAGGGGGAGAGGTATGAAACCATCGTAGAATTTATGATGGTTTGTTTATTAGGAATGTTCCTAAATACCAATGATGCAGTTACTCTATTTAAAAAGGAGTTCAAGAAAAATAAATAGTGTAGGCACAATTTAAGAGGTTTGATGGCTTAATTATTGGGAATATTACAAGAGTCATTCCCCACATAGCCTATATCAAAAAAATAACATATAGGATTAAGTTTTATGTTGCAACATAAAATATATAATCTATGAAATTATTAAAATATAGGAATAAATGTTATATATCCCATATTATTAAGAAGGATGATGTTGTTTAAATTGTTTAAGTTCCTACAGTGACAACATATTTTGAATGTATTTCTTAACAAATTCTAATGTACAATACCTCCCTGATATGTTTTATTATAAATTTACATAGGGAAAAACTCCAATACATTATGATAACCACCATTTCAAATGGATCATATAGAACATTTTGAATTGAAAAAGATGATAAAACTGTTTCTTGAAAGGGATAAATTCATCCAAAAACATCACCATGTGGTGACCTAGTTTTTCTAAAATAATAATGGCTCCATGACTAGTTTAATTTATTATAGATAATTGAATAATATAAATTTTTAGAATAATTATCAATTTCTTATATAGATATATTGTCTTGCCTCCTCCAATGATCAATAAAATATTTAAATTTAGATCTTGGGTAAGTGAAAATTCATATTAATGTTAATTAAAATGATATTTGAAAAATTTTATTTCAGAAAATGTATGTGTATTATGAGTTTGTGGTTATTCTCATAAATTTATAAATATTTCATCCATATTTTCTATATTATGAATAGATGTCTCAGTGATATATTGACTATTTATGTATTGATTATTTATGAAATCATGATGTATTATTAAACATTTATGGTCTTGATAATCATTTATATATTATAGAATAAACATTGATAGAGAAAACAGGTACATGGAATATTTATAAAAAATGATTTTTTATTTCAATAGAAATCATTATTAGTATATATCATTACAATTGATTCCTTATATATTCGTCCATAAAAAATTGTTGTTGTTTATGATATTCCATGAAATATATATTATATATATATATATAGTTGCTATGATTTATAGGGTTACATGTAATGGTTTATTGAAAACATTTCTTGGTAATAATTCCCAATAAATAAATTAACAAAAAATTAATTTCCATTCACACCAAAATTTAATTTCATGAATCGTTATTTTATTTTAAAATATGATTTATTAATATTTTTTTGAACCTAATATCTATAAACTGTGACATTTTTATCTATAGTAATACATAAATGATGGTATTTGGTTTTATTTTGATGCATAAACATTGGAAAATATATTTATGTTAATGTAAATTAAAACATAATGAAAAAATTATCATATACATGATCTTAAATTGGAGTGTATATTTTATTATTTTAAAAAATAGAATTAATTTATATGGTTTCAAATGATAAATATATATTTAGAATAAAATCATGAAGTTATTTTTCACTCAGATTTAGTTAAACATGAGATAAGTATGATGGATTGCATTTATAATTTATTATGAATAGAAAATTCTATTCCATTTATGTAATGAATGTATAGTATATAATACTTTGAAACTAAAATATAAAAAATCATTAATTATGTTATGTCTAGAACATGATATATTGGCTAATGATTTGGTGAATATTATCATAGAGATTGGCCATATTGGAAGTCCCTTAGTTTTGTTTAGGGTTTAAGTATAATTTTATATATAAAATAAGATTATGAAAAAATATAAGATGTAAAATGTTTTATTAGAAACAATTATCATTAGAAAATAAAGGTATTAATCTTGAATTTAATAATAGTAAATAATATTTTTGAAATATTGAATAAAAGGTAATCTATTTCATGTGACCCATGTTGAATGAATAACAATTGATTGAGGTTCATGGATCACTGTTTTTGATTCATCATGGAAGTATGAAGTTTTATTTCAACCATAATGTAGTTTAAGGGATCAATATAATGAAGAATTATATTGATGATTTTATAATTCAAATATTAACTAATCAACAATATATTATTCAAAAAAAATTATCAAATTGGACTCTCAAGACTTTCCCAAATCCATTATTAAAATAGGATAATTTGTTCATGGTTTTTGTTATGGGATTACAAAATATATCTTGATGGAATAATGTGATATGGTTCGTTGTTGATAGATTAACTAAATGTAATAATATTTATCTCAATTATGTTAATAATTCATTGATAAAACATTCTAACCATTATATTAAATTGAAAAGAATATTTCATTGATTCCCTTTAACAACTATATCTAATCGTGAATTCTCATTCACCTATAATATATGTAATGTAATTTAGAAGTCATTCATCATTAAATGTAATTATAGTACATTATTAAATATTAATTTTTATGTAATGTCAATGTGGATGATTTATAAATTGGAATATATTATTAAAACATGTTTAATGGGTTATAATGTTGTTTGGGATCAACACGTTACTTTTGATGAGTTTTCTTATATTAACAATTTTCCTTGATATGTACATATGGTTTACGTTGAACCATCAATAGAAATGTTTTTAGAACTACAAATTTCTGAGATTATTAATGGAAAATAAAGTATTTGTAACTAAAATTAGTAGATAAAATAGTTAATGAGGTGAGGATTACTTTTCATTATATGGGGATGGATCAAAGGAGGAAAAAATTATTTATATAACTATAGGAATTTGTTTTCATTCAAGGTAGGTTGTCATTAATTAATTAATGATTCGCTATGGAAATTTAACATCCCACCCCTATTATGTTAATTTAGGATTTATAAGGTGGATACTTTCCTTTAGTTTAAATATCTATAACTGTATATGATGGTAATAAATTTAAATTTCCTCTAAGAAAAAATTTTCTATGTTTTCCCTTTTAATGATAAAATATCCAATCCCTATAAACACCACTATAACAAAGCTCTATAAGATAAATTACTATAAAATATACCTGAAAAAACATCAAATAACAACCATATCATATTAAAAGAGGAAACTATAATAAATAATCAAAAGTTTCTAAATCACCTGAAATCTCAAAACTCAAATGTGATAGAAGATAGCAATACCCCACCCACTCCAAGATCCAACAACACATTCCAAGACATTGTATAAAAAATTTTCAATATAAAAGTGATATACCATCCCATTGAAATTATCATGATTTAATTATTCTATAACTAATCAATAACACCCATGAAAGAGGTAAGACTAAACTAGATATGTTTTACCAAATGACTACCAAACTAAAGCCACTAGGAAAAAAATAAGTTTTCACATTTTATAAAATAGATCTAATAGTTACTTTTTTTATTAAATACCTAAAAAAAATTTCAAATTTATTAATCAATAAATCCTATAATAAAGTTCTAAATTTATATTAAATGAATCTTTTGGTGTCCACACTCACAACCACACAGACCCAAAATAAATCACGGTGTCCCTATTAATGGCGTAAAATCACCTCCAATCCCCATTCAATTTAATGATGTTACATCTAGACCATTCATGACCAAAAATTATTTACAACATCATTAAAAGATATTTCTATCTCAAAATAATTATTTTTAAATAATTTTAACTCATAATATACTTTTTGTAAACCATACCATAATTTTAATTCCATCATACTAAATCCATAAACAATATGTGTGTACTAAAACCAATCTCATTCTACAGTTTCCTAAATAATAAAAAAAACCATCATGAAGGTGGGAAGTTAGTGAATCTAGTCTCAAAATCATGGAACATGCCCTAGAGGAAAATTAAACGATTACGGTTTATCTATTCATAGTTTTATGGATTTGTTTGATTGATTGGGTGTGGCATCAGCCATGAAATCAGGCATGTTCTTTGACACATGACACTTGTTTGCTAAAATGTGATTCAATGATGAAGGTCAGTGCTTCATCATGATCAAATTCTATGGAGGTGTAGCTCAATGTTGTTAGTCTATATTTTATCATTTTCCTTTCAGGTGTTTTTTGTTTTATGTCTAAGATGTATGTCTGGGTTTCCCCATCCTCCCTAGAAATGGTGCTTTATCATAATGAAAATGTGAAGGTCTTCGGGCCGTTGTATGGATAACCACCATGAATGAAACAAATATTTAATACATATATCATGATATTTATTCAAGTGAAACTATTACTTGAATTATAAATTATTTTTATTTGATATAAAAATTACATATATGATGACATTAGTGAAAACTAATACCCTCACAACAACACATTTTAATTTGATCCCAACCCATGTTCCCATCACTATATCTTACAATTTATTACCAGAAGACTATTAATAATGCATAAATAAATCTAAAACAGACTATGTGAATGGTTTTATGATAGATAATAAAAATTTATTTTTGAATAAAGTGATTGAATATGAACTTACTAATGAATTTGTGCCTACAATCCACATTGATTCCCTAATGGATCCCTCCCATATCAGAAGCGATAAAATATCATACATTGGGAAATAAAATTATATTAATAATGTAGATAAAATTGGAAATTTTTTTCTTATGATCCTAACTTATATGACACAATCATTTTTTGGTGTCCCAATAGGATGTATTACGGTTACGCTACACAATTTGGAAATTAATCCACCAATCATGCAATTCTATTATCGTAAAGAGATAAATCAAATTAATCGAATTTATTATATGATAATTGTGTTCATATCCATGAATCTACCGTTTATTAAATATTCAGGGTTTATACTGGAAATACCCACGAATTTGAAAATATATGTGCCTACACAATGCCATTTGGCTTCCAAGGAATGGTTTTTTGGTGTTATTTCACGGTTTTGATTGACTCTTGACCTCTTAAAAAGGATCCAAAATTTTAGAAACCCATCATTAACACACAATAAATTATTTTTATGATCCATTTACTCAAAATAAATGTATAATTGGTCTTGTAATCGATGTTTTTTTCCCTATTGGAAAAGTGTTATGTTTTTTGGTAAAAATTAATTTAATTATGTTGTTCATTAGACCAATTAAAAATTTTATAAGGATCGATTAGTTTAAAATATTGTTTTTAATGCTTATGAATTATTATAGGAACATTATTTTTATATTGTTTATTTTTTATCAAAATATATGCCAGACAAATCTCATGTTTTTTACCATAAATAGTGTAGTTAGAGGGGAACCATTCTTATTTTGAAAAACCTTTTAACATTTGTGACCTCAAAGAGTTGGTATATTAGAATATAGTAATTCACCATAAAGAGGTATTGTGATAACTATATATTTAATAATGAATATCTAGAGTCAAAAAATATTGTAATGGAAATAATATCCCCAGTTGTTTTACAAATTAATAATATTTCATGGTCTTCATTTCCAAAAGGATGTACCGATATAATAATAATGATAATGTTATTGACAAATAAATTTCTAACACTATAAACATATAGTTATTATATTTTATATAGTATTGTTTGGTATATGAATATAAATAAATTAGACAATAAAAAATAATATAGTTTAATTATATTAATTTTTAATATATTATATAGCTAAATTAACAATCATGATTTCAATATTTAGTAAATAATATTTAAAAAAATATAACAATGTTAATTTTAGTATATCAAAATTACATTTTGTTATGTTTAGATAATTTTATGAGATGTTTTATTACCTTGATGTGTTTTAAAAATAATGATTACATATTGAAAACAATCATATTATCATGAATCATGAATGTTCTATTTTTTAAAAAAAATTGTTTCCTTGAAATAGTAAATCATATAAATTTTAATTTTCCAATTTTGTCCTTTGAAAAAAAATAACACATTGTGTTTTCAAAATAATATTTTTATAATAAATAATAATTTTTCTCTTCAAATCAACATTACCTAAATATTTATTATATTAATATCAAATTAAAATACTCCACTTCTGTGAATCAAGTTTTATAAAATGATTTTAAAATATTGAATCACATTAACTAGTATTAAATAATAATGTCAACATATTTATTGGTTAACAAAAATATTGACAAAATTTTGGCTACCATGGTTTATGTTGAAAGATGATTATTAGGGGTTAGGATTATGTGATATGGGTTCAAATTCTTAATAAACATGTAAAAATTCATTCACTGTCCATATATTAATCTCATCTTACATAATATTTTGAAATAGGTCATTTTGGAGAAATTATTATTGAGTAATTTTCAAATATATTTTAACATTCATAAAAGACCAAGTAATTCATTTTCCCAACCCCCAAAAAAGAAAACCAACTCCCCTCTCATCTACACAAATGAAGATACATTTTTTGTTACTAATCTCTAACCAAATCAATTCACGACATCCATCCACAAATTTTAGTGGACTTTTTTAGTTTATAAATAAATTATATGAATGCATTTTACATAAAAAAATGGATTTCTATGGAAATGGAAAATTTTAAATTTATATGAGTCAATAGACTCATGTCATGGAACACATCAACATAAAAAATTATTTTAAATATGTTAAGGATTATTTTATTAATATTTTTTATCCATATAAATATTCAGTAAATTATTTTGTAGAAAAATTTATATGAACATAAATGAATTATAATTGAAATTTTATTTCCACATTGACTCAATAAAATGTTTTAAAAAATAAATAATATCACATATTTTATTTATATTATTAAAAAAATATTAAAAAAATATTTTCCAGTTTATATTATACTATGTCAATTAATTTTTACATTAGTATAATTTTTTTATCCATCCTTCAGAGTATTTCATTTTTTAATCAAATAAAATACCTATTTCCATTTATTTTACTTATTAATACAATCATATTTAATTTTTATGGGCGTTTTGAAATATAGTAATATTTATCTTATGGGAGAATTGATTAATGTTATAAATATGATGACATAATTTAAATGTTTCTTGTTTGGTAATTATGTAACGGTTAAGGAAATTTCTTATGATGATGGGTGAGTGTGATATTTATTAAAATGAAGGCTATTCCTTATATATCACATGATGATGGGTGATTGTAATGTATCTCTCTAATTCATTGTGTTAAGGAATATATTGAAATTGTTATAATTTTCTTCAATCAAATTTTGGTAATTAACATTATAGGTTATCAAATTATTAAGATCAATATTATGATCTATATGAAACTAATGTTCTAATATACCTAAATTATTTATCTATTATCAATATTTATTTTTATTGTTATATTATTATTTCATAATGTCATCAAATTTGATAACATTTAAAGAAATGATTAAAAACATCTTTTTGGTTGAATGTATTAATCTTTTAAAAAATTTATTAGTTTGTCATCTTTATAATTAAATAATTATGAGTGTTATTTTTATATTAAGTTTTCTCATGAAATGTTTTATGAAAATATTTTGGTAGATATGTTGAATTTTTGGTAAACAAATATTTTTAATTAGGGATAAAATTTTATATTGAGAATTGAAAATTATTATGAGTTTTGTTTGGAATAAATGGATTATTTCATTAATTTAATATTTTCATTATAGTGATTCTGGTGTTCATCTAGTAAATTATAATTACATAATTATGATTTTACATATTACTTTGTAAAATGATGAGGTAATCAAAAAAATTGAGAATATATGTCTTGGACATGAAACATATTGTATCCTAACTAGATTGTATTTTTTTAAAAAATTAATAGTGTGAGGATATTTAATATTTATGAGATAATATATATTCAATTATATTTTATGAACTAAATATCTATAACTATAAACCAAAATTATCATTAAAAATTATAAGAAATGAAACCATTTCTAAATATTTAATTTTAAAAACTATTTATGTTTAGATCCATATAGAGTCATTAGATCATACCAAGATCGGGTAATATTTTTCCCAATATAAGTTACATGAGCTTGATTCCTAGTGTAAGAATGTAAAAATATATAAAAAACATATAGTAATGTATTTTATGGTTCCAATATCTCATTGATAGTGTCACTATCCTCATGAAAATATTTTTGAAGCATTTCACATTGTTGAGCCAAATCATATTCATTCTGTGGTCCCATATCACTTAAAAACACTAAAAATTCAACAAAAAATTTATAAAATATATATATTTGAAACCAATTGGTTGAAAAATTAAATATTATTAAGACACCCAAATAAAAAATGAACGTGAATAAATATTAACATTAGGTCTATGAAATTATTCTAAAACCACATTGAGAATAAACCTAAACAACTAAAAACATAGTAAATGAGTAATATAATCTAGTTTTTAAAATGGATAAAATTTCACATATTATATATCACAAAATAAATAGTGTGATTAAAATTAATTCATCATCCCACAACATCATATACCAAGATAGAAAAAATTTCATCATTGTAGATAATTCTAACTAGACCTAGATGAAGGAACATTGAAATGAATTACATGAAATTGTAATTATTCAAATACAACTAATACTAAAAAGATATGGTGATAAAGAGGAGTAATAAATCCCTAAATAATAATATTTATCCTTATAAATTATCATATATATTGTATCATAATGGGGGATGAGTGGTGGTATAAAATGGAATTGGTATCCAAGAAAATATATTCTAAGGAAACTCTCCACTATAGAACACAAATAAAATAATGGAGAAATTAAAATTAGTCCCATGGATAAATAATACTAGAACCAATGGGGAACCATATCATCCATTACTAGTTACCTATTGTGAAAAATCCACTAGTGGGTGTTCCCTCAGACACTTGGAGTAAATCAAAGGTTTGTTATCCATTTGTCATAGACACGGGGTACCCAAAATATTTCTATAGGTAACCAAGTTGCAACTACAATGATGATACAGTTATCCAAAAAACCATTGAAACTATGAATTGCAATGAAACATAATAGACCCCAATAACATATCAAAAATTTCTTCCATTTGCTGTTTTGGCTCTCTAAATTATTGCCAAAATATATTTTTTGATTTAATTTGCTACTTCATAAATAAAAAATCCATATTCAGCTGAATTTACCTACCCAAAATGACATGTTTCCAGTTAAAATCCCTACTATATGATATAATTTCATTAAAAATAATTTATAAACTATCCCTAGACCTAATAAATACTTTTTTTTCTAGTATTACTCTACAAACTCAAATCCAATCAAAATAATGTATGGTATAACTAATGCATCATTAAGCATGGAAACCACACATTTTCACTATAAATACATATTATAATCCCAAAAACACATAAAAAATACTATATATTAAAATAAAGAAAATATTTCCCTAAAACATCTCCCATATATAAGAAAAATCAAATAATCCCTATTACACCCCCACATCCCTCTAAAATATCCAGCCTCCCACATTGATATGTTTTCCAAAACATTTTATTATGATTCCATAATTATAACAAGAATCATGGAATCATCCATATTACTAAAAAAATTCTAGTGCAAATACTTATTGAATTACTATGGTTGAATGCAAAATCTAAAAAATACTACATTACGGTTCCTCTATGTGAAAGGATGGGAATCGATATGGTTGTATCATAGATGGAATATAAAATGGTGCTTATCATTACATTTATCATAATGGTATCTAACACTTAATTAGATTTAAATTAAATTAATAATGTTTAATATCTATCTATATGTAATGCACATTTATTTAAACTGATATTCATTGTCATATCATACACATAAACCTAATTGTTATACAACAACCATTTCCCTATAATCATTATGGTTATATTACAATTAATGATATGATATTCCCCACAGTTGAAATGACTCATTCCTCATCCAACTGATACAAGAATCCTAAATTCTAGAACCTATATCCACCTAAATGTTGAATATATTAAATAAATGTCCCCAATCTAATAACTCATTAGTGATATGAAAAAATTAACATCCACTAATTCTTGGATAACTAGGAAAACCACTGTTAATGTGTTACAAATCTCACATTATATGACATATCACCCATTTGAAATAACTGTTTTAGTCCCCACTATATGATTTTTTTCCTATCTCTATATCACATGAACAGTTTTTAACAAGTTTAAGCATAAATTACCTATATATTTTATTAAATAATTCTCAATTAATTCATTAAAATACCCATAAAGACATATATCAAAATCCATAGCCTCATTGTTTTATATCTTTTTTTCCCGAAAATGCAAAAACTTCCCATTTCACATATTTGAATCCATTATAGAACATCCTTAGATTATCTCAGTAATTTCATTAGTCCTATATCCCCTAGGGATGTGACATACCGAAATCCATATATTCCAGATTATTCACCATTGATCAGACATTGACTTGGGGTACTCAACACTATTCCAAAACTGTTACGTCCCTTGGGTCAACAAGAGGCCAAAATAATTCTGAATGGGCCCACTCATGTCCTATTATGACCCTCCATATACGGAATGTGTATCACATGTAACTAAAATTATTTTTTATTTTTCCACCAAATTCTAATAACACAAGGGGTGATGAATCGCTAATTATACCATTTACATAGTGTAATTTGAAACTCCTTAAACCCTCTTGTTGGTTTATAATCCATTTACCAACACAATATCATTAAAAAATTGATACAGACGCAAATTATTTTATTGAACAACCAGGCTCAATAACCAGTATGTATCATTTCAACATTTTTATGCTAAACAAACAAAAAAATAATATTTATTTCATTTAAGGAACTTATTATCTTGAAAATTTTAGTTCAATTATTCTATTTCTGGAAAATAATATGCATCTCACATATTACAATATTTACTAATTGATTAGTAATACTCTATTATCATCCAATAAATAAAAATAATCGACATGTTTTCTAGCCATTATATACAATGAACTATATATGAACAAATTGGTGGATTTTACACAAATTAAATCAAAATATTTTTTATTTTTCCAAGAATTTTACATAGTTAACTCTCTATCATCAGTCTCATAAGGAGTCCACACACACACTCATAACATTCATAGTGTTTCTATTTACCCAAAAAATAAATTACTAAGTAATATATTGAAATAGAGAGTGTGGGGGAGGTAAATGAAATAGGTTTATATGAAAATATATACATGAAATATAAAACACAAAAAAATTAATGATATATAACCATTGTTCAATTGGTTTTTTCATTATTAAAGATATTATATATTAATATTATATCCTTTGTATTAAATTAAATGATGTGATCAAGAACTATCACAAGACATCTCTTGGATGTAAATTAATATACCCCACACTAAGAACATT